>JAUPFV010000004.1:179570806-180910934 GCA_036936605.1 Limnanthes douglasii subsp. nivea | reverse complement strand
TTTTCTTTTTCTAAAAACTCTTAAGCACTTTCTCTCTCTATAATTTCTCTCTAGCAATTTACCTAAGCAAATTAAAACCTTATCAGTAGCCACGTTTCCCGGGGCAATAACATTGATCGTTGTTTTCATCTGCACATGGGTTTCCACGACTTTTTTCTTTAGAACTCGATGAATGGGCACCCTCTTTCATTTGGGAGGCATAGCTCGCACATCAGGAGAATTCAACATTTTCATGACAACGACGTCCTTAAGAGTATTATCAAATGATCTTCAATCAGATTACCCTCTGAGGAGTTCCAAACATGGTTATTGATAAGGTTCAAGGGCGTAAAGCACCTTTGAAACTCATCCACCCAGTTCTCCCAAGCCCAGGTATTCAGTCGTGTGATGGTCATCTCCGTAACTATCGTGTACCTCTTCCTCAAAGATTGCAGCTTCAACATTTGAACTGCTAATAATAAAGCAGTATATTTAATATCTAAAGCTAAAAATATGAATTATGTTGAGATAAGTACTTTGGCATATCCACGAGCGCGAGAATCGTCTCGAGTGGTTGTTCTCGTTGGAATAAGCTCGATCATTCTCCCAAGATCCGTTAACGAACAAGAAATGCGTTTTCCAAGAATTATCTTCTTACAGCAAGTCATCTAAGACATATTATTGTTGCGTAGTTTCCTTTGGGAAGATGGTTACCATTGAAGAAGACACCAATTGGAGCACATAATTCCTTAGCAATTATAGCCCAAAAATGTTAAAAGGATTTAGTGTTAAAGCCATCCGCACCTGCTACACTAGTGGAGGTCATAGCTTTAACATAGTTAAGTATTTCTTCATCAGAAGGTGAGGCTATTAAATTCTTCTTATGTTCATTGGTAATGATATTTAGTATAACATTTTTTAGATCATCTAGCTCTTTAGGAATACGGTGCTCAGTTAGAGGAGACTTAGTATGATTTACAGCAGAAGTATCAAGCTCATGTTGATCCTCAATCCAATTGTTGCCTTCCAAAATTTTGAGTATGTTACTCTTTCTTATTTTCTTATTTACATAGCTATCAAATGCAGTAGACTTTCTATCACCATTTTTTTATCCAATTAACATTATATTGATGTTCCCAATAGCCAACTTGTTTTTATATTCTAGTGTCTTAGTTTCTTCAAAACAAATTTCAAGGAACTTTACATCTTTTTCAGATTGTGCAATAGCATTGAATATATTAATTAAAAAGTTCTTTATCCCAAGTCTTGAGTTTGGTCTTTAGTCTTTTCAATTTCTACCAAAAACCCTGAAGAGGGAGGCCAGTAAGCTCTTCATTCCAGCTTTGCTCAACAATGCTTAAATATTCCAGGTGAAGAAGACACATTTTTAGGAGCTTGAATAAGGATTTAATCTTGTTTGTGGAGTCAGATATAGTGATACAAAAAGGGGTGTGGACAGAACTCGTTCTGGCCAAATGTTTAATCAAGGTATTTTCAAAATAGTTGGACCATAAAGTGTTGTATAACACTCTATACAAACACTTCCATTTACGATAGACGGTCCAAGTATATTTAGAGCCAGAAAAGCCATCTTCTATTATATGGCAGTCATTGATAGTGGTGTTGAAATCGTTGATGCTCCTTAAACATAGAGAAGAGCAAGATAGTTTCTCATTAGGGTTAGTGATAACATTGAAATCGCTCATCGTCGGATATCTTAATTTATCTGAGAGAGCTTTTGTTTGATATCGAATTCACTTTGCATAAACAACAGAAACCATAAAATCATTTTCTAGAGTAGTATGTTTGAGCTTTATATAAAGTAGCTTTTCTTAATTTTCTAGTGTTTGAATTATATAATCATCTTTCTAGAATAGCCAGATCATGTTAGAAATGTTAGCAATACCATCATGATAGCCAAGAAGTCTAGCAGTCTTAACTAAATGAATATCAGTAATCACAGGTCGTGAATAACAGGGAAATCAATCCGTTCTAATGATGGATTTGAGCCTACATATAGTACCAGTGTTACCAATACCTTTTACATTCCAACATAGAATTGTAATTGTTATTTTGAAGAGCCAACATTAGGCATGGGAAACCCTTTGAACTAATTTATTTTGTAGTATTTAGGATTTTAGGTGGTTTCAACTTGACTTTAATTAATTTATGACTCATAAATTTCTTGAATTCTTTACCTTCTTATATTGTATTAATATGGGACGAGGAAACTTACTAGTGTATTGATTTTTTGGAGATGAAGTATCAGATTTCAATGAGTTGAGGTCATTGTTTGCTGAGATCAGAATTCATGTTTCAATAATATTAAAGGCTTCAATAATCTCAACATCTTTGATCTCATGTGTATGATTAGTATTCTCAATATGTGGTGGAAATCATAGTTAGCTTTTTTCCTAGTAAATATAGATAATTTGTCAAGTGGATGGTAGATCAGGCTGTTGGTTGAAGTTTCTTGATCACTTGAAGCTTGTTCTAGGTTAAGTACTTCATGAACTTGCATTGTTTTTTTTGTTTTATGTGTTATTTTGATTCACCTCATTCACATATATGGATTTCAGCTTAGGGATACATTATTCTGTTGGTTTTGAGGTTTGATAGAAGTTGTGGTTTGAGCCTTTTGATTGTGTTCTTCTTGTCGTATTTTAGCTATCAAAAATATTTATGCATTCAACTTGTTTATGTTCTAAATGGAAACAATCTGAAGAATAGCTAGGCCTATCATCGTATTGAACTTCTTGCCAATGACCTTCTGTTTTTCAAATATTGATCTATATTTTATTCAATAGATTCTTAAATATGTCCAGCTCGATCCAAATCTTGCAACAATTATACATTGTCCTATTTTTATAAGGAAGGTTACAAATATCCTTCACAAGAACCTTGATGGTGTCTTCATAATACATGTATCCTAGTTAGTATGAGAATGAGATCCAAACATGGATGATTGAGGATTCTCTCTTGGGTGAAAGGTGGGGTTCCATTTTGTAATATGCATGGTATGATGGCCAATGGTCCATATGTTCCGCCTTTGCGGCTTCCTTATGTCTTCATGAAGACCAAGTTCGATCATTAGGTGTCTTGGACCCTACAATGTAAGACTGATCTTGCCATTAAAACCAAAGGTACCAAAATAATTATGGATTTTTGTCATTGGTGGTCTGCGAGTTTAGAACTTTCCAATAAAGGTATGTTTAGAATTAGATTCCAATTTTTTTTTCATTTTTTTAGAATTTGAGAGATTTGTGATCACCCTTATCCTCAAACTTCACATTTTTATGGATAAAATCCTTAGATAGAGTTCTAGTAGTGCCTGCATATGATTTTTGTAGGTAATTTTAGTTTTGAGTTTGAGGCAGGTTCTTCGAGGTAGGTGTTAAGGTGAGTGTTGTTCATATATAGGGTTGTTTCTCGGGGTTGGAAATTGGTTAGGATTTGAAGTGAGATTTCTAGACTATTGTGGTTGTAATCCATTATTTTGAATCTAACTTATTAGTCAAGACATGTGAATGAAAGGCTAATCACGTGTTTGATTGCTTTTATTTTTATTTGAGGTTGATTTATTGTTTTCATTCGTTTTGGCAGGGATCTGTGGATGAATATGAAGCTCGGAAGGTAGGACATCTCCAGTTAGTTAGTGGCGCAATAGAAGGTGAGCTTTTTACCATTCTGATGGAAGGTGAATCATGCACAATGTAGATCGGGCTTCAAGATTTCATTACTTAGAGGAAACAAAACCCTAATACCTTTCAAAAACAAAAGGTGGATCTCATTTATCAAACGATAATAACACCACTACTACTATATTACTGTATGGGTTACGATAATAATAATAAATCAAAAATAATTGAATTTTTGTGTAAATTTTACAGACATGACTATTAAAAACCCACTAAAAATAATTTAAAATTATTATGAGTTTTAGGCGAGTCAGAAATATATCAAATATACGGGACGTAAATCTCATCTTGTTTTGTCGTTGCCGTGACGGAGCAATGTTTGTACCGTTATGGGATGGGACAGGACAAAAATCCGGCGTGTTTTGTTACCTCCACCTTGCCGAACATACGGCCGTGATTGTGACTGACTTTGGACACCTCTAATCATATGTTATGTTATGTTGAAGTGATAGTTGTCTTAAGAGTCCGATCAATCTTATTCGTGAGCATTAGTGGGAGCCAGACGATCTCTGTACCACTGAGAGCTGTTGTGTGTAGCATAACCAAAATGTTTTTCCGCGAACTTGTTGATACAGTTAAGTATGCTACTCATTAGTTATCTTGTGATTTCCTCCCTATGTGAATATGCAATCTAGTTATATAAAATTATTATAAAAAAAGTAGTTTGACTTCGGTTGACTGGGGAACAAGTCATATGTCTTACCGTAATAGAGAGATGCTTCACTCTTTATGAAAATCTTGATGTAGTAAAACTACGGTTTTTAACATGGTCAATCCTCAAAAGAGTTTACGGTGTGTGTATTCCTTAGCTAATCGTGTATTTTTTTATTACATAGTACCTTTTTCGCCAAAGGTCACCTTTTAAAACCTTACATAGCGTAATAAACGAATCGCAGAAGGGATCATAACTATGAGCCTGTACATGCCGAAAAGGCTTCTAAGGAGATGGTCGTAAACGCAAAGGTGATATATCATCTTTTTGCAACCTCTATGAATCAGGTGTTTTATTCTGGTATTGCAACTGATGCGAACAAGTGCAACGAAGGAAGAGTGTGTCAGTGCAATGGTTGCAAGTGTAAGAACACATGGGGTGAATACGAATGCAAGTGTAAAAACGACTAACTGTGTTTGAAGGAACAAGATACTTGTATTACTACATATTCTAATATTTACAGTGTCACTTGCGTTCTTGATCCTAGCAGCTTTGGTGGTTCTGGTATAGCTGCTGCTTACATATTCTATAAATATCGGCTCTGGGTACTTATTATCCTTTTGATCGAACTAACGTTCTTTCATAATAATGTTCCCTATAACAAGATTTAAATATTTGTAGACTTACATGGACACAGAGATCATGTTGATCATGTCACAGTACATTCCACTTACTAGTGAAATAGCTCAACCTTTAAGCCAGTCAGCGCAACCATTACTTGAACTGAAGGCCTATATTAGAAGATGAGAAAGGCCTATGTGTGCAAAACTCAATTAGGTGTCATAATATCGATGCAATCGTTATGTGTTAGGTAGCATTCCGCATAATGCACATGTCAAGAGTTACTTTGCTAATCACATTTTCCATAAATTGCTATCTTTACATCTTATATTTTCGAGTTGAGGCTAAAAGACAGGTGCAAAATTCTAAATGAATACAAGGAACTTACAGTTATACAGACAATTTTAGGCTTCACTCGAGTAGCAAATGTGTTGAATATCACCAATAATCACCACAAGAACAAGTCCCATTCTTGAAATAGTGAAACCTACGCACATCTCTGAGGATGATTTCCCTGCCAACTATCTTTGAAATGAACTTAGCAGCTATATGGCAGTCATTACAGACCCTGAGGTTTTTAGCAACTCGAATTGTTGTGCCAGGGGGCGTATTAAGAATACCAAAGGCTATTGCTAGTTTCTCACTATGTCCACAGAGCAAACTTTCTTTCACCTCCTCCTCAACATTGTGTAGTACACAAGAAGTATCCGGTACATAACCCTCCTTCCTCATCTTCTCCGACAAACTCCCCAAGTATTCATAGAGCCGCTGGCTTTGTTTGTGTGAAGCATCCCCGGCTATAAACTTATGAACCTCGTCACCGAACTCGATCCAACTACAACCGGCTTCTTTTTTCACTCCCATTTCTTTCATTTTCTTCCGGACATCCATCGCCTTGTTCCAGAGCCCAGCTGATGAGTAGATATTAGAGAGTAAAACATAATGACTCGCCACATCTGGCTCCAACTCAAAGAGACTATCTGCTGCGATTTCTCCGATTTCTACATTCTGGTGGATCCTGCAAGCACCAAGCAAGCTACTCCATGCACCAGCCTTGTCGAACTCGGATGGCATTGTACCGATGAGCTTGTATGCTTCTTCCACTCTACCAGCTCGACCAAGCAAGTCTATTATGCAAGCATAGTGATCCGAGTTATGTTCGATTCCATGGTCAGTCTTCATTCTGTGAAATAAGTTTAGGCCATCATCTACCATCCCTGAGTGACTACAAGCAGCAAATACTGCAATAAATGTGATCGCATTTGGTTTCACTTCCACCATAGTTTTGAATAGCTCCAAAGCTTCCTTTCCTTTTCCATGCATCCCATAAGCCATTGTGATAACGTTCCAAGTGATAACATTTTTAATAGGCATTAGGTCGAACACTCGTCTTGACAATTTCAGGCAGCCGCATTTTGCATACATGTCAACCAAGGCACTTCCAACTGCGACATCGGACGCTAACAGGTTCTTGATGGCATAGGCATGGATCTCCTTCCCCTTAGCTAATGCTCCCAAGGTAGCACAACCTGGAAGAACGGTCATGACTGTTATCGAATTAGGTCTTAAAGCAGCTTGTTTCTTCTCTTTCCCTTTTAATCTCTGCATATCATGCAGCAGAACAAGTGCCTCACTATGGCGTCCAGTTATAACATAACCTGTGATCATCGTGTTCCAGGAAACTATATCTTTAACTTCCATTCCGTCAAATATTGACTCTGAAATATCTGTCTTCCCCATCCTAGAATACATGTCCATTAGTGCATTTTGAACGAACCGGTCTCTCTCCAAATCCCTCTTTATTATATACCCATGGATGGCTTCTTTTTTCAAGAATGTATTACAACGCATGCAAGCAGGTATAACACTGGCCATTGTGGTTGCATTTGCACTTAGGCCAGCAACTTCTTCCATTTGAATGAAGAGCTTAAGTGCTTCCTCGTCAAACTCATTTTGTGCATAACCAGTGATCATAGCGTTCCACATACCAATTTTTCTATTTAAGATACCATTAAAAGCTCTACGACCACTATGGACCTGTCTGCAATTGCAATACATGTCAACCAAAGCACTGCCTACAAATGAATTCCCAACTAAAATATTATTTTTTAATGCATAAGCGTGAATTTCTCTGCCGGTATTCAGCATCTCCAAATGAGAACACGCAGGGAGCACACTTGAAATTGTAACTCCATCTAGTGCATTACCATCAAGAACCATAGAGCGCAAGAATACTAATGCTTCTAAAAAGCGTTCACCTTGAGAGAATGAGCTTAATATGGTATTCCATGACACCAAGTCACGGTCCTCAAAAAGCTCGAACAAAGCTTTTGCATCGCCGAACTTTCCAAACTTAGCATACATGGTCATAAGAGCATTCATGGTGAATGTTTTTCTATCCCCCACTCTCAAACTATAAGCATGAACTTGTTTTCCAAGTGGCAACCCATCCTGCCTAGGCAAATTTGAACAAGCAAGTGCCAGGCTCACCAAAGTAAACGAGCTAGGATCCATATTCTCATCTAACATCAACCTAAATGCATCTAGAGCGAATTCCCACTCCTCGAATTTACACAATGCAGCAATCATCGAGTTCCAAGAAACTTGGTCTCTGTCCAGTATTCTGTCGAACACCTTACAGACATCACCAATATCTCCATACTTGCCATAGAAGTTTACAAGTGTATTAGCCACGGTAACAGCATCTGACGCATACCCAAATTTGACAACATGAGCGTGAACCTGTTTCCCTAAATACAGGTCCTGGAGACCTGTCGCGGCCTTCAAAACCGCAGGGAATGCGAAGTTATCAGGTAGAGTACCCGAAGAAACCATGTCAATGTAAGTGAAGATTGCTTCTCGGAATAAACTGGACCGAGTTTTGGACCGAATAGACTCTATCCATATTGCCTGAGAGGGTAATTGGGAAGCAGGTTCAGTGACGATGGTTGCAGTGGCTGTGGCTGGACATCGAGGAGGGTGTTTGTGAAGAGTGAAGGGCTTTGGGGGAGATGATGAAGACGGATATGGAAGAGAGAGAGGCGGGAGAAGATGAGCATAGGAGGTCATCGAGTACTTCACCAGTCACAACTGTACATGATTATCGCCTATGTTTAGAGGTGGCAAACATAGGCGATAATCTGAACAAATAGAAACAAATTTAAATAAATTTTGTGTAAGGTTTAAATTTAAACCAATGTAACTCTAGCATTAGGATTTATTAAATAAATTTCATTTAGACTAAAAAAAATAAAAATAAATAACCACTTTCACTTTGGGTTAATAATTTTTTTCTTTTTTGAAATAAAAAATTTATTAAACCATAAAGGCCCGGTTTATAATGTTATCAGGCTTAATTCATCAGGCCAAAAATTCCAAAATCAAGGCTACGAGCCTAACAAAGGGAGAATTCATTTTCCCTCCATTCACGAAGCTCAAATAGAGTGAATCTGAACAAATAGAAACAAATTTTAATTTCTTCAAGACAAAACCCATGAACCCTGCCTCTAGTTCCTTTCATCTTCTTCATCTTTATACCTTCTTTGATTTTGGAAACCTACCTGCAATTACAAGAGTAAATTATAGGAATTGTCAAGCATCGTTTGCAGCCGGTTAGAAATGTATCTATATAAAATAAAGAAAGAACAGCAGCCAATCCAAATAAGTTAGTCTTAAAGTAGCTAAAATTTAAGCTCTCTAAGAAGATAATGGTTTTTAATGGATTTAGAGCATCAGAAGAAGAGAACTCTGTTTTTAACTTGCATTTCAAAACCATTTAGCAAGCCAATCGGCTGCTTTATTTTGGACCATTGAAATGTGAGATATGGACATAGATGAGGAAATTAATTTTCTACAACATCGAAGAGTCTGGTTTAAAGTCCATGGATAAATTTCATTCAAAATCATGTTGACCAAAATGAGTGAATGAGTTTCTAATTTTATGCTGGTCCAACCATACATTTTGCACAACAACAGACCATCTAACAAAGCCCTTGATTCAGCCATAATAAGAATCATCTTATATACAGATAAGTATCTCCTCGAATGATACCTTCCTTATAATCTCTGATAAAAATACTGCCACTTGAATTTCCATTCCATTGACAGGATGCATCCGTATTCAGCTTCAGGAAGTCCTGACTTGCGGGACACCATTTTTAGTAACACGGATTTCTGCTATCAGGTTTGCAGCTAGTACGTCGAAGGTCGTTTTAGCAACCTTAAGGTCTTTCTTCCAGTGCTTAGCTTTAAGATTATCAGAGAAATCAAGACGAATAATAATATTGTTAATGTACCTAATACTAGAATTCATGCTTTGATTATTATTATTAATTTTTTTTATTGTTTCTAGCTTTCCATACTGCCCGTAAGATAATTATAGGCAGTATGGTTCTTATATGAACATATTGAGAAGTAGACCAAAACCAAGTTCTAAGGATGTGAGTTATAGTCATGAACTTCTCAATCCTGATGTTAAATAAATCAGCATAATAACACCATAAATTCCAAGCAAATTGGTAGTTAATAAAGAGATGTTTAGGAAATTCAATGTTAAGGCAGAACTGGCATTTTGAAACAATATTAAAGTGTTTTTGTGCATTATTGTGTCGACATGAACGAAGTTATGCATCAACTTCCAAGCCAAGAAGGAGAAGTTTTTAGAGATTACCGAGTTCCACATCTTGCCAAGCAATTCTGATTTGTTGTGCTTACTTTTTAGATGGTTCCACGTGAGTTTTGTGTCGAAGTTTGAGTCTTTGGAAAGTTTCCAGAGAATACAATCTTCTTTTTTATTGATCATTGAAGTCTTTTTTATATTCTCAATAGTAGTTTTATCTAAGAAAATTCTAAGTTTGTTGATATTCCAATCATCATCTTTCAAGAAGTTATTGATCAACTCCTACCTGTATCCAGAATTATCACAATTATCATTAAGAACTATTATAGGGGGCTGACCATACCAATTTTCAAGCCAAAATTTGATATTTCCTTTGCCTAAGTTCCACATAATGTTAGGCTCAGCAAGCTACTTGATTTTCACTTTGGGTTAATATTAATATGCGTTAATTTTTTCTTTTCCATATTTTTATTTATTCTATAAAAAATCTGAAAATACTATTTTGAAACAACCAATACTAGATTGATAAAAGAGAAACGTATCAGTAAATACCTAATTACCAAATATTACCCAAATATAGGATAGTGCCAATTGGTACCTCCATCTAAAACAACTCTCATGATATGTTTTCCAAACAACTCTCGTTGTGTCTGTTACAAACAACTCACATTTATTATTGCTAGTCTATTTGAAAAACTAGAGTTATTTGTGTTACCAACAATTCTCCTTTCAGACTCCTCTCGTTAGTCTCATACTAACAACTCGTATAATATGCATTTTCAAACATATCTCAGTTCTAAAAACAAACAATTTGCGCTATGCTTGTATAGTTTCAAAGAACTCGTATTTTAGGATTGCAAAGAACTCTTAGTTTTTTTTAGTGCGAAGAACTCTCAATTTTTATATGGAACAGCATGGCGACAAACAACAACCCCAACAAGAACAACAATATTAAGGAGAACAACAATAAGAACACCTAGCTCTAGCAAAGAGTGAGAGGCTAACACAAATTGAAGAAGCACAACATGTACCACAACAAGATTCTGAGTCTGCCCAACCATGTAAGAAGTCAGAATTACTCAACCAACAAGAAGCAGCGGTAGAAAACAAATAGCGAGATGGAGAGGTATATGAACACAAGAAACTGGCCTACACAAAGTCAGAACCACTGAGTCAAGCAACATTTGCGGAACCAGTACTAGATCAACTTGAAAATAGAAAATGAAAAGTTTCAAAAAATTTAGATATGCACAATAACACAGTATATTTACCAAATGTATATTTTGATGGTTATTAGTCGCAGTTTTTTTTCGGAGGGAACCCGCAGCCGCTACTCATAGTGCAATGAGTGCGCACAGGGTAAACCCTCAGTCTGACGCGATAGCCTGCAAACCAACGCCAGAAGGTAAACCACACAAGGTGGCAGGCTCAGCCGAGAAAGCGTATGTAGAGGGACTCGAACTCATGACCTTTTGGTCATAAGAATGCCATACTCAACCAACTCGGCTACCCCTTGGGGGCTTATTAGTCGCAGTTTACACAGTCGGTTTTGGATAAAGTTGATAATATTGAGTTGGATGTTATGATACAATAGAATTTGGAAAATATTATAGAGGATGCGTTTAATAGACTTTGTCAAGCTGGTGATGCTGAGAAGGTTCCAGAGGAGTCAACAATATTGATCGTTGCAGATAGTGTGGTAAGTTGATTTTTAAATAATTATACATAAAAGGTGTGTAGTTTGGATTTTTTGGGTATTGAAAGCCACCTTTATATGTTCAAAGTAAATGGAAGAGATAGTAGAAGAGGATGTCATACTACCTAATTTGAATCTACTGAATCTGATACAGCCGTCGGTGGAAGAGTTAAGTGTTTTAGAAGCTCCGACGACAATGGAAGCGGTAAATCTAATTGATTGGCCAAAGACTACACCAACAATTAAACTGATCGATGTCCATAAATACTGGAAAGTACAAATAATTAAAAGCAGACAAGATGGGGAAGATCCATCAGTATGGTATTTAACAATGTCCCAGTTTCCCTACAGACTTCACGTGGCCGTGATGAAGTGTTGTTGCTACCCTTCCAATGACACTTGGACTATAAGGTACACAGTTACAAACAACTCGCTCTTCCCGTGTTTCATGCAATTTGCGTTTTATGCAATTCTCATTTTATGCAATTTTTATTTTTTGCAATTTGCTGTTTAATACACTATCTGATAATCTTCTCAAACAACTCAGTTTCATGCAGATCATTTTTCATGCAATTCGACTTTTCTTGCAATTGGCTGTTTTATACACTATATGATGATTTTTTTCAAACAATTATTCTCTTCCTTTATCTAATACATTTAGCGTTGTTAGCTCACAGAATATGATTAAAACAACTATATTGGTATTTTCAAACAATTCGCTTTGTTGGATTTCCTAAACAATTCGCTTTATCTGTTATTTGGTAGGTTGTTAACGCTTGGATTCTAAAGATGCTCAAAGCAGTATATTAGAAAATTGCGTGTAAAGGTTTCCATACCGCCAAATACAGCGCTATACAAATTTCTGGCATGATTACGGTAAGTTTAGCTATAAACTACAAAAAATTCTCATGTTCTTGTTGAAATGTACTTTTTCTTTGAATGCAATACAAAATGTCCACGGGAGAGGACATGACACATATAGTAGACGAAGTATTTAAAAGCATAAGGGAGGACACGAATATTGTGCTCATTCGAGTGTGCAACGTTAAGAAGTATATAATGAACCATTGGACATTGGTTGTTATTGATATAGACGAAAGGACAACAACAAACTATAACCCGCTTCTGCCTCTTAAAAATCATGCAACGGACTACACAGCAAGGACGGCTGTTCCGCTGGTAAGATTTTACCATGTTTTAAGATTCGTAGGGTAAAAAGTGTTTCAAACAACTCGCTGAATTTAATTGCTAACAAATCACAGAAGCTACTTAAAAACAATTCTATCTTGGTCTTTCAAAACAATTCGTAATATGATGCTAGTTATCAATTCTATATTGTTATTTTTTTAAATAATTGGTGATATAATAAACAACTCGCAACAATGTTTATGAAACAATTCACTGTTTATTAATATCTGATTTGTGACACAAACTCTTATCAATAATTGGAATATTGTGTCGAGAAGGGATACTTAACCAGTAAAAAATCGATATAATGTAAGAATACCTGAGGGATTCTACAACAAAAACAAGGCATTCTCGACTATGGTATTTTCATTTGTCAATATACCAAAGATATTATCGAAAAATGATGTTTGCCGAAGACTTGCCGGAAAGATATGGTAAGAGATATGAGAGATGGAATGCTTTATTATTTCCTAACTGATGAAAACACTAACCAACAACGATAGTCATCTATTGGTTCAGATTTTTTGGTGTACATATATTGATTGGCTCCACAATTGCTGCATGGCTCATTTGTTTAAATATATTGATTTGGAATTTTTTGGTGTATATAAAACAATTCGCAAACGGTTATCCATTTTACCTTCAAACAATTTGTGTCTGTCTAACAGTTAACAACTCTCACCCTTGAGTTCTACATAACAATTCGCGACGTGTATAAAAATTGACTACTAAAGAATCCGTGTTTGTGCAGTAATTAACAACTCTCACTTTTGAATTTATACTAAAAAATTCGCAATATGTGCTTGAATTTTTACTTAAAAGTTGCTATATACTAAGTACAATTACATAACCACTCTTAGATAGAATTATAATAAAATAATTCGCAATATCTCGATGAATACGAAATGCCTTGAGCGTCTGCCTTGGTAACCGATATATGCATTGAGCAAGCAAAAAACCATATAATCACGTCATCCAATTTATTGCTGATTTGACAGAGGAGGTTTAATCATTATCATAACCAATACACTACTACAATAGGACTCCCTCAATTCCTATAAATATTAGTCTTCATAAACTAATTAAATAATAAACTCTTCAAATAAAACATTTAACATATATTAAACTCTAATTACCATGTCAAGTTGTGGTTCGTTAGGAGACTTATGGTCTTCCATAACGACCATAAGAAACTCCGGCTTATCTATCTGTTGGCACCACCCAACAACCCAACCTCTATACTAGATTTTGACCTCGACTACTTCTCTGCTGACTCTGGGTTAGTTGAGTTGGTTGAGTTAGTGGTTGACCCTCAACCAACCAAGGTTCCAGACAGGAAAAAGAAAAGAGAAGAGACAGAGGAAGAGAAGGAAGATGTTGGTACGTCGTAGGAGGACCATGGGATGGAGGTAGATGGTAAGGATGACCTCTAGGAAGACATCGATGATGAACGCAAAAAAAAAGTCTCAAGATGAAGACTCCTCTACTAATGACTAATTGTTACTACCTTTGTTTTTTTTGTATGCAAACTAACCAACCCTAAAGATGGTAGTAGTTTTTTGGAAGGGTTCAGTGCACGATGGCTATTATGACCTTATAGTCTCTTTTTTGTATAAAATTTCTTTTAGTGTAAAATTGTTAAATGCTTAATAGCTCTGTTTCATTATCCATAATAGCTCGCTCTTTCTAATTACACAGAACTCTCTGAAGCTTATCCTAAAGAACTCTCTGAATCTTATCATAAACAACCCTTAGAACCTCATTTCATACAACTCAATGTATCTAATTAACAACAATTCTCATGATAATAATATACAAACAACTCGCTCTAGTTATGTACATACCAATGTTAACATTTAAATTACAAAGAAATCTCATGATAATAGTATCCAAAAACAACTCGCAAAGCAAAACCAACATATTACATTTACATATGTCATGACTAATGCAGAGGGAATACTCATGGGAAGAAGATACAAACGATTCCCATTTCCTCAACGGTAAGTACACAATCCGCAACGTCAATAGTAAAAACTCGCAAATGATACACATAACACTCTTATATATGTATTCAAACAACTGTCATTTTCACATTGTAATGTAAACAACTCGCAAATGTTTGTAGTAAAAAACTCGCATTGATAAACACAAACAACTCGCAACTATGGCAGCTTAATATAGCAAACAGATCGATCTTTAAACTAGAGCCTCATAAGTCCTCCTATTATGACCTGCTTTCGAACAACGGCCACACCTCAAGTTCTTGGGATGCAGGTAGATGGTGAGGGGGACCTCTAGGAAGACACCGATGATGAACGTGAAAAGAATTCTGAAGATGAAGACTCCTCTATTGATGACTAACTGTTACTCCTTTTATTTTTTTTGCATGCAAACTAACCAACCTTAATGATGGTAGTAGTTTTTTGGAAGGGTTGAGTGCACAAAGGTTGTTATGGCCTTATAATCTCTTTATGGTATAAACTTTCTATTAGTCTAAAAAGTTTATAATTCTTAATAGCACTGGTTCATTATCCATAACAACTCACTCTTTCTAATTACAAAGAACTCTCTTAATCTTATCCTAAAGAACTCTCTTAATCTTATCATAAAGAACTCTCTGAATTTATTTCACACAACTCGTGGTTTCTAATTAAGAACAACTCTCATGATAATAATATACAAACAACTCGCTCTAGTTGTGTACATACCAATGTTAGCGTTTAAATTACAAAGAAATCTCAACATAATAATATCCAAACAACTCGCAAAGCAAAACCAACATATTATATTTACATATAATTCGCCAACGGTCGTGAATAATACAGAGGGAAGACTCATGGGAAGGGGATACAAACAACTCGCATTTTCTCAATGGTAATTACACTCCGCAATATTAATAGTAACAAAATGCAAAGGATACACAGAACACTCGTTATCTCAATATTCAAATGACTCTCGTTTTCATATTTTAATGTAAACAGCTCGTCCATGTTTCTAATAAACAACTCGAATTGATAAAAACAATCACCTCACAACTATGCCAGAATAATATACCAAACAGATCGATCTATAAACTGGAACCCCATAGATCCTCCTGTTATGACCTGCTTTCGAACAACAGCCACACCTAAAGTTCTAGGAGGATCTCTAGGAAGACGTCAATGATGAACGCGAAGAAAAGTCTCAAGATGAAAACTCCTCTACTGATGACTAATTGTTACTGCCTTTGTTTTTTTGCATGTAAACTAACCAATCTTAATTATGGTAGTAGTTTTTTGGAAGGGTTAAGTGCACAAAGGCTATTATGGCTTTATAATCTCTTTCTGGTATAAATTTTCTATTAGTGTAAAACGTTTATAATGCTTAATAGCACTGGTTCATTATCTATAACAATGTGCTCTTTCAAATTACACAGAATTCTCTTAATCTTATCCTAAAGAGCATTTTGAATCTTATCATAAAAAACTCTCTGAATCTCATTTCATACAACTCGTTGTATCTAATTAAGAACAACTCTCATAATAATAATATACAAACAACTCGTTCTAGTTGTGTACATACCAATGTTAGCGTTTAAATCACAAAAAAATCTCAAGATAATAGTATCCAAACAACTCGCAAAGCAAAACCAAAATACTATATTTACATATAATTCGCCAACGGTCGTGACTAATAGAGAGGGAAGACTCATGGGAAGGAAATACAAACAACTCCCATTTTCTCAACGGTAAGTACACAATCCGCAATATCAATAGTGACATCTGGCAAAGGATACACATAACACTTGTTATCTCAGTATTCAAACGACTATCATTTTCTTATTGTAATGTAAACAACTCGCCCATGTTTGTAGTAAACAACTTGAATTGATAAAAACTAACAACTCGCAACTATCGGCAGATTAATATACCAAACAGATCGATCATTAAACTGGAGCCCCATAGGTCCTCCTGTTATGACCTGCTTTCGAAAAACGGCGACACTTCAAGTTCTTGGAATGCAGGTAGATGGTGAGGAGGACCCCTAGGAAAACACCGATGATGAATGTGAAGAAAAGTCTTAAGATAAAGACTACTGTACAAATGACTGATTGTTACTGCCTTTGTTTTTTTTTTGCATGCAAACTTACCAACCCTAATGATGGTAATAGTTTTCTTGGAACGGTTGAATGCACGAAGGAGGTTATGGCCTTATAATCTCTTTCTGGTATAAAAATTCTATTAGTGTAAAAAGTTTATAATGCTTAATAGCACTGGTTCATTATCAATAACAATTCGCTCTTTCTAATTACACAGACCTTTTTTAATCTAATCCTAAAGAAATCTCTGAATCTTATCATAAACAACTCTCTGAATCCGTTTCATGCAACTCATTGTATCTAATTAACAACAACTCTCATGATAATAATATAAAAACAACTCGCTCTGGTTGTGTACATACCAATGTTAGTGTTTAAATTACAAAGTAATCTCAAGATAATAGTATCCAAACAACTTACAAAGAAAAACCAACATATTATTTTACATATAACTCGCCAACGGTCGTGACTAATACAGAGGGAAGACTCATGGGAAGGAGATACAAACAACTCGCATTTCCTCAACGGTAATTACACAATCCGCAATATCAATAGTAACAATACAAAAATGATACATATAGGCTAAGAAATTTCATTAGTCACCGGAGTTAGGCATTTGTTTCAAAATTGCCGATCGAGTTAAATTTTTTTACATTTATTGTCACTAGTGGTGACAAAAATGTAAATAAAAGACCAACATTAGTGACCAACGATGAAACAATGTGACTATTTTGAACCCGAAACGTTTCTTACACTGCAAATCTGCTTCATACTCTGTTTAGTTGTTCGAGGCTTTGGACCCGAAACGGATCACTTGATGCATTGCGACCACAGAAGGTGTAGAAATTTGAATGCCACCCCCACATCCGATGATATTGGAGCCACCGTCCGTTCTGACTATCCATTCATCCGTGTTAATCTCTGTCTCGACTGGTACTTCCTCGGATCTACTAGAATGAAATTCCACTAAGAAATCTACCAACGCTTTCCCCTTGATAGCCGTTCTTGGTTCAAAATCGATGTCAAAGTCTCCCAGTTCTACCGACCATTTCGTCATACAACCAGAAATGTCGGGCCGTTGTAAAACACTTTTAAGGGGAAAATCGGTTTGAACTGTAATAGAATGGCCTTGGAAGTACGGTCGCATTTTCTAGCGGCTGTCACCAAAGCCACTGGTAATTTCTCGAGCTTCAAGTACCGCTTTTCAGCGTCCAACAGACTTTTACTCACATAATAGACCGGCTTAGGGATCCTTTCATGTTCTCGAACTAGCGTTGCGCTGACCGCATGTTCCGAGACTGCTATATAAAGAAACAACCTTTCCCGGGGTAATGATTTTGTCAACAATGTTGAGGATGACAAATAATTCTTGATGTTGACGAACGCTTCGGTACACTCAGGAGTCCAGTTAAAGTTCTTAGAATTCCTCAGAATTTGAAAAAATGGTACGCACTTGTCCAACGATCGCGAGATAAATCTGTTTAGCGCTGCTAAACGCCCGATCAAAATCTGTACCTCCTTAACATTTCTTGGAGGTGCCATATTTTTCAGAGCGTTTAACTGAGTTGGATCCGCTTCCATCCCCTTCTCGCTAATCATGAACCCTAAACATTTTCTAGACCGGACTCCGAAAGAGCATTTTTCTGGGTTCAATTTAAGGTTCACTTTTCCAAGATTCCTGAATGTTTCTTCTAGGTCTGCGAAATGGCTCTCGTCGGTGATGCTTTTGGCCAGCATATCATCAATGTAGACCTCTACATTCCGTCCAATTTGCTCCTTGAAAACTTTATTCACAAGCCTTTGATAGGTAGCCCCCGTCATTTTTAGACCAAACGGGATAACTTTGTAACAATATAAGCCTCTTCCTGAGATAAATGTGGTGCTTTCCTGATCTTTTGGATCCGACTTTATCTGATTATACCCTGCGTAGGCATCCATGAAAGATAGTAGCTTGTTACCTGATGTCGAGTCTACCAACTGATCAATCATCGGTATGGGAAAATGGTCCTTGGGACATGCTTTGTTAAGGTCTGTGAAGTCTACGCACATTCTCCATTTTCGGTTTTTCTTTTTAACCAGAACTGGATTAGCTGTCCATCGTGGGTACTGAGACTCTCGAATATGTCCTACCCTTGTCAATCTTTCGACTTCTGAAATGATCGCCTCTGCCTTTTCTTGAGAAAATGCTCGGCGCTTTTGTGTTATGGGTCGAACACTTGGGTTTATAGATAACTGGTGGTAGATGATGCTCTCAGGGACCCCTGTTGCGTCTTCTGAACACCAAGCGAATAGATGTAATTTTTGTTTGAGAAAATCAATTAATTTTTTTCGGAACCAGGGGGACATATTTACCCCAATCTTCAATACCTTCCCTTTGGAAAATTCATAACTCTCACAACTTTCATCTGTAAGAAAAAAGCCTGGGGTCTCCCTAGGATCATCTGCAGGCTCTGATCCACGGGCCAACCCCGCTAATTGCTAATTCCTTACATCGACCATTTCTTTATCCGGTTTTACTGCCAAAGCTGCCCGGTAACATTCCATTGCGGTCTTTTGGCTGCTTCTGACAACTCCGACGTTGTTTCCGATTACATACTTCAAGAATTGGTGAACTGTAGAAGTTACGGCATGCATTCTTAACAACCAAGAGCGACCGAAAATTTACGTTGTGCGACGTAGGTGCATTGACAACAATGAATAAAACCGTCACTTCTTTCTTGAACGGCCCTCTCCCGAGCTGAACCACTCCTTCGAATTCTCCTAGTACTTCTGCCGATGCCCCTGTAAACCCGATGATTATACGATCTGACTTTACAATCACTGGCTTATTCCTGAACCCTGAAAAGGTGGATAAGAAAATTATATTTGTTGAACTATCGGTATCCACCCAAATTCTTCGCACCTCATCCCCTACGATAGTCGCGCCGATTACGATTGCGTCCTCATGAGGGCCAGCCACGTCTCTCATGTCATCGTCGTCAAAGTATAAAATAAGAGAAGGGTTCTGATACACATGAGGCAAATTCTTGCTTCTAGCTGAGTTGCCAGATTTACTGCATGCCTCTTCCGTGAAGAATTGGTAGTACCTGCCATTGAATTGCCCCCGAAGATAGTCAGAGACTCAAAAAATTTGCATAACTCTTTTACCTTTTCTCGTGCTGGGGGTACCACTTCCTCAATTACTCTGATTAGATTCCTATTCTTGTTCGGGTCTAAATATTCGGTGGACACGTCGAACGAATCATTGACCTCAAAAATTACCAAGGAAATTTCCTCTGCCTTCTCTATTGAAAGTAACCGTTCCGATTTTTTCAACTGATGTGGGCGTTACTTTGTCGATGCTACCTCCCTGAGGTTCGAATATTTTAGCTCGCGATGACTTACGCCTTCTGAGCTCTCTTTCTTTGATCATCCTTTTATCTTTCCTGAAGCGTCGGAAATCCCTCACCGGGGAAGAAGACTCGCCTAAATCCTCCCCTGAAGAAAATTCGTATTCAAACTTGGATTGGAATCCGTACTTCTTTCGTGCAGCCCCGTCGATCCTCCTCGACCGACTCCTGCCTTTGTAAAACTCCACTTCCTCTCGATCAGCATTGTGTCGAACCTCTTTAGTTTCTATATATGATCGTTCACTTCGACCATCCAGCCGACCTTTCTTTTCAGCCAAGGACAAATCCCTCTCGGCATTCAGCTTAACAATGTCATCTAAAAGCTGTTGCCTAGTCATGATTAGGGTCGACCGGGTCCTTCGACCCTGATTTCCTTGATCATCATTACCAAGTAATTCTTTAGAGTTCCGACCCTCCGAGAATGACATCTCCTTGTCAGAACCTTTTTCCTTTGCCTTTCCCTTCCTAGACTCGGTATTCATTCATTGACTTTTCTTTTCGTAAGGTCGATATTTTGGGGAACCTGATCTCCGAGTATCTCTCGTTCCCACAGACGGCGAAAATGATAAGTGTCAGAATATCTAAGGTAGTTTATCAGGAAACGTGAACGAGTGAAAAGTGTCAGGAAAGTGAGTACAAAAATCTAGAGAGAGAAAGTGATCAAAATCAAGTACAAATCATTAGGAGGTCCCCTTTTGGGGGACATAATCTTTCTTTATATAGTGACAGATGTGGGGCCCATGGTCACATGCCAAACTTATTCTAATTGCGTGTTACCCCATTCATTTGCATTTATGTCACTTACTTCTTACTTTACAATTAAGCCTCTGCACATTATTGTATTACAATTTAAGCCCTTTACTACACTTGGTATTTTATGCCCTTATCAATATTTACATATAATTCGCCAACGGTCGTGACTAATACAAATGGAAGACTAATGGGAAGGAGATACAAACAACTCCCATTTCCTCAACGGTAAGTACACAATCCGCAATATCAATACTAACAACTCGCAAATGATACACAAAACACTCGTTATCTCAATATGTAAACAACTCTCATTTTCACATTCTAATGTAAACAACTCGCAAATGTTTGTTGGTAAATAACTCGCATTGATAAAAAAAAACTCGCAATTATGGCATATTAATATACCAAACATATCGATCTTTAAACTGGAGCCTCACAGGTCCTCATGTTATGACTTGCTTTCGAAAAATGGCCACACCTCAAGTGCTTGGGATGTAGGTAGATGATGCGCATGACCTCTAGGAAGATGTTGACGATGAACGCGAAGTTAAGTGTCATGATGAAGAATCTTATATTGATGACTAATTATTACTACTTTTGTTTTTTTAATTCAAACTAACCAACCCTAAATATAGTAGTAGTTTTTTGGAAAGGTTGAGTGCACGTAGGCTGTTATGGCCTTATAATATCTTTTGGTATAAACTTTCTATTGGTGTAAAAAGTTTATAATGCTTAATAGCACTAGTTCATTATCCATAACAACTCGCTCTTTCTAATTACACAGAACTCTCTGAATATTCCTAAAGAATTCTTTGAATCTTATCCTAAACAACTCTCTGAACATCAATTCATACAACGCGTTATATATAATTAACAACAATTCTCATGATAATAATATACAAACAAGTCGCTCTAGTTGTGTATATATCAATGTTAGCGTTTGAATTACAAACAACTCTCAAGATAGTAGTATCCAAACAACTCGCAAAGCAAAACCAAAATTATATTTACAAAGAACTCGCTGACGGTCGTGACTAATATAAAGGGAAGACTCATAGGAAGGACATACAAACAACTCCCATTTCCTTAATGATAAGTACACAATCCGCAATATCAATAGTAACAACTCGCAAATGATACATTAAACACTCGTTATCTTAGTATTCAAACAACTCTCATTTTCACATTGTAATGTAAACAACTCGCAAATGTTTGTAGTAAACAACTCGCATTGATAAAAACACATATATCACAACTATGGAAGATTAGTTTACCAAACAGATCGATCTTTAAACTCGAGCCTCAAATGTCCTCGTGTTATGATCTGCTTTCATACAACACCCACACCTTAAGTGCTTGGTTGTCGCTTCTCCTCTAGACGAGATTCTTTTTTTCTTAGGCCTTCCGGGGTGTCTTTTTACATTGGGAGGCAGAATTTTTGGCTCCAACATATTGTTAGAGCTTAATCCTTTGTTAAAATTCGTTATCGCTGGTATGCTGAAAGAGTAACTTGACTTGTAATTTTTAACCGTGAAGAGTGACTCTATTATCGTAAGAGGATCATTCTGGGTAGATTGTATTGCCGCTAATGCGTGAGGACATGAAAAACACTCTTGTTGTCATGCACCGCAAGAAACTTTGAAATCTAGCATATTAAAAACCAATACGGGTTCTGCAAAGACTTCAAACGCGAATGCAGAAGACTTACGGACTACCCAAGTTTGGCATTTATTTTTTTTTTAATCTTTTTTTCATACTCGGGGCATAAATTAGTACTCCAGCTTAGTGCCTCTTGATATTGTCGTGAAACTTGAGTCATAAGAAAGACTCTAATCCGGTCTATGGCTTCAATAATGGGTAGCCCATAATATTTTTTGATCTGTGCGTTAAAAAATTTGGACGCAGTAAAAGCCATTGCCCCGTATCGTTTCCCTTTAAGAAATGCCTGAGCATACTTATCCGGAGGCAAATTTTCAACATTATTTGTAATTCTATCACTATCTTCAGATAGAAAATCTATTAGTATATCCTTCAAAACATCTTGAGTGGGAGCATAAACAAGACGATGGAAGAAACTTAGCATACTAGACTTATAGTCTCTCTCAGTGTGATCCAGAGCAGTTCTCATTTTCTGAACAAGATGGAAATAACAGTATATATGAAAACAGTTTGGATACAAGACAAAAACACATTAATGATACCTACATGACGGTCCGAAATAAATGTGATTTGGCGCTCTAGCAAATGAGTTTTTTAGCACTTAAAAAACCACAACCAATTGTCAGAATCCTCAGTTCTTACGATTGCAAACGCAACAGAGAACAATCTTGAAATAAAAGACAAGCATGGTCAAATGATTTACACAAACCGTAATGTCAATTGTAAAAGAGCTCGCGATACCTCTAATCAATAATATCTGTTACTGAACAACTCGCAACGCGTGTTACAACACAACACACAATATCTGTTACAACGCAACTCGCGATATGTGTTACAACGCAACTTGCATTACGTTGTATTAAAGTGGCATGTGTATATTATACAAAATATAACTTAAACAACTCACATGTACATACTATATTGAACAACTCACACCTGTATGTAGAATACACATAATTTGCATATGATAAGTCAAACAACTCGCATAACTATATTATATGGGAACAACTCATGATCAATCAGACAACTCTCAATGAGTTAAAAAACAACTCGCAGTTACGTGTATAAATATATTTGTGAAAAGAACTCACAGAACATTAAAAAACTCTCACTTAGTTGACAAACAATTCGCGATTTATATGTTATAATTTTTAGAAATTCTCGCAATCTATCAAATTATAAAAAAAGCACGAAACTAACTATTCATCCCGTCCTTTCCTACGAAAGAAACCAAGACACCCTTATACTTGCCGGTCAAGTGGGTTCCATGGACATACAACATCGAGCGGCATGAATGGAAACTTTGAAGACATGAACCGATAGCTATAAAAAAATTATTTAAAAAGTATTCTAGCTGATAATTCCAATTAGCAGTCGGTAGTAATATCACGGCTCTTGAATTGTCTGAAATACCCCCTTAATTAACTAAAAGAACTTGAACTATCTTAAAAAACTCCCCTCAGTGCCTTCTCTAAAACATTCCATGACAGACGATAGGAGATATCTAAACTGTAGTCTTGTTTGATAGACGATTGTATCGTTTTGGCTGTCAACGAATGACATGTCCAGATAGAATCATAATTTTCATCTATAACCAAATCTGATGTCAAATACATATGCTTCTTCTTTTTTGGAGTAAACGAGACTGCAAGTATGGTGCGAAACATATCTCTTAATAATCATTAAGCCGTTGTTGGAATCAATTGAAGCATAAAGTCCCCAATTGCACCCGCTTGAGAATTTATTTTCATAATAAGTAGTGATCTTGTTTGCTGTATTATGCATGTATTTGAAAGAAAACCAAGCTCTAAAGTGTATCGGCATAAAGATAACCTTAGAGCAGGAACACCTTCTTCAAAAGTTTGACCAACACCTGTGATAGCATCAATCCAACCAGTAGTAGCAAGTTGTTTTTTCCTCTGATCAGAATTAACTAAACCATAACTACTCTCCCCGTTAGTTAGTTGATTATGAGAGGTTTCTCTCATGTCTATTTACGCTTTTGACCAAAACCCTTATCACCAAAACCTTTATCAATGACTTGATGTTCTATGATATAACTAACCCGTTTTAAACGCTCCAAATCAAGATATAATTCTAAACCAACAAAATATTTCTTATTATTAAAGACACAATTCTTTTGATACCCGCAGGAGTAGGTAATAATGTAGTTGTCTATGATCAGGTCCTATTATATGCTTTCAACGTACTCTTGGATACTTTGAAAGCTTGCAAACTCCGTGAAAGGCACAATTGTAGTTTGGTGACCATGTTTTAAAATAGAAACTCGTAGTTTAGACATACCTTATCTTGCATTGAACAATTATAAAGCAGTCACGTGGTATAAAATTACCAATACATAACTCAGTAATAAAGAACAACTCGCAAATAACTCAATTAACAACTCTCAAAATACTAATTGAACAACTCGCATTATAAAATGTCAACAATTCAACGTACACAAATCGTATTGTTGATGTTACACAATCCTTAATATCTTGTTACAATGCAACTCACAATATTAGATGTCATTAATGGTTTTGTTTATTTTGAGCTGGGGGTAGTTTTGTAAAGTGTTTTAATAAGTTTGGGGTGTTTTGTGTTTAGTGTGAGGAATAGTGAGATAATTAAGCAGAATGCTATTATTAAATGTTGATCACCCTCATTAATGAGAGTGGTTGGGGTATTTATACTTTAATTAATGACTCATGGGCTTACCGAGTCAAGTTGTGAAACTGGGTCGAATTCAAAGACCCATTAGTTTTTAAGTCGATTAGCAAATATAGCTTACTCAAAAGTGGTTTACATTTGTCCTGTTTGGATTTATAATGGTGTGATATGGTCCGAATTACCCCTGTTTGGATCAATGGGTGGACTGTGTCTGCAAGATCGAACTCATCAGTAGCCCTTTTTTACGCCTTGCAAAGTATTTTTGGAAGGGTTAAAAAATTCACCAAGTCTACATCAATTGCATCCGATTTGTCTGCGTTGTCCAAACTGAAAAGCCTTTCTCTCACAAACAACTCAGTTCAAATTTCATCAGGACTGGTTTTTCTTTCCAGAATCCTAGGAGTTTTTTCAAGAATCGTGGGACACGTGTCAATACCTGGTTTGACCTCCCAGCCGTTATGTTCCCTAGATCATCGCACCCACTAGGTCTAGAAAGTTACCTAGGTTTTGATTTTTCACACGTTATGCATCCCTTAATCATTACAAAAAACCCTGTTCAACTTCTCTTTGATAACTGTTGCTTTCTACTGTTATATATATATATATATATACTATTCCATTGTCTTCCACACTCAAAACTTTCTTAAAGATAAAATCACCTTCATCTTTAAACTGTTCTTGAGAGATTATATGTTCACAGCCAGAAACGCTCTAATTAAAGGTGGTTCGCTGAATTTATTGGAGTTAGAGAGAGCAAGAAAAGTAGAGAGAGAAAAATCGTATCGCCGCCGGTCTCCCAGTTTCTCCAAGCGAGAAAAACAGTCAGCCAAACCAGGACGCCGATTAGAGGTCATCTTCCTCATGAAACCCTAGACCCAAAAAGCTCCCATTTAGACCAAACCTTTCACCCCCTTCTAGTTCTTCCATACAAGAATCTTAGCACCCTGTGTCTAAGGAAAAAGCTGTTTCAAGCATCAGAAAACCCTCACCATTCATAGCAATGGGTTCTGATATTGAAAGGTCACCGGAGAAGATAATTCATTGCCGGACAACTCGCCAAAACAAAACTCAGTCCACACCATCAACCTCAAAACCCTCAGGATCAGAGATAGCTAAAGCGGCTCCACAGGCCAAGCACTCTGAATCACAACCTTTACCAGATATCAGGCCCTCAGAAGCAACAATAGTTCTTGCCTATATATACTTTCAGCTGATCAATCTTTGGCTCATATAATACTTTGATAATATATTTATTGATGAGTTACTTCTAGCATACTACTAACATATATAAAATACATTGCATGCCGTATTTTGAAGGTATTTAAATTTTTTTGGCATTATATTTTCTTATAATTCATCACGACCTTTAGATATTTTACTTTCTTTAAATTCAAATACGCAATAAAAATTATAAAAATAATAAAATTAGATGATAAATGTTTGTGGATTTGGCTTGGGTATTGGAGGAGTATACTTTATCATAAAGCAACCAAGTTAAACTTGGTTCTATTTTATGTTCATATTCACAGTGAATGCAAAACTTCATATGGTATGTAAAAGAAATTGAATGTATAAATTCATGATCTAATTCAGGTCTAATTTGATTTCTCTATATCTACTAAGAATGTAACGCAACATGTGACTTTATTGTAGATATAAAAGTAACATAAGAAGAGAATGAAATAAAATATCTGAATATTATACTTTCTTAAGTTAAAATAATTCTAAAACTTCATATAAAGAGATAATGATACATTTAGTACTAAATTATTTGAGTGATGTTCATTTTTAAGCTTACATCAAATGTGATACAAACTTACGTAGTGAGAGCAGTTGTATGTTAAAATTATTTGCTACATGAGACATAACTTGAAAACCATAGAGTTTTAAAGATAAATGGACATAACAAAACTAAAAAAACTTCTAAGATATTGGTAAAAATTAATTCTTATTTTACAAGTTTAAGTTGCATCGATATTATTGGACAAAGTCGACATCCTTCCATACATTTGTATTCTATTTTTTTTTATTAATAATGAAATATGCTAGTAGCGACGAGCCTAAATAAAACTTAAAAACCAAATATTTTTAACAACGATATATTTATAACTAAATATTTTCACAAATAAAAATAACATTAAATACAAAAAAAAACATAACAATTAAATGTTTCTAACAATCGTACCTAACAATATATTTTTAGCAACCCATGATACAAAATGATAATGTATTGAGCCTATCGATTAAATATTTCTTATAACGATTATCATACAATATCCAAACACTCTAACAAATAAATATTTTAAGGGATAAAAAACTTCTCTAATAACTAAAATTTTGTAACAACTAAATATGTTTAAGAGCTAAATATTTATAACAAATATTTTTTTATCATTAATATTATTTTAAAAATAGTCAAATAAATTTAATAATTAAATATCTTATAAATCATAGTATTTTTAAGAGTCAAATATTTTTAATAGTTAACATTATCAAATAATAGTAAAATAAATCAATCAACTAAATATTTTTAAAATACAACTAAATGGTTATAAAAACCAAATGTTATTTTTTATCTCAAATAAACATTTAGAGAAAAATCATTTTACATGCATTTTAAAATTTACAAATTTGAAATATTATTTGAGTATACGACATTTTTTTGTTTTTTTAAATATTGTGTAATATTTTAGTAAATTAGATGATTTAGTTTAACCGTGAACGATTCTTATTGCCAAATATTTATAAAAATAGATCATATAATAAACAAATAAATCCAAATGATATATAAACCAAAGATGCGGATAAACTAGGTATTTTTGAAACCAAATATATTTAAGAGGAAAATGTGATCTAACAAAACAATACTCATTTTTTCATATATTAAACTTTTAACTAAAAATATTAAAATAACAGAATCCGCCAGAATACACAAATAAAATAGAAAACAATATTTAGAAAAATAATTAAAATATTTTAGAAAAATAATTAAGAAAGTAGAAGGGAATCCGAAGATTCCTCGACAACCCAACAATAGCGATAAATTGCTCCATCGATATTTCAATTGGATAATTTCGTTGCCATGATACATGATATCAAGATGAACCACAAATTTGGGCTAGCTTGACTTAGATATAGGCTAACTAGATCGAAGTACTTAATTATCTCAACACTTAACAGAAACTGAAGGCATCAGTTCAGCACATAAGGATACGACGAGTTCTTTTGCTGCACAATTCATCGTTGTCTCTTCTTCCTTTGGTAACCTTATTGCCGGCTCTTTCAGGATTTCTCATTTGGATTGAATCACTCATAACTCATTATCCTAGTAGTAGTTCTAAGATATTTGGGAGAAAGCAAAGAAATATGTTTCGCTCACGTTATTGAAATTAGGCCCCACACACTAGGCCTACGAATAAGGTAGTTCTACTTCCTCCAGCTCTTAATTTTTTCCTATTCTATTTTTGCCTTTTTGGAATTTCCCCACATCTTTATTAGGGACGCCATCATGACCCCGTATTGAATAAATATCCTAAAAACCCAAGTCATTGCATTTAGCTTACATAGTAAAATTGTATCGTTGTTTTAGTTATGCCTACTTTAACTATTTAACCTAAGTTATAAAAACAACATCAAAATGAAGAACTAAAAAGTGAGGAATATAAATAATACAAGTCATACAGTAAATACAACATGGTAGGTATAATATATAAATATAGACATTTAAAAAAGAATGAAAAAATAGAGAAAACTAATAAATCATACAGTTAACAGTAATAAATTTTTTGAGGTGATAGAAAATTTATTCTTAAAGACACGAGCACGGTCACTTGTAGATGATACGATGTTTGTTGGATTTTTATGTATGGATAAACAATATAATATTAATAATGTGAGTATACTTATATTATGTTTGTCTATTTCTTTTAAATTTTTTGTTGAGGTATACATGACTAAACAATAAGATGAAGTTGAAATATGATTTAGATAAAATAATAACATTCATATGTGGACTTTAGTTATTATTTTACATGTGCATAGTACTGATATAAATATTCATATGCATGTTTTAGATGGATGATGTGTGTGATCATGTGTGGATAATATTATATGTAGATCAAATATGGTCATGTGTGAATGATATGTGGCCATACGTGGATGATGTATGTGGCTCATGTAGATTATGTCACACGGAGATGATATATTGTCATGTTTGAACAACGTGTGTGGTCATGCGTATGTAATGTGCTTGATATTATGTGGACGATGATTGCATGTAGATGATGTATGATGCTGATTTGACGAGGTATGATCATCTGCGTATGATGTGTAGTCTTGTGGAGATGAGATGTGGTCCTACCTGGATAAGGTATACTAATATAATTACTCAATCATTACATATGTGAGGTCATCGTATATTTAGTTGATATTCAGATATGTTAAATACAAAATTTACAAGTTATTTCATATCCTATTTTTGTATTAACATGGATATCTTCAGCCTATGTATATTATGTTATTTATCCATAGTGAGCGGTGGTTCTCATCTTCACACAGTTTCATGTGTAGGTTATAGCAAAATGTAAGTGAATGTACCTGATGAGTTAAGATTTTACCATGGTAAATTGTTATAAGAGTTTTCTATAGAGAGAAAGAGTTAGATAGTTTTTAGAGAGAGAAAGTTCAAGTATAAATGAGTTCAATAGAAAAAATGTTCAACCCCTTTATTAGGTTAGCCTTGCCCTTTATATAGAGGAGCCAAGACTTAGCCTCAAGAGTAAAATCTGTTACAAAAGAGGATACATTTCTATTTAGTCCTTAGTAATTATACATAATCACATATGTTCTCTAAAACTTATATTACATGTAATTTAAAGACTAAACTTACATTATTTATAGTTTAATCCTTAAATTTATATTAATTACAATTTAATCCTTAAATCCTACTTCTATATCAGAATCCCCCCTTGTTCTCATGCCAGTAAATGAATGAGAACTAAAATGTCTTCGAATTCTTCCGTATGTCATGTCAGTTGTTGTAAAATAAACTCGAAGCAATCATTCGAAGCAACCACTAGAAGCGAAGTGGGGTAAAAAACAAATACCAATTAGAAGTAACTAAAATCTAATAAATTCTCAAAGCAAATAAGTGTCATTGAATCATTGTGGAAGTAAAACTTTTAAAACAAACTCATCGACGTTTATCCAAACAATATACAAAAGTAACTGTTTCATATAACTGTTCGAATCCATCATGACTTTATAGCTTTTAGACCCATAACTAGATACCTAGCCTCACAGATGTCGAGCTCTTAATCCCCTCACCGCTTTGTATTCCACCCTATCACCATCAAAGTCCTTTAAACTTCACACGTCTCTTTTTCTTTCTATAAATTCAATCAATAGCCTCATTTTTTCATTCTCACAACACAAATCATTTTAGAGAAAATTCAAAGCGCTTGGCTACCTTCACTGTGTTCCTCTTTTTTCCCAGTATTTTCATCAGAAAAAATCAAACTCTCCGATCAACCCTCATCTTCCTCGATCAACGTTCATCTGGTTTATGAGAAAAAAATCCAAGAACCAGAAAATCCAAGGCTAACATTCCCAAAAAACCGAAATCTCCAGAACTTGATAACAACTTAGTCTTTGGATGGTACGACTATTTCTATATTACTCAAAGAGCGGAAGAATATAGAGTTGCAGGATTAATGAATAACGCTCCTTTTGGAACAACCACCAAAACAATTTATTACGGTAATTTCGATCCAACCAAAGCTCCTGTTATTTCTCTTTCTCCTATATTCGAAGAACATTCCTCATCCAAAATCCTAGGTCCTAAAATACCTCGAGCCTCTTCATCTCAAAGTAACATTTATCCTTTGATTAGTGAAGAATCTCCTTTAAGGAAAATAAAATAAAATACTCCATCTTCGAATCATTCTTCAATAATCTGAAGAAGAAGAACTTTCATTGCCATGGGAGACGAATCAGAAATTATCCCAACTCTTCCCCCTTCAAATCCAGATAATGAAGCTCCTCCTCAGAGAGAAGTAACTGAGGAAGTTCTTCGAACAAATAACCCTTTACCAAAAATTGTTAATCCATTACCCCAACAACCTCGAGAAGAAACATCAAAGGCCAACGAAGCTGATTCTGAGGCTACCAGAACCGATCTCGAAGCTGAATTAGATGATAGGAACTCAACAAATACCCATAAGCCTCAGGAAGAAATGGATATTTGCTTTGTTTACGAAGAAGAAAGAGCTGCAATTGACAAAAATTTAAGCAATCTTGAAGCTAAGTACATCAGTGTTTTCAAAGTTAATGAAAATATCAAAATCAAAGTTTTTAGTAGCCTGATTTTCATTAGTAGCATTGTCTTCGATGATGATCACAGTGTTGTCTTTGGTTGTCTGTTCTTCAACCAAAAGATTTTATTGGTTTTGTTGGTTTTCAATAGTGTTTTCGTCTTTATCGACCACTGTATACGAAGTGATTCTCGCCTGTATCTTTTTCTTTCCATGGAGCTGGAAGAACCTTTCTTTTTCTTCAAAGACGGTTCTTGATCTTTCCATTCTTCGATGGATGAGAGGGTTTTTTTTCTGCAGTTTTTCTTTTTCGAGGCTTTGGCTTCGATAGAGTTAAAGGGCTAACACCTGATGTGCTAGCTGTTTTTTTTACCATTTTTCTCTTTGATAACTTTTTCTTTCTTCTTTTTTTGGTAAATGAATCTCAGATCCGTTGCGAATACGAAGGAAGACTTTATAATCGGGATGAACTAACCTTTTGCAGATTATCTTCGAATCGGGCTCTAACATTAAATTTTGAGGTGGCAAGGCACCCTCTGAGATTGGGAACATGTGGCAGTTGAGGAAATTGATGGGCTGGAAGGCAGTGTGAAACGCATTATTCCACTCTTTCTCAGCCCAAACAGCAAGTTTTTGGAAAATATCCTTAGCAGCTGGTGGATGTGCTGAATGACGCCTCGAAATTCTGGAATAATCATGCAAGAAGAAAATTAAGGAAAGAGAAAGGCAAAAAATATAATTTATTTCAGAATGTAAAAAGTTCGAAGTGCTTACGATTGCTTCTTCAGATGAGATTTAGCTTTGAAGGATTAGCATCAGAAATTTATTTGCCATTCTCCCATGCTCCTAATATAAAGATAAATTTCTGCTTCCAAAATTTATCAGCTTCTAAGAGATCATCGCTGATTTTGAGGTAATATACCAGGGTGAGATAGTAAAAGGGAAGCTTCTGACCTTTCGATAGTTGAGTTAATGAGATGAAGTCTTGGATGTTGATTGGAATCTGAGATAGTCGAGATGCCATTATCACTTACATAAGGGTGAACCACTGACTCAGTGTCACTTGAGGAGGGCATAAGTTAAGAATTTTGAAGTATTCCACGATCATGGGATCCAGTGGAACCCGAAGACCCCACTTGATGATTGCGGGGTAGACTACTAGCTCGTCATCCTTGTAGTCTAAGGGAGTTTCTCCTTTTTTAAGCAGACGAAGAGTTATATTATCTCTCATTCCCCATTGTTTTTTTAAAACTGAAGCTTGGCTATACTTCTAATAATTATATTGAACGTTTTTCAGAGCAATGATTTACTTAGCTTCGAGACCCCTTAAATTTCTACCAATTACAGCTCTTTCTTCTTCGGAAACAAAGCAAGTATCTATGTCTTCCTGAGGCTTATGGGTATTTGTTGAGTTCCCATCATCGGATTCAGCTTCGAGATCGGTTCTGGTAGCCTCAAAATCAGCTTCGTTGGCCTTTGATGTTTCTTCTCGAGGTTGTTGGGGTAATGAATTAACAATTTCTGGTAAGAGGTGATTTGTTCGAGGAACTTCCTTAGTTACTTTTCTCTGAGGAGGAGCTTCAGTATCTGGATTCGAAGGGGGAGGAGTTGGGATAATTTCTGATTCGTCTCCCATGGAAATGAAAGTTCTTCTTCTTCTTATTCTTCTGATTATTGAAGAATGATTCGAATATGGAGTATTTGACTTTTTCCTTAAATGAGATTATTCACTAATAAAAATAAAAATGTTACTTGAGATGAAGAGGCTCGAGGTGTTTTAGGACCTAGGATTTTGGATGATCAAAGTTCTTCAAGTATAGGAGAAGGAGAAATAGAAGAAGCTTTGGCTGGATCGGAATTACCATAATAAATTGTTTTGGTGGTTGTTCCAACATGAGCTCTATTGATTAATCATGCGGCTCTATATTCTTCTGCTCTTTGAGTAATACAGAAATAGTCGTACGATCCAAATACTAAGTTGTTATCAGGTTCTGCATATTTCGGATTTTTGGGTATGCTAGCCTTGGATTTTCTGGTTCTTGGATTTTTTCTCATAAACCAGCTGAAGGTTGATCAGAGAAGATGAAGGTTGATCGAAGAGTTTGGTTTTTTCTGATGAAAATACGGGAAAAAGGAGGAACACGATGAAGGTAGCCAAGCGCTTTGAATTTTCTCTGAAATTATTTGTGTTATGAGAATGAAAAAATGAGGATATTGATTGAATTTATAGAAAGAAAAGGAGACGTGTGAAGTTTAAAGGACTTTGACAGTGATACCGTAGAATACAAAGCGGTGAGGAGATTAAGAGCTCGACATCTGTCAGGCTAGGTATCTTAGCTATGGGTCTAAAAGCTATAAAGTCATGATGGATTCGAACGACTATATGAAACGGTTACTTTTGTAAACTGTTTGGATAAAAGTCGATGAGTATGTTTTAAAGGTTTTAATTCCACAATGATTCGAGGAGACTTATTCGCTTTGAGAATTTATCAGATTTTAGTTACTTCTAATTGGTATTTATTTTTTACCCCGCTTCGAATAGTTGCTTCTAGTGGTTTCTTCGAATGGTTGCTTCGAATGATTACTTTAAATGATTTCTTCGAGTTTATTTTACAACAACTGACATGACATACAGAGGAATTCGAAGACATTTTAGTTCTCATTCATTTACTAACATGAGATCTAGGGGGGCTTCTGATATGGAAGTAGGATTTTGAAGATTAAATTGTGATTAATATAAATTGAAGGATTAAACTGTAAATAATGTAAGTTTAGTCTTTAAATTACATGTAATATAAGTTTTAGAGAACATCTGTAATTATGTATAATTACTAAGGACTAAATAGCAATTTGTCCTCTTTTGTAATAGATTTTACTCTTGAGGCTAAGTCTTGGCTCCTCCATATAAAGGGCAAGGCTAACCTAATAAAAGGGTTGAACACTTTTTATATTGAACTCTTTTGTACTTGAACTTTCTCTCTAAAAAAACTCTCTAACTCTTTCTCTCTCTAGAAAACTCTTATAACAATTTACCAAGGTGAAACTTTAACTCATCAGTACCAAACACTAATAGTTACTGCCATCTATTACCTCGAGTAGCATTATTGAGCACTTAGTTTCCAAATAATGTAATTAATGGTTATCTAATACCCATCCAGTTTCATAATACCTCAAAGCCCCATGCATCATCATCGGCCATATAACCCTCTTCCCCATCTCATGTAGTAGCAGAGGCCCATAATTACTATACATTAATGGACAAACACATACATGCCTTATTTTTTACTCGGATATCAAAACTGGATTAAGTTGGTACTCAAACCGAGCGTCTTGAAGAGCCCATTGATTGTCGGAGATGTGATAGTGGTTAAATTCCCCGTCATGAAGTTTAGGCCATACATTACAGGTTTTAGGGACCAAAATATTTATTTTAATACATTTTAATATTTTTTTAAATATTATAAGGTTTTTTTCTAATTATTATATCAAATTTGATTGCATTCGTATTTGATAGGATTCTGTTTTAATGCGTTTATATTATTTCTATAGTTTTGGATTAGGGTTTTGGGCGATTCGTATATAAAGGTGTTCGTACACTTATCTTGGATAATCTGCCATTAAACAAACAAGTTTTTACTCATATAGGACCAAAATCAAAAGAGGTAAAAAAAGATAAGTTTTAACCCTAATTCAAGGAAAAAGAGACGTAACCCTAATCTAAGGAAAACAAAAACATACAATTCAGTAAAAAAGTGTTTATTTCACTAAATAATACTACATGTTTCACATTGAAGACATTGTGGGTCTTCATGTGGCTGAAAAAATTCAATCGGTAGGCATTCAGGTCAATCTTCTCGATGATCTCATAAGGACAAAACTTTTGAGCTGCCAACTTATTAAACTCATGTGAAATGTAATGATGCCTTCTCTTGTCAGCACTGTTTTTGTATTTCTTGGTAATCTCCTCAAGCTGCTTTCGAGTACTCTAATGAATATCGTACAATTCAACAATAATAGTTATGGCCTTGACATGAAACTTATTTATCTTTGGAAAAATTAAAAATCTATGATACCCTGTACATTACAGCATATACTACCATGAATGGATTATGCCCAGTAATCATCTTGTGGTATTTGTTTTTGGAGAACTCCACATGATATAATTTTTATTCCTAAGACTTCAAATTTTGAGCCACCTCTACTCGCACCATATTTCGCATATGTCCAGGGGTGATATGAACTGCTAAAACTCAATTTTGTATGAGTACGTTGCCATAAAAAGCTCCAAAAATATCCTACAAACCTTGGATCCCAGTTAGATACGATATTCATAGGTAAGCCATGCAAATGATAGACTTCCCTAAAACACAATATAGCAACATTCACTGCATCTATCTTTTCTTGCAAACAATAAAGTGATCCATCTTAGAAAAATGATCAAACAATCACAAATATTGAATCATTGCCCATCTGGGGTAACACATAAACAAAATCTATGCTCACACTTCTTCATAGTCCCTCTGGTATGGGTAAAGGATAAACAAACCTGCATTAGAACTCGTCCGTTTTTCTATCTGACAATTGTGAATTCATTCGCAAAATGAATAATGTATCTCCTTAAACTAACGGGATATCGATTTAAAGTTTGATTGCAACCACCATGCCCGTCATTGTATCTTTCTTTCACTATCAAAAGTCGTAAACTCCTAACGAGAACACATACTAGGTTACCTTTGAACATGTAGACGTTGCTCACGAAAAAATTAATTCTCATACCAGTCTCAACGTCTTCCAAGATAGGACTGAAATACGAATCTGGAGCCAACAAATCATTCATCAGATTAAAACTAGTAACCTTCCCTTCCACTCAAATCAACAGTCTCCATATGCTCAAAGCGTCAGCTACCCGATTAACTGCCAAAACGTATGCTTGATAACAAAAAGGTAAATTGTTGTGTGAACAATTCCCATCAAGCGTGTCATGCGGAGAGCTTATCTTGACTTTGTAAATGCTTTTAGGAATCTTGATCGTTGTACAAGACGAGATCATTATAAGCGAGATACGAACTCTAATACTTCAACTCCTAAACCACTACATTGAACTCCACGTTTATAAATACTATAATTAATTTTTGAGTCACTCAATTTCTCACTGAAATAAGCCACAACACATGCTCTTTGGCTCAAAAAAACCCCAATATCCAGTCCATACATATTATAATCTAACTCAAACTTTGCATAAAAAATCAGGTAAAACCAAGACATGTGCGGTAGTCAATCGCACCTTAATGTTTTTTTCAAACGCTAAAGTTGTTTTTTAGTCTAGCAAAATGTCTTACCTTTTATACAATCAATAGTTTATCCCATGATAGTACTGAAATTATAAATCAACCAACGATAAACTAAAAATAGCCCATGACATGAACGAAATTCAGTAATAGTTGTAAGTAGTGGGAAATCTTGAACACTTGCTACCTTGGATTCATTAATGGACAGACCGTCTATTAAAACAACATAACCAAGAAAACTAACATACTCTATCATCAACGAACACTTAGTAATACCCTCATATAACTGTTCGCGCCTTAAAAAAAACAAGATCTCTTGTACATGTTGAAGTTGCGAGTCTTTATTAATACTATAAATCAAGATAATGTCATAATAAATAACAAAAAACTTGCCAATAAATGGTCGGAACATCTGATTCATTAGCATCATAAAAGTACTGAGGGCATTGGAGAGATCAAAATAAATAACCATCCACTCAAAGAAAACTTCTTGGGTCTTCAACCTCGTTAATTACTCATTATCCCTTCTGATGCTAATCTCGTGATATCCACTGTTCAAATCTAATTTAGTAAATACCTTATCGCCAATCAAGTGGTCCGTCAAATCATCTATGATAAGGAAATGGAACTTTGAGGGCTGAAATGTAAAGAATAAAACTTATTGTGGCAGATTATAAAGTTAGATGAGGAATTTAGAATTATGTAATTTAGTCAGGGACCAGCGTGTAATCATCCTTTTTATGTAATTGTTTTCAGTTAAGAGCTAAGTCTTTGCGGCTCTATATAAAGGGCAAGGATGATCTAATAAAAGGGTTGGACGTTTGAGATAGATCATTTTAAAAATCTGTTTTTCTCTCTCTAAAACCCCTTTCTCTCTATAATCTGACTTCTCTCAATTTACTAAGGCAATCCAAGTAATCAAACTCACCAAATTGGCGACTTAACTGGGGACCTGATCAACGATTGGTGCCTAGTTTACTACTTTAAATTTTCTAAACCTTTAAAAACAATCTTAAAACTTTAGAATGAATCAAGAAAATGACCCGCTAGTTCCACCAGTTTTCGAAAAGTTGAAAAAGGATTTACAAAGGGAATATGATAGACAAGAGGGATCTATTCTGGTTCATCAGACTCAATCTGAGATAGAGTTGCGAATGAATCATCTTCTGGATAAGATAAATGCTATGAACGAGAAATATGATAAAAAAGAGCAGGAGATTCAAGCAGCTAGGCTGAAATCAAATATGATACACAGGAATGACCAAAATGATGCTTGTGGTCAATCTGATCGATTTTGTAATGATTGTAAAATCAAAAGCGAGCAGAAAAATGCACGATTCGAAACACCAAAATAGCGTCATTCTTCTCTAAAGGAAAAGAAAGATAAACAGAGGTATGTCACATCTAGTGACGAGGAAGTTGAAAGCTATGGATTTGGTTTTTAAAATATATCAAAGCTCTTTGAAAAACGAGAAAGATCAACCTCATAAATAAAATAAAGAACATAAAGCTTAGGGAGAAAGTGTACCTCAATGTTGCAGGGAGTCGAACTGGTGTGAAGGAAATAGGTCAAACCAGTATAATGGGGATGATCAGAATTTGTATGCAGTGATGGGAACTGAGGACCAGTATGTTCAAGGTGTTGATTGGAAGAATTCTCCATTGACAAATGAGATAAGATCAACCACGATTCCGAAAGGATTTGATATATTGAAAGTAGAGAAGTTCGATGGGATGCAAGATGCAAACGACCACATCGAACAATTTAAGAATTATATGAAGAATTTTGAGGATGATGACTGGCTAGTGTGTCGGGCTTTTTCCCAAACTTTCAAAGGAACAACTTTGAGAGACTTTTATACTGCCTTTCAAAGACAGTTCGTGGGGATTAAGGAGATGAGCGCAAATGGAGATACAATCATCCAATGCAAGCAAGCCGTTGGAGAAAAGTTGAAAGATTATACGAAGTGGTTTGTCTTCACAAAAGCGAGTCTAGATAATTGTGAAGAATTGGTGGAAATTGTAGATTTTTGCCAGGGATTGCTACCAGAAGATTTGGCTAATGAAACAACAAAAAGAAGAGCCTGAACTTTTGGAGCTTTGATGACTCAACTTGAGGACCAAATCAAGGTTGAAGAATCAACCAGGGTTCGAGGGGTAGTTGCTACAGGTCAAAAGAATTCTGGGCAGGTGCCACATAACCCAAGGCAATATTCAAATTCTGCCCAGCAGACACGTCCAAAGAACAACAACGTACTGGTGAGTTCAGATATTAAGAATGTTGTCTTAGGATAATGTTATATGAGAATCCTAGAGAGAGAAAGAAAGAGAGTTTTTAGAGAAAAAAAATCTTAATGCAAATGAGTAAATAAGAAAATATGGTCAACCCCTTTATTAGATTAGCCTTGCTCTTTATATAGAAGGGCCAATACTTAGCCTTAAACTGAAATCGGTTACAAAAGAGGGTAAATTATCCTTAGTCCTTAATAATATTACATAGTTACAATTGTTCTCTTAAACTTACATTATTCACATTTTAGTCCTTAAACTCTTACTTTCATATCACCTTCCATATCGAACTGGAGGATATTCAAACCAACTCCATCATACCAATTTAATAGGTCGAGGCCCAATTAATGAATAATGCCTGAGTACTATGCATATTTACCGAGAGTGTGGCTGAATTTTTTGATAAAACTAAAGGGTACATAAGTTTCAGGAAGCTCCCTTCAATCAATAGGCATGTGGAGGAGCGAAATAACAAGTTTTACAGGTATCACAATGACATCGGTCATGATATCACGGATGGCATTGCCTTGAAAAAGGAAGTTTAAACTTGAATTGAAAATGGGAAATTACTGACTTATGTGAAAGCACAGAGAAATGCCTCTAAAATACCATATCATTAACTTTATAACCAGCCAATGCACAAGCTAAAAATTTGATGATTCTAGATTCGGAGGTTGATATTTTGATTTTACATCAGAATACTTGGAAATGGATCCAAATCGGTTAATTTTGATAGTAGTGGAAGAGCTAATAAAGCAAGGCCACGTTCGAAGTTTGTGCGAGTATTTTGAGTCCCTGACCATTTTTGGGGTGATTCCATGACTGGTAGCATTAATAGTTCAAGGAAAAGGCACATAGTAAGTATGGCTTCTCAGATAAAAGGGAAAATGTCTACCCATCTGTACGGTAAGAAATACATTCCCTTTATCCTTTTGCGATAAAGGCGATTTACGAGGTACTCCAGGGCCAAATGAGGATGCAGTGGTCATTGGGGCAGAAATTGATGGCGTTGAGATTCAACGCATATTGATAGATGCTGGGAGTTATGCGAACGTCCTTTTTAAACCTACTTATGAAAGGATGCGTAATCCTTCTTGGATGTCTCAACCAGAGCGCACCATCATTGGTTTTACTAGAGTAACTACACGAGTTATATGGAAATTCGAGGGGGAGGTAAGTCTGGGAAAGGGACCTTTTAAGAAGAAGGTTCAAGTGCTTTTTATGGTGGTGGACTGTCCACCAAGTTATAATGCCACTTTTAGAAGATCTTGTTTGTCAAGAATGTATGGCGTTGTATCAACAGTCCATCAATGTTTCAAGTATGTCGTCGGAGACCATGCAGGGGTCGTCCAGATAAATTAAAACGTTATCAGGGAATGCTACGCCACTGCGCTTCAGATTCGATGATCCATAAGTGGTGATATTAGAAATGAATATGAGTTAGGGCGGTTGACCTCAGATTCTAAGGAAAGGGTTGACGAGCCGAGGGAAACCCCAGGGTCATTGCCAATAAGTGAAGAAATAGAGGAATATACTTTAACTGATGGAAGAGTACTTCGAATAGGAACCTACTGACCCCTATTCTACATCAAAAATTATTAAAATCTTTATCTCACAATTTAGATGTTTTCGCTTGGAAAGTGGTGAGTTTGATTATTTAGGATTGCTTTAGTAAACAAGAGAATAAGTGTTCTAGAGAGAGAAATAGATTTTAGATAGATAAAATGAAAGTACACAAGTGATCTAATAGCATAAATTCAACCCCTTTATTAGTTTAGATTTGACCTTTATATAGAGGCGTAAAGACTTAGCTTACAGGTGAACACAATTACATATAAAAGGGTAAATTGCACTTTTAGTCCTTGACTAAAAGGCATAGTTACGAAATCCTCCTCTAACTTTACTAAGTGTTACATAATGCTTTTATTATTTACGATTTAATCCCTGAATTTCTATTTCCTTATCAGTAGCCCTCTTAGTTCTCAAGCTAGTAAATGAATGAGACCTAACTAACTAACTTCGAATCTAAGTAGAAGCAATGATGATTTCTTCTCCCATAATTCGATGCAAGCCAATCATTCTGATGCATCGAAATATGTCCTTAGATAATCATACCCGAAGTTAAATTTGAAGCAAAATCAATAAAATCAAACGTCATATATGTTTCAAACTCATCATAGCTCCTTAGGGGCTAGGCTTACAACTAAGCTCCTAGTATAACAGATGTCCATCTCATAAAAACGAAACCAGTTCAAATTCTGCCCAATCAACACAAAACCCTTTCCACTTCTACACACGTCTTTATTTTTACTACATATTCCTTAGCAACTCACTTTTTGTTTCAAAAACAAAAATCCTTGAGAGAGAAGCAGGAAAACCTCCCAACCTTTGCTACCTTCAACAATTTTTTTTAAAATTTCTGGTTATTTCCATCAGAAAATTCATATTTTCCGATTGATCTTTAATCAGTTTATGAGAAAACACCCAAGATCCTGAAGATGAAAGGGAAGAATTCCCAAAAAAACCTAAATCTCTAGTACCTGACAGTAATTTCGTCTTCGGAGATTACAGTTACTTTTGCATAGGCGAAATAACAGACAAATATAGAGCTGATGGGTTGATAAGTAATGCTCAACTTGGAACATCTATAAAGACCATTTATTACGGTAACTTGGATCCCTCTAAAGCTCATTTATTTTCTCCTTCACATATCACAGAAGAAAGTTAATCTTCCAAAATTTGAACACCCAAAATACCTCGATTTCTACTTCTCATACTAAATGATCGCATGGAATTAGTGGTGAATCGAGAAAATCTGCGTCGAAACAATCCAAAGCATCCCCTTCCTCAACTTGTCCCCCATAATTTCCTAGATAAATAAATTTTATATCCATGAGAGATGATGTCGAAGCTACATCAAATCCTTCTACCAAATCTCCTCCCCCGAGGGAGATTGTTGAGGAAGCCTCATTACCTCAAGAAAGTCACTTGAAGAACCCTTGACAACGGAGATACGAGGTGTCAGAATCAGAGGAAGTTGACTCGGATGCTACTCAATCAGATAATGAACCTGACTCTGATGAAAAAGTCTCAAAAGAATCAGATAATGCTACAGAGAAAACAGTACTCAAACCAAGGAAAAAGAAAGCTCTGATTACTATATCCGACGAAGAAAGAGCAAAGGTTGGTTACAATGTGAGATCTCTTGATGCTAATTATTGTTGCCTTAAAAAACGTTTCATATATATATATATATATATACATATATATATATATATACTATCAGGAAACTCAAGCATCAGATTTGAAGAAACAACGGGGAATGAGAGATGACATTACCCTTCGTCTTCCCAAAAAAGGGGAAACACCCTTAGAGTGTAAAAATGATGAATTGGTAGTCTATCAGGAAATCATCAATTGGGTCTTCGGTACCCATTAGATCCCATTATAGTCGACTACTTCGAATTTCTAGATTTGTGCCCAACTTAGGTGACACCAAATCAATGGTTCACACTCATGTCTGTGATGATGAATTCTCGCTTATCTAACATTCCGATCAGCATCAAAGATTTCATATCCTTAACCAAATTATCCAAAGGACCAAAGTTTCCATTTTACTATCTTACCTTAGGTGATGACCTAAAAATCATTGATGACCTTCTGGAAGCGGACAAATTTTAGAACCAAAAATTCGTCTTCATCTCTGGAGCATGGAAAAACGGCAAAGTAATATCTGAAGCCAATCCATCGAGATTAAACCTTGTCTAGAGAAGCATTCGTAAGTTCTACTCTTAAAAAATTTATTTTTAAAATTGTTGTTACCCTTATTTACTGTCAACTTATATGTTCTTATCATAAATTCCGAGTCACTCTGACATTCGTCAAAGAATAGCCAAAGAAATATTCATTAAGCTTGCCGCCTGGGCTGAATTAGAGTGGAACTTTTCACACAGTCTTTGAACCAATCAATTTCCTCAACAACCATTTATTTCTGATCACTCCTGGAGCCCTTTCTCCTGACAATTTGATGAAAGAGCCTAACGTTCTTCAAGCTTGCAAAATATTAGTCCATCCCGGTTGCAAGGTATTCTTACGTACCCACAACCGATCAGACAGCCACCTTCGTCAGAAGAAAAAGGAAAAAAATAACAAAAAAGTATCTAGCCCATGTGGTGCTAGCCCTTTAACAAACCCGAAGCCTAAACGCCCAAAACGAAAAAGAAGAAAAAGGCAGTTGCAACCATTGAAGATATAGTGTCTGATGACGATGAGGTCATAGCTGCTAGGAATCAACAAGGTCTTCAAAAGGAGAAGGAAATAACTGATGAAGATGCTGCAATTGTTGTAGAACATAATCAAAATGATGATCACTTCGATCCCGAAAATTTCATCAATTTTAATGAATCCTAAGAGTTTACTGGAGAAGAGGATCCTGTGATTCAAGAGGTTCAAACTCTTCTTCACAATTTCAGTAGAAGATCCACACCATCTCCCTCTGAAGCAGAATCTCCTGAAGTTATTGTTCCTACTTCTCATACTACATCTTTAGATATCATCCCTCGGCATAGTCTACAGTTTTCCTCCTATTCCACCAAACCCACGTGTGCTGCACTTCAACCATTTTATGATCTCAAAACTGCAGCGGAAACACTTACTCAAGAAATCGAGGCTTCTCAAAATCATCTTAAACGACTAGCCAAAGATATGGTTCGCTACAAAGGGATTGCTGAAGCTGAAAAACACTTGAGGGAAAAATTTCAAAATCATATAGCACATCAATTTCATGGCTTCGAAATGGAAAGTTCGGAGCTTATCAGAGGACTCTTATTTGTCAACTGGAATTTACGAGAACAACACCAAATCGAGAAAGAGAATCTAAACACTTCGCATCAAGAAGAGATAGATCGACTCAAAGCTAAACACCTTGAAGACTTAACTGTTGAGAATGAGAAAGTCAGTGATCTTCATACTTTTCTTACCAAAAGAGAAACAGAAAAGAAGAACTTGACCAATGAGATAGCCATACTAAAGTTTGGTTTTGAGAAAGAAAAACAACTTGCCATCAGTGCTACAGAAATTAAATGTACCAAGGACATGTTGGAAGCTATCAACAATGGTAAAGAGGAGAAAGTCATCACACTTCTTCGAGAAATTCACGCAACATATCCTAAGATAAACATGTCTAGCTTCTGGAACCACATTCGTGTTGAACATCGCCCCAGTGAAGCTTTCAATCCTATCCCAAGTTCATCATCTCAAGAGGAATCAACCGAAGAGGAGTCATCTGAATAATTTTACTACCTTTTAAATTTATGTTATCTTTTTTGTATTTGTCATATTAGTACCATATCCATTTTACTCATCAAATTATTCTAAATGACAAATGTTTTTGCTTAAATTTTATATTTTCCATCAAGTTACGTGATCAGTTATTTATATTGACTATTAGAAGTTAAAACATAATAGATTACTTTATATTATTTTTATAAAATATAATACCTCGAATATTATAGTGCATTAAATGAACGTGGCACCTCGAATATCATAATGCGTTTATGGAACATAGCACATTGAAAATCACAGTGTGTTTATTGGATGTAGCACTTTGAAAATCATAGTGCGTTTATTGGATGTAGCACTTCGAAAATCATAGTGCGTTTATTGGATGTAGCACTTCGAAAATCATAGTGCATTTATTGAACGTAGCAATTCGAATATCATAGTGCGTTTATTGAACGTAGCACTTTGAATATCACAGTGCGTTTATTGAACGTAGCACTTCGAACATCATAGTGTGTTTATTGAATGTAGCACTTCGACCATGGGTGTTTCTTCAAAAAGTGAAATAAACACTTCGAAACGTTCTACTCTTGATCAACCTCAAAGATAATCAATCTTTGATCAGTTATCAATATAGTTCAAATAAACACTTGTAAACAACCATTGGTTAAAAATTCATTTTATTGATAATGTTGAATATGTACATAGAAGCTCGTTAAAACCTTCGTTGGCCAACAAGGTAGGAAATAGTGCGCTATTCAACCAAAAGAAACAAATTCAAAATACAACATAGTTATTCCTGGTATAATTTCAGATGTTGTATATTCCATGGGTGTAGCATCCTCCCCTGACTATCACAAAGGCATAAGACCATGACTTTATCGTTTCAGTAACCACGTAAGGGTGAATTGTCTGTGTTGTCGTGTTGTTTATTCTTTGCAAAATTGTTATATGGTGGAGATAATCGTAATGAAACTTTTAGTATGCAACCGAAGTGTGATGATGACAAAATCCATGATTTGAGGTGGCATATGAACTGCATATACATTACCATATTGGAGATGATACTTATTTTTTGAAAGTTAATAAAAGGTCGTGTAGCTAGCAATATGTGACGATGAATAATGGCAGCATATAAAAAGGAAACAGAAGCATAAATGAGAGTAAAAATATTTGGTACATATATTTATTGCTAGTCGTGGCCTTCATCGTTTCAAGAAAGTTTGATCCGTTTTGCATGGAAGCCTACGATGATACAGGATATCGAGAAAAGAACTTAAGTAATTCAGGAATATGATGATGGTGTTTGATCTGGATGACGCCATGCTTTGCCAGGCGCTGTCTATGACACTGAAAGGTAATCCCATGGCCTTGTTTAACAGCTTAACTAAAGGTTTCATCCATGATTTCGCAGGACTATGGAATGCATTTAGAAATAGGTTCATTGGAAACAAGGAGATGAGGCATGAGAACGACTGTATAATAGGTCTTTATTAGAAAAGAGGGGAGTCATTGAAGAGTTACGTCAAGCAATTCGTCCGGTTTATCAAGGTGTTTCGTTAAACAGAGGCTTTGATAGAAGATCCAAACTATACGCTCATCTTGTCCGCTTTCCTGTTGAAAATATAGGAGACCTCCTCCCTCAAGCATACCTTTATCAAGGTGGACGATGCAACGAAAGGAGACTCCCCATAAATATCCACACCAGAGTCTAAAAGAGGAATTTTTGACAAAATAAGGCTAGATGAGGGCCATTGTCGTGAAGGATCGGGCTCCCGAACCAATGGCCCGCGGCCTACAAAACCCGCTAAAAAGCTTCACTTCGTTGATCGATACAATCTCTGTCATTTATGATACGACCAAAGACAAGATGCGATATCAACCTCCCCGTATTATGAGCGCTTGAGAATAGTTGCTCTATCGTCAACTAAGAAGGCCGCAACATGACTAGTTTCATGAGCAGGATATCTTCTATCACTTTGGCACCACAGCCAGCCGCGCTTATACCAATTTTATGAGGCATGTGCCATGGCATCACGATATTTATAAATGTAGACCATGATCCCTCATCATTTACAAACTCCTGCATCCACTGCGGTAATTCTTATGACAGCACTTTGTCCGTCCCCGTCACTTTATCATCTTTGTTCAGATTCTTTAGCTCTGGATCATTCCTTGCATCTGGAATCACAATCAACGTAGGAGCTTTGCCATTTGGTTGTGAAACTACAGGTGTTGAGACCTCTCCTCATTCCATCTCCATCAAACCTTCATCTACCTTATCCTCCTCGTCTACAAGGGCAAGTTTGCATTACGATAGGTACTAAATTCACAACAAGTCAATTTCTCATCAAAGATAGACATTCATCCTTAGTATCCTCATCCTCATCCCCAAGATGCAGACCTCCATCATTCACACCTCCTTGTACTAAATTTTCTCTCACATTATCAAAATTCTCTTCATGTGGATTAGTCGATTCACCAGCTTAAATTTCCAGTGCTCCGTTTTCCTTTACACCCTCCTTCCGAGAAGGTAAAAGATTCAATTGTTTCTGTAAATTTATGATTTTTAGGCACACGCAACCCCACTCCTGTATTAGTTTGCTCCTTAAACCTTTTCTCCATCAGAGCCCGGATGATGTCCATCGTTGCTGCCTCCCCTCTGCTGGACATTTTCAATTCTCATCTTATGATATCTCTAACTCTTGCACAAGACACAAGCCATAATTCAGATGAGAAAACATGCGCGAAGGTTCTTACTCCCAAGCGGCATTTGAGCTGTAATTAATTTAATCAACAGGTTCAGTGAGTCATTTGGTAGCCCCTCACTACACCACTCTTGATGTTTTCCTTCACCTGCAAAAGCAAGCAATCAGATTCAGCCATATATTACAAATAAGACCTACTTGTATTATCTACCTAACATGAAAATCTTAAACTTCAGCTTCCACCACCTCTCTAACTGCAAATTCATGACATCACTTTCATGCTCCCAGTTTCACGATAAATACACGGAAGTTTTTTTCCAATTGTAATTAGAAGTCGGCAGTGATAAGGGTGGAATTCGCCGATATAAATAACGAGGGTTCAATCGTAGATAAGAGATACTTGGTGTAATTATTAATGTATTTAGGATTTTTCGGGGACCAATTTGTAAACATGGAATTTACCAAGGGGCCCATTAATTATGTAAACAGCCCACTAAGGATTGTAGTGGGTCCACCTTATTTAAGTATAAAAGGTGACCTACTTTCTTGGTAGGTGTGACATTTAATATTATTCTATTACGCTCTCTCTCTATACTTTCTCTCTAGTCACATCAAGCACAAGATCCGAAATATTCCACCAAAAATTTATTGACTCATCATTGGCGCCGTCTGTGGGAACAGTGATACCAAAAATGAACCTTTTTTCTTTGAAAATCACACTTTACGAGATGAACAACGAAGCTGTGATAGAGAGGGTCGGTAGAGAGGTGATCCGAGCCGTCTTGGTGTCAGAGGGCGAGGAAGCGACTGGTCGGGAACACCACGACCGGGGTCGGGACAAACGGTCGACTCTAATAATGACCCGAAAACAGCTCCTTGAAGACATTGCCAGACTAAACGCAGAAAGGGAGCGGGCACTGGACGAGAAAAGGGTCCGGGAAGGAAAAGGCAAGGAACCCCTTTTGGAGGATCAAGAGGAGGCCGACCGTAATGTAGGGCCGCGCATCGAAGCCCGACCTGTTAGGTATTATCGAGAGCCTCATCCCGAGGAGAGGCAAAATGCCAGAACTCGGCGGTACCCAGAGGATCATCGCGGCATGTCGGTTGACTACACCACAGATGATTCATCGGGCAGGGAATATCGGCGACGAGAAAGGGACCAGCTCACACGAAAGAATCGTTCCCGATGCCCCCGAGGACCCAGGACGGACTCCCCAAAATACAAGAATGGTAACAAAAAAAGAAGAAACACAATGTCGTTTTCACTAGAGAAATACAAGAAGGGTAGCACCGAGAAGCAAACCCCGGTGTCTTTTGAGAAGGAAGAAATGCCCGCCGCCAGCCGTGAAGAGCGGGCAACGCTGCCCCCAGTGCCATGGCAACCGTCGAACAGCCAGAACCACGGTTACCGAACCAGCAGCCAGTTTATCAGCCCAGGAGATGAGGGACTCTACGGAGTTCAGACAGAAGGACTTGGAGGAGGAGCGTGCAGGTTTGGGGTCAATTGGAGGGCATCTCCATTGTCTGATGAGATATTAGCGGGACAGCTCCCGAAGCGATTTGACATTTCTAAGCTAGAAAACTACGATGGGAAGAAGGACCCCAATAATCATTTGGAAGCCTTCAAAAACTTCATGCTGAGTTTTGACAATGATGACAAACTCCTATGTAGAGCTTTCTCCATGACCTTCAGGGACCGAGCATCGAAGTGGTACAACCGTTTACCGCAGGGCTGCATCCGAAACTTCGGGATGTTTTGGAAAATGTTTAGGCAACACTTTGTGGGAAGTAAAAGTTTCCGGGCCAACGGAGACACTATCATGAACTGTAGGCAAAAATTAGGGGAAAGCCTCAGAGAGTACACCAGACCATCGACACGAAGACCGAACTAGACCACTGCAAAGAGAATGTGGCCCTAATTGCGTTTCGTTTGGGTCTGCTCCCAAGACCAATGAAGCAAGCAGTGACGAAGAAACAAGCGTTCACGTTTTCTGCACTTCTAGCTCAAATAGAAAAACAGATATTGATCGAAGAAACTGAAGCATCTGAGCTGGCGGCGCAAATTCAGCAAAGTCAACAAACATCGGTAATGATAAGGCAGTGCACTCGGTCGGACTACGCTAGGGCAGTCCAACCAGTCAGCACGATACTCCCGACCCCGCTTGTATCGACCAAGCCTTCGGTCCTAACGAACCCAAAACCAAAGCAGACGAGTCAGACGACTTCACGACCTATGTCTAACAAATGGATCCGCCCTGCATACTTCGCAGACCTTACGGAATGTGTATCATCAATCTACGAGAAGACTAAGAAGAGCGGAATGTACCGCAGACCTTTCCCGATACGGACACCTCTGGAGCAAAGGAATAACCGCTACTGTTGCTATCACGAGGACGTTGGGCATGATACTAAAGACTGCATTGCCTTGAAGAAAGAAATACAGATGCTCATAGAGCACGAAAACCTCCTGGAGTATGTTAAGAAGGCACAGCAAAGTACGACCTCGAAGGAAGTCGTGATAATACCAAAACCCGAAACCACAATGGCAATCTCAGAAGTAACCGATCCTTTCGATGTTTCCATTGAGTACCTCGACCCCGAAGCAAATCGCAACATCATCGGGATTATCGAGGAGGAAGCCGAGGAGAACGTCAGTAATGTACGAGGCCTTTGTAAATTTTTTGAATCCCTAACTATTTTGGGGGGAGATTCTATGACAGGAGTTACACATTCGTCTAGGAAAAGGCACGTCGTCAACCTAACCACTCAGTTGGAGGCCAGAACTTACTCCCAGTCCATAAGCGCCCCGTCTCCGATTCTGTACTTCGACGACGACGACATGAGAGACATAGCCGACCCTCATGAGGATACCATCGTAATCGGGGCAGCCATTGCGGGGGAGGAGGTTCGGCGCATCTTGGTGGATACCGGTAGTTCGGCCAACATAATCTTCGCATCCACTTTCGCCAAGTTTAGGACACCACCAGTGATTGCACGGTCCGACCGTACCATAGTGGGGTTCACAAGGTCAGCAGCCGACGTTATAGGAGTATTTGAGGGCGTAGTCCAATTAGGTGGCGGCCCATTCAAAAAAGAGGTTACGGTTTTATTCATGGTAGTAGACGCGCCGGCTTCCCACAATGCTATTTTCGGCCGATCGTGGATATCGCGAATGCATGCGGTGTCTTCTACAATCCACCAGTGTTTAAAATACGTGGTCGGAAACAACGTGGGAGTGGTCCGAAGCAGCCAGAAAGCAGCACGGGAATGTTACCGAGCAGCATTGGCACCTAAAAAGACCAAAAGATGATTCAAGCTCGAGAATAGCAATTAAAGGGGCTCACCCCGGAATCATTGCCCGTTGATGACCCCAGGAAAGCCCCAAGTCTTTTGACGACGAACGAAGAATGCGAGCAATACCAATTCGCTGCGGGGAAATCCATGCGGATTGGGGTATGCCTCTTACCGACCTTCAGGGAAGAGCTACTGACTCTCTTACGTGAAAACCTAGATTTGTTCACGTGGTGCTCAAGAGATGTCACCGGGGTCCCAGAATCTTTCTATTCACAAGTTAACTATCAACAGAAACGCCAGACCGATCTCCCAAAAGCGTCGGGCTTTTTCCCCGGAAAAAGCAGACATTATCTTACGAGAAGTCGAGAGAATGATCAGCGTCGGTCATATCAAGGAAGCAAGTTACCCGTTGTGGACCTCAAATCCCGTTCTGGTCAAGAAGAAAAATGGGAAATGGAGAATGTGCGTGGATTTCACCGACCTTAATCGACCATGCCCGAAGGACCCCTTCCCGATGCCGAGAATCGACCAGTTGGTAGATTCGACCTAGGGTAACAAGTTGGTGTCATTCATGGATGCATACGCCGGTTATAATCAGATCAAATTACACGCTGCGGACCAGGAAAGTACCACATTCATCACGGGCCGAGGACTATACTGCTACAAAGTAATGCCCTTCGGGCTAAAAAATGTCGGTGCCACATACCAAAGGCTAGTTAACAAAATGTTCGAGGGTCAAATTGGGAGGAATATGGAGGTGTACATCGATGATATGTTGGTTAAAAGCGGCACGGATGAAGCCCACCTTACCGATCTGAGAGAAACCTTTGATAACCAGTGGGGAATAAATCTCAAGCTTAACCCGAAAAAATGCTCCTTCGGGGTCCGGGTAGGAAAATTTCTAGGTTTTTTCGTTAGTGAGAAAGGGATTGAAGCCGATCTCGTCCAACTACAAGCTCTGACCGATATGACTCCGCCCCGGAGCGTCAAGGAAGTCCAGATCCTAACAGGACGTCTGGCTGCCTTAAATCGATTTATTTCTCGGTCATCTGATAAGTGCGCTCCCTTTTTTCAGGTCTTAAGACAGGCCAAATTTTTTGCGTGGATTTCCGAATGTAACGAAGCTTTCTTGGGAATTAAAAAATATCTGTCATCCCCGAACCTCTTGAGAAAGCCTGTCGCAGGCGAGACACTTTTCCTTTACGTTGCGGTGACTGACTTTGCGGTTAGTGCGGCTTTGATCAGCGAGTCAGGACCGCCCCCTACAGCGGTTTACTTTGTGAGCAAAAGCCTGCTGGACGCGGAGACTCGGTATTTGAAGTTTGAAAAAATGGTTCTCGCCTTAGTCACGGCAGCACGAAAAATGCGCTCGTACTTTCAAGCCCACCCTATCATAGTCCGAATCTCGTTCCCACTCAAGTACATCCTCCAGCGACCAGACATGTCCGGGAGAATGTCCAAATGGTCGGTCGAATTGGGCGATTTTGACATCGACTTCGAACCTCGGACAGCCATTAAAGGCCAAGTCCTGGCTGATTTTTTAGTAGAGTTTTATCCCGAACGACCTGATCAGCACGCGCCTTCCCAAGAAGCCGCACTGAACGAATGGACCGTCCGAACCTCAGTGGTTGTGGAGCAGGGATACAAATAGTTACTCCATCGGGCATTAGCATGCACCAAGCCGTTCAATTTGGTTTCCATACTTCGAACAATGAAGCTGAATACGAGGCTGCTCTGGCAGGGCTACGGTTAGCACAGGTATGTGGGGCAAAGCGGGTACGCCTCGTAAGCGATTCCAAACTTTTGATAACCCAAGCTTCGGGGATTGCGGAAGCTCGGAAAGAGCATCTGGTACAATACCTAACAGCACTCAGAGTGCTAGCCGCCTCGTTTGACAAAGTCACCTACGAACATGTCCCAAGAAGCGAAAACATAGCTGCGGATTCTTTGGCAACAATTTCCTGCTCTAGTAACTATCCTTGGGTGACCGAACAAGAAAGCCCGTCGATTATCAAATGTCACGAGTTAGATAACCGACCTGAAATTGCCTGTCAGATCTCTTCGGTAACAATCTGAGATTGGCGACGTGACATTATTTCCTTCTTAGCTGAAGGTAGGTTGCATAGCGATAACGCCTCGGCTCAGAAAGTACGCAACAAGGCTCGGGGTTACATCCTTTTAGGTGAAGTACTATACAAGAAATCCTTCAGCCGCCCCCTGCTCCGATGCTTAGGGGCCCATGAATCACAAATAATTGTATCCGAGTTGCATGATGGTTAGGGTGCAGCACATTGCGGTTACAAAGCTTTGATCAGAAGGATTCTTCTCGCGGGGTTCTATTGGCCGACGATAACAGCAGATGCACGACTAATAGTCAAAACATGCGATACGTGTCAACGATTCGCAAACGCGATAAACGTTCCCGCGGCTCCTCTAGAGTCCATATCCGAAGGTCTACCCTTTGACCGATGGGGAATCGACCTTGTCGGACCACTACCAATGGCATCGGGTGGCAGACAGACGATAGTCGTGGCCGTAGACTATTTTTCCAAGTGGGTCGAAGCTGAACCTTTATCCGCCACCAAGACCAAAGACATCATCAAATTTATCTGGTCTAAAATATGTTGTAGGTTCGGGGTCCCACAGAGATTAACTATGGATAACGGACCACAGTTTGACAGCGAGGAAATGAGAGCTTTCTGCATCACTCATAAGATCAGGCAATATTACTCCGCTCCTTTCCACCCTCAAGAAAACGGGCAGGTCGAAATCACCAAGCGGACCATTTTGGACGGCCTCCGGAAAAATCTTGAAGGAAAGGCCGGAAAATGACCCGACTACCTACAAGAGGTGCTGTGGGCTTACCAAACCACCCCCCGGACGGCTACCTAGGAATCACCTTATGCTCTGGTATACGGTATGGACGCGGTTACCCCTGCGGAATCCATTTTTCCATCTTTCAGGGTCGGTACCTATGAGGAGGAAGAAAACGACGACAGCAGACGGCTCGAACTCGATCTCATAGAAGAGAAGCGCAATCGCGCCCAGTTGACCTCTTTGCACTATCAGACCCTGATGCGAAGTCGGTACGCCTCTAAGGTACGCCGTCGGGAGTTTAAGGTCGGCGACAAGGTTTTGAGGCGCGTCTTTCTTCACACCAAAGACAAAAGCCTCGGTAAACTCGCCCCAAACTGGGAAGGACCCTACGAAATCGTGGAGAAAATTAAGAGCGGGACATACCGTCTACAAAACAGGCTCGGGCATCCTGTAAGGCTACCATGGAATATTGAACATCTAAAATTGTATTTAGAATAGTGGTGAAATCTTTGTAATTTGTTTGACACGATCTGTAAAAACTTATTGGTCGGGGATGCACTCTTTCCTACCTCGGTGGCGCGAGAAGGTTTAAAAGAGGCATCATAAACACCCGACCACTTGATTATGTTAATCGAAATTTTCTTTTGCCTTCCAAATGTTGAAGTGTTACGAACTTGATCAGCTGACGAGCTGGTCAGCGTCTCTTCCCACTAATATTAATGGATCTACATATTTAATTTTCCCGACCCTTTGGGAAAAGTTTCAATGTTATATTGATCTACAGAACCTTAACGGGTTTTTCAGTTTTCACAACTGATCTACATGTTTAATTTTCTCGACCCTTTGGGAAAAGTTTCAATGTTACATTGATCTACAGAACCTTAACGGGTTTTTCAGTTTTCACAACTGATCCACATTTTGCAATTCCCGATCCTATCAGGAATTTTCAATATTACATTGATCTACATAACCTACTTTGGTTTTTCAGTTCCCAAACTGATCCACATTTTACGATTTCCGGAGCCACTTTGTTGTACCTAGGTAACAACATCTGAAATAATATAACAAGAAAAGTCGACTGCGTATCAACATAAAACATGATAAATTAAAGTGTTCATATGGAATATTGTTAGGGGACCCCGCGGCCCCCAAAGATTATACAAAAACAACACCAACTAAACAAAAAACACTAAAAGAGTCAAATAATTAAGACAACAAAAACAGCTTCTGGATCATTCGTCATCCTCCTCCTCGGACTTAGTATCGTCCGATTCATCTTCATCTTTACAGACGACTCCCTCAGGGCGGTCCCCCTCTGGCACATCCAGCCACATTGTCCCAAGGTGAAGGTCCAGGAAGCGGTTATGAAACGACAGCACATACGCGGCCTTGGCGTCGGCAGTTTCTTTCTCCGACCACTTCCTACACCGGTTTGCGAAGGCGAAGTTTGAAGTTCTTAGCTTTTAGACCTCCTGAGCCAAGGCAGCAGCACGATCTTCCGCGGCTTTCTTCGTCTCCTCCGCAGCCTTCTTTGCCTCCTTCGCGGCTGTCGTTGCCTCCTCCGCGACACGTTCGGCTTCCGCGATCCGCCCCTCCGCCAACCCCTGAGTCGTCTTGGCCTTTTCCACCTCCCCCATCAAGCTAACAATTTTGGCCTCTGCGCATCCTAGCTGCTGGCTCAGCTCGATCGCCCGACGCTCTTTCATGGCCGCCGGTACGAGCAAATTGTACAAAGATAAGGCCAGACCGTCTGATCCTTGCAGCGGGAACGTATGCGGACTTCCAAGCATCGTTAGCACTGGGAACCTCGCACCGCTCGACGAGGCCGCAGCTGGGTCCGACGTTTTCGATGGCTCGGCATCATCCGGAATCTCCACTACAAGGTCATCCGGTAAACTACCTTTAGCACCACCGTCTTGATTCAACGGCTTCGGCACAGTGCCATCATCCGCGCCATCAACAAGCCCACTCTCTTTCTTGGAGTGCTTGGATTTCTTCGCCTTGGTCCCCTCCGCATCGGCTCGACTTTTCCTCTTCTGCACCAGAGCCTGGACCTGGTCTGCCTCCCCACCTTCATGGACGGGTACCTCCTCTCGAATTACCGCGCCCACCTCTGCAGCACCGGTGTTGTTCTCGCCGACCTCATCGCCTGACTTCGGGCGCTTGCTAGGCGCCTTGTTTCGTTTTGGGAGATACAACTGTGACCCAGGGGCGTCGGTTTTCGCGATCAGATCCTCCATACTAGGGGGCTGTCGTAATTGCTCAATGGTGAGCACTTCGGACGAGCAACGCCAGAGGTTACTCATGATTAGGTTGGTATCTTTGAAGGTCCGGTGCATAGCTCGACCCCAATGCTTTCGAGCGTAGTCTTTCAGCACTTCGAACGTGGCCTCAACGGCTTTCGAGTGATCTTTTTTCAGCCCTTGCACGAACTCCTTCGTCACTACACAAGGGAACGGGCGTAAAAAAATAAAAATAATTTACCATCGGAGACCCAAGTTCGGAGCAGCCTCCTCGGGTTCTCCTTGTTGTAAGGCAGACAATTTTCCCAGCAACCACTTAAGAAAACGAAGCGGTGTTTCTAGCCTTTGTCTCCTTCGAGGAAGTCGTTGACTATCTTCCACTTGTTCACCAGGGAAGAGTAGAAGAATGGAGATTTAGGAGATTTGGGCAGACCTGACATGACTATATATTCCTCCATGGGCATAACCCGACCTGACAAACGCGAAGCCATGATGCATGACATCAGAGTATACCATGCGTTGGGCGTCAGTTGGGAGGGGCAGATATGAAGGGTGCGGAAATAAAGGGCGATCTCGGGATCCAGGGGGAACCGCAAGCCCTAGTTAAATAGCTCTGTAAAAATCACTATCTCCCGCGATCGGACATGCACATGAGTCTCCCCGGGAACCGGAAACCGAACAGTTACGCTCTCTGGGATCCCCCAACGAACCAACAGCTCCTTATGCTCGGCCTCTAGAAAGTAGAGGTATTTACCCTCGAAAAGCGAAACGAAATCTCTTGAAGGAAGCCAGCGGAAGTAGGTGGTAGTAATTACAGCCTCTACTTCCTCGGGAAGAGAGTCGTCAGGAGGGTTAGCAGCGCCCCCAGCAGCGGCAATACTGACCTCTGCGGGAAGAACATCCACCTCAGACTCTCCAATATTCGAGTTCGGGGCCTGATCAGAGCTCTGGGCAGCAGTAGCAGTTGGATCCAACGACCGAACCCGGGAGCTTGTAGGATCAGTAGTATTTCCAGAGTGAACCCGATGAGCCGCGTCCAGTTCCTCTGGCGTCAGCCAACGCTTGGGTAGACCTAAAAAATTTACGGCAGTATTAAGACCAGTCCGTTATCCTCGAATTGAGGGAGTGAGCTGAACCATTTCAAGATAATTACCTCATGTGGGAGACGCAGAGGGACTGTTTTCGCCCATGGTCAAGAACCTGGTTTTATGAACGCGTCGGGGCGGGAACGGAAGCGGCGGAACGTATGAGTTAACAGACGACGGGGTCGGATTCTCCGACCGAACTACAGGGGAACGAGAAGAGCTGCTGCTAGAAGAGAGGACAACAGTTTCTGGAGATAGGCTAATCTCGGGGGACAGAGAGCCAGGCGGTTCAGGTGAAAGGAAGGATTCGGCAGGGATTGGGGTAGCTAAAATGGGGTCGTGAGGCTGCGGGACGGGAGTAAACGGTTTAGAATTAGATCCCTAAATCAAGCCAGCGCGTCGGTACTCTTCGGCTCGGTCTCTGATGCTCGCCCACTCTTTAAAACCAAACACAGGCTTTTTCTTTTTCTTGGTTGGTGGTTGCTTCAGGTATCTGGGTTTCATAAAACAAGCATTTGCTCTCTAGAAATGATCTGACAACGCTTTCTCTATCTAGAATGCCTCTGAGAGAAATCGAGAATTGTGGAGTATTTATAGGCGACGAAGAATGACCGGTGAATACCAACCGACTAAAGCACAGCGGGAAGGCGAAGAGTCTCCCTAAAAACTAGTCTGGCAAGGACGCACCCCCTCAGCGGGTGACACGTGTTGACCACCTTCTGACGAAGGCTTACCTAGGTTAGCCCCTTTCGAACCGACTGATGAGATGGGCCTGCTTAACCTGATCCACCGCAAAGAAACGGCCAATCACAGTGGGGTCGGGAATAGAAGCCCAAGAAGACGGGGGAACCGACCTGGCCGGAACTATGAATACCGGGGAAGAAATGTCTAGCAGAACCTGAGTATCGCCTTCGGATAAAGCCAGTTAAAAAGCACTGCGGGAATGTCATCGAACGCCCATGGGACAAATCGGAATGGCAACATCGTGGAATGCCCGACGCTCTTGGAAAATGGGTAATTCCTCACAGGATAGGCCGTTGGCCCGAAGCACAAGAGACTGCGGTCGATAGGTTTAGGCTCGGCTATGAGTCTCCGCTCCTAACGCTCCAGAAGACTGGGGGGCTACTGATAAGGGTGGAATTCGTCGATATAAATAACGAGGGTTCAATCGTAGATAAGAGATACTTGGTGTAATTATTAATGTATTTAGGATTTTTCGGGGACCAATTTGTAAACATGGAATTTACCAAGGGGCCCATTAATTATGTAAACAACCCACTAAGGATTGTAGTGGGTCCACCTTATTTTAGTATAAAAAGTGACCCACGTTCTTGGTAGGTGGGACATTGAATATTATTCTATTACACTCTCTCTCTACACTTTCTCTCTCTAGTCACATCAAGCACAAGATCCGAAATATTCCACCAAACATTTATTGACTCATCAGGCAGATCTATGAGTCATCTCACCCCCAACAATTGGAGATAAGCGAAAGGGGGTCGGGCTAACTTGGATACATTTACTGTCACTAGGAAGTTCGTCAGACATACATGGATATTCATAACTTTAGAGCTTAGTACTACACTCAGTAGTATTTTCTATAACCGTTGACTGTTAATTATGTATGGCATATTTATATAAAACTAAAAAAATCTCGAATCAGTGGAGGAAGGGGTAGGCGAAGACCATAGTTGAAGATGGTAATATATAGGAAAGTCTCGTTCTCCAGGGTATGATAAGGTTCCTCTCCAGACAAGAGCCCCCTCACGGTCATGTCTTCCAGAATTCCATACCTAATCCTAAATTCTCCAAGCCCATCTTTGGTTAGGTACCCATGTTGGGGTGTTATTTTGACAAACTGATCCTCCAAAAATAGAGTACTCTCAAATTGAGAATATAAGCTTTCTTTGGTTTTCTTTTTCTTCTTCGAAATTTTATTTGGCGCTATCTCTCGAGTGAGTGTAATGATCAAACAACAGTCATAAGATCAAGCTATTATCCTAGTTACGATATTTCACTAAGGACTATCGGCATGGAAGTATTCAGGCAACCAACTCTAAGTAATACTACCACAAGTAGTTTTAGGATAAACCTTAATACCGCCCCGGGAAATACTAGTATATACTACATCATTATTAAGGATATAAATGGGATAGCTCAAAACTAGCGAATTCTATAACGATAATCGACTATGAGCTTTCAGGAGCTATACAAACGGAAGTTTTTATCTCTTTTACACTCACTAAGAATATTACAAATAAAGTATGGATTTACAATTGGAAATGTATTTACCCCATGTGTGATGGGACTGCACTAATTATTATTTGCTTAATTAATGCTAACACGCTTTGCAAGAATCGAAGAGGAACGATCTCTTTGATATCTTTATGTTAGAATTTCCAGAATACACGCAACATGTGCCATAACAGTCGCCATTACGTCGCGATGTTCACTAACACGTTATTATATGCAAACCCCATACTTCACTTGTATACGCCCAAAGTCAGCTATTCCATTCAGTACCTTTTTCCAACTTACTCAATAGACTTCGGGGAGCCCTGATGAGGTCACTATTATCGACATTAAGATAATTGGGAAATATACAAGTAGAAAAAGCATCTAACAATAGAAGACCGAGGTAAACCGATGGACATCAACTTTATAATAATATAGTATGTAGGTTATACAACAAGATCATTACCGATGACCAGCTCGAGGCCTATATGAGAGATAATGATGACATCTTATGAAAAGTAACCGAACAAAAATTGAACGGAACGACCAATGTAACCTAATGAAGGCTCCCACCAACGGTAAAGAAACTGAGAAGAGGATAAATCTTAACATGATCTGGATCAACATATAACCAAATAGAGGTAACACCAAGCCGAAAAAGAAACCGAGAAAACGCTATGACTAGACGTGAATGCAATCAGAACTTTACCGAGCAGGAATATCGAGCAGAGGTCGTCAAAGATAGATGCAAGACAACGAGGCTAGTAAAGCTCGGTTATCGAGATAAACGACTAAAATCATATGTTATAAAGATCTCAACGCTTGTTTAAGGAGCGGTGGTCTGGTTGACCCACGTAACGCACTACGACTATAGTAATGGCCATAATTATAGGGCCATTATCATAAATAAAAGTCCACGATCAAGATTAGTATAATTATGTAATTAATGATAGATTGAAACCGATATGTAAACTGTATAAATAAGATAAACACTATGTATAAAGTGACTCATCTTCGCAAATAAAAAAAACTATCTTCGCGATTATTTGTTAGATTTCCCTTTAACACTCTGGCTTCCCCTGATCATCCCGAATCATTCCCCAATGTGATACTTAAGGCATTACAAGAAATAAGAGTCTTCGGCTTGCATTATGTATAGCTAATGTTATCCTACAATGAGTTTATAAAAACCTAGTGCAACATATATCATAAATAGATTTTGCATTACTTTTTTCTTGTTATTTTAGCCATCAGTCAACAAACGTTCAACTTTCTCACCTCGTAGCTAACCAACTTTTTATTTATCGACTTGTATGGTGATACTCTTAGCATATTGTAATACATGGATTTTAATATTACATTACACGAGCTTCCATTATCTACCAGAATCCAAGATACCATTGGTGTAGATAATTCCTTATTAAAGGGTATTGACAGTAACTTGGATGGTTAGGTATAAATTATAGAAATATAATTAAGGTTCTTGCTTGTACTGTATCGAGAGAGAATGTTTTCCACCCTCTTAATGTTGTACTTTTGATTATTTGTAAATTAATTTTAGGTCTATGAGCCAATTGCGTCAGGTAATGAATACATGTTAGTTTTTGTGGGCTTTGGAGGCCCAAGATTAAGTGAAGTAGACACCCATCTTACTATATTAGACACACAACTTACTTTGTATTATTTTTATTATAAGTCTAATGTGCCTTTTAAGAAAAATCAGAACCATTTTACTCTGTAGACCTCCTACATAACCCAACCCTATTATATAACCTCCTTAGCTCTGTTAGAAGCTTCTGGTAGATCTAAGCATATTCGAACTGAATCTAAACTTTGTCTGGTGAATTTTTTGAAATGTAGTTACCATCCACGAGTTATAACTTTTAGACCAGTTACTTTTAGAGACATGTGTCAAATTCTGATTGGACCTGCGAACTTGTTTTGTTCAAGGAAAAACCACCAAATCAAAGGAGAGAAACAGTTACACTCCTTTGTAGCCCCCTACCTACTTTGTCGACTCTCATTCCTTTGTAGGGTAGTTAAATATTTTCAACCTTTATAAGAAATTCCTTTCTTTTTTACTATTGCTACTTTGAGAACATGAAGGTTGTCATTTTTAAATTCCTTCTTTTTATTGTTGCTAATTTCAGATGAAATTCTTCCTTCTCTTTCAACTTTCTTAAGTGTTAATTTAATTTCCAGACGCTTTATAGGGTTTATATGTTCACAACCAAGATCTCTCTTATGAAAGAAGTTTTGCTTAATTTATCTGAGTTAGAAGAAATAAACTGATGGCTAGAGTTGCTACTGGGTTACTTGCTTCTTCAGGTGGAGTAGTCGTAACTCAATATATAGATTACAGTAAGGTTTTTCCATAAAATAAACAAAGACTTTCTTTTGAGCCTAGCTGAACAACACAATCATCCACATATCTCACTTATTCTCCATAATATGTTAAGTCATCCCAACACAGTGAGGTCACTAGTCGAAAGACTTCTTCAACATTTATCTCCATGCGATCAGATTTTGGTGAAAGCACCACACGCTCAGTCATGAGGTTTTCTAATACAAAAAACAAGCCTTCTACATCGGATAAATCAACTGAAAATCTAGTTGAACAACTCTCTATTGTTGGTGATCCCCCTACACAAGTTTTCATCATGGGGGAAGAAACCACTACAACTAAACCTTCATCGGGGCCGACCATAACAACAAATCCGCCAACTGCAACAATTAAGCTTCTTCCAATTTAGAAAGAAAATTTATGGTGTTTATCCTGGTGAATCTTTGGAAGAGAGACCACAAGTGATGGAGGAGAATATGGATGAAAATGGTGAAGATACCCCGTTAGAGACATATGGTTAGAGTGGGATACTCAAAAACTAACACGAGAAAAAAGAAGCAACACTGCCACACCAAAATCTGAACATCTTCCTGAGTCCTTCGCGGGCGAGTCCAACCTAACTTTAGCAAGGTGAGTGTCAAGTATTCTTGGCCTTACAGAATATATCATATGTTTATTTTCACGAATCCGAACTGGAAGGGATTCGAAAAAATAAGAATTCCCTGAATCAATCAAGATCAGGCTACCCAACCTAGAGATGCTCTCATAGATAATAGGGTTGGAGAATTAGTAGTTTATATTGACGTACTCAACTCGGGTTTTTGGTTTCCCCTAGATTCAGAGATAATGAGATATTTTTATTTGGTAAAGTTATGCCCGAGTCAAGAAAACCTTAATGTACTGTTTACATTGTTAGCGCATCATAGCTTCCCAGTTATCCAAAACTATGATGCCTATAATTAGCTGTTGTTGCTGGTTTGTGTCATAATGGTTATATCCCCTTTTACTATTTTAATAAAGGGAATGACTATACTAAGGTGGTAGATGGTCTTTTAGAAGCAGACAAGCTTTGTAAGATTCAGTTCCTTTTTCCAGTGGTGCTTGAGAAAATGGTAGAAAGCTTACCTCTAAAGGAAATCCGAGCATCCTCACAAGATACCGGAAGAGCTCACGTAAGTGTTTAAAGATTTCTTCATTTCCATAGTTTGATGATATTATTTCTTACTTCGGATTTATTTTATTGCAATATTCTTGAAGCCTTTTCCACAATATTTAGAGGATGTGAAAGCAACCTTTAGGAAGTTGAATCAATGGGCCAACGAGAAATGGTCAAACGAGATCCGCAATCGCTTAACCCTGAGAAATTTTATGAGAGCTCATATATAAAAGACAAAGCTGATCTGTGGACTTGCAGTGAAATATTTTACCACTCTTTCTCAATCCAGCGAAATCCTCAAAAGGACTGAGGTAGCTGAGGTAAACTATTTCTCACAATTAGGAATAGAGCTCCCAGCCACCATGACAAAAACAAGAAGAAGAAGGATAGTTCATCTCAATTTTCTCCCGAACTAGGGAGTGAGGGGAAACCTGATGAAATCGATGCAGCTTTATTAAAAGCTGTTGCAGTTACTGTCCGAGAGACTCGAATGCCATCAGAATCTTGTGTTGTTAAGAAGAAGAAAAGACAAAAGAGAAGTAAAGAAGGTATCGACGAGAGATAAAAGAAGAAGAAGAAGAAGAGGAAAAAGAAGAAGAAGAAGAACAACAACAACAATAAAAAGAAAACTTTGGCTAATTCAGATATTATTCTTCGACCAAAAGTTCCTCCTTCAATCACTCCCATCGGGGTTCCTCCTTCAATCGCTCCCATCAAGGTTCCTCCTCAAACAACTGCAGAATCTGATCCTCCTTCTCTACTACTCCCTAAAAATGATAGGCCAGCTTTTGGAGGTTCTGATCAGATAAAAGACTTACGAAACCCTTAATTTTGAAGACTTCGAGCATGATTTTTGTGAATTCACCAGCCATGCAAATGATGTGATATATGAAAGGGTTTCCTTCAAAGTGTCTAAAGAGAATGACGAATTATGGTATCCTGTTTTGGGTTATATAAGGCCAATTATTAATCTGGAGAGGCGAGTGAGCGATCATGTAGAATACATTTTTTCACTTCAGGATGAGAATCAGATTCTAAAGAATTCTGTCGAGAAAAATAAGGGTAAGGTTAAAAATCAAGGTAAGTAAATAAATATTATCAATAAAGAGCTCGTTTGAACAAAATCTGGTTATGATAAGCTGCAATCTGGCTACAATGACTTGAAGTCATCCACTTCCACGAAAATCACTTCTTTAAAATATCAACAAACAATGGACAAGTCTACCATTCAATACATGTGGGATTAAATCACATATCTCAAGGTAAAGATTGCACAAGACTCTATGAAAAGGAAGAACGAATAGACAAAATCGGATATGGTGTTGTTGTTTAGTAAGAGGTTCCCACGTTACCACTTAAGGATCTGCGGGGACATGTAGCAGTTGATCAAATTCCTTTCCAAGATCTGCCACTTGAAGACAAGTTTAGTTTCTTTGATGGATCAAATGAAGATGATTCCGAAGAAGAGGAATTTTATGGTGAGAGTCCAAAGGAGAAAAATTAGACAAAGACCAATGGGAACGAGCCCTAAGGTCAACGTATTTTGATGTATGTTTTTTTAGCCCTTGATGTGTATAAGCTATTTTGTTGTATTTTGATCGGATACGTTTTTGGAAGTCCTTGGCTTGGCTAAGGAATTTTGTAGCTCTTTTATCATATTCTATTTAACTTTGAGTTACTCATGCAATTTTATGTTATCTTATATTCTTATCAACCCGACCATGACTACAAGTGCTATATTCAAAAGTAATTAAAACTCTCATTCGAAAATGATGAAAATATACTTGGGCCTAAGAAAACCATTCGAAGGTAATCCATTCAAAGGTAATTTAACTTAGTGTAATCCAATCATTCGAAGGTAATCCATTCGGATGCAATTTGACTTATTGAGAAAATATTTCTTTAAGGAAAAAGATGGTAGATTAAAAGTGATTCGGACACCTCATTAAAGCCTTACCGCACCACCAAGGTAAGAAAGAGTATATCGCATAATATTACATTGAACTAAAATAAAGTAAGTATTTACAATACAAGTTCATTCTAGATATGACCTTATGTGATAAGTATTCACTTTGTGCTTGAAAAGACTGCCCTCTTGATCCAGTAAATTGTATGTTTCTTGTTGAATCTTTATATACACAGTGTACGGTCCTTCCCAGTTTGGAGCCAGTTTCCCAAACTTCTTTTCTTTAGTGTGTAGAAACACTTTTCTCAAAACTTTGTCTCCTACTTCGAAGTCTCTCCTACAAACTTTAAACACAAACCTACTCCTTATCAAGCATTGATAGTTAACGGATCTCAAATGATATTTAATTATTCTTTCCTTAGTCATATCCAATTGAGCCCTTACTGCAATCTCATTATTCTCTTCGAAATAATTTTGAACCCCAAAAGAAAGAATAGTAGCTTCTATTGGTATAGTTACATCCATTCCGGAAACTAAATAAAATGAAGATTCTTGAGTAGTTGTGTGGGGAGTAGTTCGGTAGGCTCATATTACTTTTTGTAAATAATTTGGCCATTTCCCTACTGCACCCTTCAATTTCTTCTTCAGACCCATTAGAATCGTTCAATTTGCTACCTCAACTTTTCCATTAAATTGGGAATGAAAAGGAGAGGAGAAACAATGATGAATTCTTCTCGATGTACAAAATACTCCCATGTCTTTATTATCGCATTGAGGACGTTGTCTGTAGTAATACATCTGGGAATGCCAAACCTACAACAGATGTTAGACATAATAAATTTTACCATAACTTTGGAAGTTTTCTCGGATATTGTTTTAGCTTCTACCCACTTCAAAAATAATCGATTGCCAAGATGATAGTGCGACATCCCCAAGAAGCCATCAGAATTGGTCCAACTAATCAAGGCCCTTTCTATCAATATGTATCACTTCGGATTCAGACTCCATGGGAACTGTCGGTACATGGATCCCATTTTCATACCTTTGACAATAGTCGCATATTTAACCAATTCTTTAGAATCTTCCATAATAAAAGGCCAATAATACCCTGCCAATAAGACCCTTCTAGCTAAAGCCTTGTAGCCACAATGTGTCAATCCTTTCCCATCATGTAGTTCTAATAAAGGAGTTTAGGATTCATCTAATCTGGGATAACGCAACAAGGGCTTGTTGAACGATCTTTTATCAAGAAACCCCTTTTAAAACCAAAAGTTCATGTGCTTTGAATTCTAGCTTTTTGGCATAAGCTTTTATCCTCAAGTAAAACTTCATTAGTGATAAACTCTTGGATATTGTACCTCCAACCCTGAGAAGCTATGGAAAAGCTTTATCCTCAAGTAAAGATTCATTAGTGATAAACTCTTGGATGTCCTACCTCCAATCCTGAGAAGCTATTGTAGATACCTGAAAGTTATCTTCCATGTGAACCTCCATTTCAGGACTTGTGACTATAGAAGGATATTCTTGTACAATGATCCAAGGGTACGCTTCAGAGTAAGCTATAGTGGCTAGAGAATCAGACATTGAATTTTCTAGTATTGGCACATGTTCATACTTAACATGTTTAAAACTAGTCGAGACTTCTTTTAACACCTTTAAGTATTTCATCAAATGATCTTTCTTGGTTTCAGATTGTCTTTGTGTTTGACGAATGATTAATTGTGAATCACTCAATAATCAGATCATTTTGACACCACATATCTGAGTCAATCTTAACCCTATTATTGATACCTTATATTCTGATTCATTGTAGGATGATCTAAAAGTAAAGTGTATTGCTTGGTACATTGAATCCTTGGAGAGAGATATTAGGAAAATCCCGAAACCTAAGAAATTCATATATTGACCAGGTGATTGGAAACATTAAACAGGTTTATTTCGAGGTTATCAGATAACTGTGGCTAATTTTTCTAAGTCCTGAGAAATACAAAAGACTTTAACTGGTCCCCAAATTTTGACAAATCATTCCTCGAAATCAAGCGACATCTATCTTCACCCAAAAACTTTATTCAACCCTATTGCTGGAGAAAGACTTTATATGTACCTACCAATTTCGGGTCACGTTGTAAGTGAAGTATTAGTACGAGAAGTTGATAATTATCCCCATCATGTTTACTAAATTATTAAAATCTTGTTGGAAGATGAGAAAAGATACATAAAGTTGGAAAACTAGCTTTGGCATTGGTAATAACGACGACAAAAATGAGGCCATATTTTCAAGTGCACTCCATCACAGTTTGAACATCTTTTCCCCTGAAGATTGGGTTACAAAAATCAGATATATTTGGTAGAATGACTCAGTGGCCAGTTGAATTCGGGGATTATGATATTGACTTTGCACTTGGAAATGCACTCAAAGATTAAAATATGGCTGATTTCTAGTTGAATTTCACTCAAAAAGACCTCATGAGAAAGTTCTAGTCAATCAACCTGAGCAGGAATATGTGTTTGAACTAATGGTGGATCTAGTAAAATGGGATAGTAGTCTGAGGTGGATCCATGGCCAACAGAGCATTCAACTATTATGGGTCATCTTGAATTCATTTCTCACTCATGATGTAGCCCAATATTTATCGGATCCGACAACAAAAGTACATTTTTGTAGGATTTATTTTCAGGTTGATGGCTTCAAGGTTAAAAAATATTTCTTGGAGGTCGGAGATATGATCCTCCTCTATAGGGATTTCAACCATCATGTCATCAATATAAACTTTTACATTTCTTCCAATTTGGTTGGCAAATGGTTTATTAACCAATCGATGGTAAGTAGCTCCAACATTATTCAACCCAAAAGGCATTACTTTGTCACAATGAAGCCCCCTTTCAGTGATGAATGTAGTGTGATCGTGATCGTTCAGATCAATTTGTATTTGATTATACTTGACAAAATCGTCCATGAAGGATAATAACTTATTCTCCAACGTGGAATCCACCAACTAATATATCTGGTGCACATGAAAATAATCCTTTTTAAAATCTTTGTTAAGACCTGTAAAATCAATATACATACGCTATTTGCCATTTCTATTTTTGACAAAGACCGGATTGGCAATCCGAAGAGGATATTGGGATTCTTTAATGTGCCCCACATTGGTTAACCGGTCCACTTCTTGATTTTTCTTTTAGAAAAAGCTCTCCTTCTTTGAACCAATGGAACCCCATCAGATCTTAAAGATATTTTGTGGTTGATAATACTTACTGGTACTCCAGTCACATCCTCATTGCAACAAGCAAACACACGTAAATTTTTAGATAAAAAAGACAATCATTTTTTCTTTAAGTCTAATTATAGTTTTTCTCTGATCCAGATGTTTTTCAGTTATGCCAGACAATGAACTTCAACATCTTCTATTGGGATAACAACACTAGGAGTCTCCCTTGAATCATCTAATTTATTCGATTCTGCATAAGACTCTAATAATACTTATTTTCTCCCAGTTCTCATTGTTACTAGTGAATTTGGAGCGAGAGCGGTAACATAACATTCCCTTTCCACCTTTTGGCTACTACAGACACCACTACTTGATTTCCAACAACATATTTCAAATATTGGTGTATGGTTTATGCTACTCCTTGCATCCTGTTAAACAAAGATCTCGGAAATATTGCATTGTAAGATGTTGGATAATTAACTACTACAAACAAAACCCCTACCATTTTCTTGAATGGCCCTTTTCCTAATAAGGTATGACCTTCAAATTCCCCAATTACCTCAACAGAGTTACGTAAACCCGGCTATGGTTCTATTGGACCGTTGTATAATCAAAGGATTTTTTTATATGTTTATGGGAAGATAAAAATAAAATATTTTTGTTGAGTTGCATGTGTCAATCAATATTATTCATATTACAGTGCCTTTAATTGATGCTCCTATTACCACATCATCTTCATGAGGGCCCGCAATTCCTCTTACACCATGATCGTCAAACATGATGAAAGGAGCAAGGCCCTCATAAAGGTGTGTAGACCTTTTTCCCAATAACTGAGTAGTCATACCGTTCACATGTCTTTTCCTGGAACAGCTTGATGAAACAGTTACTGTACCTCCCTGAAAATAATTAAAGATTCAAAGTAGCAACATAGATCAGATATTTTCCCTGTTCTTTCGATTACCACATAAACTTGATTCTGATCTGGATCACGGTCTAAATACTTTGAATCCACATCGAATATTTCCATAATTACCATCAAACTTTCTTATTTAGAAGGTTATATATTCTTTCTTTGAACATTTAGTGACGTAACTTGCATTCTGCTTGCACTAGGTTGGGCACGGATGTTAGTTCGTTTATTACTTTTTTTTCTTCACAAAATTAGACAATTTAACATTTTTAATAAAAAATTGCACATTTTTCTTCAAGGCAATGCAATTTTTAGTATCGTTGCAAACGTCATTGTGGTAGCTACAAAAACATATGTTTCAATTTTCTCGTGGGGATTGAGTCAACAATGTCCTTTGAAATTGCCCAACATTCTTGGTTCTATCATAGATGGAGGGGAGGGTATACTTTCAACTAATTTTACAAACCATTCAAGTTGAACCCACTAATTCCCTCTTGGTCTAGAGTGTTGGCCCTAATCTGATTGATTATGTGTATGATGATGAGAACCTTGCTCGAATAACTTGGCACGATTGTTGACCGTAACTTGAGACTGAGTAGTGGTTTTTGAGATAGAAGTTTTGGGAAGAGATGTATATTGATGAGGTAATCTTAGCCTATTGGTTTCTTCCACTTTGTTTTTCATTCTGACCTGGTTTAATAGTCCTTCCAAAGTTATTGCTTTATTTTGAGTAACTGAATCAGGCAAATCGACTAATATGGAAGTACGATTTTAAGGACTAAATTGTAAATAATGTAAATTTAAGGGCTAAATTGTAAATAATGTAAGTTTAGTCCTTAAACTATAAATAACGTAAGTTTTAGAGAACAGTTGTGATTATGTATTATTGTTAAGGACTAAAGAGCAATTTGTCCTCTTTTATAATAGATTTCACTTTAAGGCTAAGTTTTGGCTCCTCTATATGAAGGGAAAGGCTTATCTAATAAAGGGGTTGAACACTTTTTCTACTAAAATTATTTGTACTTAAACTTTCTCTCTTTAAATACTCTTTAACTCTTTTACTTTCTAGAATTCGCTTATAATAATTTCCTAAGGTAAAATCTAAACTCACCAAATTGGCGACTTCACTGGGGACATAATTAAGAATCAATGACTTTATCTGTTCGAATTTGATACAATCTTGCTGTATTTTTTGCTCAAATTTTATAAAATGAATCCTGAAAACAATCCTACGCTTCGATCGGTGATGGAAACTTAAAAGATTATTCGCAAAGAGAGGAAAATAGGCTGAATGGATTATCTCTGATCCAAACTCAATCAGACATTGAGATGCGTATGAATCAGCATTTAGACAAGATAAATGCGCTAAATGAAAAATATGAACGACGAGAACATGAAATTCACTCGGCGAAGCTTAACTCCAAGGTTAGACAAGAGAATGAAAAGACTGATTTGGGAGAGCAATCTAATCGGTCCTGTGCCGATCTGAGAGCTAAAACTGAGCATAAAAACCGCGCTTAATATCTCCTAAAGAGCATTATTCCTCTCGCAAGGGGAACAAGATAAGAAAAAGTATATAACCTCTAGTGATGAAGAGGTAAAAAGATTTGCTTCGGGTTTTAAAAGATACAGGCATTCTTCGAAAGAGGAATCGTGCAGAGAGAAGTCGAGGACGCATAAAAAGGAAATCAAATATAAAAGGGATAATGTTCCTCGTTCTACATGGTGTGAAGGAAACACTTCGAATCAGTATGTTAAGACTGATTGAAATATGTATGATGTAATGGGAACAAATGATCAGTTTGTTCAAGGTGTTGACTAGAGAAACTCTTTGTTGACAAGTGAAATTTGCTCTATAACGCTTCCGAAGCGGTTTGATATTACCAAAGTGGAAAAGTTCGTTGGGATGAAGATCCCGATGATCACATCGAACAATTTAAGAACTATATGATGAACTTTGAAGATGACGATCGGCTGGTGTGTCGTGTATTTTCACAGACTTTCTAGGGAACAGCTTTGAAATGGTACAATCAGATTTCGAGGGGGTCTATTCTAAATTTTAGGGATTTTTACACTGCTTTTTGAAGGCAGTTTGTAGGAAGTAAAGAAATGATAGAAAATGGAGATATCAGTGTTCAGTGCAAGAAGGCACCTGGAGAGAAGTTGAAGGATTATACGAAGAGATTCGTTTTGAGCAAAGCTAGTTTGGACAAGTGTGAAGAGAATGTGGCGATGATAGCATTTTGCCAAGGATTATTGCCAGAGGATCTGGCCAATGAGACTACGAAGAGAAGAGCCTTAACTTTTGGAGCTTTGACGGCTCAAGTTGAGGATCAGATTAAAGTCGATGAGTCAACTAGGGTCCGAGGAGGACCGGTTAGCACTCCAAAGAATTCAAATCAGGCGGTCAATAACTAAGGGCAGCCCTCAAATGAAAATGGTAATCAGCGGACAATACAAAAGAATAAAAACTTGCCTCCTCAGAGTGGTGGATATTCAAATTACGCTCCATCTTACAGCTATAACAGGCCAAGGCCAAATCAATGGGTTAAACCATAATATTATGCTGATCTGACAGAGAATGTAGCTGTGATTTGGGATAAGATTAAGAGCTTCGTAAATTTTAGGAAGCCAGCTCCACTTAGTAGGCCAAGGGAGGAAATGAACAACAAATTTTGAAAATATCATGAGGATATTAGGTATGATAACAATGACTGTATTACTCTGGAAAAAAGGTTCAAACTTTGATCGAAAATGGGAAGCTCCTGACTTACGTAAAGTCGCAAGGGAGTGGTTCGAAAAATATTGTTTCCTCAACTTCGAAGGTTGTGCTAGCTAAGAATTTGATGATTTTAGATTCAAAGATTGAACAATTTGATGCTTCTTCTGAATACATGGAGAAGGATCCGAACATGTTGCTTTTGATGGCAGTTAAAAGCCCATAGAAAAGGGTCATGTGCGAGATTTATGTAAATTCCTTGAGTCGTTAGCCATTTTCAGAGGCGATTCGATGATTGTCGATTCTGATAGTTCGAGGAAGAGGCATGTTGTCAATCTGACAACTCAAATTGAAGGGAATATGTCTACATATTTGTATTGAAAGAAGGTTATTCCTTTCATTTTGTTTGATGAGGATGATCTACGAGGTACAGTAGGGTCACATGAAGATGTTGTGGTTATTGGAGCAGAGGTGGCTCGCGTCGAAATTCGACGTGTGCTTATTGACACTGGTAGTTCTGCTAATGTCCTTTTTAAGTCAACTTATGATAGAATGACAAATCCACCTCGGATTTCTCAATCAGATCGGACAATTATAGAATTTACGGGTGTAACAGCTCGTGTTATTGGGGAATTCGAGGGAGAAGTAAGCTTGGGAAAAGGACCATTTAGAAGAAGGTCCAAGTGATTTTTATGGTGGTGGACTGTCCCTCGAGTTATATTTCTATTTTTGGAAGATCATGGCTTCCAAGAATGTATGGGGTTGTATCAACAGTTCATCAATGTTTCAAGTATGTGGTTGGAGATTGGATTGGGGTCGTTCGAGGTGATCAGAAGGTAGCTAGGGAATGTTATGCCACTGCAATCCGGATATGAGGATCATGTAGTGGGGATTTAATGCATGAATAACAATTAGAAAGGGTGCCCTTGGATTTGGAAGAAAGGGTTGACGATCCGAGGGAAACCCATGGTCTTTAACGGTAAGTGAATAAATTGAGGAGTTTACTTTTTCGGAAGGAAGGGTGCTTCAAATTGGAACCTTATTGACCCCGCTTTTACGTCAAAAATTGGTAGATTTTTTATCTCATAATTTGGATGTTTTCTCTTTGAAGACAGAGGATGTAACAGGAGTACCAATTGAGGTAATTCGTCACAGATTGGCTATTGATCCGAAGGTGAAACCAGTTATTCGGAAAATAAGAGCATTTTTCTCAGAAAAAAATAGAAGCAATTGTTGCCGAGGTGGATCGATTATCTAAGGTCGTACACATACGGGAGTGGCAGTATCCTTTGTGGACGTAAAATCTGGTAGTGATAAAAAAGAAGAATGGGAAATAGAGAATGTGTGTGGATTTTACAGATTTGAATCGAGCTTGTCCCAACAATCCATTTATTGTTCCTCGAATAGATCAGCTGATTGATTTTACCTCATGTAATAAAATTTTAACTTTCATTGATGCTTTTACAGGATATAATCAAATTCAAATTGATCCAAAAGATCAAGAATGCAAAACTTTCATAACTGATAGGGGCTTGCACTGTTATAGGGTTATGCCCTTTGGATTGAAAAATGTTGGAACCACTTATCAAAGGTTGATGAATAAAGCTTTTGCTACTCAGATCAAAAAGAATATGGAGGTATATATAGACGACATGGTGGTAAAACGTTCAAAGTATGAAGTGCATATTGATGATTTTGAGGAAGCTTTTTTGAATTTAAGGGCAATTAGGTTAAAGATAAATCCTGAATAATGTACCTTCGAAGTTCGGTCAGGGAAGTTCTTGGGTTTTGTCATCAGTGAAAAAGGAATATAAGCTGACCCAAAACACTTTAAAGCCTTGATAACAATGAATTCACCTCGTTTTAACAAAGAAGTGAAAATTCTGACATGAAGGTTAGCAGCACTTAATCAATTTATTTCTAGATTTTCAGACAAATGATTTCCTTTCTTTTAAATTTTACAAGGACCAAGCAGTTTTGAATGGACATCGGAATGTGAGACAACGTTCATAAATATAAATTTTTTGGTATTATCACCAGAAATATTGTCAAAACCTCGAAACGGGGAGAAAGTTTTTTTGTACATTACAATATCGGATTTTGCACTAACTGCAGTGTTAATGAAGATTCATGAGTTTCGGAGGCGGTGTACTACATTAGTAAAAGTTTAGTGGCATAAGAAACGAGATATTTGAAATTAGAAAAATTGGCATTAGCACTGGTGATTGTTGCTAGGAAGATGCGTCCATATTTTCAAGCTCACACTATTAAAGTCCGAACTTCATTCCCTTTGAAAAATGTTTTACAACAACCTGACATTTTGGGGAGAATGACCAAGTGGTCAGTGGAGTTGGGGGACTATGATATTTTGTTTACACCTCGAACAACAATAAAGGCGCACGCATTGGCAATTTGTTTTTGTTGAATTCCATTTGAGCAGATCGAATGTGGAAGAAAGTAAAGAAGACGTACCAGTAAACTCGAGGTGGGTTGTTCGAACAGATGGAGGATATAATGTTTCAGGGTGCAGTATTGCGGTTCAGTTAATAGCTCCAACTGGAGAAACGATGGATCAATCTATTAAATTTGGTTTTCATGCTTCAAACAATGAAGCTGAATACAAAGTTGCTTTAGCAGGTTTAAGATTGACAAATATTTGTGGAGCAACTTCAGTACGCTTGGAAACGGATTCTCAGTTGTTAGCAAATCAGGTATCCGGATTTTCCAAAGCAAGAAATGATCGTTTGATTTTATATCTTTGGGAAACTTTGGAATTTAATGCTGTTGTTTTACAATGTTGTTGTGGAATATATTGGTCGAAGGAGTAACATGGTGGTTGATTCTTTAGCAAATATCGCTTACAATGAAGAATATCCGTGGATTTTGTTACAAGAAAATCCTTCAATTGTTACTCAACCTAATCAGTGCGAATGCATAGAGGAATTCTTTGTAACAAATGAATTAATTAGAAGCTATTGGCGAGTAGATATTCTCAGTTTTTTTACTCAAGGAACGTTACCAGATGATTCGAGGTTGGCCAAAAAATTAAAAGGTAAAGCCTTCAGATATATAGTGTTAGATGGAATATTGTATTAAAAGGTATTGAGCATGCCATTATTACGATGTTTAGGCAAGAAAGAATCACAAGAGGTGTTATCAGAATTGTATGATGCTGAAGGGTCAGCTCATTGCGGGTTTAAAGCTCTATCACGACGAGTTTTACTTGCAGGGTTCTATTGGCCTACAATCATGAATGATGTTAAGAATTTAGTTCGAAGTTGTGATACTTGTTAGAGATTTGCTAATGTTATTCATAGGCCAACGGTGCCGCTTATATTAATAACTGAGGCGGTACAATTTGATAGATGGGGGATTGATCTGGTAGGTTCTTTGCCGATGGCTACTGGAGGCCTATAGATAATAATTGTAGCGGTGGATTATTACAAAGTGGGTCGAGGCAGAGCCACTATCAGGGACAAAGACAAAGGATGTGATCAAGTTTATTGTGAACATCATTTGTTATCATTTTGGAGTTCCTCGGAGGATTACAATAGATAATGGCCCTCTATTTAATAACAAAGAGATGGCTTCATTTTGCACGTCGAAAGGAATTTAGCAATTTTTTTCGACACTTTTTCATCCTCAAGCTAATGGATAAGTGGAGGTAACAAACAGAACAATTTTAGATGGCTTAAAGAAGAATTTGATAGGGGCAGCAGGAAAATCGCCAAACTATTTGCAAGAGGTACTTTCGGTTATCGGACCACTCCTAAAGAGGCTACAAAAGAGACTCCTTTTGCTTTGGCATACGGAATAGATACAGTCAGCCCCATAGAATCTACGATGTCATCTTTTAGGATAAACCAATATTCTGAAAGATCTAATGATGAAGTTAGAAGGGAAAATTTAGATTTGATTGAGGAGAAAAGAGTTCGATATTTGAATGTAATCCATTATCAAATTCTTATGAGGAATATATATGATTCGAAGGTGAAGAGAAGAGAATTCAAATAAGGTGATAAGGTTTTGAGAAAAGTATTCATGCACACAAAGGAGAAAAGCCTTGGAAAAATGGCTCTGAACTGGGAAGGGCCCTATATAGTTGTTGAAAGGATAAACCCATGATCTTATCGTCTTTGTGATTTCAAAGGGAGGATGCTTCAACATCCATGAAATATACAACACTTGAAGCTTTATTGGGAATAGATTTGTCTTTGTATTTTGGAATTTTCACTTTTGAATGACGCACTCTTTCCTACCTTGTTGGCCCAGGAAGGTTTTAACGAGGTGTTGTGTACATATTCAATTTTATCAATAAAATTCGTTTTTGGCCCATGGTTGTTTATACATGTTTGAATAAAAATATCTTAAAAGCTTATCAAAGATTGATCATCTTTGATGTTGGTTAAGAGTTGAATGTTCCGAAGTGTTTATAACACTTTTCGAACAAACAACCATGTTTAATAAACACATCACAGTTTTTGCGAAGTGCAACGCTCAATAATGCACTGAATTTTTTCGAAGTGCAACTATATTCACCAACTTCACTAAGGTATTTGAAGTGGTAAGCTTACAATTTATAATTATATGTTGAAAGTTGAAAGTACTTATCATATTTAGCATTGGATAATATATGAAGACAATAAAAATAACAAGCAAGGAAATCGTTTGTCAATTAGAGTAATTCTTTTAAGTACAAAAAGCAAATTTCCAATCTCACAAATACAAAAAAAAACGTAATAAAGTTATTCAGACGACTAATCCTCCTCGGATGATTCTTCCTCTGAAGATGATGAGTCGGGGATAGGATCGAAAGCTTCACTTGGATGCTTTTCAATGGCAATGTCGTTCCAAAAACTTGTGAGGTCAATCTTCGGATAAGTAGCATGAAGTTCTTGGAGAATAGTGATGCTGTTTCTTCTTTCCCATTGTTAATAGCTATCAACATGTCTTTTGAAAATTCAGCTTTAATAGCAGCAACAACAACAATTTTTTCCTCCTCGAAATCTTTTTTCAATTTAGTTATCTCATCGGTCAACTCTTTATTTTTTTCCTCATAAAGGGTAAGAGAGTTTTGGAGACCTTTGGATTTGGATATTTCAGCAGCCAGTTCATTAGTATGATCAGTTTTGAGCTTATTGATATCATTTTCATGAGAAGCCTTCAACGCTTCTTTCTTAGCAATGTGTGTTGAACGCATATGATTTTTCATTAAGAGAGCGGCTCGAATAAGCTCAAACCTTGCTAGTTCATACATATGAAATTGCTCGACCACTTTGCGCTGCAAATTTTCCCTTAAATTTTCTCATCTTCAGCAAGACCTTTGTAGCGGACCATGTCTTTGGCCAATTGTTTCAGGTGGTTTTGAGAAGCTTCGACTTGGGAAGCAAGTGATTTTGCTGCAGCATAGAGATCTGTAAATGGTTGAAGTGCACCAATGATCGCAAGATTTAGAGGAGGAGGATGAATTTCTGTTGAAATAGGATAAGGAATCATATTTAAAGTTATGGTTGGTGCAGAGGGACAAATAATTTCCGGAGATGCTTCGACCCTTATTGGTCTCCCAAAATTAATCATATGATTTTGAATATATTGAAGAACACGATCGTCTTTTCCAACAAGCTCTTATGTATTGTTAAAATTGATGAAACTATCAGGATCAAAGTTTTCAACATTTTGATTTTCATCATTACCATTGTCTTCGATGATTATCAAGGTGTTGTCATTGGCTGTTTGCTCTTCGACCGAAGGGTTTTGTTGATTTTCAACAGTAGTGATCTCTTCTTCATCGACCAGCGTATACGCAATGATTTTTGCTTGTTTGTTTTTCATTGCATGGGAACTGGAAGAAGTTTTCTTGTTCTTCGAAGACTGTTTTAGATCTTTCCCTTCTTCGATGGGGTGAACGAGTCTACTCTCATGCTTTTCATTTTCGCAGCTTGGGCTTTGATGGAGTTAAAGGGCTAGGACCAGATGTGCTTGCTGCCTTTTTACTCTTCTTTTCCTTGATACCTTTTTCTTTTTTCTTTTTTGGTAGATGACTTTCTGACCTGTTACGAATAGGGAGGAAGACTTTACAGACAAGATGAACCAACCTTTTGCAGGCTATTATGGGATTGGGCTCTGACATCAGATTTCGAGGTGGAAAGGCTCCTTCGCTGATAGGATACGGGTGGCTATTAAGGGAGTTGATTGGTTGGAAGACGATATAGAAAGCATTATTCCACTCTTTCTCAGCCCAAGCGGCAAGTTTTTTGAAAATATCCTTAGCAACTGGTCGATCAACTGAATATCACCACGAAATTTCTAGAATAATTATGCAAGAAGATTATTAGAGAAGTAAAAATAATATAGGTGAAATTTATTTCAAAATGTATAACTTTCGAAGTACTTACGGTTGCTTCTCCAGATAAGATTTAGCTTTAATGGGTTGGCATCATCAATCTCCTTGTCGTTCTCTCATGCTCCTGAGATGAAGATGAAATTTTGCTTCCAGAATTTATCAGCTTCTAAAAGATCGTCGATGATTTTTGGGTCCTCCACCAGAGTAAGGTAATAGAAGGGCAGCGTCAGAACTTTCGATAATTGAGTTAAGGAGATGAAATCCTTGATGGTGATTGGAATCTTGGATAGTCGACATGCCATTATCACTGACATAAGAGTGAACCATTGATTCAGTATCACTTGAGTAGCGCATAGTTAAGAAGTTCGAAGTATTCCACGATCATAGGATCCAGTAGAAACCGAAGACCCCAATTGATGATTTTGGGGTAGACTACTAACTCATCGTTTTTGCAGTCTAAGGGAGTCTTTCCTTCTTTATGCAGTCAAACGGTAATGTTATCTCCCATTCCCCATTAATTTTTTAAATCTGAAGCCTAGCTATCTTTATAATATATGTATCGAACCTTTTTCAGTTGAATGATGTATTTAGCCTCGAGATCCCTTAAATTTCTTCCAATTGCAACTCTTTCTTCTTAAGAAACAAAGCTAGTTTCTTTCTTTTTCCGAGGCTTACGGGTATTTTCTGAGTTCCCGTCATCGGATTCAGCTTCATGATCAGTTCCAGTAGCCTCAGAATCAGCTTCATTGGCTCTTGATGTTTCTTCTCCAGATTGGGAAGGATTTTGTTGCGGCAATGGCTCCACAGTTTCTTGTGAAGGAATATTTTTTTGAGAAACTTCCTCAGTTATTTCTATCTGATGAGAAGCTTTAGTATCTGGGTTCGAAGGGGCAAGAGTTGGAATTATTTCTGAATCGTCTCCCATGGCAATAAAAGTTCTTCTTTTTCTGATTGTTGGGGGATAATTCGAAGAATAAGTATTTGATATTTGTTTTGATGAAGATTCTCCACTAATCAAAGGAGAAACTCTAATTTGAGAAGAAGATACTCGAGGTGTTTTAGGAGCTAGAACTTTGGAAGAGGTATGTTATTCGGTTATTGGAGAAGAGAGAAAACAGGAATTTTGGTTGGATAAAAATTATCGTACTAAGTTGTTTTGGTGGTTGTTCCAACATGAGCGTTATTAATTAATCCTGCAGATTTATATTCCTCCGCTATTTGGGTAATGCAAAAGTAGTCGTACGATCCAAAGACTAAGTTGTTATAAGGTTCTGGAGAATTTGGTTTTTGGGTATCTTAGTCTTGGATTTTCTGTTTTTTTAAGTTTTTTCTCATAAACCAGATGAAGATTGACCGGAGAAGATGAATAATGATCGGAAATCATAGTTTTTCTGATGAAAATACTTGAAAAGATGAATAACGCGATGAAGGTAGCCCAGTATTTGAATTCTCTCTCAAGTGATTTGTGTTGTGAGAATAAAAAGCGGTGAGAAGATTAGGAGTTCGACATCTAGCTATGAGACTATTGAATTTATAGAAAGAAGGGAAGACGTGTGTCAGACTAGGCATCTAGCTATGAGACTATGGTGACAGGGAAGAATACAAACCGGTGAGAAGATTAGGAGTTTGACAACTGTTAGGCTAGGCATCTAGCTATGGGTCTAGAAGTTATATAGTCATGATGGATTTGAACGGTAATATGAAACAGTTACATTTGTGTACACTATTTATAAAAGTCAATGATTACATTTTGAAGTTCTATTTCCATAATGATTCGAGGAGAACGATTGGCTTCGAATTTATATCTGTTTTTGGCTGCTTCGAATTTACATTTATTTTTGGCTACTTCGAAGTTACCAAAGTTTTTGGCTTCGAATTTACATTTTCTTATACTTCGAGCTTGTATCACAACAATTGATACGACATATGGAAGAATTCGAAGATATTTTAGTTCGCATTCATTCACTGACATGAGAACGAGGGGGGCTACTGATATGGAAGTAGGATTTTAAGGACTATATTGTAAATAATGTAAATTTAAGGGCTAAACTGCAAATAATGTATATTTAGTCCTTAAACTATAAATAATGTAAGTTTTAGAGAACAGTTGTGATTATCCATCTCCCCCCGAAGCCCCTCACTCGCTTCGATCACTTTATCTTTCAATGCATCGACAGACCCATAGGCGTGTTTAAATCGAATGATCTCAGTGGTCAAACTCTTCGCCAACCCCAACAATATAGGCTATGGTTTTCACTTATTCATGACTTCTAAGTCAGCATTGGACATCCGGTGATAGGACAACATGACCGAGTTGTGATACATCTGTATGTCAGAATAAATTAGTTCTTAAACGTATTTTTTATTTTATAGTTAGATATATTCAGTCTTATCTAAATCGCCGGCTCTACTTGATAGTGCAGGATGTCACTCATGGGAATACTATCATAGTATGACGGTTTGGGACAACGCTTAAGTTGCTCGAACATCAGCATATAGGAACGAGGCATCACGACTCTGGTCAGTGACAGCTTGTCCATGGGTACTTCCCTTCTGTTGGACCCCCTCCTCTGTTACCAGTACGTATTTTCTCCAGTCTAGAAATATTGATAGATGAGGGTCCAGTTCTAACCTCATACACCAAGGTGATTGAGTTCGTGAATTAATTCAATCTTTGTGTAATCTCTGTGGGAATTCGTTTCTTTCGACTCTCTTCTTCATCATCACTATCCTCTACCCGACCCATTTTTATTTGATTTCCATCTATAATAACCACCTCATGAGCTTTCCTCTGATCCTGGTTAATCATTCGAAGCACCAATTGGTCGTCTGAATTTTTTGCACCGCAACACCATCTCCAATATCCTCGTCCACTAGATGCAACTTCCTTGTTGCAAGAGGCACAACATCAATTATCACCCGAGACTTCTTCTGTAAGGGTATCACTTTATCATCTGAGTCTTCTTCATCTTCTTCCGGCATGCTTCGTGTTCGGTTTTCTACTACATAACTTCTGGCGAGGGTAGTGTCTTTTTATTGCTTATTCACTTCATCAGCCTCTTGAATAGCTAGTAGCCCCCCTCCACCCTCATTCTGATAGGAACTAATGTAGAACCTTATGCTTCTTTTGATTTCCATGTCTGAAGCACTTTTAGCCAAACTCCCGTACTATTTCTTTCATGGTATCTCTTTTCCATCAACGCCCGTATGCACGACACAACTTCACAACCATCCGCCATGGTCACTTCCCCTTCTTTTGAAATATTTAGCTCTGACATTGGCCATAGAACAGCTCTTGGGAAGTTCACCAGCGTAAATAGAAGAGCTGGCTCCTGAAACCAAGTAGAGCTTGATAGGATACCTACTTGAACCAGGGGGTTCTTGTATTCCTTCGACATGCCTTCCTTGCACCAATCCTGATGGGTGTCTTCACCTGCGTCAACAATTTGATATAATTAATACGGGGATCGGTCAACAAATCTGATAAAACTTATTAATCACGCTTACACTTTACTTTCCATTTTCTTTCCAACTTGAAATTCATTACGAGTTTTTCATTCTCCCAATTTTTTGACACGATCGTAAATAAATTTTCCAGTTCTTATCTAACAAAAGGACTTCAAAGATCTTCCTCATAACGGTCAGTTAGGTGTAGAAGAAATGAGACTTGGCAAGTTTCGATACATCAATTGCTAAGAGTAAATCTGCCAAGCATATAAAAATTCCTAGCAAGCATGAGCGTAATACTATAATAAGAAACATCATCCACCCATTTGTAACTAATTACGTTGGTTATATACCCATTACGCTAAACAAATACGGAATTAACGGGCACAAGGGCAATCGAAGCCTCCAATCGAAAACGGTCGTGAATAGGCAAGTCTCACGATCCTTAGCCTAATAAGGATTTTCACTAACTGATGCCACCCTTACTCTAACATCCTCGAGAATCCCATACCTAGCCCTAAAGCTCAGTAACCCATTATCATTCAGATACCCATTCTTATGAGAAAATCAAGAGAAATAACTCTAGGAAAACTGGGTCTTGAAACTCTGACTCTATAGCTTCCAATGATTTCTTCTTCATTTCCTTTTTATGTGTTGTTGTATCTACTTGCTTGATTGCAATGAGCCAATATGACGAATAAGAATAATTAAAGAAGGATGCGAGCTGGGGAGGGGTATCACGCGCAGGGAATATGGTTTTCGATTTGGTATCTGAGTAAAATGGGTTATCAGTAACCCTAAACCCGAAGGGTTTTCCCCACAACTAACGCTAACTATGCATACATAAAACTGTCATACCTATTTTGGCGTATGAAAATGATGAAAAAAATTCAGGAGCAACAAAACCTGGAAGCAGTGACAAATGATGAGAAAAATAAGAAATAATGGAGGCGATACTAAAAATAATCGAAAAGAAAGTAAAAAATTCATATTCTGCTTCACACCCACATGTGATGTGATACGAAAGTTTTGAGATACGTTAAGCCTTAAGCACGCATCATCAAAACCCAAGCACCATTTTCATAAAACGGCTAGGTATCAGAACCGTCAACTCCCAAGCGTGAATTTAAGCCAACCACGTGTCTTTTAACTATTCAAAATGTTGAATAAACCGCCAGTTTTATTATTGTGGCTTTCAACTTGGATCTCCTATAATATTGATTTATTTGCTCGTCTGGTTAATTTTAATTCATTAACTCCATGCTTACCGTGCACAATCCATGAACTAGGGGGTGCCCTAATGAGGGGATACCCTCCGACTGTCAGGAAAAAAGGTATCAGACCAGACAAAACCATTCAAAAAATATGGAGCGACCGTACGTATGGTATAAATCCGAACAACAAGATAAGAGAATAAAAGTACCGAGCGTAATCGAGGACTTTACGAGAAATTAGATCATGTCTGACCGTACTGAGATAGATCGAGGGAGTTCAGACCGATCAAATATATCACCAACCAAAGATGCAGATAGATAACGTGGTCCGAAAAAGGATCTGTGGGAGGCACCCGGCTGCACAGAAGAGAATCGTTTGGATTATGCTCGGCTCGACACACGAATGAGGTCGATCGAGCCCGATCTATGAAAAGAACGACCAATACAATGATTTTTTTTAATTAAACTAGTTAAACCGCAAACGCATTACTCATAAATTCAGGACCCCTGACGTAACTTTATTCGTGCATGTAGTTAGTGGAAATAATATTTTTTTAACCACCAATGAACAGTGAGAAAAAAAATATAAATAAAAGATAGAACCCTAAGTAAATGTAAGTCCCTTCTCTCATAATAAAAGTTTCTATTTGGAAATATCCATTGTTATTATCCCATGACAACTGTTTCGCTCGAGCTCTTTACTCCTCAAAAACTACCTTCAGAATGTCATCCAAAACATGTCAAACTTTTTAATGGACCTTTGTTGCAATCTATTATACAATTTCAGCGCACTTCATTTGGAAGTATAAGAAAATTTCATGCACGACAGCTTATCATCGTCATTAAAACTCATCATAAATTTTTAAACGACTCGAGATGATTATCAGTATATGCTTATCATATTCTCCATCTTTGATTTATCAAACCGCCTTGGTTGATGTCCGGAAAGAATTTTTAAGGAAAACGGTGACTACCTTCAATTATGTCATTGGCTAAACATATGATTTTTATCGAGAGTGGTAAAGATACCCGGTTTGGATGTGACAACAAACTAATCATTTATCAAATGATCAATGTTGTGGTCTCCTAACCCTTTAACCTTGCCTTCATAACCATTCTTTTTCCATTTACCTTTTATATCATTTTTCTTCCCTGATTAAATCTTATTTACTTGACCTTTTCTTAGAATGTTTTTTAGTTAACTTTTCATTATTCTTCTTGCGATTGTGGTCACTACTTGATGAGGAAGTAGAAATATCTGAATCTGATTATGTGGTTGAGTTTCCAACAAAAATTGATGTGCTTAAGAATTATTTAGCCCGAAAGTTCCTTTTTGGCTCCTTTACAAGCTTTTTAGGGATGGACCACTTTCAATATCTGCCTACAGCTGATAACGTTCTTCTTGCATGAAAAGTCTTTCTTTTGTATTATGATTTACACGAGATGTGCTAGCATGCTCATTATCACCTCTTACCCCCTCATTCTTAAGAGGGGGATAAATTTTCATGTCGGGATCCATGCCTCCAAAAAATATGAAGCACGACTAGCAAGTCAGGTTTTGAATAATGCTATTCGGGAACCTCATACTCCCACTATGATCACAATTTGGAGATAATTTCTGACTGAAGGGTATTGACATTAATTTGGATGGTTATGTATTAATTTTAGAGAAATAATAAGCTTCTTGCTTTTAATGTGTCGAGAGAGAATGTTTTACACCCTCTTACAAGTTGTACTTTTGAGTATGAATGGATTAATTTTGGGTCCGTGAGCCAATTGGGTCGGGTCATGGATACGGGTCAGTTTTATGGGCTTTGGAGACCCAATATTAAGTAAAGTAGGAACCCAACTGAGTATATTAGACACTAAATCACTTGGTATTGTTTTTATTATAAGTTCAAATAACCCTTTCGTAAGAGGATTTATCCACTATATGGATCTGAAGATCTTTCTTAGGCCTTTTCTAACCATTTGTTGTTGATCCACACAAAATGTCCTCCATGGATATGGTATATAGCCATAATTGTTTGCCTTTGTCGTCTGGTTGTTGATAGCATACCATATCGATTGGTTCATCGACGTTTTTATCGTGTCGACACTCACCATCTTTACGTCTGATAAAGTTGATGAGCTCTCTGTTATTAATCAGTCGATAGATTATTTTCAGTAGCCTCCAGTAGTAGTTGGTGTAATTCCCGTGGTCATTATGGAAAGCGTAGTGGAGACAACGAGACCTATCATTATTGAGGCCAACATATGACGAGGTGGTTGGTATCTCGTCTTTCTGTTAGTTTTATCATAAACAACAACGATGTTTAGTGTCAGTGAGGTCAAGCTTAGTCTGGGGTATCAAAGTATGGGACCCTCAATCACGCAGTACTATGTGAGCGAGCTCGTCGCGTCTGACATTGTTTGGTCTTGCCTCATCTTTTCTTTTAATGTCTGGTGCTGAAGCATTTAGAAGTTGGGGCATTTGATTAAAAAATTCTCCTTTCTTCAGACCCTCTAACCTAATAAACTGGTCTAATCTGGCAAGAATATCACCCATTGTCTCGACTGGTCACCATACGAGATCATCGTACAAAGGCCCTTCGATATCTAATCTCCTCTGGAACAAGGCCACTGCTACATCTTCCTTGCAGGTTGACAACTTATTCATCTCATTCAAAACTTTCTTCACATAAATTTTGATTGGTCTACTTGTCGTTTTATATGTTCAATATGGAAGACCCATCTCTTATGCTCTTTGTTCCACAGAAAACGATTCTTGAATGTGGTCAACATGCCTTCAAAGTCATGGATCGTCACCTTTATTAAGTCGTTACACCAGTGGATGACATTTATTTTAAAATTCATGGAGAATTCTCAACACAGTAGGACATCATCGGGGTTGAACGCTATAATCATATTTTTGAATTGTTCTCGACGATGCTCATGGTCCCCTGAGCCATCGTAAGAGTCTATCCGGTATATATCAATTTTTCTTGGTAGCTTAATTGCTCCTCGTACTCAACCATTTTCACTTAATTCTCTCTTATTTGTATCCCCAACTTTTTCCCTCGTGTCCTCATTTTCATGTCTCTCTCTAATTGAGCCACTAGCTTTACTAACATACCCGTCTAAACTTCTCTTCAACTCATCTTCTAACGGGACCCTTTGCATCAACAGTTGAAGTGCCTTGGGTATTTGTTTCTATTCTCGCCCGAGCCTCGTGGTATCTCTCGACATGTTACTAGCTCACTTTTATTTTTTTGTCTTATTTTTTATATATAGTTCCGACAGTTGGATATTAGATGGTGTGACAGACATACCTTATTTTACGGGATAATCTTCCTAAATTGACACGAGATCGGTCTTAACGATGACGATTGGGTCTATGGGGTCGTCTTGGGGTTGGTCGCTTCCATGATGGATTGTAGATAAGACCCTTACAGGCGGGTCGACGGAAGTGACCACAATTCCCCTAATCACCTATTATTGGACTGGTACAACGCCTAAAGGCTAGGTTTACTCTACATTAATTCTATCGGCTGGGTGTTGTGCCATTATTCTGGAGCTGCTAGGTGGGTTTCCCCGACCCAGTTGGGTATCCAAGTTATCATTTTCAATTTCTGATCTCGTTGTCACTATTAGTTGGTTAGCACTAATAAGGTAAGATAAGTATTCCTAAAGACATGTCGTATTTGTTAAGGTAATTGCTTCTCGAACAAGATGCCAAAGTACAAATTTTAGCTCTTAAAAAAATTAGAACTTGCAGAGTAAAGATGTAAATTTATGTAAATTTTTTTTAACTTTGAAGAAATATTGTTAGAGTTTTTCCTCCTTTTAAATTATTTACATGCGCTTTATCTTTCTATATTAAATACTCCCTTATTAGATATTTCAATCATGTTAAAAATACTTCAAATGCAGGTCGTGCCTCATAAAGAGTGTTCAAAGGCGTTACTCTTTGTTATGTTAAGATGTACTACTTTATGATCAATGCTCTCGTATATTAGTCTCCTTCCCCGGTGCGCTTGTTTGGGTCATTGTCTACATATATATGTTTCATTCGGCTCGTAGTATTCATTATTCTTGTCTTGATCACGGGCCTCGTCTAAAATTATCCCGAAGGCTCATCTCTGTTTTTGTTGCGCGTCAGCTTATTACCCTCGGTGGTATCATTAATACTCATCTTGATGCAAGTTGGCTTATTTCCCTCGGTTCCTAGTATCTTTACCCTCGTCTTATTCGTGGGTCTTTCTTAGGAGTAATATTTTCTTTTTTGTGATGTACGTCGTGCTTGAGCTGTTACTTATACTCTTTCTTGTTCGTTGTACGAGTGTTCCTAGTCAACATAAGTAATATATAATATGTGCGAGATATATAGCTATAATAATAACCAACGAAAAAATATATCCAACATATTTTACTTTTTGGTAGAGGACTTAACTTCTTAAAAGATTAAAATAATCATAAACTAGTTGTTTCTTTTTGTTTTTGACGTGACTCGGAATTAGTTATTTTAATAATTACACTAGTGGACAATAATCATTTTATTTTTGAACTAAAACGATTTCCAGCACAATAATCGTTTTGTTTTTGAACTAAAATGATTTCCAACACAATGATCATAAACTAGTTGTTCGTTTTTTGTGAACTAGTTTTTGTTTGACCAAAATTACACTATCTGTGTCATTGTAAGTCAAAATTAGTGCATATCCCAAAGAGTGGCATGGGGCATATTCCGAAGAATGACATAAAAATCGTAAGAGAACATACGATGAAAAATTAAGCCTAACTTGGTAAAAATAAAAATCAAAATAAAATAAAAACAAAAGTAAAAATGCTTTAAAATGACTAAAGAGTAGAGTCCAAAATCAAGCTAACAAAGACAACAACCAAGACGGGGAGAAATGACTGCAAAATAACATAAACAATAAATGTAAGTTACATGTTATATGGATTTAGTTGATTAGTCAACGTCGGTACCGAGAAACCTAAACTGAATATCATAAAGCATGTAATGAGATACCGCAAAACCCGGGTTACTAGGGAAACAAAAAAGTATTACATTCCTCTTCCACCAGACGTGGTAAATATACCTCTAAAACAGGAACACCAAAGGTATCACAAACTAGAGAGGGAGACAAGTTGGACACCTCATGAATCCATGAGATAAATTATTGTTATTGTTGTTTAAAGAGAACCCAAGAGTTGGAGCTTGCGTAACTCTATATGGTCTGAGTGAAACTATAGTAATATATGATATGATTTCCAGTTTTATACTACAAATTACATAAGATATAATACAGTATGGAGGTATTTAACCCCAAACTTATAAGGTTTTCACGGGTGGAAAATTTTCCTTGAATAGTGAAGGTGTTGTATGGAATATTAAATTTATGCAGTACTAACCCCCCCCCCCCCACCTGACATAAGGGATTGACGTACAAATGACACTACAGGTGCCATTGATTGTGAACTTGGTGATTCTTATCTCAGAAATCTAGTAAACGATGTCATTGTAAAGTATGTTGGAATGTAGAAGGGAGATGATGAGGTTATTGATCCCCCGAAGGTGGCTACAATCTCTAGCACATGCAAATTTAATATGAACTAGCTAGTTCCAATGCCCATCATGGGTAATGTCTGAAACTTTGAGATTCTTACCCAATCTTGAGTCATGAAGGATACCTTTCCTGTAATAGGTAACGGGAGATGTATAAAAAAACCAAAGCCCGTACCAGAAGGAGATGTTTTATCTATAAACGAACACCACCCTATATCAATTGCTAGCCAAATTCCTAAAACATAAAATGTTACTCCGATTCAACGAGGTAGAGGAACCAAGATCTAAAGCCTGCAAGTTATTTTGTTTTTTTTTTGTTTTTCTACAGTCGCACCAGATTAAGGTTTTGTTACTACAAATTAAAGATCATAAAATTTTAAGGACGTACCTCTCATGCCAACAGATCTCAAGGTCACCCTCTTTCGCGAGAAATGTGAGAGTAGACTATGCCACCTTAGCCCCATATATTTTTATCTTGTGACTAGACTAGAGAAAGCGACGAAGGTAGCGGGAACGATATTTTCCAACCCTCGAACGGAGAAAGAGGATGAATGACCAATATACTTGTCCAACAAAGAGAATAGATTCGATGAGCTGAAGGAAACCAACTTAATATATATATGCTTGGAACTAAATAAACTACTACACTTAGTAATGTTATGGAGGAGAAACCGACAACTAGTGTGTGAAAGTCACCATATGAGTAAATAAACTCCCAAATAATTCACCAGAATATAGCCGAAATAAGGGTAGACTGACTCCAGAAATGAAGATTTGACTTTTGTCAGGACTGATATAGAGACCTGAGAGTGAGAAGAAGTCTTCAAGATCGTTTTTGTTAATTTCAATGGAATTAAGATCTTTGTGATATAAATTCATTAAGTCTACAAAATAAAGGTTTACTATTTAGAATGTACGACACTTTTAATGGAAGTTAAATTTTTAAAATTGTTTTATGGTGAGTACGAGATAAGACTTGCATTACAAGAAAAAAAATGAAATGTGAGAGGGGGTCTCCTTACTCGAGACATTTCCTACCATGGAAATTACCGTTAGGATCACTATTAATATTACTACTATATCATCGGGTGGCGATTAGTTGGATATCCCAAAATATTATTTTTTCTGGAAAGTATATGGTGACAAGAATATCAAGAATGATGTGCCAACGAACATTTTCAAGGGATTAGTATGGCAGCCTCTGAAAAGTATATCACCCCTGAAAAGTGCTTGGAAAAGTATGATGTTGTCTGAGATGTTTCTCTTGGACGCAAAAGTCTGGGAAAACATATATAGTTATGTTAACCAGAATCTGAGAAATTATTTTGTAAATGATATAGGGTAATGCAATATGTCTAAAATCAGTGGCGCAACTGGGGGTTTATTTTTGGGGAAATACGGAGATTGCGATTGAATTTCTAAGATGGCTCAAGATGACCAGAGCTGAATAACTCGAGGACCCTGTTCCAGATATCTTTACTAACAATGTTCCAAGAGTTCTTAAAGAAACTGGAGTTAAAGCTATTAGGTACCGAGGATTAATTTTATCCATGTTAAATAAAGCATATTTTAATCGCATCGCGCGTTATTGTTCTAAGCATAGAAGTCTTACTAATTGAGTTGACCCTATAAGTAATGAATGCCAAATCTTTATCCATGCTCGGGTAACCAGAAGGTGCCTAGTACCAAGGATATTTTTGAAGTGACTGACCAGAACATTAGCAATATGTAAAGGTTTTAACCAAAACGCCTCAATTATTCGAAATTGATAAAAAAATTTGTTACATAAGATACGTGTTTTGATACTGTTATGAAAGAAATTGGTGTTCAAATCACCAAGTTTGAGCTAGTTCTCTTTGAATTGTGCTTTAGAGAGGATTCTTCACATCTGTTAAGGAAAATAAAATTAGATTAAATATAATCTTTATATAGACAAAAGTAAAGTTAGTAATATTTGAATTGATGGGGGAATATGCATGGAAAATGTCCTTTTTGTCAATGGACTCATGGTTAGTCTAGATGAAGCTGCGGTCTGGACCATCATTGAAAACATAAATGACCGTGAATTGAAAAAAAGAATCATGATTTCTCGATTAAAAAAAATGTATTATAGAAAATAAAATAATATAGAAATAATGATTACATTAGGATTTTATATTATCCAAATTTTATAAATGAGTACGAGAAACGATTGATAACATAGTTCTAAAAAAGGACCATAATTCTAAGCAGAGAGTCGACGACTCCGACCTTGTAAATGTGCATTTTAATCTCATTCAAAATAATGATAAAAAAACTAATACTAATTCTAATCTAAATTGCATCTTTCTATGTAATATGGTCATTTAACCAACCCATTCCAAAAAAACAATAAACATAATATAAAATTATACTTACACGGATGTATTAACCCACACATATTCTAAAACCAAAACTAAAATTTCATTTGCGGCATTGTTAAAAAGCGTGCCCTGATTTGTACTATTTTCGTCCTTCAACACAACTCTAAATATGTGAATCAAAATTATTGCACATGTTATCTTAAAACAATTGTATGATTGTGAACCCGTGGTTTGGAATTAATAGAGGCTTATAAAAAGAATATTTTACAAAAAATTAAATATATGTAGAATTACAATGTCATTGGACATACTCTGAAACACCTACTATTTTCCGATATCAAAATATTCAGGAAAACCAATGCAATCATAAGATGAATTACATAAAAAAATATATCAGAATACTTAATATAATAAGCTAATACATCAATTCAAAAGGGAGTCTCCCACAATGTGGTCGACTCGCACCCAAACATTCCATCGAACACTTGAAATGCGCGACTCTTATCTAGACATTTCATCGAACAACTGGAATGCGCGACTCTCACCCAGACATTTCATCGAACAACTAGAATGTGCATTACTGCAAAATATGCGGCTAACATTTCAAATCCAGATCGGAAAACCCAAAGGAGAAAAGCTCCAACATGAAAACCAAATGAAAAATGCTCTGACATGACCACGAAAATGACTGATTCCGTGAACAAGGAAAAGTAGCCACATCCCATACAGTAAAATACAAGACCAAGAGAAAGGAAAACATTCGAAATATCACTACAATAAGACATTTGGAGAATGAGTAAAAAAAGAGGCTCCTTTTCAAATAACTATGACCAGATCAAAAGCAAAAAATCATGAGGAATGAGATGGCACATAAATAATAGTGTTAGAAAGAAAAAACAGTAAGGAATAACCCAGAATAATAACGAACGAGAGGCACACGGATAATAGATAATAGAGTTAGAAAAGAAAGAACCGTAAACAAAAAAACGAAATCTAAAAAGAAAAAAAAAGACATGTAAAAAAGGAGACCCTTGTGAGATACTTAAGTTTACTAAAGTTTAAGAGCTTTTATCTTTACCCTCTCTCACTACATTTAGTCGGGACTATTGATATTTGTAACTTGGATCCAACTTTCTTTTATAAAAAGAAGACTTAACCGCAAACCCATGTCATTTGTTTTCTAATTCTAATTAGATGTTCAGAATTATAAATCATTAATATAAAAGCGTATAAACATAATCTAAAACACTTTATAAAAAAGGCGACGATAATATAATTTTATATGTTTGACATGTTTTTAAAAATATATTTTATTTAAGCAACAAAAACTCTAATAAAATAAAAGGCATACAATAAACAATATATTAGACAAATATAATTTTAAATCACTGAAATTAAAATGGAAGATTAATCATAATTGTTAAGAAAAGTTGGAAAGGACTAATGGTGTAAGTATTTCAAATGTAAAAGAACTTAGAAATGTAAAAGAATATTAGGGATTTAACTTCTTATTATAAAGGATTAGTTTATATCAAAAGGAAAGCTGTTTCCTTTTATCCAGAAGGAACAGTCGTCGCTGCGGTCGATATTCAATGATTCAGACATATTAAATTTTCAGGTCTCACGCAATAGCGTATAAACTAACGCCAAAAAGGTAAATCACACAAGATAACAGATTCAGTCAAATTTTTTTTTTTTGATATTAAATTTTTTTGATAAAAATAATTACAAATTTTAATACGAAAATTTAACATAAATTTGAAGATGTATTAAATATATAACTTTTTACATTTAAAATGACATAATCTTATAAAATTACAATTTAAGTTAATTACAATTTATAGAGTAAAGAGGAATGATATAACATATTATTCGTGCTAAATAAAGATCGTGTCATTCTGTTTTTTTAAAGGGAACCTGCAGCCGTTACTCAGAGGGTAATGAATGCACATAAAATAATTTTTTTTTGAAGGGACCCGCAAGTGCTATTCAGAGTGCAATGAGTGCACATAAAGTAAACCCTCAGTCTGACGCAATAGCCTCCAAACCAACGCTATAAAGTAAACCACACAAAGGGACATGCTTAGTCGAGAAAGCATATGTAAAAAGACTCGAACTCATGACCTTTAATCACAAGCATGCCTTACTCAACCAATTCGACTACCCTAAAAGCATGATTATATCCTTCCGATTTCATAAATCAAAGTTTTTTTATTGATAGTTACATATGCATTAATGTAATATATGCATTAATTATGCAATAAATAACCATTATGTTCCATTAATGAGAAGTGTGATACTTAAACATGTGTCCAAACTTATTACTCCCTCTCTTTCATATTATAAATTTTTCTAGGAAAAAAAATTTGTTTCATAATATAAGTCGTTCTCATATTCATTACACATATTCTATTTTCCACCAATAAAATAATTAACCTTCTGCACGTACTATCAACTCCACCGATCAAATTTATTTTTTCCTATTCTTTCAAAGTCATTATTATTTTCCTTACTATTTCTTAAAAAACCTTAAAGGACCTATATTATTTAATGGAAATAGAGGAGTATAAATTAAAAATCAATCACCAGAACCCATTCCCTTTATGATGCTGGGTCCAGGTAGCCTACACACTGGCTAAATTTTAACTACTTGGATTCAACTATGTTACAAATTTAGATTTTATTAACTCGTAGTCTTTGAGTATAAAACGAAAACGGAGAGATAGGTGAATTATTAAGTACGGCTTTATTGTTTTATTTTGTAATTTGTATTTTCCGAGCGTAAAACGTTTGAGCTGAGAGATAGGTGAATGATTTGGCCTCAAATTTTTCGATTGACTCGGTTGAGAAGTTCAACTCCTGAGCTCGAATTTCTCTAAACTAACTAACTAGTCTGTAGAGCATTTTACTTCAACCCAGATCCGGGGTATGCTGTTCTTGTCATATTACGGGCCTAGTTTCCTTTAGCTGAACGGTCATGAATATGAAGAGCTTGGTCTGCTACTGGTCCAGTCCTATTTATGTTTCGTTAACAACAACAATTTTTAAGGATTAATACTCAATGTTTTCAAAACAAAAAAAGTATAGAGACATGTATATGGTGTTAGAATTTGTGGTGTGTTTTTTTGAATTGAATATTTGTTTTGTTAATTTTGTTTAAGTGGGTAAACCCTATTACTTCAAGTAAACACATCAACAGTACCACTAGTAAAAAAATAAAGTTGACAAGTAAAAAAAAGGTCATACCAGTATAGTAGAAGCTGTTGGAGTTCATAAGAAAATGTTGGGTGCGAACTAAGCCCTTTTGCTATCAAAACATATAGGAAACGAAGTCAAAGGAATGAAGATTAGAGTGTGATAGACCGTTAAGATTAGGTATGTGAGCATTTGTGACCAACCTCACTAACTATATTGTCCATTTTGTGGAATTTGCTTTTGGGTGTACTCCCGAAAGGCCTCTTGCTAGTTGAGGTTGGTCCACACTTATATACACTCTTTTTATGTTCAATCTTGGCAATGTGGGATTGGAGTTCCTCTATGGGATGAAGTTTATTCTTCACAGAGACATGGCAGGGGGAATGCCTCCCTGAGTTCCCGTATGATATCTAAAGAGGCACGAACAAACGTAGTCAGTAGTGACACACCACCGTCGATGAAGATCATCCAAATGAATTTGGAGGTGATTCGACCGGTGAACATAGTATATGAGCCATCAAGCATGGGTGAGGAACAGTCACATGGCAGCTTACGCCTGTACTGGTATTGATTATGAACGTAGTGATCATGCACTGGTATTGATTATGAACGTAGTGATCATGCACTGGTATTCATTCTCCAAGCTAACTTGTTCCGCCCATAATTCTAAACTTTATTTTGGTTGGTTGGAATGTGTCCAAGCTAAGTGATGTCGAGAAATTGTAGACCACTGGTGGCCTTCATCATGGTTGTAAATTGGACCAAACATTTGTTTGTAATGGAAGATTTGATGGATGTTGTGTATATGAGTCTCCTAAATATATCTTATATTATTATTTGTCAATGCTATAGAGCATAAAGTATTCCCGTATCTTTTGCATACTCATGACTCATGAGCATAATGAAGAATATAAAAATATATGAAGAGAAATTGAAGAATTTTTTTTTTTATTAAAACTTTTTTTTATGTTGTTTTGTTTATATATTGTATATTCTATATTTATATTAGTATATTATTATTATGTTTTAATATTATAATAATATTTTTGACTAATATAATATTCGTTTAAAATGTAAAATCAAATCTTTAAACGAATATGAATAATATATTATTCAAATTTTTGAACAATATATTAATTTATTTATTTATTTAATTAAATAATTAATATATTTTAAGTTTTATTTAATTTGGTTACAGTAATGTTTCTTTTAAATACTTCTAATTTTTTCTCAGCGTTTTCTTTAAGAAATGTGTAGTGGATAGGTTTGTGAAGATATGGTCCATTTGATCAAAGAGTTGTGTAGTGGATGGGTTTGTGAAGATATGGTCCATTTGATCTCGCCTCCGATCGTCTACCTCTTTCCATCACCTTCAATCATCTACAGTCTTTTTCAGTTACCTCCGATCTTTTACGGTCTTTTCCGATTACTTCCGATTTTTTACGGTCTTTTCCAGTCTTACTCGATCACCTCCAACCAGTCTTACTCGATCACTTTTCTGGTCACCTCCAATCTTCTACTGTCTTTTCTGGTCACCTCCAATCATTTTTATACTCTTTTTCTCCTTGCCTTTATACCGAAAATTTTATCATATATTTATATTAGTATATTATTCTATTTTAATGACAAAATAATATCTTCCACTAGTATAATATTTGGTTTAAAATACAAAATCAAATTTCTAAATAAATATGAGTAATATTTTTACAGAAGAATACATTATCCAAACTTACTAGCAATCTATTAATTAATTAATATATTTTAGACTTAGTTAATTTGGTTGCAACCTGCAATAAAGAAAAGCGTGTCTTTTTTAAAGGTGTTTAAAAGACGGAAATTCATGGAGAGAAAGGATTTATACCTAAAAGTTGTGGTTTTGCAGTTAATTTATCCTAATTCTTTACCAACGCGGTAGTGTGGAAGTATATAACTTATAAATATCAAGTTTCGCTGCTTGAGTGAGTTTGTTTTCACTAAAGTGAGAGAGATCATACCGCATGTTGGTTACCCTTGGTAACTTCATAGACCTAAGGGCGGATGCGATATACCAAGTGGTTCTGCCGGGAGGGGATGTAATGGCGGTATCGGCCGCATACATTAATCTTACTTTGCAGCCAGAATGTGTTGACATTTCTAACCACTATGAGTATGATTTCTAGTTAATCCTAGAAGCTTTCTCCATGAAGGGTAAGGTTCTCTCCGCCTCTCTACTCATGGACAGGGAATCATGTTTTTCGAAGGTGTTTCATGCCCCCCACCTGGCACTGTGGATCAGAAAGGCAAATAGCCCATAAATGTCGATCCTGCCATGCAAACTAAAGCAAGGGTAAAAGAGGCAAAAAACACAGAGCTGGCCATGAAGGGAAAACACCGTTATAAAGCTTAGTCTTCCTGAAGGTTGTGGCTTCCTGAAAAATGACTTGTCTATGCAATGTATGGTAATGAATACCAATGTTAGTTGTTCTAAACTTCAGAATATTTTGCCTTATCCGGGATGATACCTTCAAACAGAAATAATAATGTTGTTGTGATCCTGTTTGATGTGTCCAGGAAACTAGGTAATTATCCGCTTATCTCTCGTAGCTATTTCTAGGAAAAAGAGGATTTGTCGGCTGCCAAGTCCTCGGCGATCATTGTTATAGTGTTGGAATATTGTTGCACATGTTTTTATGATTGTAGCAATGCATAATACGGTCTGACAACTCGGTGCTGGAACTTGCACCTCGACAAGTGGATATTGGGATCAAGGTAAGCTCACCACTGTAACTTAGAGATTTATAATTATAACTGCAAGTATGTGTAAAATATGACATATTGTAGGCTGTGTGCAATGCTTTTGACATGGTTGCCATTGCCAGTCAAGGTAGGCCGACTATGATGCTATACCTTTGGCCGCTGCTGACGAGTGTAGTCAAACCATTAGGAGGCAGATTAGGCGCGAGTTTTAGAGCACTATTAACCAAAGATCCTCCACATCTGCTTGTGGCCGTTCTCAATTCATAAACTGGGAGAGGAGTTTCACTCAATTTCAGAAAACGTAAGCCCTTCTTGACATATATGAACTCAAGTCTTGTAAATAGGCGACCTGTCACTCAAGCTTGATTACTTCTAGAAGAGAATCCTGCAGTTAGAGAGGCTATTTGCATTAGCTACGTGGGAAGCAAGAAAATATGAGTGTGCACTAGATGAGGTTGCCCGTAGCTTTTAAAAGGAAAGAGAAATACCTAAGGCCGAGCTAGTCGACATACATAAACTATTTGCCATGTCCTTAGTGGGCCTCGACGGGCAACAAGAAGAATCTCTTATTAAGGCCATTCACCAGACTTGCCGAATATGGACGTAGTCTCGTGATCAAAGGCTATTGGATAGTGGCCTAACTATGATCAAACACTGTAGTGTCCTGGATCTCCCGTAAACTATCGAAGAGACACAGTCACAATCATTGAAATTTTTTTTATTCTAACATAACTTTTATTTTTGCAAAGTGATTTATTAATATTTTCCCGTCTTTCTATATGCATTTATATTCGGGTTTTTTATATATTTTCTTCCATCTTCTTTAATAATTGCATATTATTCTAATAGATTTATTCTTATTAAACTTCTCTTATTGAAACTTTTTCTAACAAAAAAAGTTATAATAATAATAATAACAACTGCCACTATCAAATTTATATTATTGTCTTCTAAATTAATATATCTATTTATATTATATACATTCAAAATATATATATTAATCCTTGCTTTTTTTAATAGTTGATGTTTTAAGGAAAAAAATCAATTTCAATTTAAATTTTGTTCACTATTAGAAATACAATATCAAATAAAATTAAATATTTATGATCAATAAAATTTATTTGTTTTAAAAAAAATATATAAAACGCAGTTTTAATTATTTTGGACCAATCAAATTTATTTTTGTTTTTATATAAAATATAAGTAATAATTGTTTATCTTAATAGTTGTGCAATTTTTAAAGGTATTATAGCTTTCTTTTTTTCATAAGGAACCCGCCCTCAGTCTCACGCAGTAGTATGCAAACCAACGCAAGAAGGTAAACCACACAAGGTGACACGCTCAGCACCAGCTATTTTGTTTTCTCTGTGAGAGCTGGGGGCGCCGTTTGCTTTTTCTGAGCACCATTATCATTTTCTCCAGCCTCCACTAGATCAATTATCTCCTCATCAGTCTGTGCATTTTGCTCTTCACCAACTTCTGTTGTTGTTGGATTAGGAGGATGTGCTCCTTCGTTGGAAGTAGCTTCAGCACCATCAATCTCTTCATCTCTGAGTTGTAATCTCCTTGTGCTAAGGGGAACAACATCTACAATCACCTTTTGCTTTTTCTTCTTTCGCGTATCAAGAGCACCAGAGAGGGTCTCCTCGTCTTCATCCTCTCTTTCTGCTCGGACTTTATTGGGCTGAGCAGCTTCAGGCACCTTCGGTTCTTCTTTTTCAGTTTGCTCGACAGTTTTTCTTTTGTTTTTTGCAACATCATTCCCTTGCTCGCAAGAGAGAGTAGGAGCGAAGGATGAATCCCCAGTTTCAGCAGCTCTTCGGGTTACTTGAGGCACTGCCAGCCAGATGCCAGCGTTGTTCTTCTCACGGAGTTTTTTTCTCTAAAAGTGATCTGAGGCGATCCATGGTAGCTTCTGAACCATTTTCCATTCTCACTTCTCCTTCTTCTGTGATAATGAGCTCTGGAATCGACCACAACCCTGACTTTAAGTAGTTGTATCTTGTGAACAGTCGCTTAGGATCTTGTTGCCAAGCTTCAAAAGCTAAGCTACTAACTCTGATCAGAGGGTTCACCTAGTTTAATGGTCTCCCTTCTTTCCACTAGCTCTGATTGGACAGTTCACCTCATAGAAAAATAAATATAATATTATACAAGGGTTCGTACAAATATTTATCTCATGTAAGCTAATAATACTTACAATTTTTCTTCCATTTTCTTTTTAGTTGAAGGTTTAAGGTGAGGGTGCTATGTTCCCAATTACCCGAAACAAAAACGAAAGAGTTTTTCCCGTTCCTATCAGAGGAAGGGAGTTCGACAATTTTGTTAATCCTTTTAAAGTGGGTGTAGAAGAAAGGGGTCTTGGTCAATTTCGTTACATTAGTACTAGATAGTACATCTGCTAAACATATTTCAGTATTAAGGAAACGTGAGCTGAGGACTACGCTAAGAAATAACCTCCAACCATTTGCAGACATTTGGGTTGGACAGATACGAGCACACTGAAATAATCACGAATGAGCTCGGGCAGTGGTAACCTCAGCCCCCAGTCAAATAAAGTGGTAAAAAGGCAGGTCTCTGTTTTTTGTGTATGATAGGGATGTTCGCCTAAACCGGAAGCTCTAATAGTCACATCCTCAAGGATGCTACAACTGTCCCTGAGGATGGCGATTCCATCGTCATCTAAGTTAGTATACTTAGGGGCTATATGAGAGAAATAGTTTCTAAATCGTCGATGTCTTCATATAAGGGCTCCGTAATTTTGTCGTCTTTACTCTTCGTTGCCATTTTTGGTGCCATTCTTTTTCTACAAACTGCAATTAGGTAAGGATATGAATCAGAATGATTATGATGGTGATGGCAAGCGATTCGATTTTGGGCTACTGATAGATGTTCGAAACCTTAAATATGGGGTTCTCTCCAGCATTCAACACAAAATGGTTACTTGATAAGAAATACGTTACCTGAGTGATGTTGAAGAAGATGATAGCAAACACTTTGGTTGAAGATGGAGAGAGTTTTCCAGCAAATGATTGAAGCAAAAAAATTTGAAATTTGTTATTTTTAACAAAAGGATACAGTAAGTGTTTAAGTGACTAAACATTTTTCACATAGGCGCGTGAATCGTGATGTCATTACTTGTTTCAAAGTTGTGCCAGAAAACAAAATCGCCAAATGGTATTTCCAAGAAACGGCGATGTCGGAAACCGTCACTTGCATCAACGACACGTGTCAGAAAGAAACAGACGTGAGACAGTTCGAATTACCATGCGGATAAGTAAGGAATTTAATTAATGTTTTAATTTACACGCTTATTAATATTTTAATAAACCTATAAACTAGGGGAGCCCTGATAAGGGGGGATTCCCCCAAATAAGTACGAGCACGAGCATGAGCATGAGCACTGCGAGCCTGGATTATGACAAACAATGAAGAAAAGGACGGGCTTTACGGCGTTGATGAGCTCAAAGGCAGATCAACATCGAGGATAAATACGTCGTTGATGAGCTCAAAGGCATATCGAGCTCATCAAAAGACCGATCTCGAAGATAAATGCAGCGTTGATGAACTCATGAGCAGGTTGAGCTCGAAGACACAGGGAAAAATTTGATCGACTGGATTGGGAACGCGATGAACAGATGATCAAGATTGAGCGAGGACCTAAAAAGGATAAGTTGAGCATGTGATGAGTGAGCTCGAGCTCTGCAAATCAGAACAGACCTGCTGGCATTTAAGGTGTTGCCCAGCTCGACTTAAACTACAGATTAGACTTAGAGCTTTCTTACTTGTTATATAAACGCACGTTTTGACCCTTGAGTCAAACTGTGTTAGTTATTCGTTCCAAAATTATAGGGATAGTGATGTTAGTGGGATAGTGGAGCTTAAAGCGCAAACATATGTAACTGCCCACTAATTTTTGTATTATAAAGAGGGAATACCTATCTACGAATAAAGTGATATTTTTTGGCTTATCGCTTTCTTGACTAAAATATTGAAGGCTTTATTGTGGTAAAACTTGTTATTCCCGTAACAATAAATTTGGTGAGGAAATATTGTTATCGTCCGTGCTTTAACGGAAGTTTTTGTCTCAAAATTGATACAAAATATTTGAGCTCTACGGACCATCGCATTAGCATGCCTGTAATATTGGGCTTTGGAAATACATTCATCAATGGAAAATATGTTCAGACCATAATCTTATGACTTCGAAAGTGTGGTATTATTTTCCTTACAACCACTACTAGAGTGAGTGTTATATTCTCTAGTTATATATATCAATTTTTGCAGTGACAAAGGATTTACGGACGTATTACATAGTTCGATAGGTGCATCTTTTTTAAAAACTAGTACTATATTTAAATCATAGTCATGATCTTGTAAGTAAAATTAAAGAATGTCACTTGTATATGGCCCCTTGAGGACTTCATGGGAATATGGGATGCCTCATTTCACTCAAAAGTCCAGTTTAACTAGTGAACGCCCTTAAGTATACGGAAGAAAGGTATGTAATTGTAAGATGATCGAGAGATTAATGAGTTGATAGCTTCCAACCGATAAGGTTCCCATTATTGGATATAGTCGATCAGGCAAGATGTGATTATATACTAACAAACTGAGTATAGTGGGAATACAGTAGCACCTGTGCCGATGCATAACTAAGGGGCATCCACGACATAATAAGGCATCCTGCAAACCATCAAGTAAGATCACCACTAGCGACTATACTAAGGCCTAACCGAGGGATATTAAGGACGTCTTACAAAAGGCAACCATAAGTCATTCGGGAAGATTAATATAACCTGACTCATACTTACTCGACCAATAAATTGACCTAGTAGAGATCATAAGTGGGAACGAGTGTGGATCCGGCCAGGACCCTTCCAAGCGGTCGTCTTATAGAGCGGATGCCACATATACCGAATAACATGCAGAGCAAGCTTCATCAAGGAAGGGTTCATGATTACCGACGCCCGAAAGATATAACCATGAACAACGCACAATAAAGAACTCTTAAAGGAGTCAACAGTTACTAATGGCATTGTTGACTAAAGAATTCAAGTAACTTACCATGACCAGATTAATGACCATAATTATAGATCCATTATCATAAATATAGGTCCATGGTCATAATTGGTGGAGTTATGTGATTAGTTAGAAATTGAAACCGCTTTGTAAAAAGTATAAATAAGATTGTGATTATGTAAGAAGTATATTTTCTTCTTGGATCAATAAAATTACTACTTGGCATTTATTTGTGATATTTTTCCTTAACAAATTTGATGTCGTCTGTGGGAACACCTCATATAAAAAGCATACAAACCCACTTTAAACCCATCGTAGTAACAAGATCCGTGATTGAAAGAGAGAGCTTTGAGAGAAACATTGCAATGGCAAACCAAACACTGGTACCAGACGAGGTCGTCGGGCAGAATCTGATTCATCCCTCTAGTGACCGTATAGTCGTCCTGCTCACTACCGATGGTTCGACAAAGCATGTGGAGCCCACCATCAGAGCTGATAACCTTGCTGATGCTTCTGGGATTCTGCAATTGGAGTAGTAGGTCTGACTCATATAGCAAACCCAGGAAAGGGCTGCTCATGATCAGGAAGCCAAAGACCAAGTGGCCAAAGCAACCCTATCAGTCATGAACGATTCCTTGAACGTGTTAACGACTAAGATGTGAGGAGGTAGCAAATGGTGACAACGATTCGGAGTATAGGCTAGTCGGGCACCCCGAAGAGATGGGTCTTCCAAGCACGAGGACCATGGCAAAGGGAAATGAGAAAATAGCGACAAAAACGGTCCAAGGAGTGAGAACCATACCATAAGGGCAGACAGGTCCCTCCCAAAAAGGCCAAGGAAAATAATCCCCAACACTATGATCAAGTCCGTCCAAAAATGGATGTATACGTGCTTAAAGAATCATCATTAATAGAAAATATCCTCGAGGTCGAGCTCCCAAAGAATTCGACCCATTCCGCATGAAATCTTATGATGGCACGAGTGATCCACAAAGGAACTTAGAAAAAATCATGAATAAGATTGTGACTTTCAACCCAGACGATGTCATGTTTTGTCGGGCTCTCTCTATGACACTTAAAGGTAACGACATGAACTGGTCTAGCGGTTTACATAAAGGTTCTATATGTGATTTTGCAGGACTATGGGGTGCTTTTAGAAATAGATTTGTTGGTAACAAGGAGTCTCGGCGTGAGAGTGACTCCATAATGTACCTTTATCAAAGAAGGAGAAATACACCAAAAATCTAAGTAAAGTTTTTTTCCATGCCATGAACACTTTACCAAATTTAAAGAAAAACATGGATGTTACCTCAAGCAACGAATGCTGACTCCCCAGACCGAATCGCACTAGATTCGAAAAAGAGATCTTACTATTGGAGGACATTGGAAGAAGGGCCTTGACGTGAAGGGTCGAGGGGTGCAAATAACCACCGACTAGAAGCCTATCAGAATCTAGTGCTACATTTTACTCCCCTAACTGATACCATCTACGTCATCTACGCTAGGAGCAATAACAGGACGTCATATCTCATCTCCCATGTTATGATTTCCCCCATCTATATGTAGTCGAGCATGAATTTGTGTTCTTATCATAATGAACACGAACATCTGACAGATGAGTGCTGGAAACTGAAGGAGCATATCCAAAGATTGATTGACAATTGTGAGCTCGTTCAATTCATTAAGAAATAATAGAACCATGGCTAAAATGACAAGAAAGGGGAGCATCGCCCGGAGAATGATGAGGCCCGTTGGGGGACAAAAATATCTATGAAAGAAATAAACATAAGCTCTTTATGATTTCAGGATAGGGGACCTTGACAGGTGATGACCAACAATCTAGAAAAAGGATTAAGCATGACCATGAGGTGCACGTAGTCGAGGGCTCTTCCTGCCATAATTAACATGAACCAATACCTTACCTCACTTTTAATGACGATGATTTTGCGAGGAATTGTTACCCCCACGAGGATGCTCTAACTATAAATCTGGATATTATAGGAGTTATGCAAACTAGGGTGTTCGTTGATGGGGGTAGTTCAGCCAACATCATATATAAAGAAAATTATGATCAAATATTAGAGGTCCCACCTTGTAAATCTACACAAAGAACTTTGATGGTATATGAAGGAAAGATATCACAATGTGTTGGCAAGGTCGACCTTATGGTTAAAGTCGATCACAGGGTCACAAAAAGGATATTAAGATGCATTTTATGATATATAATACCCCAAGCTCATACCATGCCATTATTGGACAACCATGGTTACATCGGATGGAGGGTATGCCCTGTACTTTCAGGTAATGCATCAAGTACCTGTTTGACAACTTGGTCGAGATTATAAAAGAAGCTAGAGAACCCCCAGAACCTGCTACTCGGTGGCGATTGACCCTATTAAACCGATGTGATAGAAATTAGCTAGCAAAGGAAAATTGGGTCAATCAAAGACATACCCCCCTCGCCTGACCCAATGGATGACCCTGGAGAAAATGACTAAATTGATGAGAATCCCGAAGACGCCAATGATTATCTTATGGTGGATGGTCATGTATTATGGCAAGTAATAATTTAAATTCTGTTTTAAGAAGTTCTTTGATAAGTTGATTACAACAAAATTTGGATATTTTTGCTTGAGAATCTAGTGACGTGTCGGGGGTGGACCCTTCAGTAATCTTCCATGAGTTAGGAATAGATCAATATACAAAACTTGTTAGGAATAAGTGATGATCATTCTCAATAGAGAAATAAGAATCCATCACAAACGAAGTGAATAAGCTATTTAGGCTCGGGCATAGTTGATGTGCCTGATACCCATTTTGGGTAGCGTACCCTGTGTTCGTCAAGAAAAAAAGAGGTAGGGGCGCATGTGCATTAAATTTACTGATCTGAATCAAACATGCCCAATATATATATATATATATTCTCATTACCTCATATTGACCCACTCGTGGAATCAACTTTATGTTGTGACTATTTATCATTCATTGACGCATATTCAGACTATAATCAGATACGTTTGCACCAAAAGGATCATGAGTACATGACATTCCAAGAAAAACGGGGGCTATATAATTATATCACCATGTCATTAGGTTTAAAGAACGTCGGTTCCACATACCAACGCCTTGTCAATGACATCTTAAAAGATCAACTAGGTCACCACATGGAAGCATACATTTACGATATGATTATCAAAACCAACACAATCGAGCAACAATTGGAGGTACTAAGTAACATTTTCACCATCTTATGTAAGTTTCTTCTTAAACTAAATCCTCTCAAGTGTTCCTTTGGGGGTCGTAGTGGTATATTCCTATGATATGTCATGAGAAAAAAAGGGATCGAAGCAGCCACTATTTAGTTAAGAGCCCTATTCCACATAGAGCCCCCGAGGAATAAAGAAGAAGTTCAATGTTAAACTACCCGTCTCGCAACATTGTCTCGTTTTATCTCACGAGCTTCTAATAAGAGTCACCATTTCTTCGATGTGCTTTGGGGAATGAAAAAATTTGCATAGATTAAAGATTGCTACGCAAACTTTGTAGCACTTAAAATTTATCTCACGTTACTGAAAATCTTCTCTACTCTTACAACAAGTGAGTCTTTATATGCTTGAACACGCTAGAGGCTTCCAACCCCCAAGTTGTGTTTCAGTCGTACATAAACTAAGCAGGGGATTTACTGAACCCTCTAGCAACCCTTCCTTATATCATTGTTGGTGTTTTCCTTCACCTGTATATAAAAATATCAATTCAATTAAATATCATCAACAATGTTTATTTACCTTACATATACATTGTATAAACCTTACATTTAGTTTTTCACCACCTTTATAGTTGTATATTCATATCAAAACTCTCGTGCTCCCAATTATCACCACATTCAAACCTAACAACAGAAAAGCATAACCAATTATCACCATATTCAAACCAAACAACAAAAAATACAACCAAAAAGTAATATGTACAATTATGAAATAAATACAATTAATAAGGACATGTTTGACATTTTTTAATTTCGAAAAAAACATATTTTATAATTCACAACAAGCTATGTCAGAAATCATATTTTTAATTGTGCTTGTAATTAAGAAATTGACATGTTTCCCAATTCATCGCAAAGGTATGTTTAGCAAATTAAAAGCGTAAGTGGATTAGATATTTCACGATTAAGATATAAAAATAATTAAGTCTCACAAATGTTACCATCTTTAGTTATGGAAAATAATAATAATCTTTTATGTTTCTTATAAAAAATGTTCCATCAATAATAACACTGAATGATATGAATGGACATTTTGGAGACAATACCAAAATATTATGAAACAACATTCGAAGAATTTATTTTTGAAACTATTTATAGAGGATTTTTCACGTATATTATCAAGATTACTCAATTATTCGAAATACCCTCTAATCAAATTAAATATAGTATAACTATTTACGTAAATATCCTTCATAGATTTCTTTAAAGAAGCCTATGAAAGACGATGTTTGGATCATTTTCACTTATATTATTTCGAGACTATTTTCAAGGGCATTTTCACTTGTAATCATTTTAACCAACAATTATATGCTTCTGGTTTTCATGATGTTTGGATCTAATACAATCATATATCTTATTAGCAGTAAAATTTGATACCAAATACTTCTTACTTCTTTTATAAAAACAATAATCACATTGTTATAGGAAAATACAACAAAGCGTGACAAGTAGAGATATTATTTCTTTAGTCGCAAAAAAGATACAATTCTTGAAACCTGAGAGCTTATTTATACCTCCTTTTGGTCACATTAGAGTCTAATTATGTATATTCCTCTTATTCAGTGCGTAGACTGGTATTTATGACGGAAACCTTAATTTTACGGTGATTACTACAATATTCTTTCATTAATATTGTTGACCAGTCAATTTCATGGGGCCTTTATTCGCTTCTTTAATTTTCTCGTTTGTTACCATGCACTTCGCTCAGTCTAGTATGGTCTGCTCAGTGTTTTTTTATTTGATCGGTAAAGGTATTATCGCATCCTTTATTTTTTACTCTTGCTTGACTCATTCAGCGAGGTGTTTATTTAGCCGAGCTCATTATTATAGCACGAGACGTCGTCCTTGTTGCTGATCGATTAATTCGTTAAATCCTTTATGCATCTTAGTTGTCCTTTAACGACATAGATTTGCTCTGCACTGTCTCTCTATGAAGCCTTAGTCTATTTTCCAAGTTTTATTTACTCGGTACGCTTAAATCGCTGTATAGTCCCTCGACTATCGCTTTTTCTTTCATTTAGTCCCTCGACTAAAAAATCACCGGTGAGGGTCCCTCGACTATCTAATTTTCTTTCATTTAGTCCTTTGACTTTAAAATCACCGGTGAGGGTCCCTGGACTTTGAAAAATCTATAAATTTAGTCCACGAATCTAAGAAAAAACCCCAAATGAGGGACTAAATTTATAGATTTTTGCAAAGTCCAGGGACCCTCACCGGTGGTTTTAAAGTCGAAGGACTAAATGAAAGAAAATGGGATAGTCGAGGGACCCTCAGCGGTGATTTTTTAGTCGATGGACTAAATGAAAGAAAACGTGATAGTCAAGGGACTATTTCCTGATTTAAGCCTACTCGGTAGATGCTTTACCACTTCTTTACTATCGACTTCTGCTCAACGTGCTCGACGATGTGTTTGTTTAGTTGAGCTATGCTCGGTGATAAAGGTTTTTGTCATCCTTGATCTATTAGTTGTATTGTCGACTTCCTTTTATTTCTTAGTTTACCTTTGGTATTATAGCTTTGCTCTGTTCGGTTTAAATTTGTATATTCATTCTTTTCTCTCCCCTCTGCTCGGCCATATTAGATTATGGGAATTCCCTCATCAAGGCTCTCTCTAGTCCATGAATGGTGTGATAATACATGGAATCGATGAATTAAAAAATATAAAGGGATTTAATTTGAATTTTAGAGCAGCAGAGGGGTTTGTAGGAGTAACAATTACACCGCGTTTATGACATATGGTATACAATAATGACTTTATTAATTATTTAGTGTTTGTTATACACGTGTTGAATTCCAAGCAGTTTTATTCTGACAATGAAGTCGTTTATCTTCTAAATCGCATTTGGGTTTTGGAGAAAGCGTGAGAATAACTTTAGGTAAGAATGACAACCGCCATCACATCACTCGTGGATAAAAAAAACCCACTTGGTATCCTAGTATAAGTCACAATTTAAAAGCTAAATATTAATTTATTAGAAATAGTAGTTTACCTTTTTAACGAGAGAAGTTAGCTATGATGAAGGAAATAGGCTATATATCCCTTGTAAAATCTTGTCATCAATCCAGAAGGTAAGTTTATGTATCGATTTTCTCTTGATTTCTTACTTAGTTTGTTAAATGAAACCTTATTTTCTCGGCCACTGGTTGTTGATCCCTAGTTTCTTATCTTTGGGGAAAGACTATCGTTAATGGAAACCGTGATTGTGCATGAATTGTCTGCTCACTTTGTTTAATCTTACCCCTCCATTTGGCTCATTGCAGTCGAGATGGACCCAAACGAAATTACAAAGAAGTAAAGAAATTCGGTTAAAGGCATGGAAACCGAGTTCGAAGATCCTACATTTTTAAAAAATCATTTTGATCAAATAGCACCCAAATATGGGTATCTTGATGAACCTGTCTTGACCTTTAGGGCTAGCAGCCAATGGGTGGAGGGTCTATCTTAGTTTAGTGTTAAACGTACGCCTGCTAATATTTCCGATTTGTTTGGCGGATCTATTGGCAGTGGTGAATGTGACAAAATTGGAAAAGTCACCTTTATTTTACACTCAGTTGAGTATGTATAGGAAAATAGTGGAGCTCTTTACCTCCGATAAGAATTAGAAGAATTTTTTGTGTTTGTATAGGGGAATTGGGAGCATGAAAATGCTCTAAGAAATCTACAGTTGGAACGTCGGGGGAAGGCTAAGTGTAAGAAGAATGACTCTTAGCTTTTAAAATGGAGGAAGTAAACTAGAGGGGGAGGATGGTGTCCTACTGAAAGCTGATTGCCAACTGAAAAAGAAGTGGAAACCTAAGCCCATGTTTTTTGTGTCAGTAAGATGGTTGACCACCAAGCTAGCAAGATTAAAAAATTCATATAGAGTTGCAAAGGCGAGGAAGGATAAAGCGACCGAGGAGAATGAGAGCTTGCGTCAGAAGGTGATCACGCTTCAAAGTTGCTTGACTAACTGTGAAGCCATGTGCAAAGAGTTGACTAATGAAAATTATGCATTGATAGCTCAAAATAATGGATTGATTAAAATGAATGAAGATGTGATGTCCCAAAGTAGCACACTGCTTGCTCAGAACGTCTCTCATGCGAAAAGAGTTGAAGACCAAACTGATTGTATTACCACTCTTACTTTGGAAATGAGAGATTGACTTCCATGGTGGAGGAATTAAAGGTGACGATGGAGCAAAAACGGACTCGGCTTCTAAAGAAGACGACATCAGAGTTAGATGAAAGGGAAGTACAAGTAATGGAGGTTGCGATGACAGATAAGGATATAATATCCAGGATAATTATAATAAATATAGAATTAGGACGACACCTTATTTGTATTTTAAATTAAACTTTACATTTATATTTATATTTTATAATAGATATAAATAATAAATATAACATTAAAATGTCGAGGGAAAAAATGTAATTAGTTAAGAAATTTATCCTCATCAAATTTGACACGTTAAAAAAACTTAAATCATTCTCATCTTTAAAAAAAAAAGTTTTTCATTATTTGGAGAATTTTTTTTAATGAAACCGAATATGTAAAAAGAAAAAGAATCACAATGACATATTTTATGATTTGAAAAATCATCATGCTTTTCATCCCTAACAGAATCAAACCACATGTTCCAAAACTGTTTGTTCAGACGATATCTTCCAAACGGTTTGTTCTGATCCGACCATCGGCCAATATCAATACTAATAAAAATATAAGTTTTCAGATCCCTCACTTATTTTGATTAAATATAAAATAAAAATGTTAATGAATAAAAACATTAATATAAAATCTATTTTTATGTGATATTATATATATATATATATATATATATATATATATATATATATATATTATCCAATTATAATGTGATTTATGATTTGGTGATGCTGAATAAGTAAATAATATATTATATTTATATCACGAGAATAGATGTGAATCAAACAAATTAAAGCTTTGATTTAATGCTAAAACTTAAATAATTTAATGTCTCAAAACAGTATAAAATTTATATTTTATACATAATCGTTATTTAGTTTCTATATATTTATGTCAGCAAATACAACTTTTGAATAATTACTCGTTATTTAAAGTCGCATGGTATTAATTTGTTTAAGTAATGGTTACCATATATATATATATCGATTATATATGGCAGACAGTGGACTTTCGTTAGATAAAATCATAAAAATGACTAACTGGAATCAAACGTCTTTTATATTATGTATTTTGGTCTTATAAATTTTTAGACATGAATTAATTTTGGTAGAAGTATATTATATGTTAAAACGTGTTATTAATATAAACTGCAACTCATTAACCGAGGGTACAATGATGGGGTAACGTTAAAGAACAGAAGACGAACATGTACAGTGAATAGGTTCGTCCGGCAAAATTTAAAGCGGTTCGACGCCATCTTTGGTCAGAAATTAAACCGGTAGGTCATAAATTTTGTTGAGATCGCCGCACGAGTTCGTCGAGGAGAGTTGAATCCAAGAATCACATCATCGTTCACAACAAATTCGTATTTTTCTACAAGCTACGGACGAATGCCTTTTGTCGAACGAACACAGGTAACCGTCATCCTCTCCGCCGGCGAGGGCTTTGGTATACCAGCTCACCATAATTTTCTCACAGCCCCAGCAATCTCCTCTCCTCGCCGAGGTCGAGCCTCCTCCTCTCCATCGCAGTTTCCATCATCTACAGTAATCTCCTCTCCTCGCCGAGGTCAAGCCTCCTCCTCTCCATCGCAGTCTTCTTCCACTATTTGGAACCGGAGTGAGTACTACCATAATAGTCCGACTATGTGACCCACGGATCAGCATTGTTGTACCAATTCAACACTACCTTTCCACTACCTCCACCAGGATTCGGCCTCCCCTCCGGAAAGCTAAGTTTTATAATCTGCTATCTTTGAACCACTCATATAATCCCCTCCAGCATTATACATTGTTCATTTGCTTTTGTGTCCTCTACATTATTCATATATTTGAACCACTCACAAATGTGTACATCTCATAATCTACATCACCTGTTCAACTATATCTCTTTTACCCAAAACACAGCCCTGCAAATACCCAGGGCAGGCAATATACGCACAACATGTCTGCATATTTTACAGCCAAGGACTACACAATGCAGAGGAAGCTCCGGATCCCGTTCGTCAGATAACGAAGGAGTTCGGCTGCAGTCTCCATCCCAAGCTGCCAAAAACCAGTAAACACTTCATCAAAAATAACCGGAATTCTGTTTTCTTGACGAGATCTCTTACGATCGAACACACGGAAAGTCGTACTCGTCTTTGAGAACTCGGCTTCAAAGTCTCATCTTCAGTCCAAAGCAGGTCATCTCCAATAAAAAACAGAGCTTGTCCGAACCAAGTAACTTATCCGAGCCTATGACCTCGACGCTACCTCTTCTAGCGCAGACCAGACGTTCAGATTTTCTCCATTACAGTCAGCGTGAAAAAATAGAAGAAACAAGCAGAAGATTCAAAATAAAAAACAAACAATGCTTATAGGTGCATCGAATATTGTACTAAGTGACCCCGGTTTGAGTTTCATCAACAATAAGTAGCACATGTCCCTGCAATAACAACCAAGCGGCTCTCAATCTCCACGGGGTTCAACCAACGCTCTCTTCTTCTCCAAGTCACTGGTGTTGTACCTGCTTTGGCCAGCTGGAATCAGCCCTATTGGTCGTCGTCAGCCCTTTGTTGGTTCAGCTACGATAGTTTTGACTACAACTTTTTAAGCGGTTTTCGTCTGGCTTCGCCTTCGAATCGCCCTCGACAAAGCTAAGTTTTTTAATTTGTGTAAATCACACGTATGTTCAGCTTTCATCATAGGTTATATGGTGTGTATCTTCCGTCTGTCAAGTATCTTGTGTGCATATATATCATTGTTGTCTATGTTAAGTCTTTTTACAGTGTATAATCTTGACTCGTTGTTTATGTGTTATGTAAGTATGTTCTACTTACACTACATGTTTATGCACAATACGTTGTCACAATGCATTAGTTTGCGTGTATGTATATCTGTATACTGCAATGAGTAAATTGTAAGTAGTGTATTGTAATGGGTGGTGTAAGTTGCATTTCTGTTCCACATGATATCTGTTTGTGCAACATGATTGTAAAACTGAATATATACAAATATATTGTGTGCCGTGTGGTGTAAATCAGTATGTGAATGGACAATGTGAACGGCTATAAATTGACGTAGTTTCTTACCATTTACAATATTTTCCGAGTCTCTACTCAAATACGGCAGCAATTTGTGGTTATAGATCAAAATCCTTCCATCTCCATATTCGAAAAGTCTATAGACCAAATAATCTCCATTTCCATCTCCATATTCGAAAAGTTTATAGGCCAAATAATCTCCATTTACATGCTCGGAAATTATATAGGTTATGATCGATGAAGCTTTAAGTCAATAAATCTTCATCTCTAAAACAGAAATGGGCTATAGACCAAATAAATCTCCATCTCCATATTGGAAAATGCTATAAGCCAAAACAATCTCCATCTCCATGATAAAATGACCATAAGCCAAAATGATCTCCCTCTCCATAATAAAAAAATATTGAACGCCGAATGATCTCCATCTCCATGTGTTTGTTTATACTTATTTTCTGTAACTCTGCGGTAGGGTCACTAACCACGTCTAAAGGGCTAAACAATCGGGCCATACTGTGCCATATTTAGACATGATTTAAAAATTAATGACAAACGGGCTAATTGGCCACACATTTTTAAGGCTATGTTAACGAGTCATACTGTGCTCAATACCACACTATGGTATTATAAACCTGAACTACTTCAACCCCACTGGGTTACGCAAATGGCCGAACCGGTCACTCCGCAAAATTAGCTATGGTTAATTTACCGGTCATAGTTACGTAATGAGCCTCACTATGCTCGATCTTATAGAAAAAGATTAAGTGTAAACAAGTTAAAAAGTATAAACTCATATCCTCCAATATATATTTCCAACAAAATATTCTCCAGCGATCAGCACAAAGTATTATTCAGCAATAAGTAATGTAAAGACATACAAACCAGCAAAACAACATCATCGACGACAAAAAATACAAAGCCTTTTCTCCATCACCAGGTCCATGACATCTACAACATACATCCATGTACAGTCTTCACTTCATCCTTCACCAAAGACTAGGGGGGATACACATCCATATTAACCCTATCCAACAAAAAAAGCATGTCGAAGAAGCAGGTAACATCCTAGCAGCCTACTAATTGTTAGTTGTACTATTTTCTTTTTGAAAAATAGAGCTTTTTATCCTTAAGGGAGGATTCCGCCAGTAAAGGTTTTTAACGAGGCAGGAACAATTCAGGATGAACCAAGCTGGAGTCGTCTCCGACAACAGTTCGGCTAGGAAAATTAATATAACCAAGCCTTATGACTCTTTGGAGTATAGCCGACATGGCTGACATAGTTTCTTCGACATGATCAGCGGCGCCTTAGCGAAAAAGATGAATGAAGGCAGAACTACCACAAGTGACAATAAAAAATAAAGACTAGATTCATCAAATGCAAAGAAGAGAAAAAAGATTACACTATCTGAATATTATGTTCAACTATTACATAGTCCGACTTTATACAGTACATTATCCCTCGACTATCGTATTTGGTGGTAGATAGTCCCTTGGCTTTCAAATGTCCGTTGATAGTCTTTGGACTATCGCGTTTGGATAAAGTTAGTCCATCAGATCCTCTGATCCATAAGAGGCTTCCACCTGTCACCATAGTCTCCAATTTTTTGTATCACCACTAGTCCCTTGAGTTTAGTTATCCGTAATATTCTACATTTTGGGTTTGACCTAAACTCAAGGGACTAGTGGTGATACAAAATCTCAGGACTATGGTGACAGGTGGCAGCCTCTCATGGATGAGAGGATCTGGTGGACTAACTTTATCCAAACGCGATAGTCAAGGGGTTGTCAACGGACATTTGAAAGTCAAGGGACTATCTGCCACCAAACACGATAGTCGAAGGATGATGCATTGTTCAATGCCTACATAGTCCTTCAGTTTCACTACGCTCCAACTCAAGGACTAGGGGGACTCCTAATAAGGATATAATATCCGAGATTAATTGTAATAAATATGGAATTAGAACGACACGTTATTTGTAATTTAAATTAAACGTTACATTTATATTTATATTTTGTTACGGATGTAAATATAAATGTAACATTAAAATGTCTTCTACAACTCCTATAAATAGGAGCTCAGTTTGATATGTAAATCATCTCAAATTATATACAGTAATACAATTACATATTTTTCTTCATCTTCTCTCTATATCTCTTTCTCATTTTTTTATCTCTTTTTATATAAGATGATTTAGGTAATTTGTTAAGGAATTTATCCTCATCATTGCAATGTTAGCGCAGAAGCAGAAGTAAGCTATAGTTGAGCTGATGTCTTTGAACCCTGGAATGAAGTTGGGTTCGTTGGAGAAGTTTGCACCTAGCAAAAACCGGTTCCCCAATAGGGGTACCTTAGTACAGTCTCAACAAAAGTTAACGAAGGCGACCACCTCAGTAGTTGCAGTAGGCGCGGGGCAGCACGACATTGATGGGATAAAATATACTCAAGTTGATGATCCAAGCTTGGTCCCTGACATTTGAAGTAATGCCCGCTAGAGAACTCTGTGCATTTTGTGCTTGTTTGTTTTGTTTTTTGTGATGAATGTGTTGTAACCGTAACTGAACTTATGTCCTGCGTCGTCTTATTTTGTTTATCTGACTTTGAAACTTGTTCTGATTCCTATGATGTTGGTTATAGTTTTATTAATATATGATAGTGACTTTGTAGCTACTTATATTTACGAAGGTATGTATTTACTTTTTAAGGTATTGGAGCGATTTGTTACACTGTCGAGTTGTATTAAACTCTTTGCGTAAGTCAATTAGACCATATTTCACGGTAAGGTCGGCTAAAACCTTTTGTGTAGCATGTTCAAAGGCTTAATCTATGATTAGTGCGCGTTACGTAGCTATGAGTGAGTTATACTCAGTATTTTTCGTAGGGAGGTCGTTTGAACCCTTATTGTGTGGCCCTTTGTAAAGGTTTGATGCTAGATCAGTTCACGTAACGTAGCCCGTATGCGTGGCTCGTAACCCAATTTATGTTATAGACTCGATGGTCTGGGCTCGACACCACCCCTTACGTAGCCCATTGGGGTGGTTAATGACTTGCTTCTCTATTGTAAAGATGGAGAAAATAAACACACACACATTGGCTAAAATGATAAATTGTATAATAATAAGTAAAATAGTAAATCTGATGTCTCGTTTAACAACCTTCCCGCGCCATCAGGAAGGAAAAAAAGTGCATCGTCTAAATTACACATCTTAGCAATATAATTTTAAATACTAAATATTTCATGGGTTCTTAAGTGCGTTGCTTTCGGTATCAGCAATGTGGTACGCCTCACTATGCTCCTGGGAGATGATTGTAAATGGTCCCTCCCAATTTGGTTCGAGCTTTCCTTGTGCTTTGTCGTCTGAGCCTTGGAATACTTTATTCATTACTTTGTCGCCAACCCATAAGATGCGAGGCTTTAGCTGAGCGTTGAATCGTCCCTGCATGAGGCTTCTGTAGGGTTCTGCTCACATTCATGCTTGGTCGCGTCGTTCTTCGTCGAGGTCTGTATTTACTGCTCGGTAAGTGAGATTGTTATCCTTATTGTAGTTGTTGATCCTGTGACTTTGGATGATTATTTCTGCTGGGATAGTAACCTTGCTGTAGTATACCAAGGAAATGGAGTTTCTCTAGTTGTGGTTCGTGGTGTAGTTCGATATGCCTAAAGAACTTTGGTTATCTTGTCTTTCCACTTACCCTTGGCCCGTTCCAGCTTCATTTTGATGACTTCCAATATAGTACAGGTTGTCACCTCAACTTGTTTGTTTGCTTCAGGATAGTATGGTGTGGAAAAGTGATGGCTGATGCCAAAACGTTTGCAGAATGCAGTGACCATCATATTTTGAAATTGAGGCCCATTGCTGGTCATCAGGATGCGAGTTATTCCAAATCGAGCTAAAATGTATTCTAATATTAAATCAAATATTTCTTGGGCTTGCATTCGGGAGAGTGTTTTTGCTTCAACCCACTTGGTGAAATAATCTACTGCCACTTCTAAAAATTGTCGCTTCTTTGTCGCCATAGGAAGTGATCCCACTAATTCAATACCTCATTTGTTGAAAGGGAAAGGGACAACAACTACCTGCATCAGCTCGCTCGGGAGGTGGCTAGATTTGGTGACTTATTGGCATTGATCACATTGTTCGACCAGATGTTTTGCGTCGGCAGCCAAAGTCGGCCAGTAGTATCCTGCTAAAAAAAGGACGAATGAAGTTGCGATATTCACAATGTACCCCAGCATCGCCAAAATGTAAGTCATGTAAAATAAAAATAGCCTCAGTGGAATCTAAATAATGGAGCAAAGGTTGAGTAAAGCTTTTTTGTATAGAATGTCATCTAGTAGGAAATATTTAGCTCGTTTCAGCTGGAGAGCTAAGGTGGCTGCTTTATCAGTTGGTTATGTGCCAAATTGGTGGCAGAGGATGTATAGTTGTCTCTAGTCGGTGGTGTGGTCAATTATGAAAACGACATCCCTCTGGTGTAGTATTTTTCTGTTGGGTAATTGTTGTAGTAAGATAAGGGGATGTTTAACTGCCATTTTTTTGGCTAAGTTGTCGGGGTCAAAATTGTGTAACCAAGGGACTTGCTCATGGACAACAGTGACTAATTTGGATTCAAATTCCTCGAGTGTTGTCAGATATCCACGAATACACTCATGTTTGGCGTCGTATGAACTATTTACTTGATTAATGAATAATTGTGAATCTGATTGTATTCGTAGAATCTGAGCCCCGCATATAACTGCTAACTTCATCCTACAAATCACAGGCTCGTACTCAACCGTTATATTATTTGTTACCGGAAAATTAAAGCGGATAGCCTGGCAGATCTCCTCTTTAGATGGTGGTTTAAAGATGATGTTCGACCCTCCATCGGATGCGATAGAGGCTCCATCTGCCTCGACAACCCATTCTAACTTATCGGGCTCGGCCAAGGTTTTGTTTGGTACGGGTCCTTCGCGGGGTGTGTAAACTTATGTCCATGTCACTCGCATGTCAATCCTGTCGAGAGTGTTTCACGCATGTCACTCGTGTCGAGAGTGTTTCACGCGAGGTGAGATAATTTCTCAATGCTTCGAATACAGTATTACACTCCTCTGTCCATGCAAATTTTTTAGTTCTTTGGAGGATCTCGAAGAACGGGTGGGTGACTTTTGTCTGATGCTCGATAGATAAATCGTGACAATACTGGTAACCGACTCGTGAGGCACTGCACCTCCTTCAAATTTATGGGTGGTGCCATCTCGATTACTTCCTGTAATTGCGTTAACTCAATTCCTCCTTTGCTAACGACATAGTCAAGGAATTTAGCGTTTTTACGACGAAAGAACACTTTACTAGGTTAAGTTTTATATTATATTGACGCATAACATCGAACACAGTCTGAAGTACTTCAAGTTGCTTGTCTGATGTGTGTGTTTTAATGATCATTTCATCGATGTATGCCTCCATGTGTTTACTCATATGTTTTTAAAGATGTGGTTGACTAATCGTTGATATATGGAGCTTGCATTTTTCAAACCGAATGGTATGACTTTATAGCAATATAACCCACGCTTGGTTTGAAACTTTTTGTGCTCTTTGTCAGATGGGCTGAGGAGAATTTGATTGTAGCCAGAGTATACGCCCATAAAATAAAAGTATTCGCAACCCAAGGTAGAATCCGCCAATTCGTCAATACGAGGCAGAGAAAAAGAGTCTTTTAGGAAACCTTGATTCAGATCCGTGGAATCGACGCATATTCTCCATTAGCCTCCCTTATTTTTCACCAGCAGCGGGTTCGCTATCCACACCGGGTATCTAGATCTTCGGATGTACCCTAGCCTCTATAGCTTATCTATCTTGACGCCAATAGCCTCCTATTTCTCAAACAAAAATGAGTGTCTCTTCTGCCGCACAAGTTTTGCACGTGGATCTACTGCTAACTCGTGACGAATGATAGAGGTGTCTACCCCGGAACATCACGAGCATCCAAGGCGAAAATATCCATGTTTCTTCATAGCAAGTCAAGTGACAATTTTTTAAAAGTGGAATCCAAATGTTTACCTATCCGTAGAGTATGGCCCTATACCACTGTTTCTTCTATCGAATCACTTTGGTCTTCCTCTGGCTGTCTTGTCTCCCAAGGATCATCAACGGGATCGGGCAGGGAAGGTTCTCGGCCATGGTTTTCTGCCACTGATAAGGGCTTGAGGCGTCTGAGATCATGAACATCATTTTTAATTCTTTTTTGGTGGCACTGTATCGGACCTTGACCATCAGCACTACTTCCCCAGGCACCATGGTCCACTCTGTTGGTTTATAGGGTGGGACCTCTTTCATGCGGTCATAGCTGGCCTTAAATATGATATTGGACTAGCTCCCTCCATTTACTAAGACCCACATTACCATGAATCCCCCAATGTCGAGGTTTACCTATTAGAGCATCCTCATGTGGCGTCCAAACACCTCGCCAATCGTCGTCATTAAATATGAGGTCGGCAATAGGAAGCTGATAGTTGTGATAAGACAACGTCTCAACGGACTGAATCTCTTGATCAACCCTCACTCGTTTGTTAGATTTCGTACCGTGAGATATACCAGATTCTCCTTCTGTAATGGTGAATAACGATGGTGGAGGCTCTGGACTGTGTGATACTGAATTACTAGCTACCTCAGATTGCGCTTCAGCTACAGTAACCAATGTGCTTTAGTCATCGTTGTTTGCACCTTCATTGTGTTTGATTATATCCGGTCGTCCTTCTGTAATGGTGAACAACAACTGTTATTTTCTCGCGTATCCTCTTTTGTCCTCCTCAGGTTTCTGCTCATTGGTCTGGCGAGTTTATTCTCTCTGCTCGGGTTGACGGTGGCGATCTTGTTTCTTAATGAATTGAACGAGCTCCTCATTGTCGATCAGTCTTTGGATTTCTTCTTTGAGCTACCAACACTCGTCGGTGGGGTGACCATGTTCGTTGTGATAGGAAAAAAAATACTTGTTGGACCTCTTTTAGCTTGGGGCACTCATCACTCTTGGTGGCTGGTACCTCGTTCTCCCATTTGTTCGGTCGTAGATTACAGAGATAGACTTGGCCAATGGTGTAATTTTTCTAGATGGATTATCAGGGTAAGTAGTTTGTCAAAATGTATCAATGCGAGGCCCATCCTCTTCCCTCTTGCGATTAGATTTTCCCTCTCTCGGGTCCTAAACAAGTCTTTATGAGGAGTTACTATTTCTGTCGTCGTCCACTCGTATAAATGTGTCTGCCCGGGCTAGCAGGTCCCCCATGTTTCGGGTCGAAAATTAGATCAAATGCGGGTAGAGCTCCCCTGGTCGATCGAGGCCCTTTTTAGCAAAGCAACAACCATATTTTCCGCCAGATCTGGTAAGCCATTCATGCAATGGACAAACTCTTGACATAACTCTTTAATGACTCACCTTTCTTCTGATAGAGATCCATGATCGAATTACGCTCACGCATGAGCTTTGTTGCCTACAAACATTTCCCTAAAGGCTCTCCTTAATCTTTCAAAATCATGAATTGACGCTTTAGGTAAACTACTGAACCAGACAATCGCATTACTTTCAATGGTCATAGACAGTGCTCGATAGAGCATTTCATCGTTTAGATTGTATGACATCATCGTATTATATAATTTTTACAAATTCCTTACTGGATTTCATGTGCCATCATAGGCCTTCATCCTAAAGTGATCAAACTTTCGAGGTAGCTGGAAGTCAAGGATTTTTTCGACCAATAGGGATTCCTTGAATATATACGCCGATAAATTCGGCCGCAATGTATCGGAAACTTTCAACCTCTTTAGATTTCTTAGTCGCTCGGCGCTCCTTCGCCTGCAAGGGTTCGTGATCCTTGGAGCGCCTCTTGGCTATAATTTCCCATTTTTCTTCTCTTCTCTCTTCTATCTTGGAGGATGAATCTCCATGATTCAAGCGGCTATCATCGGGCCCTGACTGAGGGTCGGTACGGCTGGTACCTTGCATCTTAGTATTGAGTGCATTCATTGCATCATTCAGACCAACGATAGTAGCGTGCATATCTTGCTCTCTAGCTTCGTGTTCACATGCCATCCGACGTTAGTCCCGTTGTACATGTTGGAGTTGTTGTTCAAGTTGTTGGATTTGTATTTTGTCCACTGTAGCCTCGTTCACTATTTCCTGCAAGGTGGGACATGTTTCATATTTCCAAATTCCAAAATAGTCATATTTTATAATTCACAATAAGCTATGTTAGAAATAATATTTTTAGTTGTGTTTGCAATTAAGAAATTGACGTGTTTCCCAATTTAACGCGAAGCTATATTTAGAAAATTATAGGTGTAATTGGGGTACATATTTCACAATTAAGAAATAAAAATAATTAAGACTCAAAAATGTTACCATCTTTAGTTATGGAAAATAATAATAATCTTTTATATTTCCTATAAAAAAATATTCCATCAATAAATAAAATTGAATGATAAGAATGGAAATTTTAGAGACACTACCCAAATATTGTGAAATAACATTTGAAGAATTTATTTTCGATACTATTTTCAAGGGAATTTACATTTATAATATCAAGATTATTCAATAATTTGAAGTACCGTTTAATCAAATTAAATTAAGTAGAACTATCTATGTAAATGTCCCTCGTAGATTTCTTTAAAGAAGCCAATGAAAGACGATACGAGATATTTAAGTTGTAGAGATATTATTTCTTTAGTCGAGAAAAAAAAATTAATTCTCCAAAACCTAGGAGCTTGTTTATACCCCCTTTTAATCACATTAAAGTCTAATTAAGATATATTCTTTTTATTCACTGAGTAGACTAATATTATGACAGAAACCTTATTTCTACGATAATTACTACAATCTTCTTTCATTAATATTGTTGACGAGTCAATTCCATGGGGCCTTTATTTGCTCCTTTGATTATCTCGTTTGTTACCATGCGCTTCACTTGGTCTAGTCTACACTTCTCGGTAAAGGTATGATCGCAACTAATATCCGTGCTCAATATTATAGCACAAGCCTTCGTCCTTATTGTTGATCGATTGCCTTGCTAAATCCTTTTTGCACCGCAGTTGTCCTTTAACAACATAGCTTTACTCCGTATTATCCATCCATGAAGCCTTAGTCTATTTTCCAGGTCTTATTTACTCAGTATATTCTTGAACTCTTCTTTATTATCGACTCCTGATCGCGTGCTCGACGAGGTGTTTATTTAGTTGAGCTCTGCTCGGTGATAAAGGCTTTTGTCATCCTTCATCTATTAGTTGTGTTGTCAACTTCATTTTATTTCCCAGTTGACCCTCGGTTTTATAGTTTTTCATTGTTCAGTTTAGACTTGTGTATTCATTCTTTCCTCTCCCGTTTGCTTGGTCATATTAGGTGATGAGAATTGCCTCATCACACATAACTATGTTGTCCAACTTACTTCTTAATGACCATAAAGATAGTTGATGTATCAATTGATACATAAATTTTTCATGGATATCCTTATGAAACTTTCTACTCGTAATGGATACTTATTTTTTATCCTGTATTATGCATATTATTTAAAGTAAAAATCATTATATACAACATAATTAGATAAAATATTATTTAAGATTAAACCTCTTCGTCGAGAACTTGACCACCACTTCTAAATCTATCAACCCAATAAATAGTAGAAATTTATTATGTATGAAAAAAACCTAACATCAGAACTAGTTTCCCCACTAAGTAAATTTTTATTCACAACTTCAAATAAACTTAAGTAATTTATCGATCAACCACATCCACAGCTGTGTCAATTTTAAAAGTTGGAGCACGTAAATTACTAACAATTAATAACATATATGCAAAATCGTCATTACTACTTAAAAATAGGGTAATCTACCAATAACCATCCAACATCAAACTTATTTACAAATAACCACTCAAGGTTTGATAAAGTACGGATAATATTTGGATTGTTAATATTGTTGAAACTATAATTTTATGTATGAATAATACTAAATTGGATAATGTATTATTTTATAATATTGATTCGATAATTAAGGATAATGTATCAATTGGAGAACCCTGTTTTGGTGTTAGTTTTTTGTAATATTATAAAAACCAACTTTCTACTAGAAGTTGGGTTGATGCTAAGGATGTCTATTTGAAGATAATGTAACTTTTTTGCGTCTTGTTTTTATCTCAATTTTCAATCGAACATGGAATTAGTTTTAAATTCATTCACAGTCATGAATAAAAATTGAGTGTTCATTGTTAAATGAAAGAGAGAAAATGATGTTCATTAAGACTTTATCCTCCAGTTGATAATTATAATAGATATATGGTTATTAAAAAGTATGTTGGTGATCATAAGTGTTATCCTGGTTTCTCGACATAAAATGTGATCATAAGTGCTATCATGGCTTGCTTTTGATAAAGCTAAAAGGGAAGTTTATAGAGATAGTTATACTTCCTTTAACATGTTAAATGGTTATTTTAAGACATTAAAAGGTCTAGACATCACAAGTGATTATCTGCTGCAGTATGATGGTGACAACAATTTTTTAAATGATGTTTTATAGCTTATGGAGCTTTTGTACAAGGTTTTCACTCTTCTCGTCTTATGCTCTTTAGATGGAACATTTCTACATGGGACAGATCCAGAGGTTTGGTTTTTTGCAATAGCTAATGATAGTAATTATGGTAAGTTTTTTTGTTTTAAGAAGAAATATGTATAAATATGGTTTTTTGTTTTGATTGTTGTTAAAACTATGGTTGCAACAATCAAAACAAAAAAACACGAAATCTACCAATTAGAAAAGAGATTGTAGTTTACAGACACACAAGAAATATGTATAAATATGGTTTTTTGTTTTCTTAATTAGAAAAATAATACTCCAAACAAAAGAGATTGTAGTTTACAGACACACAAGTTTTACCCAAAAAAACATAGTTGTGACTTAAACATGAGGGCATCTACCAATACACTTGCGAATGTTTATGGTTACGAATATATAAGACATTTTGTATGTTTTAATTTATGTAAGATCTCCTTCAAACGTTTCTGAAACTTCTCTAGTTGTAATGAAACTCCTCGCATACTCAAACACGAAATCCCCACAATAATCAGAACCAAATTTTTGTCGAGGAATGCTTAACAAGCTATGAAATTTCATTGGTGGATCACTTATTAACATAAGTTTCCTATGGATAAATTATTTGAACTGAAAAATCAAGTTGACACAATCATTTTTATATTTGCTATAAAAAATATAAATATAAAATAAATAATGTTATATTCTGATAATCTTTACCAATTCTTTGACCGACCTCATTGCTGTGTCATTTTACCAGATAATGTAGAGTTGTAGTTAAATATAATGCCAATATCTAAATCAAATATACATATATTCCAATGGCTCGATCCACCTTTTGATTTATTTTTTGTACAGATCAGAACCATGATATATCTTGTATCTCTGGGTTTCGCCTTATAGATATCATCAACTATTTCGGTAACATCTACTTTATTTTGGATTGATGTCTATAATTGGATATATAAAATCAAATTAAAATAAGGAATTTAAAAATTTTATTTTCACATAATAAACTAACTTACCAATACATAACTTGATAAGTACATTATTCTTCCGAAATCTAGCAGATTTAAGCCAAAAGATTGTGAAACAATGATATTATAATCTACCTCTTCCATTAGGAAAATTATATATGCATCAATTACCAGCAAATAATATGAATTGCTGAAATAAAGCAAAATAGTTGTGAAAATAAAATAAAACAAAATGGTGCAAAATTATGCGTTAACTAGTTGTAGAATTATGAGTGATGGTTGCGAAAATAGATTTTCAATTGTGAAAAAAATAACAAAATGGTTGTGAAATTACGAGTTATATAGGTGCAGAATTATGAGGAAATTGGGTACGGGAATAACATGTTGGGTGTGAAATTACCTTGTACTCGAGCTTCTCTTTATTTTCAATCTACAACTTGTTTTTTCAAACAAAAAAAATCTTATTTTTGGATATGGCCATACACTTGGATTCTCAATCAATAAAACTTCTTGTTCCTTATTTAACTTGAACAAATCTTGGACATCTTTGTGAAATATTAGTTTTTTCGTTTCATAGTTGATTGGTCGATCAAATTCCAAAATTTGAATTTATTTTTTTAATGTTGTAAGATCATATGCTCGAAATCATCCTCTATTTATGTTGTAACTTGTTGAGGGATTTGTACAACTACTTGTACTTCATTTTTATTTTACGGTGGAACTTGTTGAGGATTTTCTTATGGACGATGAAATTTTACAACTGTTTATTCCTTTATTTCTTTTATGGTCGCACATTTTTAGATATTTCTTATCGGAAATAAGCTTTTATACGAGTTTGAACCTATATTCTTGAACATTGTATGACTCTTTTAGGTTTTTCTCGTGAATGAGGAGCTTGAAAATTTGTTTGAACCTCATTTTTTTCTTTTTTAATGTAGACGGAGAAGTTTCTACATTTATTTGAAACTCTTTTTTATTTTATTATTTTTTTTCTCTTTTTCACCCTATTTTTTCACATCCATTTTTTATGAAGACGTTGAAAATACGTGTTATATTTCCTTTCTTTAAATTTGAATTTTTATTATCGCCCGATTTAGGTATTTGTTTCATTATGCAAGAAAGTTGTAACATATAAAATACCAGTTATTTTAATAGATAATAGCTAGTCAATTATACTTTTTATGTTTTGAGAATATTCCTTATACATGATTAGTTGATCTTTCTGAGCTATTTTCTCAGTTATAGATTTATTAGCTGCAATTTCCTTTTGATTTAATCATTTAAAGATGAAAAATTGTTGCTCATGTATTGATTTTCCTTTTCTATGTTTCAACTTGATCTAAAATTCTATTGTTTCATTCTTTTAGTTCTCTAATCTATTAATTATGGCATTATTATTTTCTTCTAGTTCTTCAATCACTTTGACGAGTTTGTTTTAGTCCTTTGATCTGATGTTTGTTCATTAGACCCATATTTTTTGGCTGGGAAATAAAAAAAATAAAGCTTTATTAAAGTGTGGTTGTAGAATTACATGCAATTAGGTTGTAAAAATACAATTTTTGGTTGTCATAAAAAATGGTTGTGGAATTACATGCAATTAAGTTCTGAAAATACAATTTTAGATGTGATAAAAAATGTTTGTAGAATTATATGTTAAATGGTTATGGAAGTGCGAGTTAAATGGTTAGAGGAATAGATTTTTAGTTTTCAAAATACAAAAATTATTCGTTGCAGAATTACGACTAAAAAAATTGCATAAGTAGATTATTAGTTACGGAAAACGACTAAGGTTAATTTTTGAGTTTGATTCTTGATATTCCTAACTTATTCATTGAGGCTATTTATTTGTATTCCGAGCTCAATGTTCTGCGATATTTAAAATGATATTATCTTCTTTGGGTCTTTGTAAATTTCTTAGAATCTGCGAGTTTGAGTGTTTTCACAGTCGTATTTCAAACGGATCGTTATTTTTTTTGTTTTTTTTTATCTTTTTGGACCACCGGTTGATAGAATATTATGCTCATGAACACCAACAAAAGTATCTTCTTTATCACTTTCAGCTTCTCATTCATTCATTTCTTCATCAACAATAATTGGTTATTATTCAACATAAGCACATTCATTCATTTACTTGCAATTTCTTCATTTGTAAATGCCAACTTCTCTTTATCTGTTATTAAAGTTCTCTCATGATATACTAAAATCATAATAGGAAATTTATTACTAAATTTATAATTTACTTACAATTACCTTAATTTCTAAGAATATATTTACAATTTCTTTCATTTGTAAACTTGCATTGTTTTATGTTATATTTTGGAATATGTGAAGTAAATTCAGATCACATCTAGTCTCTAATGTGAATCATTTAAAACATCGTGGTGTAGTTATGTTCCTCTTTAGTATAATCCAATGTTTGTATTTTCTAAGATAAAATGATTGCACAATAATAGAGAACTAGTATATGAAAGATTTAGTATATGAAAGATTGTTTATTATTATACGTTAATATATATATATATATATGATTTTTTACTTACCACAAGTAGTGTTACACAACCAATTGTTATTTTTGGTGAATTGTGGCATCATTGTTTCTCTAAATTTATTGGCTCGTCTCTTATTGTTTATGTCGAATCATACTAATTGATTTTTGAAAGATATTTAAAATATTTGATTGTTGAAGTATATAATATTTATCCAATGTTGTGAAAATTAATGTTGCACAAATATGCAATATGAGAAGTACAACTACATATTTGATATCATATTCTCGTGTTAAATTTACAACTATCTTGATTGTATCCTACAAAAACATTTGTAAGTGTTATTTTGGATTGCGTAATTATATACAATTGTGTTAACTTGTTCCAGAATTACAAGTAAATTGTTTGAGAAATAGATTTTAATTACGAATATAAACAAAAGAAAAAATTTATTATTGTTATTTTTTCAACTTCGAATCTAGAAGATAGGTTGTGTTGATTCTTGATTTTGATTTTTTTTATTTAAAGAACCTTTAATTCCTTTTTTATTCATATAAACCAGGCTTTATCCTGATTTGACTCTCAAAATAATCATAATATCTATTATTGCCAGTGTAGTAGGTTTTTTTACCAAATATAAAAGCTTCATTCTTACGGTTAAAAGAGTTTATTATTTTAGTAATGACCTCACAGTTCCTCTTTGAAGAAAGACTAATATGATTATGATCATACGCGCCTTTAATGAGATAAGAGAAATGTGTGTTTTTTAAAATATTATGTGAACTTCTCATATTGGCGTTGAATCGAGCATATGAATTATAGGTAAATGTCATTTTTTAAAAAGACTAATAATTTTGTCATTTTTTAAAAAGACTAATAATTTTGTCATTTTTTAAAAAGACTAATAATTTTGTCATTTTTATTTGAATTAAAAAGTTAAAATACATATACGTTTATATTGAAACTATTGTAACTTGGTTGCGGAAATACATGTAATTTAAGTGTGAAACATAAAATAAAATTGAATCTCGCAACTACAGTAACTTGATTATGGAAATACGTGCAATTAGGTTACAAAAAAAAGTTTGTTAGGTGTGAAAAACAAAATACAAATTGGGTCTGAAAATTATTGTAATTTGGTTGCAGAAATACGTACATTTGGGTTCTGAAAAAGGTATTTTTGGTGTGAAAAACAAAATAGAAAATGCGCTGAAAATTACTGTAATTTGGTTGCATAAATAGATGCAATTTAGTTGTGAAAAAAATCTTTTAAATGGGAAAACAAAATAGATACTCGTTGAAAATTAATGGTAATTTTATTGCAAAAATACGTGTAAAATGGTTGCAGAAAAATTATGTTAGATGTGAAAATTAGAAAAAACAATATGAGGTTTTAAAAATTAGGGTAACATGGTTGCATAAATACATGCAAAATGGTTGTGCAAAAAAGAAAACAATCATACACAATCTTCAAACACATACACAAGTAGTTCCTAGGTTATTTAAGAGGTTGTAGTAATTTGAGAGGTTTAAGAGTTCTCATTTTAAAGATCGAGAGGTCGCGACCGTGAAGACGAAAATAATAGAATGTAGGTTTTCTAATTTTTATACCGAATGAGTATTATTTGAAGATTTTATGTTGCATGTTGTTTTTGGTGAACTTGAAAATCAAGGTGGTTATTGGTAATTTTATTTCTACCCGTGTGGTTATCAGTAACTTATCCAAAAAATAATTCTTAACTTCACCACAATAATTGCTAAACTTCAAATTCTTTATAACCAACTCCTCACGTATGGTTAAAACAAAATTAATTATATTTTTGAAGTCTTCAAATTTAAAAAAGGACGAATTGCAATTGGATCATTTAGTTTGACAATATTTAAGCCATCATTAGACAGTGAACACATGTATTTTGTATTTCTCACGACTATAATTAACAATCATTTCAAAATTATATAGATAATGTATTTCACAATTGGCATGTAATAACAATTTCACATTTTCCATGTAATTCTATTTCAATAATTAAACTAACATTTATTTTTCAATTCACATATAACTTTAGTTCGCAACTGCCACATACTTCTATTTTGCAACTGAATCAAGAAAGATTTCGCAATTCGTGTTTTATTTTATTTCGCAAATTGTAGTTGAATCTATTTTGCAATTTGCAAACCCATAACGTTTCGTAATTCACAAACTGCAAAACACATGTTTTGTAACTTTTAAAAATCATATTTCACAATTTGCTTATGTTCTCCACAATTCACTACTCTAGTATTAGAGTAGCCCAAATTTTAAAAAACTTTATAAACTACAACTCGAAGTTGAACTTCAAACACATTCATAAAATACCTCATAATAGATAAAACATATTAATTTAAAAAATAAAAAAAAATTGTTAATTTAGTTCAAACTTAAAATTTGAATCCACTACCATAACAATTAGCAACTTAGAAATTTTGAGACCACTTTAGATCTCCATAGAAACAATGGAGATACTTAAAGAATATTAAAAATGTAAAATAATAAAATAGAATCTAGTTTTAGAATACCCAACAACGTATTTATAACTTGGATAAATATATATACAATCTTCACATTTTATACCTTTAGATTATTAACTTTTTTTCACTAAGTAGTATGTGATTTACGTTAGTTATGTTTTTCTACATCGTAAACAAAAAAGTAGCTAAAAGATAATTGCCTAAATAAATATATCAATCTATAAGAAAATAATTAAATATATATATTAAGTGGAAAATTATTATCTTTTATTAAAAGTATTTATTTGTATATTCGATATGAAATTAAAAATATGGTTGAAAATTATTTATATATGTTCGTAAAAAAAATAGTTAAGTGTAAAAACAAAGACTAAATATAGAACACCTTTTAAACAAACCAATTAGAGTCAGAGAATCTTTATTCCCTCACTAGAAAATGACTAATTTCTAACACATACTTTTTTATTAGACTGCTTTTCGGTTATCTCGCGGTTATCTCGCTGGCTGGCCACATGTGTGGTGGTTTTTTTAATTCCCACCAAGTAAAGCCTCACTCTCTATCACAAGCAATGAATGTGCTTCATTTTCCGTTTAACTCAGCACACATTTCTTATTTGGTGAAATGCCTCTAGGCCTTATGACTAGCTTTCTTCGGCATAGTATAGCACACCCTCATGGCATGTTGCCTCTTTCAATATGGTGCCAAATCCTGACCACCAGGGGCCAACTTTTCTTCTTTGGGTCCATAAGCCCTGGCGCTGCCGACTCCGAATCCTCAGTCGTAGTCAAGCTTTCAACCACCTCAAACTCACCTCGCCCTGTTGGCAAGCCACCACACAATCTGGATCACTGCTTCTTGGGATGACAATGGTGAAAGCCCTTTCCAAATCCAGGAACCATATGGATTCCGGAAAAGGTACTTGTTTCTCTAACATTCTGAGTCTCTTGTTCTCTGTCCATAACGAAACCAACTTCATTCAACCGAAATCCATTTTCCAGTCAGCGAACCCCTCTCTGTCCTTCAAACTGCTACCTCTCAATCTCTCTCCAGCAACCCACCTTACGCTCAAATATTATAGTCTTTTGTCTGGTTCCTTCTATAAAGACGTCGTCACCATCTTTCGCCTCCAACTTCCACCTCATATTGTCGCCCATATATTTGGTTGTTTATCGGAACCCTTGATCCAGCTTAATATCTAGATTTCCAGCATAATCGAAGGCATCCATGCTAGAAACCCTGACCCATACTTACTCATTGCAGCCCACGTCTTCCGGACCATCATCCTTCCCTCGCCGGCCACCAGCCCCTGCCCCTACCATCGTTCCCCGCAATAGTTCTATGGTATCTTCGTTCATTGGGCCTCGTGTCTCGGACTGTGTATCTTCCTCAGAAATGGGCCTTTGAGCACTAAACTTTTTAAATATACCCTTTGTTGGGCCCACCTCTCAAGTCCAGCCTGTTAAGCCAAAGCCTCACTTACACAACACCTTTTATATCAAACCTTTCGACCAGTTTTTTAATGGGCCTCTTGGCCCAAATTGTACCAACACGCCATTGACGCAGCACACTGATGGGCCTATGGATCCTTCACCTAATGGACACCTCACCAACCCATTTGAAGCTCATCTCAATCTCTTCAAAATCTTTTAAACATCTCATAAGTGCCCTATTTTTCCAACTCATCAATCCATCAATCTCACATCAACCTAATCCTCCACGTACCCATAAATTAGGTGTCTCTCGTCCTATCTCGGTCTCTTCCCACCATAATTTCTCTTTACCTTCGCAAAATTTTGGTGGTAAAAACCCACGCGGTTGAAAATTCAAACACAACATGTTCACTCAATTTCTTCAACCTCCGTCATTAGCTGCTATATCTTCATCTTTGGAGGCCGCCAACTTCATCAAGACCATTCCTCTCTATATATCCTTCAACTCTCATGCCTCCTTCGATAGATCCAACTCCTCTACGAACCCATCATCCTCTTTGCCTTTCTCTTGGGTTAATGTTGTTTCGGGCTTCTATAAGCCATGTGTCTCCATTATCCTTGAAGTCCTCCAAAACGAATTTAATGGTAATACTTTGATCATGGATGATGATATCATTTTTGTAACTCCGGATTCATGACAATCTTGTTTATCTGGTTACTTCTTTTGGAAATCCCCCAACCTTCTCAACTCAAGGCAAGTATTATTGTTATTTGGGGGGAAACTTGGTCTTGAAGAATTTAAATATATTCCCAAGGGGTATTTATTTTTTAAGTTTTGCGCAGAAAAAAACACTAAGAATATCTTGGAAAAGGATCTTTAGTAATTATGGGATCTTCTCTTAGTCCTAAAAAAATGGGAACCCTTAACTACCATATCTAAATATCATCTCAAAGCGATCTAAAGATTATCTCAAAGAGATTTCTATTTGGGTTAAAATTTTCAAGCTACCTTTGGAACTTTGGAAGTTCAAGTCCTTTAATCGCATTGGCTCAGTTATTGGTATTCCTTTTTATGATGACCAACAAGACTAAGCGAAGAGATAAACTCAAACTTGCACTACATTTTTGTCTTGATTAAAGCAGGTACCCTTTTACCTACCTCGATAAATTTCACGTGCTTGGGAAAAACCACTTCGTTTAGATTGCAGTATTATGGTCTCCCGCCCTAATGCTCGAGATGCATAGTCTTTGGTCACAACTTATGAGTGTGTTCGTCCACCATCCATATTTTTCTTCCGCTATCCTTTCATTCCCATCTAGACTTTCTATTTATTCACTGACTTCCTTTGAGTATGAACCCTGCGAGGAGAAGACTTCTCAGATTGTTGGTGAGTAACGGTGACAAAGTGAACTCCCCAACTTACACGTCCACCCTTCATGGAGAGGCTTCTGCTAGCCCGTTTCTTTTGCCTTCCGACACGACAACTACCTAACCATCTGTAAGTATTTATGTTTATTACCTTTTGGAATGTATGTGGGTTGAACGACCCTGTCAGACAAAAATATGTTAATGATTTTATAATGAGTAACATTATTTTAGTAATGATTTTTGTGGAAACTAAGGTCTGCCCCCATAATGATATTCTCGTTATTAACAAAATAACCCTTTATTGGAATTATTCCACTAACCATGAGAATCGATGTTTGGTAGAATCTGGATCATCTGGATCAATGAAAGCCCTGAATGAATTCCCTTTCGATAAATCGTCGAATTCATCTCATCTCAAGATTAAATAACTCACTGGGGCACCCTTGGGGACTTCAATACAATCTGTAGTCTAGAAAAACGGTATGACTCCTCTGGAAATTGGTTTATAGTTATCAATGAATTCAATATATATTGTTTTAGTTACGAACTAAGTGATTTTTTATCTATTGGTTCTTTATATACCCGGTATATCAAATTCCCTTCTAATCTTATCTACTCTAATATTTACCGTGTCCTAGTTAATAACCAGTTGGACAAGTTTTTTCTGAATTCATCAGCTCACTACTGTAAACCTCGTTCCTCTGACCATACCATTTGACTTTGTACATTGGTACTCACCGTAATCGTAAGAAGAAACCCTTTAAAGTTTTTAATATGGGGCAGTCTCACCCTACTTACAATGCTATTATAATCTCTAGTTAGAAATCTTATTTCTCATTCCAAGCCATGTAGATTGGTTCCTTTAAACTCAACACACTTCAGTTTTCCCTTCGAACCTCAACTGTATTTCCTATAGTGATATCAGCTTGAGAGTGTCCAATGCTCAAAAGGGTCTTGAAATATCCTCGGACTATATTTTTTTAATAGAGCGGAAGAATCCTTCCTTAAGAAAAAATCAGGAGAAAATGGCTCAAACTTAAGGACAAAAACATCAAATTATATTATAATAACATCAAAAACCGTTTGATCAATCCAATTAAGTGCATTGGTCGACTAGTCAATCCAATTACACTAAAATATAAAACATTCTTCCCCCATTTAAGTGCAATTCGTGATTAATTAAAAATAACAAATTTATGCATAAATGAAATATTGTGACGATTGAATTTCATATTAGTATATCACACATTTCAAATATCCGAATATTAAGGTATCACTAAGGATTGAACCTTTACTATCCATAATGAATACTCGAAGATAATATACACATAAATTTACATTCTCAAATGTTATTACTTGACACTATCTTTTACTAGCCTTGTGTCCTTATCCTTCTTAAGCATATCAAAGCCAATTCCTAACTTCTTGAAGCGGCTAAACTTCATGCTTAAATATGTAGATCTTTTACTTTTTTGCACATGCATATGCAATTTTTCAAAAGACCCATTAAGAAGATAAACTTCAACCTCCACAACTTATATGTCTGGACACGTACTTTAGGTGATACTACTAACGTGTTCCAATCTCTAGATATTAAGCTTTCCACATTGAATTCAGTACCTAATGTCATATTAGATGGGAATTGGGTATCTTAACGTGACGGATTTCAAATGGACTTTAATGTCATCCCAATAGCCGATTTGTGAACAAGATCTCTACTCAACCCTTTGGTTAAATGATCAACTAAATTATATTGAGTTCTCACAAACTCTAGTGAAATAACATCATGCGTGATGCACTCACAATTCATACTTTGTCTAACACCTAAGTGTCTAGACCTGCCTTTATAGACATTGGCCAAGGTAGCTTCACTATCACATCTCATAGATATAGGTGATATGGGTGTGGGCCACAACGAAATTTCATACATGAAATTACTTAGCGACACAGCTTCTTTACTAGCTGCTGACAATGCCACAAACACTGATTCAATTATTGAATCAGTAATACAAGTGTGTTTCTTACATGCCCAAAAGATAGCACGACCCCTAAGTAGACATACTCATCCGCTTGTGGACCAGTCGTGGAAGAGTGGTCTTCCATATTGGAAATATAACTCGCATCCGAATATCCTTCTAGCACGGAAGAAAATCCTATATAAGTCAAACAATAATCATGGTTCCTTTCAAATATTTGAATGTTCGATTTAAAGCTTGGGAATGATGTGAACTAGGATTGTTAGTATGCCTACTAAGCTTTCCAATAGCAAAGGCTATATCCGGCCTAATGCTACTCATCACATACATATTATCAAGAAACCTCTCAGCTTTCTCCAAATATCTCATCTCAAAACTAGATGATAAGAATGTTTTGGTTTCATCAACTTGATTTGATCAATACCAAAAATCAACATATCATCTAAATATAAACAAATCATTGTTCATTTACGAATAAATTTAATTTATCAAAATCGCAAATTATATTATACCAAATTAAATCAAAATCTACCAAAATGATAAATTATAATTTTAAGTAAACTAAATATAAAATCCAGTGGTATATATAAACTGCGCTGTACTGCTATGTAAACCACACTGCTATTATATTTAAATTGCATATAGAATTAATGCAGGTTTTATATTTCATGCAAACGGTTATAATCGTGTAATTTGCATCGTCTTATATACAAACAGTTTGTTAAAAATTACATTGTTATTATCCTTTAAACCTAAATCATAAATCATGCAAATATACAATGTCAATATCTTTAATCTTGCATCATGTACACTTAATATATCGGATTTTAAGTGCATGCGTGACGAATACATGCATTTTAAAACGTGGATTCTGCTACATAGAATATTTCCATGTGACCTGTGTCCTCACTGCATACAATCGTCCTTATTTTGTGCAGAATTCCGTTATTAAAGAAAAAACCATTATTATAGTTATTTCATTGAGTTAATGGTGAGATATGACATGTGTCTACATTGCATACCATCGTCATTATTTCGTGCAGAAACCCAATGTTAAAGAAAAAATCATATTTACAGTTATTTCATTGAGTTGATGGTGAGATATGAAATTTAAAATGCAGTAGTTTGTAAATGTCCACGTGGATTGCATTAATGTATGCACAACTGTAACTCCCTCCGTTCCTTTTTTATCACTAGTTTTAGAAAATTGTTGGGATTCTACGTTATTAGTGGTTTTCAAAAATCACAGTAATATTAAATACTGATTTATTAAAACATTAAAACAATAAAGTAGAACTAATAGATTGTTTTTGGTTTTTGTTTTTTAAATAAAGAAAACCACATTTATTATTTCAGACCAATTAAATCTGTCCGTTTTTAATCTTTTGTAAGAAAGAGAAGTAATGATGACTTTTATTAATACGCGTGCTACTTCCATAAACGTCCAATATTTCGGAACGGAGGGAGTAATTTGTAAATGCAGTAATATAATAAATGCATGAATCAATAAAATAATAAAACGGCTATTTAGAAACTTTTTCTAGAACTCAACCAAAACTCTGCAATTTCCTATCGTTTTCAAGTCCTAGTACACCACTCATTTCTCTATAATCCCTTGTCACAAGCACCAAAGCTTGTTGATGAGAAGATTCAGGTGTTTTTACTCAAGATTCAGAGTTTTTAGATTCTTCAATAATATGCTTTCCTGTTAAACACATTATTAATGGTGATCCAGTTTTTTAATGCTTTCGAACTTTTTGCGGCGCCATTAATGGTGGCCTCCTTATATCTCGATATTGATGTGGATATAAATGCATCGTCCTCGTTCAATCCCTCGAGCCAGCAGTACTCTGGCACTCCTCGCTCGAAACCGGCACCCAAAGCCGATGCATTAAAGGAAAAAGCCGTGTGCATGATAACATAGCGACCAACGACACTTGCACATCTGCCTAGTTACCCTTCCTTTTTCTTCCTCGGGTTTACCACGTCCAGGTTCATCCCTCTTCCTATTTTCCAGAGATTTAATTCTCTTTGTAGCCTGCAAAACTTTCAAAATTGAACCAATAAGTGCCCATGTAAGCCAGTATTAATGAGTTCTCTCTCCTGTTAATGCATCTCTTATCCGTCCAAGAAACCCCTCCCTCTTCCCTATGCAACCCTTTCATCCACCATCTACCCTCCACTACCCTCCCCTAGTCTTTTCACCTCCTTCTCATTCTCTTTATAACCAAACCGCCCCACTCCTTCTACTTCATCACCACCCTCGAACTCACCCTTAACTACCCACTATCTCAAATAACCTCCAATCTCCTGTCAACAGTCATTATTGTCTCTTTCCAACCTCCTAACTTCTCCTCACCCTAAAAACCTTCTTCGACCCTCCTCTGAAATCCCTCTCCACCGTGCTCTTCCGCCCCCCTTCGCTGGCCAGCATGGTTGAAACTCGTCGGAGTTCGTCTCCAGCCGTTCTAACCGGAAAATAACTCCCTGGTTCAACGAAAAGACATGAACTCCCCATATCAAGACGGTTCCCAGACAATCCAGCCCAAGTACCACCCTGTCCCTCGAGACCAGGTCTTCCTCACCCTCGTCGACCTCGCCTCCCAAGTCTTCATGTATGATAGGGATGTCTCTCTCTATCTATGGCTCCCCGCCTCCCTTTTTGACTTTCAATCGGAAAACCAGCAGCATGCGGTCTCTTGATTCGTTCAGAAGCGAAAGAGAGACCTCGCCGCTCTCTCTCTCTCCCCTCAAGGAACCAGAATCAACATGCAGGTCTTTTTCAATCTCAGAATTCGACAAAACGCTGTCTCTGTCCAGTGAAAAGGAACTCTAGACCATCCTTGACGACAATGAGAAGCTGTTCTGAGTCATCACCAAGGAATTCCAAACCATCCACCGCGCTGGAACGCCCGTCATGAATGCCTTTGTCATCTCCTGGTTCTGGCCCCAAGCCTTTCCTCCACGGTAGTGAATCGGCTCCCATGCCTGGCCTGAATCGCGCGTGTCCCAAATGACGACTGTCGCTGGAGAGCTCCGATCTTATGTCCCTTTTCCCCGTAACCCTCCCTCTCCCAAACACTAATACCTGTCTCATCGTTCCCTCTTTGACCCAGCATCCCAAAGCCCTGTTTCTGATCCATGCATGCGGAATTGCATGAATCTGCTTACCTCTTTAACAATTCCTACCCTCCCCCGTCCTTCACTCTTTTGCCCCAATCAAGCAGCCTCTCTACAGCGGTTCTGACTCTCCAGTAGGTTGTCCGGTCTAGTAACCCATTGTTCTCGAGCGACCACCATCTTTACTATACGGTAATCCACACATACAACTATCCCTCTGTTCAAATCCCTAAGCTTAACAAATCCCTAAGCTTAACATGATCGCGACTCTTTCGCCGTTCCCGGAGTCCTACCATGGAAGAAACAACAAAGTTCATGTTTTTTCACAACCCTCCAATGCCCATAGACCTCTTGGTGTACGACCTCACTTTCTATGCTCCCTGAAAAGCAACAGCGCTTTCAGAAACTTCAGAGGCAGTAACAACCCTATCCCGCCCCACCTCGCCGTTGAGTCTGCATCCAGGGTCAACATTCACCAATCTGACCCGGCCTTAACCCCCCAACTGTAGACTCGCTTGTAAGGCCATTCTCCTATGGATCAAGTTCCATGGAATTCTCCACGAGATTTGGTCGAAGAAAGAGATTGGAATCCTTGGAAGCTATTTAGGGACTCCTATTTATGTGGATAGCCAAACTCTCGACCGATCCAGACTCAATTATGTCAGGATTTGTATAATAATGCAAGCCTCCGATGAATTCCCACGAACCATTACCATGAGATGCCTTGGAAAAGACCATGTTGTCCAACTATTTATGTGCAATCGATGTCTCTCCTTCGGGCACGCAGCAGCTTCCTGCCACATCCCAGCTGACCCTCCACCATCGGCCCCTGCAAATCACCGCCTAGGAAAAGAACCAATGACAGACTCAAATCCTCCTCATATCACTCTCTCAGAATCAAGAAATAGTGAATCAACACCTCCAAAAACTCTTCGCCAGATGAAATCCAAAACAGCTGGACCAAACGCTACATCATTGCAAGCAACAACTAAGCAGCTGCCCAGATAGGCAAGGAAGAAAGGAAGCCTTCATTGTCTGAAATTACATCTCCAAGACCCAAATCCGCAAGTACTATGGTTTTATCAAGTATGTATGGGGATACCCCAATGTTGTACTAGTCATATCCTGCCCTTTATCTTATAATATATTATTTGCTTATAAAAAATTACATGTTGGAATGTTAGAGGGCTAAATGACCCTGTTCGTCAGAAAGACGACCAAGATTTTGTTTTCACAAATAGTATAAATGCTATTTTCCTGCTTGAGACCAAAGTCAAAATTGATAACACCTTGCCAATCATGAGAACCATGTTACCTTTCTGGCACTACCGCACTAATCATAGTTGCCACCCGTTAGGAAAAATGTGGATCGCTTGGAACCCAAACGTCTATATAATCTCTATTAAAGATATAATCGTCCAATCTTTACAGCGTGAACTAGTTTGGACAGCCATAAATACCATCCTTAACCTCACCACTATTTACGGCTTCAACGAGCCCTCAGACCGCCTCCCTCTCTAAAGAAAACTTTGTACTATTGCTCAAAATAATGACCCCACCCCTTGGATTGTTCTTGGGAATTTCAACGCCATCTGAAGCCCCCGTGAAAGATCTAGCTCTGACTCCCGTTGGAATAGTTCTATTGATATTTTTAATGACTGCTTCCAGATTTGCAGCCTTGATGACCTTCGCTCTTCCGGTTTTCAATATTCTTGGTTTCATCGCCAAGAGGACAACCCCATCTCCTCTAGGATCGACATAGCCCTAGTGAATGGAGTCTGGGACGACATATTTCCGAACTCCTATGCCCATTATGACCTCCCTCGGACCTCTGACCACACCCCGATTATCCTCCACCTTACCACTTCTTTCCTCTCCAACCCTAGGCCCTTTAAATTCTTTAATATATGGAAGCTCCACCCGAGCTTCCAGGACCTGCTCTTGAATAGCTGGAACCTTCCATGTGGGTAAAGCCTTATGAAGAACATTGTCACTAAGCTGGATAGACTCATCCCCTCATTATCTTCCCTCAACAAGCAGGAATTTATTGATATCAGTCATAGAGTCAATAAGGTTAAGACCACCCTAGCCTCGCTCAAGAAAATATTTTCTCTGACCCTTCCAACCGGTCCCTCGTCTCCATTGAGAAGGAGACGCCGGATTAATTCATTTTCTTCAACTAGGCGAAAAGAATCTTTCCTTAAGCAAAAGTCTAGAGAAACTTAGCTCAAGCTCGGTGATAAGAACTCTAAGTTCTTTCACACCAGTATACAAGTACATCGTGCCCAAAATAAGATCCTTTCTACCACCACCACGGGGGGATCCACAAGCTCTAACCCCCATACCATATCATCCACCTTTCGTGATTTTTTCCTTCACTAGCTAGGGTCTCCTAGCAAAGATAACTACCATGGACCTAACATAATCAAAACCTTAATCAATAATAGTGTTCCCCCTGCTCTCACGTCCGATATGGTTAAACCCATCTCGGATGCGGAAATTAAGGCTGCCTCTATGAGATTAACAATGATAAAGCCCCTGGTCCAGACGAATTTTGTTTTGGGTTCTTTAAATCATGTTGGTATACTATTGGTAATGACATATGAGCTGGGGTCAAACACTTTTTCCTTAAGGGAAAAATGGACCCTGAGTGAAACAAAACCCTTATTGCTCTTATACCTAAAGTGGACTCCCCCTCTCTGCTCTCGGACTTTCGCCCAATCGCTTACTGCAATGTTATTTACAAAAGAATCTCCAAAATCATTGCAAATAGAATCAAACCGGCCCTCCCGTCTCTGATTGACCCCTCCCAATCCACCTTCGTTCTTGGGCAATCGATAGTGGATAACATTCTCCTTACCCAAAACCTCCTTCGTGGCTACCAAACCAATCGAAAAGGCCCCAGATGCACTATTAAAATCGACCTCATGAAAGCTTTTGCAAACATCAGATGGGAGGTGGTCCTCGATATCCTTTTAGCCATGAACTTCCCTATGGTCATGATAAATTGGATTATCCAGTGCATCACCACTCCATCCTACTCTGTTTGCATCAATGGTAAGCCAACGAGCTTTTTCCTTGGGGTGAAGGGCCTCAGGCAAGGTGACCTCCTTTCCCCGTACATATTTGTTATTGTATGTCAGTTCTCTCCAGAATCCTCCAGGAAAAGAGTCAAAACCAGTACTTTGGCTTCCACTAGAAATGCCACAAGCTCAAGATCTTCAACCTCTTCTTCGCGGACGATGTCATAATCCTATGTAGGGTCATCCAATCGATTAACCTGATTCACAAAGGTCTAATAGAATTTGCGACCATTTCAGGCCTCCACTCGAATCCTTCGAAGAGTCACATCTTCTTCTCAGGTACATCTTCCAGTACTAGGCTAGCAATTCTTAACCTACTTAGCTTCAAAGAGGGCTCCCTCCCTGTCTGATACCTCGGAGTCCCTCTCGTCACCTCTCGGCTCTCCTACAACAAGTGCAGACTTTTTTTCCTCAAAATCACCAACCGAATCAACTCATGGACCTCCAAATATTTTTCCTACACCGGTCGTCTCTAGCTCATTAGCTATGTGATCTTTGCAAACCAAGTTTATTGGTCCTCTATCTTTATCATTCCGGCCCGGATCCTCAAAGAACTCTCCTAGTTTCTTCGTCACTTCCTCTGGTCGGGTTCCGATATGAAAATATCTAGAGCCAAGATCGCTTGGGACAGAGTCACCATGTCCAAATATGAGGGCGACCTTGGGATCCCAAACCTAAAAATCTGGAATCAAGCGGTCGCCCTTAAGCTATTGTGGTCCATTATTACTAAAAATAAGAATTATATATGGACCCAATGGACCCTAGTGGAAAAATAAAATCTAAGTTCTTTTGGACTCTTCCATCCCCATCAAATGAAACTTGGACCTGGCGAAAGATTTTGATGCTCCGAAATCAAGCAACGAACTTGTATAGAGTCATCATCGGGAATAGAGCAGACACCTCCATCTGGCACGACCGTTGGCTATTCCCCACGTCTATAGTCAATTGTTATGGCCCCTCCATCCAAAATCTTTCCAGGCTCAAGAACATCCGAATTGGTAAAGACCTATACAATAACGGTAGATGGGTCTGGCCCACGCAAGCCAGAGCTCCCAACCGTAATCTACATAGTCACCTTGCTGAAATCAACTCGGCTTTTAGCAACCTCCCTCCCGCCACCTCTTCCTTTGACACCTTCATCTGGATCCCAAACAAATCCAAACCGTCTATCTCCATTAGCAGCACCTGTGCAGCCCATAAACCCCAAAGAGGAAAGTTTGTTGGGCTCGTTTAGTATGGCACAAGTACTCCATCCCCAGACACTCCTTCGTTACCTGGCTAGCCATCCATAATAAGCTCACCACAAGAGACAAGCTTATTGCTTTGGGTTTGGACTCTTCGCCAACATGCGTCATCTGCAATAACTTCCCGGAATCCCTCGATCATCTCCTAACTCTTTGTCCCTACTCTTCCGCCATCTGTGAAATATTATCCCAGAAGCTCCTCATTCCCCTCCCCCATCATCTTGGTGACAATGCCTTGATGATGCTAGCGCATGGAACTCCTCGAATGATAGAAGCATGCCTTTATGGAGGACAGATTTTTGCGCCACAATCTACTACATCTAGAGAGAAAGGAATGATAGAATATTCAATAACAAACATGAATCCTTCATAAGCATTCAATAACCAAAGTACAATTCTCTAGATAATGTAATTTAAAATATGCTCTCATCATTGTAATTTTGATATCAAAGCACCTCATTAGGCTTATTTAAACTTGTAATGGGGTATCCGCCCCTCTGAACCTCTGTACATCTTTTCATATAGACTTTATAAGCTTTTTACACCAAAAAGATATGATAAATGCATATATAATTTAAAAACTGCATTAAAAATAAATATTATCTTAAGCATGTTTTAGATTTTCATATTTAAAAATCATTTTAACCATTTGTATTAAATTAAAAGGGGTTATACTTTATCATCAAATTCATAATCTCCTATTACAAAATTCTCATTTTCTTTAAACTAAAAGCCAAAACATGTATTTTTCGTATAACAAATCAATTAAACTATTTCAGCGATACACATTTCTAACAACCCAAACAACAATTATTCCAAAGTGTGTATCCTTGACAAAATTTAAAACATTTTAGAGATTAACACCATTTATATAATCTGAAAACTAGATACCAATACATAAGAGTCATCATAACTCCCTCTATGTTTTCTAGAGATTATGAATTCTTCTAAAAAATCACAACAATTTCTCTCGTAATTTATATAGAGAAAGCATCATATATAAATATCGTCATTCAATCTTCATGCACACAAAATTTCAATATGTTGTAAAACAATAACAATAATTTCAATCTTTTGTTGGAAATTTTGTTTAGATTTTTGGATAAACTCTGAAGTCTTGTTTTAAGAATTTCAGATTGAAATTATTTTGGTGGTTCTCCAAAATTTTCAACCGGATAAAATCAGAGAGTTTCTTTTGAACAACAAAAATTATTTTTTTCTTGTGATATTTTATTTTTAACAGAATCATACTTATTTATTCAACCAAAATACTCAAACGATAAAACTGTTTGCTGTCCAAAAATGGTTATAATTTCAAATGATAAAACTGGCAAAAAAAAATCAAAAATCAAAATCAAAATTTCAATGAACTTTCATAATAGCTTTATTATTCAAAATAAAATATAACCCAGTCAAGCTCTGCCCCTTGGACCTACTAATCATAATATATTCTAAAAGCATGCACTCCACACTCTCTAACTTGCTCGGTAATATATTATGACTACATTGGTCGACTCATCAATCCAATTACACTAAAATATCCAACAAATTATAAGTTTCGAGAGTTGTGAATATATTTATATTTAATGTTGTGTTTAAAATATTTGAAAGATTAATAATTTATTTATAAAGGTAATAAGTTACGTTACTTATCGAATCTGGAAACATGCATTAATATTTGTTTATTAGTATCATATTGTATCAAAATGGTTATTTTTTATTTCCTTTTTTTTGTATATATCGTCATTCGTGGTGATCACGAATGTAAAAAAATCAACAAAAATGACTATGGATAACATTAGTGGGTTTTAAATATACGTGATCAATTTTGGTAACTAATCATAGTTTTTAGTGTGTTTATGAACTACTCAGTAAATCAAAAGTTTGTTTACAATGTGTATTGACATTTGCTTAGATAGTATAAAAATATTGCAAAATATTCCATAAACAATTAGGAAATGAAAATTAAATGAGGTATTTTAGAAATACTATTATATCGTTGTTTTTTTTGTGGTGTTGTGGTATTTTGTTTAGGCTTTTAAATATTTAATAGTATTTTGATTAGGGGTAGGCTAGAAATTAACTAGTTTTTGTTGGAACTCTCACTTTACCCCTAAATTTTTTAAATTCAAACTTGAAAAATCAAAAATATCCTTACCAAATTTCCACTAAGAACAAAAACCAAAACCTCTCTATCTCTAATCCTAATTTACATACTAAAATTCTAAAAACCTAATTAGTCTAAACTCAAACTCTAATTTCTCTACCTTAAAACAACCAGATTTCAAAATAACATGGAAGACGAGGATTTGGGTTGCTGTTTGGAAGATTTCATGGATGAATAGAATTTATATCTAATAGAGGTAAATTTTATGCATTGTGTAGCTATTTAACTTTCGGTCATGCGTCTTATGCAATGAACGTCTCTTGGTCATGTCATCCATGCGAGAGTTATATTGTTTACAAATGAAAAACTAAGCCAAAAACTTTAAAAATGTGTAAGTGTACAACCAAAAAATACAATTGTATATTTAAATTAAGAGGGAATATAGCTGACGTACTAGCTATGCAGTGGCGTTTATCCGTTATGAATGGGAAACGCAATCACGAACCTTTTGTTTTCTTAAAAAATCATTCACGCGCTTGTAGACTCAAGGCGGATAAATAGAAACTATTGTGTAATTTATCTTATATTGAGTCACGACCTAAGGAGATATATATTGGTTTGAAGCTATATAACCCAGAGAATGTTTCCAACATGCATACAATCTACAATTATCTCCAAAACCATCGTGATGTTGATCATGGTGGACAAACTCAAATGCAATATTTATAGGCTAAATTAAAGGAACATGATTACTACAGGCGGAAACGAATATGTGATAAATCAGACATGATCACCGATTCTATTTTATGCATCTTACAAGTATTGACTTGTTGCATACATTCTCGTACGTCCTTTTCATGGATTCCACGTATAAAACGATAGGCTATAACATTCAATTTTTCGAGATTGTTGGAGTAACTTCAACTTCACTTACATTTACCATTGCCTATGTGTTTATTAGTGGGGAGAAGATACAAAAATTATACATGGACTTTAAATGTTCTACATGGTTTGATGATGGATAATATGTGTTCGGGTTGGCCACTATATATCATAGGTGAGTCCTAACCCATTATATAATTTGAATGGATCACCTAATTTCGTGAATAGATGGTGTTGCCAATTTTCCCAAATCATAGGATCCAACATAAAATTATGGCTAGATTTTTTAAATGTTTTCTCGGCTATGGTAGTACGTATGAGACACAAAAACATCTAAATGTGGCCCATCTTACGGGTCACACGCTCATGATAGTACGACATGACTATGTCGAGCGACTTCAAAGTACGCTCGATCCAACTGACCTGTTGAAACTGCCTCACACCTCGTATAAAAACGTATAGAAGAAACATGACATGGATGAAATTCAAAAGTTAGTATATATTAAAGTTATTGTATGTAAATGAAAGTTATTACAAACTAATAAAACATAATGAAACTTGCATCGAGTACACGGACATAGCTATGGTGTGTCTCATATCATCTCGAACAATCTAAGAGGCATTGAATTTTTGCGGAGCATAGCGCCAGTTATACGGTGAGGCTATAGAAAACACGTTGTACGATGGAGCACTAAACAACCTAAAATGATAAAAAATCTATACCTCGAGCAATCTAGTAAACCTGCATGTACCACTACGGTTGTTTATAGAACTTTGGCCAGTACCATGGTAAAGTTATTCCCAAACCAATTGAGTCCAGTTAAACTTATCCATCATCGGGTAATGGTTTATGAACTGTAGGTAATCAAGAGAAATACCATTCCAGTTTTGTTAGCGCATATAGTAGCTCCTAACATGTATATTATGATAAGGATTAAATTGATTCTGAGGGTATTTAGGTAATATTATGGAAGTTTAATAAATGTGAGATGAGAAGTAGGGATATAATGGAGCTTCTATTCGTTAATTTTTATAGAGATAAAGTTCATCCCTCATTAAATGCCATCTCAAAAAACCTTTATAGGCTGACTTTGGGTTAATGGACCGAACGGCTCGAATCATTATTATGGGCCAAGCCCAAAGATAGAAAAGCCCATTTAACCCATTAACCATTATAAATTAGTAAATTACATACAAGGTAATAAATAATGAACTAATAAATCCATTGGTCCTGAATAACTAAGTGAAAGAGTAATACTGAGGTCTTTGTCTTTGGTCAGAATTGAGCTCGAATATTTCCGACCCTCACAAAGCAATCACCCCCGAGTATTTTTGGCCATATCATCTATCTAGTGGTCTCAAAGGTATTTTGGGAAGGTTAATTGATACATATCTGAATCGCATTTGAAACGCACTTGTTTTATTTCTTGAAATCTGGTTTTCTCGTATTTTTTAAATATGGTGATGAACATATTCGAACCCTATCTGATGTCATGTTTGCAAGTTTGACTAGAGCAAGAACTTCATGACATGTGTCAATGTTTGACTAGAGCACGAACTTGTTTTACCCTAGGTGAGGCGAGCCAATTAATTGAAAATATTTTTATTCCTTTATGGATTATAGATGTTAGTAACGTTTCCACTTCCCTAGAAAGGTACACAAACATCTTTTGTAATTTCTTTTATAAGTTCTTCTTTTATTTTCCCGGTGTAGAGACTTTTAAAGAGCGAAAATCTACCTTCTATAGAGAGAAATTGTTTTTCGTTATTGATATCAAGTTAGCCACGAGTCATATATTTTTCTCCTCCACCGCTTCAACCATTGCAAATCCAATCTCCGAAAATATTCCAGTGTTTGTATGTTCACCGCCAGAAACACATTAACCGAGGACGGTTGGTTAAATTTATTTAAACTAGAAAAAGAGAAGAAAAATGCTAGGTTGCCGCTGCGTTACCTGACTCCACAGGCACAACCACAGTAACTCAGTCAATTGACTACGAAAGCGTATATCCGTTCAACAGACGCTGTATTACTTTTGAACCCTCTTCAAGTGCTCAGTCGTTTACTTCTCACATTTGTTTATTGAAGCCATCTCGATCTCAAGGAGCCACTAGTCGTCGGATTCCTTCAACTTTCAAAGCTATGGGTTCTGATTCTGATGAAAACACTAATCATTGACTAACTAGGTAATTAGAAAGAAAAGAAAGTTCGTCTAGGGAGACATGGTCAGTGCAACAACGTAAGCTTTCCAATAACCCTTCCCCACAAAATCTGAATAGTGAAGAACCCTGCATTCCAACCAGTTGAGCCCTCCTAATATAACCAAGATCTCCACCTATAATCAAGTAAAGAGGAAAATACAAAATCTCAACGTATTGAACCCTCAAGATCTAGTCTGAAGGTTATGGAAGAAAACTTTAAATATATCATTTAGAATTCTCCCTTAGAGACATCTGGTTAAACTGGGGAGACTTCGAAGCGAGTAAAAAAGAATGGTTCGAAGAAAATAGATAGTAAATGGGGAAAGGGAAAACGCTAGGCCCTCGAAACGGAATCCAAAGAACTTCCTCCATCTTTGGTCAGAAGTATAGGGCCCAGCTTTGTAAAGGTTAGTGTAAAACACCTTATGGCCTTTAAAAAATATTTGTACCTCTATTTTAATGAAAATAAATTGAAAGATGTTTGTGCAAAAATAAACAGAGTCCGAAAAACTTCTTCCATCATTGGCCAAACGCGTAGGGACCAACTTCACGAAAGTAATTGTCAAACACCTTATGCTCTTTAGAAAATATGTCTTACACATTTTTTATGAGAATAAATTAGAAGTTGTTCGTGCAGAGTGGTGCTTCTCTGAGGGATTAAAAGTTTAAATTTCTACACCTGGAGATACCCTAATGAGTTGTGGTCATATGGAGGTATTTATATATGCAGATATTCTTAATTGGGGCCTTCAGTTTCCCTTAGACCCTAAGATCGTGAACTACTTTAGCCTCGTAGAATATGTGTCCAAGTCAGGGTACTCTGAATGCCCGTTTTAGCTTATCGCGGGGTTATCTCGCAACTCCCAAATTCCATTTACTACTTCAACATAGGGTATAAATATAAGATGTTAGATGATCTTATGAAGGAGAATAAACTATGGAAGATTAAATTTCTCCTCATCAGTGAATGGTGGAAGAATGGTAAGAAGATCACCCCACAAGACACTCAGAGTCGTCTTACCTGGTTCTGGAAGAATACAGGTAGATTCATTCGAATTCCTATTTTTAAGTGTATATATATGTATCTCAACTTTTTTCTTCAAACAGTTATTTAAAAGTCTTATATGCATCACTTGGAAGATACAAAGGTCACTTTAAAGAAGCTAAACCACTAGGCCGATGAGAAATGGTCAAATGGCTTCCATCAGTGCTTCACTCATAGTAACTTAGTTCGTAGTCATATTTGGAGGACCAACTTCGAGCATGAATTCAGATGGGAGAAATTCCCTACTCTTCCTTGACCATCCGTCCTTTTAAAGCGAGTCAAAGCTGCTGATGGCAAGGTATATTTTCGAACCAGAAACAAAGCCCCCAACCATCGGAACAAAAATGAAAAGAAGTGTTGTTAGCTGTTGTTGCTCACACTGTGAAAGAAGGCTACGTACCTACAAATATTCCTATGTCCAAGAATAATAATACACAAAAGAGAAGCAAACAACGCAAAACACAAAAGAGATAAAAAGAGAAAGAAAAACTTAACTTGTTCGGAGATTGTACTACGTTCAAACTTTATTCATCCTATAATCCATACAGTTAATCCTCCTCCAACTTCGGTATGCAACCATCCCTCTTCTTTCCTCCCCATATTTGAGAGGTAGATATCTAGATATGACCACCCGATGGAGGGTATTGGGCGGTTTAACTTTGATACATATGAGAAAGACTCTCCTGAATCTATAAATAAATCTACCAATATGGTATTCGATGATGTGCCCTTCGTATTATCAAATAAGAATGATGTATTAAGATACTCGATGTTAAGTTATGTGAGGCATATTCTAGAGTTGGAAAGAGAAGTGAGATCTTATAGAGAAACCATTGCTTCTCTTCAAGAGGAGAACAAAAATCAAAAGGTTTCCCTCACAAAAGAAAAAGCTAGGGCTGATTGTATATCTGAAGATGTCAAATCTATGAAGGAAGAACTGGTTAAGGCAAACACTTCTTACAAAGAAATGCAGCCATCCAACTCTGGGGATATTACCTTGCTGAAAAATCAGCAAATTACTGACAAGAGCACTATCGAACGCAAGTTGAATGAAAAACGTAATCAATAGGCCGTTGTTAAAAAGTACGAATATGAAGTGGTTTCTCTCAAGGTGAAGTTCACCGAAGAGTCAGATGACACGATAGATAGAGATGTTGATGGGATCCTAGATTCACTAAACAAGCCGGACGCCTCAATCAAATCGACATGGTCTTAGAATTACACAACGGATTTCCTACCTACGTTATAGAGTCTTTGAAGGAACTAGGTCTGGAAAACTTGTGGCCCAATGATATGCCCTTAGCTAATCAGCTAAGTATATCTAAGGACTCTCCCAGGGATGTCTCACATAATAATGATGCAGGAGACTTTGCAAGTGGGAGTTCAGAAGAAGAAGAAAGAAATGTCGATTGAAACGAGCCCAAAAGAAAATAGATTTGTACCTTGTTGTATTGTGCTAGTCCTTATTGTATATAAGGAATTTTGTGATATTGTTCAGATGTTTTTCTGTAAGTCCTTCGTAGGGCCACCGATTTTTTATAATTCGGATCAAGTCCTTGGATCATCTAACAGATACGTTCCCCGTTTAATCTTTGCATTGACGATATATGGTCCTTCATAGTTTGGAGCCAACTTTCTGGATTTCTTTTCTTTTTTGTGTAGAAATACTTTTCTCAAAACCATACCCCATACTTTGAATTATCTTCTTCGAATTTTAGATTGATAATGCACCATTCTTAAGTGAGCTTTATTGTTTTTTTCTTCAATCAAGTCTATCTGAGCTCTTACATCTGTCTCGTTATCCTCTTTGTAATAACTTTCACCTCTAGAAGAATGAAGAGTAGATTCGATTGGTGTTATTTCATAGATCCCATAGATTAAAGTAAAAGGATATTTTTGTGTGGTAGTATGAGGAGTAGTTTGATATGCCCACAACACTTTTTGTACGTAATACATCCATTTGTATGCTGCTCCTTTAAAGTTTTTGAGACCCATCAAAATAGTTATGTTCACAATCTTTATTTGCCCATTATCTTGGAGATAAAAAGATGAAGAGGAACAATGTGGAATCCTTTTAGAAGTATAAAAAAATTACATGTCCCTATTGTCAAATTGACGACCATTATTTGTTGTAATACTTGTAGGAATTCCAAATCTACAACATATTTTGGAAATGATAAACTTGATTACTGATTTAGAGGTAGTCCTGGAGAGATTTGTAGCTTCTACCCATATAGAGAAATAATCTACTACTAATATAATGGTTTGACACCCTCCAGATGTCATTTGAAAAGGTCTTACAAGATCAAGCCCCCATCTATAAAATGGTAATGCTTCTTATATTGATTACATAGGGACAACATGTATATATATCGTATTTCCAAATCGTTGGCATGGATCACACTTTTTAACTAGATTTTTAACATCTAACATGATTGATGTCCAATAATATCATGTTAACAAGATTTTTAGTCAAAGATTTGTATCCATAATGGGCAGGGCCTTCTTCATAGTTTAATTCATATAGGATTACTCGGTACTTATCGTATCTAGTGCAACAAAGGCCTATTATATTTCTTATTGACGGCCTCCCTTAAAACCAAAAATCATGTGCTTTAAACTTCAATTCTTAGCTAGGCTTAGCGAACTTTCTTGGAACCACATATTTGAGCAATGTATAGCCCTGCTATTGCCGCTTTGTATTCTGTCTCGTTGTTTGATGCCTTGAAACCAAGACATATTGCTTGGTACATTAAATCTCCAATGGGGAAAAGAAACCAAATTTCAACCCCACAACCCATCACACTAGACCCTCCATATTTTTGGACTACCCATTGTTTCACAGGCTTATCTATAGAAGATTCCACGTAAGGTCATTTGGAATGAACTTCAACCATAAAATATGGCACTGCTTGTCCTTGATTGCAGTCCGAGAAGAGAAATCGATAATCCCTCAATTCAACAAACCACTTGGTCATTTAACCTGATACATCAGGATTTTGCAACACACTTTTGATTGGAAAGTAAGTTCAAATATTAATAGAATATGCTTAAAAGTAAGGTCTCATCTTTCACGTTGCTGTTACCAAGGCTAAATCTAGTTTCTCTAACTTGATATATATATATATATATATCCCAAACTAACACTACACTTACGACATAGTCTGATACTGCCAATATATATAAATAATCTCTCTCATTATTTGGTTTACATAGATGTTTTTGGGAAGATGCATGGCTCTTTAGTTTGAGGAAAGCCTCTTCATAATTTAGGGACTAATTTAAATCCTTAGCATTTCTCAACACTTGGAAAAACTGTGCACATTTGTCTGATGATCTTGATATAAACTTGTTTAAAGCTCCCAGCCTTCAAGCCAACACATGAAACTCTTTTGTGGATCTAGGAGGATTTACAGCTAAAAATGCATCTAACTGTGCTAAATCAGCTTGAATCCTTTTCTCATTTTTGACATGCCCTAAAATAATTCTGGATCGTATGCCAAAACTGCACTTCTTTGGAGTCAACTTTAAGTTGATGGCTTCCAAGTTGGGGAAGTTTATTTCAGATCAACCAAGTGACCCTCATTCCTTAGACTTTTTATCATTATATCTCTAATATAAACCTCTACATTTCTCTCAATCTGACTGGAAAATGCTGTATTTACTAAATACTAGTTAGTAGCCCAGCATTCTTTAAGCCAAAAGACATTACCTTATAACAATGCAGTCCCCTGTTAGTGAATGTAGTATGATCATGGTCCTTTGGATCCATTTTTATTTCAATTTACGTAGCAAAAGCATCCATAAACGATAATAACTTATCGTTATAAGTGAAATCTATCAGTTGATCTATTTGAGGGACATGGAAAGGATTCTTTGGACATGTCAAGTTAAGGTATGTGAAATAAGTATTGGTTTTATAGTCTACAATAGGTACTAGGATTCCCGAATATGGCCCACTTTTGTTAATTTGTCCACCTTTTTTATAATAGCTTAAGATTGTTCTGCAGAGAACCCTCATCGTCTCTGTATTACAGGGCCTGCATCAGATCGCACAGATAGTTTATTGAAAATAATACTAACTAGTACGTCTGTTACATCTTTATTACACCAGGCGAACACATGAAAAGTTTTGGGGAAAAAATAAAAATTTTGCTTTCATTTGCAGTCATAATTTAGTTCCAATTCTAATGTTTTTCCCATCTGTAAAATTGTGCACTTCAACCTGCTTAGCTGGAATGACTGCACTAGGGGTCTCTCTTGGATCATCTATCTTGCTTGGATCCATAGAGGACTCTAGCTATTGATATTCTTTTTTAGTTTTCATATCTTTAACGACTCTGGAGCAAGAGCACTAACATAGCCTACCAGCTGCTCCGAACAACCCCCACATGGCCTCTGATGGTGTATTTCAAGAACTGGTGCATAGTTGATGCTAAAACATCTATTATAGGTAGCCAATAGCATTATAAGGGGTCAGACAATCATCCACTACAAACAAAACTCTTACCATCTTCTGAAATGGTAATTTTCCAAGAACTGCTTCCCCTTCGAATTCTCTAATGACATATGCAGAATTTCCCGTAAATCCTACTATGGTTCTATCTGATTGGAGATTAACAAATGGTTCATTCATCAATTTATAGGTGGACATAAATTAGATATTGACTAAAATGCGGGTCTCAATCAAAATCTTTAGGATTATTGTTCATTAGCAGCCCCAATTACCACAACATCTTTATGAGGTCCAATAACATTTTTTAAATCATCCTCATTGAATACTATAAATGGAGCACGATTTTGATATAAATGAGAAGACATTTTCCCTTTTAACTATGTGGTCAAGCTAACCACGTGCATTTTTCTAGAACATCTTGAAAGAGCTGTAATTGTATGCCCTTCAAAAATAGTCAATGATTCAAAGAATTTATATAGGTTGGAGACCCTTCCACCACTTTCACACACCATATTCACTCGACCCTAATCCGGATCAGGATTCAAATATTATGAATCTACATCGAATTGTTCAACAATCACCATTGTGCTTTACTATTTTTGAGCTTCTATGGCTTGCCCCGAGCAGTTGGTAAAGCTGGTTGCACTCCACTAGTGCTTGGAAATGACCTGTTACCCACTTATGACCTCACAAAAGTAGTTAGCTTCTCACTCGTCAATTAATTATTCTATTTCTTCCATAAATGTGATACAATACTTATTATCATGCCTCACATCATAGTGATACTTACAAAACTACATATTTTGATTGTCCCTTGGAGTCTAGACTGGTGGTGCCCTTTGAAACTGTATGTAACACTTCATTTAGCTTTGCGAAATATCCAGGCTGAATCCATTAATTTCCTATAGGTCTAAATTGTGGCACTCGGATAGATTATCTTGACTGGGGTCGATAAGAACCATATCTAGAACTCTTCGGACGATTGCTGACAGTCTTTTAGGACTGACTGTTTGTCTAAAGAGAGTTGGAAGGGGTAAGTTTAAGTTGACGATATTTTCTCAATCTCTTAGTTTCTTCTACTGCGATTCGATTTCCTACCTGGTTCAACAAACCATCTCATTTCATTTCTTTTTATGGGTAACTATATCAGCCAACTCACTAGCTACCAACCCATATCTATGTGCAGATATAACAACTTGTTCGAAACAGTTTGCCAATCCATCTTTTGTATTCACAAAATATTGGGTATAATCTTTTATAGATTTAGTGGGGTCCTGCCAACAATTGATTATAGTATCTATATTTCCTCTAAGCTCTTTGCTCCTCAAACATTTTATTCAGAAATCCAGAACATGTCAAAGTTCTTGATCGACCCTTGTGGTAATCTATTATACCACTTCATGGCACTATCCTTAAAGTTTTGAGAAAACAAATCTACATAATAACTTGTCATCATCATCAAAGCTCATCATAAAGTTCTTGAACTACTCAAGATAGTTATTTGTATCCTTTTTTTTTATCATATTTTCTATTTTTTTGAGATCTAAAAGTGTCTAGGTAAATGTCCACAGAGGATTTTTACAGATAAATGTAACCGTCTTCAATTGTGTCCTTGACTGAATATGTGATCCTCATTAGAGATGGAAAAATCCCAGACTCGGACTGAACAATGAATTGATCACTTAGCTAACAATCTAAGCTATGATCAACTAACCCATTTATCTTTCATTGATATTTTTTTTGTCTTTACCATTTTGGTTCATTTTATTTCCCGAACAATTATGCTTACTTGAATTATGATGTTTATTTGAATGTTTATGACAATAATCACTGCTTGAAGAGAATGAGTAAATTTTGACTCTGTTGTAGAGCCATCATTAGAATCAGAAGTGCTAAAATAATATTTAGCTTAACGCTGTTTTTAAGAGGCTTGATGGGTTGTAGGGGATAGGTCATTTTGACACTCTTTTGGATTATATTGTGGATTATCATTTGGCTTATTGGATTTTTTATATTTCGATGCAATCTTCCCCAGTAGATCATTCTCAACCTATATTTGAGATCTCAAAACCTCAATTTCTTCTCGCAATTGATCTCTTTCCTCTTGCATGAAAATCCTTTTTTGGTTTTGTTATATATATTAGATGTGTGTACATGTTCCTCTTCGATTCTAACTCCTCTCATTCTTGTGAGGAGAGTCTGTTTGTATTTCACGACTCATATTCCAAATGCCTTCGAAGGAAAATGTTTGTGTCAGGTTTCGGATGTTGCTAATCGGGTACCTTCTTTGACAGCTCCCACAATGTTTGCCAATTTGATATGGATTAAACTGATTTGTAAGGTATTTAGGTAATATAATGGAAATATAGTAAATATGGGATGAAAAGTAGAGAGATAATAGAGCTTCTATAGTTAATGTTTAGAGAGATAAAGTTCATCTCTTATTAAATGCCATCTCCAAAAGCTTTTATAGGCTGACTTTGGGTTAATAGGACGAACGGGTGGAATCATTATTATGGGCCAAGCCCAAAAACAAAAAAGTCTATTTAACCCATTAACCATTATAAATTAATAAATTCAATACAAGGTAATAATTAAGAAAGTAGTGAAATAACTATGTCAAATGGTAATAATGAGGTTTTTGCCTTTTGTCACAATTGGCCCTCGAAGATGTCTGACCCTCTCAAAGCAATCAACCCCGAAGATTTATGACCCTATCATAGTATATGAACTCATGTAGCATGATTTCATAGTACATCAGTGACCCTACTATCATCATAGCGTCTATCAGAAAAGGTATCCTACAACAAGTGTAAAGTCGGCCTATTTCCACCCATAAGGTGGTTGGCTACCTAGCTCGAAAGGACTTATATCTAACATCATATCATACACTCTCAACTTAGTTGCCTTATCAGTAAAAGAAATAATGTCAAAAGCATTACCTACAACGAGAAAGATATTGATGACATTAATGTCATCAAGCGTGCCAGTCATCTCACCGAAAGAGAAATTGAATGACGATATCTCCTCATACCAATGCTCGATAAACACCTAAATCAAGTGGATGTTGGTATGACAATAGGATAGAGTGTCGATTAGCGGTCCAAAAATAGTCCCTATGACTCTATCGCGTACCCTACTCTGATTATGATTCAAGTTCCACTTTTGGAGACTATCGTACATCGAGTAGCACCGTAGGCTCACCCTAGCCTAAAAAATACATTAAAATAAATTAAATATTAAAGTTATAAATCTTGAAGCTGTAGATTAAAATAAAGCTGACACTAAGTTAAAATAATATGTTTTTAAATGCTAAAGTTGTAAAAAAACTTACATCATCGTGGAAAAAGCTATATGCCCGTGCAGGGTATAATCGGGATACAATATCTGGACATGGGGATTGGTGTACTCAAACTCTTCCTCAGGCGTATACTGCAAAGACAACATAGCATAAAAACTGTCAATGGTAGCCCATCCGGTATGATGACTAGTATCATCATTTGCTTCACGACGCATACGTCGTGTACTATGTGAAACCGGCTCCGTAAAAACCACATGTCGTGCCTCATGTGCTACGGGGGACGAATCTCGATCTAGTCGTCACGTGTTATTTTCTTTGTTCTCATCATGTCTGTAAATAAAATATAAACTTGTATTACAAACAAATAAAAGAGACGAAACATATATTTTCAAATTAGTACATAAATCATAAAGTATAAACTATATACGCATCATATAAACGTAACACGATATACCAATCGAATCAACACAACATGTAAGGATACAAATGTAACGTAGTATGTAAATTATGTAAGCAGTATAGAAGTGTAGCAAAATTTCACACAGTCTATATGTTTTTGGGTTAGTCTGTCAAATGAATATTTGCGATAGACTACATTTGTTGTTGCACGACCCTCACAAGAGCATGCACCATGGTCATTTCGCGAACACACAAACCTAAAAATTGAATATATAAAACATAAGTACTTAAATATTGGTCCATTAAAGACAAAAATACATGCTAAATGTAGATCTTCTACTCACAAATAATAATCAACTACCAAATCAACAAAACAACAACTTAAAACCATAGGAAAATCCAATTGTTTTTAAAAATAAAATTTTAAATTTAAATATCTACCATATTGAATAACGAAATCGAATAAAGAATATATCATTAATCTTGTATGATATGGCTTAACGTCATTGTGAGCTCCGATTAAAAAATAAGTTGTTTAGAATATAAGTTTGCATAAAACTTTTGAAAAAGAAATGGAAAATTGTGAGAGATATATGAAAAGGTATTTATATGTAGTTTTTATGAAAAGGGTGAAGTGGTCTAAAATTTAGTGGGAGATATAAAAAAGTGTTTTGAGATCTAGCGGTAAGAGATCAAACAAAAACAACTAAAGATATAGTATAACCCTTTTGATTTTCTGTTTCCAAGACATATAGCCATTCGACTAAAACTCATTTGGTGTAGTCCTTTGAATATGCACTTTCTAGGCGTATAATCTATCAACCAAATATCGTATTTTGTTAGTCTATTGACTATTTATTTTTTATAAAATTATAACTACATGTGTGTTTAATTAAAGGACTAAATTTATCAATAATGGATAACCAAAAGACTAATTGTATCAAAAACATATAGTCAACATATGCAGTGACTAATTTTTGTAAAATTTAGTAGATAAAAAAGAGAGTATTACTTTTTTAATTCTTTTATATTTTATTTAGCTTATTTGTTTCACAGTGTAATGTCGTTTATATATATATACTTGGTTACATAATATTAATCTGTTATAATAGTTGTATGGGTAATGAGAATTAGTAAGATAATTATTATTTTGGTAAATATAACATTATGTATAGTTGGTTTTATCATACACACGTGAATATATGTTGGGCTTCGCCTCTTAACTCAGAACTACTTTTGGGCCTATGACTCGTTTCATAGTGCAATACCAAGTCGAAACGCATTAGTAAAATACGAGATAAGTCAGTCGTTTAGAAGCTTTTAGGTTTTAGAGTTAGGAATTTGAGTTCAGTTAATTGAACTCATCGAGCTGCCGCTCGCGAACCATTTTTCTCTTCACACAAATTAAATCCTTCCCTTCACAATTCAAATATTTTTTTCTTTCTAAAACATGTAATGTATCATCCCTCTCAAAATAAGCTAAAAGATGCAAAATGATAGTTTGTCGCAAATAAGTGAGAGGTTTAGTAAGAATGGCAGTTGTTTGATCGTGAGATGGTGTATACCTGACCTAGAGACTAAGGCGAAACATTCAGTCGCGTATGAAGTGCACAATGATCTCAATGTGCTTTGTAAGTACATGAAATACTAGATGTGGAGCTAACGAAGTAGTTCTGAGATTGTCATACAAGATAATTGGTGTTTATGAAATATATAATTTCAGTTCATCAAGTAGTAAGTTTAGTCATATTATTATATTAATAAATTTGTTAACGATCTGTATTATTATTATGCTCTTAAAATTATGACAAGACTCTTTTTTAGGAGGACAAAGACATCAATGATTCACCAAAGAAGATGCAATAGCATCCAACATACTTTCTATCGTTATGAGAACTGGCCCAATCTGCAACGGACAATCCCGTGAGACAAACTTGTGTTGATGGTCACAAACCAAAACCTAAATACTTTGTGTCATTGTAGAACATTTTTAACGTATTTGTAATGAATAGACGTAAGAGCTTGCAACATGACTGGATGTTTTCTCAAAATCTATACAAGGTGACTAATGAAATTCCTTGGCCACCAAACGAGCTTTATATCCATGTATTGTTGCATTCATAGCCACCTCGAGCTTGAAAACTCAATTACATCCCTCCAAGTTCATAGAAAAGTTTCGGTGTATGAGTTTCCAAGTTTATTTTATCTATAAAACCTGGAATTATGTTTTCATGTCCTGATTCCAATTTGGATAAAAAAAGACATCAGAAAATTTGGTTTGTTCAGTAAGTTTGATTAATGGTAGGTTAGTTAGGCCAGTGTAAATGAATCTAGGCTTGAAAATACCAGCTTTGGCTCTTGTTAGCTAATTATACATATTTGATTAAATGATAATTGTATGACTAATTGTTTTGGAATCAATTTTATATGATGTTAGTCCTTTTCTCACCCAAGTATACGCGGTCAAAAGTACCAAGTAATAAATAAGAAAGATCGTTCCCACGAAGACTAGGTGTATAAGACAAGAATTCACTTATGCAACAACGTATGATTATTAAACTAATGCTTGAACGAGTAATAAAGTATGAATGTAACTAAACAAATCAACTAACGAAATTATCTAATGAGTTTACTTATGCGAGAGAAAACATGGAACCCTAACTTCATTGTTTATTTTACTCAGAGTATTAATATACTTAATCAATATGTAAGATACTACGATTACTAATCAGATAACTCAAAATCAGAATACGCTACCTTTCAGTACACGTAAACCAAACCACTTAATCAACCACAAAAGAGATAGCAGTTAAGCAGACACCGCATGCATGACAATCCTATATGTCTATATGAATTGAGGTACAATTGGTTTTAAGCACAAGTTATCTATTTCGATTACATAGGGTAATATGATATGGTTAATGACATATTACGAATCATGAACAATCATAATATGAATCATTCAAGGACCTATGCTAGCATGGCAAGTTCTAAACCCTTAAATCCAATTTCGCATTCATTAAAGATTAACAAACTAGATGTTCGCGACGCATCTAAAATTAAGCACAATCATACTAGGTAACCGATAAACGTATCTCACACATTAATTAAGCAATAAACCCTAAATATTATTCAAACAAATCCGCTAAGGTTCCATGACAACGATTAGTTCATAATCGAACAAATCATCATCATGGATGCAAAAGTTAACATAATTGTTTAGGAAGAATGTAAAAAAAAACAAATAAAAAATTTAGAGAAAGTTAAACCGAACAAAAGTTTAGAGAAAGTTAAACCGAAAAACTGCCTGCCTCATGCCGACTGAATATCCAAAACAGCTGTCACCTCCTCCTCTGCCGATCGAAAAAATCGTCAATTACTTTTTATTTCTCGCCAATACTCTTTTCTTTTTGTCTCTGTTTTGTATTTTGCCGCAAACTCAATCAGTGCCTCCTCTCCCTTCTGTCCGTCTCTGTTATTTATAACTTTTCTCGTGAAAACCTAAGAAGCCCATTGCCTTTCTTTCTTTCTCATGGGCTTTTAATTAAATGCTTCCGCTAGACCCACACTCATATAATTATATAGTATAATTATTTAATTCCTTCCTTTGTCTATGTTCAGCAGAATAGACCAATAATATTTGTTTTCCTTTTCTCGCTTGTTTTGCACCAAAAAATCCAAAGCCGTTTTGTATTCCTAAAAAAAATCAAATTACAATTCGTAAAATATTTATGTTAAATAAAATAATATTTTAAACAATATAGCTAAATAAAATATTCGCATTATTCTAATATTTTTTTTCTTAATTCAGCATTAATTTCCTTTTATGCTTCGCTTTAATATTTTTTTCTTAATTTAATATTTTAAACAATATCTTAGAAAATATATTTTCCTTTTTTTCAACATTAATATATTTTTCAAGCATTAATAAATATTTTTTTGAAAATCACTCGTCATAATATATTTCAAGCATTAATATATAGTTTTTTTGGAAAATCACTCGTCATAATATATTTTCGTAGCATTAATATATATTTTTCAACATAAATATATTTTTTTCAAGCATCAATATATTTTTCTTTGTTTTCAACTGTTCCAAAATTTCCCTCAAGTACATTAATTTTCCAGTTTCTTCAATTTCAACCCCAAATTTATTAATATTATCACAATTTACACGCGGCACAAGCGTCTTTAAGAATACTGGAAAAATACGTTAAAACTCAACGAATACTTGAGAACCGGTGACGATTTTAAGATAATGGAAGCGTAATAAGTGATATGAAATGCACTTATCAAACCCCCAAAGTTTAAACCGTTGTTTGTCCTCAAGCAATGCAAAACAGGTTTAACAATTGATGCATGAATGCAACTGAATTTAAATGAATGCAAGAACACAATGATCCCGAACGAGTAATCGTAACTAATTAAGCATAAATGCCTCAACAAATGTAATGACCTCGGAATGTGAAATAACTAGGTACTCAAATGTTAGCAATACAAGTGAAGAAGCGTGCGTGTGTGCTCAAACTCAATCGACATGTTTTTAGTACAAATTAATGGACCTTACTTGTTCTCATCATAATAATCACAAGATTAGAAACGAAATACAACCTAGATTCTTCATAGTCAAGTTGCACATCCATATTTCTCCGGGGTTGTCAAAGATTTATTATGCTTTACTCTATATACAGACACACAAAGGCTTATTTGACCGTGCAATGGATGAGGTCCCTTAAAGACTTATACAATGGTGCCCATGTAACGAGCTTTAGGTTAGCGGATCCCAGACCGGAAAAGTCTTAGGTCACTAGGCACAAAGTCCCCTAGAACTTAATAACTCGAGTACCAAAGAGCTCATCCTAGCCAATTTTGCCTTCTTCTTTTTTTGTGTTTTTTTTTGCAATTAGATTAGGAATGAGTGCGTTTCGCTCCATCTCATTCCACCCCTAGACTACTCGCAATACGCAGCCCCCAGCGAGAGGACGTACGTCGACGAGTGCCTACTAGCCTTTGACGCCTAACTGAATAATACGCATATTTATCTTTTAACTCCCCCAAACTTATCTTTTTGCAATCCATGAGCTAATAAAGGATTAAAGTGTAATTCTGAACTTAAGCAAGGATTATGTATAACAATACTCAAGTGTGTCCGAAACTAGCATAAAAACAATCGATGAGTCTACATGTATTAATTGTGCTTCTACATCAAACAACCTAACTGACAAGCAACCTAATTAGATTTTATTCCTACTGTCATTCCAAACAATTTTCATTATTGGCTACTCAAGTAGAAACAACAACTCAAGGGATCAAAGACGCAAAATACATGAACAAAATGCTATGCTAATAGACTAATTCGATCCTAAACACAGTCTATATGATCATGGCATGAATATGCAAATAAACACGACTAACATGAATAACTACTATGATGAATGCAACGACAAGAAATTAAAAGAAACAACAAACACTCCCCTATTCGTCCAACATTGTTGATCATTGTTTCCCAGTGGGTTGCCTCCCACGAAGCCCTTGTTTAACGTCGATAGCTCGACGATACCACTCGGAATCATATAGTGTCGAGGTGGATGCTGAATGCCTCATGGTTCTCCATATTTCCATAGTAATGCTTGAGTCGTTGACCATTGACTTTGAATGCTTTATCTGGCGATTCCTCATAGATTTCAACTGCTCCATGTGGATATACTGTCTTGACTTTAAAAGGTCCAGACCACCTTGACTTGAGCTTCCCTGGGAAAAGCTTTAGACGAGAGTTGAAAAGCATAACAAGTTGTCCTGGATCAAAAGCTTTATGTACAAGCTTCATATCATGTCGTTTCTTGACTTTTTTCCTTATACATCTTCTGATATCTGCTATGGTCCAAACAATGGCTGATTTGAACTTCCCTAGAACTCTTAATAGCTTTTCTTCCTCACTACCAGAAATGTTAGATGCAATAATAACAGGTAATGTAGATGACTCTCCTAAGAAAGCATACCTGAGATGATCTGGTAGTGGTTTGAGTTCAAGTTTAGGAGCTTCTTGTAGAGCAGGTTTAAGTCTTTCATGAGAATCCTTAAGATCACCCAATACGAGCGACTCATGTGGAATATTGAGCCTCTTTTGATATGGGGCTTCTTGTAGTAGTTGAACACATTCGGATATTTTTTCGTCTTCGAAGTCAGATTCACCATGTAGAACTCTGCCTAGAGCATTTGAACTCGAGAACTGATCCAACTCATTATTGTGCGAAGAATCGACCGTATCCAACCTGAAACATTCCTCATCCTCTATTGGGGATTGCATAGCCTTGAAAACGTTGAAAGTGACAGTCTGATCTTGCACTCTCATAGTGAGCTCCCTTTTTTGGACATCAATCAAAGTTTTGCCCGTAGCCAAGAATGGCCTTCCTATGATTATGGGGATGTTTTTGTCCTCTTCGAAATCCAAGATAACGAAGTCAGCAGGAAAGATGAGCTTGTCTACCTTTATTAAGACATCTTCTACGATACCACGAGGATATGTGATAGAACGATCAACCAGTTGCAAAGAGATATTAGTCAGTTTTGGCTCAGGTAGCCCAAGTTTCTCAAACACAGATAGGGGCATCAGATTGATGCTCACTCCCAAATCACATAAACATTTGCTGAAAGTTAAATTGCCGATTGAACAAGGAATGGTGAAGCTTCCTGGATCTTTAAGTTTGGGAGGCAATTTGTGTTGTAAGATCACACTGCATTCCTCAGTGAGCGCTACTGTCTCAAAATCACCAAGCTTTAGCTTTTTCGAAAGAATTCCCTTCATGAACTTGGCATAACTAGGCATTTGCTCTAATGCTTCAGCAAAAGTTATGTTGATGTGTAGCTTCTTGAACACCTCCAAAAATCTCCCAAACTGAGCATCTAGCTTATGTTTCTGCAACCTTTGCGGAAAAGGTGGAGGAGGGTAGATCGTAGGCTCAACAACTGACTGAGATAGCTTTTTAGGTGGCTGATCTTGACCAGAATTAACCTGAGATGAGGGCTGATTTTGAGCAGAATTTTTCATAATGGACTGATTTTGAGAAGAATCTGCCTCTTGTTCAACTGTGGGGTTCTCAGCAACCTTTCCTGATCGCAAGGTGATAGCTTGGCATTGCTCTTTACCGTCCCGTTAACCTCGATTATATTCCGTGTCGCTAGGAAGAACTCCTCGAGGTCTAACAATCATGTTACTGGCCATCTGCCCAATCTGATTTTCCAAGGTCTTGTGAGATACCATCAGACTTTTAATCATTAACTTCATCTCTTCGAATTCAGAGTCTCTCACAGAATGTTGAGAAGGGTCAGGATGTTGATTCTGAGGTTGTTTTGGGGAATACTGTTGAGATTGATGTTGCGGCCCTTGTTGCTGAAATCCAGGAGGAGCGTATGGCTTAGCACCATAATACTGATTACCTTGTTGATTAATGCTCCAACTGAAGTTCGGATGATTTCTGTTGCTTGAGTGATAGGTGTTTGAGATTGGTTGTTGATTCTGCCTCTGAAAGTTACTCACAAATTGCACTGACTCAGTAGATATTGGGAATTGTTGAGTGTCATGCCCTCCAGCACAAATCTCGCACACACTAGCTACCTGTTGTACCCCTAGTTTAGTCGAAGAATCTACCTTCATGTTTAGAGCTTCAAGCTTAGCTGCTAAAGCAGTGGCAGTGTCTACGTTAATAATACCAGTTACTTTATATTGTGACTGTCTCTGAGAAGGGTTATGGAATTCATTAGCAGCCATCATCTCAAGGAGCTCATGAGCTTCCTCATAGCTTTTCGTTAATAAGGCTCCCCCAGATGCAGCATCGACCATGGGCCTTGTTTGCGCACCCAACCCATTGTAGAAGCAATTTATTACTAACCAATCAGGCATCCCATGATGAGGACATTTTCTGAGCATCTCCTTGTAATGCTCCCAAGCTTCACTTAAAGATTCACCATATGACTGAGAAAACTGAGTAATAGCATTCCTCAAGGCGGCTGTTCTTGCCATAGGAAAGAATTTTAAGAGAAATTTATGTGCTAATATATCCCAAGTAGTGATCGAGCCTGCTGGTAAAGAGTGTAACCAGCTCTTAGCTTTGTCCCTCAGAGAAAATGGGAAGAGTCTTAGTCTTATGGGATCATCTGAAACACCTTTGAACTTGAAAGTATCACAGATTTCAAGGAAGGTCATAATGTGCATATTAGGATCCTCAGATGAAGCTCCCCCAAACTGACAAGAATTTTGCATCATCTGAATAGTGTTGGGTTTAATCTCAAAATTATTCACAGCGATATTGGGTCTGACAATGCTAGACTCAATATCCATGATCTTTGGTTGAGAGTACTCCATGAGTGCTTTTGGAGCTGGATCTCCCATTGTATACACGCTCAAGTACCTGAAGCACAAGAAACACTCGAAAAGAAAGTAACCGAATCAAGTCAGTAGTTTTATAACGACCCCTGCTGATAAGCAATAAAACTGTCAAATAACACCGAGTCCCCGGCAACGGCGCCAAAAACTTGTTAGTCCTTTTCTCACGCAAGTATACGCGGTCAAAAGTAGCAAGTAATAAATAAGAAAGATCGTTCCCACGAAGACTAGGTGTATAAGACAAGAATTCACTTATGCAACAACGTATGATTATTAAACTAATGCTTGAACGAGTAATAAAGTATGAATGTAACTAAACAAATCAACTAACGAAATTATCTAATGAGTTTACTTATGCGAGAGAAAACATGGAACCCTAACTTCATTTTTTATTTTACTCAGAGTATTAATATATTTAATCAATATGTAAGATACTACGATTACTAATCAGATAACTCAAAATCAGAATACGCTACCTTTCCGTACACGTAAACCAAACCACTTAATCAACCACAAAAGAGATAGCAGTTAAGCAGACACCGCATGCATGACAACCTATATGTCTATATGAATTGAGGTACAATTGGTTTTAAGCACAAGTTATCTATTTCGATTACATAGGGTAATATGATATGGTTAATGACATATTACGAATCATGAACAATCACAATATGAATCATTCAAGAACCTATGCTAGCATGGCAAGTTCTAAACCCTTAAATCCACTTTCGCATTCATTAAAGATTAACAAACTAGATGTTCGCGACCCATCTAAAATTAAGCACAATCATACTAGGTAACCGATAAACGTATCTCACACATTAATTAAGCAATAAACCCTAAATATATTCAAACAAATCCGCTAAGGTTCCATGACAACGATTAGTTCATAATCGAACAAATCATTATCATGGATGCAAAAGTTAACATAATTGTTTAGGAAGAATGTAAAAAAAACGAATAAAAAATTTAGAGAAAGTTAAACCGAACAAAAGTTTAGAGAAAGTTAACCGAAAAACTGCCTACCTCCTGCCGATTGAAAATCCAAAACAACTGTCACCTGCTCCTCTGCCGATCGAAAAAATCGCCAATTACTTTTTCTTTCTCGTCAATAGTCTTTTCTTTTCGTCTCTGTTTTGTATTTTGCCGCAAACTCAATCAGTGCCTCCTCTCCCTTCTGTCCGTCTCTGTTATTTATAACTTTTCTCGTGAAAACCTAAGAAGTCTATTGCCTTTCTTTCTTTCTCATATAGTATAATTATTTAATTCCTTCTTTTGTCTATCTTCAGCAGAATAAACCAATAATATTTGTTTTCCTTTTCTCGCTTGTTTTGCACCAAAAAATCCAAAGCGGATTTGTATTCCTAAAAAAAATCAAATTACAAATCGTAAAATATTTATGTTAAATAAAATAATATTTTAAACAATATAGCTAAATAAAATATTCGCTTTAATATTTTTTTCTTAATTTAATATTTTAAACAATATCTTAGAAAATATATTTTCCTTTTTTTCAACATTAATATATTTTTCAAGCATTAATATATATTTTTTTGAAAATCACTCGTCATAATATATTTCAAGCATTAATATATTTTTTTTGGAAAATCACTCGTCATAATATATTTTCGTAGCATTAATATATTTTTTTTCAACATAAATATATTTTTTTCAAGCATCAATATATTTTTCTTTGTTTTCAACTGTTCCAAAATTTCCCTCAAGTACATTAATTTTCCAGTTTCTTCAATTTCAACCCCAAATTTATTAATATTATCACAATTTACCCACGGCACAAGCGTCTTTAAGAATACTGGAAAAATACGTTAAAACTCAACGAATACTTGAGAACCGATGACGATTTTAAGAATAATGGAAGCGTAATAAGTGATATGAAATGCACTTATCATATGACGTATTCCGAAAAATGTGTATATTGTCTGTTGGTTGGCTAGGTAATAGATGTTGTATGTGTTGTAGGTTGGATGGTCAATGTTTTTTAGTAGGAAGATTTTGTATGTTTGGTGATGGTAGAATAATATATGGTTGGAAATCAGTATATATGAGGACCCAATTATACGTTGGGTATTTGAGTAAGAGATGCTTGGTTAGGTGTTATAGAAGGATAACATCCATTTAAAACTATTTCTCTACTATGATCTCTTGAGTTAGAGCTACATTGCATTGTTATATCTGTGTTATCTTTGAAACTATCACATCTAGTGAACTAGCTAGATTGTGACACTATCATATGAGGCGGACATGCTCTAGTGTTTAGGAAATTAAATTAAAATGGGAAGTTAGATTCATTGAATATGGCACTCCTTAAAGTAATTACGTTTGCAGTATAAGTTAGGCCTTTATAACTCTTATGGCTAGAGGAATAGAAAATAAATATACACTTTAGGGAATAAAATTTAAAAAAAAAAACTTGTTGGTAAGGTCTTATAGAGAGATATCAAGTACAATAAAAAGACCTTAAGAAAATAATAGTTATGCTTCATAAGTTAATTTTTGTTTAAGATAGGCGAATGAAGTCTATTAATACAAAAAGTGGTTGTTGTAAAAGTTTCATAGCAATAGGAATGGGGTAGTTGAGACTAAGCCAATCAGGTTAGGCCACTCTCAACTATGTGACTGTGTTTCCTCTCTAACCTACCATTTTGGCTAGAGATGTGAGTACAAGATGTCATGAGATGTATACCAGCTTATTTAGTGATAGATAAGAAATCTTTAAAATCACTCCCCCATATTCATGAATAACCTTAATTTTACTTTCAAACTATGTTTCAACTAGCTTTTTAAATGAAACAAAAATAGAATATGCATAATTTTTTAAGAGGTTGTATCCAAGAAAACCTACTAAAATCATCTATGAATATGATATAAAATTTGACCCATGATTTAGTTTGTATAGGAGCTGGTCCACAAAGATCACTGTGAATCAAGTCAATGTCATTTTTAGCATGAAAAGTAGAAACTCAATAACATAAGCTGTGAGACTTACCAAGTTGACAAGATTCACAAAAAAAAATTAGATTCAATAGGAAAGTTATATTGACTTAAACCATAGAAAACATTTAATAGGAGGGCCAGCCTAATCTCCTATGCCATCCCTTTGTCTTATAAACTGAGTTACACTGAACTGAAGACAATTATCATTAAACATTGTACGACTTAGTACTTGATAAATAACATATTCATTAATGTGTTATAACGTATCCTTATATGTCCATGTTCGTATGGTTTTCCACGTTTGTATATCCTTCGCAAAATATCTGTTCTTATAAAATTCAACATAAACAAAGTTGTGATAGGTTGATTGTGAGACAGAAAACACTTTTGGTTGTTTTAGAAATATGTAAAATATTTTTCTAAATTATTTCAGCATTTTTTTTGTAGGAAGTTAAGACACACCAACATGTTTAATGATAAATTTTTGGCTATTACAAATAGTTATAGGATAGTAACCTGATAAATCATTCTTTTGAATCATAATGCTATTATCGATTATAACATGATGAGTAGCACCTAAGTCTGCATGCCAAGAATTGTCCCTATTTTGGTCTTGTCTAACCATATAATCAATCTGCTCATTGTCAATTTTATGTTGTTCACTAGGAATTGTACCCATAGTTAGTATGATCATCCATATAGTAACAAATAGCACCACCGTGACTCTATTAAGATATAACCTTCTATATTTTCTTCATGTGTAGTCATTCATGCCTCTGTAGTTATTTTGGTTGTTTACCCCTATGACCTCTGCATCGAGCTTTAGTATAGTATGATTTCAGATTCATTTGAGTATTGTTATTATTTTATGTTTTTATGTCACTCTTTTGTTGATTGAAATTGGATCAATTAATGCTTAGGTTGTCCATAGCAATTTGCAAGTTTAACAACTGCTCCAACCTACTCTCAAATATTATGAGAGAGGTTTGAAGTTCCATCCACAAGAGTATGTATTTGTCAGCTAGATTAACGACTATAAGATTGTAGTATGAATCTAGTCTTGCAAGAACCTGAGATACCAATTCCTTCACATAAATATTACAGCGCTCAGTATAAGATTGTCATGTATAGCTTTCATTTTAGCTATATAGTCCTCCATACTAAAATATCATTTTTTTGTTCTTTAAAACTCACATTTATAATAGGTAATTATCGCTTTAGTCTATGAACCAGAGAGCTTAAAGAATGAGTCCCATAAACCATTGAAGGTTTCCTCCTTCATGAGTTGAGCAATAGTATCAGGGCTGATTATAGTATACAACCAGACCAAAAGGAGTTGATCATTTGAAACCCCGTCCTTATACGTTGGATTTTCTATCATGTTTTATGTTAAATCAATAATAAACTTAGTTGCACAAAGAATCTAACCAGAAATGAAACCATCGAGTTTGTTACCCCTTATGATGACCATGATTATCGTCTTCCACAACAACTAATTTTTTATATTGAATCAAATAAAACTGTTATTGCAACTAATCTGGTTCATCTGTGTTTTACAAATAGTTGTTGCACCATGTGAAAGAAGCCATGAGCTTATTGAGTCAGTACTTAGTGTGGGTGAATAGGCGTGAGCCATGAAAACTTTGATATTAAATAAAAAATAGTATTTAAAAGATAGAATAGTTCTTTGTGAATATTTTTGTATTTTATTAAGTTTATATATTACACGATGTAATGGTATACGTGTATATACATTTGGTTACATTAGTTGTATGGGTAGTGGCAACCGATAACACAATTACTCTAGTGAATATATATACTTTTGTACAACTGGTTTTATTATGCATAAGTGAATATAGGTTTGGCTTCACTTCTCAATTAAAAAATGCTTGACATGCTTCATACTCCAATACCAAGTCGAACCATTTTATAAAACATATGATAAGTTAGTCAATTAGAAGCTTATGGGTTTTAGGTTTAACATTTGAGTTCAGTTCATCGAGCTCATCGATTTGTCGTTCGTGAGCCATCCTCCTCTTCACACCATCACATACTTCCCTTCTCCATTAAAAGATCTCGTAAAACATGTATTCTATGTAACTTTATCAAAAATATATAGTCAATGGACCTCCATCGTACAATTTTTAGTTGATGGACAATATCCTATAAAGTGTTGAAGACTAAACTATTCAATATATCGACAATGATCTTATTGTTATTATTTCTATTTATTGTACTATAATACATTAGAGTTTTAAACATAAATAATCAACAAAAAAATATTAAAAATATATTCTCTCTAATTCTTTTTATCTCCCCATCAAATTCTTTTTTATCTTTCCGACATGGTAGAAATTATTCCATCAAATTGTGGGCTATGCACTTCATCAAAAAGGTTATCGGTGTTATAATCTAGTCAATCATCGCAGATATTTCACCATGGATTGTGGATTCTTTAAGTCAGATTTCTACTATCTTACCCAACCTCGTGTTCAAGGAGAGAACGGAGGTGAATTACTAGGTTGGTTAAGTTTCACGATCCTTTTAAATATTGTATCCACAGAGCCAACCATCAACATAGAACAGATCAATGCCTTCATACCTACCAATGATCAACCTTGAAATGATGTCCTAAAAGAGGTAAGGGAACCATTTAGTCCAATTGCTTCCCCTATAATTGATGATTATGTAAATTTTTATATCAGTGTACATGTTTCCGAAGAAAGTAGATATGTTTTGCCTCGAAAGAATAATCGTGGAGTACCACCTACACATTACTCACCGAAACATGTTCCTCGAGCCAAAAGATTTTCTATGAGAAACTTGGTTAGAGGGAGCATGTCTAAAGAGGAAAAGGTATTTACTACAATTCTCCACACCCATGAAATTTTAAAAATTGTCCAAGAAGCAACAAAAAAATGAATGGAGGCTGGTTATGAATATCGAAATGGATTCCATTGCAAATAATAGTACTTCGAAGAAATGAAAACTTCCAACAGGAAAAAAATCGGTCGGATGTAGATGGGTCTTCACTATCAAACATAAAGCTAATAAAACCATAAAGAGATACAAGGCTCGACTTGTGGCTAAATGATACACACAGACTTATGAAACTGATTATTCTGAATTTTTTTCTCAAGTTGTAAAGATAGGCACAATTCGAGTTTTATTCTAAGTTTCAACAAAACAAAATTGACTATTTCATCAGGCTAAAGAAGAACTTCTTTGCAGAATTTGAGATAAAGGATCTAGGAGGGTTTAAATACTTTTTAGGAATCGAGGTTTTACGTTCCAACAAATAGATCTTTATATCTCAGAGGAAGTATATTGTTGATTTACTTGTAGAAACATGAATGGTTGATTATAAACCAGCAGAGACTCTAATGCAGGTTAATTATAGGTCGGGAATGGTTGACCGTGATGACCTCACAGAAAGATAAAGATATCAACGACTAATTGGAAAACTAATTTACTAGGCACATACTCGACCAGACATAACCTATGTAGTTGGTGTTGTAAGCCAATTTATGCATAAACCACTATTGGATCATATAGAAGCAATCATGAAGATAGTACGATATTTAAAAGGTACGCCACGGAATGAAATTATGTTTAAAACAAATGGGTATCTAAATGTTGAAGAATACACTGATGCAGATTAGGTTGGTAATCCAAATGATTGTAGGTCTACATCTGGTTACTTTATGCTAGTTGGGGGAAACTTAGTGACATAAAGAAGCAAAAAGAACTAAGTGATGGCACTTTCGAATGTTGAGGCAGAATTCTTAGGAATTTCTAAAGGAGTAAACGTAATCGTGTGGATCAAGAAATTAATGGTTGAAATTGGATTTCCATCATCTTTTCCGAGTTAACTCAAGTGTGACAATAAAGCAACAATAAGTATCTCGGAAAATCCTATTCATCGCGACAAGACTATACATATGGAAGTAGATTGACACTTTTTAAAAGAAAACAAATTAAAGATGGTACAATTGAACTTCATTTTGAAAGATCGGAGGATCAACTAGCAGACATCGTGACTAAAGTTATAATATAACGAATCTTCACTACAATTTTGAACATGTTGAATATTAGAAACCCGACTATTCAACTTGAGGGAGTATCGAAGATTACTATTATTAATATTGTCCAAGATAATTAATAAAAAAACCAAAATAATATTGGATCTTAATTATGAACTAAAAAATTCAATAAAATAATTAAAATAATTATTAAAAAAACTAAATTAATCAATACATCATCAATGACATTACTATTATTACTATTTTAATATACAATAAAAAAAGGATAACTTTATAAGGGATACATCAAATATTTTAAAATTCTTGATACATACAACAAACTTTCATAATTCTAATAGGTGTACAAGATATTTTTTATGTACAAAAACACCCCTCCAATTAAAAAACCACCACCACCACCACCACTACCACAACCACCACCATCACAACCACGACCACCACCATCACCATCACGAGCATCACCATGACCACGACCACCACCACCACCACCACCACGACTACCACCACCACCACCACGACAAACATAACCACCACCACCACCACCACGACCATCACCACCACCACCACCACTACCACAACAACCACCATCACGACCATCACGACCACGACGACCACCACCACCACCACAACCACTAACTACCACCACCACCATCACAACCACAACTACCACGACCACCACCACCATCACGAGCACCACCACGACCACGACTACCACCACCACCACCACGACCACCACCACCAACACCACCACCACCACCACGACCACCACCACGACAACCACCACCACCATCATCACCAAGACCACCACGACCACCAATAACATAGTAATTATGTTACTTGTATGATGAATAACAGTAATAAAACTGTTACTCTTATCAGAAATAAAACTAATAAAACTGTTACTCTTATAAAAAAATGTCAGTAATAATGTTATTCTGAAATAAATAAGAATAAAATACAACAAAAAATTTCAAAACTTGGACATGATAAAAATTGTAACTATAAAATGTATTTTTTATTTAGAAAACAAAATATACAATCATTAGTTTGTGTTATTTTCGGTTGAAATCGATTATTTTAGATTTAATTGAGACTTTCGTTAAGTTTTTTTAGTTTTAAAAATTAACGAAAATGAATCACGTTATTCATTTTTTATAAAAAAAAATGAGTTGTTTGGAAAATAAATTTTATTATTCCTTCAAAGATACAAAAAAATAACCATGTTACTTGTATGATGAATAACAATAATAAAACTGTTACTCTTATAAAAAATAATAGTAATAAAACCGTTACTCTTATAAAAAATGTCAGTAGAAATGTTATTCCTAAAAGAAATAAGAACAAAATACAACAAATATTTTCAAAACTTGGACATGATAAAAATTGTAACTATAACATGTTTTTTCTATTTAAAAAAAAATGATGAGTAGCTTGTGTTATTGTTGGTCAAAATCGATTATTTTAGAGTTAATTGAGACTTTCATTAATTATTTGAGTTGTTAGATTAACGAAAATGAATCATGTTATTCACTTTTGATAAAAAAAAATTGAGTTGCTCATATTAACGAAATAAATCTTGTTATTCATTTAATCATCTTACTCGTATGATAAAACAAAATTGATAAAACAAAATTGAGTTGTTTAGAAAATAAATTTTGTTATTCGTTTTAAAATAAAAAATTAATCATGTTACTCGTATGATGAACAACAGTAATAAAACTGTTACTCTTATCAGAAATAACAGTAATAAAATCATTACTTCTATAAAAAATAACAATAATTAAACCGTTACTCTTATAAAAAATAACAGTTATAAAATTGTTACTCCTATAAAAAAAATTAGTAGTAATGTTATTCCTAAAAATAATAAGAACGAATTCTGGACATGAGAAAAACTATAATTATAACATGTTTTCTCCATTTTGAAAACAAAAACATATGATCATTATGTTGTGTTATTGTCGGTCGAAACCGATTATTTTAAAGTTAATTGAGATTTTTGTTAATTTTTTTAGTTGTTTAGATTAACGAAACTAGATCATGTCATTCATTTGAAATATATAAAACCTAATCATGTTACTCGTATGATGAATAACAATAGAAATAAGAATAATAAACCAGTTACTCTTATCAATCATTATATTCCATGACTCATTCTGCAAGAATGTCTTACCAATTATTACATTCTATGACCCATTGTGTAAGAACGTCAAGAACTTCATGACTCATTGTTAGAACCAGTAAGAGGCACCAAATGTTGTTATTGTTTATTTGTTGAATAATAAAAAGGTAAATATAAATAAAATAATAGTACAATAGATACCATGAATAATGGTTTGCTCAATAAGAACATCGATAATTTTTTTACCATCAACAGTGGACTGGTAAAGAGTACCCTAAAAAAGGATAGCACCAGAGATGTAGTTACCAAGGCCAGGGGTTGAGATTATCTTCGGTGTTCTCTAATATGAACGAATCAAGACCCTTAAACCTTCACTACAAGAATGGATTTTCTTATATAATGTATACCCAACAACAAACTTAACACAGCAAAATCATTTCTACAACTCAAAAAATCGCAAAAACACTTAAATATATCAAACTAGAATATGTAATCATATTTGTCCCACAGGTAAAGCTACGAACATAATTTTTCCAGACATCTTTGTACAACAATTGATATCGTGGTATCAATTCTGGTGCTAAAAGGTCATTCACAATTAGCTTGCCTTTCATTTCTCCCGGAATATTGACTGCACCGTAAAGAAACAAATTTTGTTTAAAGAGCTTCGTGAAAGCATACTATATATAAGTCCCAAACAATAATGTGCGAGATGAGATGCAAATAACCAATTTTCAACATATCCTTTAAAGAAGTGACGATTTTTAGAATTTATTTTGCTGATGCATGTATCGATTATTAGAACTACAAATCGACAAATTCGAGAAGGGGGGTAAAATCTTGACTGATTTAAAATCGGGTCATTTCTAAATTGTATGAAATCCAATTTCTAAATGCTAGACTAGAACATAAATCACACTTTCTCATAAATCTACCATCATGATCTAGTCTGTAATAGATGGACTATAATTTACTACATAGTTTTATCCAAATACAACAGAATTTTGGCCCCACTTTTGCGATCAAACATCTTTATACTTTAAAACACGAAACAGCCCAATACTGAAGATTAAGTTTATCTAACAAAAACCTAACAAAAGAAATCTATCTTTAATCGGTTGGTCAAAATTGGCTTAAAAAATCGAATGGGTAACTCATTGTTCGTTAGAGATATCAAACCACGATGAGAAGATAATCAAATATAATACTACTAGTAGTAGTCTCGGAGTTAGTATAATCACACACGGCTAGTACTTTTAGCCTAATGATATTAACCACATAATCAAAATCACCAAACATAGTGAGTTCATGGAGACTATGATTGTATGATCGATATTGAGGGATTAATTTTCAAAATTTTAATAATCGGTCGGTAGAATAATGATGATATTTAGATTGACCGAATTGTTTCCTAATGCATTTACATCTTCTGTTATTGAATTCAAGGTAGTCCATGGGCTTGTTCTTATTGTTGTTCGTGATTATTTAAATTACAAATGGAACTCAATATAAAAAACAAAACACAATATCTATAGAATCGTAATCATAATAAGCATGATCAAACAACATAACAATATCAAACACTTCATTAGAGCTCAAAATTACCTCAGCAACATCAATGAAGCCCTGTTTCGCATGAAAAGCATCGACCCATTTGTTTGATCTGCAGTCGTATATCACAAGTAAAAATCTCAATCATTGCAATGAATTCAATATATATATATATACAAACATATATATACTATCGAATAAACAAATTACTCATAATCCATTTTCATATGATGTGCATTGAAGAAAAATAGAGTCGATGGAATCAAAGTGATGTTGAAATACTTAACATAAACCTCCACATTATCCGCATCTACACTTATTATTGTTATAGTCGTGAATTTGATACTTCTCCAGCGGATTTCGGAAGTTGTAGCATATGTCAATACATTGCATTACGGTACCTGAATCAAATATTCTATTTGAAAGTGAGATGAGTAAATACTATTTCGTCGAGCGGGAGGCAAACAAAATCGGAAAGACCAAATCGAAAGACCAAATCGAAGGACGAGAAGCTTGTTAAGTGTGTCTCTAATGACGGCATCAATATCTTTCTTCTTCGTTAAAATCCGTATCAATTAGGGTTACGGCGAATCTGGGTGGACAATTTGGTACAAGGTTAAAGGGGGTTATTTTTGTCAATAGTTAAATAAAATGTACCTTATGGAATTAGTCAAACTAAGAGACACTAAATAAGAATTTCTAAATATTTTATATATTTGATAGAAAATAACCCTAAAAAAAATTAAACCTATATAAAAAATAAAAACCTTTTCCCTCTCCTCTTTTATCTTCCAAATAAGTTCATTTTCTTTCCCGGACCAAAAGTGGATAGGCAATGCCTTAATTACTATTCAAAACTTTTTTTCAAACGACTTGTTAAAAACCAACGAGACGGGTAAGATATAATTTTTCTATATATCTTTGCGTAGAAAGTGTCCAGCATAACGTATCTAAAAAGCAATGGCTGGGAAGCGGTCCACCATGATGCCAGCAAAGTTGTTTACATCAATGAAAAAGTTGAACATATTAAAATACTACCAGCAATGGCCAGTCCACCACTGAAATTCCCACCAATAAGATCAATATTTGCAACGTCACTTGCAGGCTTCAGTGGCATTGTGGTGGACCGCTTCCCAGCCATTCCTGGTATTTTAAATGTCACAAAATACGTTTTTTGAGTGTGTTTAGATTTTCAGAAAATGGGAGAAGTAACATCGCTCTTTGTGTATCCTATCAAATCATGCCGGGGAATATCAGTTTCACAAGCGTCTCTTACTCCTACTGGTGACTAACATCTCTCTCCGGTTTCATGTTTTTGTTAATCTTTATTCAATTCTTCGCTAAATTTCGTGGCAGAAATCAGGGCATGACTTATTTCTCTTTTGTTTAGCAGGATTTCGATGGGACAGAAACTGGGTGGTTGTTAATGCAAAAGGTAGAGCTTACACTCAAAGAAATGAACCGACACTTGCTTTGGTTGAGGTTAATATCCCAGAAGAGGCCTTTCTGAAGGATTGGGAACCTACAGAAGAATCCTATATGGGTATAACTCGATCAAATTTCTTTATCTAATCAACTAAATTCTAAATTAAAATCAGTATTTCATTAGTTATATTTTATTATTTTCAATATAAAAATGTCTCATCTTTTGTGTACAGTACTAAAAGCTCCAGGGATGAATGTGCTTAAGGTATCGTTGGGCAGACCAGGGCAGATAGCCGACGGTGTCTCAATGTGGGAATGGTCTGGATCTGCGTTGGATCAAGGGCAGGAAGCCTCTCAATGGTTTTCTGATTATCTTCAGAAACCAAGCCGGCTTGTTCGTTTCAATGCAGGTTGGCTTGGATGATCATAACATCATGTCGTTTATTTAACACCAATAGTGATATCCTTTACATGTGGTAATTACAGGCTCTGAAGCAAGACCTGTGGATCCACAATATGCTGCTGGTCACTTCACAATGTTTGCAGATTTATTTCCATTTCTATTGCTTTCTCAGGTACCATATTTAGATATAGAAATATATACTGAACTATACAGCTCATGTCATCTTGTAAACACATTCTGGCAGGGATCACTCGATGCGCTAAACAAGCTTCTCAAGGAGCCAGTAACAGTCAACCGTTTCAGACCCAAGTATCTATCACTTATCTATATTGCTAATTGTATAATATCTCCTTGTCCTGTCTACTTGATTCTGTTCAATCTTGTTTATAATATGATGGGCTAGCATTCTTGTTGATGGTTACGAACCTTATGCTGAAGACCTCTGGAGCGAGATTAGGATAGACAACTTTGTCTTTCGTGGCGTCAAGTTATGCTCCCGCTGCAAGGTACACGTATAATTGATTGGGCTTGTATATTAACATAAGCGATATCACACTTTGTATTTAGATGTTACCCAAACTCTTTTTTCTTAGGTGCCTACGATTAATCAAGAGAGTTTAGTCCAGGGAACTGAGCCAAACGAAACTCTCATGACATTTAGATCGGATAAAGTTTTACGTCCGGACAAAAAACAACAGGGAAAGGTAAGATATCGGAATTATACAATTTGTGTAGAAATGAATATAACATAACCAAAGGAAAGGATGTGGCAGATCTACTTTGGGAAGAACCTAGTTTGGGAGGACGGGCTTAGTGGTAATAAGGAGAACATTGTTAGAGTTGGTGATCCTATCTTTGTCCTCAAGAGCGTCTCGTCCGCAGCAGATGCAACTGCTTGATCGCGATATATTATATGTGTTGCTTGATCGCGATATATTATATTATATATTACCGTATACGATTATTTGTGTTGTTTATTTTGTGTGTTCATGATGTTATTTCCTATTGGTATTCTATTGTTTGTTATTCATGTTCGTATTTGTATATTAAAAAGATTTCTATTTAGTATATATATGTTATTCGTCAATAAAACACCTTGAGTTTTACATACTATTGCCACCGCTAGGTCTTAGCGATCTTTCACCTCTTTTTTTTAAATCTCATATTTAATTTAGGATGGCTTAACCTCTCTGATACAATATCCAATTTTTCTCACTACTATTGGGCTCAGTTCTTCTGAGTTAGTAGGCATTGCTTGGTGGCTGATCGTGTCGTGTAATCATGAATTTGCAAGATAATGGTATGTTTCCTCCTTTGGGTGGTACGGTTGCTGCATCACAAGAGGCTACGTCGAACAGACGGTATATTGATGTGGTTAGGTCTAAGGGTGCAACTGCTGAGTTTGTTCCGTTAATGGTTTCAGTGCATTCTGATCACAACAAGATTAGCTTCTCTAATCAGGTGCTAACTGATTTATGTAAACAATCAAGAACAACGCTTATTGTTAAGTTTAATGAGGGTATCCCCAAGAAGCAATCCTTTCAATCGTTTCTTGAATCATTCAAGTTTATAGGGCAGTATACGTACTTCACGATTGATTCCAGACAGATACAGGTAGAGTTTTCGACTTTGAAGGATGCTGGGCGATTGTGGGTTAATCGATTCTGGAAGGTGGATGGTAAACTCATGCGAGTTATTAAATGGTGCCCTAAAAGTTCAAGAAACTTTGAGTGCCCATTAGCTCTCTTGTGGGTGCGTTTTGAGAAATTAGAAGAGTTCATGTATAACAGTGATGTAATACATGCTATGGCTTCATCAATTGGCTTTGTTCATCATGTTGTTGTACCTGACCTGAATAGGGCAAGTTGGAACGCTTGTTTTGCGTTGATTGAAGTCGATGTTTCTTGCATTCTTAAGAGGAAGTTATCAGTGGGTTTTGGAGACAGAAAGGAGTTCTTGATTAATGTAAGTTACAAAAATGCGCCAAGTTACTGCATGATGTGTCATCATATTGGTCACGATGGAGATAAATGCAAAAAGAATTTAGTTCAGGAATCCAAGAAGATGAAGGAAGGCGATGATATTATTGAAAGAACTGAAGGTTTACATGAGTCTGTACAAGATGTAGCCAAGATTGACAAAGAGACAAAGACCACTAAGGTCCAAACTTTTGCACAAGTATATAGAAGAAAGCTAAAGTCTATTGTTACAAAGAAAGATCGTTCTTATGTTTCCTGTCCTTCAACTAGTGTTGGGAGCCCTGTGAAAGCTAAATCTGCGTCCATAAATGAGCCTGATATAATCAGTGCTCTCCAAAACATTGAGGTGGAGGAGAACTGTCTTGATAACTCTCTGGCTTCTCCTCGTATAAGAATGGTTGGAAGTCATAATCCTTCTCCAAGAGCTAGTTCAAATGGTATTGATCAAGAATTTGAAACTGTCATATCTAGGAAAATAAAATCAGCACAAAAGAATAACTCAAGAAATCTGACAATAAATTCTCTTAGGAAGAGAGACAAGGTTCTAAAAAGCTCTGCATCAGATGATGATTAACTTCATTAGCTGGAATGCACGTGGAGTACACAACAATCCTACTATAGCAAGGCTAAGGGACATTATTAAAAAGGAGAATGTAAAAATGGTGACTATTCAGGAGCCTATGGCAAGGGTTGATAAGGTAGAGCTGGTGGCAAGAAGGATTGGTCTTGAGAACTACGTTGCTAATACATCTAACAAAATATGGATATTTTGGTCTAGTGATGTTGGGGTTGCTGTTATTGAGGACCAAGATCAGTATTTACATGTTAACATTAATTATGCTTCTGATAATTGTAGTTTCACTTCTGTTTATGCAAGTAACCTAAGAACTCAGAGAAGGTTGCTTTGGGGACATCTAAGTAACATTACCTGTAATGAGAGCTGGATACTTGCTGGGGACTTCAATACTACTAGATGCCCTGATGATCAGCTCCACTGTATGAATTATGATGGGGCAAGTGCTGAGGAATTCAATGACTTCATAAGACAGTGTGACTTAGAGGTACCTGCTCACAGTGGCTCACGGTATACATGGAGCAACAACACCAACTGAAAGAGATTAGACTGGGTATTGACTAATCAATATATGCTTAACAACTTAAGCATACAGGTTTGTCACATGGTCAGAACTTGTTCTGACCATGCTCTTCTACTAATTTCAATTAAAAAAAACTCTAATGTGTTGTCTAATCAAAGAAAGGGTTCATTTAAATTTCTAAATGCATGGACAAACCACCCTGACTTCATGTCTTGTGTGAGTCAGAGCTGGTCTAAACACTGTAATGGTGAGGACAGTACCATATTTTGGTACAAACTGAAAAGACTGAAAAAGCATTTAAAAAACTGGAACTTTTCTTCTTTTGGAAACATATTCAGTAAGGTAAAAGAAGCTATTACTGCTGTAGAAAATTGTGAGTTGCTTCATCAAACTATAAAAGATGATGTTTCAAAAGCTAATCTGTCAAAAGCTAATAGCATCCTCATCCTTGCTTTGAAGGATGAGTAAAGCTATTGGAAACATAAATGTTTTAACTCATGGTTAAGTGATAGTGATGGAAATACCAAACTCTATCACAGTTATTGATGAGTGAATTGCTGTCAAAAGAATATATTTTGGATCTGGGACCTGATATGACTAGAGAGAGAAAGTGTAGAGAGATAAAGTAGAATCTGAGAAAGTAATATTCAATACCCCTTTTTTGGGCAAGTGGGTCATCCTTTTATAGTAAAATAAGGTGGACCCATTTAACCTACTAGTGGGCCGTTCATCGCATTTCAATGAAGCCCTTCTTATTATTACATTGTTGTAAATTAGTCCTTGAAAGACTTTAAACACTCGATTAATCCCATCAACTATTATCTACTGCATTTTTACCCCTATTGCTTGGATCGGCGGATTCCGCCCTCATCAGTAGCCCCCCAGTCTTCAGGAACTTTCAGGAGCGAAGACTTATGAAAAGGCTATCGCCGATCGTCCGACCCCATCAACCAATTCAGATCCTGTCGGCTTCTACTTCCCGATGCTCGGGGTTACTTCCTCTGACGTCTTCCCGCGCCTCGTCTTCTCGTTTTATGGGCTTCTACTCCTAAACTTCTCTTGATGGGCCCGGTCCTTTTGTCTGGGACTGGCTGCGACGGCCCACCTCTTTGCTGTGTTGTGGCGTGTGCTTACGTCAAATTCCGTCAGAGCCGGGTCGACACGTGTCACGAGCTAATGGGCCATCCTCCTGCCAGGCTAAAACCCCTAGAGGGACTCTTCGTCTTCCCGCTGTGTTTCTGTCGATTGATATCCCCCGCTCTTCCAAGCCTTCCTATAAATACCCCAAAGCCTTCTGTGTCTCTCAGAAGCTTTTTAGAGAGAGAAAACGCTGTCAGAGCATTTCTAGAGAGAGAGAGAACATTCGCCCGACCCTTCCTTGTCTTGGTTCTCGTTGTATGAAACCCGGACGTTCACCGAAAAAACCAACCAAGAAAAAAGGATCTGAGTGGAGTTTCGAACAGTGGTCTAGTATTGGCGATAGAGCAGAGGAATACCGACGCGCCGGTCTGATCTGGGGGTCCAACTCCAAACCTTTCGTTCCCGCTCCACTTCCTCACGATCCTGTGCTAGGCACCCCGGTTCCCGCAGAAGTTTTCCTTGCTTCCGATCTTCCCGCTTCTACGACTCCCGAAGCAGGTCAATCTCCAGAGCCCATCATCCTTTCCTCTAGCGACAGTTCTTCTCATTCCCCGATAGTTCGTCCGGGAAATCCGACCCAATCTTCCACGAACCTGCCTGTACCCCGACGTGCTCGTAAATCCACTTTTCTGACTATGGGGGAAGACAAATTACTCCAGTACACGGAAGGAGGTAATAGTCCTGAAATGGTTCAGCTTACGCCCTCGATTAGAGGGTTTCGGACCGGTAATAACACTGCGGTCACTTTTTTAGGTCTGCCCAAAATGCAGCTAACACCCAAGCAGGTTGAAGAGGCTCATAAGGCCATGGCTCGCGGTATTCCCGATGCTTCTTCTTCCCGGGTTCGGCCATCTGATACCAACGCCGCTGCCGACCGCTGCTCTGACCCAGTTCCGACCCATGAAGCTGGAGAGCCCGAAATCGATGTTGCTCCCGCGGGGGAGCGTGCTGCCGCAGCTTGCCACGCGGCTAATAACCAGGACGATCCCTGGCCCGAGGCGGTCAAAGCTGCTATCTCGACTAAGTACTTTGACTGGCTTTTGACCAGGGACGTGGTCTCTCTCTTCGAAGGGAAGTACCTCTACTTCCCTGAGTCCGAACATCAGGAGATGCTAATCCGCTGGGGAATCCCTGAGTGTGTCACCGTTCGATTCCCGAACCCGGGGGAGACGCCCGTTCACGCCAGGCCCATAGAGATTGTGGTGTTCACTGAGTTGTTCAACTGGGGTCTGCGCTTTCCTCTGGACCCCGAGATTGTACTCTACTTCCGCACTCTTCAAATCTGCCCATCGCAGCTGACTCCCAATGCATGGTACACCCTGATGTCCTGCATCATGGCCTCCCGCCTCTCTGGCCGAGCTATGCCGATGGAGGAGTATATCGCCATGTCGGGCCTGTCGAAGTCCCCGAAGTCACCGTTCTTCTATTCCTCTCTTGGCAATAAATGGAAAATTGTCAACGACTTTTTAGAGGGGGACAAGGGATGGAAGCATCGGTTCGTATTCTTGAGCGGGTGCTGGGAGAACGGGCTTCCGTACACCAAGGAGAACCCGAGGCAACTGCTTCGGACCTGGGTTCATGACGGTACTGCCGATATTTTTTTTTTTTTTTTTTTTTTTTTTTAAAACGTGTACGATTTTTGCGTAGTGTCGAAGGACTGGCTGCAGGGGGTGAAGAAGGATCATTCGACATCCGCGGAAGATACGTTCGAGGTGCTGAAAAACTACGCCCGCCGGAATTGGGGTCGGGGCATGCATCGCACTTTTATGGACAAGAACTTGTTCATGAGCAATCTTTGGCGGTGCTCATCCGAGGCTCTGTCCATCGAACAGCTGCGGACACCTCCCAGTTTAGACGAAGTGATGGCCCGCACCGGTCGTCCCGGGTACATACTGTACCTCCCCAAGCGCAATAAGGCGCCCAGCAAACGCCCCAAGTCAGACGATGAAGGGGGGGAAGCAGAAGCTAGAACCGAGGCAGGGTGCGACCCGACCAGGACGGCGGCATCGGATGCGGAACGTCCCGAGGCGAGCCAAAATCCGACGGTAGCGCTGAAGAGGAAGACTCGTGCAGAAACGGAGGGATCCAAGCCAAAGAAGGCCAAAGCTGCAGAAAAGGATCGGATGGCCGTTCGCCCAGAGGTGATTGTTCCAAGGCCTGTTCTCTTGGATCATGTTGAAAGCGGGGGTCATACTACAGCCGACGTTATCCCTATCGCCGACGTTATCCCCATCGCAGACGACACCGAGACCCCGGAGGCTGCAAGACCTGATGCTTCGTCGTCGAGCGGTCCTAAATTCCCGGTGCTGACGACAATGGGAAGCCCGCACCCATTTCCGCTTCGGAGCACGGATGGGCTAGCGTTGTCGCTCTACAGCTTGCTGGTACCAGCTGCCTTGAAGGAGCGCCGGGCTAAGGAGCTTGGTAAAAAGTTATCCGCGGCAGAGGCTAAGATTTCTCGTCTGACCGCGCAGGTAAAGACTAACGAAGAGGCTTTGGTGGCGGCGGAAGGTCGGATTGCCGAGGCTGAGAAGCTAGCCACCGAAGCTAAAGCGGCCGCGGAAACAGCAAAGCAGGCGATGGAGTCGGCTCAGAAAACCGCACAAACCGCGGAAGGCGCAGCGGCTGCCGCGGAGACGGCGAGGAAAGCCGCGGAAGACCGTGCCTCAGGCCTAGCATCGGAGGTTCAAAAGTTAAAATCCTCGAACGTAGCCTTCCTCGATCGATGCAGACTATGGTCGGACCAAGATGCCGCAGCCGCCAAAGCCGCCTATGTTCTGTCACTCCACAATCGGTACCCGGACCTTCGTCTTGGTTCGCTATGGCTGGACGTGCCGGAAAAGGATCGCCCCGAGGGAATTGTAGTGGAGGAGTCCGATGAGGCGGACGATGAAGAAGAAGACGAGGAAGACGGTGACGATGGGGACCAGTGATGCAGTTCTCTTTATTTTTGTTTTTCTTTTTGTTGTTTTTGAAAACGTATGGTAAACCTTTGGGGGCTACGGCCCCCCAGATTTTGTATCGTACTATCTTATTTTGGGGGCCACGGGGCCCCCTGTGCGGATGATGATTTATTTTGTTACATACAGTGTTGTAGGCTTAAATCTTTGATGTTGGTTAGTTGATTTGTCATGCCCAGGAATCGTGACAACCAAAAATGTAGGCCGGTAAGACAGCTTAATCGGGTCTGTAAACCGATTTTTCATCGAAGGCTAATCCAGAGGGTCTGGAAGGCTAAAACGTAGATCGGTAAGAACCGAAAAACTCTGAGAGCTCTGTAGATCGAGTCATCATCGAAAATCTTTCCAACGGGTCGGAAAAATCAAAATGTAGATCGGTAAAAACCGAAAAACTCTTTGAAAGTTCTGTAGATCGATTTATCATCGAAAATCTTTCCAATGGGTCGGAAAAATCAAAATGTAGATCGGTAAAAACCGAAAAACTCTTTGAAAGTTCTGTAGATCGATTTATCATCGAAAATCTTTCCAAAGGGTCGGAAAAAATCAATATGTAGATCGGTAAAAACCGAAAAACTCTTTGAAAGTTCTGTAGATCGATTTATCATCGAAAATCTTTCCAACGGGTCGGAAAAATCAAAATGTAGATCGGTAAAAACCGAAAAACTCTGAGAGTTCTGGAAATCGATTGCAATAGAAACGATGGTGCCCAGCTCGTCAGCCGTGCACCGCCATATAATGAATTGATTTTTAAAAGGCAAAGAATTTTATAATTAATAATGCGGTTCGGGTTTTGATCGATGCCTCATTAAAACCTCCTTGCGCCACCAAGGTAGGAAAGAGTGCACCCCCGATCATTACAAATTTGACTAAAGGCAAAAGAATACGAAAATTAATCAAAAATTACAAACTATTCAAGATACAATTTCAGATGCTCAATATTCCACGGTAGCCTTAGGAGTTGTCTGAGGCGGTTCTGTAGGCGGTACGTTCCGCTCCTGATTCTTTCGACTATTTCGTAAGGTCCCTCCCAGTTTGGTGCGAGTTTTCCGAGGCTCTTGTCTTTGGTGTGTAGAAAAACCCGTCGCAGAACCTTATCTCCGACCTTAAACTCCCGACGACGGACTTTGGTGGCATACCGACTCCTCATTAAAGTCTGGTAGTGCAAAGAGTTTAAATGGGCGCGGCGGCGCTTTTCGTCAATGAGGTCGAGCTCCAGCCGTCGGGTAGCATCATTCGCCTCCGGCTGATAAGTGCCGACACTGAAAGAGGGAAAAATGGATTCCGCGGGGGTGACCGCGTCCATGCCATACACCAAGGCAAAGGGCGATTCCTGGGTTGCCGTGCGGGGTGTTGTTCTGTAAGCCCATAACACTTCCTGTAAGTAGTCGGGCCACTTGCCAGCCTTTCCCTCGAGATTCTTCCTGAGGCCATCCAGAATGGTTCGATTCGTGACTTCGACCTGGCCGTTCGCTTGCGGGTGAAAAGGGGCAGAGAAACACTGTCGGATATTATGCGTGGCGCAGAACGCTTTCATTTCCGTGCTATCAAACTGCGGTCCGTTGTCCATGGTTAACCGCTGCGGGACCCCGAACCTACAACAAATGTTCGCCCAGATAAATTTGATAATGTCCTTGGTTTTTGTGGCTGACAAGGGCTCGGCCTCGATCCATTTTGAGAAATAGTCGACCGCGACGACGATCGTTTGCCTTCCTCCCGATGCCATAGGTAACGGCCCGACGAGGTCGATTCCCCATCGGTCAAAAGGTAACCCTTCGGATATAGATTCCAGAGGCGTTGCGGGTACGTTGATCGCATTACCGAACCTTTGACACGTGTCACAAGTTTTCACCATGAGTTTTGCGTCTGCTGTTATTGTAGGCCAATAGAATCCTGCGAGGAAAACTCTTCTAATCAAAGCCTTGTATCCGCAGTGCGCTGCGCCCTCCCCGTCGTGTAGCTCGGACAAAATTACTTGGGACTCATTGAAACCTAAACATCGAAGCAGAGGCCGGCTAAAGGATCTTTTGTACAGCACATCCCCCAAAAGAACGTATCCCTGGGCCTTGTTGCGCAATTTTCGGGCCGAGGCCGCATCGTCGGGGAGCCGACCTCCAGCTAAAAACGCGGTGATATTCTGCCGCCAATCTGAATTCGCCACTGGAGAGATCTGGCACGCAATTTCGGGTCGGTTATCAAGTTCATGCCTTTTAACAATGGACGGACTCTCTTGCTCTATTACCCAAGGATAACTGGTCGAGCAGGAAACTGTCGCCAAAGAGTCTGCCGTCATATTTTCACTTCGGTTGACATGCTCATACGTGATCTTGTCGAAAGAAGCAGCCAAAATTCTCAAAGCCGCTAAGTACTGCACTAGGTGTTCCTTCCGAGCCTCAGCAATCCCCGAGGCTTGGTTTATCAAAAGTTGGGAGTCGCTTACAAGACGCACTCGTCTCGCCCCGCAGACTTGCGCCAATCGTAAACCAGCCAAAGCCGCTTCATATTCTGCTTCATTGTTCGACGTGTGAAAGCCAAATCGGATGGCCTGGCACATGCTCAAACCCGAAGGAGTAACGATTTGAACTCCCGCGCCACAACCGCTAACGTTGGCTCCTCCATCGGTGCGGATAGTCCATTCGCCCTCCGCGGTCTCTTGCGAGGGTGTTTCTTGTTCGGGTCGGTCGGAGTGAAATTCGACCAAAAAATCGGCCAAGGCCTGACCCTTGATCGCGGTTCGGGGCTCGAATTCAATGTCGAAATCCCCCAGCTCTACCGACCACTTGGCTATTCTCCCGGACATATCCGGTCGTTGAAAAACGTATTTTAGTGGAAATGACGTGCGAACGACAATGTGGTGCGCTTGGAAGTACGGGCGCATCTTCCTCGCAGCCGTTACCAGAGCCAACGCCATTTTTTCGAGCTTTAAGTATCGAGTTTCGGCGTCAAGCAGACTTTTGCTTACATAGTACACAGCTGTCGGAGCTGGCCCTGATTCGCTGACCAGAGCTGCACTGACCGCGTAATCCGTAACCGCAACGTAGAGGAACAGAGTTTCGTGCACAACGGGCTTGGTCAGACGGTTCGGGGACGACAGATACTCTTTGATCCCCAAAAATGCCTTGTCGCATTCATCAGTCCACACAAAGTTTTTTACCTGTCGAAGGACCTGAAAAAACGGAGCACATTTGTCAGACGATCGAGAGATGAAACGATTCAACGCGGCTAATCGCCCAGTCAATATCTGAACTTCTTTTACACTCCGAGGAGGAGTCATGTCGGCTAGGGCTCGGAGTTGGACAGGGTCGGCTTCGATACCCTTCTCACTGACAAGGAACCCCAAAAATTTCCCTGACCGAACACCAAAAGAACACTTCTCCGGGTTTAGCTTAAGGTTTACCCTTCGTAAGTTATCAAAAGCCTCCCTGAGGTCGGTAAGGTGACCCACATCGGTCCCACTTTTGACTAACATGTCATCGATGTAGACCTCCATATTTCTCCCGATCTGGTCTTCAAACGTTCGGTTAACCAGTCTTTGGTATGTCGCGCCCGCGTTCTTTAGTCCGAAGGGCATTACTTTGTAGCAATATAGCCCTCGACCCGTGATAAATGTGGTATTCTCCTGATCCGCGGGGTGCAGCTTAATTTGATTATAACCGGCATAGGCGTCCATAAAAGATAGTAGTTTGTTACCCGATGTTGAGTCCACCAGTTGATCGATCCGTGGCATGGGGAAAGGGTCCTTCGGGCACGCCCGATTGAGATCGGTAAAATCTACACACATCCTCCATTTCCCGCTTTTCTTTTTGACAAGAACGGGATTAGATATCCACAAAGGGTATCACGCTTCTACAATATGTCCGATGCCGGTCATTCTTTCGACTTCCTGCAGAATTACCTCCGCTTTCTCGGGAGAGAAAGCCCGACGCTTCTGAATTATCGGTCTAACGTTCCTATTTATGGTCAACTTATGAATCGCAAACGACTCGGGTACTCCCGTAACGTCCCCGGAACACCATGCGAATAAATCAAGATTCTCCCGGAGTAACGCCAGCATCTGTTCCCTTAAAGTCGGTAACATATCCACACCGACCCGCAGACCTTTCCCAGTTGCAAAATGATACAGCTCACACTCTTCGTCTGTTGTCAAAAGGCTTGGGGTCTCCCGAGGGTCGTCCACCGGCTGCGATCCTGGGGAGCTCTCCCTTAATTGCTATGCCTGGGAGGGGAACATCTCTTAGTCTTTCTTGGGTGCCAACGCAGCTCGGTAACACTCCCGGGCCGTTTTCTGGCTGCTTCGCACTACTCCGATGTTATTTCCAACCACATATTTTACGCACTGATGTATGGTGGAAGTCACCGCATGCATGCGCGATATCCAAGACCGTCCCAAAATAGCATTGTGCGAGGCCGGCGCGTCGACTACTATAAATAGCACCGTGACCTCTTTTTTAAACGGGCCGCGGCCTAGCTGCACCACACCCTCGAACTCTCCGACGACGTCTGCTGCCGTTCCTGTAAACCCGACGATGGTTCGGTCGGATCGCTCGAGTACTGGTCGTGTTTGGAATTTGGCAAAAGTTGAAGCGAAGATGATATTGGCTGAGCTCCCGGTATCTACCAAGATTCGCCGAACCTCTTCTCCCGCGATCGCTGCTCCGATCACAATAGCATCCTCATGAGGCCCGGCCAAGTCCCTCATATCGTCATCGTCAAAATGCAAAATTGGTGAAGGGGTACTTCTGGTTTGGAAGCAAGTTTTGGCTTCCAGCTGGGTGGTTAGGTTAACGATGTGTCTCTTCCTGGAGGAGTGCGTTATTCCTGCCATCGAATCCCCTCCGAAGATGGTCAGGGATTCGAATAGATCGCGCAGGCCTTGTACCTTACCGATGCGCCCGCCAATTTTTTCATCAACAACTCTGATATCGTCGGGATGCGGAGTTGAGGAAAGGATACGTCTGGTTTGGAAGCAAGCTCGGCTTCCCGTGCCAGAGGACTGGTCAATTTTTTCATCAACAACTCTGAAATCGTCGGGATGCGGAGTTGAGGAAAGGATACGTCTGGTTTGGAAGCAAGCTCGGCTTCCCGTGCCAGAGGACTGGTCAATTTTTTCATCAACAACTCGCTCCTCGCCGAAGGTTACCAATGATTCAAACATCTCACAGAGACCGAGCACAACGTTGGTGCTTTCTCCCGCATCCTCCTCAATAACCCCGATGATGTTACGGTTGGCCTCGGGATCGAGGTATTCAATCGAAACGTCGAAACGATCGGTAACTTCTGAAATTGCCATGGTCGTTTCTGGCTTCGGTACGATAACCACTTCCTTAGATGTCGTTGCAAGTTGGGCCTTCTTGACGTACTCCAACAGATTCCCATGTTCAATAAGCATCTGTATTTCCTTCTTCAAGGCTATACAATCCTTGGTGTCATGACCGACGTCCTCATGGTAACGACAATAGCGGTTATTCCTTTGCTCTCGAGGCATCGGGATAGGAAAAGGCTTTCGGTACATCCCGCTCCTCTTGGTCTTTTCGTAGATTGACGACACGCACTCTGTGAGGTCCGCAAAGTAGGCTGGTCGTATCCATTTGTTGGACATAGGTCGGGAAGTTGCCTGCCCATTTTGTCTTGGCCTAAGTCCGGTCGGGGCGGGAGATTTAGTGACCGACGGCATGATCGGAGGTACCGTGCTAATTGGTTGGGCCACCCTTGCCTGGTCTGGTCTGGAACCCTGCTTTATCACGACCGATGCTTGGGCGCTCTGCTGGATCTGTGCCGCCACCTCGGAAGCTTCCGTTTCTTCGATCAGTATCTGCTTTTTTATTTGTGCCAATAATGCAGAGAAGGTGAACGCCTGCTTCTTCGTGACTGCCTGCTTCATTGGCCCTGGGAGCAGGCCTAATCGAAACGCCGTTAGGGCCACGTTCTCTTCACAATGGTCTAGATCGGTCTTCGCATCGATGAACCGCCTGGTATAGTTTTTTAGGCTTTCCCCTAGCTTCTGTCGACAGTTCATGATAGTATCTCCATTAGCACGGAAACTCTTACTTCCTACGAAGTGCTGTCTGAACATTGCCCAGAAAGTCCCGAAGTTCCTGATGCACCCCTGCGGCAATCGGTTGTACCATTTGGAGGCCCTGTCTTTGAATGTCATAGAAAAAGCCCTACATAAGAGCTTATCATCGTTGTCGAAACTCAGCATAAAGTTCTTAAAGGCTTCCAGATGGTTGTCCGGGTCTGTTTTCCCGTCGTATTTTTCCAGTTTGGAAATGTCGAAACGCCTCGGGAGCGGTCCCGCTAATATCTCGTCAGACAACGGGGAGGCTCTCCAGTTGACTCCGAGCTCAAAAGCTCCTCCCCCAAGACCCTCGGTCCTGATTTCATAGAGTCCCTCGGTTCTTGGGCCGACGAACTGGCTGCTTGTTCGGTATCCATGGTTTTGGCTGTTCGTTGGTTGCCAAGGAATTGGTGGCAACATTTCTCGCTCTCCGCGGCTGGCGACGTGCGTTCCTTCCTTTTCAAAGGACACAGGGGTCAGCTTATCGGTGCCGCCCTTTTTGTACCGCGAAGGGTCTGCCCTGGACCCTCGAATGCGCTGGGACCGATTCTTTCGCGTCCGTTGGGCTCTCTCCCGGCGCAGGTACTCCTCGCCGGACGAATCGTCTGAGGGATAGTCCGACGTTATGGCCCGATGGGTGTCCAGGTTCCGACGAACCTTGACGGCCTCTTCGTCATCGGGAGGTGAACCTCGGTAGTACCTGACAGGTCTAACCTCCGCCCGCGAGGCTTGGCCGCGACCAGCCGCTTCCCGATCGTCCAGGGCGGGTTCTTTGCCCTTCCCCTCACGAATCCTTTTTTCGTCCAGTGCCCGCTCTCGCTCCTCTTCTAACCGGGCAATATCTTCGAGCAACTGCTTTCGGGTCATAATCAGGGTCGACCGCTTATCCCGACCGCCGTTCCACTCCCGACCGGGAGCTCCCGCGTCTTCCGACCCAGCAGCGGCTCGGACGACCTCCCTACCGTCCCTCTCCAACGTCGCTTCGCTATTCATCCCGTACAGTGTGATTTTCAAAGAACAGAAGATTCCTTTTCGGTATCACTGTTCCCACAGACGGCGCCAATGATGAGTGAATTGCTGTCAAAAGAATATATTTTGGATCTGGGACCTGATATGACTAGAGAGAGAAAGTGTAGAGAGATAAAGTAGAATCTGAGAAAGTAATATTCAATACCCCTTTTTTGGGCAAGTGGGTCATCCTTTTATAGTAAAATAAGGTGGACCCATTTAACCTACTAGTGGGCCGTTCATCGCATTTCAATGAAGCCCTTCTTATTATTACATTGTTGTAAATTAGTCCTTGAAAGACTTTAAACACTCGATTAATCCCATCAACTATTATCTACTGCATTTTTACCCCTATTGCTTGGATCGGCGGATTCCGCCCTCATCAGTTATGTCACAAAGAAGAAAAAGAAAAATGTTATTGTAGGAATAAAAGATAAGGATGTCTGGATTACTGACCAAGGTGATATTGCTTCTTCTGCAGTGTCACATTTCAAAGCCATCCTCTCAGATGTTCCTGATAATAAACAGCTTGTTAATGAGCAGGATTCAATTCTAAATAATATCCCTAATATTGTTAGGGACTGTGATAATGCTGAGATTGGTAAACCTACATCTAGTGAGGAAATTAGAACTGTCTTAAATGGAATGAAGAAAGACAGTGCTCCAGGAATAGATGGTTTCAACACCTTTTTCCTAAAGCACTGCTGGGAAATAATAAATGTTGATCTTTGTAAGTCTATAAATGCATACCTTTCTGGTGCACCTATACCAAAGGGTGTTTTTGCTACTGGGATAGTATTGGTCCCCAAAGTAGCCAATCCTATTACATGGAATAATTTTAGACCGTTAAGCATGTGTACCATTGTTAATAGATTTTATTCTGCTCTTATCAATAGGAGAATTTCTTATTTACTACCTACAATTGTATCTAGAGGACAGTCTGCCTTTGTAAAAGAAAGGCTTGTTCATGAGAATATCTTAGTGATTAAAGAAATGCTTCATAACATGGATAGAAAGCCTTCTAAAGGCAACATTATTTTACAATTGGATATGACAAAGGCGTTTGACAAGCTGTCTCACACCTTTGTCATAAAAACACTTAGATGTTTTGGGTTCTCTGATGCAATTGTGTCTATGGTGCATAAGCTTATTTCTAATGTAATGATATCAGTCCTACTTAACGGGTCAAGTTCAGGATACTTCCCTCAGAATGTAGGATTAAGACAAGGAGATCCACTATCTCCCTGTCTTTTTATCCTTGCTGAGGAAGCTCTTTTGAGAGGGCTGACAAATCTTTATAATTCTAATAATTCTATGCAATTTCATATTAAAGCAGGATACATCTTACCATGTCTAGCCTTTGCAGACGATGTGGTTATATTCTCCAACAGCACTCCTTTGGCAATCAAAAACTTATGTGACCTGCTAACCAAATACCAGAATGAGTCTGGGCAACTGATAAATATTGACAAAACTAAGGTGATTACTTCTAAAAGAAGTGCTAGGGCTCATACTGCCAGAATTAAAGCAACCATGGGCTACAAGATAGAAAATGCTCCTTTCAGCTATTTAGGAATCACAATTGCACCAAACAACAAAGGGAAGCATTTCTCCCCTCTTTTATCTAAGATACTAAATAAGATAAATGAATGGGACTTAAAGAATCTGTCTTATAGTGGCAGATTGTCACTTATAAGACATGTTCTCTATCCCATCATTTTCTTTTGGATGCAAAACTGTATCATACCAAGGAACATTTTATGTAAAATTGAAACTTATTTCAATAGATTTCTGTGGAGACCAAAGGTAAATGAAGGTGCAATGCATTGGGCAAGCTGGAGACATCTTTGCAAGCCCTATGAAGAGGGTGGTTTGAATGTCAAACTTTTGTCTGACATTCAACTTTCCTTTGCTTACAAGCTCTGGTTTTGCTTTAGAAAAGGGTGTTCCCTTTGGTCTGAATTAATCTCTAAAACATATTGTTTGGAGAGGCACCCAATCAATGCTAGGTGTGGAGTCAGTGACTCTATAGTGTGGAAAGGTTTATGTTCTGTTAGAGAGAGGGCAGAGCAGTATGTTCAATGGAAAATAGGCTGTGGAAATGTAGATTTTTGGAGGGACTCATGGCATGAGATGCCTCCCATAATTAATGCTGAAAACTTATGGTATCTTCCAGCTAAAGTTAAAACTTTTTGGAAAAATGAAAGCTGGGATTTCAGTTTACTATCCTCTCTATCTAGTGAGAGACAACAACACATACAAAGTGTTAAAATCTCTCCTGATAAGGAGGATAGTATAAAATGGAGTTTATCAAAAGATATGAGATTTAGCACAAAGAAAACCTGGGAAAACATTAGAACAAAAAACAGTATTTCTTTTTTCTTTAAAAAGATTTGGCACAGTTTTATGCCAACAAAATTTTCATTTTTTAGCTGGAAGCTACTTAAGAATTTCATTCCAGTTGACAGTATACTCTTGAAAAAACATTTCATCATAGTTTCTAAGTGCCAGTTTTGCTGCAATTGTGAAGATGCTTCCCACCTCTTCATCAATTGCAGCTACGCTTGGCCCATATGGAACTACTATGGAATGTTGTTCAAAATACCAGTAAGAAGATATATGGGTCTTAGGCATATGCTATGGGTTTAGTTCAAGTCTACTCACTGTAAATTACACATCACACATATTGTGCCTCAGTTGATATTATGGACTATTTGGTATAATAGAAATCACAGTAAATTTGATAAAACTATCGACAGCTTTCAAAATGTGGTCAATAGAATTAACAGATTTATCTTATCCATAGACTTAAAACTAAGGGCTAAGCATTGGGTTGGTGTTGAAGATGCAGGACTGAAACTAGGTGCATTATCTATATGCAAGAGAAAGGTTTCTTACCGATGCTGGAGAGCTCCTGCTCTGGGACGACTCAAAATAAATGCTGATGGAGCTTGCGATTTCACTGGAGAGGCGACTGGAGGAGTAGTCGTTCGGGATCATACAGGATGTTGCATAGAAGGAGCTGGATTCACGTTTGGAAAGCTCACACCATTTCAGGCAGAGAGGCGTGCCCTGATGGAAGCTCTATTGTTGTGCTACATGAGAGGATGGACAAAAGTCGACATTGATGTGGATAGTTTGTCACTGGTGTACCAAATCTCTTCAGGTGAATCTCTTTGCCAAGGATGCACATTGTGCAAAGAAATGTTGAATCCATCCATGAAAATCAGTCACGTATCTAGAACAGAAAATATGGCGGCAGATTGGGTTTCGAAGCATTCGCTGAAAGTGAGAAGAAACTGGGCTTTCAATTGCAATCAAGTACCAAATTCGTTATTAGCGATTTTGATGCTTGAAAGTTTGGGTGTTGGATACATTGATCCAGGCTAGGGTTCATGTATGGAAGAGTTTCATTGAGGTGAAAGAGAGAAGGCGCTGAAAAATAAAGGAAATTAGGGTTTTTCTAATTAGGGTTCGATCTCAGTATAATTAGGGAATTAGGGTTTCTTTTCTTTCCCTATTGCCTAGTATTGGGCTTTGTAATTTCTTTCAAAGGTCTGATATAGTTGGGCCTCTTATGTACTGAACATTATTTCATTTAATACAATAGTTATATTGCTTAAAAAAAATATTTAATTTAGGATAATTTTATGTTTACTTTTTTATAATAAAAAAATTATAAATAAAAATCGTTGAATCTTTAATTTTTTTTCTCTTTCTTTTTTCAATTACACTAAAAACCTTTCAAAATACCAATCTACCAAACTATTCTTTTTACCTAAAAACCCTTCAAAATACCAATCTACCGAACTATTCCTTTTACAAATCCAACTTCACAATTTAGGACCATGAATACCATAATAACAAATATTATATTATATATTTATATATATATATATATCTATCTATATATATATATATTATAATTATTATTTTTTAATTTCTAAAATATTAATATTTATAACAAATAATATATATAGAGAGTTAAATTGAGATTTTCTATTCATATATTAATTACATATTACTAATACAATAATAAAAAATGAATCATGAAGTTGTCATTTACTTACAAATTTTGGTTTTCTATTTTTTTTTCTTCCTTCTATATCGATTTATATGTTCTGTTTTTATTCTAATTAGTTGTTTTTTCTATTTCGGTGTATGTGAATTTTATAAGCTGGATTAGAGTTTGATTCTGGAGTGGTAGAGAGACAGATAATAATTTTATTAACCAGATTAAATTTTATTTCTATAATTAAAAACTATTATTTTCAATTATCCAACATTTTATTATTTTCAATTATCCAACATTAGTTTCTTTTGATAAACCATGAAAAAAATTCAATGGCACGAGCTTGGCAATAAATTTTATCGTCATAAATTTTTATTATTAAAACATTTATGTTTATAGTTATTTTTCTTAAATTGCGTATTTGTTTTATTAAAATTTGTTGGGGTTTCATATGAAGATTGGAAAGAAAGATGGAAATAGAAAATGAAGAGAGAAAATGAAAAAAATTAAGGAAAGAGGAGAGAGAAAGAATTGTTACAAAGCTATGAGTTATTGCTTGGTGGTTTCATCTCCAATGGCTTTCATTTATTTTTAGAGCTATTGAAAGTGTTTTTTTGTCACGCAGCTAAAGTGTGAAGCTATGATATGGTAGGTTGGTTTTTTGTTTGTTAAATAAGAATTGTTAGTTCTTTTGGTAGTATTATTTCCAAATTTAAATTGTTTTGGTATTATTTATATTAGAGTTTTGTATTGTTTTCAATTGGGTAATATTTTTTACAATTAAGATTGTTGTTGATGCTTTGATTGGTTTTTGTCGGGTTTTTATAATGGTTGGCGGTAATGATTGATTACAACCGACCTGGACTTGCTGGAAAAGCATCACGACAAGGAACACCTATGGGAATTCGCTTTGAAGTAGAAAACCGAGCATCAACACATCGAACAGTTAGTAGCATAAACAATTAGCAACCACTTGAGAAAGATTATAAAATGTCATTGAATGCAACCGACCCGAAACATATTTCTTAGTTATTAGGAATTAATTGGAGTTTGAAATGAACTTGGAAATTTCTCGGAAAAACTTTGACGGTTCTCATTTTACCATTATTAGTTTGAGAAGATATTTTAACATATATAATTCTTTTATATTGTATGTTTACGTGTATAAAATATTATGACACACCATTATTCCATCATTTGATGTTGGTATTTCTATATATGTATACACACCTTTTTTTACTTATTGTATTATTAATCCAATAATTGACGAAAACTACTATCCAAAAAAAGAGAATTATTATTTATGCCAAAAATAGAAAAATCTACCTAAGTTTGTCAAACATCCTGCGGAAGGTAAGATTGCATAAATTTTGCCAACCATTTGGTAGAAAAATGCTCAAAATTTGTTACAACTACGAATAACAATTTTGGATTTTTTTTATGTAGCAATTTCATAATAAAAACAACTTATTTTTTTAAAATGGTTGTTACCATAAACAAACATTAGTACTATTTGTGATGGTGCTATAATGATATATTTTTTACTATACGTACTGGTTTGGACGAATAACACCTATTAGAAAAAAACGCAGCATATAAATTCAATCATTATGCATAGTTACCATAATTTATCTTCCAACTTCTCTAGCAAAATCACAAACTAATATTTGAGACTTTTTTTCTTTAAAAAATAAATATACAACCATTAACTTAGAGGTTAGTGATTTTGAATCCATAAATTTTCTAGCTTTTTAACACATAAAGAAAACAATCTTTTAAATCAAAGTTAAGTTTGTGTTTTTGAAAATTATAAGGTATATTATCATTGTCTGGTATCGTAAATGGGTTTTAGACTCATAGCGAAATGATGAATGCAGAGCTTCGTACTGTTCTTCACCTCGACAATGAAGCATATGAAGATGTTATTTCTGAAACTTAACATATATATATTACCAAGCACAATATAGGTAACTTTGATAGATTTTTACATGTCAGGTTTTAGGATACTTGAGGTGCAAAACTATACGTCGTATTTGAATTGACAACCCTAAGTAACTCATTTCTTGTAAAATTAATACATTTAAAGTACAAAAACTAGGCAACAAATATCTTGTGAAATTAGTATATTTGAACTTCGAAGCTAGAAAACATATATTATGTGAAATTAAGATATTTGAACTGCGAAACCTAGGTAACTTGTGTCTTGAAAGATACATAATTTCACAACATAAGGCATATTACATTTTACACATGACTTGGGAATTTGTCGGAAACGACAAATTTGTGAGAGTATATCACCAGATTATAGCAAATTTGAAAGAAAAACGCCTCAATTTTAGTGAACTTCATACAATATTTTGTCGCATTAGACTATCAAATTTTCATACACCACATAATTGGTGGATAAAATGAATTATATCGACAAATCACTAATGAATTAATTTTTGTCAGTCCAACCACTGATCTATTGATTTTGTTATGATCAGTATGTTAAATTTATCCTAGATTTTTTATGTCATAGGATGAAGATTTGAGTGAAACTTTAGCCTATATTTTTTTTATCATTTTCCAACCTAAACTAGTAATACTAAATTTTATGATAATGCTTGCAAAATATTTGCAATGCATATGCAAAACCATATATATCTTATGTACTAAATATGTAGGATGTTGGCTACCGGATATGGTAAACTGATATCTACAAAACTTACGTGGCTTATTTTGTCACATAACTATTAAATAAAATTAATTATGTCTTCCAAAGCATGTCGTGGTATGAATTGTCTTATTACCAGGTTACTTTACATGCTTGTTCATATCGTTTTCAAGACTAACCTAATAATATATATATATATATGATAACAATTGCGAAACATATAACATATATGTTGTGAAACGTGGAAAACTAATATATGTGAAACTTGTGCAATGATTTGTGAAATGATAACAAATATATAACATTTGCTACCTCAACATGTTTTTGTGTTTTGGAGCTCATTTGATTGAAAAAAATTATTTTTCAGATTATAGATCAAATTGAGGTATCACATACCATATGAAATAATAACTTGATCCAAGAACAAGTTATTGTTTATGCACAGTCGAAACCAGTATTTTATACCAATTTTGATCTGGCCATGGGATCATCTCATGTTCAACTCTAATATACATGGGCTCTAAGTAATGAGTGGGAGACTTAAATACCTAAAAAAAGAATTCATTCTCAAACTCGGATTCCGCGGTTATTTTCAAGTATACAAAAAATGGACTACAAAATATGGAAGTACGTGGTAATAATAAAGCTAAAATTTACATATGGGAGACATAGTATAATGCACTTTTAAAACATATGATCATATATGTTAACTTTTATTTTATTCTAACAAATTTAAATTTTATTTTATTTAAGTCGTATGAGAGAAACATACGATTATAAACTTACTATACATGATGAGGATATATATAAATAAGGAGTAAGCATAATTATTTTACAATATGTAAAATGATTAGTTTATAATATATAAGGGAGATTTGGTTTAAAATGTAAATATAAAGGATTAGATGTATAATTTGTGATAAATATGTTTGTGCTAAGTACTAAAGTGAGGTGAATTATCCACATAATAAATCAAGATCTGTTACATTTAACCACGTCACCTATAAATATGTGTACTTTTCTTGGGAACGAGGATTATTTAAGACTTTTTACTTTTAACTACTTTCTCTCACTAGTACTCTTGATAAACTTTATCTCTCTAAAATCACTCTTAATCAAAGCATAAATCTCTGTAAACCTCTCTTTTCCCTTAAAATTACTTAGACTTATCATTGGTGACTACAATGGGAGACACACTTGGTACCTAGGTTTGAAATCTAAAACCAAAGAAACAAGCGATCAGAAAACATAAAAAATTTCTTGAAGCTCAAATTATGTAACGGTATTTGTCGAATGAAAGGTAGTAAAGTCAAGAATGGGCAGAGATTAAGATCGAAATGGAATCCAAGTAAATGGTCGACCCGATTAGTCTAATGTTGAGGATCAGTAGAATCAATTATTAAAAAGAATAACTTATTTGAATGACCAACTTGATTAGAGGGAACAACTGGTTAAATTTTATAGGGTATAATATGGGGTGCAATGAGTAAATGAGAAGAAATATTTGTAAGACCAATCTGACGAGTCTCACAATATTCACCGAGCAATGGGCGATCGTCAAGAAGTACAATTTCAGTCAGAAAAGGGATACCATTCTTCTAGGAAGGAGAAGAAAAACAAGCATCAATATATCCGGCAGATACAAATGAGTCTCTTCGGTCATATTTTGAGGAAGTTCCCCAAAATCTTGAGAAAGGTGATTCTTACATAATATAAAAGGACAAGCATTCTTCGAAGAGGCATGATAATCTTTCTCTGAATTCTCGAAAGGGCATAAATCTCAAAAACCATATGAATATAGACTCGTGACTGAAAAATCCACTCTTTGAGTATAATATGGCCAATCAATACACTAATCAAACATAGCAAATCTTGTACACAATTATGGGAAGTGGAATATGAGGTAATCAATACAGATAAAGAATATATTGGATTACTTCTCTTATATCACATGTGCTATATCGATACCACTTCCGAATCATTTTAACATTACTAAAGTTGAAAATTTCGATGGTACACAAGATCTTGACGACCATATTGAATAATTTGAAAACTACATTATGAATTTTCGAGGATGATGAAAAGCTAGTGTGTATGGAATTTTCATAAAATTTCAAGGGAACACCCTTGAAATGGTACAACAGGGACTAACTTTAAGATATTTTATACATCTTTCCGAATACAGTTTGTTGGGAGTAAAGAAATTCGAGCTAATGGGAATACTATAATTCAATGCAAATATGTTATTTGAGAAAAAATGAAAGATTAAATTAGATGCTTTGTGTTAACCAAGAAAGAGTTAGATGACTGTGACGACCAGGTAGCATGCGCAACTTTTAGACAATGACTGCTCCTTGGAGATTTAACAAATGAAACTATGAGGAAATGAAAACTAACTTTTGGGGCTTTAATGGAACAAGTAGAGAAGTAGATTAAAGTGGATGAATCAACAAGGGTTTGGATCAAACCTAGTTTATCTTAGAGGAACTTAGGACAAGGAAATACTCCCACCAGTCAGGGTTATCAGGGTATTACTTCGTATTCCCAAGGACCATTATGCCCAAATGTATCCACTAATTTACCTATTTGGTCAGGACCATCATAACCTTCTAACTACCAACCACTTCAGGTTAAGTCAAATTAGTGAGCAAGACTAGAGAATTGTGCAGATTTGACCAAAAATGTGGTAATAATTTTTTAAATAACTAAAAACCATGTTAATTTTTGAAAACCTTCACCAATAAATATACCACGGGAGGAGCAAAATGATAAAAATATTAAATACCACAATGAAGTTGGCATGGTACATCAAATTGTATAGCTCTAAAAAAATAAATTCAAATTGTGATAGAAAATGGTAAGTTGACAACTTTTGTTAAAGGACATGAAAGTGGTCGAAATAATTCGAACGCTAATACACATGCCAGTATGTTGTAAATTTGGCTTCGAAGTAGGGAAATACGTTGTTGTTTGCTAACCCTAAGAAGGGAATTGATGTATCTATGGAAATACCTTGATCCAATTCCAGATTGAAGGGTAATGTTGGTAGTGAATGAGCCGATGGTACAAGGATATATTTGCAATTTATGTGAATATTTTGAGTCTTTGGAAATATTTGGAGGAGATATTATGGCTGGGAAGACTAACATTTTCAGAAAAAGGCATGCGGTAAGTTGAACTACTCAGCTGGAAAGAGGAATGTATACTCATTTTTATGGAAAGAGTGTTGCACCCTTTATTTTACTTTATGAAGACGATCAAACAGGGATAAATGGTCCTCATGAAGATGCAGTAGTGATCGGAGCAGAAATAACGAGCAATGAGATTCGAAGATGACTCATTGATACTACTAGTTCAACTAATTTGTTGTTTCTGTCCACATATGAGATTATACATAATCCTCTACTGATTATTTCATCTGAACATACTATAATAGGATTTACTGGGGTGATAGTACAAGTTGTTGGAGAATTTGAAGGTGAAGTTTTACTAGGTCGTGGTCCATTTAAGAAAAAAGTTAAAGTTTTGTTTATAGTAGTAAATTGTCCGACTATCTATAATGCTATTTTTGGGAGATCATGGCTATCACGAATGCATGTTGTAGCTAATACAATTCATCAATACCTGAAATTTATAATTGGGGATCGCGTAAGGGTCGTTCAAAGCAGCCAACAGATGGCTAGGGAGTCATATGCAACAGTTTTTCACACCAAGAAGGGTGTGGTTATTGACATAATAACATAATAGTAGTTAAGGTGGCCAACCTCAGATTGATATCACCAACTTTACGTTATTAATTATTAAGATACTTGTAAAAAACTTTTGAGGTTTTTGTTTGGAAAACTGAAGATGTTGTGGGGGTTCTCTCCGAGGTGATTTTCAATAGCTTGGCGGTTAACCTAAAAATCATACTTATTATTCAAAAGCGAAGGAATTTTTCAATAGAAAAGTCTAAGGAAATAGTAGAAGAAGTAGATCGGTTATCTAAGGTAGGACATATATGAGAAGCACATTATCTATTATGGACTGCGAATCGTGTTCTTGTAAAGAACAAAAACAAAAAATTAAGGATGTGTATTGGTATGAAATAAAGTTGGATTATGAGAATCAAGAACTAAAATCTTCACAGAGAGAGTTTTCAGTAGTGAAAGTAGTATTGCACTTCTAATTATTTCATAAGTGTAACTGTCCTCCTCAGCCTCTATAAATAGACCAGGTGAATCAGTTACAAAAATGGTTACATGAGTGAATATTTACAACTTAGTCCCTATATTTCTTATATAAACTTAATCTTGCCTTATATTTGTAGAACTTATCAATCTAGTCCTTACTAATTACATTTAGGCCCTCGTAAAATATATTTCCTTATCAGTAGCCCCCCTAGTTCTTATACAAACAATTTATAAGAACTATTCGCTCTTCGAACTTTACCTCGAATAAATACAACTTTATTCACTTTATCTCTTCATTATGGTTGAACTCAATGATCTGTGACTTCTCTTCGAATTTATTAATAAGTGCAAACAGATTTTCCAATCGCTTCGAACTTATTAACTTGAAGTACAGCCTCGCCTTTACTTCGAATATTATTACTAGAAACATAATTTTGCTGATACTTCGAAATCCCTGATCCCTACTTGATAGATTGATTAGACCTTTGATAGTAGACCTATGACACTACACGTTTTCTTTTCGTTTCACATTCCACCCAATGAGAGCAACTCACTGGTTTTGCTTCTCCATATTCTCAACGTCACTCCTTTAACCTATAAATACCCAACTCTTCATTCACTAAGAACTTTTTAGAGAAATCTCTTCTTGAACCATCTTCAACATGTTCTTCATCTTCATCCTATTCTTCAAGCCATCTTCAACCTGTTCTTCATAAACCTTTAAATCACTTCATCTTTTTCATCCACCAAAGCAACCTCTCAGATCAATACCCATTGTATGAGAAGATATCCTAAATACAAAAGATCTAAACCCAGAAAACCAGTAAAATCAAAGAAACCTCTCTTTCCTGGTTCTAGTAACCAAGTATTCGGTGCCTACGATTATCTTTGTATTTCACAAAGAGCTAAAGAATACAAGGCTGCTGGGTTGATCTACAACGGTCCTCATTCTTCTTCTACCACTTTTAAATATGGTAACTTCGACCCTAACCTTGCCACTTCGTCTTCACCCTTAGCTTCAAAACCAGAAACTAATCAAGAAAGTTTTCCTCCTCGAAATCAACCTACTTCTCCATTGCTAAGACCTCATCGAAAATCTAAAGTTGTTACTTTAGACAAACCACCAACTTATAAAAAACCACGACCCAAATCGCCTGTCCTTCAATTTGAAGCGACTAAAAATCTTCAACCCAATTCACTCCCTCCTCAATTCGAGGCTATCAAAGTTAAACGTGCCAAAAAATCACCCTTTCTAGCAATGGGTGAAGAAGCAGAAACCTCTTCTCCTCCCCCACAAGAAGTGGTTGACACTACACCAGAAAGTAGTCAACCAATTCTTGTGACTCAAGCAGAAACTCAAATCCGAAGTCGCTCTAACGAAGTCACTGATGAAGATAACAACAAAGACGATTCTGAAGCTACTGAATCTGATGCCGAAGAGGATTCCGAGGCTGACAGTGTGGTTCCTCCAAAAAAGATTCGAGGGAAGAAACCTCTCATTACACTCCCCGAGGACGTTGCTGCCTTGGTTCAAGAAAATCTTAAACTCCTTTCTCCTCGGTACATTCTTGCCTTAAAGAATGTATCCTACACTTACTACCTCGAGTCAGAGAAAGAGATGCTCAAAAAACTATGGGGATTAACCGATAATATGACTCTTCGACTACCAGTAGAAGGAGAGACACCTCTAAACTATCAGAAAGATGAGTTGGTAGTCTACCCTGAGCTCTTCAACTGGGGACTTCGGTTTCCCCTTAATCCGATGATAGTGAGGTACTTCGAAATCCATAGATTGTGTCCAACACAAGTCACTCCCAACCAGCTTTTCACTTTATTCTCAGCAATCATGGTATCGAGGCTTGGAGGCATTCCCCTCGAAATCGAGGACTTCATCTCAGTAACCAAAGTTTCGAATGGCCCAGTTTTGCCATTTTATTACCTAACTCTAGAGGATGATTTAAAAATTGTCGACGACCTCCTCGAAGCTGACAAGTTCTGGAAACAAAGATTCGTTTTCTTATCAGGAGCTTGGGAAAACGGCAAAGAGATTTCTGATGCCAATCCCTCAAAACTCACCCTTACTTGGAGAGATAGCAGTAAGTAACACCTCCCCCCCTTTTTTTTACTTAACCAAATTAATTAAGTTTATTTATCTAACTGTTTATCTCCCCTTTTTTTTAGAAATTCCGAGGCGATTTAAGAGTCGTCGAAAAGAAGCCAAGGTCATCTTCCAGCAAATGGCTGAGTGGGCAGAAAAATCTTGGGGCAATGGTTTTCACTCAGCCTTTGAGCCGATCAATTTCGTCAACAGCCATCTCTGGCGTATATCTTTAGGGGCTGACTTCCCTCAGGATCCGATGATCCCCCCGGATCCTATCCTAGCAGTTCAGATGATACTTTCTCCAGATGGGAAATGTTATCTTCCCACCCGGAATCGAAGTGAAAGCCACCTACCATTGAAAAAGAAGGGAAAACAAACCCTCAAAAAACCCAAAACAATCAAGGCTAAGCCTTCCAATCCTTCGAAGACTGTAGGAAAGCGAAAAGCATCTGCATCTCAGCTTCCCCCCATATCCAAAGAAGACGAACCTGTTCTGAAAAAGAAAAAAGACAATTCTCCAAAGAAGAAAAAGAACAAGTCTAGCACACCCAAGAAAAAGAACGAGGCTGATATACTAGAGGAAGTACTAGCTTCCGAGGTACACGGGAAAACTTTTATTGAAGAAAATCCTGATGGAGGGCTGACACTAAGAGATAATCAAGTAGACGATTACCTTAACCTCGAAGACTTCAATTCAAGAGGGGATTTTGCATTTACTGGCAATGGCTCCCCACCCACCAATTTTATTTCATCAACTTCTACTGGGGTTGCTATGGCCTCGACATCTAACGCCATCGTTCATGTTCATCACCAACCAACAATCTTTCCTAATTCAGACAAATCCGATGAGGTAGCTTCGATCCTTCGTCCTTTTGATAATTTAAGTGCTGCAGCCAATAAATTATGTGAAGAAGTAAAAAATTCACACGCACAATTGGAGCTTCTTGCACAAAAATTGATCAAGAGAAAAAAAGAAACAGAGTCTGAAAAGACTTCGAAAATTGAGGCACTTCAGAAATTCGAAGCTGAGAGAGAAAAACTTCTTAAAGAGCACAAAGAAAAAGTCGAAGCTCTGGAGACTTCTCATCGACTAGCTCTTGAAGACCTAAATTCTCAACATTCCACTGCTATCTCCGAGGCAAAGAAAAAATCCTCCGATGCTGAGAAACTTGTTAAAGAAACTCAGGAGAAGCTGGAGAGTTTCCAAACTCAGTTGACTACGCTTCGAACAGGATTCGAGGAAGAAAAGAATGTTGCCGTCAAAAAGGCCGAAGCCGCCGTTGGTTCTTTAATGCTTGAAGGTATCAAGAAAGCTCAAATTGATACAGCTATTCAACTTCTTCGAGAAGTTCATGCTGCCTGTCCAAGGCTGGATTTATCAGATCTTTGGAAACAAGTTCCTGAAGAAAGTCGCCCAAGGGAAGCATTCGAGGTGCCACCAAGCTCCTCAGAAGAAGAAGATGCTTCAGAAGGGTCATCGGAAGAAGAAGAAGAATAAGACGCCTAATAGACTAGACATGTCATGTTTGTTTTTGTGTATTTGGCTAAGTAGTTTTATCCCTTTTGTAAGCCTCATGTTTTATTCGACGAACAAGCAACTTCTAATATTTTTAAATTCTGGTGTGCTTATTTAAACTTGTCGTTAAGAAAAATAGATGCACTTATAAGACGTGGCACCTCGAAAAATAGATGCACTCATAAGACGTGGCACCTCGAAAAATAGATGCACTCATAAGACGTGGCACCTCGAAAAATAGATGCACTCATAAGACGTGGCACCTCGAAAAATAGATGCACTCATAAAACGTGGCACCTCGAAAAATAGATGCACTCATAAGACGTGGCACCTCGAAAATTTGGTTGTTTCTTCAAAGCTATTGCTTCGGAAAATTATTCTTGGTTAACTTCCAAAGATGATCAATCTTTGCCAAGTCACCAAAATAATAAATCACCCATTAATAAACAACCAATGGCCAAAAGAAATTTTATTAAAAAATTCAATATTAACCAGACACCTCGTTAAAACCTTTCTGGGCCAACATATAAGGAAAAAGTATGTCTGTTTTACAAAAATTCGAAGTTTGGTTTTACTCACAGTACAATTTTAAATGCTCTATATTCCAAGGATGCTTGAGCATCCTCCCCTCTCGATCAGACAACCTGTAGGAACCTGGCTTGACCTTCATTTTAACTTCGTAAGGACCTTCCTAATTCGGAGCCAATTTTCCGAGGTGCTTGTCCCTAGTATGAAGGAATACTTTTCGTAACACTCGATCGCCAATTTTAAATTCTCCCCTCTTAACTTTAGCATCGTACCTGCTTCTCATTAATGTTTGATAATGGACCACATTCAAATGTGCTTTGACCCTTTTTTCCTCTAACAAATCAAGCTCAACCCTTCTAGCTTGATCATTATCCACATCGGAATATCGTAGTAATCTATAAGAAGGCAATGTAGATTCAGCAGGGCACACAACATCCATTCCATATACCAAAGAAAAAGGAGTCTCCTTCGTAGCCTCTCTTGGGGTTGTTCTATATGCCCATAACACCTCTTGAAGATAATTTGGCCATTTCCCTGCTGCTCCTGCCAAATTTTTCTTCAAGCCATCTAAAATAGATCTATTTATAACTTCCATTTGTCCATTTGCTTGGGGGTGGAAGGGAGTAGAAAAGCATTGATGTATCCCTTTCGAAGAGCAAAAAGAGTCCATTTCCTTGTTATTAAATTGAGGACCATTGTATGTTGTTATTTTTCGAGGAACTCCAAAACGGTAGCAGATGTTACTTTGAATAAACTTGATTACATCCTTAGCTTTTGTCCCAGCTAAGGGTTCTGCTTCTGCCCACTTCAAAAAATAATCAACCGCAACAATAATCATCTGTCTTCCACCAGAATCCATAGGTAATGGTCCTACTAAATCAATCCCCCACCTGTCGAAAGGAACCGCCTCTGAAATTGTCATTAGGGGAACTGCTGGTTTGTGTATTAAATTTGCATACCTTTGGCAAGTATCACAGCTTCGAACTAAAAACTTGGCATCTTGCAAAATGGTTGGCCAATAATACCCTGCCAACAATACCCTATGCGTTAAAGCTTTGAATCCACAATGGGCTGATCCATCCCCATCATGCAGTTCGGATAGAATATTTTGAGATTCTTGCTTGCTTAAACATCGTAGCAAAGGTTTCGACGCAGACCTTTTGTACAATACCCCATCCAATACCACATAGCCAAGAGCTTTATACTTTATTTTCTTGAGCAAGTGTTTATCAAGAGGTAATATTCCCTTCGAAATAAAGTTTAACAAGTCAAACCTCCAATCTCCTCGAGTGCACATCGGATCATTTACCACCTCATTAACAACTTCACACTGCTCAGAATTCGATATAATTGAAGGCGATGGTTGTGTCATGATCCATGGATATTCTTCAGAGTAAGCCATTGTTGCCAAAGAATCAGCCATTGTGTTGCTACCTCTTCGAATATGCTCCACTTCGACATTTTCAAATTGTGCCATCATTCCTCGTAGCTCTTGTAAGTACAAAACCAAACGTTCCTTTTTAGCTTCTGATACTCCTTTAACATGGTTAACTACCAACTGCGAATCCGTTTCCAAGCGCACAAATATTGCTCCACAAATCTTTGCTAACCGTAATCCTGCTAGCACAGCTTCGTATTCAGCTTCGTTGTTCGAAGCATGAAATCCAAATTTTATAGCTTGAAACATAAATTCCCCTGTTGGTGCTACCAATTCAACTCCTGCACTCGACCCTTTATTACTGGATCCCCCATCAGTTCGTATCGTCCACGTCGGATTCACGTTCACCTTTTCGCCATCTTTCTCTTCGGATCTGCTTGAGTGAAACTCAACCAAGAAATCTGCTAAGGCTTGAGCTTTGATAGCTGTTCGATGAGAGAATAACACATCAAAATCTCATAATTCTACAGACCACTTAGTCATCCTTCCTGAGATGTCTGGCTTTTGCAACACATTTTTTAATGGATATGAAGTTCGAACCACAATCGTATGTGCCTGGAAATAAGGGCGCATTTTCTTTCTGCCACTACTATACACAGTGCCAATTTTTCGAGCTTCAAATAGCGTTTCTCAGCATCAACCAAACTTTTGCTGACATAGTAGACAGGCTTCGAAATTCTCGTTTCTTCACTGACCAGAACTGCACTCACTGCATAATCTGATACTGCTATATACAAAAATAACTGCTCATCCTTTCGAGGCTTTGACAATATTTCAGGAGAGGACAAAAGATTTTTTATCTTCATAAAAGCTTCTTCACAATCCGAAGTCCACTCAAAATTATTAGGTCTACGCAGCACCTGGAAAAAAGGGAAGCACTTATCTGAAAAACGAGAAATGAATCTGTTCAAAGCTGCTAACCTGCCCGTCAACATTTGCACTTCTTTGATATTCCGAGGTGAAGACATCGATATCAGAGCCTTCAATTGTTCTGGATCCACTTCGATTCCTCTTTCACTAATCATGTACCCCAGAAACTTGCCAGATCGAACTCCAAATGTACATTTTTCTGGGTTCAACTTCAATTGTATGGCTCTGAGATTCAAAAACGTCTCTTCCAAATCATCAATGTGTTCATCATCACTTTTTCTTTTAACAAGCATATCATCGATGTACACTTCGATATTTCTCCCTATTTGTGAAGCAAACGCCTTATTCATCAGCCTCTGATATGTTGACCCAGCATTTTTTAATCTGAACGGCATCACTCTATAGCAGTGCAAACCTCTGTCAGTGATAAAAGTCGTGCTTTCTTCATCATCTGGATTCATTCGAATCTGATTATACCCCGAAAATGCATCCATAAATGTTAAGATTTTATTTCCCGAAGTGGAATCCACTAACTGATCGATTCGAGGCACTGGAAAAGGATCTTTTGGACAGGCTCTATTCAAATCTGTGAAGTCTACGCACATTCGCCATTTTCCGTTCTTCTTTTTCACCACCACAGGATTAGCCGTCCACCTCGGATAATTGGCTTCTCTAATATGCCTCATCTTATATAGTCGATCCACCTCAGCAACTATGGCTTCGGATTTTTCCAACGAAAAAGCTCTTCTTTTTTGAATTATCGGTTTGATCTTCGGATCCACCGCCAAGCTATGACATATGATATCACTTGGGACTCCCACTACGTCTTCGGACCTCCAAGAAAATACATCCAAATTCTCAGACAAAAATTTCAACAATTTTTCTCGCATTGATAAAGATAACAGAGTCCCGATTCGAAGTACCCTGCCATTACTGAAAACATATTCTTCTATTTCCTCATTTACCACCACAGAACTCGGGGTTGACCTCAGATCATCAATTCCATCATCTGTGCCACCAGAAGACAACCCCCCAAACTGCTAATTCTCCATCGGATCATCATTATTTTTGCCTCGTAATCTAAACGCAGCAGCGTAACACTCTCTTGCCACCTTTTGATCACTTCGAACTACACCGACCCGATCCTCGATCACGTACTTCAAACATTGGTGGACCGTAGAGACTACAACATACATTTTAGCCAGCCACGACCTCCCAAAAATAGCGTTGTAGCTCGATGGGCAATCCACCACTACAAAAAGCACTTGTACTTTCTTTTCGAAAGGCCCATTTCCCAAAGAAATATGTCCCTCGAACTCTCCTATCACATTTGCCGTTGCACCAGTAAACCCAATGATAGTTCTCTCAGACCTTTCTATTCGAGGTGGAGTCGTTAATCTATCATATGTTGACTTGAAGAGTACATTGGCAGAGCTCCCGGTATCGATCAACACTCGTCGAATCTCCACCCCGCACACCTCTGCTCCTATGACCACTGCATCTTCATGTGGCCCAGTAATCCCCCTCAAATCATCCCCATCGAAAATTATAAATGGCATATCCTTCTTGTTGCTTAGGTGCGTCGATGATCCTCCTTCTATTTGACGCGTTAAATTCACTATATGCCTCTTCCTCGAATTATTAGTGTTGTTAGTCATCGAATCTCCCCCGAATATTATCAGCGATTCAAAGAAGGCACACAAATCCTTAACACGTCCTTGACGCATCGGCTCATCTATTGACATTAACAATAATCGACTAGGGTCTGGGTCGACATACTCCGAAGCCACATCAAACTCGTCACCTGCAACATCTAAAATCATCAGTGCAGTTTCCTGCTTAGAATTAGGATTACCAATTTTCGGAGCTGCAGCTTTAGCATTCTTCCTGACATATTCCAGCAACTTCCCATTTTCTATCAAAATCTGCATCTCCTTCTTTAGAGCAATGCAATCATTTGTATCATGGCCAATATCATCATCATACCTGCAGAACTTATTATTGCGCTCCTCTCTTGGCCTGTTGATTGCTGGTGGCTTTCTAAAATTTATTGTTCCCCTTGTTTTCTCATATATCGAAGCCACACTTTCAGTCAGATCCGCATAATAATCTGGCCTTACCCATACATTCGATCTGGACCTAAACTGTTGCTGATTATTAGAATTGTGCTGGTTATATCCCCCTTGATACGAGCTTGAAGCTCCTCGGTTAGAAACATTTTGATTATTCTTCGGACGCGATGAGTTATTATTCGAAGTGTTAGCTTGTCCATTCCCTTTCTGAATAGTACTGCCTCCTCCTCGAACCCGCGTCGATTCTTCGACCTTAATCTGATCCTCAACCTGAGCCATGAGAGCTCCAAATGTTAACGCCCTACGCCTCGTAGTCTCATCGGCTAAATCTCCTGGCAACAGTCCTTGTCTAAATGCCGCCATAGCCACACTTTCTTCACAATCATCTAGTTCAGCTTTGGTTGATACGAATCTCTTAGTATAATCCTTCAGCTTCTCTCCCACAACCTGCTTGCATTGTATTATTGTATCCCCATTAGCTCTCATTTCTTTGCTTCCCACAAACTGTCTTCGGAAAGCGGTATAGAAGCCTCTAAAATTTGCAATTTACTCCTTAGGAATCTTGTTGAACCATTTCAGCGCAGTTCCCTTAAACGTCTGAGAGAATGCTCTACACACCAATTTATCGTCGTCTTCGAAATTAGTCATGTAGTTTTTAAATTGTTCTATATGGTCATCGGGATCTTGAGTCCCATCAAACTTATCAACTTTGGAAATATCAAACCGCCTCGGAAGCGGCACAGATCTGATCTCCCTGATCAATGGTGAGTCCCTCCAGTCGACTCCTTGAACATACTGGTCTTCGTTTCTCATCCCCACAGTAGCATATAAACTTGACTCACCTTCATACTTTCGAGGCGAATATTTCCGAGGCGAATATTTCTGAGGTGAATATACTCGCCTATCTTTCTTTTTCCTCCCTTCCTTATACACCTTAGCTGCCCGGAATTCACGTTCTGCTCCTCTTGAATGGCCTCGAGAATATTCATACCTCGGTGTTTCATCTGACTCCGAATTTTCGGAATCCTCTTCATCACTTGATTTAAATACTGTCGCTTCTGGAGTTTTTCTTTCCTTTTTATCCCACTGTACTCCTTTTTTCGCTCAAAACGTGCTTTGCGCTGTTCATACTGAACGTCGTCATCTTCCATTGACTGATCTGACTGATCATCCTGCTCGCCCCTCGCTACTTTAGACCTAAGTCTAGCACCATCACTATTTTCCTTCTTTTTTACCAACTCGTCAAGCTCCGCCACCTTTCTTATCATCTCATTCATTTTTCCCTCGAAATCGAATTGGTTTAATTGAGTTGGAATCGATTTACCTGCCTCTTGCAGATCGGATTTCAAGGTTTCCATAGCCTTTCGAACAGACGGATTGTCACCTTCTTCTGAATTCATCTTCAATCAGCGAAAAACCAAACAAAATACGAAGATTCGAACGAAAAACTTCACAAAACGAAAACTCGAGAGTCGATTTCTGATCGGTTGATCAAGGTATCCTCTCCCCCTCCTTCTAGCGCCAATTTGGTATGAAATAAAGTTGGATTATGAGAATCAAGAACTAAAATCTTCACAGAGAGAGTTTTCAGTAGTGAAAGTAGTATTGCACTTCTAATTATTTCATAAGTGTAACTGTCCTCCTCAGCCTCTATAAATAGACCAGGTGAATCAGTTACAAAAACGGTTACATGAGTGAATATTTACAACTTAGTCCCTATATTTCTTATATAAACTTAATCTTGCCTTATATTTGTAGAACTTATCAATCTAGTCCTTACTAATTACATTTAGGCCCTCGTAAAATATCTTTCCTTATCATGTATCAATTTTACCAATCTCAATAAAGTATGTTTGAAGGATCCGTTGTCTGCCCCAAGGATTGATCAGTTTTTGATTCGACATCGGGTAATAAGCATCTATATTTCATGGATATTTTTGTAGGGAATAATCAAATTTAAATGATATCAAGAAATTACTTCTTTTATTACTGATAGAGGATTGCATTGACATCGAGTCATGCCTTTTGGCCTTAAAAATATTGGAGCTACATATCAAAAACTGGTAAACAAATATTTTGACACTCAAATCAAAAGGAATATTCAGGTTTACATAGATGAAATTTTGGTCAAAAGCTCTGCAGATGAGGACCATCAACGTGACTTAGAAGAAATTTTCTCGAATTTGAAACCCATTTGTCTAAAGTCAAATCTAGAGAAGTATACCTTCGGAGTTAGGTCGGGGAAATTCTTGGGATACATAGTAAGTAAAAATAGAAGTTAATCCATGTCAGTCAAAATCTTTGATAACAATGACTTATCTTTGGTCAATAAAGAGGTGCAAATATTGATAGGAAGGTTGAAGACTCCAACTAGATTTATATCTAGATCTTCAGATAAATGTGCACAATTCTTCCAAGTGTTGAGCCAGTTAGAGGAATTTTTATGAACACTAGAGTGTGAGGTAGCGTTCTTAAAACTTAAAGAATTTTTATCATCTCCAGAAGTTTTATCTAAGCCACTTATAGGTAAATAATTATTGTTTTATATTGTCATTTCGGATTATGATGTCAATGTTGTGTTGGTAACGGAAGTAGATGGATATCCACAACCAGTATATTATGTGAGCAAAGGTTTGATTGCCTTAAAAAACGATACTTGAAGCTAGAAAAATTGGGTTTAGCTTTGGTTGTAACTGCTAGAAAGATGCGCCCTTACTTTCAAGCTCATACTATTATTGTAAGAACGTCATTTCCATTGAAAATTTTAATACGAAAACCAGAAGTTTCTGGAAGAATGAAAAAATGGTCCATGAAATTAGGGGACTATAACATTGACTTTACTCCTCGAACAACTATCAAGGCCCAAGATTTAGCAGATTGTTTCATCGAATTCCATATGGACCACTCTAACAAGGAATGCAATGATATAAGTTCATTACCAGCAACATATGAATGTATTGTTGAAATAGAGCCTTTAGATTTTTATAATCAAGCACGATAGTCCATTTGATCGCTTCATCTGGGGAAGCTATGTACCAAGCCATTTAGTTCAGATTTAGTGCATTGAATAACGAAGCACAATACAAGACAACATTAGCTGGATTAAGGCTTGCAAGCATCTGTGGAGCTAAGAAAGTTTTTTTGCAAACAGATTCTCATGTTGTACCAAATCACATGTTCAAAATATCTGAGGGGTATTAGTGTAGGTTCTTTAGAAATAATTTCTTATTCTGAGGGGTATCCTTAGATTTTATTACAGGATAGTCCATCCATAATGATGAAATCTGAGCAATGTCAGTATTTCGATGAAGTATTGGTGTTTATCGAGGATGAACAAAGAGGTTGGAGGTTTGATCTAAGAGAATTTTCACTTAAATGTACATTGCCCCTTAATAAAAAAGTAACTCAACGATTGAGATTTAGAGCGCATGGGTACACAGTACTTGCAATAATTATGTATAAGAAATCTTTAAGTCGACCATTGTTGAGATGTTTAGATAAAATTAATCTAAAAAATAATTTTGTCTGAACTGCATGATGGAGAAGGCTCACCTCAATATTGGTTTAAGGCTTTAACAAGAATAATTTTATTGTTAGGATATTATTGGCCTTCCATAATGATTCTAAAACAATGGTTCGAAGTTATGAGACTTGTCAAATATTTGCAAATTCCATTCACATACCATTTGGGCCCCTAGACTTAATTTCCTGAGTGCTTTATTTTGACATATGGGGTTTGGATATAGTGGGTCTACTGCATATGGCTTCGAGAGGAAGATAAACAATTATAGTTGTGATTGATTAATTTTTAAAATGGGAAGAATCCGAACCTTTGTGAGGAACACAAGCAAAAGATGTAAAATGGCCAAGTGAGGTTACTAATAGAGCTATCTTAGATGGTTTTAAGAAACATTTGGAAGCATCTGCTGTAAAATGGCCTAATTATCTTCAAGATGTGTTATGGGCCAATAACATAACGCCTCGAACAATAACTCAAGAAAATCATCTTGCTTTGGTATATGGGATGGATGTGGTAAGCAAAACGGAATTAACACTTCTATCTTATAGAGTACGAGACTATTCTGAGGAAATTCTAAAAACAATTAACAAACTTTATACCTAAAATACCCTTATATATAAAATCCAGCAAACACGTGTACAGATTCTCTTTTCTTTATTTTTTAATTTAAAGTTTTAAAGGTTGATATCTTTTAAACCGTAATTGGAAAAAAATCCGAAAATACGTTTTGTTTTGTTTTTATAAGACGAACAAAACTATATTCATTCATGATTTATTTTTATTTTTTAAAAAACAATTATATTTTACACTGGTTTCTCATTATATGGTTTTGCATCTATCATATGTCTGGTTTCGCATCTAGCATCTATCATAGTTGGCATAGTTTCTCATCTATCATAGTTGGTCTAGTTTTACATCTAGCATCTATCATAGTTGCATGGTTTCGCATCTAGAAAAAAAAGGTTTTGCATCTTCTTCGTAACAGTCGTCTTCTTCGTCTCCACTATAAAAAAACTAAAAATTTAAAAGTTTGTATCTTTTAAACCATAACTCGAAAAAAAAATCCCAAAATACCATTGGTTTTTTCAAGACAAAGAAAACTAGATCCGATAATGATATGTTTTGAATTTATTTTAAAAAATATATATTTTACAATAGTTTCTCATTATATGGTTTCGCATCTATCATATGCCTCGTTTTGCATCTAGCATCTAGTATATGTCATAGCTGGAATGGTTTCTCATATATCATAGTTGATTTGGTTTCGCATTTAGAATTTATCAAAGTTGCATGGTCTCGCATCTAGGAGTACAAAAATTAGAATGGTTTTGCATCTAGCAAAAAAAAAGGTTTCGCATCTTTTTCGTAGCAGTCGTCTTCTTCGTTTACACTGTAAAAATTAAAGTTTTAAAAGTTCGTATCTTTTAAACTGTAACTCGAAAAAAAATCCAAAAATACCATTGGTTTTATTTTTTTAAGACGAACAAGTCTGGACCCATTATGATATGTTTTGATTTTTTTTAATATATATATATATATATATATATATATATATATATATATATTACACCGGTTTCTTATTATATGGTTTCACATCTATCATATTCATGGTTTCACATCTAGCATCTAGCATCTGTCATAGTTGGTCTGGTTTCTCATCTACCGGTCCAAAATGTTTCGCATCTTCTCATCTATCATGTTTCGCGTCTATCAGTACTTAAAGTAAAAATGTTTTGCATCTTCCAAACTTCATCTCCTTCGTTTACGTTGTAAACTCTTTCCCGAACCAAATTTTCTAGAAACACAAACCTTACTTAAATATAACATTTAAACTATAAAATCATAAACAAAAAATCAAGTTACCTAAAGAGAAATTAAAAACACAATCAAAATTCGAGTTACATAAACAGAAAAATTAACTTACCTAAATAGAAGTCCAAAATCAAAGGTCGAAGTTAAATAAAACATAAGCAAACTCATACGAAAACAAAAGAAAAAATAAACAATTGAAAGGAAGTTGAATCGTTGTTGATGATCCTAAAACTAGAGAGAGAAAAATCATGGGAAAAAAGTTTAAGTAAAAAATTGGTAATTTTTTTATAGAATTAACTGAGGATATTTAGGATATTATTGGGTGTTGAATGGTAAATAGTTTAGTAAAATGGGCTCTTTATGAGAGGTACATGAAAATATGAGTAGTAAGTGAATAATACTTTTGTTTTTAGGTCTTGAATGGTACAAAATCCATTTTTAAAATTTATTTAATTTAAATTATAAATTTATTAAATATAAAATAACTTAACATAATTCTTAATCTTGATTACCCATAAAATTAACAAAAAGAAAAATTATAAATACAAAAATCCCAAACAACAAAAATAGCAAATTCAATATTTTGAATAAAATTTAAAAATTTATAAAATATAATATATTATAGAGAAACGTACTCATAAATATACTCTCAAGTATATGACTACTGTCTAGAACCTAAAAATGGATAGTACGAATGACTACCCAACCATTCAAAGTAGACCAAAATACCTCTGAGGTATAAATAAGTTAATTTAGGTTGGGAGTGAGTTTTTATCACCTTTTGAGGTAGATTTGGGGTTCAATAATTCCCTCCCAAAATCAGAAACCAAAGTTTAAACAATAAACCCTTGAATGAACCCCGTTACCCGTCTTAGAAGGCCAAACGTTTGGCTTTTCCGGCGAACAAGAACCGGTACCGTTAAAATTTCAGGGAAGCGATAGACAACTTAGGTGGCTTATTATTGTTTACCAACGAGTACCAAACGACCCCGATTTCACTTTTATATATTTAAAAGATAAATATCGGTACTTCTTTTGAAATTGTTAAGTAAAAGTAGCGTACTTCTGTTAAGAAATTGTTTATAAAGTGTTGATAAAAGGTTCATTTGGTTGGGGTATGAAGAGGTTTGAAGCCGAATTATCTGCAAACTTATGTTTATGGATTGTCTGGGTTATATGTTTCTTCGTAGTTTTAGTGTTATCCTAATTGGAAGATTAGAACAACTGTATCGAGTCTTGTTCTACATTCGTTGTCGCGATTATCTATTATTGTGTTATTGTTAGGGTTTTTCTGCATTCCAGTGGAGCATTGTTTATTCAGTTATGGTCACGTACATGTATTTTTATAGGGTAAATCACATATTTTTTAAGTTGAGAGAATGTATTTTGCATCGTGTTTAAATCCACTTATGTAATAGTCTACGTTGTTGTTTGATTTGGTCTACAATCGCATCATTGTGGGTACATGTAGTTGGATTTATTGATGGGACTAATAAATCGCAGGTGAGATTCATTAGTTTTGTGTTTGGTGGTTAACTATAATTAAACAGTAATATGTTTTGGTTGCAGGGGAAATGATGGCCAAAGGAAGTTTTTACAGGTCGGGTTTAGTTAGCATACTAAACCTGTTGAAGAATAATATAATTATGATTAAACACATTGAGGCAACGAAAGAAACTTCATTCTATACATTTCAAAAGCGTTATTCAAGCTATGCAACGAAGATTTTCCCATGAAAAGTATTATAAATTGATAGAGGAGGTTGTGAAGACGTATTCGGTGAAGGACAAGGCTTTTATAATAGGCTCAAAGCTAGTGAAACTGACTACAAAAGATGTGAAAGATATATTTGTGTTGAAACACAGACCATAAGAAATACTTATGAACAAAGAAGGAGCCTTCATTGGTCAATTTGTAGATGGGGCGGAGAGCGATTCAAGGTTGATGAAAAAATATTTCTTGAGTCAACGGGCTAGAAAAAGCGGACCAACAAATCCAAAATCAGTATCTAATACATTTATAAAAGTAATTTCATCTCTAGGTATGTTAAATGTTAGTTTTAGATTTTTCACTAATCTAGCATGGTTTCCAATTTATTACAACAAGGTATAGAGAAGGCAATAAAGGATGGTGAGGAGGAAGTCGCGAAGGATGTTGCGCGACTTCTGATTTTGTTCATATCCGGAACCCTGTTTTACTTAGTATCCGACGATATAATGGGTTGAACATTGGTGTTTTACGTAGAAGACATGTTGAAAAGAAACGACTACTATTGGTTCGGAGCAATCGTTGAGAAACTTCGTCGGTCGTTAAAAAAGTGTTTAAGAGAAAGGCACCCAATCGAGTTATTGGTTGCGTTGCAGTTTTATTTGTGAGTATGATTCCCCATATTGATATGTTGGTATACTTAATTTGCGGTAAATATAATTAGATTTATTTTTTGCAACCATTCATTATGGAGAACACTAATTTAGGCATTGATCTAGACATGCCCGACATGATACCTAGATGCTATAAATAGTGGGGAACGTTGGACAAGTTGCGCGATAGTGAGGTAAAATATATATGTTGTTAGTATATGAAAATCGAGTGGTCATAACTATAAAAATCCAAAACATCAGTTAGTAATCTAACGTGATCCTGAATCGCATGACCACTTCGTGATACAAATAAATCACATGGTCACATACATACACCAATCTTGCTTAGTGAGTGCACTAACTAACATGCCTTAAATATATCGAAAAACACATCCTCTACTATACCAAATGCATCATCAACCTAAAAAATTAAAACTTATATACAGGCTTCTATAGAGTAAACTACAACAACAGTAAGTATAATACATGAATTAAATACACATATAACTAAGGAATCAACATAGAAATATGAAATCTTTTAGGTTGAAAACTCTCACCGGGAAAAACAAAAAATAGGACAGAAGTATATTCTACCTATACTACGAACAATCACCAGAATGAATAACAACCAGGATTTGTATATATTTCGATAAAACAACCTGGATAAAGGATTAACCTGGCCGAAAACAACAAACGGAGATCAAATAATAGTTGAGATCAAGAAGCTTCTATTTATACGCTTATTCTTAGCAGGAGCCTAACGGTGGCCTGAATATCGATCATGAACTAACCTCGTACTTTGTAGATAGTATGGAAGTCAACCTTAATCATCACTATAAATTATTTTTTCAAGAAACAATTTTTTTGAAAATCGGGTTTTTAGTTAGGTTAGGAAGAGGTTGGATGTGGGTGATTTCAAGAATTCAAGTGTTCTAAATAATAACTGAAAAAATTAGTCTCTCAAAAAATTGTTTATATAGTTAATAAAGGATAGTGTGGTTATTAATAAATTAATAGATATTTAGTGGGAGTTATTATTGTGAGATGGGTGTTAAGTAAGCATAGATAACAATTGGGGTATTTGATGATAATAAAGTTTGTGAGTACGTACTTAGGGTGTCATTTCCTTATATTATATATTTATTATTATTAGGATTTATAAATTTTGTATGTGTAGGTTTCCATTTTAAAGGTTATAATCATTTAGAACACTACTGGAGTACGAAAACTGATGATTTTCTTGCTCTCCAAGAAAGCTCCAAGAATTGTAGACACCAATTCTTCCTCCCTCTTCTTATCTTAGTTTTCTCCTTCAAACCTTCTTCTCTTTAATGCAAAGACCTGATCCAGTTATGGTGGTTACCTACCACAATCCAACCTTCCTCCTTGAAGATTTCCCTGATCTCCATCCTTCAAACAACCATCAAGAACCATTGCAAACATAAACAAATAATGTCACTACAAGAAATTTAAATGTAACAATGGCATCAAAAAATCAACAAGAAACTTTATCATTTGTTGATACTTTAAGGAAAATTAATTCTCAATATGACTTCAAACCTATTAGTGTGGACGAGAAATTAGATCACGTCTCTATTCAGTTAATGCAAAAGGATAAAGATAAGTTAATTATTTCTACAAGATATACATTAATCGGAAAATTCTCGCAAGGTTTACCCAAAAAGAAAGTTCTCAATCAATTCTTGAACTCTCTGAAACTAACTGGAGAATACAACATCGCAGTCATGACTCTAGGCACATCTTGTTGGATTTTGATTTAAAGGCTGATCTTTGCAAAATTTGGTCCATAAATATATGGACGGTGGGGGAATCATCAATGAGGCTGTTAAAGTGGAATGCTGATTGAAATCCTAAGTGTGAAAGTTCAACCGCCGCTGTATGGATTAGGATTGAAAAAAAATGTCAGAATATCTCTATAACGAAAGTCTAATTCAAACTATAGCATCTACTATAGGAAACCCTCTTAAGATCAGAATCTCAAAGAAAAACAGAGACAACTCATATTATACCTAGGAAGAAATAGATGTTTTCATAAAACTCCAACATCATATATGGGTTAGATTTGGTGATAATCAAGGATGTTGGATAAACATTAGTTATAAAGACATTCTTAAATACTGCCAAAAGTGTTTCCATCTTGGTGATAGCGTTGAATCTTGCAAGAAGAATATTAGAAATGCTCAGCAAAACAAAAACATGAACAATGTTACTAAGGATGACATATTAGATGACTCTCATGACTACAAGATCTCTAAAATCAAAGATAATAATCATCATATAGTTAAATATATGGTGATTATTCCTAATCAAAACACATATTCAAGAATGTTTGACAAACAATGCAAAGAGAATCAGTCTACAAAAGAGGTTTCTTACATTGAACAGCTCAGCCACTAAGTCTAAGTCCCCTAATATATCCAACTTTAGAAAAGTTCTCAATTTCATGTTCCTAAATCCCCTGATGCTTAGGAAATAATTTAAGTCATTCAAACCCTGGATTATGGATATAATCGATCTACCTCTCAAGAATATGAAAACTTAATTTCTGGAAATGTTACTCCAATACAAGACAATATTGGAAGTTTGCAATCTTCCCCAATCCTGAAAATAATAAAAAACTTAAAGATGCCAAAAAAAGAGAAAACCTAACATTCTTATTATCAAATCCTTGAAATTTTCTAGGGCTAACAAACCTACCACTCTTCATCTAAAGATGATCAAAATACTTAGTTGGAATATTCGAAGAATGAGGAATAAAACTTCGATCAGAAAGAAAAGTTCAAGATGGTTTTCATTCCATAGCCTCTCATCAATTCAAGTAACCTGCAAAATACTGCCTCAAATATTGGTTTCAAAAATGTTACTATTAATTCTTCAAATAAAATTTGGTTTTTTTGGAGTGAAGACTTTTCTGTTAATATCTCACTTGACCGTCCTCAATGCTACATATTGATATCTCTTATGTTGGTTTAGATAAAAAAAATTATTATTAATAATTTTCTATGCTAAGTTTCAAATATTAAACATGATATACCTTTGGAATACTCTAAGGAATGTCTCTAACCGCACTAAGGAATGACTGATCTTGGGTGATTTCAATATAGTTACATCTATAAATGAGCAGATTGGTTGCTCAACCTTTTGCTACAATAGTTCAGAAGAATTTAATGATGTTATAAGAGATTGTCAACTAGTAGATGATGGTTATGTTAGCTCCAAATTCACTTGGTCCAACAACTCCAAATGGAAGCGTTTGGACACTTTATAACAATGCTTGGTCTGAATATTTTAATGTTACTAAAGTTACTCACATGACTAGAACATGTTTAGACCATGCTCCTTTGTGTATTGTTATAGCTAAAGATAATCATAATACTAATAAAAGCTTTAAATTCTTAATCATGTGGACAACGAATAATGAATTCTTAACTTTTATAGAAAACAACTAGAAGTAAAGTATTGAATGTTATCCTCTTTATATTTTTTGGCACAAACTCAGAAGACTAAATGAAGGACTTGAGGTATGGAATAAAACTTATTTTGGTAACATATTTGATAAAGTACAGGTAACAGAAGAGGTTGTCAAGACATCTAAGATGGAGCATCAGGAATCTAATATTTTGGTCACTAAAATGGATCTTGCTAAAGCAAATGCTCTCTACCTTCAAACCTTAAGGATGGAAGAGTCCTATTGGTAAAAAAAATGCTATCCTAATTGGCTTAAGGAAAATAACAGAAACACTAAGACTTATCATTTATATGTATCTAATAAGAGAAGAAATTTTTTTATAAACAACATCAAAGTGGGAGAATACTGAATTTTGTACAACAATTTGATTGGTCAAACTGTTGAAGCTTATTTCAAAGATATTTATACCAGTTATCCTTATTCAAGTAAGGAGGAAGAAATCAACATAATGCAAAATAATATTTTTAATAACATTCCCAAACTGATAACTAAGAAGGAAAATGACTTACTTTCGTCTCATCCCTTTGAAGATGAGATCTATACCATCATTAACAACCTCAACCCTTCAAGTGTAGCTAGTATGGATGGCTTCAGTAGTTTATCTTCAAGACTTGTTGGAACATCATCAAGAATGACCTCTGTCTTGCCATATCATTATTAATGCTTGGCCACAATATTCGTCAAGAAATTATGGCCACAGGTTTGTGTTTAATCCCTAATACCAGCAACCCTACAAATTGGAAGGATTTTAGACCCATTAGCTTTTGCACATTACTTAACAGAATTATGTCTAAAATTATTAACAATAGGCTCATTGATCTTCTTCCCAAAATAATATTTGAAGTTCGAGGTGGCTTTGTTAAAAAAATAAATTGATGATAACATTTTGATTGTTAAAGCTTGTTCACGATTTCAATAGGATAACAAGGTCTGGCAATATCATGATCCAAATTGACATGTCAAAAGCATTTGACAAAATATCTGATGCCTTCATTCTTAAAGTGTTGTTATCATTTGGTTTCTCTCTTAACTTTGTCAATCTTATAACCAAGTTAAGTAAGTCTGTTTATATATATATATATATATATATATATATATTCTAATTAATGGAAATGTTATAGGTTACTTCAACACCAAAAGAGGCTTGAGACAGAGAGACCCTCTTCCCCCTAGTATCTTTATAATTGGTGAGGAGGTTCCATTAAGACGGTTAGCTAAGCTTCTCAACTCTAACAAAACCATGAAATATGCTTCTGAAACAGACTTTATCGTTCCTTGTTTAGCATTTGCATACGATCTCCTCATTTTTACTAATGGTCTTAGCACATTTATTGATAATCTTAGCAGGTTTCTTAAAAAATATCAAGAAGTCTCAAGTCAAGTCATTAATAAAGACAAGACCGAGATTATCACTTTTACTAGATCTCTCAACAATAGACTATTTATTCTCATTCACCAAATTGGATTTAGTTCTGACTTTCTTCCTATAAAATATATGATCATTACTCTAAGAACTAACAACAAGTCCAGTAACTACAACTTTCTCTCAAATAAAATCAACAACAAAATTAAAGACAGGGAGAACAAGCACATATCTTATGGTGGAAGACTCATTCTTATCAATTTTGTGCTTATGGAAATTCTTACGTATTGGGTTCAGAGCTGTTACTTACCTATTAACATCATCAACAGATTTTAAAAAACTTTCAACAAGTTTCTTTGGGGCTTATCTACTAATGATCAAAAGATTCACTGGTCTACATGGTCTACTATATATAAGACCTTTGCTGAAAGAGGGCTTAACATAAAAAATCTCACATACATTAGGACTCCATTTTTTGCAAGTTGCGGGTGAATTTCAGACAATAAAAAATCTACTGGGACAACCTCATGCACAGCTCAGCTCTTCATCAAGTCCGCATCTCCCTATTTACAATCTCTAATATTCATCAAGAGTGCTTGCTCTTTCTTGAATCATTTGCCAGGTTAAAAAAACTCAAATCGAAATGTTGAATGGATGCTTCAGCTTCTTGTATTTTGTCTAATTAAATTTGACTCTAGCGTTAACATTTTTTCTCTTATTTTGGCGCATGTAATTCTAAAACAATTTTATATCTTTTCATTTCAATAAATCTATTTTTAATATAATAAAAAAAAATCAGTTTAGAAAAACATATCTCAAACAAAAAAACACTAAAAAAAAAGCAAATGATTAGATTAAAGAACAAATCTCAAACTAATGTTAGGAAAGAGCTCAAACAAATATCTTACTATGTTTTAGAAGTTTAAAGTTCGTAGGTAAGATTTGAAAACTCGCAATAGAAATTGTTTCAATATCTTTCGTCCATAAAAAAAACTCCAAACAAAACTGTTTATTATTAATGTTAGAATAACATGAGTTAGATTTGGATGGATATTGAAATTTCTTTTTCAAACCCAAAACAAACCCACAACTCACCATTTATCTTATAAAAAATTAAAAATCAAGATATTCCCACTGTTGGAAGATGTTGGGGTCGGATATATCACGATTTCGGAAAAGAAATATCGTGATTAACAATGGGATAGGTTATGCGAAATCGTGTCAATCATAGAGCTGAATGTTTTTATTAATTTGGCGATATTTTTAGTCGGAATTGTTTTTTGAATGATATGGTACGAAATGAATTTGAGGCCATTTTCATGTTACCTTTTTGTGTGTAAGACGTTTGATGTATTCTTTTTCAACCCTCACAAAACTGAAAACCCTCCCAAAACCCCGTCTCGTGTTTTCTGTATTTACACAGACAGGTTCGATGAAAAGGCAACATAAGTTCTTGTCACAAATAAACACAAACCCACTTGCCTGCTCCATTTGCAAACGCCTCTCACCCATTCCAAGTAAGTTTTCTCTTCTCTCTCACTTTTCATCAGAACCCCCAATCCCTGATCAGATCTTCAGGTCCGGCTCCAAGTTGGGTTCTTATCGGTCTGGTGACTCGACATTTTTTTTACTCATCGATAACTTCGCCAATTCTGGGGACTTTTTGGCTCTTGAGAAGATTTTGGAACGAATGAAAAGGGAAAAGAGAGTTTTTAGGGAAAAGAGTTTTATATTCGTGTTTAAGGCTTACGGAAAAGCTCATTTACCTGAAAAGGCTGTCCTACTGTTCAGCCAGATGGTTGACGAGTATCGGTGCAGACCTAGCGTTAGGGCGTTTAATTCGGTTTTGAACGTCATTATACTAGAGGGTCTTTATAGTCGTGCTTTGGAGTTTTATGATTATGTTCTTAATGAAAGTAAGATGAATATAGCGCCTAATACTCTGACTTTTAATTTGATTATCAAGGCTTTGTGTAAGTTGGGATCCGTTGATGATGCATCCGAGGTGTTCAGAGAAATGCCCCTTCGAAAATGTGTGCCTGATGTTTACAGTTATTGTACATTGATGGATGGGTTGTGCAAGGAAGATCGGATGGAAGAGGCAGTTGCTTTATTGGACGAGATGCAACTTGAGGGTTGCTTCCCCAGTCCGGTCACCTTCAATGTGTTGATTAATGGATTGTGTAAAAAGGGTGATTTGGCACGAGCAGCTAAGCTTGTAGACAATATGTTCTTGAAAGGGTGTGTTCCAAATGAAGTAACATACAACACTCTTATTCACGGATTGTGTCTCAAAGGAAAGTTGGATAAGGCTGTAAGTCTTTTGGAACGGATGGTATCGTGTAAATGTGTCCCTAATGACGTTACGTACGGAACACTTATTAATGGACTTGTTAAGCAAGGTAGATCTTTGGATGGGGCTCGAGTATTGATTTCAATGGAAGATAGAGGGTATAGTGTCACTGAATATGTCTACTCTGCTCTTATAAGCGGGTTGTTCAAGGAAGGTAAAATCGAGGATGCAACGAAGCTGTGGAAGGAAATGATGGAAAAAGGTTGTAAAACCAACACAGTTGTCTATAGTGCATTTATAGATGGGTTGTGCCGAAAAGGAAAACCCGATGAAGCTGAGGAACTACTTTCTGAAATGATAGATAGGAATTGCATGCCCAATGCTTACACTTATAGCTCTTTGATGAAAGGATTTTTTGAGGCAGGTAGTAGCCATAAGGCAATACGGGTGTGGAAAGAGATGGCAAAATGTATTCGTAATGAAGTTTGCTATAGCGTCCTTATCCATGGCCTTTGTGAGGATGGAAAGCTCAGGGAGGCTAAGATTGTTTGGTCACAAATGTTAGTTAGCGGATGTAAACCTGATGTTGTGGCATATAGTTCAATAATTCATGGACTCTGCAGTTCTGGCTCGGTAGAAGAAGGTTTGAAGCTTTTTAATGAAATGCTGTGTCAGGAACTCGAAAACCAACCCGATGTGGTCACCTACAATATACTATTTAATGCTTTGTGCAAACTGAATAGCATCTCTCGTGCAATTAACCTATTGAACAGCATGTTGGATCGTGCTTGTGATCCAGATATTGTTACATGCAACATCTTTTTAAGAGCTCTAAGAGAGAAGGTAGATCCACCTCAGGACGGGACTCTGTTTCTAGATGAGCTTGTCATTCGTCTATTTAAGCGGCAGCGGATTTTAGGTGCTTGCAAAATCTTAGAAATAATGCTACAAAAGTATTTGACACCGAGAGCTTCTACTTGGGCTATATTTGCTCAAGAGGTTTGTAAACCTCCAAAAGTCAGAGTAGCTATCGACAAGTGTTGGCACAAGATATATTGCTGAGTTGTATGTAATGTTGTATTTCAATGCATTACTTCTGTCTTATTACCACAAATGCAGAAGTGGGGATTACATAGGCTGTTTTTGTCCCCTACAAGCAGAAGAACTAGGCAAAGATTGATGATAGACATAAAGGTAAAGATAGAGCCCAGCTCTCACATTGCTGTCTTCTACTTCTGTTCTTTCCCTTATATAAGGGCACTACTTAGCTAAGGTTTTACTTGAAGAAGTTTTTCTAGGAATTCATTAACAAAAATCCTACTCTTTAAGATTTATATTTTGCCACTAGTAACTGCTTTCTAAGGTTGAAAATGACAATGGAAAGCGAAAATGAGAACAACAATAAATACGTGTTTTTATTGAAAAGTCTATATAGAAGTTTCCATGGCATGGAAAGAGTAAAGAAAGGCTAATTTATTAGCTTCAAGTTGTATAGGTTTATTTTATCTTACAAGCTTTTAAAGCTAGTTTTTTTCTTACGAAGCCTTATGGCACCAAACAACTTGTAAATAATGAGGTATTCTGTTTTATCTTCAGCCGGGTTTCACTGATTATCTATTATATCCAATTTTACATTTGGATTGTTGCCGCTTACTTTTGTCCCTTGTTTCATGGTAATTGTTTTTTATCACAGGCCATGCCAAGTTGATTGAGAGACAATACACCCAAACCCTTAATCTCCAACGAGTCACCCCATCGTTTGATGCTAAGCAGTACCAGTTTTGAAAGGTAAAAAAGTGTTTATATCAATGGTGTATTTGTTGATTCGTAGAGATGGATGTTTCCCTTTTCAAAACTGGGTTTTATTGTTAATGATTTAGGTGTCCATTTAACAGAGGAGCTCTACAGTGGCATTTGGATCTTCACCAAGAAGCCAGCTTCATTTACTGAGTCACTTCAGGGGATGTCTATAGACTATGGCAAGTGAAATTTAAATGCTTTCAGGTAAAAAGCCTCATTTTTCTTATCCATCATGAGTTATGTACTAACAGATTCATGATAATAAATTTTGTTTGGATGAACCTATTTTTCAATAAGATTTATTATTTTCTCCATCTTACATATCTAAAAAAAAATACTCAACATTTGTCTTTATTTTTTTTATCTTTAATTTACTTTTTAATTTATATTTTGATGTCACCCCTATTTAATTTATATTTTATTTGTCACTAGACATCATTAAGTCAAATTACCGCTAACATATATTATTTAACTTCGAAAATTAACCTTTAAAATAGAAAAAGTCAAATTTCTTAAATATTAATGATAGAAAAGGAAAACCTCCAAACCAAATATTCAACACCTAAAAACATCACCCAATCAATCAACAAAATAATTTAATCTTGTAAAAATGGCGGTTCAATACTGAATAAACCAGTATTTCTTTCTAGATGGCAGAAGATTCTCTTTCAAAAAATTACAGTGGCAAAAAAAATATCTCTTTCTATTCAATGTCTCTGTGGGGTAAAGAACAAACAAAAATCAAAGAGTAATAACAGGAAAAAACAGATTTCCAAAGTTTTATAAAAGTAATTTGATATTAAAAAACCATAAATATGTTCATGGAATTCAATATACAGGAAAAAAAATTAAAAAAAAAATCATAGCAAAAGAGTCAGGGAACTACAAATTTTTCCGCATATTGAGTTCGTGGAACTCGCTATGCAGAGTACAACCGACTTTCTAAAACTCTTTCCAACCGATAGATTAAAAAACGGATTTATGAGAGATTTTCACGTTTGATAGACTGCTTCAATCGAAAGTGGTGGCTATGTTTTTTTTCTCGGTTATAAGAGCTGATTGTTGTGTATTTATATTGATATGATTAGAGTTTATTGCTAGAAGTAAATATGGTGGGTCTAAGGTTTCTCGAAAAAAAATTAAGGTAGATATGGTGTTTGAGTGGTTGCTGGAGAAGGAGGTAAATATGAATCTTTGGAGTAAAATTAAAAAAGGGTAAATAAATAATTTCCTTTATAGAAGAAATAACAAAGTGGAGTCTTTTTTGAAATATGCGGGAAATAAAAAAAATATGGAGGAAATAGCTTCACCCATTTTGTTTTCCAACTGCAGGTGTAATATAGAAATAGCCTTTTTACAGGATCTATTTGTCAGCTCCAAAATTCTGGAGCAACAAGCAATATCTAATTTCTGGTTTTGTTGGTGGAAAGCAATATATATACCTTCAAGAGTTGTATTTTGCTTGTTGTTGCAACTACCGTATTGGAATAAATACTTTTACTCGGAATAATGCAATACTTAGAAAAGCATTCGCTCAACTTGATCGTCCAAAATGCAACCGTAAAGCAGCCATAATATTCAGAGAAAAATCAAATTCATAGTTTTCAGTTATTGTGATTCATGTAAAAGAAATTATGCCATAAAAAGAATAATGAAAACAATAATATTCTTTTTCGCCAAAACAAGACTTGTCGTGGTCAAAATTGGCTATTGATCTCATATGGTAAATACATGCTGAGATGTAGCTTGTAGCAAAATTTTGGCTATTCATTATTCCAAACATAAAGTTAACAAGAAAGAACAAAAAATAAATCAAGCATATAACGATAACAATAGATTTAACGTGACCGGGATTATCAAGTAATCCTACATCTACGGACAACAAACATAATTTACGGACAACAAACATAATTTACAGACTAAGACTACACGAAGACTTTCTCATTAAAATAACTAACTCAACCATTCATCTTTTGTTACAAAGCAACTCGACTAATTCAACCACTCATATTTTGTTACAAAATAACTCGGCTTACAAAATGAAATATGGATCTCAGAGTTTCTCTTAGTGTTTTATCTTTTACTTTACTTTCTCTTTAAAATCAAGACAAGTTGAAGAGCTTTCTCTTATTAGAAAATTTTCAAGCCTCACAGTTGTCGGCAAAGCTTCAATCTTCTCTTTCACTTTATAATGACTCAAAGATGTGGAGCATAATACACCAGGCTTACATTAGCTTTTGGTAAGTACAAAACTTTCCAAGCCAAATAAGAAAACGTTTTCTATCACACTCACACATGTACAACTATCGGTTAGTGGCAATATTTCATGGTGCAAGTACAACTATCGACTAGTGGCACGTTTGTACTATTTGTCTCCTCTTCAAATGCACGCTCTAGATTAATCATCTTAACAAATAATAAAAATCTTCCATCCAATCCGAAATCTTTGGATACAAATGATCATGTTCCTATCATGAATAAAAGCATATCCATAAGTGTTCACCCAACCAACTACTACACCTTTGATCAGGAGTTTAACTTGCACATTCGGTTCCAGCAGTAACACAATGCAATTGTGTTCGGCTATGCTCAACCTTTACCCTTAGATTCCAACAGACTTTTCTACACCTAAATTTGGTTGAGCATCTAACCACATAAAGAATCAATTTTTCTAGTTTCTTAAGTTTTTGGCTTACTCATATCTTCAGCCCTTGCACCAATTATATTTATCCAGCTTTAACACTTAGTCCCAACCTTTGGCACATAGTTCCAACTTAACCCTTAGTTCCATATTTCGTCTGCTTCAACATACAACTCAACTATAAGTTTCAGCCTATGACACTAAGTTACAGCTTCAACACCAAGTTATAGCCTTCAGCCCTAAGTCACAACCTTCGGTAGTGTTTATGACTCAGTCACTTTGAGCATATACTTAATTGTTCTCCACCTATGCTCACAATGACTGCAGTATCCATTTCCGATATGCTTTAATTACTTACCGGAGATAAAGTTTCCACTTGTATCTTCAAAATGATCAAGTCTTATGTAGTTCGTGAACTCTATTGCAACAATTTTTTCCACCAGACCAGTCTCCTGGCCTCCTACACCTAAGAAGACAATAGTAACATCCACCTGACCTAACTCAAGATTAGATCGAGCAACACTTGACACCCAACTATCAAAGTCTCCTTGTTGCTCTACAATTTGAAATTCCAAAACCTCTGACCCATAAAACTTATGGTTAAGTCACAGTCCTAACCAGGGTTGAACTTTCTCTGCAAATGACGATCCTGAAGTGAACTTGAAATCAACTTATGTTGAAGCATCCTCGGCTTCGCCCTTATGTTCAAACTCCACATCAAATTTAGTTCCACATTCGGTTGTATATTTGTAGTGCTTACATTTGCGATTGGTGGATTTTCAACTCCATTGAATACCCACATATTATATTGAAACCTTATGAATCTTAAATCCAAAAACAACGACATAACCTTTTACATCTCTCTGATAACCGAAAGTTCAGGGGCTTATGTTGACATGATTACAGTTGTCTCAGCAGCTCCTTTACCGAATATTTTGCTAAGTCTAGTTATCTGAAATATACCATTTACTCTCTTAAGTAAGGTCTAGATCATCTTCTCAGTTGTTACATGTCTCAAAGTACTTCTCAATATTATATGCCTAGACATACCAAATTTAGAAAAATAACTAATGAATGATATGTTCACTAATACCAAGCCATTGTGAGTTCTTCAGATACTTCCGGAACTGATTCTTTACCTTCTTCAGCAAGCCTTTAAAGGACTTCATTTGTAGATGCACCTTCCACTACGGACCCTTTCATAACTAAAATACCATGAATTTGGCTATCCTCCATAACAACCTTTGTGTATTGCAAGACCATAAGTCTGTCATTTCCACCCTTATACTCAAACCATTCATCATCTAACATAGATATAGACAAAAATTTAAGTTTAATTTTAGGTACCTACCTCATATTTGTTAAAGCTTTCTCAAGTTTAGTGGAAAGCTATAATCTAATACTCCCCATTCCTTTCACAGTACAACACTCGTCACCCCAACATGATATTACCACCTTCAAACACTCTCAGGTCTTCAAACACTCTCAGGTCTTCAAATAATATTTGTTGGAAGTCATATGAAATGATGCTCTAGAATCGAGAATCCTTTTATTATCGTACATATAAGAATAAACCATTAAAGCATTAGTGTAACCATATTCATATGAAACCATTTTAGTATCTCTAGCTGGATGCTTCAAATAACTATTTGTCGTCCTCCTCTCGGGTAGTCCTTACTGATATGACCCTCCTTCTTACAGCACCAATATTTCACCGTAGAACTAAAAAACTTATTGGCTAAATCTCTCCACCTAGGTTTTCTCCTCATACTCAGTCCAAGACAACAAAGATTCACTTTTTAAAACTATCTTTCATTGAAATCCTTCGAGATTATAACATGCTTAAATTCGGTCATCGTGCGGGACCTTTTTCCCTATAATATGTTGTGAACAAAGTGCTTGTATACTCTTCTTAGAGTGATCAAGAGGATTATTTCTTAATCAACATCTTCTAAAATGACACCAATCGCATTCAAATCAAGAATGATTCTATTGCAATCGTCCAAATATCTTTAGATCTCTGTGCTACCATCCAGCAAGAACCAAGTCTTTACACTAAAGATCAATAACAATATTCTTATTTTTACATTGTCTTTATCACCATCAAGGAATATTGTTTACAAATCTCAATGCTCATTGCAACACTTTTTAGGGAAACAAAAAATATTCAAACAAGTTTTGACTCTGGCTAAAACAAGGCTTCCCAAGGCCAAGAAGCCTTAGCCAGTATGAGTCAAAATAATGACCATAGTTTGTGAGCACATGTCAAGAGGCTGCTAAATGTAATCAGAGCTTCATATTTTTACCCTTTCAAAAAAAAATTAACAAAAAGAAACATAAAGTTAATCAAACATATAATAAGAGATTTAATGTAGTTTTGATCGTGAAGTAATCCTACGTCCACGGATAACAAACAAATTTTTTTAGAAGAATGTTACAAGATAATTCTATCAAAACAAAACTGATCCAACCATTCATCGTTTGTTATAAATCACGTTGGCTTACAAAAGTAACTATGAATCTCACATTTTTTTCTTTGTGTTTTTATCTTCTAAATTACTTATCTCTCTTAAATAAAGACAAGCTGAAGAACTTTCTCTCACTAGAAATTCTTCAAGTCTCATAGTTTTCGGCAAGGTTTAAATCTTATCTTTCAATTTATATAGACTCAAAGATGTGAATTATAATACACCCGGATTATATTAGTATTTAGCAAATACAAACCTTTCCAAAAAGATGTTTCTAGCCACACTGACAGATGTACGACTTCTGGGTGGTGGCAGCATCTCCTAACTCAAGTACGACTGTTGGCTAGTGGCATACTTGTACCATTTGTCTTCTCTTCGTATGCATGCTCCATATTAATTCTCTTAATAAAAAAACATACATGTTCCATCCAATTCAGAATCTCCTCATACAAGTGATTATGCTCCTTTTATGATCATATAAGCATGTCCAAAAGTCTTCGGCCAAACAATACTACACATTTACTCCAACAGAAACTTAACTTGCACATTCACTTCCAATAGTAACAAAATACATTTGTCTTCGGATATGCTCAATCCTTCGGTTTCAGCAGACTTCTCTACACCTAAACACAACTAAGCATCCTGCCACATAAAGAGCAACAACTTTACTCATGTGGTTATTGGTAATTTGATTTATACCCAGGTGGTTATTAGTATCTTATCTTTATTAAATATCTAATTATTTATATTTGACTAAGTGAAAGTTATATTTTTTTATGGAAATAATTTATTGGTCTAACTTATAAATGATTATTATAAAATAACAAACTGATTTATATAAGCTAATTGCTTTATAGTTTTATATGTCTAACTGATTAATTTTTTTTAATTAAAATAGTTATATAAATTAATTTTATTATTTAGTGGTACGTAAATACTTTTGATTACAATTTAATTTGTATGATAATAATAATTTAACATATTATTTTGTAGCTAAATGTTTTTAGATCGGTGATATATGAATCTAATAAATGAAAACTAAATATATTAAGAAAAATTTGAATGTTTTAATATAATTTATAGTTAAGTAGTTTCATTGTAAATAATCAATAATTTTTTAACAACTAAATGTTTACCCCACACTTAGATGTTACAAGAAAATGATATATAATAATTAATATCTAATGTCTAACAGTTATATTTTTTTTATTTATACAGTAATTAAAAGTATTTAATAAGTTTTCATTGTAATTAAATTTATTAGATAACAACTAATTATTTTATCTTTTTTACAACTTAAGTGTTTTGCTAGTTATATGTATAGAAACATGTTATTAAACCAAATTACAAAGAGATTAATATATTGTAAGAAAAATAAAAATATGAATTAAAGTTTAATAAATTTTTATAATGTTGTTTTGTTTTGTTTATGCTTTCAAATTATGTGATATTGAAGTTTTCATGTTTTATCCTTCGTGATTTTTTTCAAATATTCATGCTCTCATTTAGCTCATATTTTGAGTTGTTATTTTCATGTTCATCCATTCTTTTCAATTTATTTTTTTTCTTTGCAAATAGTAACATGTATACTTCACAATCTATCATGTTTGATTGTTGCGGTGAATTGATTACATTCAGTATTTGTGTGTGTGCGCCTTAAGTGCAATCATCATTATCATCACCTAAAATCTTCTCCAATTCTTTCACATGTATTCAATCGCGTTGTCATATTAGAATAACAATAAATTTATTATATAACTAGTAAGTAAAGTAAAACAAATTACCACTATATGATTAATTGAAGTTTATGATCTTGATCTCAAATTTTATATCGGTAAGAGTTCTAAAAGTTATACATACCAGTTTTCCGAGTCATAACAAAGAAAATACCAGTGTATGATACTATTACCTTTTTTAGGTATTAAAATACTGGAATTACAAACCTATTGATTGTATTTAGGTTTAATTTTATTGACTCGATGATGCATAGTGAGAAAATTAACCTAACACTTTGGTGTACTTCTAGATTGAGTGTTCTGTTTTTTTTTCTTGTTGTTAAGACTCGTAATACATGCATCAAAAACATTTTTGAAGAATATAAGACAACAAAATATGTCTGTTTTTAAGCTAATGTATACATAACAAGTTAAATCTTTATCATGACAAGTAAATCTTTTGAACATTTACTAAATAAAGTGACAACTAAATGTCATTCTGTAACATGTGCAAATCTAACCATAATATGTAAACATGGTATACAAAATGTTTTCTACATGTAAATTTCTAATATGAATCATATTTAAAAGATTAATTACAAAACATGGTATAGAAAATGTTCAAAATATTTACCTGTAACATGTGCACATCTAAAACCATAATATTTGAGCAATCATGAGAACCTTATCTATATCAATTTTTCATTTACATGTAACATGTGCACACCTAATCATACAATTTAAACATCCATTAAAACTTAAACTACATATGAATTGATCATTTACCTCTGAAATTCTTAGTGTTTATATTAACACTTAGTGTTTATGTGCACATCTAAGTGTTTATATTATCCGACAAATAAATAAAGTAATAATTTTTAACATATTAAAGAGATAACTTACTAACATCAGTATCCAACAGATCTATGATTGAATCCACATTAAGAAACATGTAACTGTCAAAATTATAGACGCACCTATATTAGTTAGTAACATGTATTTTTTAATAAATTATGTAAAATAAAATAATTTGAATATGAGAAATATTCTTATGTATTCATTGGTAGAGTCACAACATTTATGTATACTTCTTTTTCTTCGTTACTAATCATATTTAATTTTTTATTTGCAAGTTTTCTTATATATACTGCTTTTAATTTCGTTGTCATTTGCCTCTAATTGGTTTTTATACAATATTTTCCCACACACTTCACTCTCTAAAGAACATTTGTTGTTTTTCTTTTTCAACAATTATATCATTCAATGTGATGTTACCATATTTTTTATAATGATATCTTTCTCGAGAGTCAAATTTATGTTTTCTTCTAGCACATGTTCTTTAAATTTGCTTAGCCTTGTATTAGTTTTGGAAAGTGTGTTTATTTTCTGTTAGAGAACCTTGTTTAACTTGTTTTCAACTAAATATTTCTGAGATCTTGACAGCTTGGACTTGTAACTTTCCAGTTGTCTTTGTCTTTTAATATCATTTAATTGGAAAATTTACAAGTTATCATCTATTGATGTTTTATCATCTTAAGCAATTTGAGAAAGCGAAAAATGTTCATTAAGTTTTATAATCTCTTCATATTTTGACTAATTCAATGATAAATATTCATTTGATATTCTTTTTTGTTCATGTTGTATAGTATTTAAATGTTGAACAACTTTCAATTCTTCATATTTATCTTTCAACAAATTTTTCAGATTTAATAATTCTTTCTTTAGGCTTGAATGTGTGATTCCATCAAATTTTTTTATGGTTTCATTTATTTTTCTTTTTATGAAAGATATTACTTAGTTTTTGATAATTTATTGTTTAGCTCCATGATCTTTTTCCCTTTTGCAGCTATCAATTTTATGATCTATTGTATAAATTTCATATTAGAAATATGCTAACTAAATTTTTTTATAGTTGATATAATATGTAAGCTTTTAAAAAATATTTTGATTTTTACTAAAACATGTAAACATTGAACATATGCTTTAATTTTTAATTATTAACTTAATATTTGAAAGTTAAATCTTGTAAATATGACAATGCAATGTATTTTTTTATCAAACTTTTATCCTAATATATACATAAAAGTGAGGATACTTAGGTTTTTAAATGTTTTTTTATTATGTAACATTTAAATATTTTGATTAGTAATATAACAACTAAATATTATGGATAACAAGAAAATATTTGTTTCTATAATTAAATGTTATATATATTTATTGAACATACAAATACAAAAGCAGTTAAATAAGTTCCTACAAGTAAATGTTAAAAAATATTAAAATATTGATAAGTATTATCCACAAATAATTACGGAATATTTAATTTAACAAACTAACAGAAAACAAAACAATCAGTTAATAACATTTAACAAAAGGTTTATTCAACAACCAAATTTTTAGTTTAAATATTCTACCTTTGTTTTGTCTTTTGTAACGTCATTGGCTTCATGTTTATTGTTTACACTAAGTGCATGTTTCATGATTGAGAACTTTTGTGACTTGTTGTTGACTCTTTTGAAGTGGAATATGTTAGATAATATAAAATTTATGTAATAATATTAATGCTTATTAAACGTTAACAAGTAGATGCTTCATTTATTTAATAAAATTTTTAAATAAATTTTTATTTAGAGAACCAAGAAAATGAGTTTGAAGAAACATTTAAATGTAAGCAATGTACATATGATCATATACTTTTAACATCAAGAAAATCATAAACTAAATATATCTATAACATTTATTTGTACTTAGTGCACATATAAGCATATACTTTGAACATCAAGAAAGTTCTAAACTATATATGTGAATATCATTTAAATATAACCAATGCACATCTAAACATACAAATTGAACATTCAATAAAATTCAATTTTCATTTGAATGTAATAAGTGCACAATCAAATCACATAATTTGAGCATCATGGCAAGCCTAAACTACATATATTTGTAATATTTACCAGTAACATGTGCACGAGCTAAGCATACAATTTGACCATCCAACAAATATTAAACTACATATGCTTATAATATTTATTTATAAATTTTAGATTATTTCTCTAATAGTATTTTAGTTTATTAATTTTACAAACAACTAGTTGAGAAATCGATCCTCTATGAAGACATTTTACCATCTTCAACAGAAAATATAAATAAAAGAATCGTAAAGAAAACCAAGCACACAAGATAATATTTGATGTAGTCGAGTAATGGAAATAATCCTACGTCAAAGGACAATATATAATCTATATTTATCAATAACGAGGCTATAGAAATACTCTCCAAATACAAAGGCTTTAATCACTCTCTATTATAAAATTCTTACAATTTACAAAGATACTATGATTCACATAACTCTCTATTGATTGTTTATCTCTCATCCCACTTCTCTTTCTGAATGACCAAAGTTTTCTCTCACTATAAATAAAGATAGACTCTCCAATCAAATTTTCACTTAAACCATAAAACCTTAGATTTTTTCTTTATTCTATTTATAGTCTTAAGGAAAACTCTAATAATTAAATCGATGCTCCAAATAAAATCCCATTAATCAACGGTTGTAATAAATCCCTAGTATTTTAAAATAAAAAACCTCATAAATAAGAAATCGAGAATGATAAGAAACTCAATCATATAGAAATCCTAACCAATAAGAAATCCAATTAATATGAAACCAACAAAATAAATAAAAAACTCGAGCAAATAGTAGAAGCCCAGTTCGATCAATAACTTAAGTCATTAGTATAGAAGGTTCGAACTAGGTAGCTTTGGAAGAAAACTTCGGATCAAGTTATCAGAAATATGATTTCGGTTTAGTATCTACTATTTCGCCTCAAGTCTTTGTCCCAGTAAAAAATGAGCAGCATGCCTTCAGCCAAACTTTGCCTTAGATTCTTGCAAACGTCTTTGCACCTAAATATTGATGAGAAATCTGTTTTGAGAGAATCTTATAGTTCATACCTATATATATATATATATATATATATATATATATATATATATATATATATTCGGTTGATCAATTTTTGGCACATGTAGTCCTCTGAAAGTACCTCTGTTGACGAGTTATTTATAACCTACACCTAAAAGTTCTCCATAGAGGCTTATAGTAACTTCAGCATTTGTTGTACCCAAAATTCTACTCTTTAAAGACTAGCTCACCTGCATCCTAGACTTGTACAAGTCTCATGCAGTTTGTTAGATTTAAAATTGAAATACCTTGGTCAAATATTTGAAGGATTTTGCTCACTAATAATCTTAGCCCCTTTCACTTTCTTTCTATCTCCACCACATCTCGAATGAAGTATAACTTGATATCTACATGTTTAGTTTGCTCATAGAACTTTGAATTCTTTACTAAATGAAAAGCACTAATATTCTTACAGAATATAATCACATCTTGCTCCACACCAGTGAGTTTACTCAACAATACCTTGAGTCAAATAACTTCCTCCATGGCCTTCATAACAACTATATATATATATATATACATAGAGGAGTGACTAGCTGGAAGTCTTGTATACAAAAGTTCTTTGCTAGTTACTCCTCTGAGCACATTAAATGTATAACCTGAAATAGACTTCCTTGTGTCAAGACAGCTTGCATAATGATAGTTCATATATACCTTATCAACATAATATCAGTCATATCATTTTGATTGTAACACAATCCTAAAGCCACCAAACCCTTCAATTATCTCATCATCCACTTGAGTGCATGCCAATGAGGCTTCCCAATATTTGGCATGAAGCTGCTCAAAATACTTACGACGTAGGCAAGATCAGGTCTATTTCAAATCATAGTGTATATAATACTACCAATGACATTTGCATAAAGTATCTCCAACATGTACTTCTTATCTACAGTTTTCGTTAGTGTGTGAGTGACATTAAGTATATATTAGGTACCGATGAGATTTTAAACCTCGTTGGCTTCAGATCTAGAGAACTTCTTTAGGACCTTATCTATGTATTCAAGTTGAGATAAGAATGGATACCCGTTTGGCATATTCCTATGGATCTCAATACCATGTATAATTTTATCTTTTCTCATATCTTTTATAAACTATAATTTTAACCAGGTCTTCATCATTTCAATCTTCTTCATATTTATTCCAAGTATTAGTATGTGATCCACATACAACAAAAATATGACTTGTCGCACCATGTGTGTTCCCCATTCTAATACACACAGTTATCATACCAGTTATGGATATACTTATTCAATCTCATAAAACAATCAAATATTCTATTTCACACATTAGCCATTATTTTATCCTAAAGAGAGGTATCTTTAACAAACACACATCCACTTTATTTCCTTCTTCAAACCTGGACTTATTTATCAAAACTTTTTGACGTCGAAGTTCAAGGCACCAACTTATACTCTTTTACTCTTGTCAAAGAGCCGAAAAAAGGTTGTAGTACTCTCGGCTGAAGCTTATATTGTTTCACATCTGCGTAAACAGCACATTCGAACACTCTCAAATGTTATAGTTTCTGTTTCTCTCAATTCCATGCATCTTGCACATAAATAAACTTATGCATAATAAATGGACCCATGTTGATACTATATACAGTCCTTTTCATGAATTCTCCTTAGAGATTTGACCCATCCCATTTGTATGAAGCATATACCTAACCCTTTTTAGAAAAATTCAGTTTATTCTCTCAACGAGATCATTCTCTTGATGAGTCCTCTCACGGTTTAGTTGTCAAAAGTATTTTCTTTCTGAAAAAGTATATCTTATTTATCATTCTCGTTCATCTTTTATACTAATTTACAGTTGTTGCAATAATTAATACTAGAATATTAATTTTCCTAAAGTTGACGTAGACTATTGACTATAATTGATTACCATAGATATTATACTACAATATATATATATATATATATATATAAACTAAATATTTAACTAAAATAAATTAGATATTGATCTAATTTATTTCCTTTCACCTTCCCTCAAAGACGAGTAGGAGATCCTTGAAGATAATGAATGATGCATCGAACTGCATCAAGGTGTAGATGTCGAGGAGAGAACATAAACTCGATGAATTGATTAACAACATAAGATATATCAAGACGCGTAGTTGTCAAGTAGATAAGACTCCCAACCAAGCACCGATAAAGAGTAGGGTCATCTAAAAGGTTCCCTTCATTTTTCCTAAATTTGACATTTACCTCCATATGAGTATCAATAGAAGAAGCATCCTCTAAACCAGCCAAAGTGATAAGATCTTTGATATGGAAATGGGCTTTTAAGGATTAAGTTGTAAATAATGTAAATTTAAGGATTAAACTGTAAATAATGTAATTTTAGTCCTTAAATTATATATAATGTAAGTTTTAGAGAATATTTGTGACTATGTATAATTTTTAAGGACTAAAGAGTAATTTGTCCTCTTTTATAACAAATTTCATTTTAAGGCTAAGTCTTGACTCCTCTATATAAAGGGCAAGGCTAACCTAATAAAGAGGTTGAACACTTTTTCTACTGAACTCATTTGTACTTAAACTTTCTCTCTCTAAAAACTCTCTAACTCTTTCTCTCTCTAGACTTCTCGTATAATAATTTACTAATGGAAAATCTATACTCACCAAATTGGCGACTCCACTGGAGACTGAATAAAAAAAATCAGTGACTTTATCTGTTCAAATTTGATACAATCTTGTTGTATTTCTTGTTCAAAATTAATACGATGAATCCCGAGAATAATATTTCGCTTTGATCGACGATGGAAACTTTGAAAGATGATTTATAGAGAGACGGAAATAGGTCCGATCCAAAATCAATCTGACATTGAGGTGCGAATGAACCAACTTTTAGATAAAATAAATACGTTAAATGAAAAGTATGAACAAAGAGAACATGAGATCCAGTCGGTGAAGTTTAAATCCGAGGTTAGGCAAGAAACAAAAAAGACTGAGATGGGAGACCAGATCGACGAGCTAAAACTGAGCATAGCAAAATGCATTTTGTGTCTTCTAAAGAGCGATATTCATCTTGAAAGGGAAAAACGATAAGCAGAAGTATATAACATCTAGTGATAAGGAGGTTGAAAGCTCAGCTTCGGGTTTTAAAAGATATAAGGGTTCTTCGAAAGAGGAATCAAACAGAGATCAGTCGAGGAAACATAAAAAGGAAAATAAATATAAAAGGGATAATGTTCCTCGTTCTACATGATGCGCATGAAACACTTCGAATTAGTATGCTGAGACTGATCGAAATCTATATGTTACATTGGGAACATATGATCAGTTTGTTCAAGGTGTCGACTGGAGAAACTCTCCGTTGACAAGTGAAATTCGCTCCATAACGCTTCTGAAACGTTTTGACATTTCCAAAGTAGAGAAGTTCGATGGGATGCAGGATCCCGATGATCACATCGAACATTTCAAGAACTATATGATGAAATTCGAAGATGACGATCGGCTAGTGTGTCGTGCATATTCACAGACTTTTAAGGGAATAGCTCTAAAGTGGTACAATCGGATTCCAAAGGAGTCCATTTCAAATTTTAGGGATTTTTATACTACATTTCGAAGGCAGCTTGTGGGGAGCAAAGAAATGAGAGCAAATGGTGATACCATTATTTAGTGCAAGTACGCACCTGGAGAGAAGTTGAAGGATTATACAAAGAGATTTGTTTTTACCAAAGCTAGTTTGGACAACTGTGAAGAGAATGTGGCGATGACAGCTTTTCGCCAAGGATTATTGCCAGGGGATCTGACCAATGATACTACAAAGAGAAGATCCTTAACTTTTGGAGCTTTGATAGCTCAAGTTGAGGATCAGATTAAAGTCAAGGAGCCAATTAGAGTCTGAGGAGGACCGGTTAGCACTCCAAAGAATTCGAGTCAGGCGGCCAATAACCAAGGGCAGCCCTCAAATGGAAATGGTAATCAGCAGTCAAGACAAAAGAACAACAATTTTCCTCCCCGGAGTGGTGGATATTCAAATCACGCTCTATCTAACACCTATAACAGGCCTAAACCAAATTAATGGGTCAAACCAGAGTATTATGTTGATCTGACAGAGAATGTAGCTGTGATTTGGGATAAGACCAAGAGTTTTTTTAAATTTTAGGAAGCCAGCTCCAATTAGTAGGCCAAGAGAGGAAATGAATAAAAGTATTGGAGATATCATGAGGATATTGGGCATGCTACCAATAACTGCATTGCTTTGAAGAAAGAGGTTCAAACTTGATCAAAAATGGAAAGCTCTTGACTTATGTAAAGTCGTAAGGGAACTGTCCAAAAAATAATGTTGCATCAACCTCGAAGGCTGCACCAGCTGAGAATTTGATGATTTTAGATTCAAATAATGAACTATTTGATGCTTCTTCTGAGTATGTGGAGAAATATCCAAATAGATTGCTTCTGATGGCAGTCGAGGAGCCCATAGAAAAGGCGTGTGTGCGGGATTTATGTGAATTCTTTGAATCGTTAGCTATTTTCGGAGGCGATTTGATGGCTGGTAATTCGGATAGTTCGAGGAAGAGACATGTTGTCAACTTGAAAACTCAAATTAAAGGGAAACTGTCAACACATTTGTATGGAAATAAAGCTATTCCTTTCATTTTGTTTGATGAGGATGATCTACGAGGTACAACAGGACCACATGAAGATGCTGTAGTTATTGGAGCATAGGTGGTTTGTGTCGAAACTCGACGTGTGCTGATTGACACTGGCAGTTCTGCTAATGTCATTTTCAAGTTCACCTAGGATAGAATGGCGAATCCACCTCGTATTTCTCAATCATATTGGACAATTATAGGATTTACGGGTGTAACAACTCGTGTTGTTAGAGAATTCGAGGGTGAAGTAAGTTTGGGGAAATGACCATTTAAGAAAAAGGTCCAGGTAATTTTTGTGTTTGTGGACTGTCTCACGAGTTACAATGGTATTTTTGGAATATCATGGCTTTCAAGAATTTATGGGGTTGTATCAACATTTCATTAATGTTTTATATATGTGGTTCGAGATTGAATTGGGGTCGTTCGAGGATCCAACAGTGGAGACTTAATGCATAAATAGCAGTTAGAAGGGATGCCCTCGGATTTGGAATAAAGGGTTGACGATCTGAAGGAAACCCCAGGGTCTTTAATGGTAAGTAAAGAAATTGAAGAGTTTACTTTTTCGGAACGAAAATTGTTTCAAATTGGAACATTATTGACCCCGCTTCTACGCAGCCACTGCTAGATTTTTATACTCTAATTTGGATATCTTCGCTTGGAGGACAGAGGATGTAATAGGAGTACCAATTGAGGTAATTTGTCACAACTTGGCTATTGATCTGAAGGTCAAGCCGGTTATTCAAAAAAGAAGAGCGTTTTCTTCAGAAAAGAAGAGCGTTTTCCTCAGAAAAAACAGAAGCGATTGTTGCCGAGGTGGATTGATTATCTAAGGTCGGACACATAAGGGAGTCACAATATCCTTTATGGATGGCAAATCCGGTAGTGGTAAAAAAGAAGAATGGGAAATAGAGAATGTGTGTGGATTTTACAGATTTGACTTGTCCCAAAGATCCATTTCTTGTTCCTCGAATAGATCAGTTGATTGACTCTACCTCAGGGTTATGCGTTTTGGGTTGAAAAATGCTAGAGCCATTTATCATAGGTTGATGAACAAAGTTTTTGCTACTCAGATCGGAAGGAATATTGAAGTATATATAGATGACATGGTAGTAAAAATTTCAAAGGATGAAGTGCATCTTGATGATTTAGAGGAAGATATTTTGAATTTAAGCGCAACCAGGTTAAAGTTAAATGTTGAAAAATGTACCTTTGGAGTTCGGTCGGGGAATTTTTTGGGGTTTGTCATCAGTGAAAAAGGAATAGAAACTGACCGAGTACAGTTGAAAGCCTTGATAACAATGAATTCACCTCGGTCTATCAAAGAAGTGCAAATTCTGACATGAAGGTTAACAACACTTAATTGATTTATTTCTAGATTTTCTGACAAATTATATCCTTTCTTTCAAGTGTTACGAGGATCAAGCAGGTTTGAATGGACATTAGAATGTGAGGCAGCATTCACGAACATTAAAAATTTGTTGTCATCACCAAATTGTTTGTCAAAACATCGGAATGGGGAGAAGCTTTTTTTGTACATCGCGGTATCATATTTTGTACTGAGTGCAGTGTTAATTAGTGAGGATTCAAGAGTTCTGAAGCCGGTGTATTACAATAGTAAAAGTTTGGTGGCAGCAGAAAAGAGATATATGAAATTAGACAAATTGGCATTAGCACTCGTTATTGCCGCTAGGAAGATGCGTCCATATTTTCAAGCTCATACTATTGAAGTCTGAACTTCATTCTTTTTGAAAAATGTTTTTACAACGACTTGATATTTCGGGGAAAATGACCAAATGGTCAGTGGAGTTGGGGGACTATGACATTTTTTACACCTCAAACAGCAATAAAGGTGAAAGTACTAGCATATTTTTTTGTTGAATTCCATTTGAGCCGATCAGATGAGGAAAAAAGTAAAGAGGATACTTCAGTAAATTCGAGGTGGGTTATCCAAACAGATTGAGGATCTAGTGTTTCAGGGTGCAGTGCCGATGTTCAATTAATAGCTCTAACTGGAGAAACGATGATTCAATCTATTAAATTTGGTTTAAGATTGACAAACATTTTTGGAGCAACTTCAGTACACTTAGAAACAGATTCTCAGTTGTTAGCAAATTAGGTATCTGGATTCTCCGGAGAAAAAAAGGATCGTTTGATTTTATATCTTGGGGAACTTCGGAATTTAATACTTTTGTTTGACAATGTTGTTGTGTAATATATTGGTCGAGAGAGTAACATGGTCGCTGATTCTGTAGCAAATATCACTTACAAGGAAGAACATCTTTGGATTTTTCTACAAGAAACTCCTTCAATTGTTACTCAATCTAACCAGTGTGAATGTATAGAGGAATTTTTGGTTACATGTGAAATAAACCAAGGGGATTGGCGATCAAACATTCTCAGTTTTTTTACTCAAGGAACATTACCAGACGATTCACGATTATCCAAAAATTGAGAAGTAAAGTCTTCAGATATATAGTACTGGATGGAATATTGTATAAAAAGGCATTGAGCAGGCCATTATTACGATGTTTAAGTAAGCAAGAATCACAAGAAGTTTTATCAGAATTACATGATGGTGAAGGGTAAGCTTATTGTGGGTTCAAAGCTCTATCACGTCAAGTTTTACTTGCAGGATTCTATTGGCCTACAATCATGAATGATGCTAAGAATTTAGTTCGAAATTGTGATACTTGTCAGAGATTTTCTAATGCTATTCATAGGCTAGCGGTGCCACTTATGTCTATATCTGAGGCAGTACCATTTGATAGATGGTGGATTGACCTAGTGGGTCCTTTGTCGGTGGCTTCTGGAGGAAGAAATATGATAATTGTAGCGGTGGATTATTTTACAAAGTGGGCAGAGGTAGAACCGTCATCAGGGACAAAAGCAAAGGATGTGATCAAGTTTATTGTGACCAACATTTGTTGTCGTTTTGGAGTTCCTCAGAGGATTACCACATATAATGGCCCTCGGTTTAAGAACAAAGAGATGGCTTCATTTTGTACTTCTAAATGAATTCAACAGTGTTTTTTATGCTTTTTCATCCTCAAGCTAATAGGCAAGTGGAGCTAACAAACAGAACAATTTTAGATAGTTTGAAGAAGAATTTGACAGGGGTAGCAGGAAAATGGCCAAACTATTTGCAAAAGGTGTTTTGGGCTTATCGGACAACTCCTAGAGAGGCTACAAATGAGAATCCTTTAGCTTTGGCATATGGAATGGATGCAGTCAGCCCCATAGAATCTACGATGTCATCTTTTAGAATAACTCAATATTCTGAAAGATCTAATGCTGAAGTTTGAAGGGTGAATTTAGATTTGATTGAGGAGAAAAGAGTTCGAGCTCATTTGAATGTAATCCACTATCAAAATCTTATGAGGAATAGATATGATTCGAAGGTGAAGAGAAGAGATTTTAAAGAATGTGATAAGGTGTAGAGAAAAGTATTCTTGTACACAAAGGAGAAGAACCTCGGAAAAATGGCTCTGAACTGGGAAGGGCCCTATATGGTTGTTGAAAGGATAAAGTCAGGGTCTTATCGTCTTTGTGATTGCGAGGGAAGGATTCTTCAAAATCTATGGAGTATACGACACTTGAAGCTTTATTGGGAGTAGATATGTTTTTGTATTTTGTAATTTTAACTTTCGAATGGCGCACTCTTTCCTATCTTGTTGGCCCGTGAAGGGTTTAACGAGGCGTTGTGTACATATTCAATAGTATCAATAAAAAAACAATTGGCCAATGGTTGTTTACACATGCTTGAATAAAACTATCTTAGCAACTTATCAGAGACTGATCATCTTTGAGGTTGGTTAAGAGTAGAATGTTCTGAAGTATTTATAACACTTTTCGAAGACACAACCATGTTTAACAAGAACATTATAGTTTTTTTAAACTGCAACGCTTAATAACACACTGAGTTTTATGAAGCGCAACCATGTTCACTAATCTCATTAAGGTATTTGAAGTGGTAAGTACTTAAGTCATATTCATTTTAAAATTTAGCTTCGAATAATAAGTGAAGAGAATAAAAATAACAAAATAAAGAAACCATTTGTCAATTAGATTAATTCTTTGAAGTACAAAAAGCAAATTCCTAATCTGACAAACACAAAAAAAATGATAAAGTTACTCAGACAATTCTTCATCCTTGGATGATTCTTCTTCTGAAGATGATGAATCGGGGATAGGATCGAAATCTTCACTTGGACGCTTATCGATGGGAATGTCGTTCCAAAAACTTGTGAGGTTGATTTTTGGATGAGTAGCGTGAAGTTCTCGAAGAAGGAGAATAGTTTCTTCTTTTCCATTGTTAATAGCAGCCAACGTGTCCTTTGAAAGTTCAGCTTCGATAGCAGCAAAAACAAAAAACATTTCCTACTCGAAATCTTATTTTAGTTTAGCTATCTCCTTGGTCAATTCTTTATTTTTTGTCTCACAAAGGGTAAGAGAATTTTGCAGACCTTTGGATTTGGATATTCCGGCACCCAGTTCAGTAGTATGATCAGTTTTGAGCTTATTCATATCCTTTTCATGGGAACTCATTAGCAATTCTGTGTCAACCATGTGTGTTATTCACAGATGATTTTTTATACAGAGAGCACCTTTTATAAGCTCAGACCTCACTACTTCATACAAGTGAAATTTCTCAACCACTTTGCTATGCAAATCTTCTCTTAATTTTTTTCTCAGCTTTATAAGATCCTTTGTAATAGACCATGTCGTTATCCAATTGTTTTAGATGGTTTTGAGAAGCTTCGACTTGGGAAGCAAGTGTTTTTGCTGCAATGTCGAGATCGGCAAGTGGTTGAAGTGCAATAGCGATCGCAAGATTTGAAGAAGGATGAGAAATTTATGTTTCTGCTGAACTAGGACGTTGAATCATATCTAAATGTGTGGTTGGAACAGGAGGACAGATAATTTCTAAAGACGCCTCGACAGGTGTTGGTGTCCCAAAATTAAGCATATGATTTTGAATGACTTGAAGAACAGGGTCGTCTTCACTAGTAAGTGCTTCAGTGTTCTCAAAATTAATGAAACTATCAGGATCGTAGTTTTCAGCATTTTGATTTTCGTCAATAGCATTGTCTTCGATGATGATAACGGTGTTGTCATTGGTCCTCTGCTCTTCAACCAAAAGGTTTTGTTGATTTTCAGAAGTAGTGTTTTCTCCTTCATAAACCAGTGTATACGAAGTGATTCTTGCGTGTTTCTTTTTATTTCCATGGGAATTGGAAGTTTTCTTTTTCTTCAAAGATGGTTCTTGATTTCCCCCCTCTTCGATTGGTGAGAGAGTCTTTTCTGCGGTTTTTCTTTTTTGAGGCTTTGGCTTCGATGGAGTTGAAGTGCTAGCACCAGATGTGCTAACTGTCTTTTTACTTTTTTTTCTTTGTTAGCCTTTTTTTTCTTCTTTTTTGGTAAATGGCTCTCTGATCTGTTGCGAATAGGAAGAAAGACTTTACAATCGAGTTGAACTATCTTTTTGCAGACTATCTTCAGATCGGACTCTGACATTATATTTCTAGGTGGCAAAGAACCCTCTAAGATTGGGAACATGTGGCAGTTAAGGAAATTTATGGGCTGAAAGGCAGTGTGGCACGCATTATTCCATTCTTTCTCAGCCCAACCATCAAGTTTTTGGAAAATATCCTTAGCAGCTGGTCAACGTGCTGAATAACGCCTCAAAATTTCTGGAATAATCATGGAAGTGGATAATTGAGAAATAGAAAGGCAAAAGATATAATTTATTTCAAAGTATAAAAGTTTTGCAGTACTTACGATTGCTTCTCCATATGAGATTTAGCTTTGAAGGATTAGCATCAGATATTTTGTTGCCATTCTCCCATGCTCGTGATATAAAAATGAACTTCTGCTTCCAGAATTTATGAGCTTCTAAGAAGTCATCGATAATTTTGAGGTCATACACCATGGTGAGGTAATAAAAGGGAAGTTTCGGACCTGTCGATAATTGAGTCAAGGAGATTAAATCATTGATGATGATATTTGAGATAGTCGAGATGCCATTATCACTAACATAAGGGTGAACCATTGATTCGGTATCACTTGATTAGGGAATAAGTTGAGAAGTTCGAAGTATTCCACAATCATAGGATCCAGTGGAAACCGAAGACCCCAATTGATGATTTCAGGGTAGACTACTAGCTCGTCATCTTTCCAGTCTAAGGGAGTTTCTTCTTCTTTAGGCAGTCGAACAGTTATATTATCTCTCATTCCCTATTGCTTTTTTAGAGCCGAAGCTTGGCTATCTTCGTAATATATATACCAAACTTTTTTCCAGAGCAATGATATATTTAGCCTCGAGATCCCTTAAGTTTCTGCCAATTGTAGCTCTTTCTTCTTCAGAAACAAAACAACTATCTTTTTCTTTAGGCTTATGGGTATTATCTGAATTCCCATCATCGGATTCAGCTTCGAGATCGGTTCTGGTAGCCTCGGAGTCAGCTTCATTGGCCCTTGATGTTCTTCTCCAAATCGCTGAGGTAATGGATTCACAATTGTTTGTGAAGGTTTATTTGCCTGAGAAAATTCATCAGTTACTTCTCTGAGGAGAAGCTTCAATATCTGGGTTCGAAGGGAGAGGAGTTGGAATGATTTCTAAATTGTCTCCCATGGCAATAAAGGTTCTTCTTTTTCTGGTTGTTGAAGAATGATTCGAAGGAGTATTTGATGCTTGCTTTAAAGAAGATTCATCACTAATCAAAGGAGAAATTTTACTTTTGAGATGAAGAGGCTCGAGGTGTTCTAAGACCTAGGATTTTGGAAGAGGAACGTTCTTCGATTATCGGAGAAGGAGAAAAAGTAGGAGCTTTGGTTGGATCGAAATTACCGTAGTAGATTGTTTTGGTGGTTGTTCCAACATGAGCACTATTGATTAATCATGCAGCTTTATATTCCTCCGCTCTTTGAGTAATGCAAAAGTAGTTGTACGATCCGAGACTAAGTTGTTATCAGTTTCTGGAGATTTTGGCTTCTTGGGTATGTTAGCCTTGGATCTTCTGGTTTTTGGGTTTTTTCTCATAAACCAGATAAAGATTAGTCGGAGAAGATGAGGTTTGATCAGAAAGTTTGGTTTTTTCTAATGAAGATACGGGAAAAAGGAGGAACACGATGAAGGTAGCCAAGTGCTTGAACTCTCTCTCAAATGATTTGTGTTCTGAGAATGAATGAAAAAAATAAGGCTATTGATTGAATTTATAGAAAGAAAAGAAGACGTGTGAAGTGATAGGGCTCTGATGGTAATAGGGCAGAATACAAAGCGGTGAGGATATTAGGAGCTCGAAATCTGTTATACTAGGCATCTAGCTATGAATCTCGAGGTTATATAGTCATGATGGATTCGAACGGTAATATGAAACGGTTACATTTGTATATTGTTTTGATAAAAGTCGATGAGTACATTTTAAATCTCTACTTCCATAATGATTCGAGGAGTTCTATTTCCATAGTGATTCGAGGAGAATTATTGGCTTTGAGGCTATATCAGATTTTACTTACTTCGAATTGGTATTTGTTTTTTACCCTCTTTCGAATGGTTGCTTCGAATGGTTTCTTCGAATGGTTGCTTCGAATTTTCATCTTCCGATTGACATTGATTTTTGGACTTCGAGTTTGTATTACAACAATTGACATGACGTATGGAATAATTCGAAGACATTTTAGTTCTCATTCATTTACTGACATGAGAACTAGGGGTCTTCTGATATGGAAATAGGATTTTAAGGATTTAGTTGTAAATAATTTAAATTTAAGGATTAAACAGTAAATAATGTAAATTTAGTCCTTAAATTATATATAATGTAAGGTTTAGGGAATATTTGTGACTATGTATAATTGTTAAGGACTAAAGAGCAATTTGTCCTCGTTTGTAACAGATTTCACTTTAAGGGTAAGTCTTGGCTCCTCTATATAAAGGGCAAGGCTAACCTAATAAAGGGGTTGAACACTTTTCTACTGAACTCATTTGTACTTAAACTTTCTCTCTCTAAAAACTTTCTCACTCTTTCTCTCTCTAGACTTCTCTTATAACAATTTACTAAGGCAAAATCTATACTCATCAATCTTGAATATACTTTTGTTGGTTCAAAAAAATACCATTAGCACGGCGATGAACTTCTAATCCTAAAAAGTATGTAAGTTGGCCAAGATATTTCACATGGAAAGTTGCATCTAACTGTTTTTGAAGCTTAGTAATCAAACTACAGTCAGTACCAGTGATGATAATATCATCCACATAAACCAAGAGAATGACTATACCCGATGTAGATGTATGGAAAAATAAAGAAGAATCATACTCACCTTGGGTAAAAGTGAAAGAAAGAAGTGTACGATGAAACTTTTCAAACCAAGCTCGGGGTGCTTGTTTGAGCCCATACAAAGAAAGTCTTAACTTACAGACATCATGAGAAGAAAAGTACTCATACCATATGGAAGCTTCATATAAATCTCTTTTTGAAGATCACCATGAAGAAAAGCATTTTTTAACATCCATTTGATGCAATGGCCATGATTGTGAAGCAGCAATAGCCAAAATGCTTCGAATTGTGGTTATTTTGGCAACATGAGCAAATGTCTCCTCAAAATCAATATTATATTCTTGTTTATTACCCAGAGCTACAAAACGAGCTTTATACTGCTCCAAAGAGCCATCAGAGCGTAGTTTCACAGAGAAAACTCGTTTACTCCCAATTGGTTTAACTGTAGGAGGATAATGAACAATATCCCATGTATGATTCTCCTCAAGTGCTTGAAGTTCTACTTGCATTTCATTTTCCCAACACTTATGTTCCATGGATTGTTTGTAACTAGTGGGAATTGAAATACTGGATAAAGTAGTTACAAGAGAGACAGAGGAAGAAAAACCATACCTATTTGGGGGTCCAGAAGGACGAACAGATCGACGAAGAGTTGTGGAATCAAGGGTATGATCAAGTGTGGAGACAATATTAGAAGGGATCACGGAAGAAGTGGGACCAAAATTATCTCGATTACATCGTCGATAGACAAAACCAGGTTTTAAATCTTTCTATAGATTTTGAAATATCGGAAAAACTAGACATGAGAGATAAAGATTCATGAGGTGGATCCCCATGAGATGGAAAAACTATTGATTTAAAAAAAAATCACATTCCTAGACACCTGAAGACGACGAGCATGAGAATCATAACACACATAACCCTTATGAGGTATAACATAACCAAGAAAAGCACATTTTACAGATTAAGCAGTAAGTTTATGACGTTTATGAGTAAAGATATGTACAAAATAAACATATCCAAAGGTACGAAGATCAGAATATGAAGGAGAATGACCAAACAACTTTAAAAAAAAGGAGAAACGTGATTTAACGTAGAAAAAGGTAAGCGATTAATAAAAACAGCCGTAGAAAGTGCTTCATACCAAAAACGAGGAGGAACAGATTATTCAGGTAAAATAGTTCTTACCACATCAAGAAGGTGACGATTTTTCTTCTCAGCAACATCATTTCGTTGTGGTCTCGAAGGACAAGAACGCTAAGAGAGAATCCCTTCATTTTGAAGAAATTTCTGAAACTCATGTGACATGTATTCACCCCCATAATCAGATCGTAGAACTTTTATATTTGTAGAAAATTGAGTGTCAATATATATAAGAAAACGTTTAAAAACTGAAAAAACTTCAGCTTTTACCCGAAGGAAGTAAACCCAAGTAAAACGAATAAAATCATCACTGAATGAAACAAAATACTTGTAGTGTGCATGAGAAATAATGGGTGCAATCCCCCAAACATCACTATGAATAACATCAAAGCATTGTGAAGCACGAGATGCGTGATGAGGAAAAGGTAAAACCTTACTTTTACCAAGTTTGCATGATGTACAATCAAAAGAAAGATCATGAGACGAACTTGTTTTATTTCCCAATAATCCAGAATGAACCAAAGAACGAAGTACATCAGAATGTGGATGACCTAGACGTCTATGCCACATTTGGTTTCATGAACCAACAACATTACAAGCAAACGAAAGAGAAAAACTAGGAATATCAGTGGAATGAGACTTACATAATGGAAAGAGTCGTCTCACTTTAGGACCTTTCGCAATCATCTTTCCTGGCACTTGATCTTACACAACACTAACAGAACGAGAGAAAGTAACATAACAATTATTATCAACCAATTGACCAACAGAAATAAGATTTGTTGAGAGGTAATGAGACACAAAAACATTAGTGAATGTGGAAGAGAGATCACCAACAACACTACTAGGCATAGAATTACCATCAGCAGCGGTATTGGTTATATGGTTTGAGGCTCCATAATCAAAATACCATGGTGTGGAATAATAGTTTGGATTACCTGAGAGTCCAAAAGAAGAAAAAGCATAAATTATCATTTGTTGAACCATGTCAGGAGTGAGTGTGTTTGGATTTGTTGTTGGAGAAGGAATATGAACAACCGGTGAGGCAGTAGGAAATGGAGTAGAACAAGAAGCACTAGTGGAGGCATGATAAGCAGTACCTAGACATTGTTCAGGTCGAGTAGGACAAGCAGATATGATGTGCCCTTGTTTCTTGCAGTAGTTGAAAACCTTTTTGGGACAATCCCGAGCAATGTGACCGAAAGAATTACAATTATAGCATTGGATAGCACGCATCTCTCTATTTTTAGTTATCGCTGGTGTTGCATAAGCTACCTGAATCGGTGTACTGATACTAGCTTGATGTTCAATAGATGCCTGAGTTATCATTCGCTGCTTCTCACAAATAAGTTCACCCAAACATGCATCCAGAGATGGCAGGGATGACGATTCATCAGATTAGACCGTGCGATGTCAAAATCCGGTCGTAGCTTAATGAACAACTGATCTCGTGTGTTGGTTGCATGCATTGTCTAGATAGCAGAAATAGCTAAAGCAGGAATATCAGCATAAATAATATCTGAATAATCTGCCCAAAGGTTTTGAAAACCAAAAAAAAATATGCTTCAATGGAAAGACTTCCTTGAGTGTAATTAGCCAACTCATACTCAAAATTGAAATCTTCTAGCAGAGTTGTCTTGATTATAGATTGTCTTCAGATAATTCCACATACCAGCAGTAGTTTTATAGCGTTTTAAGGTGAGAACAAGATGAGGTTCGAGCGAACTAAGAATCCAAGTCATGATTCTAGCATCTTTTATTTCCCTCTTAGACAAAGCATTAGCATCTAGAGGGGCAGGATCACTCCCATCAATTGGACCCCATAATTATTTTCCTTTCACATACAATTGAAATTGAAATTCCCAAGCAGAATAATTTTTCCTCGTAAATTTAATATGAAACAATTCGAATTTATCCGGTGACATGATGTAACTAAGAAAAACAGATCCACGAGAAAAAAAAATCTGAAGAAAAAAATCCCCAAATTTTCCAAAGAGAAAACAAATCTCACTACCCAAATATTCAACGAAATTCGGAAAAATCTGAAACTAAAATCCTCAAATACTCTCGAAATTCGGAAAAATCTCACAACCCAAAATATGCGAAAAACGTATCACCAAAAAAACTCTACGAAAAAAAATCAATTCCGCTCTGATAACATGTCAAAAGTATGTTCTTTCTGAAAAAGTATATCTTATTTATCGTTCTCGTTCATCTTTTATACTAATTTACGATTGTTACAATAATTAATAGTATAATATTTATTTTCCTAAAGTTGACATAGACTATTGACTATAACTGATTACCATAGATATTATACTACACTATATATATATAATTTAACTAAATATTTAAATAAAATAAATTAGATATTAATCTAATTTATTTCCTTTAACATTGGTGTTTTGCAATACCATGATTTCAGAATAGCCCATGAACTCTTTCTTCATATATTTCAAGCCATCATGAGTATGAAGCTTCTTCAATAATTTCACGGTCTTGTTCTTTATGAATGTTTTTTCGCTTTACAAAGAAAACAAAATTTTCATCTTTGGTCTTCAAAAGTATAACTCATACTTTTCTTAAATAATTATCTAGCATTGTCATTAGGTACCTTGCACTATCTATGGTAGTTTCTCGTGTCAAATGCCATAAATCTGAAGGAATATAGTCAAGCACTTCATTGGTTTTTTGGTTGTTGGGAAGAAACTTCACCCTCTTTCAATTACCTAATATACAACTTTCATAAAAGCTCAAATTCTGAATTGTGGTACCATATAACAACCCTCATTTTCTTAGTTCACCAAGTTCATTATCACTTAAATATCCCAGCCAAAAATGTCATGACCTAGTAGAATGTTTCTTCATACTAGACACTCCCTTTACAACCATAGAGCCCTAAAGAACTAAGACACCATTACTCATATAGGCTTTCATCAAAATGAGGGAGTCTTGCAAGACCTTAAGTCTTCCATCTCCACTTATATAGGTAAACCATTCCTCATCTAACATCTCAGTAGAAAAAAACTTACATTTAACTTTGGGTACATACCTTACGCTATTGATCACTTTCTCAAATCTTATAGACAACTTTAGCCAAACAATGTGAAGCTTTTTAATATCACAGGTTCTTCATTTTCGAGGATGAAACTTTCACCATCAAGCATTCTTAAAGATTAAAACAAATAATTATTCAAATTAATATGAAATTACACACCCGGATTTGATTTGGTGCCTGCAAGAATAAGAAATCATTAACCCATATACGTACTCACAGTAATCAAACATCATTCCAACATCTCCGGATTCAGTCTTAAGATAGTTATTGCACTTTTCTCTCTCTAGAAAGTTCGTATGGACATTATTTTACTTCTTGCATGCCCAACACGTCATTTTAGAATCATTCGTAATTAATTCCCTTGCACTTAGACTGTGAGTTTTCTCTCCTCTTGGTTGAATTTGTTTTTCTTCCCTTCAAACTCAGTTTGTGCCCTTGAGAGTCACCCTTCAAAACAATCTTCATTTGAAGATATTTAAAATGAAATGCGTTCTTTATTTTGGCCGTCATAAGATAGTTATTATCATATATTAAGATGTTTATAAAGTGTTTGTACTCTTACGACATATAGTTCAAAATGATGATTGTTTGGTCATTTTCATCCACATTTATACCAATTGTTTATTTAAGTCGAGTATGATTCTGTTGTAAGAGTATAGGTGCCTTCAGATTTTTTGCTAGTATCCATGGACATTGTGTAAAGATATGTTGAGATATAATTTATTCGTCAAAGACTTATTCATGTCAATTGTCTCCATCTCGTTCTATTTTCCCACCGTCGTAGGCTCCTTCAGATAGCTCACCTAGCACTTTATTTCCTCAGCTCAATGTAAGGCATTATGAGCTTTCGAATATACCATGGTATCAACTAATACTTTATGTATTAGGTAAACGTTAAAACTTAATTCTACAGAGGTTAAAGTCATTCGTTCCCTTAAATATTTCTAGACGAATCTTCATGGAACTCATCTTTTATTGCTTTTCAGTTTCCATGTGAGATTTGTTTCTCCAACCTTCAGGTCATCGATCTATCTACTTCTCTTAGCTGTTGATTCACGCTCACTATAAACACTTGTTGGGAAATCTATCCTCTAAAAAACATACATAAACCAAGCACACAAGATAATATTTAATAGGGTTCAGATTATGGAAATAATCATAAGACAATGAGAAATAAATACAATATTTTACTTAAAAGAAAGTTAAAGAAAGACTATTCAACAAAAGATTCAAACACTCTATGTTACAAAGCTCTCATAATTTGTAAAGATAACGCAATTCACAGAACTCTTTGTTAAGTGTTTATCTCTCACAACATTTCTCTCTTTGAAAGACCAAATATTTCTCGTACTAGAATTAAACACAGACTCGTCGCTTAGCTCGTCAGCTACGCTACAAAATCCCGACTTTGTGTTTCTTCTTCAATTTATAGGCTTAAGTAAAACCTTAATATATCAAAAAACACTAAAGATTAAATCTTATTAATCAACGGCTATAATAAATCTCTAATAATTTATAATAGAATATCTAGATAAATTGGATACCGAGTCGAATAAAAATCACAATTAATGGGAAATCCAATTAATAAAAAAACCCATATAAATATGAAACCCAATTAAAGAATAAATTCCATCAAATAAAATAAGCCGAGTTTGATAAAAAAAATGCCCAACGATATACAAACTTTAGCCCATGTAGTTTTGACAGACAACTTTGGATCATCTCATTGATGATATATCTTTGGTTCAGCCTCTAATTTTGTGGCTCAGATATTCGGCCTAGTAGAAAGAAAACCCAACATTTCTTCCGCGAAGCTTACGTTTAAATTCCAGCAAACATCTTTGCACCTAAATCTTGGTTATGATTTTGTTTTGAGAGAATCTAATAGTTCTTGTCTATACAACTTTGACCCATGTAGTCCTTCGATAGTATCTCTTTTAACGGGGTACTTCTAACTTACACATAACATAGTTAAATATTTATTTTACAACTAAATATGTAGTACATTTACCTTTATATTGGCACTTGTAAACTCATCTGCTACAGTCCATCATGTTTCACGTTCTTTTCATTCATAAGTACAGTGATATCAATATTTACAAGACTATCTTCTTATAAACTTTTGTGACTTGGTGTTTATTCTTTTTGCAATGGAATGTGAAAAACTAAAATACATTTTTTGTAATGAGATTAATTTTTTTAAAGATAACATCTAAATATTTCATTTAGTTGAAGTATTTCAGTTAAAATAAAGTTTCTTTATAGTTAAATATTTTAAAGAAGTAATATTGCATCTGAAAAAACAACTAAATGTAAGTAATGCACATCTCACGAAATACTTTCAAAATCAAGCCAATACAAAACATTAACTGAAACAAGTGCACGAGCTTAACATAATATTTTAATATTCAAAAATTCTAATATATATATATAACTATAATATTTAAATATAACAAGTGCACACCAGAGCATACGGTTATGGGAAAAACCTAAACAATGAACTGCCAAAATAGTAATTTTATTCATTCGAGAAGATAGTTCAGTCCCCCTTTACAAACCCCTTATCCCTATATTTATACTATTTTTGGTCGTAACTCTCCTATTAATTACAAACATTTAATGGGCCGTGACCATCATTAAACTAAATACCACATATTCCCTTTAATCGTGGTCATTGGATATTTGACTATTGACTACCTTTCCTTGATTAGCAGCCTTTAATATAGTCTATAATACTAATTTTATTATCATTTGTTGACAAAACGGTTAGTTTCAAAAAAAATCGTGCTAAGCATTCTTTGTAGCTCTGCCCGGTGGGTGCTAAGGCTGCCCTGTCCGCCCAGGCCGGGTCTGATGCCAATTTACTTTTGGCTGAGCGCTATCACACACTATGTTCCTCAAGCGCGCTTGCTTTTGACCGTGTTCTGCTCAACTATAGCTGAGTGTGGACTAGCCCTCCTGTATTTTCTTTGACCGAGTGTGCGTACTTCTAATCGGGCTTTGCTCGACCTTAGCCTTGAGTGCGCTCGGCCTCGTACCTCTCCTGCTCGGATTGAGCACATCGTCTGTTTTTCAAGTCTTTATGTTCGTCCTACTCTATATGGTCCTGCTCGGCTTCGTTCTGCTCTGCTAGGTTTTGTCTTGCTCTACTCTGATTTCCTAGGTTCTACTTTGTCTAGTTCGCTTGGTTTCGACGTGTATCCTTCATATTGGTTATGGGTACCTACTCCCTTATCACATACAGTTTGAAATTTTTTCCAAACTAAACTACATATGACTAGAACATCTACCTGTAACAAAGTAACATCTAAGCATAAATGTCCAACAAATCCTAAATTATGTATGCCTATAATATTTATATGTAACCAATGAACATATGGGCATACATTTGAAACATTTTTCCGGACCTCAACTAAATGTGACTATAATACTTATCTGTAAATTTTGGAGTATTTCTCTAATAATATTCTAGTTTATTAAGTTTTAAACAATTAAATGTTTATTTTACACCAAAATATGTGTTATATAATATTTACCTCTATTGAATATTTTAAACTCATATGCTATAGTAAAATCATGTATCTCATTCTTTTCATTGATAATTACACATATATCAATATGTGTAAGACTATTTCCTTGAAAAATTGGGTGAGTTTGTGTTTATCCTTTTTGAGGTGGAATCTACAAAATTGAATACATTTGTTTAGATATTTACCTCTATTTATGATTTTATTTTTGTTTCCCCAATTTTTTTATTCAATTCATTCAGACTATGAATGAAGTCAAGATTTTCAAAACCGCAACCTTCTTCAGAATTGTTTCTACTTGGAGTTCTTGTTTTTGTGAGCATTTGGTTGAAAGAAAGTTGGAGATGAGAACCATTGTTATCGTCGCGTTTGAATCGGTATTTTAATACACTCGTCGGAGAAGTCACCGAAGATATCATCGGAGAGCAGAATACTAAAAAAAAGGTATGTATTCTCTTGTGAGTCTTTTGCTCGTAGTTTGGGTAGATAGTATAAGAAGAATTTGAAAATGGTTTAAGGGGTTTGTAGGATCTTAAGAATGCATGATTTGTACCAAATACTGGGTTTATTGAGAGTAAGGTCACGGGTCATGTGGTAAAACCCTAATCTTATAACCATTGTTGGGTAATTGCAGTCGTTTCATTCATGGCGCCAAAGAAAACAATGAAGAAGAAAGTAGTGAAACTAAAATCAGAGTATAAGGAGATGGCGGTTTTAGAGGAGTATTTCGCCAAAATTACTCCAAAGTATGGGTACCTGACTGATGGATCCCTAATGGAGTTTATAAGTAGATATGGGTTTTCTGACGATGTGACCGTTAGGGTTCCTCGAGGGGGAGACCAACCTTATACAACGGAGGAGGGGGAGACCTACTTGTTTACAGCCTTGTTTGGTTGGGGCCTGCGGCTCCCTTTGCCACCATTGATTAGGAAATTTTTTAGTTTTATTAGTATTTGTCCTACCCAGCTAACTACGAATGGGTGGAGGATGTTGCTGAGCATCGTCCTTAGCTCACAGTACTTCAAAATACCTCTTTGTTTGGCCGATGTGTTAGCGGGGATGGAGGTGGCCAAGCTGGTGCGGTCACCCTTTTTTTTATGTTCAGTTAAATGGAGCGAGGCATATAGTGGACCTGCCCAATTTAGATAAGACCTGGAAGCATAGATTTATTTATTTACCTGGTAATTGGGAGCATGAGAGTGCTATGATGAATCTTTAATTAGAAAGGTGGTGGAAGTCTAAGTGTAAGGTTTTTTAAGTGTTTGAGTGTAGATTAGTTTATAAACGTGATTGTAATTTGTTGTGTTGATGCAGGTGAGGGTAAATACAAAGAGTGGTGCAACAAGGGTCGTCCAAAGCGGTCGGTGAATCTTTTGGCAAAGTTATCTGCCGCGGCGCACGCTGCTTGGGGAGGCGAGCCAACACAGGTCTTCTCTGTGGTGAACTATCTTAAAGTTGGTCTGTGGCATATCCCTAAATTGGTGGTGGCAGAAGACGATATGGTTTTAATGGCTGGTAGCGAAGAAGATGCAATGTTGGAGAGGCTTGGAGCATTATTGGAGCAGAGATGTGAGGAAGGTGATTTTTCTGGGTCGGGTCTAGCAGTGCCGGTAGGTCGAAGGACAAGGGAGGCGAGCGGCTTATCATTTACGCTCAAAGGGACGCAGAAAGGGGAAGAGGTGGAGATGTCAAGCAAAGAGGGGCAGTTGGCCATTGTCGCTAAAGAGGTGGAAGGCAGTGGCAAGAAGACGAGGTCCTGGGAGAAAGACTCGGAGGATGTTGTCAGTCCTTTAAAAAGGAAGAAGAATGGGGTAATTAAGTCTGCCTCATTTTCACAAAGGAAGTTGGCGCTGGTGGATGATGACGAGGTGGACGGAACCGTTAGAGGCCAGGTGAAGGATGTTTGCGATGTGCAAGTAGAGGAGAAGTAGAAATCCTCTGGAAAAGTGCCAGAGGTATTAGTGATTGATGACAAGGCCCCAGAAGCAAATGGTGGGGTCAAGGAAAAGAAGGTGCTCCCGCATATGGCACAAAGGATGGAGAAATTTGTGAATGGCCTTGGGTCAGGGGCGTCGTTGGTGAACTTCGTGGTGCCTGAGGCCTTACAGTCGGAGACGTCAGAAGAAGCTAGGGATGGGACTCAGCAACTCCCTCAGCATACTGAAGCGCTGATAGAGCCGTCAGTGAAGCTGTTGATGCCTGCGGCTTCCCAGATGATCATTGATCAGGTTTGACACGGTTCGGACTTGTCGTTCTATGATACGCTGCCAATGAGCGAGATTTTGCAGCGCCAGTCTGAGTTGGCTTTGGAGGTAAGTGTTTTTCATATTCAAACTGTGATTTATCCAGTTGAGTGTAACATGTATGTATGTATTGGAGAAATGAGTGCGTTAATGATGTGTTTATGCATATGCAATATAACTCGCATGCTCTGGCGTATCGGCGCATGTCCTCAGTGAACGTTCGGGCGATGGAGAGGTGGAAGCCAAATACCATGTTTTTTGGCTTCGTGCGAGGGCTTATAATTGAACTGGCCCGGTTCAAAAATGTGTATGGACTAGCAAAGCAGGCAGGCAGAGAAGGCACAAAACGAGGAGTTATTGCATCAGCTAGGGAAGGCATGTGCGGAGCGAGATGCAGGGAGTAAGCAGTGCCTAGAGACGCTGACGAGAACGATACTTTTGACGGCTCAGAATAACGAGCTGCTGAAGAAGAACGAAGCCCTCGTTGCGCAGAACTCGCAGCTGGTAGAGCAAACCATACGCCAAACGACCAAGGTGGAAGAACATGCCTCCAAGGTGGCTGACCTCTTAGTGGAGCTGGCTGATGTGAAAATTCAGTTTGCCGAACTTCGGAGGGAATAAGAAGAGAGGCGCGAAGAGGTGGCTGGATTGAAGAAAAACATTAATGCCGACTTAGAAGCCAGAGAGCGCCAGGTTATGCAAGTGGCATTGGGAAAAGTGCAGAAAGATAAGGTGAAGTTGGTGACGGAGCTGAGGTCCCTTAATCCAGACATGGATTTTGGTCCTTATAAAAAAATTTCTCATAGTGGTTGAGACAGGAAAGGCAGGCGTCGCCGATGTGGTAGCGAATCCTATTGATACATAGTGTAGGAGAAATTTTTTAAAGACATTATTTTTTGGAGTGACAAAAACCCTTCTGCACCATCAGAAGGGAAAAAGAGCGCATCGAGAATTTTATATTGCGGTGTGGTATAACTGAAGATGGCTTATGTTCCATGGGTGTTTTAGGGCTTTGTCCTTGGCATCGGTGAGGCGGAATGCTCCATGATGGCTTTTGGCAATTATGATGTAGGGCCTGTCCCAATTAGGACCAAGTTTTCCGAGTTTCTGGTCACCCACTCCTTGGAAAATATTTTTCATAACAAGATCACTGACGTGGAAGGTCCGCGGTCAAAGTCGGGAATTAAAACAACTACACATCAGACTTCTGTAATGTTGGCTCGTACACGCGCCTGGTCGCGCCCCTCCTCAATCAAGTCGATGTCTACCGCTCGCCCGACGTCATTATCTGTTTCAGAATAAGCAACGATATGATGAGAAGGGATCAGTACTTCAGCTGGTACGACGGCTTCGGTTCCATAGACCATGGAAAAGGGAGTCGCGCCCGTGGTAGCCGTAGGTGTTGTTCAATATGCCCATAGCACGTCGGCTAGCTTGTCTGGCCAGCTTCCCTTTGCCCCATCAAGTTTTTTCTTGATGCCGTCGAGGATAGTACGATTAGTGACTTCAACTTCTTCGTTCTCTTGTGGGTAGTATGGGGTGGCGAAGTGCTGCGTGATGCCAAATTTATTACAAAAAGTGGAGAGTGCTTTGTTGTGAAATTGGAGCCCATTATCCATCATTAGAACCCGCGGTATGCCAAAGCGTGTGAGTATTTGGTTGTGTATAAATTCATATACCTCCTGAGATCGGGTGCGCGCCAGTGCTTTGGCCTCTACCCATTTGGTAAAGTAGTCGACTCCGATGATTATAAATTGTCGTTTGCCCGTAGCCATCGGCAAAGGTCCAACAAGATCAATGCCCCATTTGTCGAAAGGGCAAGGGATAGGGCAAGGGATAGGGCTAGCTGTCATTGGCTCGCCCGGCTTATGCGCAGAGTTGGCATATTGCTGGCATGCATGACATTTTTGAACTAAGCGTTCAGCGTCGGCGGCGAGTTCGGGCCGGAAACGACAAATGAGGCTTCGGTGGCCGCAGTGTGCCCCGGAGTCGCCTGCATGTAAATCACGAAGGACTCATGAAGCTTCCTCTTTGTTTAAGCAGTGGATGAGTGGCCTGGTGGTGCTCTTCCTCTATAGGGTTTTGTCAAGTAGACAATATTTGGCCGCTTTGACCTGAAATGTACAGACGAGAGCTTTATCTTGTGGTATTTTTTCGTGGGTGAGATGCTCGATGAAGGGGATGCGCCAATCATGGGTATCGCAGACCGAAAATACCTGACATTCCTGGCTGAAATGGGCCGTACTTGGAACTTTCTGGGTAATTTGTAGGGGGTGATCCGCGGCCGCGACCGCTTTGGCTAAGTTATCGACGGTGGAGTTGGCGAGGCGGGGTACTTGTTCTAACTAGACGGAGCGGAAATCTACTTCGACTTCCTTGAGGATCGCAAGGTAAGTTTTGGTGGCTTCCTACTTAGCCTCGAAAATACCCTTAGCCTGATTGATAACTAGCTGAGAGTCCGAGCGCATGCGGATGTTGGTCGCACCGCAGATATGTGCTAAACGCATCCCTCCAATAATTGTCTCATATTCTGCCATGTTATTTGTTCCCGGGAAGTTGAATCAAATAGCTTGTTTGATTTTCTCTCCAACTGGTGTTTGTAAAAGAATGTCGGCTCCACCACCCGAGGTAGAAGATGCTCCGTCGACTTCGAGGGTCTAGGAACTCCCATCCATGGGGTAATCAGGGGTGTCGCCGGGTGGTCGTGGAGGGGAGAATTCGGTTATGAAGTCGGCTACGGCTTAACCCTTGATTGCTCAACGCGGTTCGAACCGGATATCATACTCCCTGAGTTCGATAGACCATTTAGTTAGACTCCCTGAAGTGTTGGAGTTATGCAATATGGTACGCAGCAGGGAGGATGTGCGGATGGTGATAGTGTGACTTTGGAAATATAACCGCATCTTGCGCGGTGCTACCACCAGACCAAAAGTGAGTTTTTCTAGATCTCTATAGCGCGTTACGGCATCGCGTAATAATTTGCTATTGTACTCGTGCTGACTTTCTTAACCAAAATCACACTGACGGCACGGGCGGAGACGGCTAGATATATGTATAGAGCGTCGCCGCGCTCTGGAGCAGTAAGGATTTCAGGAGAGGTAAGATATGCTTTCAAAGCGGTCAAGGCGGCGTCACATTCATTGTTCCAAGAACATTTCTACGCGCCTCGTAGTACTCCAAAAACTGGTGGCTTTTGTCTGAGGCCTTGGATATAAACCTCGACAAGGCCGCAAGGCGGCCGGCAAGGCATTGGACTTCCTTGATGCTCGAGGGGGCGCCATTTTCAATAAAGCCTGTAATTGTGCGGGATCGGCCTCTATGCCTTTCTTGCTGATCACATAACCCAAAAATTTGTCTGTGCGGACCCCAAAAGAGCATTTTAGTGGATTTAACTTTATATTATACTTACGCAGGATGGTGAAAACGTCTTGTAGTGCTCTTAAGTGACGGTCGATGTCGTTAGTTTTAACTATCATATCGTCGATGTAGGCTTCTAGGTCATATCCTAACTGATTTTTGAAAATTTGGTTGACGAGGCGCTGGTAGGTGGCCCCCGCATTTTTTAGTCTGAACGACATAACAGTATAGCAATAAAGACCTCGCTCGGTCTGGAAACTTGTGTGCTCTTCGTCACATGGGAGCATCCATATTTGGTTGTACCCCGAATATGCATCCATAAATGACATGTAGTCACAACCGGATGCAGAATAGATCAGTTGATCAATATGTGGCAAGGGGTAGATGCCCTTGGGGCATGCTTTGTTTAAGTCGGTGAAGTCGATGCACATGCGCCAATCACCATTCTTCTTTTCTACAAGTACTGGATTTGCGATCCATGTAGAGTATCGAACTCGGCGAATCTGGCTGAGCCCAAGTAGTTTGGCAACCTCCGAGGCGATGGCTGCCTGCTTCTTCTGGGTGTCCTGGTTAGGTGGAGGCGGTAGTGTTGGCCCTGCAATAGGATCGGTGACATGGTTGGGGTTGGTCATGTTTATGTGTCTCTCGTTTGGCTCAATATCAATCCCGGATCGAGTTACTACCATTGGAAAAAAAATTGCTTTTGACGTTTCCCATAGACGGCGCCAAAAGTGTTATGGGAAAAACCTAAAACAATGAACTGCCAAAGTAGTAATTTTATTGATTCGAGAAGATAGTTCAGTCCCCCTTTACAAAACCCTTAGCCCTATATTTATACTATTCTTGGTCGTAACTCCCTTATTAATTACAAACATTTAATGGGTCGTGACCATCATTAAACTAATTACCATAAATTCCCTTTAATCATGGTCCTTGGATATTTGATTGTTGACTACCTTTCCTTGATTAGGGGCCTTTAATATATTCTACAATACTAACTTTATTATCATTTGCCAACGTGACAGTTAGTTTCACAACTTATCGTGCTAAGCATTCTTTGTAACTCTGCCCGGTGGGTGCTAAGGCTGCCCTGTCCGCCCAGGTCGGGTCCGATGCCAATTTACTTTTGGCTTTGAGATGTCGCGCACTATGTTCCTCGAGCGTGCTTGCCTTTGATCGTGTTCTGCTCAACTATAGCTGAGTGCATACTAGCCCTCCTGTATTTGCTTTGACTGAGGGTGCGTACTTCTAATCGGGCTCTGCTCGACCTTAGCCTTGAATGCGCTCGGCCTCATACCTCTCCTGCTTGGATTGAGCGCATCGTCTGCTTTTCAAGTCTTTCTGTTCGCTCTACTCTATATGGTCCTGCTCGGCTTCGCTCTGCTCTGCTCTGTTAGGTTTTGTCTTGCTCTGCTTTGCTTTCCTTGATTCTACTTTGTCTAGTTGCACTCGGTTTCGACGTGTATCCTTTATATTGGTTATGGGTACCTACTCTCTTATCACATACAGTTTGAAAAAAATTCCGAACAAAACTACATATGACTAGAACATTTACCTGTAACAAAATAACATCTAAGCATACATTTCCAACAAAACCTAAATTATGTATGCCTATTATATTTATATGTAACCAATGAACATATGGGCATACATTTGAAACATTTTTCCGAACCTCAACTACATGTGACTATAATACTTATCTGTAAATTCTGGAGTATTTCTCTAATAATATTCTAGTTTATTAAGTTTTAAACAATTAAATGTTTATTTTACACCAAAATATGTATTATATAATATTTATCTCTATTGGATCTTTTAAACTTATATGCTATAGTAAAATCATGTATTTCATTCTTTTCATTGGTAATTACAGATATATCAATATTTGTAAGACTATATCTTTGAAAAATTGGGTGACTTGGTGTTTGTCCTTTTTGAGGTGGAATCTACGTAATTAAATACATTTGTTTAGATATTTACCTCTTTTTATGATTTTATTTTTGTTTCCCCAATTTTTTCATTCAATTCATTGAGACTATGAATGAAGTCAAGATTTTCAAAACCGTAACCTTATTCAAAATTGTTTCTACTTGGAGTTCTTGTTTTTATGATTGTTCTATCATCGGATCTGTCATTCTTTGTTTGTATAAAAACAATATTAATATTAATTTAATCAGTTAAATGTGATCCTCACGTTTGCGAACTAAAATATTACTTAGCTAAATATGTAGGTAAAATCTTACTTGTCTCTCAAGATTTAGTATTATTTTTGTTGGAGACTTATTATTAGTTTTTTTATGTCTTGTTGTTGTAATTTCATGTTCCATACATATCTAGATTTTCATAAGTGTTACCATACTTAAAGCTTTTCATAATTAATATTTTTCTCGTTTGGGTGCGTTCTTCATTCTCCATACCAATTTGTTGATTTTTTTTCCAGTTAAATGTTATTCTAAATCAATAAGATTAAATTATTTTTGACAACTAAATATTTTGTACAGTTAATTGGTTTTATAGTTAAATGCTTCATATATATAGTTAATTATATTTTTAATAGATAAGTGTTTTCTTACAACTAAATCTTTTATATATAATTGTAAATTAAGTATTATATCTGCGCACCTATCTATCATCATTTTCTATATGTTTTAGCACTGCATTAGTGTATTTTATGTTTCTTAAAAAGAATTTGTTTATGAAAAAATATAAATATTTGTTAACTTTGAATAGAAGACAATTAAATATTTATAGTTTACACTTAAATATTTATCTTTTTTTAATGTATTCTGATCATTAATATCGTTATATGTTTGATTTCGTTTTTAAAATCGAGATGGCTCATGATTGATATGTTTTTCAAGTTGCATTTGGTCAGTTGTTTGGCATTTGGTCAAAACTATTTTTTTTAAAAATACATATGATTAAAAGTTTTGTTTAAGTGTTATTATAGTTGACTATTTACTATTCATTCTTATTTGTCTCCTTTTCTATATTCGTTTGATTGATCACTTTGCCAGCCTTCTATTGTTCTCCAGTTAGTAGAACATAGTGTTATTCTTTATTCTTGTTTTTGCATACTCTTTTGCGTTTATAAAAGATAGTCTATTAAAAATATATTCTAAATTTTGTTTTGTACTAATCATATATATATATATATATATAATTATAAAATTTTATAACTCGATGTTTTTTTATTACAACTACATGTTTTCTATATAGTAATGTAAGTATTATATAGTTAAATACGTTTTAAAACTAAATGTAGATACATTTATCAGTTAAATATTTTATAACTAATCATATAGATAATTAATTATTAATCATCCCAAACTAAATATTATTTTATAACTAAATATGTTATATATGATAATGTAAGTATTATATAAATAATTTAATATGAAATATTTTTTTTCAATTAATATTGTCTAAAAGTTAAATACATTTACAACTAAATGTTTAATAATTAACTTTTTATAATTATTTGTGTTGTTTTTCAAATTTGTGTCATTGATTATTTGATCATGTTCTTTCTTTCTTTTTGATGCTCTTGTCGATTTGTACATGCTATAATGTTGCATTAATGATTTTTTAAATATAATTTCTTAATAAAATATTTGTTAAAAAATGTAGTTTATAATAAAGATACCTTAATGCTAAACGTTTAAAATATGGTTACTCTCATAAATTGTGTACATTATCCTTCTGAATATTTTTTTCTTATGTAATTGTGTCACCAATAACGTGATATGTTATGTTGATGTCATGTAGTACGTCATTTATAGTGTTTTATAATTGTGATGAGTGTCACAATCGAAATGTATGTTTTGCTTTATATGGGTTGTTGTTGATTTATTGATTACTCCTAGATTTTATATTGGTTTTGATCTACATTTATATTTTACATATATAAGTTAATATATTTATTTATTGAATTATACTTATATTGATATACAATACTTACTTTTTTATTTTTATGATGTTTTCTAGTTTTTTTTCTTTACTATTCTTTTCTTTGTATATATATATATATATATATATATATATATATATATATATATTCTTGATCAAAATATCTTCTTCTTGTACTTCTTCATAACTTGCATTTTCATTTTCTTCTTATGTCTCTTCTCTAAAATTAAAGAACCGCTTAGATTCTTTCTTATTCTCTTTTCAACGACATGTGATCATAAATTTTAGTCGTTATATGCTTATAAAAATATATTATCAGTTGAAATGATATATTTACGTAATTTTTGTTTTACTTGATTTGTACAAATATTTTTATTTCATGAGTAGTAACTTTAAATGAATTGAAAAATTTCCACATAAAACATATTGAGAACTTCATTTATTTGTCATGTTTTCTGATTTTGATATGCTCGTAAAGCTAATATTGTAAATATACATCAAATAATGTTTTAGTTTATTAATTTTGAAAGTAAATATAATAATATAAATAGAAAAGCACAAGAACTTACTATTATGAGCATCACGCAACCTGATATATCCAATATATTTTAATTAGAATAAATTGATTCTTTTAAATTAAGGAGTACTTCATTTGCTCAATTGTAATATTTGATGATAACCAAATTGTGTACCAAAGTAACATACATCCGCGGTAATAAATATCCACTTTTATACAAGAATAATGATATGAAAAGCATAAGATATCTTGGGAACTTCATTTTTTTCATGTTTTCTTATTTTTGTATGCTCGTAAAACCATTGTTATGACAATACATTAAATATTGTTTTAGATTATTAATTTTGAACGTTAATATAAGTAGAAATGTATAAGAACCTACTAGGAGCATTAAACTGTCTGGTACATCTAATGAACTTTACTTATAAAAAATTGACTCATTTACGTTCAGAAATATTTATCTTTCCCAATTTTACTTTTTGATCATATCCTAAATTTCTACCAAAGTAATATACATCTACGGTAATGTATCTTCACTTATTACAATATAATAGTGTGCAAAGCATAAATAACATTAACACGGTTACATCGTTTGCCTTTTTCTTATATATTTCCTTCTATAACTTGCTTAAGAGATGAAGATATCATTTTCCTTGATAGTGACACTTGTTTGGTCTTAATTATGTTTGAGTCGCTTTTGTTCATTACCATTAGACCAAAATACTTCTTGTATATTCTGCAATTATGTTGTTGTTTAATTCAATACTTCACTTTTGGAAAATATTTATTCCCGTAAATTAATCCATATATCACTCTTACATCTCTTTATTTGACTGGAAGTAGATATTCTCCAAGTTTGAATGCATAATCTTGTTTGATGTATCGCTTTATTATTTCCACATTCAATGGCTCATATTTTTTTTGTAATTTGGTTTTTCATTCTTTAAGTTATTTATCCCAATGAATGAGGTGTAGAATAATGTCTTGTTAAAATCTATAAGATGTTTTTACTCAAACTTGGAACTCCATATTGTATGAGCTACCAATGATCGAAAATTCAAAATGGTTTCTCGAGACTGTAGCCTCCTAAGAAGCAGAATAGTGCCTTGAAGTGTATGTCTCGAGGCGCAAAAAATGTAAATTAATTGAACATCCTAAAATGAATTAAACTTTCACTAATTATTATATAATATCCAAAGTATCTTTCAAATAAAAAATAACATTCAAAATAAATCAAATCTGTTAGGGTGGCGACCAAAGTCCCACATCCCACATCGGTTAAACATGGGAAGGATCAAGGGTATATAAGTAAGAACATACCTCAACTAGTATGAGGCCTTTTGGTAGTGGACCAAATGCAAAGCCGTGAGGGCCTTCGGGTGCCAAAGCGGACAATATCATACTAGTGGTTATGTTCTTACTTATATACGGAGGCGAAATATGCGGACCGGACCCCCGTATTCCCAACACGTGGTATCAGAGCGCCAGGCCCAAACGGAACGCGATGGTGGTGAAATTCTCGGTGAAATTCTCGAAGGTCGAACATAAAGAAGTTAGATGTCATGGTCAATGTGAATTGTTCTAGAGATCCTAGTTCAGAGTGCTCGTGGCTCATCAAGCGGTGGTACTTGATTGGAGTGGGGAGTGGCGCTAAGGAACAAGACAGAGTGGTCTAATAGGAGGTGAACAGTAACATCCGTAGTGCCTCTATGGTCAGGTAGTCTCCAACCTGATTAGAGTGGGCGGATGAAAATCAATTGAGAGGAGGCTAAGGTGGTACTTTGTTCGAGAGGAGGATTTGTTAGGGTGGCGACCAAAGTCCCACATCCCACATCGGTTAAACATGGGAAGGATCAAGGGTATATAAGTAAGAACATACCTCAACTAGTATGAGGCCTTTTGGTAGTGAACCAAATGCAAAGCCGTGAGGGCCTTCGGGTGCCAAAGCGGACAATATCATACTAGTGGTTATGTTCTTACTTATATACGGAGGCGGAATAGATTTATGAGAGACGATTCCTAAATCTATATATCCTAAATAGGCATCCATTTAACTATAACAAGATAGTTTATATTTTAAAAAATTTAAATCAGTATTGACACCAGAGGTTTAAATTAGTCAATGGTAACAACTATATTTGTTTAAAATTTAAATTGAATTTTTCAGCAATAACTATTTTAAGATAACAACAATAACCTATTATAAGATAAAGGATAAAAAAATATAGACAATATAATATGAAAGAGTTCGAAAATAAGAGATATTAAGTTTAAAAAGATATAGAGAGTTTAAGAGACGCGTGCATGGAAATCATTTTTTAAAGTTTAAAATAAAACAATTATAATGTGAACTGTACGTATTAATTCTTCAAAACGTTCATTTTGAAACATACACCTTAAATAAAATAAAAGCATATACTATGTCTATATTGGTTAAAGTGTACACTTGCGTTCACTTATTGACCAAACTGATTCAGGCATGCCTCAAAGCGTACACCTCGAGCAATTTTTAAAACCTTGTGGGCTATAGAATCTCAACTATAGATGAATCTCTTTTTCTAATTCTTAACTTCTCATTTACTTGTCATACGTGTATTGAATAATATGTTTAGAAAAAATAGTTATTTTTTATTTTTAATTCTATAAAAAAAGAACTAAGTGTAGATATTAAATGTAATATAGACTAGATTACAATTTGTTTTCGAGCTAAATGAATATGTTTTTAAAACTAAACATTTCAAAAAAACAACATAATACTTTACAAGAAAAAAAACTAAATGTAACTAGTGAAGATGTATGCTTACATGTATATATATATATATATATATAAATTTTACATGTAAGTAATATACATGTAAGAATAAATACTGAACAACCTAAAACAGTTAAACTAGATATGCATAAAACATTTACTAGTTAGCTTTACAAACCTAAGCATGTAATTTCAACATTCAACCTAATTTTAGCTACATATTCCTAACACATTTACATGTTAGTTATACATACCTAAGCATGAAATTTCAACATTGAGCCAAATTTTAACTACATATTTCTAAGAGATTTACATGTTAGTTATACACCTCTAAGCATCCAATGCCAACATTCACTCAAGTTTTAACTACACATACTTAAGACATTTACCTATTAGTTGTACACACCTAATTGAATTTTCAACATTCAACCAAATTTTAACTACATATTTTAAGAGATTTGCATGTGAAATATACACACTTAAGCATACAATTTCAACATTCAGCCAATTTTTAACTGCATATTCCTAAAAGATTTACTTGTTAGTTATACATGCATAAACATACAGTTTCAATATTCAACCAAATTTTAACTACATATGCCTAAGATATTTACTTGTTAACTATACAAACCTAAGCATGCAATCTCAACTTCCGCTAAATTTTTAACTAAATAATCATACAAGATATACATGTTAGCTATACACACATATGCATGCAAGCTCAGTATTCAGCCAAGTTTTAACTATATAGGTGTAAGAGAAAACTTGTCAATTATACACACCCAAACATGCATTTTAACATTCACTCAAATTTTAACTACATATTCCTAAGAGATTTACATGTTGGTTATACACATCTAAGCATGAATTCTCAATATTCAGCCAAGTTTTATCAATATATGCCTAAAATATTTACCTCTTAGAAATACAACCCTAATCATCCAATCGCAACATTCAACCACATTTTAACTACACATGTCTACGACATTTACTTGTTCAAAATACACACTTAAGAATTCAATCTCAATATTCAACCAAATTTTAACTATAATACCTTAGGCATTTACCTGTACACATGCACATTCAACCATATAATTAAATCATAAACCCAAAGCTAAACTACAAATGCATATAAGTTTTATACGTACACATACACATTTAACCACATAAACTGATCACCAACCTAAACCTAAGCATTGTAATTAGTGCAAAGTTGTTAAAATTTACAAAAACTTATACAGTTCGATATAGAGTTGCTAAAAATTAAGGATATACCAAAAAACTTATTAAATAAAAAAACTAATAAAAATAGATGTATAAGTATTAAGATAAAAAATTGTAAGAAATGTATGATAAATTTGTTCTACATATGTGCTAAACTTACACGAAACATGCAAAAATTTGTGCTAAATTTACAAAGATGATTGAAATACGACACCTTAACCAAATACAAAAACTCATTAATATATACGTAACTACATGGTTTAATCATAAATATATACATAATTACATGATTTAAGCATAATCCAACAATTAAATAAGTGATAAACACATAAAATGTTTATCGACATGATCAACTTATACCTAACTACATTGTTTAAGCATCAATTAGCACTTAAATAAGTAGTAAGCACAACAAACATTTAACTACATGATCAAAACCACAAATATATTTGTTTTAGGGTATGTCGTGGAAAATATGGCTACCCTCTAAATTCTTCAATGTTCGTAACTAATGAAACAAAATACGAATCCTAACTAGAACAAATTATAAAAAGAAATCAAAAGAAATGGATGCTTAAGCCAAACATGAAAATTTAACCTTGTTATTCTTGTTTCATTTCAAAATTTGTTTCTAAGTTTGAAGCTTAAAGGTTTGAAGCTTCAAGTTGAAAGCTTGAAGCTTATCTTGTTATTCTTTTTCATTTGGATTTACAGGTTGAACATAGATTACTACTAGTACTAGCTTTATATTTTCAAATAAGCACCCTTTTTACTTAAGTCTATAGATTTTATTTTTTCAATACTTTTTATCATTTTTATGTTATTTTTTACTTCATATATCATACTTCTATATTTTTAATTTTATTTTACACGTCGAGTCATCCAATAAAATCCTGTCACTAAAGCTTTAATAGTTGTGTGTAGACAAAATTGTATTTTAACACAAGTTTTAATTTAAACTTTAAAGCTGGTAAATCAGGTGTGAATGTATTTGGTTTGGATTATATACGGACCGACCGTTTGAGTCCTTGTGTTATATGAATCTGATTTATGATTTAATAGTTTAAAATTTAAATTTGATTTATTTATCTATGTCAATTGATTTGGTCTGATCCGTAGATATTACTTTATATATATATAATTTTTATTATTTTTTAAACGTATCATATGTTTCTATTTAATTTAAAGTTGACTCCAATTTGATTGGTTTATCGCTCATAATTTAATATATGCATCCGTTATATATTGGAACAATATGAAATTCGACCGTATCGAATCGCATCAGACCTATTCAGATCAACTTTATCATTTCTATTAGTAACCAATTTTAATTTTTTTTATGAGAAATATTAATGTAAATTTCATATAATTATAAAAGATCCATTATAGTAGATTTAGTAACTAAAAACTTTAACGTATCAAAAACAAAATAGACTAAAGGTACAATAGTCGATAAAATATAACTCATTGGATTACCATTTATGAACCATCATTTTGGTTAGATGAAACTTATATATGTTAGTGCATATATAATAAAACTACAACTAAAAATTTAAACATAAAAAATTAATTTCATTATATTCATTTCGGTTAACTCCTTTTATTTCTTAAACAACTCAAACCTTAGTTATCTAACTACTGATAAATTATTATTTTTGTATAAAACATGAATCATATTTAATTTTCGATAACATATTCATCTTTTATAATTGGACAATATTTTAGTTGAACGGGCACATAACATCTTTTATATTCATCTAAATTGACTCATGAAATCCAATAATCAAATAATTTAGTTTAATTGATCTTAACATTTTCTCTATGTTTGAATTCTACTCTAATTGTTATTTTTCTCATAATTTTTATTTATAAAACCATAATTTGAGCTAAAAATGAAAGGCAGACTTTTCTTTTTTTAAAACTCATAATCTAATTAAATTTTTTGATTTTATATCTATGAATACCAAAATCTATGACATAAATCGTGCGGGATTAATATATTAAAATTTACTATAAAAGGAATTCATAGATCAAAAAATTTCTAAATATGACAACAATGTTGTTTTGTATCGTCTATTTTGAACACGGAATTTCAGTTGACATACCAAAATAAGATAGTTACGTTATTTGTTCTATAAACGTCGTTTAAAAAAATACTTTTAATCTTATTTTACATGTGTTTGAGTATTTTAATCTAAAATTTAATATTATTAAATGTTTTTCACCGATTGGATTTGTTCTTTTTAACTTTATATAACAACAAGAAGTAATTATGGCATTGCTTAATACGTGTGCATAACTTTGAAACAACATGTATTGTTGGAATGTTCTCTTTAAAATGACACGTATAATTGAAATGTGCATATCTTTTAATATTATTAACTGTTTTTAACCAATTGGAATGCTCTCTTTAAAATTAAACCAAAGTCTAAGATTGTTTTCCATAGCTTTAGAGATTGTGTACCGTAAAAAAAGTCTAATATAAAATAGAAAATCAATAATCATGAATAATAGATGAAAAACACAAAACTCGTTCTAAGAATATACTCCAATTCCATAAATCCAATGTATACAATTTTATAAAATGATAACTTAGAGCACATTTATAAACTTTCATGGGTGCTAAACAGAGAAGAGTTGCCAACTTGATTCCTGCAATCTCAAGCATATTGGTGCTCGTGCTTTGGCTTAACATGATGAAACCTTCACCAAAAATATAAAATTATCAATACAAAATAACGAGAATTCTTATATACATTAGTTAAATCTTATTTCTTAAAAACTCAAAACACTAGCATTTATATTTATAACAATAATGTATATTTATCAAAATAAAATTTAGTGAGAGAAAATAATCGGTGAGTTAAGATTTAAAATCACCCCTTTTGTGATATAAGTAACATATATACCTTTTTTATATAAAAAATTATCCATGGAAATCCGTAAACTGTTCTTTGGAATCTGTATCAATAGGACGAGACTGGTTGGTTTGAGAAGTATGATAATTTGGTGTTGTCGATTGAAACATCACATAATCCTTTAAAATTTCCCAACAATGATAAAATTGAAATTGTTTTCCATTGGAAAGATTTGGATATAAGTCTTGTTTGAGAATTTCATAAATGAAAAATAATAAATAAATTAGTTAATATTGATATATATATATATATATATACACGAACATTAACAATTGTTAAATGTTGAAATAATTTGTAATAGAAATACTTACTTGATCCGCTATTTTAGTTCCACTAAGTGGTGATCTTTCAACTTACTTGATCGTTTGGTTCCATTTGTTAATCGAACGAAAAATATGTTTTTCCAACGATTGCTAATACCTTCTTTTGTTCGTTGTACATGGTTGAAGTTGTTATCAACATCTCTTAAATATTCGTACATTAAATCTTTGATTTTTTTCCAAAAACGACTTTCGGTTTGTTGCACTCCTACATTTGGATCTTCGGAAATTTTCCTATACGCTTTGCATAGAGTTATGTCTTCGTTTGAAGTCCATTTTTTTGACATTATGAGAGAAGGTTTTTTAGAGAGAGACTATTATTTTCCTTTGAGATAAATGTTTGTGAAATGTTATGAATTAGTTTGGTTCCAACCTTGTGTATTTATGCCATTCAAGATAATAAAGACACCCACTAACTTCCACCCATCTATCCAAACTTTATTTCTGATTTGACAAAAAGCTTACTCATTTAACTTCAAGATAAAAAATACACCCACTAACTTCAACCCATCTTTCCAAACTTTATTTATGATTTGACAAAAAGCTTACTCAATTATCTTCAAGTTAAAAAATACACCCACCAACTTCACCCGTCTTTCCAAACTTTATTTCTGATTTGACAAAAAGCTTACTCAATTATCTTCAAGATAAAAAATACACCCACTAAGTTCCACCCATTTTTCCAAAATATATTTCTAATTTGACAAAAAGCTTACTCAATTATCTTCAAGATAAAAAATACACCCACTAACTTCCACCCATCTTTCCAAACTTTAATTCTGATTTGACAAAAAGCTTACTCAATTATCTTCAAGATAAAAAATACACCCACTAACTTCCACCCATCTTTCCAAACCTTATTTCTGATTTGAAAAAAAGCTTACTCAATTATCTACAAGATAATAAAGACACCCACTAACTTCCACCCATCTATCCAAACTTTATTTCTGATGTGACAAAAAACTTACTCAATTATCTTCAAGATAAAAAAAATATACCCATCAACTTCCACCCATTTTCCAAACTTTATTTCAAATTTGACAAAAAGCTTACTCAATTATCTTCAAGATAAAAAATACACCCACTAACTTCCACCCATTTTCCAAACTTTATGTCTGATTTGACAAAAAGCTTACTCAATTATCTTCAAGATAAAAAAGACACCCACTAACTTCCACCCATCTTTCCAAACTTTATTTATGATTTGACAAAAAACTTACTCAATTATCTTCAAGATAAAAAATACACCCATTAACTTCCACCCATATTTCCAAACTTTATTTCTGATTTGACAAAAAGCTTACTAAATTATCTTCAAGATAAAAAATACACTCACTAACTTCCACCCATCTTTCCAAACTTTATTTCTAATTTGACAAAAAGCTTACTCAATTATCTACAAGATAATAAAGATACCCACTAACTTCCACCAATCGATCCAAACTTTATTTCTGATTTGACAAAAAGCTTACTCAATTATCTTCAAGATAAAAAAAATACACCCATCAACTTCAACTCACCCACAAATTTTCTATAAATACATGGAATCATTAACTTCTTCTAATTCAAAACACTTGTCACAACTTTTCCAATTCGAAACACTTCCCACAACCCTTTTCCCAATTCAAATCACTTCTCATAACATTTTCCAATTCTAAATCTTTACATAACTTTTTCCAATTCGAAACACTTCTCACAACTTCTTTCAATTCAAAACACTTCTCTGATATTTTTTCAACAATATGAGTTTCAATAAACCAGATTTTTCTCGTATATTTTCGAAATGGGAAGAAGATTTCGAACAGTCTCAGAGTGTTATTCAAAATTTTGTTAACGTCAGTAACTTAGTTCGAAGTCAGAGTATGACATATCTTGCAGATATGTATACAAAAACTGGTATGAGAAATTCTAGCGGCGCAACTTCAAAACCTCGTGGCTATGTGAATGGTCGTAAGTACAAACGTCGTAACCGTGAAGGTGGGCATACAAAACTAATGGCAGATTATTTTATTAAGAATCTAACATTCTCCGATGATAATTTTAGAAGGCGTTATCGTATGTATCGTAGATTATTTTTACGTATTATGGAAGATGTTCAACAAGCAAATTCATACTTTCAAGGAGGTCTGGATGCCACTAGACGCAACAAGTTTACCCTACATCAGAAAGTAACTGTTGATTTACGTATGCTGGCTTATGCAATGCTCGCGGATAGCTTGGATGAAACATTTCATATGGGTGAACAAACATTTATAGATACTCTAAACGAGTTTTGTGCAACTGTAATAACTTTATGCAGAAGAGAGTACCTACGTGGACCAACGACACAAGATTTATGTCGTCTACTCGCTAAAGCTGAACGTCGGGGATTTCCAGGTATGATCGGTTCACTTGATTGTATGCATTGGACTTGGAAAAACTGTCCAACTGGTTGGCAAGGATCATACACTGGTAGGTCCAAAAGACCAACTATTGTGTTAGAAGCAATTGTTTCTCATGATACGTGGATATGGCATGCATATTTCGGTATTCCAGGAGCTCAAAATGATGTGACCGTTCTTAATCGTCCACCGTTGTTTGATGATTTAATTAACGAGAATACTCCTACCGTAGCTTATGTTGTAAATGATCATGAGCATAATATTACATACTATCTTGCGGATGGTATTTATCCAAAACGGGGAACACTTATCCAAGCTATTCGATCACCAATTAACCTTCAAGATAAATTATTCTCTAAAATGCAAGAATCATATCGTAAGGACGTTGAAAGAGTGTTTGGTATTCTACAAGCTCAGTTTTCCATAATAAAAAAACCCTAGTCGCGGATGGAGTACAAAACATCTTTCTAATATCATGATTACATGTGTGATATTACATAACATGATTGTGAAAGACGGACGTGAGGAGTATGCAGATGAAGATTCTGACGAAGATGAAACTGATCCCGCCATATCTCGTAGAGCACGAGAACGTATATATGAATGTGGTAATGTGGATATGGACAATATGAGTGGAAATATTTCACTTGAGGACTATATGATTCGTCATCGGTCAATCCGCAGCGAAAGATTAAACAAACGACTCCAAGATGACCTTGTCAAACATGTGTGGTCCGAACGTGGTTGATATGAGTAGTTTTCTATGTTGTTTAAGTAAATCTTTTTTTTAAAGTTTTTTCCAATGTTGTTTTAGTGAAATGTTTTTAATTAGAGCTTTTCGAGTGTTGTTTAAGTGAATTGTTTTTAATTTAAGATTGTAGTATGATGTGTAAGTTTGATGTTATTTAATTTAAGTTTGTACTTCTTTTTCATTCGGATTCTAGTTTTTTTGTTAGACGTTTTGTACTTATTTTTTTAACAATTGTTAATTGTGTTTAAAATTTGGATACATAAATATTAATTCGATAATACAACATTAAACATGAACATAAAACAAATACAATAAATTAGAGGACGCAACCGAACATAAACTCACAAACTGAACATAAACAAATATAATCTCTAACAATACTCAAAGGAACATAAAACAACGGATAACACATATAAGAGTAAACTCCTTACATACCAAATTCAATGAAATGCGGATGTTCCACCTTACTTCTAGCGAGGTCTAATTCAATATTGCGAAGTATATGCTCTTTAATTAAATCATTAATCCCCATACCAAGTACATTATGCACCTTTTGCCTCACATCGTGCGGGAGGTCACAAACCCGAATATTTAGAATCCAAAAAAGATATTGTAACCTGATAGATACATAAGTAAACATTTAAACACAAACTAAAGAACACCAAACTAATATAATACAACATTAAACGTGAATGTAAAACAAATACAATAACTTAAAGCACTAAAAAGAGCATAAAACAAATACAATAACATGAAACGATCAAAGGAACATAAAACAACAAAAAAGTTTACTCAAATTCATATTATTCGTTAAAAGTGCAACTCATTCATCCTTCATATTTTTCAACGATTTGTTCCTCCACATAACATAGCATATATTTTGTCAAAAAATCATTTCTACCCAAAAGCAATGAGTTATACGCCTCGTTTTGGATTTCCAATGGGAATTCGGACACACGATACATTGGTTCGCTTTTAAGATAAGTGTACCTTGTAGATACTTCTTCGCGATTGCGTGGAGACGACATCAGTATTCGTCCTATATCCCCGTACATGTACCCGTGTATGTAGTACATTGTACATAACACTTCATTGATAAAACCATCAGTAGTCTCATCCGACCTCGTTATCTTCATACGCTTGACGGCTTGGAGGAGATGAAAATATTCTCTGGCAGACCATTTCATATCAGACAAAAGTATGAGTTTTTGATAGACTATATTTAGGTAAATTGAGGGTTTGTTGAGACTTATATAGTTGGGGACCTTTATATATATATATATATATATTAAAGGAATGAGCGGGTAACATTTTGGCGGGACTTATTATTGGCGGGTAACATTATGGTGTGATGTGATCCTAGATGACACAAGGAGCTTAGAACATGGAAATGTGCAAAAACCAGATGAACAACTTGAAAAAGAAGATGAGCTTGAAGTTGAAGATATTCTTATTTTACCGGCTGGTCCAACAACTCGATCAAGAGCAAAACAATTTAACAAAGTTGTTGGAGGATTGCTTAATCAACTAGAGAATCCACGTGATCAAAACAGCAAGTATGGTGGAAAAGCTTGTCAAACCACTTTGGTCTTGATTTAAGCTAATTGATTTCAATAAATGAGAAAGTGTCTCGATTGTACTCTTTTTCCCTTGTTCAAGTTTTGTCCCAATGGGTTTTCTTGACAAGGTTTTTAATGAGGAAATTGTTTCACTTCACCATTGCCCATTTGTTGAAATAAAAGCCCAAGACCCATCTACACTAAAAGCCACGTCCTTGGAGGAGGGAAGGGTCTGATTTCCAGCTTGTATCATTAATACTTTGTATTTTCAATATTAAAGCATTTTGTTTCCAAGAAAAGCCTTAATTGTTTTAGAGGCATGCATTATGTTTCCAAGAATAACCTTAATTGTGTTCAAGGCTAGTTCTTCCTCCTATAAAAACTATATACTCAGAATTCCAATGGTTAGACTATCTTTGATTCTGAAAAAACTTCTTAAGTTTTACTCTTCTCTTGTTGGTGTGTAATATCCACAAGAAAACATGTTCTTCATTTGGTGCGTCATATCCAAAGGAAGATCAGTTGGAATATCAAAGGCCTTTCCACAACCTTTGTGTGACCTATCGATCCACATCCTTTGATCCTTGAATCCTTTTGGGTTCCTGGTTGTAAAGTTATCCTTATCCCATTTCAGAGTGCCGTTTCTAGGAGGAGTTTATCAAGTGGTATCAGAGCAACATTCTGAAAGTTGGGTATTCTCTTTCTCATTAATTTTTCTTCATCTATTTTATATTATTAGTTTGTTTGTGAAGATTTGAGTGTTAGTGTGATGATTTCATTTTGAATCACGAAATTCTGATCTGTTGTATTAATTTGTTTATCATCTGTTTTGTATTCTCAATATATTTGTGATGATTGAGTGTTTAGTGTGATGATTTCATTTTGAATCACAAAACTCGGATCTGTTTCACCCTAGTTATAGTTGTTTGAGATTTAAAATCGTAGAAATTGTTTTTAGGTGCTGTTGTGAAACTTATCTCTTAATATTCTTAGGAAAACAGATTTGGATATGCTTTATGGTTTTAAATAAATTGAAGAACTTTCCAAGGACTTGTTGCTGGTGATTTGTTTTTGTTTTATTTTGTAGAAAATGATGTCTAATTCAAATGATGCAGAAAACAGTAATTTCAATAACAACAAGCTTCTAAATGAAGTTATGACAAAGTTGATAGACACCAAGATAGATGCCTTTCGCGAAGAGCTTCAATCAAACACTGGCCACGAGCGGAACCGTTCACGACAAACCAATCCAAGAAGAAACCATGAACTACCTGAACAATTCAGAAATGAAGCCGCTGATGAATATTATGAACGCATGAGCAATTCGTCTCGAATCAGCCATAGAAGGCACCATAGACGTATAAGAGAGGGCAACGAACGTATGTGTGACAATCTTGGAGGTCTCAAGATTAAGATTCCACCATTCCATGGAAAAAATGATCCAGATGCCTATTTGGAATGGGAAAAGAAAATTGAACTCGTTTTCAACGTTCAACACTACACAGAGACCAATCGAGTAAGAATTGCTGCTACTGAATTTTATGATTATGCTCTTAGTTGGTGGGATCAACTAGTTACCTCAAGAAGGCGTAATGGGGAACATCCTATAGAATCATGGGCAGAAATGAAAGCCATTATGCGGAAGAGGTTTGTTCCTAGTCATTACCACCGTGAGCTGCATCTAAAGCTGAGGAGATTAACACAAGGAAGCCGATCTGTTGAAGAGTATTATCAAGAAATGGAGACCTTAATGTTGCGAGCTGATATTTCAGAAGATAGAGAGGCAACAATGTCAAGGTTTCTTGGGGGTTTAAATAGAGAAATTCAAGACAGATTGGAAACTCAGTATTATGTTGAACTAGAAGAGATGCTACACAAAGCTTTGCTATTTGAACAACAAGTTAAAAGAAAGAACTCCTCAAGATCAAGTTACGGTTCAGGGGCAGTAACAATTAAGCCAAGTTATTCAAAAGATGAGAAGACCAATTATCAGAAAGGAAGCTATGTAGAGGTATACCAAAAATCTGGAACACCATTGTCTATTGATAACAAGGGCAAACCTAAAGAGGTTGCAATCAGAACTCGTGATGTTAAGTGTTTCAAGTGCAAAGGGATGGGACATTATGCTAATGAGTGTTCTAATAAGAAGATTATGACAATTCTAGATAATGGAGAAATAATTTGAGAGGAAGAAGAAATTGTCTCTGATTCTTCCGAAGAACACTTAGAGCGACCTGCTAAAGGAGATTTATTGGTAGGCAGAAGGTCTTTAAGCGTTCAAACAAAAGAAGAAGAATAAGAGCAAAGGGAGAATCCGTTTCACACTAGGTGTCTTGTTCAAGGGAAAGTTTGTAGCCTTATTATCGATGAAGGCAGTTGTACCAATGTGGCAAGTGAATCTATGGTAAAGAAGCTTGGTTTAAAAACGAAAAAGCATCCAGCACCTTACAAGCTTCAATAGCTTAACAACAATGGAGAAATGAAAGTTGGCCACCAAGTAGAAGTTCCCTTAGCCATTGGTAAGTACGAAGATGAAGTTTTATGTGATGTTCTACCAATAGAGGCTAGTCGCATATTATTAGGAAGGCCATGGCAATCTGATCGAAAAGTTATCCATGATGGATTCACTAATCACCATACATTTGAGTTTCAAGGAAGGAAAACCACTCTAGTTCCCATGACTCCACGAGAAGTTTACCAAGATCAAAAGCATATGAAGAACAAGGAAAGTCGAGTAACTAAACATTCGAATTTCTATGCAAAATCTGGCGAGGTTAAGAAAACATTATTCTCTAAGCAACCTATGTTACTTTTTGTGTTTAAGGAAACTCTTATGAGTTTAACTAACTTGACATCGGTGTTGCCGAGTGAGATGACTTCTCTCTTGCAGGAATTTGAAGATGTATTCCCTAAAGACAATCCAAAGGGGCTTCCACCAATTAGAGGCATCGAACACCAAATAGATTTTGTACCTGGATCCTCCCTTCCTAACAGACCTGCTTATAGAACTAATCCAGTGGAGACAAAAGAATTGCAAAGGCAAATCAGTGAACTGATGGAAAAAGGACATATCCGTGAAAACATGAGTCCTTGTGCGGTACCAGTTCTACTTGTGCCCAAGAAAGATGGAAGCTGGAGAATGTGTGTTGATTGCAGAGCCATCAACAACATAACAGTAAATTATCGCCATCCTATACCTAGATTAGATGATATGTTAGATGAATTGCATGGTTCTAGCATTTTTTCTAAGATTGATCTTAAAAGTGGTTATCACCAAATTAGGATGAAAGAAGGGGATGAGTGGAAAACTGCATTTAAAACTAAGCATGGACTATATGAATGGTTAGTAATTCCATTTGGGCTGACTAATGCACCTAGTACATTCATGCAGTTAATGAATCATGTTCTAAGGGCTTATATATGAGTTTTTGTTGTAGTATATTTCGATGACATCTTAATTTACAACAAGTGTTTAGAAGAACATGTTCACCATCTGAAATTGATTTTAAGTGTACTTAAGAAGGAAAATCTCTATGCTAATCTTAAGAAATGCATTTTTTTGTAGCGATAATCTTGTCTTTTTAGGTTTTGTTATAAGTGCAGATGGTATTAAGGTAGATGAGGAAAAGGTTAAGACAATCCGCGAATGGCCAAGTCCAAAATAGTTGGAGAAGTGAGAAGCTTCCACGGCCTTGCAGGATTTTATAGGCGTTTTGTCAAAGATTTCAGCACCTTAGCTGCACCACTCACTGAAATAATAAAGAAGGACGTTGGTTTCAAGTGGGAACAAGCTCAAGAAGAAGCATTTCAATCCTTAAAAGAGAAGCTTACTCATGCTCCTATCTTGACATTACTTGATTTTCTTAAAACTTTTGAGATTGAATGTGATGCTTCTGGAATTAGGATTGGAGCTGTTTTGATGCAGGATAAAAAGCCCATAGCTTATTTCAGTGAAAAGCTTGGAGGAGCTACTCAAAACTATCCTACTTATGACAAGGAGTTGTATGCCTTAGTTCGAGCTTTGCAAACATGGCAGTATTACTTGTGGCCAAAGGAGTTTGTCATACACACTGACCATGAATCTCTCAAACACCTAAAAGGTCAGCAAAAACTTAACAAAATACATGCAAGGTGGATAGAATTTATTTAGACATTTCCATATGTCATCAAATACAAACAAAGTAAAGAAAATATTGTTGCTGATGCATTGTCCCGAATGTATGCCTTAATCACTACTCTTGAAGCTAAGATTTTAGGATTTGATCATGTTAAGAGTTTATATGAAAATGATTCTGATTTTGGAAAAATGTATCAAGCATGTGAAAAGTTTGCTTCAGGGCGGTTCTATAGGCATGGAGGATTCTTATTATTTGATAAACGTTTATGTGTGCCTAATTGTTCCATGAGCGATTTACTTATTAGAGAAGCCCATGAAGGAGGCTTAATGGGACATTTTGGAATAGCTAAAACTCTCAAGGTAATGCTGGATCACTTCCATTGGCCACATATGAGGAGGGATGTTGAAAGAATTTGTGACAGGTGTGCTACTTGCAAACAAGCCAAATCTAAGGTTCAATCCCACGGTTTGTATACTCCTTTACCTATTCCTACGCATCCTTGGAATGATATATCTATGGACTTTGTAGTTGGATTGCCTAGGACTAGAATCGGCAAGGATTCTATTTTTGTGGTTGTTCATCGATTCTCTAAAACGGCACACTTTGTTGCTTGTCACAAAACTGATTATGCGTTGCACATTGCTAATCTGTTCTTTAAAGAGATAGTTTGTTTGCATGGCATGCCTAGGACGATAGTTTCAGATAGGGACACTAAGTTTCTAAGTTACTTTTGGAAAACTTTGTGGTCTAAGTTAGGGACTAAGCTTTTATTTTCTACCACCTGTCACCCACAAACTGATGGACAAACAGAAGTAGTAAATAGGACTTTGTCCACTCTTCTACGTGCATTAATTAAAAAGAACTTGAAAACTTGGGAAGAATGTTTGCCGCATGTTAAATTTGCATACAATCATTCTATGCATTCTGCTTCTAAGTACTCTCCTTTTCAAATTGTTTATGGATTTAACCCAATATCTCCTTTGGATCTAATTCTTTTGCCTCTGAGTGAAAGAACTAGCATAGATGGGAAAAAGAAAGGTGAACTTGTAAAACAGATCCATGATGATGCAAGGAAAAACATAGAAAAGAAAACTGAGCAATATGTCCTACAAGCAAACAAGGGAAGACGTGGGAAAGTTTTTGAGGTTGGAGATCAAGTATAGGTGCACTTAAGAAAGGAAAGATTTCCAGAAGAGAGGAAGTCAAAATTGATGCCTAGAATTTATGGACCATTTGAAGTAACAAAAAATATCAACAATAATGCATATCAACTTGACCTATGAGGTAAGTATAAAGTGAGTCCTACCTTTAATGTTTCTGATTTGGTTCCTTTTATCGCAGATGAAATGGATTTGAGGTCAAATCCTTTTCAAGTGGGAGAGGATGATGTGATCCTAGATGACACAAGGAGCTTAGAACATGGAAATGTGCAAGAACCAGATGAACAACTTGAAAAAGAAGATGAGCTTGAAGTTGAAGATATTCTTATTTTACCGGCTGGTCCAACAACTCGATCAAGAGCAAAACAATTTAACAAAGCCGTTGGAGGATTGCTTAATCAACTAGAGAATCCACGTGATCAAAACAACAAGTATGGTGGAAAAGCTTGTCAAACCACTTTGGTCTTGATTCAAGCTAATTGATTTCAACAAATGAGAAAGTGTCTCGATTGTACTCTTTTTCCCTTGTTCAAGTTTTGTCCCAATGAGTTTTCTTGACAAGGTTTTTAATGAGGCAATTGTTTCACTTCATCATTGCCCATTTGTTGAAATAAAAGCCCAAGGCCCATCTACACCAAAAGCCACGTCCTTGGAGGAGGGAAGGGTCTGATTTCCAGCTTGTATCATTAATACTTTGTATTTTTAATATTAAAGCACTTTATTTCCAAGAAAAGCCTTAATTGTTTTAGAGGCATGCATTATGTTTCCAAGAACAACCTGAATTGTGTTCAAGGCTAGTTCTTTCTCCTATAAAAACCATATACTCAGAATTCTAATGGTTAGACTATCTTTGATTCTGAAAAAACTTCTTAAGTTTTACTCTTCTCTTGTTGGTGTGTAATATCCACAAGAAAACATGTTCTTCATTTGGTGCGTCATATCCAAAGGAAGATCAGTTGGAATATCAAAGACCTTTCCACAACCTTTGTGTGACCTATCGATCCACATCCTTGATCCTTGAATCCTTTTGGGTTCCTGGTTGCAAAATTATCTCTATCCCATTTCAGAGTGCCGATGCTAGGAGGAGTTTATCATGGTGGGATGTATTATTGGCGGGTAACATATGACATTGGTCTAAATATTAGTGGTAACATTTAGGCGGGACTTATTAGGTATCCATTTCAATAATCATTTATTTTTGCACTAAATTTTATCAATTTGTAAGTGCGTTTAACCAATTATTCATTGTTACAATTGCATGTCAATTTTTCACATATGACCTTCTCGGTCTTTTCAAGATAATTATTGTATATTATCGTTAACGCGATTGGTGATACGTCACCCATAGTGATTTGAAAATTTTAAAATTTTAGAATTTATGAATAAGGCAAAGTTTACTTAACTTCATAGACTCTTTTATAGATCGAAAATGGACTAACATAATAAATTATTAAATTAGATTTAAAAATTATAAATTTATTACAAACTTAAACTTTTTTAAATAAATAATGTTTATTACGAACAATTCTACCACATACATATTAATTTATCGTAAATAAGAATTAAATAAATAAATATATAACATAAATTTAAAATAAATAATAATGTTAAAAAATATAAAATATTAATGTTAAATTTTTAATTTTTTTTTATCGAATGGGTTTTTATTGAAATAAAGGAGTGTTAATTTTTAATTAATATTATAGATTATATTATTTATTATAAAATTAGTATAAGTAAATTGAAAATAGTTAAAAAATAATAAAATTGTTTGGATTGAATTGTTTATATTAAAAATCCAAATAAAAAAATAGGACCGTGTGATGTCAAATTTCCTACCTAATAATGGAACGAGGGATTCACTTCTTTTCGGAGTGGGTGTCAAATTTCTTGTTCTTCCAAGAGTGAGGAGGAAACTCACCATTTCGTCTTCAAACTCGCGCTGGTCCCAACTTTCTCCTTTGTCAACATCGCTGTCTTCTTTTCATTTCCAGCTCCATTCTTCTTCACGTTGATTCTCGTCTCCTCAATAAGTTTTAGTACTCTTGCTCGATGAACTTGGCGATCGATTGCTGACTTGGACCCGTGCGATCCTTCATCGTCGATATCGCATTGCATAATCTGCACAAAGGAAGGTACAGCTGGTTTTAATGATTATCTCATTGCTAAAAACCTATTGATTCTGATTATTTCAACATGGGTGAAGCAATTTCAGTAAGAAATTGAATTGTATCTCAAAATAATCGGATTCTCAAAATCATATTAACTGTAGCTTTCTCTGTCTCTTACACTTACACTTGCTTTTGTTTAGAACTCTAAACAACGTGGATGTGTACTACAGACATTGACTAGTATGGATTCAGATACAGCATTTATGCATCCCTCCTGTTTGGAACACAGTACAAAATTTTCTACATAAGGGTTAAATCTCTTCTTCACTTGTGCATATGGACACTATAAGGCCGGCCCTAAAATTTACACAACTTACTTTTCTTTTTTTACTTAATATTTATCTCTATAATTTCATCACTTTAAGTAGCTATCATATTGCAAACATTCTTTCAAGGGTAAAGGAATCGTTTTTAAGTACTCCTGTCCTGTTCATGTGTATATAGCAAATAATATATGATTACATTATATATGTGATACTACAATCGCCATTCAACTGTATCATTGAATGTCGTGGTGTGATGAAAAGCATGTGACATTCTACAGTTAAATATACTCTACTTGACATCAAGTAAAGAATTTTCTTCTCTATTGCAGAAGGGAAACATTGAGCATAGCTGACAACTTTCAAGAATTTGAATGTCAATGGAAACCAGCATTGGAGAAAACTCTTCTCCTACACGTCCTAAATGGAGAAAAGTGGCGTATGGAGGCATGCAACCTGGGTTTGATGACAACCACACTGATGATTCTTTCCTTGAAGAAATGGTTATGAATGCAAATGTTGTGAAGCGCCACTTGCTCAAGGTGATGCTTGACTCCGTTTCTATATCTCAATATCTATGTATTGTTGCTCTAGTTCTCTTGGTTTGGACATACACCCTTGAGTCAACCCTTGATGAAAAATCTCTCTTGCTTCTAGACGGGGCCCTCCTCGGATCAGGTTTCTTTATTCTCCTCTTAACTCAAGAAATGCTCTCTTTGGGTCTTTTTTTCCATTATATCCTCAATATCTCATTTTTCGCTACTGGGTTATACGTATTGGCTCCTATATACCAAACTCTTACAAGATCCATCAGCTCTGATTCTATATGGGCTGTTACCAACTTCCTGCTCATACTCCATCTTTTCTTGCATGACTACTCTGGATCCACTGTTAGAGCTCCAGGGGCTCTGAAAAATCCAAATTTGACAAGCTGTATATCTTTAAATGCTTCGGTGGTGGCTTCTGTTTTTGTTGCTTCTCGGCTTCCGTCTAGGTTGCATGTCTTTGGCATCATGTTGTTCTCCTTGCAGGTCTTCCTTTTCGCTCCATTGGTCACTTACTGTATCAAGAAGTACTCATTGGGGCTGCATCTTTTGTTTTCATTTGCATTGATGGCGGTCACTTTGTGTTTAGTTTACACACTGCATCAATTACTTTTTTTCATGTTCTTTGGGGGGCTGGTTTTCGTAAATGTTGTATGCCCTTATTGGCTTATTAGAATTCAAGAGTACAAGTTTGAGATTAATGGTCCTTGGGATGAGGCCAAGCTATGTTTTGATATTACAGACTAATATCAATCATTGTGTACTTAGTCCATCTGTCTCTCAGTTTGTATACAGCCAAGCATTGAAAACAGTCAATTTTTGTTTTACATGATATGAAACTAAATTAATTGCTCTAAGTTTAACTATTTGACGACATTCGTGGAACATACATAAATAGAAAAATCTTAGTTTTACCATGGATAGCTCTAATATTAATATTATGTTAATTTGAAGTGTTATGCTGGTGAATCCCCCTTGCTGCAAAAAAAAAATCGAGATTGTAAGTGTGACTAACCACAGGGTCCGAAGCATCATTTTGCTTGCACATCACCTGTGGCACGCCACGTTGCAGGTTCAGCATTCAGCAATCATTAGGAGGTCCTTTCTCATCAAAAGCTCTTTTGTCTGGTACTCATTTTCATTTTAGGTCACAGCCAGATGAGGATACACCATAAAAATTTGGTACAAACGAAGCTAACATGTGATACTGTGATTGGCCCTTATTGTAAAGCGTCTAGGATTTCATCGTTTTCATTAACTTAGTTACAAATCTTTGCATGTCATACTCTCATTTCCGAATGCGTGTTAGTTATTTGGATCTAACAACTAAACCAAGGCAAGGCATTACTAAATGAAGAGAAGATTGTTGAACTGAGATCAAGGGGTTGTTTGTCACATAGGATTTTGTCCATGCTGTGGTAATTGTTGACAAATCCAATCTGATCTTACTGATTTATCATAATACGAATTTAAATACTGCATGGTGTTGCAAACATGTCTTTAGGAGATTCAGTTTATCGAAATATAATGCTGTCGACTTGCTGTTACTGACTTGCAGTTCGACTTTGAAGGGCTCATTGTACACAAAATGGTAAACCCTGCACGATTACGTACCATTCGTTATTGTCATGTTTTGATAGGAACATCATCTTCTTAATGTCACAAACATCTTCAGATCCAACTGGGTGGTTGAATCCTTAATATTCCAACAATCAGTTTTCAATATGTTGAATATGTCCACCACCAGCTATGCCACCTTTTTGTGGTCTCCATCTTCTAGAAGTAGTCTGTTTTTTCTCCAGCGTCAGTTTGAATCTAGACCATTACCTGCTTCAGGGCTAGACTGAGAAAGAATTAGTTGTTAAACTTTTCTTAGGCTCAACAGATTCGACAACTTCATTGACCATGAGGCTGGTTTCATGCAAACCAACTTGTGGCTCAGAAGCCAGAGTCATTTGGCTTAGGCGCCTTAATTTTCTTAGGAGTACACTTTTGCCTAATAGGTTTACAGGTACTTATCTCATGTCCAAAAGCACTAAATGATGTGCGTTTCACAGGTTTTCGTGGATGTTGGGTAGCTGTGTGAATCCAACTCCAGCTTCCAATTCAATTTTGAAGCTCATCATGAATACCAATAAATCTTTAAAAAATTCAAACTCTTTTCAATAGCCTGACATGAGAGTTGGAAAGACATATCTAAAAGTGCGGAGTAATCCAAATTGATACTAGTCCTAATCTGATAAGGGAATTTTCCATAATAATATCTAATGTATAATTATTATTTTTTCCTCAATAATTTATTCTAATAAATTCATGAGTAATCAACTAATTATGAAAGAAAATTTAACATGTTCTAGATACCTCTTGAATCAGGGGTGACCCATTCAAGGAATTTAAAAATGGGGTAAATTTTAAATCATAAAAGAAAGGGCAGCTCCCATAATAAACTCAATTTAGTTGATGTAGGTGGCCTAATAGAGACTATATGTCGTGTGCCAGAAAACAAAGTTTAATTGACTGACACCTTTAGACCTTTTGACTAGCACGGTTAGCTTTAGTCGTGATGCTGGATTTGAACCCACGCCCACTTTCGAAGGTTAACTTGAGTCCGGCGCCTTAGACCAGTCGGACATCCTGACAGATGCTGATTCGTGTTTCAAGTTCTAACCGATACTCTTCCGTTTCTTAATATAGGTGGTTCTAATTCCATATTAGATCCGTCTCACGCTTACCAATGTAGTATTAAATGATATTTAATTTGATAGTCAATATAATCTAATTTTTTTTTTATTAAACGGTTTTTATTATAATTGACCAACTAAATTTATTTTTGTTTTAATTTTTATAAAAAAGAAAAGTAATGATGAGTTGTCTTAATATCCATCCTCCCTTCTTAAACATCCATTAACATGGAACGGAGTGAGTATATTGCTTTAAATTTTCCCTGGCTTGGGTATTTAAAAACTTTCCCACCACGCAATCGCATTATTACTGTTTAACTTTTGACCTTTGGGTTTGCAAAGTTAATGCACCCAATGTCTTACCATACCCTCAACGACTTTTTCAACTTTCTTTAATTATAGATCCCGTCTTGGAGTACTATATTGGAAGTGAAGAATAAGAATAAGAATCCTTGGAAATATGTAAACAGAAACAAACTCTTGAGCTTCAAAGTTGTTTGGTCCCAAGAGTAAAAAGTTGGTAACATCTATACAAAACAAAACTCCAATTTATTCATATTCTTATTCTCTTCTCTCGTATTTCAATTCATTGAAAGAACACCAAATGTGTATTTACACCAAAGTCTCATCTCTGTTGTGTGATCCTTTTTCTTATTACAAACTCTTCTTTTTATAAATACTCCTACTTTGCTTTTCTCTTCTCTAACACCTTACACCTTACACCTACAATGGGGACTATCACACCTCTCATTCTCTGCCTCTTAACTTTCATAGCCGTTTCTGCAACTACTAGTTATCCGTTTGATGATCATTTCCACAAATTACGACAGATAGAAGCCTCTTTAAAACATCGCCATTTGGCTGCTCCTCCCTCTGCGTCTCAGTTTCGGTCTCAATCTCAATCCCAGGTTAACTTTCTTTTAAACATTACTATATTCATTCTTGATAATTTGAATGAAAAACCGATGAATTAAAATAAAATGTTCAGTTAATTGGCACTTAAGTCTCAAACCAAACCTTTCAATTATTTCTTTCATTCACACAAATAAAGCTCTTCCTTGTACAAAATATTGGTTTATCAGCCTACAGTACTTTCTTTAAATTATACAAAATGATGAAGAGGAATTGATAGGGTGCTCCTATATACCACGTGACCTCCTACGGTGCGGATCCAACGGGAAAATCTGACAGCACAGATGCAATTCTGAGAGCATTAATGGACGCAATCAACGGTCCGCACCAAGGGTTCTTGATAGAAGGAATCAATAATTTTGGAGGGGCACAGATCAATCTTGAAGGTGGAAATTACTTGATCAGCCGTCCTATTCACTTCCCTGCTCCTAGTGCAGGAAACCTAATGGTACGCCTTCCTCTTAACTCTTAACTCTCAACTCTTAATTCTTAACTCTCAACTACTATCTGTTTTCAAATAGAAAGTTTTCAAAGTAACTAAAAATATATTCATCTCTGCCCACAGATCCATGGAGGAACATTACGGGCCTCCAATGATTTTCCAATAGATGGATATCTGATCGATTTATCAAGCTCAACATCAGAATCAGAATCAGAATCAGAATCAGAATCAGAATATAATTACGAATACATAACACTAAAAGACCTGTTGCTAGATTCCAATTACAGGGGAGGAGGCATTGCTGTTATAAACTCCCTTAGGACAACCATAGACAACTGTTACATTACTCATTTTGGTGACACCAATGGAATCTTAGTCCAAGGTGGCCACGAAACCTACATACGCAATTCCTTCATCGGCCAACACATCACAGCTGGAGGAGATAGAGGCGAAAGGAATTTCACAGGGACTGGTATCAACCTAATTGGCAATGACAATGCAGTCACCGACGTAGTCATTTTCTCTGCTGCTATAGGAATAATGGTCTCAGGACAAGCCAACACCTTTTCTGGGATACATTGCTATAATAAGGCAACTGGGTTTGGTGGTACTGGGATATATCTAAAACTACCTGGTTTGACACAAACACGGATAGTTAATTCGTACTTGGATTACACCGGGATTGTTGCGGAAGACCCGGTTCAGCTCCTAATATCAAACTGCTTTTTCTTGGGGGATGCTCATGTTGTTTTAAAATCTATCAATGGTGTGGCAAATGGGGTTAATATAGTGGATAATATGTTTTCTGGGTCAGATAAAGGGGTTGAGATTGTTCAACTAGATCAATCTAATGGGCCATTTAAGCAGATTGGTCAAGTCGTGGTTGATAGAAATAATGCAAAGGGAATGAATCTGAGATCAACAATATGCAGAGGGAGCCTGGAAGGAAACGGGAGCTCGTGGACCGTTGATTTTAGTCCTGTTCTGTTGTTTCCTAATCTAATTAATCATGTCCAGTACTCGCTAGTTGTCAGTAATAAAGCATTCCCTAAACACACTTTACGCAACGTGACAAACAACCGTGTTGTGATTGAGGCAGATGAAGCAGTGCCTGCAAGTGTTTTTGTGACAGTGGATCAAGGAGCAGCAAGTTGAATGCCGCTAGCTAACCTTAACATATTAAAATTGAAAGATTAAGATTCATATGTACGCAACAGAATCAATCCACCAGTTGCATGATGTACTTAATCTCCTGAAAATAAATAGAGAAGGATGATATAACAGATTTGATTGTATTTGTCAAATGCTCTTTGTATATATTTATGTTTGAGAATCTAACTGAGTAATGACCCATTCACATAAGTAAAAACATTAACTAATTTCTAGTAGTTTAATACTACGGTTGGGTTGACTACCATTTCTCTATCAATGGTGATCAGTACCAGCAATCTGCCACCTCATCTGCTGCTTGGTGCATCTGTTGCTTCTTGGGAGGACCTGAGGTTCTGAGGAATCCACCAAAAGCATCTTTTCCTGGTTTAGCAATGTCAACGTAGATGACTCTGCCATTGTATATCTAAGAGAAGGACAAAAATATCAAAATGAAATACAGAAAAGCAGTGTAAAGAAAACAAAAAGTAATTTGATAGGAGTAGAACCGTTTGATCCATATTCTCCAAAGCTAGCATGGCATCATCTTGTGAAGTGTATTGGATAAATGCGTAACCTTTGGGTCTTTTGGTGGATTCATCTTTGACAAGCTTAACTGTAAGAGATGCTAATAAAATATTAAAAAGCTACAAAAAAAATAAAATCAGCAAGTAAAGATGAACAAGTAAAAACCTTCTGCAATTTCGCCAAAAGCAGAAAATTCCTTGTGCAGAACATTTTCTCTGGTGGAATAAGGGATATCTGCAGCCAAAATCAGTCAAGCTCTCCAAAAGCATTAGTTATATGTATGTGCCTATGACTAACTATATCTATGGATGCTTAAGCTAAATACCCTATCGGAAATACCTGAACCCCTGAAGTGACTATATACTATTTGCTATTTACAAATATATAAATATAATCCAGACAACAAGTTCAAAAACCACAAGAGAAGCACAAAAAACCAGGACCGAAACAGTAAGTAATTCATGAAACGACTTGAGATGAGATTAGTTATTCAATTGATTTTAATTGTAACATAGTTCTTCTGCAAGTGCAAGTGCAAGTGATACTGTTCCATAGTAATTGAACAAAGTAACCTAAACCTCGAACATAAAGAATGGTCTAGATCAATAGAAGCGAGAGAGTTCTTACTTTTGACCATGATTCTGCTTGCAAGAGGATAATCGAAGAGTGAAGCCTTTAGGGCTAAGTTTCTGCGGTTCGAAAAGGATGTTGAAACGATTGGTGAATGGAAAATCGCAGGAGCTGACCACATGTTGGTGCCGGGTGCCGATGGTGGCTCGGATTTAGAGAAAGGGAGAGACCACTATACTAGTACTACTTAACTTGTTCCGTTAAAAAACACCACTCGTCGTCCTCCAGGTTTCCGACCGGTAATAAAGTTGGATTTTTTTTGGGCCTTAATAAAGTGGTCTTCCGTATTTCAAAAAGTTAAATAAAACGATTTTTATTGGTCTCAACCCAAATTTTTTATCATTAATGTCTTTTGACCAGCCACATCAGAACACTGTGAGCACTAAAAAAAAGTTAAAACAAGTTTTATTTTTACTCAACTCTTTTAATCCTAAAGTTATCCATAATACAGCCCAACCAACCAAAAATAACGATAGGTCCATCTATCTTATTTTAATCCAGCCTAATAACTCATCGTACTCACTTTTCTTCTTTAATATATCTCTCTCACTATCTATGGAAGAAGAGAAGTTCCATTGTAAACATCAAACCCATAAATCAGATTTGTGTTTTTATCATTCAAACAGTTGGCGGACATCCTTCTACCCAATTCATTCCCACTCTCATAAGAGGAAATGCAACTAAATCATATTACAGTATTTGATAGTTACAGTTGATTATCGTTTAGTTAAGCGAGTGGTAAAATTGTGCCAAAACCAATTGACCCCAATTATACGGATCCACTTGTTGATACTACTTTACAAACTGTAGGTAATCAAAGCGAAATACTATTGCTAGTTTTGTTGGCGCATATAGTGGCTCCTAAAACATATAGTGATATAATATATACGCTCGGGTAGCGTGATCAACCCTGGTATCGGTAGCCCTACTATCGTATCGCTTATGTGTGAATGCCTTATGCAACCAATTCAAGGTCAAACTACTACCTGGCCTATGACTCATAATGAGCTCAAATGGCCATACACCTAATATACTACCGTATGTACTCAACTATTCGGTCTCATCATCAAAACGCTTATCATCAAAAGTCATACATGTAATCGGGAAGTCGGTGATGACGTAGACGTCGTCAACAGTGATGATCATCTCGTCGAACGAAAAGTGAAATGAAGATGTCTTATCATGCCAACGTTCAAGAAAGGCCTCTAACAAATGGACGTTGGTATACCAACGGGATAACGCGTCGTTCATGAAACCAAAAATAATATCAATAACCTTAGTTCGTACCCAATCTAATGACGCATATCCCACTTCCGGAGACTGTCATACATCGAGAAGCAACATAAGCTGACTCTTGCCTACAATATGTAATAAACACAAAAATAGTAAATAATAAAGTTGTTTCTTAAAATTAAGTTGAAACTAAATTAAATATATATGGTTGAAAATACTCAAGTTGTAAAGAAACTTACATGTACGTTTTGTGAAAGGCGTAATCTGGATGACGTACAAGGTCGTGGGGCATGGCTCGCTCGAACTCCCCCTCAGGCGCCGCCTGCGAAGATGACCTTGCACCAGTGCTACCAATCGCAACCCAACCAACGTGATGGATGGTGTCATCAACTTCACCACCACGATGCAATCATCGTTTCGTATGAGATCCGTATGGATACATACCACGCTGGTTTGTAACATTCGTTTTCGTTTCCGCCATCCATGAAAAAAAAATAAAGCATCGGTTTAGATAAGTGCTTAAAATCATTAGTACGAAAAACACTTATTCACTTAGTGAAGAAGCAATAAATTTTAAACTACATACCTTACATTAAAGTGTACACAAAAACGTAAACCCAACCAACAATTCATGTAATGAAACAAATACCAATCATTATGTGATTCGCAGAAAGAATCCTATATATTTTGGGCTAGGCTAAAATGAGACCTAGTTTCTTTATAGTGAGACCCCATATCCAAAAAATTTATGCAAATGTGAAATTACCAAATTGCCCCTACATATAAAAACAATAATTTTTCTACCAATTCATTCTCTCTTCTTTTTTTCCTCTCTTTCCTCCCACTTCTCTCTACAAAATTTAAAAAAAAACACAAACTTTAAACTTTGCAAACTCCCACCCAACATTTAATAAACATTAATTATCAAAAGTTAAACCCAATTACTCCGAGCATGGATTTAAGCGACTATAATGACAATTGGAGCTGCAACGCTGATGATTTCCTTTCGGAGGATGGTGAGCCGCTTACTGATCACATGGAGAGTGTAGCTGAGGTAAAAATTAGTTTTTTTTAAGCACAGAACAAATATTTGCGTTTTCGTGCCTTCAAATGTACACTTTCACGCAAGAACACGCGTGGAAGATGACAAATCTTGGCATGAAATTGCCAAGATGTTGCCAAATCTTGGCATGAAATTGCCAAGATGTTGCCAAATCTTGGCATGAAATTGCCAAGATGTTGCCAAATCTTCGCACAATCATGCGAGGATTTGGTACAATCTTGGCAATTTCATGCCAAGATTTTGCCGAATCTTGGCATGAAATTGCTTAGATTTGGCAACATCTTGGCATGAAAATGCCAAGATTGTACCAAATCCTCGCATGATTCTGCGAAGATTTGGCATAATCTTGGCATTTTCATGCCAAGATTTTACCAAATCTATGCATTTTAATGCGAATATTGGGTTTGTCTTGGTTTTACATGCCTTTTTGGTTGAATATTGGGTTGGTCTTGGTTTTACATGCCTTTTTGGTTGAATATGAGGTTTGTCTTTATTATTTGACTTGTAAATACATGTTTGTGTTTGTGTAGGAAGCGGCCGAAGCACCATGTCACATGGCGCTTGTCTTAGAGACAATCAAACAGTTCATTCTCTAAATATCTTCGGTTGTCCATATTCGATCAGATGTAGTCTTCAGTAGTATTCTCAGGTTACTTTAGTCTGCACCCAATAAAAAACATAATTAAATTTACAAAATCAAATAAATTAATGTAAAAAAAAAAATAACCTATTTCGACATTAAAGTATAATTGTATAAATAAAAAATATATTATTATCTCTTACTCTGAACTTTTTATTGAAATTTAAAATTATGTTTAAAAATACTAAACGCAAAAAATTGAATTTGACACGTAAATTTCTAAAACACAATTATGTCTTAAAAATCCGGTTATCTCTTATAAAAAATATGTAAACATAAGATCACGGTCAAACAAAAAACTTGTTAAAACACAAAAATTTAAAAACATTTATTAAATCCAAAAAATAACTATAAATTTATAAAATATCAGTTTTAAATTTTAACGATCGTCATAAAACCGACTTGTTTTTTTGTATTGTATTCGTATGGATTTTAAATTTTGTGGAATTATCGATTTTTAAACATTATTTTTATATTACAATTCCTATGGAGTAATAAACTTGTAATTGATTTTCATATATAAATAAAAATACCGTCCAAATCAGCTAAAGAAAAGAAAAAAAAAAGAAAAAAAAAGAGGCATGTATGGTATTTCCACGCATGTTCGGGTTTTTGGAGGTAGAGAGAGTTAGGGTTTCGGGGGAGAAGAAAGGGAAAGAAATCTGATTTTTAGCTATTTATATGGATGGCATTTTTGTAATTAATGGGGGTCTCACTATAACCAACCCGGGTCTCACTATAACCGGGTCTCACTATAAAGATTTTGGGTCTCATTTTAGCCTAGCCCATATATTTTTTTAAAATCGCAATAAACATGTAAATCTGATTGATCTGTCGCATGAAGGTTTGTGACAGACACTGATCCTTGTCGCACGACACATGCGAATCAAATAGGCTTGGTCGCACATGTCGTGCGACAAACCTGTATCGAGCAATCTAGTGAACTTAAACCCTAAAACACTAATTCTGACACCATTCTGCACAAAATTAAAAGCAAAACACAGATCTACAATTCACAAACAATCCAAACCTCTCAAATCAACATAACACCAACTCCAACTACGCGAAAATCATTTAAAAAATATATATAATTTAAAACCTAATTTTCTACATAAATAGAAAACAAAATCGAAAAACAAATACACTACTAAGGTTGTATGGCACACCTTTATGTTGTGAAGTTGGATTAAAAAAACAACTTGCTTTTCTTTCGGGTGACGAAGAGCTTTTGAGAGGTTAAAAAAAATTGTGAAAATGAAAGATAGATCTATCAACTTGCTTTTATACCTTGTTTTTTTAAAATGATAAAATTATCCAAAATTTGATGAAAAATCGATCAAAATTGTATAAAATCCAACAATGTAAAATCTAGCATTGCCTTTTAGACTATATAAGAATACGTTATTACTCTTTCTGTTTTTAATATATTTAGTAGTTCATATAAAAATTCAATAATTTAAACTTTCCTCCGAAATGGTAAATTACCTAAATTTTGTTCGCGTATTCCAAATTTATGTAAGAAATGTACAGTAAGTCCAAGGAAAAGTATAGTCCCGTTAATTTATATTTGTCTCTTTCAAATTAAATCACCGGTTAGTAATTAGGACAATAACTTTTATGCACTCAACTATTATATAACCATCTAGTACTCAAGTTTTGTTTGATTACCTTTTAATACACAGTCCTAACATTATTTTTAATACCCTAACTACCCTCACCTTCATTAACAACCCCTTAATCAAAAAAATTCTTTTTTGTTTTCTTTTTTAATTTTACTTTTTAAAAGATCCATATCTTTCAAACCGGAGCTCAGAAAAAATATATGAAAGTACATCGCTTTTGTTTTTTTAAGATGAACAAAACTAGATCCATTGATGATATTTTTTGATTTTTTTAAAAAAATAAAATTTCACCAGTAACAACTTTCATGAAATCGAGAGAGTTGCAAACAACTTTCAGGAAATCGAGAGAGTTGCAAACAACTCTCAGGAAATCGAGAGAGTTGCAAACAACTCTCAGATTAGTTTTTCAAACAACTTCCACGTATGTTTTTCAAACAACTCAAGGTTAGTACTAGTGAAAGTACCAGCGGAGTATATATAGTCGGGAATATTTTTGTCCAAATTTTAGATAGAGGTATCAAATGACACTATCCTAATTTCAGATAATAGTGGATAAATAGGAGGTTGAGTGGGTATTTACCGGTACTTCTCTCTTTACTTTATAGATAAAGAGGTTTCAAATTTTTTACTTCTTTTCTTCTCTATTAAATGGAATGGTTTAAATAAAACAGTTAAGGGCCATCACAAAAAATGTTGCAAATTTTATTGTTCTTGAAATCTCACTCTTGATTTTATGTTGCATCAGTCCATGGTAAGAGAACAAGTTGGAAGATTTGTACAAGTGAGATGTAGTTTTGTACCAGTTAAATGGAATATGACCACACAAATTTAGGGAGCAACAACTTGGCATAAAAAGAAAAAAGGATCTGGGATCAAGACAACATTCATAAAATCATATAACTTTGAATTTTTAACAAAATATATAATATACCGGGCAAGGATCAGACATCTCTCTCTACCATTTATCTCCAGCTTGCGCCTTTGGTGGAGGCAACTTCTGCTGTACCCAAGCTGGGGAACTAGTTAGCCACAGTCCTTCACGGGTTTCTTTGTGCTTGAAGTCAGGGCTTTTTGCATTTGTCTTCAAGGGTATAAAATGAAATATCATGTATACATAATACAATAATAATATAGAGGTAAAGGAATTATAGCAACTCAAATAATACCTTGGTCAATCGATTGTCCCACCACTTATTTGGGTTTTCAATCAAGTCCTTCCAGGAATCATCTCCTAATTCATGCGGGAACATATATAGTCAGAAACCCTAATCTTATCTATGTTCCTATACCGATCGAGTACGATGTGACGGGAAAGTGGTCTTTTTCTTTCTTACCAAAATCACTGTAAACCATTACTTTTATCAAGGAATAGATACGATGCATACCATTACCTTTTTGTTGCTTTGTTTGTTTCGTGTTAGCAACAGGGCCATCGAACTTCAATTCTTTAAGTCTTGCTAAAACTGAATGTGGCGCCTTATTAATCCAAAGTGAAACACCACTGTCCTTGTGTTTGAAATCAGGATGCTTTGGTTTTACCTAAAGGATTTATTCAAGGAAGAAGCTTAAAAACAGCAATACATGACAGCCTATAATCAATAAGTATCATATCCCAAGGAAAGGTCATCACCAAGCCGTTCTGTTTGCTATCACGGTAATCCCGCCACTCAGCTGGATTACTAACAAGTTTACTCCAAGAATCCAAACCTTCATCAAATTTTTCAATATTGCTCTTCCTAGCAGGAAACGCTGGTTGCTTTGCTTGATGATCAGCGGGAACAATATGATATTGTTTCTTTTGAGCAACATCTATTCAAAGGAAATAATAGTCAACTATTTGAGTGATGATTCAGTAAAAAGGTAGAATTTAGCAATGACAAAATGATCATCCGCAAAGGATTATTAACTATTTGATGCATGCTACCCAGAACCAAAGTCAGTCACATGGAAAAACCTACTAGAAAATATTACAAACTAAGATCATAATAATATGTAGTAACTGTATACCAGTTTAGAGAAGTTAAAACTCATTCTGTAGATAGGTTGGAATTTCGCATTAGTACGTTAAGTGACAAGCAAATTGGAAAGGCTCATGAATCATATGTGCGTCAGTACTAACCAGAATGCTCTTTTACAACTTCTTGCTGCAGTGCAAAGTTCTTCTCAGTCGCAGGAGGTCCCTTACACAACTTTAGACTATGCACCATAACCTGCAACGAGCAAATAGCACATTTCAAGTTACGGAAATTATGTTTCTCAGCAACCGTAATAGAAAACAAAAGTTAAAATGCCATCATAAACAAGTTCGAAATTCTTGTTAGTTAATGCGGTCAAATTTCTTCCAAATCTAGATGTAACAATTTGAGGTTAACTAAATTCACAGCATACAATCTATAGGTGGTGATGCTTGTAGGATATTTGGAACCTACAAGCATACCATCGGAGTTTTGGACATTAATAACAAAAAGAGAGTAAAGAAGAAGTATTAGAAGTCAACGAAAAGTTGCTTTCTGGGAGGGAAGTTCATCCACGGCTCAATGAACTATTCACATAGACACAACTTTGTTTGAAGTAGTTAATATGTGATACTCAGCATGTCAAGAAACAAATATTTATTTGCAAACAATTGACTCTAAACCTTACTGTCCAAAGGTAAATTCTAAAATGGTATCCTAGTTCGCTAGAAGTGTCTAAAGGGCAAGTTCAGTTCTCAAAAGAAATGCAAAGGCATATGTATAATTCAGTAATTAAATGATAAGGCATTTGTACGACTTTTGCAATTAGTGCTTAAACATGCCAGCTCTACCTCTGTTTGGTCTTAGTGTTAAATGAATACAGTAAATCGTATACACAGAAATTAAAGTGGAATCTACTTGTAAATTCATGATCATTGGCTTTAAATCTGAAGCAAGCTTTTCTTCACTACAAATACAATAAGCAAGTTTGAGTTGATCCTATATCGAACTTCATACAGGCCAAAAGAAGAACAATTCTGATTGTGTTCACATGTCAATACAAAAACATAATTTTTTTTGTCCCAGTTGAACTCACCTGGACATTCACTTGACCGTCAATAACATTAGAATGCAGTGGTATCCCGAACACCTGTCCCTCAATTTGAATTCTGTCGTTTTTCTTCAAATGGCAAGCAGCAATATGAGCTAAATCACCTTCAAACACTAATGGAACCCTAAGATATATACAAGTAGTAAGGAAAATTAGTATCCGGTGTCGCAAAAACATAAAAGAAATTAACTACACAATAATACAACTAAGAATGGAAAAGCGCAATTATACCAAATTTGAGGGGAGCTGGAAACCGAGCCGATTGAAGACTCCTGAGAGATAACAGTACTAGCCAAGGACTTTCCATCGGAACAAGATATTAAGCGAACCGGTAAATCCACCAAACCGGTCAAATTAACAAAATTATCTTCTTTCTCCTGATAAGGCAACTCGCTCGGCCGAGGCCACTCCTCCGCCAAAATTGGTTGCGGCTCAACTTCCGCTTTCAGATTCCATGCCAATTTCGTCGACTGAGTAGTTTTAGTAACGCTTCTTTTACTATTGCTGCTGCTAGTAGTGGCAGTAGAGTGAAACTGTTCTAAAAATTCCCAGTTTCTTCTCTCCACAACTACTACTAGGGTTGCATTTCTTAATCGTGACGATGAATGAACGATTTTTGATACTGCTCCGATAAGCGAATTCATTTTCGTATGTACACAATCGTGATCTTTTTCCTATTTTTGGGTTTGGATTTAAATGTATGGAATGTTTGATAAACAGAGATGATTCTGATTCAAAAAAAAGTGATAAAGCTTAGGGTTTTAGGAAGAAGAATAATATATACGGATAAGGGCGGAATTCGCCGATCTCATAGGGGTAAAAACACAATGAATGAACATTTGATGTAATTAAAGAGTATTCAGAGTCAATCAGGGACCAATGTGTAAAGATAAAAATAGTAGAGGGGCCTCATTAATATATGAATGGCCCACTAAGAACTTAAATGGGTACTCCTTATTTTAGTATAAAAGGGTGACCCACTTGCCTAAAAAAGGCATTGAATAATACTTTCTCTGAATCTATACCTTTATCTCTCTACACTTTCTCTCTCTAGACACATCTAGCAAAAAGATCCTAAGTATATTCCCCAAACAATCATTCACTCATCATTGGCGCCGTCTGTGGAAAACAGTGATACCAAAAAGGAATCTTTTGCCCTTTGAAAATCACATTTTTCGGGATGAACAGCGATGCGGCGATTGAGAGGGAGGGAGAGAAGTCGTCCGAGCCGTCTCAGGTTCGGGAGGCACGGTAGTCCCCGCCCGAGAGTGGCACGGCGGTCGGGACAAGCGGTCAACTCTAATAATGACCCGAAAGCAGCTCCTTGAGGACATTGCTCGGTTGGAAGAAGAAAGGGAGCGGGCGTTGGGCGAGAAAAGAGCCCGAGAAGGGAAGGGCAAAGAGCCCCTCCTGGAGGATCGGGGGGCAGCTGGCCATGGCAGCGATCCGCGAATAGAGGCCCGACCTGTTAGGTACTACAGGGATCCTCTCCCCAATGACGAAGAAAATGGACTCATCGGAACCTCGAGAACCGTCGGGCCATGACGTCAGACTACCCCTCAGACGATTCGTCGGGCAAAGAATATTTGCGGAGGGAAAGGGTTCAGCGAGCGCAGAAGAATCGATCCCGACGCCATCGAGGGCCCAGGGCCGACCCTCCGCGGTATAAGAGGAGCGGCGCCGATAAGCCGACCCCGGTGTCTTTTGAGAAAGAGGAAATGCATACCGCCAGCCGCGGAGGACGGGAAGTATTGCCACCGATTCCGTGGCAACCATCGAATAGCCAGAACCATGGTTACAGGACCAGTAGCCAATTCATCAGCCCAGGGGTCGAGGGGCTTTATGGGGTTAGGACCGAGGGTCTTGGGGGAGGAGCATGTGAGCTCGGAGTCAACTGGAGGGCCTCTCCGTTATCCGACGAAATATTAACGGGACAGCTCCCGATGAGATTTGACATTTCTAAGTTAGAGAAATACGACGGAAAAAAGGACCCGGATAACCATTTGGAGGCTTTCAAAAATTTCATGTTAAGCTTCGACAATGATGACAAGCTCCTGTGCAGAGCGTTTTCTATGACTTTCAAAGACAGAGCCTCAAAGTGGTACAACCGCTTGCCGCAGGGGTGCATTCGTAACTTCGGGACCTTCTGGACGATGTTCAGGCAACACTTCGTCGGAAGTAAGAGTTTCCGCGCCAACGGGGATACTATCATGAATTGTCGGCAGAAGCTGGGGGAGAGCCTCAGAGACTATACTAGGCGGTTCCTCGACGCAAAAACCGACCTGGACCATTGTGAAGAGAATGTGGCGCTAACGGCGTTTCATTTGGGCTTGCTCCCAGGACCGATGAAACAAGCAGTGGCCAAGAAGCAAGCGTTCACCTTTTCCGCATTGCTAGCGCAGATTGAGAAGCAAATTTTGATTGAAGAAACGGAAGCGTCAGAACTGGCAGCCCAGATTCAGCAGAGCGCCCAAGCGTCGGTTGTAATAAAACAGGTTTCCCGATCAGATTACGCCAGGTCGGCCCAACCAGTTAGCACAATACACCCGACCACGCCAGTTGTAACCAAACCTTCGACCCCGACCGGTCAGAAACCAAGGCAAACAGGGCCGGCGGTCCCTCGACCCATGTCCAACAAGTGGACGCGACCTACCTATTTCGCGGACCTTACGGAATGCGTGTCATCGATCTACGAAAAAACCAAGAGGAGCGGAATGTACCGAAGGCCTTTCCCCATCCCGACGCCCCGGGAACAAAGGAATAACCGCTATTGCCGCTACCACGAAGACATCGGGCACGACACGAAGGATTGTATAGCCTTGAAGAAAGAGATACAGATGCTCATAGAGCACGGGAACTTGTTGGAGTATGTAAAAAAGGCACAGCAAGGCACAGCCTCGAAGGAAGTGGTGGTCGTACCAAAACCAGAAACGACCATGGCCATTTCAGAGGTGACTGACCGTTTCGACGCGACAATTGAGTACCTTGATCCCGAGGCGAACCGCAATATCATCGGGGTCATTGAGGAGAGGGCAGAGGAAGCGCCCCCTCACCGATTTTACATTTCGACGACAACGACATGAGAGACATAGCCGAACCGCATGAGGACGCCATTGTGATCGGGGCAGCAATAGCGGGAGAGGAGGTTCGGCGCATCTTGGTAGACACCGGGAGTTCGGCCAATATCCTCTTTGCATCTACCATTGCAAAGTTCAGGACGCGACCGGTGATCGCGCGATCCGATCGCACTATTGTTGGGTTTACCGGGTCAGCAGCCGACGTAGTCGGGGAGTTTGAGGGCGTGGTCCAGTTAGGCCGCGGCCCATTTAAGAAGGAGGTCACGGTTTTGTTTGTAGTAGTGGACGCGCCGGCCTCACACAACGCCATCCTTGGCCGATCTTGGATATCGCGCATGCATGTTGTGACTTCTACTATTCATTAGTGTGTGAAGTACGTGGTCTGAAACAATGTAGGAGTGGTCCGAACAGCCAAAAAGCGGCGCGGGAATGCTACCGAGCTGCGTTAGCTCCGAAAAAAGACCAAGAGATGTTGCCGGCTCAAGAATAGCAATTAAGGGGGGTGCCTCCGGGATCGCAACCGATGGATGACCCCCGGGAGGCCCCAAGCCTTTTGACGACAGACGAGGAGTGCGAACTACATTCTTTTACAGACGGGCAATGTCTGCGGGTCGGGGTAAACCTTTCTCCAACCCTAAGGGAACAGCTACTAACCCTCCTACGAGAGAACCTAGATTTGTTTGCGTGGTGTTCCGGGGATGTCACGGGGGTACCTGAATCCTTCGCGATTCACAAGTTGACTATTGACAAAAATATCAGACCAATCGTCCAGAAGCGTCGGGCTTTTTCCCCCGAAAAGGCGGAAGTAATTCTGCGGGAAGTTGAGCGAATGACCAGCGTCGGACATATCAAGGAAGCAAAGTACCCTTTATGGATCTCTAACCCCGTGTTGGTTAAAAAGAAAAGCGGGAAATGGAGGATGTGCGTGGACTTTACTGATCTCAATCGGGCCTGCCCGAAGGACCCTTTCCCGATGCCGAGGATCGACCAGCTGGTAGATTCGACGTCGGGCAACAAGCTGCTCTCGTTTATGGACGCTTATGCCGGTTACAATCAAATTAAGTTACATACCGCGGATCAGGAGAATACTGCGTTCATTACGGGTCCGGGATTATATTGTTACAAAGTGATGCCCTTCGGGCTAAAAAACGCCGGCGCGACATACCAAAGGCTAGTAAACAGAACGTTCGAAGGCCAGATCGGGAGAAACATGGAGGTTTACATCGATGACATGTTGGTCAAAAGCAGTTCCGATGAAGCCCATCTCGCCGATCTCAGGGAAACTTTTGGTAATCTACGAGGGATTAACCTTAAGCTAAACCCGGAGAAATGTTCTTTTGGGGTCCGATCAGGAAAATTTTTGGGGTTCTTCGTTAGCGAGAAAGGAATTGAAGCAGACCCTGTTCAGCTCCGAGCCGTGGCTGACATGACGCCTCCCCGAAGTGTGAAGGAAGTTCAGATTCTGACAGGGCGTCTGGCCGCCTTAAATCGTTTCATTTCTCGATCGTCTGATAAATGCGCTCCGTTTTTTCAGGTCCTACGACAGGCGAAAAAATTTGTTTGGACTCCTGAGTGTACCAAGGCTTTTTTAGGGATCAAAGAGTACCTATCGACCCCGAACCGCCTCACCAAGCCGACGGCGGGTGAAACCCTTTTCCTTTACATTGCGGTCACGGATTATGCGGTCAGCGCTGCTCTAATCAGCGAATCAGGGCCGGCTCCGACAGCGGTATACTATGTGAGCAAAAGTTTGCTGGACGCCGAAACTCGGTACCTCAAACTGGAGAAAATGGCGTTGGCTCTGGTGACAGCAACGCGGAAAATACGACCGTACTTCCAAGCCCACCCTATTGTGGTCCGCACATCACTTCCGCTAAAATACATTTTTCAACGACCAGACATGTCGGGGAGATTATCCAAGTGGTCGGTAGAACTGGGGGATTTCGACATCGACTTTGAACCCCGAACAGCTATCAAAGGCCAGGTCTTGGCTGATTTTCTAGTTGAGTTTCACTCAGAGCGACCCGAACAGGAAGCCCAATCAAAAGAGAAAGCAGAGGGCGAGTGGACCGTCCGTACCGATGGGGGAGCAAACGTTAGTGGTTGTGGGGCGGGAGTCCAAATCATAACTCCCTCGGGTGTTAGCATGCTCCAGGCTATCCGTTTTGGTTTCCACACGTCGAATAATGAAGCTGAATACGAGGCTGCTTTGGCAGGGTTACGGTTGGCACAGGTATGCGGGGCAAGACAAGTACGACTCATAAGCGACTCCCAGCTTCTAATTAACCAAGCCTCGGGAATCGCGGAGGCTCGGAAGGAACACCTGGTACAGTACCTCGCGGCATTAAGAATTCTGGCCGCTTCCTTTGACAAAATTACTTACGAGCATGTACCGCGGAGCGAAAACACCACAGCGGATTCTTTGGCAACGATTTCCTGCTCTACCAGTTATCCATGGGTGATAGAACAAGAAAGCCCGTCCATCATTAAACGACATGAGTTAGCTAACCGACCTGAGATCGCATGCCAGATCTCTTCGGTCGTAATTTCCGACTGGCGCCGGGGAATTATCTCTTTCTTGGCCGAAGGTCGGCTTCCCGACGACACCGCTTCGGCGCGAAAATTGCGCAACAAAGCGCGGGGCTACGTCCTTTTAGGGGATGTGCTGTACAAAAAATCTTATAGCCGGCCTCTGCTTCGATGTTTAGGTTTCGACGAATCCCAGGTAATCTTGTCCGAACTGCATGACGGGGAAGGCGCGGTACATTGCGGATACAAAGCTCTGATTAGGAGAATTTTTCTGGCGGGATTCTATTGGCCGACAATAACAGCAGACGCAAGACTCATAGTAAAAACCTGCGATACATGTCAAAGGTTCGGTAACGCCATCAACGTACCCGCAGCTCCACTGGAATCCATATCCGAAGGGCTGCCTTTTGACCGCTGGGGAATCGACCTCGTCGGACCGTTACCAAAGGCATCGGGAGGAAGGCAGACGATCGTCGTGGCGGTAGATTACTTCTCCAAGTGGGTCGAAGCCGAGCCTTTGTCCGCCACGAAAACCAAAGATATTGTCAAATTCATTTGGGCGAACATTTGTTACCTCAGCGGCTGACTATGGACAACGGGCCACAGTTTGACAGTGCGGAGATGAAGGCGTTCTGCACCGCTCACAATATTCGACAATGTTTCGCTGCCCCTTTCCATCCACAAGCCAACGGTCAGGTCGAAGTAACGAACCGAACCATTCTGGATGGCCTCAGAAAGAACCTCGAGGGAAAGGCCGGAAAGTGGCCAGACTACTTGCAAGAAGTGTTGTGGGCTTTAGTATATGGCATGGACGCGGTCACTCCCGCGGAATCTATTTTTCCTTCTTTCAGGGTCGGAACTTACCAGGAGGAGGCGAATGACGACAGTAGACGACTCGAGCTCGATCTCATAGAGGAGAAGCGCCACCGCGCCCATTTGAATTCTTTACATTACCAAACTCTGATGAGAAGTCGATACGCAGCTAAAGTCCGCCGTCGGGAATTCAAGGTCGGAGATAAGGTTTTGCGACGCGTGTTCCTCCACACAAAGGACAAGAGCCTCGGAAAGCTGGCCCCCAATTGGGAGGGACCATACGAAATCGTCGAGAAAATTAAGAGCGGGACGTACCGCCTGCAGAATCGGTCCGGACATCTCCTAAGGCTACCATGGAATATTGAACACTTAAAACTGTATCTAGAATAGTTTATAATTTATGACGTACTTTGCTGTATTTTCCGCTTTATTTAAGGTTGTAAATGGTCGGGGATGCACTCTTTCCTACCTCGGTGGCGCGAGGAGGTTTTAACGAGGCATCAGTCTAAACCCGACCCACGTTTTTGATAATCAAAAATCTTTTGCCTTCTAAATATTCAAATTTGGTGACTTCGGACGGCTGACGAGCTGGACGTTGTCTGGTTCTTTTAATGTTACAGAGCCTACAAATAGGTTTTTCGGTTCTACCGATCTACATTTTGGTTTTTCCGAACCTTTGGAAAAGCTTTCGATTACAAGTCGATCTACAGAGCCTGCAAATAGGTTTTTCGGTTCTACCGATCTACATTTTGGTTTTCCCGAACCTTTGGAAAAGCTTTCGATAACAAGTCGATCTACAGAGCCTACAAATAGGTTTTTCGGTTTTACCGATCTACATTTTGGTTTTCCCGAACCTTCGGAAAAGCTTTCGATAACGAATCGATCTACAGAGCCTAAAGAAAGGTTTTTCGGTTCTACTGATCTACATTTTGGTTTTTCCGAACCTTTTGGGAAAACTTTCGATAACGAATTCACCTACCAAACATTAAAGATTAACGATGTACAGAATAGTATACGCAAGCAAATTAAATATAATCATCACAGGGGGCCCCGTGACCCCCAAAAAACATAAGAGTTAAAGTGGTTCGGTAAAAACAACAGAGGGGCCTACGCCCCCCAAGAGTTACAGCATCTTAAAAAAAAAGGGAAAACAAAATTACTGGTCCCCATCTTCATCCACATCCTCATCCACATCCTCGTCGTCTTCTTCGTCATCAGCATCGTCGGATTCCCCGCAATCGACTCCCTCGGGCCGGTCCTTCTCTGGTACGTCGAGCCATAGCGACCCAAGGCGAAGGTCCGGGAAGCGGTTATGGAGTGACAGCACATATGCGGCTTTAGTGTCCGCAGTCTCCTTGTCCGACCACTGCCTACATCGGTTGATGTAAGCAACGTTTGAGGATTTTAACTTTTGAACCTCCTGCGCCAGAGATGAGGCGCGGTCTTCCGCGGCTTTCCTCGCCGTCTCCGCAACGCTCACCGCATCCTCCGCAGCCTTCTTCGCTGTCTCCATCGCCTGCTTCGCCGTGTCCGCGGCCGTCTTCGCTTCGGTAGCAAGATTCTCAGCTTCAACCACCCGACTTTCCGTCAACGCCTGGGCCTCCTCGGCGGTTTTGACCTTCGCAGCAAGACTGGTAATCTTTGTCTCCGTCAAGGCTAACTTTTTGCCAAGCTCCTTTGCCCGACGCTCTTTCAAGGCGGCCGGAACCAGCAGGTTGTATAGCGACAGAGCAAGTCCATCAGTGCCCCTAAGAGGAAAGGGGTGCGGGCTACCGAGCATCGTCAGCACCGGGAATTTGGGGCCACTTGATGAAGGGGCGTCCGGATTCGCAGCTTTGGCTTCGGGGGGCTCAGTGTCGTCTGAAATCAACACAACGTCGTCCCTTGCGGGATCTACGCCGTCGTCCACTTGATCCACGAGTTTAGGCCTGGAAGCCTCCACCTCCGCGCTGACGGCCGCCCGATCCTCAACCGCAGCCTTGGATTTCTTCGGCTTAGACCCCCCCGCCTCTGCATGTTTTTTCCTTTTTTGCACCGCGGCCGGGTTATGGCTCGCGTCCAGTCGTCCTGCCTCGGGCACCGCGACCCTGATCGGTTCACCTACTGCCTCGTCGTCCTCCGACTTTGGACGCTTGCTGGGCGCCTTGTTGCGCTTGGGCAGAAATAGTATGTACCCGGGACGCCCGGTTCGGGCAAGCACGTCGTCCAGACTTGGAGGCTCCCGCAGCTGTTCAATGGTAAGAGCCTCGAATGAGCACCGCCAGAGGTTGCTCATGAACAAGTTCTTATCCATAAAGGTGCGGTGCATACCCCGACCCCAGTTCCTTCGGGCGTAGTTTTTCAGCACCTCGAAAGTAACCTCCGCGGCCTCCGAATGGTCCTTCTTCACCCCCTGCAGCCAGTCTTTCGACACTACGCAAAGGAGCGGTAGATAAAGGTAAAGTAAAAAAAAAATATATGTATAAATATTCATAGGGGAAGGTAGTACCATCATGGACCCAGGTCCGCAGCAGTTGCCTCGGGTTCTCCGGAGAGTATGGAAGACCATTCTCCCAACACCCGCTCAGAAATACGAACCGATGCTTCCACCCCTTGTCCCCTTCCAAGAAGTCGTTGACAATTTTCCACTTATTTCCAAGAGAAGAGTAGAAGAATGAGGATTTCGGGGACTTGGACAGACCCGACATGGCGATGTACTCCTCCATCGGCATGACCTGGCCAGAAAGACGGGAAGCCATAATGCAGGACATCAAGGTATACCAAGCATTTGGCGTCAGCTGCGACGGGCAGATCTGGAGAGTGCGGAAATAGAGCGCGATCTCAGGGTCCAAGGGGAAACGCAAACCCCAGTTGAACAATTCGGTGAACACCACAATCTCTCTGGGTCTGACGTGAACGGGGGTCTCCCCTGGGGTCGGGAATCGGACGCTGACACACTCAGGGATCCCCCAGCGGGTCAGTAAGTCTCTATGATCGGCCTCGGGGAAATAGAGATACTTCCCTTCGAAGAGAGAGACCACGTCCCTGGTTAGGAGCCAGCTGAAGTACTTGGTGGAAATGGCCGCCGCAACCGCTTCGGGCAAGGGATCATCCTGGGGGTTAGCCGCATGACCAGCAGCGGCAATACAGACCCCCGCGGGAGCAACATCGACTTCCGACTCTCCAGCTTCTTGGGTCGGAACTTGGCTAGAGCTGCGGGCAGTAGCGGCATCTGTTTCAGATGGTCGGACCCGGGAGGAAGAAGCGTCGGCAGCATCGCGTGCCATGTTCCTATGAGCCTCCTCCGCTTGCTCGGGTGTTAGTCGCATTTTGGGCAAACCTAAAAAAGTGACCGCAGTGTTAATACCGGTCCGAATCCCTCTAATCGAGGGCGTAAGCTGAACCATTTCGGGACTATTACCTCCTGCCGAGTACTTGGATAGATCGTCTTCTCCCATTATCAAGAAGGTGGATTTACGGGCACGTCGGGAAGCGGACGAGTTGACGGGCGGTAAGGTCGGATTGTTTTGCCCGACTGCAGAAAAATGGGAACTGTCACTCGAGGAAAGGATAATGGGTTCCGGGGACGGGCTAGCCTCGGGAATAGGAGAAGCCGGAAGGTCGGATACCAGGAAAGATTCTGCGGGAACCGGGGTAGCAAGAACAGGATCGTGAGGAAGTGGAGCGGGAACAAAAGGCTTGGAGTTAGACCCCCAGATCAGACCAGCGCGTCGGTACTCCTCTGCTCGATCGCCAATACTTGACCACTCTTCAAAGCTCCACTCGGGTTTCTTTTTCTTGGTCGGTTTTTTCTGTGAACGTCCGGTTTTCATGCAACGAACATACTAGAACGAAGTAGGGTCGAACGAGCTCTTTCTCTCTCTAGAAATGGTCGGACAGCGTTTTCTCTCTCTAGAATGCCTCTGAGAGACACTGAGAATCTTGGGGTATTTATAGGCTGGGTTGAAGGATCCGGGGATACCAATCGACGGAAAGACAGCGTGAAGATGAAGAGTCTCACTAGGAGCCTAGTCTGACAGAGGGGTGACCCGCTAGCCAAGGACGCGTGTCGACCACTGACTGACACGGGCTGACACAAGCAACTCATCACAAACCCATCGACGATATGGGCCGACACCACCGAAATCGGAAAGAAAGATAGGCCCATCACAAGAGGCCCGGGATGAAAATCCCAGCAGAACAGAAGTAGGAGGCGCGGGAGTATCGCCAGTGAGGAAGCCTCGAGCGTCGGGCAGTCAGAACTTGCAGAGCCCGAAGCCGGATAGGAGATCGGACGAGTGGCGATGGCTTTTTCACAAGTCTCCGCTCACGAAGCTCCCGAAGACTGGGGGGGCTACTGATAAGGGCGGAATTCGCCGATCTCAATGAGAGGGGTAAAAACACAATGAATGAAAATTTGATGTAATTAAAGAGTATTCAGAGTCAATCAGGGACCAATGTGTAAAGATAAAAATAGTAGAGGGGCCTCATTAATATATGAACGGCCCACTAAGAGCTTAAATGGGTACTCCTTATTTTAGTATAAAAGGGTGACCCACTTGCCTAAAAAAGGCATTGAATAATACTTTCTCTGAATCTATACCTTTATCTCTCTACACTTTCTCTCTCTAGACACATCTAGCAAAAAGATCCTAAGTATATTCCCCAAACAATCATTCACTCATCATATACTTTATAAGATGCGTTGCAATTATAGAGCACAAGTTGATACGGCCGAGGTGGTCTAAGGGGGCAGATTAAGGTTTTGGTCCCTATTTTTATGTTATTTCAGGAGTTTTTTTTTGTCAAATGGGCATTTCAATCGTATTAGAATTTTAATCGAATTAGAATTTCAATCTAGAACCAATCAACCACAAATGAATGGATACATTTAAAATAAAATACGCAGAGAACTAGAACGTCAATCTAAAATCAATCAACCACAAATGGATAAATCGTTTCCAACAACAAAACAAAATATGCAGCTCAATCAAACCAGAACTTTGATCTAGAATCAATCAACCACAAATGGATACATAGAGAACTTCAGTCTAGAATCAATCAACCACAAAAAATAAAACAACTCAATCGAACCAGAACTTCAATCTAGAATCAATCAACCACAAAAAAGACCACATCTCGCTTCAGTTTTCTAAGCATGTCAAAGAAACTCTGATGACAAAAACTAAATTTACCAATTATTCCTAAAAGATCATTTCTAACAAAATTCTTGAGTGATAAAAAAATTGCATCATCAGTACACAAAATCCGAGACTCTTTTATGTTTGTTACTATATATTTCTCTTGAATTTATGTTTTGTAGTTTCACATTCACACATCCAGACCTTCTCGACTCCTTGTCAGGCCTGCATCATCAATACATAATCATGCATCAATAATGAAAAAAAATCTAAGAAATGAACCAGATTTCCCTTAGATACAGAAAAATATTAATCAAAGAATGGATACATCTTCTCCAATAACAAAAACAAAATATGCAGACCTATTTAAAACATCTAAATCGAACCAGAACTTAAATCTAGAATCAATCAACCACAAATGGATACATACAGAACTTCAATCTAGAATCAATCAACACAAAAAATAAAACAGCTCAATCGAACCAGAACTATAATCTAGAATCAATCAACGAAAAAAAAGACCACATCTCGCTTTAGTTTTCTAAGCATCTCAAAGAAACTCTGATGAAAAAAACTAAATTTACCAAGTTTTCCTAAACAATGTAAGCTTTACTCAATTGTCAGGCCTGCATCATCAGTACATAATCATGCATCAATAATGAAAAAAAAATCTAAGAAATGAACAAGATTTCCCTTAGATACAGAAAAATATTAATCAAAGAATGGATACATCTTCTCCAATAACAAAAACAAAATATGCAAACCTATTTAAAACATCTAAATCGAACCAGAACTTCAATCTAGAATCAATCAACCACATATGGATACACACAGAAATTCAATCTAGAATCAATCAACCACAAAAAATAAAACAGCTCAATCGAACCAGAACTATAATCTAGAATCAATCAACGAAAAAAAGACCACATCTCGCTTTAGTTTTCTAAGCATCTCAAAGAAACTCTGATGAAAAAAACTAAATTTACCAAGTATTCTTAAATAATTTAAGCTTTACACAATTTATAAAGAACAAGCTAGGTAAGTATCCTTGTTTATTGATAGTTTATGTCCCCAATACTATTGGGTTATTTTATGTTATGTTATTAAATATTCATAAAATCCACGCATTCTATGACTCCTTGTGAGATGTGCATAATTAGTACATAATCATGCATTAATAAGAGAAAAAAAATAATTAAATAAAAAAAATAAAAAAGATTTCTCTCATATTTAGAAAAATATTAATCAAAGAATGGATACATCTTCTCCAACAACAAAAACAAAATATGCATACCTATTTAAAATATCTCAATCGAACCAGAACTTCAATCTAGAATCAATCAACCACAAATGGATACATCTTCTCCAACAACAAAAACAAAATATGCAGACCTATTTAAAACAGCTCAATCGAACCAGAACTTCAATCTAGAATCAATCAACCACAAATGGATACATCTTCTCCAACAACAAAAACAAAATATGCAGACCTATTTAAAACAGCTAAATCGATCTAGAACTTCAATCTAGAATCAATCAACCACAAACGGATACATACAAAACTTCAATCTAGAATCAATCATCCACAAAAAATAAAACAGCTCAATTCAGTTTTCTAAGCAGGTCAAAGAAACTCTGATGACAAAAACTAAATTTACCAAGTATTCCTAAAAGATCCTTTCTAACAAAATTATTTAGTGATAAAAAAATTGCATCATCAGTACACAAAATTTAAGACTCTTTTATGTTTGTTTGTATATGTTCCTCTTGAATTCTCGTTTTGTAGTTTCAAATTCACAGATCCAGACCTTCTCTGACTCCTTGGAAGATCTGCATCATCAGTACCTAATCATGCACCAATAATGGAAAAAAATAATTAAATCTAAGAAATGAACAAGATTTCTCTCAGATACAGAAAAATATTAATCAAAGAATGGATACATCTTCTCTAATAACAAAAATAAAATATATAGACCTATTTAAAACAGCTCAATCGAACCAAAACTCCAATCCAGAATAATTCAACCACAAATGGATACATCTTCTCCAATAATAAAAAAAACAAAATATGCAGACATATTTAAAACAGCTCATTCAAACCAGAACTTCAATCTAGAATCAATCAACCACAAAAAATAAAACAACTCAATCGAACCAGAACTTCAATCTAGAATCAATCAACGACAACAAAGACCACATCTCACTTTAGTTTTCCAGAGCATGTCAAAGAAACTCTGATGACAAAAACTAAATTTACCAAGTATTCCTCAACAATTTAAGTTTTAGTCAATTTATGAAGAACGAGTTAGGTCAATATCCTTGTTTATTGATAGTTTATGTGCCCAATACTATTTACCTATTTTATGTTATGTTATTTCATATTCACAAAATCGAGGCCTTCTCTGACTCTTTGTTAGATGTGCATCATTAGTACATAATCATGCATCAATAATAGAAAAAAATAATTTAATATAAGAAATAAACAAGATTTCTCTCAGATATAGAAAAATATTAATCAAAGAATGGATACAATTAGTCCAACAACAAAAACAAAATATACAGACCTATTTAAAATAGCTCAATCGAACCAGAACTTCAATCTAGAATCAATCAACCACAAATGGATACATCTTCTCCAACAACAAAAATAAAATATACATACATATTCAAAACAGCTCAATCGAACCAGAACTTCAATCTACAATCAATCAACCACAAATGGATATATACATCAATCAACCACAAAAAATAAAAAAGCTCAATCAAACCAGAACTTTAATCTAGATTCAATCAACTACAGAAAAAACCACATTTTGTTTCAGTTTTCTAAGCATATGAAATAAACTCTGATGACAACAACTAAATGGGCGGGTTCGGAGCAGGATGAATACTCATCTTCGGTGCGGCTTGATTGGGCAGAAAATTAGGGAATGAAGCTACGAGATCCATTAGCAGCGTCCATTCCCATTTCCCATTTCCTCTATCCCATTTTGAATAATAGAATTCTCTCCAGAGCTGCGGAACTAACGACTCTATTAGAAAGTCGAATTACAAACGTTTGCACGAATTTTCAAGTGGATGAGATTGGTCGAGTGGTCTCAGTTGGAGATGGGATTGCACGTGTTTATGAATTGAACGAGATTCAAACTCGGGAAATGGTTGAATTTGCCAACAGTGTGAAAGGAATGACGTTGAATCTTGAGAATAAGAATGTAGGGATTTTTATCTTTGGTAGTGATACATCAATTAAAGAAGGAGATCTTGTGAGGCGCACTAGATCTATTACTAAGTATTCCTAAAAAATCCTTTCTAACAAAATTATTAAGTGATAAAAAAATTGCATCATCAGTACACAAAATTTGAGACTCTTTTATGTATGTTACTATATGTTTCTCTTGAATTCTCGTTTTGTAGTTTCAGATTCACAGATCCAGACCTTCTCTAACTCCTTGTCAGTATATAATGATGCATCAATAATGGAAAAAAATAATTAAATCTCATAAATGAATAAGATTTCTCTTAGATACATAAAATATTAATCAAAGAATGGATACATCTTCTCCAATAACAAAAACAAAATATGCAGACCTATTTAACACAACTCAATCGAACCAGAACTTCAATCTAGAATCAATCCACCACAAATGGATACTTATTCTCCAACAATAAAAACAAAATATGCAGACCTATTTAAAACAACTCGATCGAACCAGAACTTCAATCTAGAATCAATCAACCATAAATGGATACATACAGAACTTCAATCTAGAATCAATCAACCACAAAAAATAAAACAGCTCAATCGAACCAGAACTTCAATCTAGAATCAATCAATGACAAAAAAGATCACATCTCGCTTCAGTTTTCTGAGCATGTCAAACAAACTCTGACGACAAAAACTAAATTTACCAAGTATTCCTAAACAATTTAAGTTTTAGTCAATTCATAAAGAACGAGTTAGGTCAATATCCTTGTTTATTGATAGTTTATGTGCCCAATACTATTAGGCTATTTTATGTTATGTTATTTTATATTCACAAAATCCAGGCCTTCTCTTACTCCTTGTCAGTTGTGCATCATTAGTACATAATCATGCATTAATAATAGAAAAAATAATTAAATCTAAGAAATAAACAAGATTTCTCTCATATATATAGAAAATATTAATCAAAGAATTGATACATCTCCTCCAACAACAAAAACAAAATATGCAGACCTATTTAAAATAACTCAATCTAACCAGAACTTCAGTCTAGAATCAATCGAATTAAAACTTCAATCTAGAACCTCTTTTATGTTATGTTATTTCACAAGCCTTTTTTTATTTTTTTTGTCAAATATGCATCTCAATCGAATTAGAACTTCAATCGAGAACCAATCAACCACAAATAAATGGATACATTTTTTCAACAACAAAAACAAAATACACAGCCCTATCGAACTAGAACTTCAATCTAGAATAAATCAACCACAAATATATACATCTTTCCCAACAACAAAAACAAAATATACAGATATATTTAAAACAACCCAATCAAACCAGAACTTTGATCTAGAATCAATCAACTACACATGGATACAAATAAAACTTCAATTGAACTAGAACTTCAATCTAGAATCAATCAACCACAAATGGATACATCTTTTCTAACAAAAAAAACAATATATCAGACCTATTTAAAACAGCTCAATCGAACCAGAACTTCAATCTAGAATCAATCGACCACAAATGGATACATACAGAACTTCAATCTAGAATCAATCAACCACAAAAAATAAAACAACTCGATCGAACCAGAACTTCAATCTAGAATCAATCAACCACATTTTCAATCTAGAACCAATCAATCACAAAACATACCACATCTCATTTCAGTTTTCTAAGCATGTCAAAGAAACTCTGATGACAAAAACTAAATTTACCAAGTATTCCTAAGCAATTTAAGTTTTACTCAATTAATGAAGAACGATTTAGGTCAATATCCTTGTTTATTAATAGTTTATGTGCCCAATACTATTGGGCTCTTTTATGTTATGTTATTTCATATTCACAAAATCCAGGCATTCTCTGACTCCTTGTCAGATGTGCATCATTAGTACATAATCATGCATCAATAATTAGAATAATAATAATTAAATCTAAGAAATAAAAAACATTTCTCTCAGATATAGAAAAATATTAATCAAAGAATGGATACATCTTCTCCAACAAGAAAAACAAAATATGCAGACCTATTTAAAATAGCTCAATCGAACCATAACTTCAATCTACAATCAATAAACCACAAATGGATACATCTTCTCCAACAACAAAAACAAAATATGCAGACCTATTCAAAACAGCTCAATCAAACCAGAAATTCCATTTACAATCAATCAACCACAAATGGATACATATAAAACTTCAATCTAGAATTAATCAACCATAAAAAATAAAATAACTCAATCGAACCAGAATTTCAATCTAGAATCAATCAACCACAAAAAAGGCCACATCTCGCTTCAGTTTTCTAAGCATGTCAAATAAACTCTGATGACAAAAACTAAATTTACCAAGTATTCCTAAAAGATCATTTCTAACAAAATTCTTGAGTGATAAAAAAATTGCATCATCCGTACATAAAATTTGAGACTCTTTTATGTTTGTTAGTATATGTTTCTCTTGAATTCCCATTTTTTAGTTTTAGATTCACAGATCCAGACATTCTACGACTCCTTGTCAGATCTGCATCATCTAGTACATAATCATGCATCAATAGTGGAAAAAAATAATTAAATCTAAGAAATGAACAAGATTTCCCTCAGATACAGAAAAACATTAATCAAAGAATGGATGCATCTTCTCCAACAACAGAAACAAAATATACATACCTATTTAAAACAGGTTAATCGAACCAGAACTTGAATCTAGAATCAATCAGCCACAAAAAAGACCACATCTCGCTTCAGTTTTCTAAGCATGTCAAAGAAACTCTAATGAAAAAAACTAAATTTACATTAATTGGTAAATTCTTTACATGTATTCCTAAAAGATCCCTTCTAACAAAATTCTTGAGTGATAAAAAAATTGCAGGTGTTTAGAATTATAGAGTTCGCTCTCAAGTAAGATATCCGTAAGATTTGGTCAAGAAGTGTATGGACTATTGGCCATTCTGTTATGAGGCTTTTGAAATGGACACCAACATTTAATACAAAAAATAAAAGCCCAATAACCCCTGTTTGGATTAGACTTGCAAGAATTCCTGAATATATGTTTAACGAATATATTATTGGAAAAATAGCATATACTATAGGTCTTCCTATCAGTTCTTGGGTGCCCGAAGGGAACAAAACATTATATAATGCGTGCTACGTCTGGATCGAGATTGATGTTACTCAGAGAAGTCAGAATTCTATATGGGTGAGTTTCGGTGAGAATGAGGGATGCTGGATTGATGTTAGCTACAAAAATATCCCTTTTTAATGTCAATCTTGTAAACATATAGGCCACAATATAGACTGTTGCAAAAGTTTTACTACTATCTTTGAAAACAAGAAGGAAATAGAAGACCCTGAGCTAGAAACAACAAACAATAAACTTACCAGAATAAATTCCTTGATAGTTGTTCCTCTGAATGCTTCCCAGAGCCAAAGTATTGAAGAAAATAACAAGTTTGAGGAACATGCAAAGAAAAATGATCACGATTTGATTAAAACCTCTAATAAAAAGTTTGAAAATGGGGATTCAAGTCAGAAGATCATCAAAGAAACTCAATCTATGAGAGAGCAGATGAACAAGAATAATAACAAGGATGAGATCATAAATGACATTAAGTCTGTAAATAATGACTATGATTCATATCCATCTATTCTATCTACCAAAAACTCTACTGGAAATCATACACCAAACCAAAAAAACATTAGAAGTTGCCCTCTAACTCCTATCCTAAAGAAGAAAATATAGATACTAGGTTTCAAAAAATTCTGTATAGGAAGCTGAAACATGCAAGAAATAATAAGAAAGAACCCTATATCATTATTAAGTCTCTGTAGTTCACAGTGCCTTAAAGATCTACTCTCGTAAGTCATCATAATTAACATCCTAAGCTGGAATATCCGTGGGATCGATAACAAATATTATGTTCGAATGATGGATTCTATTATTCGTAAAGACAACATCGGAATTCTCATAATTCAAAAGACTATCATTAATATTAATCATAAAGAGTTTATTGCTAATAAGTTGCGCTTTGATAGTTTTGTGGCCAATATGTCTAATAAAATATGGTTCCTTTGGAAAGACGAGCTTAATATCAATGTTTTGTTGGATCATGAGTAGTGTCTTCATACTAAGATAAAATTATATTTTCTAAACAAAATATTATAGGTTACTTTTATCTATGCTAAATGTCAAAAAAATAATAGAGTTAACTTGTGGCACACCGTTAGAAAGATTTTTAACACTGTCAAATAATGGTTTGTTATTGTTGATTTCAACACTATAAGCTCCTCTTCTGAGCAGCTTGGTTGTAATACTTTCAGCAATCCAAATGCTGAAGAGTTTAATGATATGATTCAAGATTGTTATCTTGAAGACGTTGGTTACATTAGCACTAAAGTTTCTTGGACTAATAAGACTAAATGGAGATGGTTAGACAGATCTCTTTATAATTAGGCTTGGACTGAGTATTTCTATTAAACCAAAGTGACTCACATGGCCCGCGTTTGCTCGGACCACACTTTTTTGTGTATTAACATCACTAAAGATAGTATCAAGCACAACTCTAGTTTCAAATTTTTGAATATGTGGATTCTTGACAACAACTTTCAAAACCTAGTTGAGATTAATTGGAATCAAGTCATGAAGGGATTTCATTTTTTCATCTTCTGGAATAAAATTAAAAGACTCAAAGTTACCTTAAAGGACTGGAACAAGAACCATTTTGGAAACATTTTGGATAAAGTCCTTGCCACTGAAGATTCTGTCAAAGTTATGGAAGAAATCTATCAGAATTCCAACAGATTTGAAGACAAAAACAACCTCTTTAGAGCTAAAGCAGAGTATCTTCTTGCGTTAACTATGAAGGACGAGTTATGGTTTAAAAAATGCTAATCTACTTGGATAATAGATGAATATAGAAATACGAAAGTTTTTCATAACTACGTTAAAAAGAAAAGAAGAAGAAGAAGCAGAATCTCAAGTATTAAATTTAACGACAGTTGGATTACAGATGAGGATCAAATCAACAATTCTGCTGAAAATTACTTCAATGATACTATCACTTCTCCTTCTTACTGTGATATTGATGAAGGAATAACTTGTATGAATGAAAATATATTTAATTTAATACCTAATATTGTCAATTATACCGATAGTACCTTATTAGTTGTTGCTCCAACTGAAGAAGAAGTCTACGGAATCATTCAAAACTTTAAGGAATCTAGTGCAGCTGGAATCAATCGATTTAACATATGCTTCTTCTTAACTTGATGGAAGATAATAAAAGAATACATATGCAATGCATTGAAATCCTTCATAATTGGTCATGACATCCCCAAAGGCATAATGACTACTAATCTTTGTTTAATTCCCCAAACCTGCAACCTTTCAAAATGGAAAGATGGCAGGCCTATTAGCCTATGCACAATGTAAATAGAATCATGTCTAAACTATTGAATAATAGATTGACTAAAAAATTTCCAAAAATTATTTCTAACGTGCATGGAGCCTATGTTAAGGATAGAACTATTCATGAAAACATTGTCATTGCATAAGAACTTATTCTATAACCTAAAAATATACCCCAAGACTGATAATATTATGATAAAAATCGATATGTCGAAAGCGTTCGATAACCTTTCTCATAGTTTTATCATTAAGATTCTAAAATATTTTGGTTTCAAAAACAGATTTATTAACATAATAGAAGTCTTTTTAAATCCGTCTATGTTTATATTATAATTAATAGAAGTGCTATAAGTTATTTTAAGACTAAAAGGGGTGTGAGACAATGAGACCCCTTGTCCCCTAGTCTCTTGTTATGGTTGATGGAGTTCTGTTTAGAGGAATCAAGACAATGTTTGAAACTAATAAGTCTTTGAAATAATCATGTAGGAGTAATATAAGCATTTCTTGCCTAGTTTTTGCTGATAACATTCGTATTTGCACTCATGGTTTAGCTTCTTCTATGAAAGTCATAAGTGACTTCTTATAAAACTATCAGAACATTTCTGGTCAGGTTATAAACAAGAAGAAGACCGTGATTGTTACTTCAAACAATCTTCCTCAAGATATGATTATTTTCCTGTCTATTCAGACCTGTTTTAGTACTGGTTATCTGCCTACAACTTACTTGGTGATCCCCTCTAACACTAACAACAACAAGAGCAACTATTCTACTCTCTTAGACAAGATTAGAACAAAAACAACTGACTGGGAAATCAAAAAACTCTCTTATGGAGATAGGTTAATGCTTATCAATTATGTGCTAATATCTACTCCCTCTTATTAGATGCAGAGTCTGATGTTTCCTAAGACCACCATCACTCGAATTGAAAAACTTCTCTATAAATTTATATGGGGATCAAGTAATGACTATAACAGAATCCACTGGTCTAATTGGAAAACTAAATGTAAAACTTTTAGTGAGGGAGGTTTCAACATAAGAAACCTAAGTGACATTTAAAAGGCATATTCTTGTAAGTTCTGGATCTAATTTAGAGAGAATAACTCTCTATGGGCCAGCTTCATGCACAACATATATTGTAAAGACAATCATCCACTTCAATTAAACTATTCTAAGCATGGTTCTTCTACATGGAGAATGCTATCTAAGTTAAAAAAAAACTACGCTGAAAATCATATCAAGTGGGATCTGGGCAATGGTAGAGTGGATTTCTGGCTTGGCAAGTGGTTGGACAAGTCTGCTCTTATCCAATTTGAAGATAACATCGACAATAGTTGGTTCAAATGAGCTAAAGTAAATTTTTTAAGGATCAACAATGTTTGGAACCTGAATAGGATAAGTCTTTTTTCAATCTCCTAACAAATATAATCTTATCACTAAGTTACCTATTAATAACTAGGAAAATGACTTTATTGTTTGGGCTATTTCTAAAGATGGTTGTTTTAATTTAAAAAGACTATTCAAAGAATCCGACTTAGCTATAGAAATTATTTTCTATATATTAAGACTTGGAATCAAATTACCCCTAAAAATGTTATTTTTTTACAGTGGAAGCTCATTCGAAAGCTTCTCCCCACTGATCCCATTATGCAATCTAAGAATAATTATATTGCATCTAAGTGTCAGTTTTGCAGAAAACTTGAAACTACTGACCACATCTTTGTATCTCGTTTTTTTATTGGAGTTTTATGGTCATATTTTGCAGTTCTGTTCAAATTAAGATCAGCAAATTCATGTCCTCAATTCACATGCTAAAGTGTTGTATCTGGTTATCTCAAAGAAATATTCATATTAAGACTATTCCACCAGTTATTATCAATTGGATTATATGGCAGACTATAAATAAAGTTAAGATGAAAGGGAGTTTTTTTTATCTCACATTCTTCTTATCAATCATATTAAGTTCAGGGTTTCTAGCCTAGATAAAAATAATATTCTTAAACAGAATCACTGGAATCATTCTGGATAAAATCCTTCATTCTTAGAATCCGTTCTTAAAATTATAAGAGTTTTAATCTCTTCTTCTCAACCTAAATTACATCTTTAGAGAATAAAACCAAGCGGTCTGTTGGCTCGCTAGGTGAACTATTAAGTATAAGATGAAGATGAATTATCAAGTTTCCAGGCTCCTAACATGCTCAAAGCTATATTCTTCTTAGAGTGCATGAGTTTAGGTTATATAAGAAGAGACTAATGTATTAAATATATCCCTTTTTCTCTGCTATTTGAATTAGTTCTCTGCAAGTTTTAGTTTTCAAATCATCCAAGCCATTGGATTATCTATTAAAGGAGAGAATTTTGTTTATTACTATTCTGATAGTCCTTACCTTTGCCATCTTTTTATGGTTTTTTCTCGCTGTCAGCTAAGTTTAATTTCTCCTATATGCTTCTAAAAAATTTAATCAGATTGTGGCTAGCTCCTTCTCTGGTCTGCTTCGATAGTCATCATATTCCACTCGCGGTTGACAATATTGGTCTATGGTACTAGTATTTCTAGCCAAAAAAAGTATAACGCCACCTACTTAAACTTGCAAGATTTTTGTTCTATATATTTCTAATTATTGGTCTTCACTTGAGGTACTAGTAGAGCCTTTTGAGACCTCCTAAAAGGTTTAAACTATATATTCTAAAAATGAGAAATGCTTAAATAATAAGCTTCAGGCTAAAGTTTAAGTCGAGGTACATTTGAAAGTTTAGCTTGATTTCGTGAAGGGGAGACCTAATACAACAAGTTTGATGTTCATACCATGTTCGTCGTAGCTATTTAGGATGAGACGGGAAATGCTATAACCATTCTAAAGAAAGATAAAGAAAAATTATTTTAAAATATAAAATTGAGCATTCGTAGAATGATGAATTACTGAAAAATATAGTTATTGAATTGGTTAGAGATGTTGGTAAAGAAAAATTGGTGCTTAAATTCTATAATGAACATCTAATAGTGTACTTGGACTATTTAGTCTGAACATAAACCAACATACATTGACAACGAAAGTCCCTTTAGTGAGGGTAAACGCCTTATAATTTTTGTAAAAGGTATATATTTTATTTGTCTTTTCAGCTTGAAGTCAAAATTAAAAATATCTTTAAGCATGCAATTATTCCTATAGGTTTAGCCATTTGTTCTTCATGTGCTACAATTAGAATGACATATCTGTTGCATTTAAAGGTGGAAATCATCCTTCTGTAACCAACACTAATATTATTATTGTCATTTCTCTAGTTGTTTATGTTTATCTTTGTGGAGTTTTTTTTTTCTGTTGAATAGGTTGATCCTTCACAATAAGTTTGATTTATTTAATTTATTTACGTATACACTTTCTTTTCTATGAGGAAAATATTGTGAACCAAATTCACCAGATGGCAGAGGTATTTTGATATGTGAATATTACTTCCTCTATTTTTCTTCTGTTACCTTATTTTTAATTTGTGTCTTTATTGTTTGGATCCATTGAATAGTCTCAAATTAAAGATATGGATTTGTAGGGTATTTGGAAACTTAAGGCTTTAATTTTTTTCTTGATTCTCAGTTGAAAGGAAGGCAATACAGTGCAAATAACTTATATTGAAATTTTATTGAACCATAAGAGTCCTCAGTTCATTAAAGACTTGGGCAATCTTCAACTTGGAGGAAGGTAATGTATTGTTGAGATTATGTTATCCAAAGCAGAGTGATGAATTCTGAAGGTATAAACTTTATTTTTTCTTGCTGGTACTCGTAGTCTCTTTTTCGTGGAAGATTATATCTAAAATCATCTATACACTTTGTATTTTTATTACTTGAGGTGTATAATGACTCCCTAAAGTGTTTATAATACGTTTGAAATCATCTCACACTTAGTTTTTTATTTTCTTAAGGTTTAAAATGATTTTTTAAAGTGTTTAATATTACATTTAGAATCATCTCACACTTAGTTTATTATTTGCTTGAGGAGTATAATGACCACATGATGTGCTTATACCATGTATCCAATCATCCGGGACTTATATATGATTGGAATTGTTTTTATTAATGATATTAACATTCTTAAAACCTTTTCATGTCACTAGCATAGAAACGAGTGTATCTCAAAATAAAAGTACATAAAGAAAACAAAGTAAAAAATAGCTGGCAAAATTGTAGTAGTGAAAGTTGTAGTGATCGAAGCTATGTTATGCTTATGAATTGTAAATCTTCAGATTTTTTATGTTCCAAAGGTGTTGAAGCAGTTATTCTTATTTATCCATTAGCTTGAATGTGTTGGGCATGACCTCAGATTCTATTACGTATGGTCCTTTTCAGTTTAGACTAAGATTGCTGAAAGCTATATCTTTAATGTAGATGAACACTCTCTTGAGAGCATTGTCTCAAACATCAAACCATCAAAAATAAACTTTGGAGTTTTATTTTTCCCTCATAAGGGTATTAATTCTTTGATCTTAGGTGAGCCTTCATTCTATATCCTTTAATGACATCCAGGTTGACTATCTAGATTTGATATTCATTCTTTCATCATATGTTGTTATTCTGAATGAAGGCATGTTAATTTCTGTTGGCATTATTGTTTCCATTACACATACCAAGGTAAAAGTGTTTCAGTAGTTGTGGTTCTTAGAGTGGTCCTATAAGACTGTAAGATTTCTTGCAAGAAGTAAGATCATTTTCAGGATGCACCTTCCAAATTCTTTTGATGTCATCCGTTATCATTCCATTTGTAACTTCAATTTAAACATTTAACATATACATGTGTATGGAAGTCGGAAAATATGTTTTATGGCATACCTCTTGTTATGTAGAATAATGATGTGTGATCATCCTGGAATTATGTTCCATTATCTGTTATGGTAAACATTAATTTCCTAAATCTACAGCAGATGTTGATCTTCATGAAGTTAATAACTTCCTTCGTTTTGATTCTCGCCAAAGGTTGTGCTTCCATTATTTTTTAAACATAATACACAACGACCAATTGGTATTGTCTTCTTCATGAGGCCTTTGGCAGGACCCCTTGAATATCAAAGCCACATATGTCAAAGTGAATGGCATATGATAGCTGATAAGTTGACAAAGCATTGGCATATATCACATATTTTGACAAAGTTTCTTGTATATGCCATGATGATGGGCCAATAGTATGCTTGCAATATGATTATTCTATGTAGTGCTTTATAGCCATATTGGGAACTTCCTTCTTAGTCTTGGAGTTCTTCATGATAAAAGTTGTTTGTTCAAGTCCGAGACACCAAAACAAAGATATGGTACAACCATGTATGTATAAAGTTTTGGCTATTCATACATATATTTTTTATCTGATCTTGCTACGCAAGCTTATGTCTTTTTTGTAAGAATTTACCAACTACGAGGTATGCTTGATGGATGATCTCCAATCATCATCTTATTTAATGAGCACTACTACAAGTGTCGAAGCAATTGGTAAGAGTCTTCTTCGTAGGGTGACTAATAAAGTTTTTGGAAGAATCACCATTGATGCTGAATCTGCACAGAAGACGCAAGTGCATTGGTTATTAATTTCTATGCCCTTGGTACTTGCTTAAAGGTATCTTGATAAAATAATGATGCTTTGCGGTGAAGTTCCTTTAAGTATTGAATTAACTTTTCTTTTTTAGCTTCTGTTTGGTCCAAGTCTTGGATGACTACTAGTTGAGAATCTGTAAAGATTGGACCCTCATGGCCTACAAATTGTAACAAGCCTTAACTTATATATTGCAGTCTCATATTCTATCTCATTATTAAAGCGTAAACACCGAACTTGATGAATTTGCTCTTTTTTCCCTGAAGGGATGTTAGTTGCATTTTCGCTCTAAGATCCATGTTATTTCTTTATTCATGTGTTCAAACATGCCAAATTGGTTCTCGATGGTCAAGATAAAATATATGTATTTCATATTAGAAATTAGTTAGGAAATTTGCTAAGGTATGAGCCTTGATTGATGTCGTGACTCAAATTCAATATCAAAATCTCCTAACTCCATTGACCATCTAGTTATCATGCTAGATATATTCGGATTATGCATCACACTTTCTACAAGAAAAATGGTTATGATTATTAAAATATAAGCATATAAGTGAAAGATCATCTTTTTAGTCGTTATCACTAAAGCTATGACATGTTTTTATGACTATAGGTAACATGTCTCATTGTTTAGTATGGGCTTACTGACATAATAAATGACACAAGATGTATTTCCCTCTTCCATGACCAAAACATCAATAAGTACAAAAATATAGTCTCACATAACGTATATTTTCTAGCATTTTTGGTGATGCTATGAACTTCATAATATTATCGAATGCCTCATCACAAGAAGGGGTCCAATTTAATATGACAACCCTTTTGAAATTTGGAAGAAAGACTGACATTTATCTAAAGAGTATACGATTAATATTTTTTAAAAATTTAATCTTCCTACCAATATATGGACTTCCTTAATATTTCAGAGTGGCTTCATTGTGGTAAAGTTTTAAAAGTTATGATCCCACGCCGACGGTGCATTTTTTTGGGTTAAGCTTTAAATTGATAATTCTGATGGTAGCGAAGGTCTCAATAAGGTCTAATAAGTGTTTTTCTCCTTGATTACTTATGATTAGCATGCCATCAATATAAGTATTTAAGTTTTTACCAGTATGATTTGAGAAAGTTTTGGTTACCTTAATTAACTAATTAATATGTGGCTCTAATATTGTTAAAGCCTCAAAAGTATGACCTTCAGTTTGGGATAATTCATGGAAAAACATAAAAAGAAACAATGTTGTCTTCTTTATGTGATGAAGGTGCTACGTTCTTGATCTTCTTCATACATTGAGATAAGATTATAGTTTGTGATGAGGGAAGAATAAATCAACCATAAAACTTTAGAAAGTTAGGGGTATAATTTGACATAAAGAAAGTCTTTTAGGAGTAATTTGTAATTATGTAACACAAAAGGACCAATCTGCAACAAATAAAAAAATTGAGGAAGCAACCACATTTAGTAATTTGTTTAGACATGTGAGGCCCAACAAATGTACTATAAAGCAGCCCACATCTTTTAGGGAAGGGTGATTGATTAATGATTAAACCATTATTGCTTATGACTTTCTCTCTCTAAAATATGGAGCTTCTCTCTCTAAAACATTTACTAAGTAAGTTGTATACCAAATTTGTCCTTCCAAACATAGTTTTACTCCAAACATGACAACGCAGTAGTAATTGCAGTAGGTCGATGATCAAGTACAAAGCGTTTTATTTGACACAGGCAGCTCAGCCAACATCTTATTCATAAGCACTTGTAAGTAAATTATTGACCCAACTGTATCCGAAGGTCGGATCAAACTATTTTGAGATTCACAGGGGTGACAACTGAAGTGGCTGGAGAGTTTGAAAGTGTGGTTGAGCCGGGCTGATGGCCATTTAGAAAAGAAGTTGGAATTTTATTTATTGTAGTTGATGTTCCAACATCTTACAATGCTATTTTGGGAGGTCTTGACTATCCAAGATGCATGCGGTAATCTCTATTGTTCATCAATGTTTAAAATATATTGTGGGGAATAATATTGGGACAATTATGTCGGCAAAAGTTTGGTGGCAACATAAAATAGATATTTGAAACTCAAGAAATTAGCATTAGCATTGGGGTGGCTGCTAGAAAGGCAAGGGTTTGATAAAATTACTTCTGGAATTATAGGTCATGGCTTGATTCGTAAGGAATAAATTTTCAATACCTCTAATGAAATATTATTGATCAATAACGAAGAGGCTAAATGACAAATGATCACCCTGCCTTACACTATTGGAGGAATTGAAGTAACCATATAGACTCCCATTGATTATGATAAAATAATGGGCTGCAGTGAGCCCATTTTGATAAGATTGATGAAAATGTTACTAAAACTAAAACATTTTATATTTTTTAGAGTGAAATTTATAGAGAGCCTATCAAAGGCTTTATCTATATCCAATTTAAATATAAAGTTACCACCTTTTCTTTTTTTCGTTAAGGTCATGGATTAATTCAGAGCAATTTGAATATGCTCATGAATATTTCTGTTGGAGACAAAGCCTCCCTGATCATCAGAGATGATTTTAGGGAGTAATGTTACCAATCTATTGTTAATTAGTTTTGAGATAATTCTATTAAAGACATTACATAAACTGATAGGCCTGAAGTCACTCCAGCTCATATGAGACTTTTTTTAAGGATTAAACAAAGAGCACTAGCATATACTCTAGTTGGAGCAATGTTATCATTAAATTAGTCTACAATAACATAAGTGAGGTCTTTTTTAATGATGGTCCAACAAGAAATGCATATTTTTATATTAAAACCATCAATGTCTTCCACACTGTTTGGGTTTAAATAATGGATACATTTAAAAAAAATATTTAGTAGGAGAAGATTTTAAGAAATGACTATCTTCATTTTTAATTAAGTTATGATTTTTTTCTTAAATTTCTTCAAAACAATTAATTAAGGGCACAAAGTTTAAGATCGTTTAGAAATGGTCCACAACAAGGTTATCAAGAATGGATTGATATTCAATCTAGGATTCATTGCTCCACATTCCATGGATTCTATTTTGGCTCTTTTTTTATTTACATAGTTGTGAAAGCAAGTGGTATTTTTGTCACCGCTTTTGGCCTAAGAAGTTGTAACTCTCTGCTCCGAGAAGGCCTATTCTTTGGCCAAGAGGTTGAGGTGATTAACTTTATCTTTTGAAAGGTTGATTTGGTCTTTAATATTTTTAGTATTTTCAAAACAAGTTTCACAGTACTTAACATCTTCTTCAACATTAGCCAACTTGTGAAATTTTTTTCCCAATGATTCTCAATTCCATTGTTTAATTCTATGCTTTAGTCTTTCTAATTTATACAAGAAAACTTGTGAAAGAGTTCCATGAATATTATTTGTCCAATTTTCTTTAACCGTTTTAAGAAAATCATTGTTTAAAATCCACATGTTTTTGAAATTTGAAATTTGATTTTGGTTTGTGAGAGTTGTTATTTATTGTGATGCAAAGATATGAATGATCTAAGCTAGTTCTGGCTAGATGATTCACCAAAATGATATTAAAGAACTCACGCTAAGAAGCATTAAATAAATCTATATCAAGTCTTTTCCAGACTCTATTGTTAGACCAAGTATATTTAGAGTCATGGAAGCCAACATTTTCAAGATGACATTCCATGATGGTTTCATTGAAATAATTAATAGTGTTTTGACACAAAAATGAACAAGAAAATTGTTTATCAGTTGATGCAATAATATTGAAATCACCAATCACTAAACATTCTTGATTAGTGTTTGAGTTTTCTTTAAGTTTGTCCCACAAATTATATCATTGAGTTCTAGATAATTTAACATAAATTATAGAGACAAGAAAGTCTCTCTTAATTGAGGGGTGCTTAATAGATAAGTGAATGATTTGGTCATGGTCCAGAAGAGTTGTAATGTGGAAATTGTTTTTCCAGAATATCCAAATTTTGTTACTTTTGTTGAAACAATTTGAATGAAATTTTAGGTTTTGGGTAATCATATCAATTCTTTCAGAATTGATAATTGGCTCTTGGAGAGAAATGATATCAATTTATTTAGTTTTGATAATAGAATTGATTTTTCTAATTGTACTCTTATTACCTATCCCCCTAACATTCCAATTACGAATTTTTATTGTTAATAATTTTTTTTGTTTGAGTAACTATATGATTCTTTTGATTGGATCAACTTTGAGTTAGAAGAACTTCTATGTAGTAATTTATTGAGTTTTAGCTCTTTCTTTTGTATTGTCTTTTAATGAAGAGTTATTTTTTTATTTTGTTTAAAGGGGAAGTTTTAACTCATTGTGATATGAGGGAATAATTGAGGTAGAACCACTAGTTTATGTTTGAATTGAGAGTTTCAATGTTTTTGTTTCCTAAACGAAGATTATGGTTATTTATGTTAAGCATTCTTTTTTTTGTTTTATCAACTTTTGGGTTGAATCCTGGATACCATTTAAGGATTCAACTTTTGGGTTGAATCTTGGATACCATTTAAGAATTCTTAAGGAATGTTGGTCCACAAACCACACATTCCTTTTCTAGAGTTTGAAAATATCTTCTAATAATTCAAGTTCTATAAAATAGTACATATAATCATACTGTGAAACGTTATAGTTACCGGTGAATTTGAAGTTATCCAGAAAAGAATTCAGTTTTTTAAGGCAAAGATTAGTAATGGAAAATTTGGCAACCACAGTGTAAAAGGAGATAGAGAGTAAGTTTGACTTATCCTCTTCTTGGAAGATGATTGCCTTGAAACCTTCCTTTGTTTGTTGAGTCACCTTTGACTGTGTAAATTCTTTTGGTTTTGGATGAGCCATCTCCACGAAGGTCTTTCCATCTTTGATGTTGTTTCTGCTCCATGGATTTTCCTTGGATAGATTTGGCGAATCTCTTTCGAAGACTGGATTTTGAAAGATATCTTGATTTTATATGTTCTTCTGGCTCTTGAATGTTGGACTCGACTAATATAGTGATGGAAAGTCTTCTTTGTGACAACCTCTGGATGAAACCTTTTCTTTCTCGGGTTGAGTTGCTACTGTATTTTGAGGTGTATTTTGAGGTGTATGAGTTGCGTCGTTTTTTTTATTGTAGGAGTCATCTTGGAATAAAGTTGGTGACGATCAACTAGAATTTCAATATCGCTTTCCACGGTACGTGGCTCATGAGCTTAGATAGGAGAGCGGCAAGTAGAAGATAAAGATAAAAGATAGAGTTTTGGGGTCGATATAGATTTTGATCCCATTTACCCGATTCTTGGATGAGTCTTCTTAAATAATAATATTTTAATTATATATTTTTGGTGTTTTTGTCTTTTAAAATTTTAATATAATGTATTAAAAATTTCAATTAATTAAATTGATAAAACTAATTTATTTTTTAAGTTTAGTTGTAAATTTAATTTATAATTTATGAGGTATAATATATATATAGTTTATATTTAATATTAGATTTTAAGTAAAATATTTATAATTAGTTTTAAATTTAAGTACATCCAATATTTAATATAATTATTTATAATCAATATTTATAATTATCGAATTAACAATATATAAATGAGTTGTTTATTAAAAAAAGTAAAAAAAATCAACATTAAAAATAGAGAAAAGTACTCATAAATACCCACTCAACTATCTAATTGTCACTTAATACCCAAAAATGGACAAAAATACCCATACTAGTATAAACATGTTCTTTTAGGTTAACGACATTTTTTTTCCTTTTTGAACCAAGACCTTTAAGTACTCATTCCATCTCAAATTCACTTAACCCACTTAAATCAGTAAACTCGACGAGACCCACAAACTTAATAAATCCACATAACCCAACACCTAGTAAACATCCATCCTACCTCTGATAACACCTCCTCCGACGGTTTCTCTGTCTGACGAATCATTCAACACATCTCCAGTCATTGTTCATCGTCCAAGAATTCATATTCGATAATTTAGTTACCGTCAAGACCTCCAATAACCATAAAAGTACTAATTGTAACAGTAAAAAATTTTAATTGTGTTTCTTGGCTTCACTATCACCTAGCTTCCGCATTTGTAGGCTCGCACTGTATTTAAAGGGTATATTTGTGATTCATTACAACTACGTTTTCAATTAAACTCACATTGTTTTTATGTATGTCATTGATCATTGCTAGCTACTGGTTTTGGTAGACATGATATTTTGGGGTACTTTCTAGGGTTTTTAGGTTCATATATTGTGTTACATTTTGACGTGTTGCGTTATTTCTAGGTTGTATTATATTGTTTTGTTTTTGGGTTTAGTAGTATATGACTCAAGTTTCAATTTTCTGTCAACATGCATGTGAAAGTAACACTAATCTCGTATCTTTCTCCTTTGAAAATACACCAATCTCGCATATTCTTTAGTTGTTGTACAAAGAAAACGCAGGTTGTATTGGGATATTGAATTCTTTGTTAGTTCAAAGGAATCATATGGTGGTTTTTGTGCATTCTATCTTCCTCTAAAATCGAATGCTTAATCTCTTCAAGGAAACACATGGTTAGGTTCGCAGTGCATAAAAGTAGCACTGTTGAGGTTTCAAATAAATAACGTGGTTATGTTTTCAAAGAAGTAGCATGGTTGACGTTTCAAAGAAGTGGTATGGTTATTTTCTCTTTAATCAGCTTGTGCTGAATCATATTTTTGTAGGAAATATACCTCATGGCTGGAAGTCCAAGAAGTATATTTCATGGAAAAGGAGAAATGATCATGGAAATATATCTAAGGTCTATTATAAATAGGATGTTCAATTACATTAATCTAGCATGGTCAATACTGAATTCACATGTTTGGTGTTCATTACCACAAATATCACATGGACTTTTTTAACTAAAGTTTTTAGTACAATGAAGTCTCATCGTTGTTTATCTGCCATGGTAATTAACACTGAAATTGCATGGTGTGTGGTGTTTTACAAGAAAGTGTAATCAAAGCCATCAAGGAATGCGGGCCGAATTCTGAGAAGGATATTGCTCGAATATTGATATTTTTTTATTTTCTCTACCCTGTTCTACTCTGTATCATAAGATATACTAGGTTGGACAACAATATATTTTATTGAAGATCTTGACAAAATAAACAAATATAATTGGTCTTGATCAATATTATAGGAGCTTCTTGGGGCAATTAGAGCATGTGTTGCTGCCGAAAAACCAGATAGAGTTATCGCTTGTGTTGCACTTTTATTCGTAAGAATATTGCCTCATAATTAAATATAAGTTTAAAGAATAAATCATGACGCTAATAAATGTTTTGATGCAACCCTTCATAATGGAGCACACAACCATTGCACAAGCACTCGCCAAGCCAGACATGATCCCAATATGCTACAAATGGTGGGGATTGGAGTCCAAACCATCAACCATCAAGATGATTTAAAAAATTCACCTAGTAGAAGATGAAGAGGTGCCAAATATATATTCTCGAACATTGTTATATGTTGTGTAAAATCGCATGGTTAAAATAACTAATGTCTAACATGATCTTTATTACGGAAAAATCACATGGTATTTATAAAACTCGCATGATTGGGAAAATACAAGAAACTCACATAGTTTTAGTATACTCTGATGGGATCAAATTTTTTCAAATGCCCTTTACAGTAAAGTGATTCAGAATTTGGTTAGAGGGGTAATTCAGACCCAAAAGCCAAAGTTTGATGAATAAGCAGTAAGCTAAGGAAGCTTGATGACTCAACTATGTGCATAGTATGTTAAATTATGGGATTGAGGGCTCATAAAATTAACCCGAATAGAAGATCCAACCCGAACAGCCCATGAAAGAATATAAATAACTGAACTAACAACATTCAATAGGTTGGATTTTTTCCTAAAACATTAAATACAAGCATCTCCTTTCTCTCCCTACTTTATACCAAAAACTTAATACCAAATAACCTAAATATCTTCCACATTTACCCCTAAATTAGAGTTTATCATCACCAGATTGGCGACACAGTAGGAGGCATGAGGTGCCTGAATAGCTCTATTCAAAACTATAGTTGCGGATCATACCTTGGTGGGGGATTACACTTTGGAATTCTTTGAGGCATGGATCTCGATATGCAAGACATCCCCCCTCTTTACAATGAGAGGATAAGAGGTGAAAATGAGCATACTACTATTTCACATGTCAATCATGATAAGGAGGGAAAACAGTTCAGGCAAGACGAACGTAATCAGCTGAGGGCTGAAATTGATGCTTTAAGGGCCCAAAGACAATCTGAAATAGAAGTAAAAAGGAAATTCGGTACACGATGTGTTATGGCAGACGAGCCGAGTAACAACCTCATACAGGATGAAAGTGATCAATCTACAAAGTGTCACATAAGTTTAAAGAAAGAACATCATCGGGAAAATCAGTTAATGAGCGCAATGGTTTCTGTTGAAAATTCTGCCACAAAGTCTGATTTGGATAGGTTCACTTCATCTTCTAGTAGCGACCATGGCTGTCAAGAAAAGAAAGTAATGTTAACCAAGAAACATTTTAAGAAGAGGGATAGAAAATGAAAAGAGAAAAAAAAAGTACCAAGGGAAAGTAAAAGGATTGACAGACCACAAAATTGATCATCTGTTAAATGATTAGTTTGCTAACCAATCCGAACCAAGTATCTTTGCAACTCCTGATGAAGATCATATGTTTAACCATAGCCATAAATTGAGGCAGTCACCTTTGTCTTCCAAGATTCTATCTGGACATTTTCCCAGACGTTTTGATAGTTCTAAAATGGAGAAATATGATGGTAGTAAAGACCCTGATAATCACTTTGAGTAGTTTAAAAATTTCATGATGAACTTTGATGTCGATGATGAGTTGTTATGTCGGGCCTTCTCGCAAACTTTTAAAGGGAGTCCTCTAAAATGGTATAACAGTTTACCACAAGGGTCTATTTAAAGCTACGATGTAATCTGGATGGCGTTCATGAGGAAATTTATGGTAAATAAATAACTTAAAGGAAATTTTGATACTATCATTCACTGTGGACAAGAGCCAAATGAGTCTTTAAAACTACATTAGCCGTTTTGTAAATATAAATAACAAATTGACTGATTGTTTCGAGCAAGTAGCCATTACTTCATTAAGGCAAGGTTTAATGCCTGTTGAGTTAGCTGATTCAGTAACTCGAAAGCTATGACTTAGGGAGGATTATTGAATCAGGTCGGAAAGCAAATCATTGTGGAATAAACTAAAAAGTCTAGAATACCGCACCATAATAGTCTGCTCCAATAACTTCAATTCTTCAAGCTAGTACTCAATCCCAGGTCACAGTAAATTATCGACCTAAAGACTCTGGACAGGGTTCACATCGGCCAAGGAAAAATAAGTCAAATCAGGGCCAACCGTCTAGACCAAGGAGTCAATGGATCCAACCTGAATGGTTTGCTTAACTAAATGAAAATGTATCTATCATTTATGACAGAACTAAGAATGCTGTGCATTTTCGAAGGGCGTCACAAATTCAATCCCGAAGGGAAAATGAGAATACTCATTTATGAAAATATCATAATGATGTGGGTTATGATACTCAAGATTGTATTGCCCTAAAACAAGAAATACAAACTTTTATTGAAAAATAAAAGCTTTCCACCTCAGTTAAAAAGCATGGAGGAAACAAGTAAGTCAACATTCATTCCCAGCTTAGTGCTAGCACAACATGAGCAACATCACAAAATGTTATGGGGCAAAGTATGAAGGCATCTAGACAATATGAGATGCTACGATGCTCAGGGAAAGATTTAATATAGACCTGAAGTATTTAAACTCTGATCCAGATCGGAACCAAGTTGGGGTGATAGTGGAAAAAACAGCAACAATATCCGATCTATGCAACTTCCTTGAATCTTTAACCATTTTTGGAGGATATACCATGATTGCACCCTCAAACAGCTCAAGAAAAAGGCATTTCAACAACCTTACTACTCAATTACAAGGGAAAATATCTACACCTCTTTATCAGGGACCATCTACATTCATTATCTTTGATAAGATGACTTGAGAAATATTGCAGGCCCACATGAAGTTGTTGGAATAATAGGAGCTTCCATTGATGGTAATGATATACATCGAAAATTGATTGATACAAAAAATTCGACAAATATTATATTCTTTTCAACCTACAAGCAAATGAAGAATCTCTCAATCATTCAATGTTCGAACATGACCATTGTGGGATTTACTGGTAACTCGGCCGTTATGACTGGGGAGTTTGAAGGAGAGGTCTTATTGGCAAAAGGGTCATTCAAGAAGCTAGTAAGAGTTTTGTTTGTAGTAGTTCAATGTTCGACGTCTTATAATGCTATATTTGGTAGGTCTTGGCTATATAAGATGCATGCAGTAGCATCCACAGTCCACCAATGTTTAAAATATGGTGTGGGTGGCCAAGTAGGCGTCATCTTAAGTTATCGAAAGATAGCCCGAGAATAGTATGCCACTGCTCTTGCTCCAAAGTCGTTAGAAATAATGAAATTTGACAAAGAATAACAATCAGTGGAGCCTTCTGCCAAACCAAATGAGATAGTTGATCTAAGACAGACTACTAGTGTAGTAATCTCAGTTGAGGAAGTTGAAATTCATTGCTTTGCATAAAGTAAAAGTGTCAGGGTCAGATCTAAATTACCATTAAAGTTAAAAGAAAAATTATTGTCTTATTGTCTAATAAACTGCATGTATTTGCTTAGTGTAACGAGCCCGCGTGATTAATTATAAATTATCTGTTCCATCCGATGCTGGGCCAGTGGTACAAAAAAGAAGATCTTTTTCCAGAGAGAAATCTGAAGCGATAGTCCAAAAAGTAGATCAGCTAACCAAAATGAGACATATTAAATAATCTCAATACCCTCTTTGGACAGCTAACCCAGTCTTAGTCAAGAAGAAAAATGGAAAATGACGTATGTGTATTGACTTCATAGATCTCAATAGAGTTTTCCCTAAGGATCCGTTTCAAGTACCCCAGATAGATCAACTAGTAGATTCTACATCAGGGAACAGGTTGTTGTCATTTATGGACGTTTTTTCTGGGTATAATCAAATACAGATGAATCCAAATAATCAAGATCACACTACTTTTATCACCGATAGGGGGCTTTATTGTTATAAGGTAAAACCTTTGGGGTTGAAGAATGGTAGAGCCACTCATCAACAACTAGTAAATAAAGAATTTGCTAATCAGATTGGAAGAAATGTAGAAGTATATATTGACGATATTATGGTTAAAATCCCAAAGGAGGAAGATTACATATCTGACCTCTAAGAAACTTTTTCTAACTTAAAAGCCATAAATTTGATATTAAATCATGAGAAATGTACCTTTGGGGTCTGATCTGGTAAAGTTTTGGGTTATATTATATTTGATAAACGTATTCAAGATGACTTAGATCAATTAAAGGCTTTGTTGGCTATGGATCCATCTCGGAATACTAAAGAAATTCATATGTTAATCGTAATACTGGCAGCATTAAACTGGTTTATTTCAAGATCATCAGAAAAATGTGCTCAGTTATTCCAACTGTTAAGAAATGCTAAAGTCTTTAATTGATCTCTAGATTGTGATCAGGCTTTCTTTGAAATAAACAAATACTTATCCTCATCCAAAACGTTATCCGAACCTGTTGATATGAAAGGACTTTATATGTATTTAGCAGTATCGCAATATGTTGTAAGTGTTCTATTGGTGCGAGAAGTTGATAATTACCCCCGCCTGGTTTATTATATAAGAAAGAGTTTGTTCGAAAATAAAAAAAAATACTTAAAATTAGAATACTTAGCCTTAATATTGGTGATACTAGCCAGAAAGATGAGACCTTACTTTCAAGCGCACTCTATTATAGTTCAAACTTCTTTTCCATTGAAAAATGTGCTACGAAAGGCTAATATATCAGGAAGGATGACTAAGTGTTCAATTAAGCTTGGATATTATGATATTGACTTTGCACCCCGGACTGCAATCAAAGCTCAAGCTGTGGCTGATTGTTTTGTGAAATTTCACTCCAATAAGCCTCATAAAGAAGCTTAAATCAGTAAGGTTAATAAGAAATAGGTGATCCGAACTGATGGTAGGTCTAGTACAATGGGATGTGGAGCTGGATTTTGCCTAATCTCTCCTTATGGTTCTTCTATGTATCAAGCTATATGTTTTGGCTTCAGATCATCAAACAATGAGTCAGAGTATGAAGCAGCAATAGCCGGATTAAGGTTATCTTAGATATACAGTGCCAAGAGAGTCTGATTGATAAGTGATTCCCAACTACTCGTTCATTAGGTGATGGGGCGATCTGAAACTAGAAAAAATTACTTGATTAAGTATTTAGATGCGTTAAAAGTGGTGTCTGTTGGGTTTAAACGCACTTAATATGAACATGTCCCAAGGTCGGAAAATTTCTATGGTTGATTCCTTGATCACTATAGTTTAATTTGAAGAATATCCCTGGATCTTTGTGCAATAGTGTCCTTCCATAGCCACAACCACAGAAATGAAGGGTGAAGTGGGAGAAAATATACATGTATGAGACACAATCTCTAAATACTAGAGAAATGAGATCTTAAAGTTTATCATTAATGGAATCTTACCTCCAGACAAGGTGTTAGCCAAAAAGATAAAGTATAAAGCTCATGGATAGTTAGTTTTAAGGGTTTTTTTTTATAAAAAATATTTAAGTAGGCATGTTCTGCGTTGCCTCGGATCCAATAAATCTCAAAGTGTTTATTCAGAACTACAATCAAGGTAGATGCTAAAGAGTATTCTTAGCAGAATATTATTGTCCTACCATTATGGAAGATGCTAAAGATTTGGTGAAGAAATGTGATCATTGTCAAAGGTATGGAAACATGATCCATATACCACCAGTCCCCATGGAATCCGTGTCCGAACCAATTCTATTTGATAGATAGGGACATGATCTAGACAGACCCCTTCCGATGGCTTCTAGGGGTTGTCGTACCATAATTGTGGAAATAGATTATTTCTCCAAGTGGGTAGAAGTTGATCCATTATTTAACCAAACAATGTATAAATAAAGAGATAAACGGAACATATTAAAAAAAGATAAAAAAGAGATAAGCGGAACATAATGTAATTTCTCTTCTCTAATTATAAAGCTTTATACTTGGCATTTCCTTTGTTATTTTTTCCCATAAACAATTTGGCACCATCTATGGCGACGACAAAGCGTTTAGTCCTAAAATATCTTAACCATGGTAGTCAGTAGATCATGGATTGAGAGATACGTACCGAAATCGAGCGGCACAACGGGAAACCACAGAACTGCAACAAATCCACCGGTGAGGCAGAACCAAATACCTCCCATCACTACCACTAACCCAGAGGTGGTGGCACCCGTCCTCGTTAAGGTAGTATCGCAATGGGGATAGCCAGTGGTCGAGACAAGACCGTAGATCAATCTACCAGAGTATGTGGCAGCCCCCATTGCACATAAAGCGCCATGTAATAATCAAATGATAGCACCACCATTCTAGCAGTTAGAACAAAAACTTCAACACTAGCAGCAAGAGAAGCTCAGGGTGGCGTGTTAACGAGATGGTAGGGAACAAGCCATGCATGCTACCATTGCTGGGATAAATGATGCACTGCATGCCCTAACCACCAAAGTCTGAGAGGCAGCAAAGCTAACCACCAGTCTGGGCCTGAAACCAGCCGTGCCAACTGCGGGGGGTCAATCCTCCATGTGTGACGAAAAAACAGACTGAGAGGGAGAAAGCATGGGGAGGGGGGGGGGGGGGGGGCAAGAAGTGCTCCAAAGAGCAGGAGCCACGACAAAAGGCACACCCGTGCGCATCTAAAAAGGCCAGAGAGGATGAGAACGTACGGTATAATCAGGTGGGACCGAGAATGTCCAGCTACATCTTCAAGGAGTCTTTGTCCGTGGATAATATCCTCGAAGCCCTGTTGCAGAGAAAATTCGACCCATTCAGGATAGAAGTCTACGATGGTACGGGAGATCCAGAGAGGCATCTGGGATTTTTTTTTCATATAATAATTGCGTTTAACCCCGATGACGCTATGCTCTGTCGAATCCTGTCTATGAACCTCAAGAGAAACACAATGGATTGGTTCAGTAATCTACCCAAGGGATCCGTTCACGATTTCGCAGGCATGCGAAAATCTTTCAGAGAAATATTGGTGCGCAACAAAGATCTCAAGCGCGAGCGAGACTCAATTATGGACCTTTACTAGAAGCAACGTGAGTCACTAAAAAAATTTATATGAAACATTTTATTCACGTCATGAATGCTTTGCCAGATCTAGAAGAAAATATGGTCGTAGCCTTCCTCAAGAGAGCCCTTGACCGACAATGGGAGCTGTATTCTGACCTAATTAAATTCCCAACAGAGAAAATGGGAGACTTTCTCGCCCGCGCAGATACATTCATCCGAGTAGATGACACCCAAAAAGGAGATTCACCAGACAGACGTCTTTGATCCGAAGGGTCCCCGACCGAAAATAGATTGACGATGCACCTCGTCGGGACACTAGCCGACGAACATTGCATTATGAAAATCCATCCAAACGATTTACCCCATTGAACGAGTCTATATCAGTTATCTACGAACGAAAAAAGGAAATGATGAAGTATTAAACATCGCAAGTAATGAACGCTCCCGGTTTTAAACAATCGAACATATATTTCTGCTGCTACCACAATGATTATGGTCACCCAACTTATGAGTGCTGGAAACTTCGAGAGGAAATTAAGAGACTAACATATAGTGGGGCACTTATCCAATTCATCAAACAACAAGATCGCTGCTATCAGCCCGAACAGAGGGAATAAACGTACCCGGTTAATGAGGATAAGCCTGACGACGATGAACGAGCAAATAAAGGAAAGAAACAATGGCTATTCACCATTGTGGGCGAACATTCCGATATAACCGGTAACTTGGGAAGTGATGCTTCACCATTACCTCACATTAGTAATGGAAAACATTCTGAGGTGACCAACAACATAGTCTCCAAAGCAGTGGGTAACCCTTGATCTCTCTTCACCATTTTATGTGGAAATTGCGAGGTAGCCCAAGGAACAAAAACCAGCAAAAGGGCGCGAACTGATCATGACGTATACGAGGTCGAAGCTTTCTCCTATCACAACTACCGAGACCCGGTGGCAGACCTCACGTTCAACGATGATGACCTAAGGGGGCTCATCACGCCTCATGAGGATGCATTGAAAATAAATCTAGACATTGGGGGAGTAATGGTAACTCGAGTTTAGTAGATGAGGGTAGCTCCACCAACATCATTTTTAAAGACAACTACGATTGAATGCATAAAGTCCCACCTTACAAGCCCACCCAGCGAACCTTGGTCGAATATAAAATTAAAGACGTCGCAGTACGTTGGAGAAGTAGGGTTGATGGTCAAAGTAGGTTACAGGGCTACTAAGAGCGAGCTTAAAATACTGTTCATAATCTCCGACGCCCCCAGTTTTTATCATACAATAATGGGACAACCTTTGTATGAGGCCACCCCATGCACATTCAGGCAGTGCATAAATTGGCCAGTGGAAAACGTAATTGGTATCATTCGAGGGAGTCAACGCACGCCGAGAATTTTCTATGCAGTTACTGATAACCCCACAAAGACCCTCATATAGCAATTAACTGCCGAGGGGGGAACGATGAGAGAAGCAGTGCACCATCCTCGCCGGAACTGGTTGACGATCATAGAGGAACATAGTAGCCAAAAGATAACACTTCAGACTCGGTCGATGAGGTAGTATCAGAGGGCCGCACTCTATGGTTGGGTAATAATTTAACCTCTATTTTTAAGCAATTGTTAATTGAACTATTAGAAAGTAATTTGGATGTATTCGCATGAGATGGTAGCGATGCTTCAAGTGTTGACCCCTCAGTTATCTGCCATGAGTTAGCTATCGACTCGTATGCCAAACCCGTGCGACGTGCTCTGCTGAAAAACAAGAGACCATCTCTGCCGAGGTGACTTAACTGTCCAGACTAGGACATATTAGTCGAGCTTGATATCCAGTATGGGTAGCAAACCTGGTGTTAGTTAATAAGGTAGGGGGCCAATGACGCATGTGAGTTGATTTCACCGACCTAAATCAAGCATTCCCCAAAGATGCATCCCCTCTGCCTTGCATCAACTAGCTTGTGGAGTCAGCCTTGGGATACGAATTCCTCTCGTTTATAGACGCATACTCGGGCTACAATCAGATACGCCTCAACCTATCGGATGAAGAGCACACAATGTTTCAAACTGAGCAAGGTTTGTAGTGGTACACTCTAATGCCGTTTAGATTAAAGCATGCAAGTTCTACATACCAACGCCTAGTCAACCATATTTTCAGCGAACACTTAGGTAAGCATATGGAAAGATATATCGATGACATGATCGTCAAAAGACATACAGTCAAAAAACAACTCGATATGCTCCAAACAGTGTTCAACCTACGACACTATTTTAAATTGAAGCTTAACGTGATCAAGTGCTCTTTGGGGATAATAAGTGGAAAATTCCTAGGTTACATAATGAGGAAAAATGGAATCGAAGCCGAACCCTATCCAACTACAAGATGTTATACAAATGGAACCACCAAGGAACATCAAAGAGGTGCAATATCTCACTGGACGCCTCACATCACTTTTCTGTTTCATTTCCAGAGCCTCAGATAAGAGCCATACTTTCTTCGAGATTCTCCGAGGGGATAAAATATTCGATTGGACAAAATAATGCAATAAGGATATTAATGAGTTGAAAAACTACATCACATGGCCAGAAAACTTATCCGCCCCCTTAGCGGTGAGTCACTATTTTTATACTATCTGTTTCACCATTTTATGTCCGTGCAATCCTTGTTAGAGAACCAGTCAGTGTTCAACAACCTATCTATTAACCAACAAAACTCTAGTCGCTGCCAAGACAAGATACCTGAACCTAGAGAAGTTGGCTTTGGGTCTAGTCACATATGCTCAAAAAATGGTCCAATATTCCCATAGACAAACAATCAATGTCCGCACATATTTTCTCCTTAAAACGGTGCTGCAAAAACCTGACGCATCGGGCAGGCTGACTAAATAGAGTATCGAGCTCGGGGAATAAAATATCTAGTTCGAATCGCGTAATGCAATGAAGGGGAAAGCCATGGCCGACTTCTTGACAGAGTTCTCATAACATAGACACATATATCATCTAAATAAGAACTCTACTGCAACCGAGCATATAAATGGACCGTCGAGACCGATGCGGCTTCGAGCACATCCAAAGGCAGAGCAGGGATTTTCCTCTGGTTACTTACGGGAGAGGAAGCCAGAAAAGTTATGAGGTTCAAATTTCAAGTGGCTAATAACATTGCAGAGTATGAAGAAGTGATTTGCGATATAAAGCTGACACTTATATGTGTGGCGCGTCTCCTGCGCAATTGTTCAGACTCGAAGTTGGTTATAAATCAAGGTAAGGGTACTTATGACACGAAAAATAAAAAATTACGGGGCTAGTTAGCAACACTCAAGGAGTGCTAGTCCAAATTCGCAACAGTGTTATACGAAAAATTCTACGCTAGGGAAACTTCGCCGCCGATGCCCTGGCTAAGGCTGTAGCTTTAGGCGAGCACCCTCTCCTCTTCACATAGCAATTGCCAACTACAGAATTGGTTAGTCAAAGCGACATCATCCACATTATCAATAACACCAATGATTGGAGACATCCTTATGTTGTGTATCTTAATTTTGCTACTCTCCTGAGTGAGCCGATGCAGTCGATAGCTGTCCCTTGCCCTTTTGATAAATGAGGCATCGACCTCGTAGGGCCACTCCCTATGGTAATTGGAAAGCGTAAATTTTTATTGTCGCGATGTATTACTTCTCGAAATAGGTATAGGCTAAAACCCCTTTTCGTACTCGAGCCCATGAGATATGCGAATTCAGACACCACCAGATACTAACAAGATTTGTCATACCACGCATCTTGATGATATACAACGGTCAATAATTTTAAAACTCCATGGTTACAACGTTCTGCAAGCGTTATATGATCAATAAGCATTTCTCCACCCCCTACCACCCCAAGGTTAACAGCCAAGTCAAAGTAACCAAATGTACTATCTTGGAAGGGATTAAAAAGAAACTCGAAAGAGCTAAGGAGAAATGGCCAGATAAATTGTCTCGAGTCCTATAGGCATACCGAACGACCCCGCGAGCAGCAACTAGCGACACTCCCTTGGCCCTGGTCTATAGCAGTAAAGTTGTGCTCCCAACAAAAATTATAATACCAAACCATAATAGTTAGTTATGGGGAAACCAGCAACACCACCAACCGTGCAATGAATATGGACCTCATAGAGGAACGTCGTTACCAAGCGTTAGTGTAAGCAAAGCACTACAAGAGCCTGATGCAGGAGGGGGTGGGGGCTTTAATGCTTTCCTTAAGCCTCGCAGCTTCTAACTGGACGATACGATCATGAAGAATCTTTTTCAAGCATTTGGCGACAATGCGGTAGTGAAGCTGGGACCAAATCGAGACGACCCGTATAACGTTATATCTAAGGGGCATAGTGAAGCGTATATCCAAGGGGCATAGTGGACCCTATCGCCTCACTGATGCAGAGGGCCATGCTTTAAAGCACCATTGGAATATCAATCACCTCAAACTGTATCGACACGCTTTGTAATGCAGAGAATGCACTCTTTTTCCCCCTGATGGCATGGGAGGATTTTTTAATGAGGAGGCATCAGACTGTTATTTCTTATTTTAATACATTTTTTACACTATCGCAAATATATATGTTTTTTCAAATTCTCCGTCTTTACAATCGCGAATGGTCTATGACCACACCTATGGGCTATGCAAGAGGCCATACTGAGCATAGACCAATGAGTCAATTAAAACAAAATGGCTAATTAGCCACGTCTACGGGAAACATAAAGGCCGCAATGAGCCTCATACCTTGTATATGGTATAGTTAAGCGAACTGATCAAGTATCAAGCCTTTAAAGAGGCCATGCAATGGGTCAAATTGACCTCGCTGCGAACAAAATTGAGGAGGAAGTCTCACTCAAAGCTACGTAATGAGCCTTAATAAGCTCGACTTTGTAAGGATTGCTCCCAAAATCCATATGAACTAACAAAACACACATCTCCCAAAGCATAGGTCATTCGCCAATATTAAAACGATTAAACAATAATATCATGTTGTGTATATAAGGAAATTAAACCCAAATTCCAATCTAGTTATACAACTGAGATACACCAAAATAGTAGTAAGTGTTCCAACAAAAAAAAACAAGAAAATAAAGCTTCAAGCATCAGGGACGTTTGGAGGGTCTTTTGTCCTCGCTTCAAGATGCGCTACGTCGCTCGGCCACACCCCATCATCCTTAGCCACTACGGTAGACACCTTAACCGCTTCTTGTTCAACGAGATCAGGAGCAACAATCAGTGAACCCCTTATTTTTAAAGACGCGGGCTCTTGCAAAAATTGCGCTAAAGACCATAGTTTTATCCTAGGGTTGAGCGCTAACAACTCCGCCAACATCTCCCCTTGGTTTTTAGCCATCATCCCCATGGAAACTTCCATTAGTTGTTTCTCTCGTTCCTCCAAGGAAGCGTCTACCTTAACCTTAAGCTCCCCATTCTCTAACGTGAGTACAGTAACATGCTCGGCTTGCTCCTCCACCCTTTGCGCTTGAACAAGATTTTATGCAAGTAGACTTACACTCTACGACATCAAATCATCTTTCCTCTTGATGAGCATGTTGTTTTGGGCTAGGAGGGTCATATTCCCCGTAATTAACTTCTTACATTTCTCCTCGCACGCATCACGCGAGCCTTTAAGCGTTGCCATCTCCTACCAAAGTGCCTTGTTTGCCTGATTCGCCTTGTCCTTTTATGCTTTGGCTGACGCATAGGCATGTTTAAACCGAGCGAGCTTGGTGGTCAAGCCCTTCACCGACCCAAAAAACATCGGTTCGGGCTTTCATTTTTCCATTACCTGATCGTCGGCGTTTGACATACGCCAATAATATAACATAACAGGGTTGTGATGCATCTAGACCAACGCTCAGATCAGTTTATGGTTTCCGCTATTAATAAAAAAATGTGTCATAGGTCGATTGCGAGATCAACCTATCGTTGTAATATCTCGCTCATCGGCATGCCGTCATAATACGACAACTCAGGGAACCGTGTGAGCTGCTCAAACATTAGCATCGATGGCCGCGAAATTACGACTTTTGAAGGAGGGAGCTCCTCGGTGGCCAGACCCCCTCGACTCAACTCATCTCCTTTTGGACTAGCAGGCATTTGATCCGGTCTAAGACGAACCCATGCATACCCCTTCCACAAACTTCCGTATTCACGAACTTCATCATCCTACGAGTTATCCCTTTAGGAAACTGTTTCTTCTGCTCTTCCCCATCATCACTCTCTTTCGCTCGACTTGATTGGCCATCCATTCGAGCCCTATCTAGTATAATTACTTAGGGGTCTTCCTCAGATTGTGGTCTGCATTAAGGCTGGATGCGTGCACATCCGGCTTTTATGCCGCTGGCACCTCTTCATCACTATTTTAATCTACCAATTTCAGCCTTCTCCTCCTTATCATTTTGACCATGCAGAGATGAAGATCCTTCCACTTTACTATTTCGATCCCGATACCTCCGCTCTATCAGCGGCCGTATCCGTTCTGTCGTAGATGCCTCTCCATTTCCAGCTATTGTGACCTTCCCGTATTTAGCAATCACTAACTGTGGTACCGGCCACAAGCTAACACTTAGATAATTTACCTGAATGAACAACCGAGTGGATTCCTGCAACCAAGTAAAGCTAGCTAAGTTGGCTACTTGAATCGATACATTCTTATAATCTTTCGAAAATCCTTCTCTACACCACTCCTAATGTTTTCCCTCACATGCACAAACGGAAAACGGTGTTAACATTCGCATTCATCAATGAGAACTACAAACAAAATCAATTTTTTTCTTACCCTTCACTTTCAACCTTCGTTCTAATTGGAGATTCATAATTGCATTCTCATGCTCCCAATTCCCAGACACAAATATAAAAGAGTATTTCCAATTTTTGTCAGAGCTAGGAGGATCGACCATTTTCTCACTCCAGTCAATTGAGTGTAGAAAAAGAGAGACTTGGCTAGTTTGGCTACATCTATGGCCATGAGAGAATCCGCAAGGCAGGCCTTAATATTTAATAGGCGCAAGCTCAACACAACACTAAACAACATTCTCTACCTATTCCCAGCCAACTGAGTGGGGCATATGCATATCACACTAAAGAAGTCCCGTATAAGCGGCAGTAAAGGCAGCTGTAGACCCTAATCAAATATAGTGGTAAATAAACGGGTCTCGTTGTCTTGCACCCGATAAGGATGCTCGTCGACCACCGATACCCTCACTATTACGTCACTGGGTATCCCATATCTAGCCCAAAAATATAGTAGTCCATTGTCATCAAGGTATCCATATTTGGGGGCCAACCTAGAATAATAACTTTCTAAGTCTGCTGGATCTTAAAATTCTGATTCTACTACTTTCACCTTCTTATTCCCAATCTAGGTTGGAGTCATCACGTTTATTTGAGTGACTACAATAGGCCAACAGGACGTATGAGAACAATTAAATGGAGGGCCAACTCATGAGCGAGAGCCACTATTAGTGAAGAGGGTCTTTGATTTCACTTGGTATATGTAAGATAGGATCGACGACTGCGCATGAGCTATGGGGGTTCTCCTAATCTTAATATTACATATGAAAACTACAACTGGATAAACATGGACACTTTTACATACCATTTTTAATGAAGATGATAAAATTCCTTTTTCCAGAGAGGAGTCCTTGCGCTAAAAAAATCAGAAGAGTTTATACGGCAAGAGTAAAATGACCTTTAATATAACACTTCAGGCATTTCATTAATTTTAATTGAGCATATAGATTCCAATCCACTACCCACCGCACACGTGATTTAGTTGCGGTTTTCAGTTTTCACTAAAACAAACCACGTTTTCCCAAAACTCAAGCGTCAAATATATAAAAATGACTTTGGTGTCAGAACTACCGTCGTCACCCATGCGTGCCCTACGTTATTGCCACGTGTTACCCTACCCTTACAACTTTTGAAATATATCATCATGACGTGCCATACATCAGTGCACTTGTACCCTACATATAATAATTTCCTTTGTTTCATCAATACTATTTACTTCATCGATTTTATGTTATTAGCATATAATACATAAACTAGGAGTGCCCTGATGAGGGGGTCTCCACCATCTAGTAAGTAAGAGGGTATCTGAGAAGAGGAAATTAATGAGAAGACATAATCAACACCAAACCGATTTGATTACAGGGCAGACTGAACTGGCGAGCGAGCACAATGGCGATTTTGGCATCCCTGAAGTCTATCCGAGAGGTCAAGGCCTTTTAATAGGATGGTAGAATACCATGTAAAGGGCGACAAATCTGGCAAGCTAAATCAGAGCGAGCAGACGCCTTACCGAGAATCAAACAACAAGTACGGGGCAAGGAAAAGCAACTACATCTCTAATAAGTCGAAGAGAAAATTTAACCGATCGCAGGCCATAACCAATCGAAAAGGTAGAGCGTAGAGCAACGATCGACTTATAGCGCGGATGAAACCGATCGAGGAGTACCTATGAAAAATGGTAAGAAATATTAATTAACCAGTCAACCCACTACAATCATGGCCATTAAATTAGACTTCATATCATACATGTTAAATGAAACTCATGGTGTGTCATAATCCAATAAGATTCGTAGTGAAAATGTTTCATTGGGTTGTTCTTTATTAGATAGATTTTGGAGGCTGAGTTGACAGAGGCTGCAAGAATAACATTTACATGTGGTGAAGCAAGTGGGAACCTAGATGTTGTACCGGCTGTACCGGATGGAAGGCCTAAGAAAAGGACTAAAAGGTATCACAAAACAAGTAAAAGTCCACCACATTCAATGCAACCACCAACCACCAAACTCGAATAAACCAGACCTCAACCATTCCCTCAACATCAAGCCGAACATCGCCACCTTGCACTATAATTTTTTTTTTCGTCCAACACAACCTGACTCCACCGAAGTCGAAGAAGATTGGAATAACCTCAAAGAGCGCAACAACGATATCTAAAGCTCAGAGCAATATCCGAACAAAGCACACGACCACTTTCAAGAGCAAGTTATTTTTTTACGTTAGATAACAGAACATAAAGAAATAACACTACCTACAAAATTTCTATTGATAACAAAAATATGCGGCGTTCACTTCAAAAAAATGGAAAACAAGTAAGTACGTGTCTCTTATCTGCTCAAGCTTGTTAGATATGTTTATTTGTTTTATCCTTAGACGTCTCATACCAATATGTCTGGAATTATTATGACAGATTGAACAACTATATTATGAGTTAGCTTAGTTACATCAAAGATTTGAACAACTACAACTTGAAAAAAAATTATATTGAACAACAAGAACTTGAAAAAAACTTTATACACTTTTTTGTTCAACAGAAAACCCTGACACAACAACACAAACTGCACAATTCGACGAAGGAGTTATAAAATAAACCATTGGTTCATGAAGATGTGCCACCGGTACCAATTGAACAGGTAGTGGGTACATCTGAATCACCTCTTAAGGAGACATAAACTACAATGCTGGTACTAACTGAACCAGAGATAAAAATACACCAGCCATACCACCTGCACATGTAGTGGGTACAAATCAGTTTCCTCTAAAGAAAACAAAAACTACACAACTTGTACCAAAATACAGGTTGCATAAACTACAGAAGTGGTACCACCTGAACAAGAAGTGGTAGCAAATGAATCTACTCTAAAGGAGGTAGAAACTATGCTAGTGGTACAAGTTCATGGAGATGTAAGTGGATCTTAAGTACATTAAGATTCAACATTTTGAATATATATTATCATCTACTATATGTTTCTAAAGTCATATTTCTTTAGGGTTTTGATATGTTGTTTTGTTATACTTCGATATGTTGTTTTGTTATACTTGGATATCTGATGCCTGAAATAGCATGGTTAATGTTTTAAAGAAGTCTCATGGTTAATGTTCCAAATAAGTCTTATGGTTTAAATATCAAAGAAGTCGCATGGTTTATATATCAAATGACTTGCATAGTTTACATGTCAAATAAGTCGCATGTTTAAAGACTCAACAAATCGTTTGTTTAATATACAAGAACTAGCATGGTCTAATATTAAAGAAGTTATATGGTTAAAATATCAAAGCAATCACATAGTTGAATTTCATACTTTAGTATATAAGAACTCATATGGTTAAAAATGTAATGAGGTCGCATGATCGTCATATAAGAAATAACATAAGATATAATATAACCGTAATTGCATGTTCATCATACAAGGTATCGCATGACCAACACTGTAGCCCCAAAATGCAGTATTCCAACGAAGTAGATCAAGTAAACAAATATGAAGCCCATCACCATTAACCCTAAGAAGAATAAGCCTAACATCACCACTAACAAGAACAAGATGTCCAACAAAATCAATCCCACCACCAACAACACCATCAACCCGAACAACAACAACCATCCTCCATAAATGGAGAACAACTCACCCAAACCGAAGCAACACCAACACTCTCACAACCAGATAAAGAGGAAGTTGGACCCCAACAATAAGAACAACCCTGCACAAAGGTAAAACAACTAACACAGCTAGGAGCAACAACAAAAATCCCACAGCTAGCTGAAGAGGAAACCCAACACCAACAACCAAGCTTCAAAAAGTCAAAACAACCCACCCAATGATAAGTGGTAGCAGCAGTACTACAGCCAGAAGAAAAGCACAAAGAACAAGCATCCTCAGCAGCTGATACACCAAACAAAATAGTATGTTATGAACTACCATTATTTGATGATTCATTAATACAATGTACACAATCCTTTTTTTAATAAAGTTGATCAGCTTGAGGCAAATGATTTCGTATAACAAAGTTTGGATTCTATCACGAAGGATATGCTTGCTCGTAGTTTAGGAGATACCGCTGCTACCAAGGTTGTGAGGAGGCAACATCCTGTGTAGTCGCTCATGATTCTGTAAGTTGATTTTTAGTAGATTAATATTATAATATGCTTGGAATATCATGGTTGTAATAGGATATCCAGCTTTCTATAGTCTAGACCACGAAAGAATCAGTGGAAGAGGATAATGCATGGTCTTATTTGGCTTTAATTGGCCAGACACAACGCAGATCATCGATGAAGGGGTTAGTTTCTCTGATTGAGAAATGATTACAACAACAACGCAGATCATCGAGTTTATTGAATACTATAAAGTTCGTAAGATACAAAGGGGCAGATGAGCAAGATGATCTAGAAGTATGGTATTTACCATTATCACAAAACCCTACAAACTATAGGTGAGTGTAAGTGAACTGGTGGCGCTACCTAACAAACGAGACATGGACTTCAAGGTAATATATAAGTATTGCATTGTAACGTTGGAATTAAAGATATAATCGCATATTATTTAAGTTGGACTAGTCTAGCATAATTACTTATATTCACATATTTAGTGTTGAACTAGTCTATAATGATTACTTATAATAGGAACTCGCATGTTTAGTAATCTTACATGGTGTTTACTTAAGTAATCTCGCACAGTTGAGTTGTATTAATCTCTCCTCCTTGGTTATATGCCTCCCACTTTTCATTTGATAGATTATTGATGCTTGGATTTATAAGTTCTTAAAGAAGACGATTGGCAAGTACCATTTGATAGTTCGAAGGTTCTTAAAGTTGTAAATACAGCACGATACAAATTTATGCCCATGAAATTGTAAATATAACTAAAATTAGTTACCGATTATTATAACAAAATTGTTTTTAATCGTTTTTCTTAATGCGGAGAAAAATGGCCGAGAAGGGAGATATTTCAAAAATTGTTGACGATGTATTCGAAACTATGAGGCCTGACATGTATCTTGTGTTCCTTCCAGTTCCACATAAAGAAGGATACAATGAACCACTAAACCTTGGTGGTTATTGATATGGAGCACGAAACGACAAAAAACTACAACCCACTCGTGCCTCATCGTAAATTTACAACAAATTACACAAGAAGAACGGTTGAGCCACTAATAAGTATTTTCTTTTAAAATAGCATGGTTAATGTTTCAAACAAATAACATGCCTAACGTTCGAAAGAAATAACATTGTTAGTTTTTAAAATAACTCACATGATTAGGTTTTCCAAGACATTAGATTGTTAGTTTTAAAATACAAGACATAGTTAATTTTTTAAAGACATCGCATTTTTTGTTTTTAAAATAACTCGCATGATTAGTTATCCTAAGAAATCTCATTGTCGTATCTGAGCTTTCTAGCTGCTCTAAAATGTTCGTAATAGTTGGCATAATGTATGAAAAAATGATGCATACATGGTGTAAAGAAGAGATATAAAGTGAAAAATGTAAGATATATCTCATAACAAAGACTAGGCAGCCTCGACTGAGGCGTTTTTGTTTGTGAATAAGCCATAGATATTTCCAAAAATTATTCGTATCAGGCACTTACATGGAAGATATGTATCCAACTAGTAGAGCTCAAATGTTTCATGAGTTCCTAAATGATACAAACACTAACGTTCGGTGGTAGATATTTTGATAGATATGTTTCTGATGTGACCAAATTTATAATTTGAGATTTTTTGTAAGTAATTTGATAGCATAATGAGTAAGGTCTGAACTCATAATGTTGGTTAACACTAATCTTGCAAGATCATGTAAGTTGTGTCTTCTGTTAGATTAATACACGAAAGTCTATACACTCAGCACACATGAAAATTAATACAAGAAATCTCAGCTAGTGGTTATCTAATCATTTTAGTATTTATGCTTATGGTTATTTCAATTGGCTAATTTATTGTTTGATTTAATAAAAGTAGATATTTAATCATGTCTAAAGAAATAACTTCAAAACAAAGATCGAGATTAACTTAAAGCTCTTCCTATAAATAAAAGTACACATAGGGTATTATACATATACTCTTAAAAGCAAAAAACTTGTAAGCTCTTTATATTAAAAAACCATGGCCCATTTCTCCTTTCATCTGACGACTCGTATGACTACTCATCTTTTTTAGATGATGGCCTTTCGAACTCTTTGAACCATTTATGCGACTATAAACGTTCAACAACCACTGAGTACTCGTCAGACTCTTTTGAAGATGGGTCAATATTCTGATTCTTGGATGAATATATCTCTTTGAACTTTGGGTCTTTATTGTAAGATGAGTCTGACCCGAATAAGCTTTCACAAAGAAAATGAAAGATATATGAGCCAGAGGAAGAAGAAAATAAAGAAGAAATCCTGGACATGAAGAAAGAAGAAGAGAATTTTGATGATGAGATGAAGGAAGACAGTGAAGATGAGAAGGATGATAACGAGGTAAATGAAAAATAGGACCCCGAAGAAGAAGATGTTTGTTCTTATGGTTGATTGTTTTTGTTTTGCATGTTTTTGTTGTTAACTCACGCTGTAAACTGACCAACCCTAAACTATAGTAGTATTTATTGTTATGGTTGAAAGTATGAAGATTGCTAGGGATTTTTTTCAGTCAAGGAAGCTTGTAATCTCTATTTAACTAATATAACAAGTTTATGATGGTTTATATAGAAGAAGTAACATGTTTAATATTCAAGAAACTTGCATGGTAAATATGATTGAACTCGCATAGTTGGAATAATCTACTATAACTAATAGACTTAAACTCAAATAGTTTAATATACAAGAACTCGCATGGTTGGTTTATATAGAAGTTTCATGTTTAATATTCAAGAAACTCGTATGGTCAATAGGAATGAACTTGCATGGTTAGAAATATAAGATATAACAAAGTTGATAGACTAAAAATTTAATGGTTTAATATAGAAGTAATTTCCTAGTTGGTTTATATAAAAGAAGTAGCATGTTTAAAGTACAATAAATTTGCATGGATCAATGTGACGGAACTCGCATAGTTGGAAATATAAGATATAGCACATCTAATAGACTTAAAATTGAATGGTTTAATATACAAGGAATCACATGGTTGGTTTATATAGAAAAAGTAGTACGTTTGATATTCAAGAAACACGCATGGTCAATAGGAATGAACTCGCATAGTTTGAAATATAAGATATAACATAGATGATAGATTTAAAATTGAATGATTTAATATACAAGGAATCGCATGGTTGGTTTATATAAAACAAGTAGCATGTTTAAAGTACAATAACTCGCATAGTCGGTTTTAAAATAAAATTCGCATGTTTGGGTAAGCAAGGAATTGCACGTACAAGTAGGACCTCAGAGGTCCTCTTATTATGGCATGATTTCGAAAAACATCCACACCTCAACTGTTTGGTTGCTATTTCTTCTCTAGACGGAATACACTTCTTCTTAGGCCTTCCAGCTTGTCTTTTTCATGTTTTTAGGCAAAAATTTTGGCTCAAACGAATCATTAGAGCTTGATCATTCTCCAAAATTGGTTAAAGCCGATATGCTAAAAGAGTAAGTTAATATGTGCTAACAGAGAAGAAAGGCTCTATTAACGTCATGGGATCTTGCTAAATCGAATGTATTGTAAATAAAGTGTGAGAACATAAAAAACAATATTGTTTCTAGGAACCACAAGAACATTTGAAATCCATCAAATTAACAACCATAATAGGATCTGAAAAAACTTCAAATAAGGATGCAGAAGAGTTACAGACTAGCCAGGTATGATCTTTTTCGACATTTTGCTTTAACTTCTTTTCATACTCGAGGAATAAGACTCTAATTTTATCCATTAATACAACAATGGGTAGACTACTCAGTTTTTAATATGATTGTCAAACGATTCAGCCGTAGTAGATGTTATAGCACCATATTGTTTCCCTTTAATAAATTCCTGAGCATACTTCTCCTGAGGTAAACTTTCGAGAAATTTCAATTCTCTTACCACCTTCACATAGAAATCCTGAAAGATATTCATTAAAAATATTAAAATTGGAGCATAAGAACATCGATTAAATTGAACTAGCATCATAACTTTAAACTATATGTTAGTATTATTCATAGCATACCTCAAATTTTGAACAAGATGGAAAATACAATAGGCATCATAACAGTTTGGATACAAGACAAAAACAACATTAATGATGCCTAAATAACAGTTCGAAATAAATGTGATTTGACACTTCAACAAATAAGGTTTCAAACTCTCCAAAAACCACATCTAATTTTCAACATATTCACAACTAACAATACCAAAATACAACAAGAAATATACATGGAAAACAAAATAAGTAACTTGGTAAAATAGCATGTTTATTAATCAAAGAACACGCATGGGTTGTTATATGACAAGTCACATGTTTACCAACTGGAACTAGCATGGTCAAATATACAAGAACTCGCATGATTAGTATACATCACAACTCTTATTGCCGTAAACACTAGATTCACATGGTCGTTTCAAATTATAACTAAACTCGCATGTCATCAAAATATAAGAAAAGCATAAAACTAACCGTTGTTACAATCCTTGCTACGACGGATAGTAATACAACCCTATGCTTGCCCATTAAAAATTTTCGATCAACAAACAACATCCAAGGACATGAATGAAAACCTTGAAGACATGAACCGAATGCTATAAAACAACGCTTGAAAATGTTTTCAACAACTAATTCCAAATGGTAATCGGTAGTAATATCATGACTCGTTAATTGTTTGAAGTATCCCTTGAGTAAACTGAAAAACTAGAACTATCTCCGACAAATCCCCTTCTTTCATTATCTAAAGAATTCTATGAGAGACAGTAAGAGATGTCTAAAATACAGTATTGCTTAACAAACGATTGTATAATTTTGGCTGTCACATAATGGCATGTCCCAATAGATTCATGAATTTCCTTTGCAATCAACTCCAATGTCAAATGCCTCTGATGTTGTTGGGAAAAAACGGGGCTGCAAGTATGCCTTTCAACAAACCGCTTAATCATCATAAAGTCAGTACTGGAATAACCTCGTGCATGGCTTCATTTACATCCACTTGTGACTTTATTTTCACAATAAACAGTTTTCTTACTTATTATATTATGCATGTATTTGAAAGAAACACCATGCTTTAAGGTATAGCGACATAAATATAACCTTAGAGCTCTAGAACCTTCATAAAAAACTTGACCAACACCTGTAATTGCATTAGCCCAACCAGTTGTAGTAAGTTGTTTTTTTGTGATCCAAAAACCCTAAACCATTACTACTCTCCCCACCAGTAATTTGATTATTCGAGGTTTTTTTTCCAAACTTATGTTAGGTTGTTTACCGTTTTGAATAGCAACATTATCAACGAGTTGTTTCTCTATAATAAAAACTAACACTTTTTAAATGCTCCACATCAAGATATACATCTAAACCCACAAACTTTGTCTCATTATTAAACAAATAATTCTTGTTTTCACTGCTTGAATAGGTAATAATGTACTTACCTCTTACCAACTCATCTCATTTACTTTTAACGTACTCTTGGATACTTTGAAAGTTTTCAAACTCGGTAAAAAGAACAATTGCAGTTTGGTGACTATGTTTGAAAATAAAAACTCGTGACTTACATATCTTACCATGCACTAACCATTTAAGAAACATTAAGGAGCATGGCTTGTTATATGACAAGTAGCATGTTTAACAAACTGAAACTAGTATGATCAAATATAAAAAGACTTGCATGGTTAAGTATATAAAGAAATCTCATGTTTAGTATATAACAAAACTCTCATTGTCGTTAACACTAGACTCACATGGTCATTAACACAACTATCATGATCGTAAGCAATGGCATACACAAGAATCACACTGTATGTTACAAAGAAATCGCATAGTAAATTATGAAAGAAATCGCATGGTCATTACAACTATTTCCCCACTAAACTCGAGCATGTTCATATAAAGATGAATATCATTAAGATATACACACATCTCACATATTCCTCCTATGAACTCGCATATTCCTCCCATGGACTCGCATCGTCAATAACACATGCCTGAAAACTCTACAATCAATTTTATATATTATTTCACACCACAAACATATATAATAACTAAAGTAAATACATAATATAACAAGTTAATAACGTATTACAAAACATAAACCCATAAAAACATACTATTATACATTCTATTTCTAAAAAAAACAGAACCTACTCCGATGACCAAACAACTCATCTGACTAAGACAGCAACCCAAAACAGAGAAAGCTTGTATTCGCAGATGAAACAATCTTGAAGATCTGCAACTCTGAAATCTAGAAACAGAGAAAGCTTTATGCTGGATTTGTTCATTGATTGGCTGACAAAACCGATTTATAATTGTTGATGAAAGCTCGATGGACTGACTTCAATGGTACTTGCTGCTCCGATGACCCTAAGTCGATGGACTGACTGTTAAAATGATTTTTTTAGAGTCGTCAATGAACTTTTGATGGTATGATGACCCTGATGCTCAAAAGTAAGGAGTACGGTAAACACTGACACAAAAAGAAAGAGAGAGGCGGCTACTAAAAATTCAAATGTTTAAAAGGTCAAATAAGGAGAAAAAACAGCTTCCAAAAAACTAATAAGCTTATATAGTTGATAGCAGGTATTTCGGGTATTAAAAGATGAGTATTGAGTGAGAGTTATTTACAAAAAATGGGTATTAAATAAAACAATAAATGATAATTTAGATATTAGATGGCAGTGTAGTTTGTGACTAGATATCTTCGGTGACATTTCCCTTAAAAATATGTTGTGGATACATAAACAAGATATAATCATATAACATTTTATTCTAAATTTATACGGGCATCTAAAATATCATATTTATATAATAAAAAATTAGTTAATTCTACAATAATCTATGGTATAATTAATCTTTTAAGTTTCTATTGATATTATATTACTATTATTTTAAATTATTTTTTTTAAAATAAAAAAAATTGTTTTTTTTCAAAATATTTATTTATAATTGATATTTAGTTTAAATTTGTGTTGTTTTGATATTTTACTAATATAATTAGGCTATTTTTTACCCATTCATTTCAAATTAAGATGTTAAGGTAAATATTCACGAGTATATGCCAAATAAATAACTTTACTACTCCGAGAAGAAAATATATATTTTCAATCTTACTGATCCTATTTATACAGTTTCTTATCACACCTTCTCTCTCTCATTAATCGAGTAATGAGTTTGGTTTGAACTTGGACCACTTTCAATGAACACAGACCGCTTTATTGAACATGGACGATATGTGCTTATTAAATCTCGTCACTATCGGTTATGAGTCTTATGACGATGACTGATAACGGCAAGGAAGAGTGGGTTGCGTCGGTTACGGTTGGCGTCAGTTTTGTGTGTGACCCCTGTGCCGTTTTCCGATAGGTGGTCCCTGATTGCTCGTCGTGATCGGTCTTGACTTTTCTTACCCAGATCGAGGGTACAACATTCGTCTTTCTTAGATATTTCTCATTCAGTCCTGGGGGAGAGAGGTATTTATCTTATGATCCTATCTTCCCCTATGATAATTGTCTTATAAGGGCTCCCTCTTTGTCCTTTTTGTAACAAGATCTAAATGGTAGGGTTAATGAAAGACATATCAATCCTTATGCAAGATTGGTGTGGTAACAAAGTTTCCTCAAATGGTGCGGTGGTGAGACGTGACATCTGGGCCAGGTTGATGTGATTGAAAGTCAGTATGAGTAAGACACCCGTCAACATTTGGAAGAATAATTTACTCGTATAACCCTCAAGTATGGGTATTTGATATAGGATGGCCATCATAATTTTAGAGAGAGGTACGACATCCTCGATGTCGTCACTACGGGTGTGTCGACCCTTGGAGATAAACCCCACCGAGCTTAAGAGAATAAAACGTGTCTCTATACAACCTTATTAAATTGTGGACCATTTTTGTCGCTTCCTCCTTTTATACGTAATTTTTTCAGTTTTCTAAATATATGCATGTCGCAATTAATAGTAAATAGTTAAAGGATGATACTAAGCATAGTGCTAAGCTCCAACTACTGTAAATACCCGTGTGTTTGGCTGATTAGCTGGCTGTGGCTGATGTGTCGAAATTGGTCTGCTCTCCCTTCTTCTATCTCTAGTTGACGGAGGCAAGGAAACTTGTTGACCTACCGCAGTCAAACAAGAATTTTAAAAATACCTTCGTATACATCTATGGGAACTAGGAGCATGAAAGAGCTTTAGACAATCTATAGTTGGAGAGGTGGTGGATGGTGAAGTATAAAGAGTGCTAGTCTTTATGTTAGGTTTATTTTAGTGTCAGTTGCAGTTTATTTTAGTGTGAGTTGCAGTTAGAGTTAGGGTTAGTTGCAGTTAGAGTTAGTGTAGTAATGTTTCCGTTCTTCATTCCATGTTTTCTGGTTTTTAGTTTCTGCACGTTGTAAGGCTTCTATATAAGCCAAAACTTCTTTGATTGAATTAAGATGTGATGGTTCTCTGATCACATTTGTGTAAGGAATTAGTCTGTTTTTTATCATATGGTATCAGAGCAAAATACGCAGTGAGAAAGTTTGAGAAAAGTGTGTGTTTGAGAGGAAAAACACCAAAAAGAAAATGGCAGAACCAGGAAGTTTTACTGCACCAGCAGTTCTGAAATTCGATGGAGATTACGACCACTGGAGTCTAGTCATTGAAAATCTTCTGCGTTCGAAGGAGTATTGGAGTGTCATTGATCCAGGATTTGATGATCTGAAAGGGATTGTGACTCCGAGTGCAACACAAAAGGCTGCACTTGAAGCAGCAAAACTCAAGGATCTTAAGGCAAAAAATTATTTATTCCAATCAATCGACAAGACCACCCTGAAGACTATCACCCAGAAAGAAACTGCCAAGCAATTGTGGGACTCTATGAAGGTCAAGTACAAAGGCACTGCTAGGGTGAAACGTGCACAACTACAACGGTTACGAAGGACGTTCGAAGTCTTGGAGATGAAAGTTGGAGAAGGAGTGACATAATATTTTGCAAGAGTCATGGAAACGGTCAATGACATGAGGAACTGTGGAGAAATAATGGATGATGTCAAAATTGTTGAAAAAATTCTCCGAAGTCTCACAGAGAATTTTAATTACGTGGTTTGCTCTATCGAAGAATCAAAGGATATTGATACTCTTACAGTGGATGAGTTGCAGGCGTCATTACTTGTTCATGAACGCAAGGTGACTGAGAAGAAAACTGAAGAACAGGTTCTACAAGTTGAAAATGAGCCAAGGAATGCTCGAGGAAGAGGAAAGTGGACATCTCAACGAGGAAGAAGCAGTTTTAGAGGACGTGGGAGAGGCAGATCATATGTCAACAGATCAGCCATCAATTGTTTTCGATGCGGACAGGTAGGTCACTATCAATTTGAGTGTACAAGCCTGGAGAAAGGGGCTAATTATGTTGAAGTTAATGAAGAGGAAGAATTACTCTTAATGGCACACACAGACATGGGTGATGTTGACAATAACGGGGTATGGTTCCTTGACTCTGGGTGCTCGAATCATATGACAGGCGAAAAATCATGGTTTAATGAGTTGGATGAAAGCTTCAAAACCACTGTTAGACTGGGAAATGGTTCAAAGATGGCTGTCCAAGGAAAGGGGAAGATCAGAATTGAAGTGGAAGGAATAACACAGGTGGTAACCGATGTTTATTATATCCCAAATCTGACTAACAATTTGATGAGTATGGGACAATTGCAGGCGAAACAGCTGACAATTGTCATAAAAAATGGTGTATGCAAGATCTATCATCATCAAACAGGAATGATCGTAGAGGCACGAATGACCGTCAATCGCATGTTTTTGATTAATGCAAAGAAGAAGCCGATGTCTGTGAGTTGTTTCAAGATAGAGGAAGAAGATCTGGGAAATCTCTGGCATAGGAGGTTTGGATATATAAACAAACAATCTATTTAGCTCATGCAGACGAAAGGAATGGTAGAAGGGTTACCAAATATCAATGATATACTTAAGGTGTGTACGATATGCAACATAGGGAAACAACAACGAAGAAAATTTCCAAAGGAAAGCAAATGGAGAGCAACAATGAAACTAGAACTAATTCATGTTGATTTGTGCGGACCAATCACTCCAGCTTCTAACAGTGGTAAGCGATACTTACTGGTATTTGTTGATGATTTCTCGCGAAAAACGTGGATATCTTTCCTTGTAGATAAAGCTGAAACTTTTGAAGCATTCAAAATCTTCAAAAACCTTGTTGAAAAGGAAGCTAAAACTGTGATTCGAGGACTACGAACAGATAGAGGTGGTGAATTCAATTCGGAAAAATTCAACACGTTCTGCAGAGATCAAGGAATAAAACGACAACTGACTGCAGCATACACTCCTCAACAAAATGGAGTGGCAGAAAGGAGAAACCGAACAATCATGAATATGATTTGTTGTCTACTCTCAGAAAAGGAAATGCCAAGATATTTTTGGCCAGAAGCAGCGAGGTGGACTGCTCATGTTTTAAATCAAAGTTTCACAAAGGCAGTAAAAGACATGGTACCTGAAGAGAGATGGACAGGAATCAAGCCAGGAGTTGCTTACTTTAGAGTTTTTGGTTCGATAGGTCATGTTCATATTCCTAAGCAGAAACGGATAAAGCTCGACGATCGTAGTCATAGATGCATTTTTCTTGGAGTTAGTGATGAAACAACTGAAACAAAGGCTTATCGAATTCTTGATCCAATCACAAAGAAAATCATTATTAGCAGGGATGTTATATTTGATGAAAACTCTAAGTGGGAGTGGAATTTACAAAACTCATCAGAGCAGAATGTTCTTGCTTGGGGAGATGATGGAGTGTGTGAAGAAGACGAAACTGATGAAGAAAATTGTGCTGAAGAACCAGAAGAAGGAAATGGTGAAGAGAATGGTGAAAATGTTGAAGATGAAACAGAAGCTTCAGGGACAGGAACTCAAAGGGTAAGGAGAGAACCTGGATGGATGCGTGATTTCGTACACGGAAAAGAACTAGATGAAGAAGAATTCACAAATTTTGCTCTGAACGTCTGTTATGCGGATCCAGTAAACTACAATGAGGCTGCAAAAGAAGAAAGGTGGAGAAATGCAATGAAGTTGGAAATTCAGTCAATAGAAAAGAATAACACCTGGGAACTTGTAAGCCTACCATCTCATGGAAAGAAAATTGGGGTCAAATGGGTGTACAAGACAAAGCTGAATGCAGAAGGAAAGGTTGAAAAGTGTAAGGCTCGGTTAGTCGCGAAAGGGTATACACAAACTGCAGGAGTGGACTACACTGAAGTTTTTGCACCAGTTGCTCGTTGGGATACAATCAGAAGTCTCTTAGCAGTAGCAGCTCAGAAAGGATGGTGTGTTCATCAGCTAGACGTCAAGAGTGCTTTTTTTGTATGGTGAACTAAACGAGGAAGTCTATGTAGATCAGCCTGAAGGGTTTATCAAAGTAGGGGAGGAAGACAAAGTTTATCGACTAAGGAAGGCCCTCTACGGTTTAAAACAGGCATCGAGAGCATGGTTCAGCAGAATTGAGAGATATTTCATGAAGGAAGGATTCCAGAAAAGCAAATATGATCACACTTTGTTTTTGAAGAAAGCAGGAAATGGAATCTTAGTGGTAAGTCTTTATGTCGATGATTTAATATTTACTGGAAATGATGAGTTCATGAGTGTAGAATTCAAGGCTTCAATGAAAAGGGAGTTTGAGATGACAGACATGGGGAAAATGAGTTTCTTTCTTGGAGTAGAAGTTCGCCAAAAAAATGATGGTATACACATTTGTCAGAAGAAATATGCCAAAGAAGTTCTTGAAAGATTCAGTATGTGGAGTTGCAATGCTGTCAAGAATCCAATTGTTCCGGGGACTGTTCTTTCAAAGGAATGAAGTACTCAAGTTGATACAACACATTATAAGCAGCTGGTTGGGTGCCTCATGTATCTGACAGTAACACGGCCTGATCTAATGTTTGTAGTATGCTTAGTATCTCGTTTTATGGCTGATCCCAGGGAAGAGCATATGTTGATTACTAAAAGGATACTAAGGTACTTGAAGGGAACGTTGGATTTTGGAATTTTCTATGGAAGGTCTTTAAACACGAATCTTGTGGGTTACACAGACAGTGATTATGCACGCGACTTAGAGGACAGAAAGAGTACTTCTGGGTATGTTTTTCTGTTAAATGGGGCAGCAATTTGTTGGAGTTCACGGAAACAAGACATAGTCATTTTGTCTTCTACCGAGGCTGAGTATGTTGCTGCAACATCAGCAGCGTGTCATTGCATTTGGCTTAAAGGTTTGTTGCAGGAACTAGGTGTTGTAGGTGCAGTGTGCATTGATATTTTGTGTGATAACAGTTCAGCGATTAAGTTGTCAAGGAATCCGGTTATGCATCGAAGGACAAAACACATTGATGTAAGGTTCCACTACTTGCGTAACTTGTCAGGAGAAGGAGCTATGCGGCTGATTTTCTGTGGAACAAATGATCAAATTGCAGACATAATAACCAAACCAATCAAACTGGAACAGTATGTGAAGCTCAGGAATCTGCTCGGAGTTCAGCAGTTGGAAGTTTTAAACTAATGCTGATTAGCATTTCAGTTTAAGGGGAGGATTTGTTAGGTTTATTTTAGTGTCAGTTGCAGTTTATTTTAGTGTGAGTTGCAGTTAGAGTTAGGGTTAGTTGCAGTTAGAGTTAGTGTAGTAATGTTTCCGTTCTTCATTCCGTGTTTTCTGGTTTTTAGTTTCTGCACGTTGTAAGGCTTCTATATAAGCCAAAACTTCTTTGATTGAATTAAGATGTGATGGTTCTCTGATCACATTTGTGTAAGGAATTAGTCTGTTTTTTTATCACTTTAACCCTATGAAAGTATGCAAATATTAGAGATAGTGTTAATATCAATTTGGTGTACTTCGCATGCGAAGGTAAGCATCAACAGTGGTGAAAACAGGGAAAGCAAGATGGTACCATCAACCCATTAAAAAATTTATATGCTACCGTGTATGCTACATGTGGGTCAAAGCATCGCATTTGTTTATGTAGGTAAACTATATATTATCAGGTTCGGGGCCCAATCCCCAGCAGGAGATGACCGAGGGCAGCCTTTTGAAATTAATAGCCACTGGGGATGTTGCGACAGTTGAATAGTTGCAAGCATTGATGAGGCAGAGGTCTGTTTTACCAGAATAGCACCGATATTGGTCTAGCTGTCTTGCATAGTCAAAATAGGAAGGAGACGGAGGCAGCCTCGCCCGCTAAGATAAAATGAGTGTTGCAAGATGATAATATTGTGGCTAAAGAGATTGGAAATAGAAGCTATCGAGAGCAAACCATCGGTCCCTGTATCGAAGGTAAAGGAAAAAATAACACTTGGGTTCCTAAAGCGGTGATCTTCACGACTTATGAGCATGAAGAGTTGGAGGATACAAAAGATCCCCCCACGAAAAGGAAGAGGGTAATAAAGGAAGCTGTTCTAATATCTGTGTGGAAATGATCAATGGTAGATGAATAAGATGACGATGAAGACACGTTGGGAAAGAAAGATATGGATGTTACCTCGTTTCCCAAGGAGTGTAGGGAAGAAGGTGAATCACCAGAGGTGGTTGTGATGACGAGGCCTGGACCGGTGGGTAAGTTTCCATAGGTTACACTGCCATAAAAGGAGTCTCATGTGAAAGCTATTAGGTTTGGCTCATCCTTTGTCAATATTGTAAGGCCAAACCTAGTCCAGTGCGAGGGATTTAAAAAGGGAGGATCCTCCGACGCTGCCCGTGGGTCACCCGAGATGGAAGAAGGGTTGCCCACTGATTCTTCAACGCCACTTATATTACTGATGATGCTTTCCCAACGTAAGCTCTGCTTTGAGCTGTCATTTTATAACAATGACAATGGCAGAGATACTGCAACAACAGCTTGAGCTAGCAACTGAGGTTTGTACAAGTTCCTTTGTTAAGATGCTTACAATGGTGTAGATACTAATCATGAGGTGATTGACTTGTGTAGAGTAATCATAACACTGTATGGCTGACATATTGTTGCATGTTCCCATCAGATGCTCAGACTATAGAGATCTGGAAACCCAGATGGATGATCTTTGGGTCATTGAAGAGGCTTACCGCAGAGTTGGCCCCCTTCAAGCATACTTATGGGTCGGAAAATATGCGATACGATAAGGAAACTAAAAAACTAATGTCCTGCAGAAGGCGATGACCATGGTAGAAGATGAAAGGAGTGTTTGTCGTAAGTAATGCCCGAAGTTGATTGATGGGAATATGGTACTAATCATGAAAATCACGAAGCTGTTCAAGCAAAAAAATAAGTTGAAGGCTCAGAGTGCAGGTTTGATGACCCAGACTATGGCGCAAGCACAAAAGGTGGATGGGCTATCCAAAAAAATAACGTCTCTAACTTTGGAAAGAGGTAACCTACGGATGACAACTCTAGAGGCAAGAACAGCTAAGGAACAATAGTGAAAGGATTTGCTAGAGAAGGTTGAGTCATGATGTAGCTAAAGGGAAAGTCGGGTTATGGAAATAATTATTGGTAGATCGAGAAAAGTCGAAAGGATACGATCTTGGAGTTGTGGAAGATGAACCCGAGGATATCGCTTGAGCTTTTTACGAAGTTTATACCCGTGGGATAGCATTTAGACATGGCTTATTAAAAGAAAGGAAAATAATACAATACGACTGACCTACGATAGGTGGGCCCCTCTAATCCCTCTCAAGTTTCCATAAAACACATGACTGACCGAGGCCTCCTTAGGACCAGGAGTTGGAGGTAGCGCACCGGAAACATGTTCTACCTCTCCCCACAATGCCATTTGATATATAGGGCATTTGTTGTTGAAATTTGTATGTATTTGTTGGAATTAAACCTCGTGGTAACTGATGTGGATTATTTTCAACTGAGGGTAATTTTGTCTAGAGTTTTGTGATGTTTCAAGGGTATTTAATGCTTAAGTAGTTTGTGGTGAGAGATTTGAGCTGCCTGGTTGTATTAAATGTTCATTACCCTCATTAATGAAAGTGGTTGGGTATTTATACCCTTAATTATGGGCCACATGGGCTTTCGGGTCACACTTATGAATTCGGGTCGAGTTCAATGACCCATTAGTTTTTAAGCACGTAGGTAATTAGCTTAGTCATGAAGTGATTTAGTTTTTAATACATTAGTCATGTTCGGATGGTTCAGTGGGTGGTTTTTGTCCGAATTGCCCCTGTCCGGTTCCCACGGTGAGTGGTGAGAAAATCTGGACTCATCAGTAACTGTAATTGATTTTCTTGATTCATGTGTTTTGGGACGATTTGGTGAAATTTTATGTTTCATATATATATATATATATATATAATAATAATAATTTTTTCTATTTTATATAAAATTAATGACTCAATATAGCCCATTTCATGGCCCATGGGGGCCTGCCAATTGGATTTCTCGCATGAGTGACAGATATGGCATGTTCTTTAGTGCTCGACACGTACGTGAGCTTGTTCTCGTCGCTCCTCGATCAAGTCAATACTGACGGGACGGTCGACGGTGTTCGTAACCTCCGATTAAATGGCCATCCTAGGCTGGGGATGATGACTTCGGTGAGACGACTGCTTCCAAGCCATAAACTAACGTTAATGAGGCCTGACCGGTGGACGAGCGCGAGGTGGTTTGGTAAACCCATAGCACTTTGGTAAGTTTCTCTAGCTATTGGCCTTTCACACCCTCTAACTTCGTTTTGATGCTAACCATGATTGTTCTTCCTGTTACCTTGAGTTGGCCGTTCACCTGGGGATGGTAGGGGTGGAGATATATTTCTCAATTCTGTAACATCTTCATAATGTCGTGAGGATGGATTTTTAGAACTGTTCACCATTATTTGTCATGGGAACACGTGGGATGCCAAAATGGGCGAGGAATTGGTTGTGTATAAAGTCACATATTTCTTGGACTCTAATTCAGCAAATGGATTTAGTCTCGGCCCATTTGGTGAAGTAATCCACTACGACTACCATGTACTAGATATATATTTTGCATGAAGACGTTGATGTCAACACTAGAAATATTTTTCCAAGGTTGAATATGACGACGTAAAGCTAACATGAGAACTACAACAAATACGTGTTTTTAATAAAAAAATGTGTATAGAAAAAGCCATGTCATGGAATGATTAGAAAAATGTTAATTTATTCCAAAGGCAACGGTCTGACCATGTCGATCCCCCATTTATCAAAGGGGCACGAGGTTGGGTTACTGTTCATAGGCTCGTTTAGGAAATGACTGGTATTAGATAATTGTAGGCATGGATCACATTCTAGCACTATGTGTTCGGTGTCTGCAGCCAAATGGGGCCAAAAGTATCCTACAAGAAGAAAACAAGGGAACAAACTTTGATGTCCGTAGTGCACCCCCGCCTCTCCTTCAATTAGATCCCGTAGGAAAACAAAGGCTTCAGTTTGACCAACGTACCGGAGCATTGGTCAAATGGTGCTATTTTAGTAAAGGATGCCATTGAGCATGGTGTACTTGGAAACGCGCAGTTGTAAGACCCTCCTTTTTTCCTCAGGGAGAGTGGCTTCACGCAAGTATATGAGGTATGGTTTTCACCAGTCGGCTGTTGGTTCACACCTTGCTAATGTGGAGATCTGAAATTAAGCTGTCGGGCGTACGAGCTTGTTGCAAGAGGAGTAGCGAGTTGTCCCCCAAAGCGGGGATCTTGGCCAAAGCTTCAGCAGCTGTGTTGTTAACGTGTGGTACCTGGTCATAAATGATCACTGACACTTGGATTCACATTCTTTCAAGGATACAGTATTGGTGGTTTGCATCATGTTTGGAATTGTAGATGCCATTCTCCTAATTGACCACAAGTTGGGAGTTAGATTAGACCCCCACTCCCATAGATATTGGCCAAATTATGCCACCTAAAATAGCTTAATATTTTGCAGCGTTGTTCTTAATAGGGATGTCAAACTTGATGGCTTGTCAAACCTCGTTTCCCATATGCATTTTCATAATGATACCCGCTCTGCCTCCGAGTGCATTTGTAGCCCTGTTGGGCTTCATAATCCATTTGTTTTTAGCTTTCATCCCCTTGGGACTCGGTCACGCTACCCTCAACTCGTGATGTGGAGAAATCATTAATGAAATCGATGATGGTTTAACCCTTAATTGTGGTGTGTGACTCATACTTGATGTCGTACTCTCATAGTTCCATAGATAATCTTGTTAGTCGTCCAGATACATTGGGTTTTTGCAACACAAGCCCTAGAGGATGGAGGTGAGCATGGTGATAGTGTGACTTTAGAAGTATGATTAAAATCTTTCCCGCCGCCACTACCAGACCAAGGGCCAAAATTTTCAAATTAAACTAGTAATTTTCTACTTCGATTAAATTTTTGTTGACGTAGTAGATCGGCCTCTGCCCGCCCCCTGGCTCGGGGACTAATACTTCGCTAACTAAAAAATCTTAAATGTAAGATATTGGAAGAGAGGTTCACATGTTGTACGAGCACATATAATATTTGGTGATATAAGGTAGTTTTTAAGCGCGTTGAATGCTTCACCACACCTTTCATTCCAAGCGAATGTTTTAGCTCCCCTAAGGACTTCGAAGAAAGACTGCCTCTTATCTGATTCCTAAGAAATAAAACATGATAATGCCATCATGCACCTAATTAAGAATTGTACTTCCTTGATATTCCGTGGAGGGGGGGGGGGGGTTTCCATCTCTAGTAATTCCCTTAATTGGTCTGGGTCAGCTTATATCCCATTCTTGTTGGGGACATAGCCAAGGAATTTCCTATTTCGAACACCAAAGGTACACATTAAAGGGTTCATCTTAAGATCAAATTTCCACATGGTGGCGAATATGTTGGTTAGTACCTCGAGTTGGAGATTCCATGTGGTTATTTTAACAAGCATGTCATTGATGTATGCCTCTGTATCATCACCGATTTGAATCTCAAAATCTGATTGACTAGACGCTGATATGTTGAACAAGCATTCTCAAGACCGAAAGGCATGGCAGTGTAACAATAAATGCTGCTCCCGATCTGAAATTAGGAATGCTCCTCATCCTAGGGATGCATGCTAATCTAATCATGGACGGAATAAGAGTCCATTAATGAAAGATACTCATAACCCGATGCCGAGTTCACAAGTTGGTCAATACGAGGGAGTGGGAATGCGTCTTTCAGGCAGCATTGGTTGAGGTCTGGGATGTCTATGCATATTTGCATAGCCTTCTATTCTTCTTAACTAAGACCGTGTTTTTTAACCATATCGGATAATTTTGTTTGTGGATATGCCCAAGTGGTAGGAGATTTTCTACCTCCTTTGTAATGGCTTCGATATTCTCTCGTGAAACCAAACGACGTTTTTGTCGAATCGGCCTAACTTGTTTGTCGATGGTAAGTTCGTGGAAAATAATCAAGGGGAAGACTCTGGACACGTTGCTAGCACTCCATGCAAAAACATCCATGTATAGTCACAATAAATTAATTAAAGAATTTTGGAAAGTGGGGTCTAGTTGATTACCAATTCGAAGTCGTCGAACCTCGTCCATGGTTCATCCACTTGTATTTTCAGCAGCACCTTCCGCCATATTATTCTCGCGAGGGTCTTCTATCATATTGGGCGATTAGATATGGTTTGTAAGTCGATCCCTCACCCCGTCTCCAGCTAATTTCTATCGTAGATTTTGGATGGGTCGACGACGATAGCATAACAAGTTCTTGTACTCCGCTGTCTCCCCTTGATGATCCATACTAAATTTCTGACGGGGTTTTTGTCGTACTGTCAAAAAGTACAAGAGTTAACTGTCGTTTGGTGGTATGGTAAGAGCTAAGGGTATCCGAGATTATGAAAAGCGTTTTGAGTTCTTTATTTGTGATGTCATGTCCAACTGTCATCACTGGTTCGAACATCCTCCATCAACCAGCACCCGAGTTACCATTACACAACCTATATCAAAATTCATTGTTAAAGTATCCTCATAGGGTGTCACGACCCCCCTTAGGTCGTCTTCATTGAAAATGTGATCCATCACAGGGTCACGATAATTAGGGTAGGAAGATCCCTCCACGGTGTAGTCGTCGTGGTCTACTTTGAGATACTTCATAGAGGTAAGGTTGGCGCTCATCATGGTCCTCTCCCGGAGATCGTAAATAACCATTATTGGATGCCCTTAAACACCCTCTTATCCTGCCACTACAATCTAGGGTCCTCTGGTTGACCGTCAAGCTTTTGAATTTCTGCTTTAAGCTACCATCATTCGCCGGTTAGGTGACCGTGATCATTATGATAGGAGCAGAATTGTCTATTTGAGCGCTTGTAATCAGGAGCGCTCATGTTGCACGAAGGATGATATCCAGTATATCCCTTCCTACTGCCGTATAAATCACTGATATCATTTCTGTCAATAGAGTAAACCGACGTATTGGATTATCATAATAAGCCGCCCTATGGTTTGAAGAGCTCATCAGGTCGTCGTGACGTCCACTGTCATCAACTCGCCCGTATTCCTAACGTTACTCTTCAATGAATCTCCCCCTTTTGTACAAATTTATAACTGAATCTCTCTCCTACTTGGGTTCTTTGTTTCCCATGGACCAATCTCTGAAGGTGTTCCAGAATCCTGCAAAATCATGTATAGACCCTTTTGGTAAATCACTAAACCTGTCCATAGCGTTACCTTTGAGAGTCATCCAAATCATGGCATCATCTGGGTGGAACGCAATCTTTATGTTTTGAAACTACTCTAGGTGTCTTTCGGGATCCTTGGTACCGTCGTAGACCTCCTTTGTGAATTGGCCGAATACGCTTGGGAGCTGAGGTTCAACAATCCTCTTCATGAAAGGGGATTCCTTGATAATGTAAGGTGACATCTTGGGCTGAAGCTAGTCTTACTGGACGATGTTGTTTCCTTTATATTGTTTGCGCACAGTCTAGCTCATCTCGCGAGCTTGCCCTTGATTCTTGAATCACTTATTTTTTCTACAATTTCTCCCTCCCATTCACTGGGTTCCACCTGGTTCAAGGATTCGCTTCCTCGACTTACTTTTCTGGCCTCTGCATTCGACCCCCTCTTACAATGACCATCATCTCATACCTTCACAGTTAGCATCTTCAAAACGTCACCCATTTTGGCTAACGTAGGAGCCTCCCTTAGATCATCTATCTCATTCGATTCCACACAAGACTCTACGAATTGCTATTCTTCTCCAGTTCCCGTTGCTTCTAGTGATTTTGGAGCGAGAGTAGTGATATAACATTCACTTTCCACCTTTTGGTTACTTCAGACCACTCCTACTTGACTTTCTACAAAATATTTCAAACATTGGTGAAAAATTAATGCTATTGCGTGCATCCTAGATAACCAAGATCTACCAAATATCTTATTATAAACAACCAAGTACTACAAATAAAACCCTTACTATTTTCTTAAATCACCTTTTTCCTAGCAATGCCTCACCTTCAAATTCCCCAATACCTCATAAGAGTTTCCCGTAAACCCCACTATGGCTCTATTTAAACGTTGAATAACCGAAAGATTTTTATTTATTTATAGGCAAATAAAAATAAAATATTTTCCGTTCTTTGTATTTCACTTCCTTCAATAAATGCTCCTACTACCACAACATTTTCATGAGGGCCACCAATTTCCCTTAGGTCATCCTCGTCAAACACAATAAAAGAAGAAGGGTTCTGATAGAGGTGTGTAGAATATCTTCCCTTCTAACTGATTCGTCAAACTGTTACATGTTTTTTCATGGAGCAGGTTGATGGCGCAGTTACCGTATCTCCCCCAAAAATAGTTAAAGATTCGAAGTAGTTGCATAGTTCAGATACTCTCGTTTTTCTTTCATTTATCACACCGACTTGATTATTGATCTAGATCGGGGTCTAAGTACTTTGAATCTACATTGAATTATTCCACAATTACCATCACATGTTCTTGTTTAGATGCTTCCAAAATTTGTTTTTGAACATTTGTAAACGTAACTTGGGTTGTACTTGCACTTGGCTAAGCACAAGTAATAGTTTTCGTGTTACCTCCTAGTTATTTTAACAAAAGTGGACAATCATCCGCTTTTAATCAACGTTTGCACCTCTTGATTTAGGGAAATGCAATCTTTGGTATCATGGCCCACATCATTGTGGTACCTACAAAAGCGGGTGTTTTGATTTTCTCAAAGGGATTGAATTGGCGTTGGCCTTCCAGAAATGGCACAATATTATTGGTTCTATCATAAATAGTGGCTACATTTTCAACTAATTCTGCAAACCATTCAGGTTAAACCCAATGATTCCCCTTTTGTGTAGATTGTTGGCCATGATTTGATTGACTCTTTCAAAGTCGATGCAAACATTTTATGGATTTCTTAGGACGGTAGTTAAGCATAGCTTGAGTACTATATTATGGGATAGAAGCTATGGGAACAGATTTATTCTACCAAGGTAATCTTGACCTCTTGGTTTCCTCCACAATGATTTTATTTCTCACCTGGTTCAGTAATCCTCCCCAAGTCATCACTTTATTCCAATTAACTGAATCAACCAAATCGACTCACATTAAGCCATGTATAAGAGAAAAAATAATAACTTGCTCAAAATAATCAGCAAGTTCATTCTTTGTATTCACAAAACGGTTGATGTAATCCTTTAACGACTCATTTGATTCTTGTGCGCAATTAATTATGGTGTTGTCATTTCTTTTGAGATTTTTAATCCGTATAGACTACCTTTGGTACGTCATCTAAAATATGCCAAAAATATTTATGGACCCTTGTGGCAATCTGTTAAACCATTTTAGGGAACTTTATTTGAAAGTCTGTGAAAAAACGGGGCTGCAAGTATGCCTTTCAACAAACCGCTTAATCATCATAAAGTCAGTACTGGAATAACCTCGTGCATGGCTTCATTTACATCCACTTGTGACTTTATTTTCACAATAAACAGTTTTCTTACTTATTATATTATGCATGTATTTGAAAGAAACACCATGCTTTAAGGTATAGCGACATATATATAACCTTAGAGCTCTAGAACCTTCATAAAAAACTTGACCAACACCTGTACTTGCATTAGCCCAACCAGTTGTAGTAAGTTGTTTTTTTGTGATCCAAAAACCCTAAACCATTACTACTCTCCCCACCAGTAATTTGATTATTCGAGGTTTTTTTTTCCAAACTCATCAGGTCGTCGTGACGTCCACTCTCATCAACTCGCTCGTATTCCTAACGTTACTCTTCAATGAATCTCCCCCTTTTGTACAAATTTATAACTGAATCTCTCTCCTACTTGGGTTCTTTGTTTCCCATGGACCAATCTCTGAAGGTGTTCCAGAATCCTGCAAAATCATGTATAGAACCTTTTGGTAAATCACTAAACCTGTCCATAGCGTTACCTTTGAGAGTCATCCAAATCATGGCATCATCTGGGTGGAACGCAATCTTTATGTTTTGAAACTACTCTAGGTGTCTTTCGGGATCCTTGGTACCGTCGTAGACCTCTTTTGTGAATTGGCCGAATACGCTTGGGAGCTGAGGTTCAACAATCCTCTTCATGAAAGGGGATTCCTTGATAATGTAAGGTGACATCTTGGGGTGAAGCTAGTCTTACTGGACGATGTTGTTTCCTTTATATTGTTTGCGCACAGTCTAGCTCATCTCGCGAGCTTGCCCTTGATTCTTGAATCACTTATTTTTTCTACAATTTCTCCCTCCCATTCACTGGGTTCCACCTGGTTCAAGGATTCGCTTCCTCGACTTACTTTTCTGGCCTCTGCATTCGACCCCCTCTTATAATGACCATCATCTCATACCTTCACAGTTAGCATCTTCAAAACGTCACCCATTTTGGCTAACGTAGGAGCCTCCCTTAGATCATCTATCTCATTCGATTCCACACAAGACTCTACGAATTGCTATTCTTCTCCAGTTCCCGCTGCTTCTAGTGATTTTGGAGCGAGAGTAGTGATATAACATTCACTTTCCACCTTTTGGTTACTTCAGACCACTCCTACTTGACTTTCTACAAAATATTTCAAACATTGGTGAAAAATTAATGCTATTGCGTGCATTCTAGATAACCAAGATCTACCAAATATCTTATTATAAACAACCAAGTACTACAAATAAAACCCTTACTATTTTCTTAAATCACCTTTTTCCTAGCAATGCCTCACCTTCAAATTCCCCAATACCTCATAAGAGTTTCCCGTAAACCCCACTATGGCTCTATTTAAACGTTGAATAACCGAAATTTTTTTATTTATTTATAGGCAAATAAAAATAAAATATTTTCCGTTCTTTGTATTTCACTTCCTTCAATAAATGCTCCTACTACCACAACATTTTCATGAGGGCCACCAATTTCCCTTAGGTCATCCTCGTCAAACACAATAAAAGAAGAAGGGTTCTGATAGAGGTGTGTAGAATATCTTCCCTTCTAACTGATTCGTCAAACTGTTACATGTTTTTTCATGGAGCAGGTTGATGGCGCAGTTACCGTATCTCCCCCAAAAATAGTTAAAGATTCGAAGTAGTTGCATAGTTCAGATACTCTCGTTTTTCTTTCATTTATCACACCGACTTGATTATTGATCTAGATCGGGGTCTAAGTACTTTGAATCTACATTGAATTATTCCACAATTACCATCACATGTTCTTGTTTAGATGCTTCCAAAATTTGTTTTTGAACATTTGTAAACGTAACTTGGGTTGTACTTGCACTTGGCTAAGCACAAGTAATAGTTTTCTTGTTACCTCATAGTTATTTTAACAAAAGTGGACAATCATCCGCTTTTAATCAACGTTTGCACCTCTTGATTTATGGAAATGCAATCTTTGGTATCATGGCCCACATCATTGTGGTACCTACAAAAGCGGGTGTTTTGATTTTCTCAAAGGGATTGAATTGGCGTTGGCCTTCCAGAAATGGCACAATATTATTGGTTCTATCATAAATAGTGGCTACATTTTCAACTAATTCTGCAAACCATTCAGGTTAAACCCAATGATTCCCCTTTTGTGTAGATTGTTGGCCATGATTTGATTGACTCTTTCAAGGTCGATGCAAACATTTTATGGATTTCTTAGGACGGTAGTTAAGCATAGCTTGAGTACTAGATTGTGGGATAGAAGCTATGGGAACAGATTTATTCTACCAAGGTAATCTTGACCTCTTGGTTTCCTCCACAATGATTTTATTTCTCACCTGGTTCAGTAATCCTCCCCAAGTCATCACTTTATTCCAATTAACTGAATCAACCAAATCGACTCACATTAAGCCATGTATAAGAGAAAAAATAATAACTTGCTCAAAATAATCAACAAGTTCATTCTTTGTATTCACAAAACGGTTGATGTAATCCTTTAACGACTCATTTGATTCTTGTGCGCAATTAATTATGGTGTTGTCATTTCTTTTGAGATTTTTAATCCGTATAGACTACCTTTGGTACGTCATCTAAAATATGCCAAAAATATTTATGGACCCTTGTGGCAATCTGTTAAACCATTTTAGGGAACTTTATTTGAAAGTCTGTGAAAAAACGGGGCTGCAAGTATGCCTTTCAACAAACCGCTTAATCATCATAAAGTCAGTACTGGAATAACCTCGTGCATGGCTTCATTTACATCCACTTGTGACTTTATTTTCACAATAAACAGTTTTCTTACTTATTATATTATGCATGTATTTGAAAGAAACACCATGCTTTAAGGTATAGCGACATAAATATAACCTTAGAGCTCTAGAACCTTCATAAAAAACTTGACCAACACCTGTAATTGAATTAGCCCAACCAGTTGTAGTAAGTTGTTTTTTTGTGATCCAAAAACCCTAAACCATTACTACTCTCCCCACCAGTAATTTGATTATTCGAGGTTTTTTTTTCCAAACTCATCAGGTCGTCGTGACGTCCACTGTCATCAACTCGCCCGTATTCCTAACGTTACTCTTCAATGAATCTCCCCCTTTTGTACAAATTTATAACTAAATCTCTCTCCTACTTGGGTTCTTTGTTTCCCATGGACCAATCTCTGAAGGTGTTCCAGAATCCTGCAAAATCATGTATAGACCCTTTTGGTAAATTACTAAACCTGTCCATAGCGTTACCTTTGAGAGTCATCCAAATCATGGCATCATCTGGGTGGAACGCAATCTTTATGTTTTGAAACTACTCTAGGTGTCTTTCGGGATCCTTGGTACCGTCGTAGACCTCTTTTGTGAATTGGCCGAATACGCTTGGGAGCTGAGGTTCAACAATCCTCTTCATGAAAGGGGATTCCTTGATAATGTAAGGTGACATCTTGGGGTGAAGCTAGTCTTACTGGACGATGTTGTTTCCTTTATATTGTTTGCGCACAGTCTAGCTCCTCTCGCGAGCTTGCCCTTGATTCTTGAATCACTTATTTTTTCTACAATTTCTCCCTCCCATTCACTGGGTTCCACCTGGTTCAAGGATTCGCTTCCTCGACTTACTTTTCTGGCCTCTGCATTCGACCCCCTCTTACAATGACCATCATCTCATACCTTCACAGTTAGCATCTTCAAAACGTCACCTATTTTGGCTAATGTAGGAGCCTCCCTTAGATCATCTATCTCATTCGATTCCACACAAAACTCTACGAATTGCTATTCTTCTCCAGTTCCCGCTGCTTCTAGTGATTTTGGAGCGAGAGTAGTGATATAACATTCACTTTCCACCTTTTGGTTACTTCAGACCACTCCTACTTGACTTTCTACAAAATATTTCAAACATTGGTGAAAAATTAATGCTATTGCGTGCATCCTAGATAACCAAGATCTACCAAATATCTTATTATAAACAACCAAGTACTACAAATAAAACCCTTACTATTTTCTTAAATCACCTTTTTCCTAGCAATGCCTCACCTTCAAATTCCCCAATACCTCATAAGAGTTTCCCGTAAACCCCACTATGGCTCTATTTAAACGTTGAATAACCGAAAGATTTTTATTTATTTATAGGCAAATAAAAATAAAATATTTTCCGTTCTTTGTATTTCACTTCCTTCAATAAATGCTCCTACTACCACAACATTTTCATGAGGGCCACCAATTTCCCTTAGGTCATCATCGTCAAACACAATAAAAGAAGAAGGGTTCTGATAGAGGTGTGTAGAATATCTTCCCTTCTAACTGATTCGTCAAACTGTTACATGTTTTTTCATGGAGTAGGTTGATGGCGCAGTTACCGTATCTCCCCCAAAAATAGTTAAAGATTCGAAGTAGTTGCCTAGTTCAGATACTCTCGTTTTTCTTTCATTTATCACACCGACTTGATTATTGATCTAGATCGGGGTCTAAGTACTTTGAATCTACATTGAATTATTCCACAATTACCATCACATGTTCTTGTTTAGATGCTTCCAAAATTTGTTTTTGAACATTTGTAAACGTAACTTGGGTTGTACTTGCACTTGGCTAAGCACAAGTAATAGTTTTCTTGTTACCTCCTAGTTATTTTAACAAAAGTGGACAATCATCCGCTTTTAATCAACGTTTGCACCTCTTGATTTAGGGAAATGCAATCTTTGGTGTCATGGCCCACATCATTGTGGTACCTACAAAAGCGGGTGTTTTGATTTTCTCAAAGGGATTGAATTGGCGTTGGCCTTCCAGAAATGGCACAATATTATTGGTTCTATCATAAATAGTGGCTACATTTTCAACTAATTCTGCAAACCATTCAGATTAAACCCAATGATTCCCCTTTTGTGTAGATTGTTGGCCATGATTTGATTGACTCTTTCAAGGTCGATGCAAACATTTTATGGATTTCTTAGGACGATAGTTAAGCATAGCTTGAGTACTAGATTGTGGGATAGAAGCTATGGGAACAGATTTATTCTACCAAGGTAATCTTGACCTCTTGGTTTCCTCCACAATGATTTTATTTCTCACCTGGTTCAGTAATCCTCCCCAAGTCATCACTTTATTCCAATTAACTGAATCAACCAAATCGACTCACATTAAGCCATGTATAAGAGAAAAAATAATAAATTGCTCAAAATAATCAGCAAGTTCATTATTTGTATTCACAAAACGGTTGATGTAATCCTTTAACGACTCATTTGATTCTTGTGCGCAATTAATTATGGTGTTGTCATTTCTTTTGAGATTTTTAATCCGTATAGACTACCTTTGGTACGTCATCTAAAATATGCCAAAAATATTTATGGACCCTTGTGGCAATCTGTTAAACCATTTTAGGGAACTTTATTTGAAAGTCTGTGAAAAAACGGGGCTGCAAGTATGCCTTTCAACAAACCGCTTAATCATCATAAAGTCAGTACTGGAATAACCTCGTGCATGGCTTCATTTACATCCACTTGTGACTTTATTTTCACAATAAACAGTTTTCTTACTTATTATATTATGCATGTATTTGAAAGAAACACCATGCTTTAAGGTATAGCGACATAAATATAACCTTAGAGCTCTAGAACCTTCATAAAAAACTTGACCAACACCTGTAATTGCATTAGCCCAACCAGTTGTAGTAAGTTGTTTTTTTGTGATCCAAAAACCCTAAACCATTACTACTCTCCCCACCAGTAATTTGATTATTCGAGGTTTTTTTTTCCAAACTTATGTTAGGTTGTTTACCGTTTTGAATAGCAACATTATCAACGAGTTGTTTCTCTATAATAAAAACTAACACTTTTTAAATGCTCACATCAAGATATACATCTAAACCCACAAACTTTGTCTCATTATTAAACAAATAATTCTTGTTTTCACTGCTTGAATAGGTAATAATGTACTTACCTCTTACCAACTCATCTCATTTACTTTTAACGTACTCTTGGATACTTTGAAAGTTTTCAAACTCGGTAAAAAGAACAATTGCAGTTTGGTGACTATGTATGAAAATAAAAACTCGTGACTTACATATCTTACCATGCACTAACCATTTAAGAAACATTAAGGAGCATGGCTTGTTATATGACAAGTAGCATGTTTAACAAACTGAAACTAGTATGATCAAATATAAAAAGACTTGCATGGTTAAGTATATAAAGAAATCTCATGTTTAGTATATAACAAAACTCTCATTGTCGTTAACACTAGACTCACATGGTCATTAACACAACTATCATGATCGTAAGCAATGGCATACACAAGAATCACACTGTATGTTACAAAGAAATCGCATAGTAAATTATGAAAGAAATCGCATGGTCATTACAACTATTTCCCCACTAAACTCGCGCATGTTCATATAAAGATGAATATCATTAAGATATACACACATCTCGCATATTCCTCCCATGGACTCGCATCGTCAATAACACATGCCTGAAAACTCTACAATCGATTTTATATATTATTTCACACCACAAACATATATAATAACTAAAGTAAATACATAATATAACAAGTTAATAACGTATTACAAAACATAAACCCATAAAAACATACTATTATACATTCTATTTCTAAAAAAAACAGAACCTACTCCGATGACCAAACAACTCATCTGACTAAGACAGCAACCCAAAACAGAGAAAGCTTGTATTCGCAGATGAAACAATCTTGAAGATCTGCAACTCTGAAATCTAGAAACAGAGAAAGCTTTATGCTGGATTTGTTCATTGATTGGCTGACAAAACCGATTTATAATTGTTGATGAAAGCTCGATGGACTGACTTCAATGGTACTTGCTGCTCCAATGACCCTAAGTCGATGGACTGACTGTTAAAATGATTTTTTTAGAGTCGTCAATGACCTTTTGATGGTATGATGACCCTGATGCTCAAAAGTAAGGAGTACGGTAAACACTGACACAAAAAGAAAGAGAGAGGCGGCTACTAAAAATTCAAATGTTTAAAAGGTCAAATAAGGAGAAAAAAGAGCTTCCAAAAAACTAATAAGCTTATATAGTTGATAGCAGGTATTTCGGGTATTAAAAGATGAGTATTGAGTGAGAGTTATTTACAAAAAATGAGTATTAAATAAAACAATAAATGATAATTTAGATATTAGATGGCAGTGTAGTTTGTGACTAGATATCTTCGGTGATATTTCCCTTAAAAATATGTTGTGGATACATAAACAAGATATAATCATATAACATTTTATTCTAAATTTATACGGGAATCTAAAATATCATATTTATATAATAAAAAATTAGTTAATTCTACAATAATCTATGGTATAATTAATCTTTTAAGTTTCTATTGATATTATATTACTATTATTTTAAATTATTATTTTTAAAATTAAAAAAAAAATTGTTTTTTTTCAAAATATTTATTTATAATTGATATTTAGTTTAAATTTGTGTTGTTTTGATATTTTACTAATATAATTAGGCTATTTTTTACCCATTCATTTCAAATTAAGATGTTAAGGTAAATATTCACGAGTATATGCCAAATAAATAACTTTACTACTCCGAGAAGAAAATATATATTTTCAATCTTACTGATCCTATTTATACAGTTTCTTATCACACCTTCTCTCCTCATTAATCGAGTAATGAGTTTGGTTTGAACTTGGACCACTTTCAATGAACACAGACCGCTTTATTGAACATGGACGATATGTGCTTATTAAATCTCGTCACTATCGGTTATGAGTCTTATGACGATGACTGATAACGGCAAGGAAGAGTGGGTTGCGTCGGTTACGGTTGGCGTCAGTTTTGTGTGTGACCCCTGTGCCGTTTTCCGATAGGTGGTCCCTGATTGCTCGTCGTGATCGGTCTTGACTTTTCTTACCCAGATCGAGGGTACAAAATTCGTCTTTCTTAGATATTTCTCATTCAGTCCTGGGGGAGAGAGGTATTTATCTTATGATCCTATCTTCCCCTATGATAATTGTCTTATAAGGGCTCCCTCTTTGTCCTTTTTGTAACAAGATCTAAATGGTAGGGTTAATGAAAGACATATCAATCCTTATGCAAGATTGGTGTGGTAACAAAGTTTCCTCAAATGGTGCGGTGGTGAGACGTGACATCTGGGCCAGGTTGATGTGATTGAAAGTCAGTATGAGTAAGACACCCGTCAACATTTGGAAGAATAATTTACTCGTATAACCCTCAAGTATGGGTATTTGATATAGGATGGCCATCATAATTTTAGAGAGAGGTACGACATCCTCGATGTCGTCACTACGGGTGTGTCGACTCTTGGAGATAAACCCCACCGGGCTTAAGAGAATAAAACGTGTCTCTATACAACCTTATTAAATTGTGGACCATTTTTGTCGCTTCCTCCTTTTATACGTAATTTTTTCAGTTTTCTAAATATATGCATGTCGCAATTAATAGTAAATAGTTAAAGGATGATACTAAGCATAGTGCTAAGCTCCAAACTACTGTAAATACCCGTGTGTTTGGCCGATTAGCTGGCTGTGGCTGATGTGTCGAAATTTGTCTGCTCTCCCTTCTTCTATCTCTAGTTGACGGAGGCAAGGAAACTTGTTGACCTACCGCAGTCAAACAAGAATTTTAAAAATACCTTCGTATACATCTATGGGAACTAGGAGCATGAAAGAGCTTTAGACAATCTATAGTTGGAGAGGTGGTGGATGGTGAAGTATAAGGAGTGCTAGTCTTTATGTTAGGTTTATTTTAGTGTCAGTTGCAGTTTATTTTAGTGTGAGTTGCAGTTAGAGTTAGGGTTAGTTGCAGTTAGAGTTAGTGTAGTAATGTTTCTGTTCTTCATTCCGTGTTTTCTGGTTTTTAGTTTCTGCACGTTGTAAGGCTTCTATATAAGCCAAAACTTCTTTGATTGAATTAAGATGTGATGGTTCTCTGATCACATTTGTGTAAGGAATTAGTCTGTTTTTTATCATATGGTATCAGAGCAAAATATGCAGTGCGAAAGTTTGAGAAAAGTGTGTGTTTGAGAGGAAAAACACCAAAAAGAAAATGGCAGAACCAGGAAGTTTTACTGCACCAGCAGTTCCGAAATTCGATGGAGATTACGACCACTGGAGTCTAGTCATTGAAAATCTTCTGCGTTCGAAGGAGTATTGGAGTGTCATTGATCCAGGATTTGATGATCTGAAAGGGATTGTGACTCCGAGTGCAACACAAAAGGCTGCACTTGAAGCAGCAAAACTCAAGGATCTTAAGGCAAAAAATTATTTATTCCAATCAATCGACAAGACCACCCTGAAGACTATCACCCAGAAAGAAACTGCCAAGCAATTATGGGACTCTATGAAGGTCAAGTACAAAGGCATTGCTAGGGTGAAACGTGCACAACTACAACGGTTACGAAGGACGTTCGAAGTCTTGGAGATGAAAGTTGGAGAAGGAGTGACAGAATATTTTGCAAGAGTCATGGAAACAGTCAATGACATGAGGAACTGTGGAGAAATAATGGATGATGTCAAAATTGTTGAAAAAATTCTCCGAAGTCTCACAGAGAATTTTAATTACGTGGTTTGCTCTATCGAAGAATCAAAGGATATTGATACTCTTACAGTGGATGAGTTGCAGGCGTCATTACTTGTTCATGAACGCAAGGTGACTGAGAAGAAAACTGAAGAACAGGTTCTACAAGTTGAAAATGAGCCAAGGAATGCTCGAGGAAGAGGAAAGTGGACATCTCAACGAGGAAGAAGCAGTTTTAGAGGACGTGGGAGAGGCAGATCATATGTCAACATATCAGCCATCAATTGTTTTCGATGCGGACAGGTAGGTCACTATCAATTTGAGTGTACAAGCCTGGAGAAAGGGGCTAATTATGTTGAAGTTAATGAAGAGGAAGAATTACTCTTAATGGCACACACAGACATGGGTGATGTTGACAATAACGGGGTATGGTTCCTTGACTCTGGGTGCTCGAATCATATGACAGGCGAAAAATCATGGTTTAATGAGTTGGATGAAAGCTTCAAAACCACTGTTAGACTGGGAAATGGTTCAAAGATGGCTGTCCAAGGAAAGGGGAAGATCAGAATTGAAGTGGAAGGAATAACACAGGTGGTAACCGATGTTTATTATATCCCAAATCTGACTAACAATTTGCTGAGTATGGGACAATTGCAGGCGAAACAGCTAACAATTGTCATAAAAAATGGTGTATGCAAGATCTATCATCATCAAACAGGAATGATCGTAGAGGCACGAATGACCGTCAATCGCATGTTTTTGATTAATGCAAAGAAGAAGCCGATGTCTGTGAGTTGTTTCAAGATAGAGGAAGAAGATCTGGGAAATCTCTGGCATAGGAGGTTTGGATATATAAACAAACAATCTATTCAGCTCATGCAGACGAAAGGAATGGTAGAAGGGTTACCAAATATCAATGATATACGTAAGGTGTGTACGATATGCAACATAGGGAAACAACAGCGAAGAAAATTTCCAAAGGAAAGCAAATGGAGAGCAACAATGAAACTAGAACTAATTCATGTTGATTTGTGCGGACCAATCACTCCAGCTTCTAACAGTGGTAAGCGATACTTACTGGTATTTGTTGATGATTTCTCGCGAAAAACGTGGATATCTTTCCTTGTAGATAAAGCTGAAACTTTTGAAGCATTCAAAATCTTCAAAAACCTTGTTGAAAAGGAAGCTAAAACTGTGATTCGAGGACTACGAACAGATAGAGGTGGTGAATTCAATTCGGAAAAATTCAACACGTTCTGCAGAGATCAAGGAATAAAACGACAACTGACTGCAGCATACACTCCTCAACAAAATGGAGTGGCAGAAAGGAGAAACCGAACAATCATGAATATGGTTCGTTGTCTACTCTCAGAAAAGGAAATGCCAAGATATTTGTGGCCAGAAGCAGCGAGGTGGACTGCTCATGTTTTAAATCAAAGTTTCACAAAGGCAGTAAAAGACATGGTACCTGAAGAGAGATGGACATGAATCAAGCCAGGAGTTGCTTACTTTAGAGTTTTTGGTTCGATAGGTCATGTTCATATTCCTAAGCAGAAACGGATAAAGCTCGACGATCGTAGTCATAGATGCATTTTTCTTGGAGTTAGTGATGAAACAACTGAAACAAAGGCTTATCGACTCCTTGATCCAATCACAAAGAAAATCATTATTAGCAGGGATGTTATATTTGATGAAAACTCTAAGTGGGAGTGGAATTTACAAAACTCATCAGAGCAGAATGTTCTTGCTTGGGGAGATGATGGAGTGTGTGAAGAAGACGAAACTGATGAAGAAAATTGTGCTGAAGAACCAGAAGAAGGAAATGGTGAAGAGAATGGTGAAAATGTTGAAGATGAAACAGAAGCTTCAGGGACAGGAACTCAAAGGGTAAGGAGAGAACCTGGATGGATGCGTGATTTCGTACACGGAAAAGAACTAGATGAAGAAGAATTCACAAATTTTGCTCTGAACGTCTGTTATACGGATCCAGTAAACTACAATGAGGCTGCAAAAGAAGAAAGGTGGAGAAATGCAATGAAGTTGGAAATTCAGTCAATAGAAAAGAATAACACCTGGGAACTTGTAAGCCTACCATCTCATGGAAAGAAAATTGGGGTCAAATGGGTGTACAAGACAAAGCTGAATGCAGAAGGAAAGGTTGAAAAGTGTAAGGCTCGGTTAGTCGCGAAAGGGTATACACAAACTGCATGAGTGGACTACACTGAAGTTTTTGCACCAGTTGCTCGTTGGGATACAATCAGAAGTCTCTTAGCAGTAGCAGCTCAGAAAGGATGGTGTGTTCATCAGCTAGACGTCAAGAGTGCTTTTTTTGTATGGTGAACTAAAGGAGGAAGTCTATGTAGATCAGCCTGAAGGGTTTATCAAAGTAGGGGAGGAAGACAAAGTTTATCGACTAAGGAAGGCCCTCTACGGTTTAAAACAGGCATCGAGAGCATGGTTCAGCAGAATTGAGAGATATTTCATGAAGGAAGGATTCCAGAAAAGCAAATATGATCACACTTTGTTTTTGAAGAAAGCAGGAAATGGAATCTTAGTGGTAAGTCTTTATGTCGATGATTTAATATTTACTGGAAATGATGAGTTCATGAGTGTGGAATTCAAGGCTTCAATGAAAAGGGAGTTTGAGATGACAGACATGGGGAAAATGAGTTTCTTTCTTGGAGTAGAAGTTCGCCAAACAAATGATGGTATACACATTTGTCAGAAGAAATATGCCAAAGAAGTTCTTGAAAGATTCAGTATGTGGAGTTGCAATGCTGTCAAGAATCCAATTGTTCCGGGGAGTGTTCTTTCAAAGGAAGGAAGTACTCAAGTTGATACAACACATTATAAGCAGCTGGTTGGGTGCCTCATGTATCTGACAGTAACACGGCCTGATCTAATGTTTGTAGTATGCTTAGTATCTCGTTTTATGGCTGATCCCAGGGAAGAGCATATGTTGATTACTAAAAGGATACTAAGGTACTTGAAGGGAACGTTGGATTTTGGAATTTTCTATGGAAGGTCTTTAAACACGAATCTTGTGGGTTACACAGACAGTGATTATGCACGCGACTTAGAGGACAGAAAGAGTACTTCTGGGTATGTTTTTCTGTTAAATGGGGCAGCAATTTGTTGGAGTTCACGGAAACAAGACATAGTCATTTTGTCTTCTACCGAGGCTGAGTATGTTGCTGCAACATCAGCAGCGTGTCATTGCATTTGGCTTAAAGGTTTGTTGCAGGAACTAGGTGTTGTAGGTGCAGTGTGCATTGATATTTTGTGTGATAACAATTCAACGATTAAGTTGTCAAGGAATCCGGTTATGCATCGAAGGACAAAACACATTGATGTAAGGTTCCACTACTTGCGTAACTTGTCAGGAGAAGGAGCTATCCGGCTGATTTTCTGTGGAACAAATGATCAAATTGCAGACATAATGACCAAACCAATCAAACTGGAACAGTACGTGAAGCTCAGGAATCTGCTCGGAGTTCAGCAGTTGGAAGTTTTAAACTAATGCTGATTAGCATTTCAGTTTAAGGGGAGGATTTGTTAGGTTTATTTTAGTGTCAGTTGCAGTTTATTTTAGTGTGAGTTGCAGTTAGAGTTAGGGTTAGTTGCAGTTAGAGTTAGTGTAGTAATGTTTCCGTTCTTCATTCCGTGTTTTCTGGTTTTTAGTTTCTGCACGTTGTAAGGCTTCTATATAAGCCAAAACTTCTTTGATTGAATTAAGATGTGATGGTTCTCTGATCACATTTGTGTAAGGAATTAGTCTGTTTTTTTATCACTTTAACCCTATGAAAGTATGCAAATATTAGAGATAGTGTTAATATCAATTTGGTGTACTTCGCATGCGAAGGTAAGCATCAACAGTGGTGAAAACAGGGAAAGCAAGATGGTACCATCAACCCATTAAAAAATTTATATGCTACCGTGTATGCTACATGTGGGTCAAAGCATCGCATTTGTTTATGTAGGTAAACTATATATTATCAGGTTCGGGGCCCAATCCCCAGCAGGAGATGACCGAGGGCAGCCTTTTGAAATTAATAGCCACTGGGGATGTTGCGACAGTTGAATAGTTGCAAGCATTGATGAGGCAGAGGTCTGTTTTACCAGAATAGCACCGATATTGGTCTAGCTGTCTTGCATAGTCAAAATAGGAAGGAGACGGAGGCAGCCTCGCCCGCTAAGATAAAATGAGTGTTGCAAGATGATAATATTGTGGCTAAAGAGATTGGAAATAGAAGCTATCGAGAGCAAACCATCGGTCCCTGTATCGAAGGTAAAGGAAAAAATAACACTTGGGTTCCTAAAGCGGTGATCTTCACGACTTATGAGCATGAAGAGTTGGAGGATGCAAAAGATCCCCCCACGAAAAGGAAGAGGGTAATAAAGGAAGCTGTTCTAATATCTGTGTGGAAATGAGCAATGGTAGATGAATAAGATGACGATGAAGACACGTTGGGAAAGAAAGATATGGATGTTACCTCGTTTCCCAAGGAGTGTAGGGAAGAAGGTGAATCACCAGAGGTGGTTGTGATGACGAGGCCTGGACCGGTGGGTAAGTTTCCATAGGTTACACTGCCATAAAAGGAGTCTCATGTGAAAGCTATTAGGTTTGGCTCATCCTTTGTCAATATTGTAAGGCCAAACCTAGTCCAGTGCGAGGGATTTAAAAAGGGAGGATCCTCCGACGCTGCCCGTGGGTCACCCGAGATGGAAGAAGGGTTGCCCACTGATTCTTCAACGCCACTTATATTACTGATGATGCTTTCCCAACGTAAGCTCTGCTTTGAGCTGTCATTTTATAACAATGACAATGGCAGAGATACTGCAACAACAGCTTGAGCTAGCAACTGAGGTTTGTACAAGTTCCTTTGTTAAGATGCTTACAATGGTGTAGATACTAATCATGAGGTGATTGACTTGTGTAGAGTAATCATAACACTGTATGGCTGACATATTGTTGCATGTTCCCATCAGATGCTCAGACTATAGAGATCTGGAAACCCAGATGGATGATCTTTGGGTCATTGAAGAGGCTTACCGCAGAGTTGGCCCCCTTCAAGCATACTTATGGGTCGGAAAATATGCGATACGATAAGGAAACTAAAAAACTAATGTCCTGCAGAAGGCGATGACCATGGTAGAAGATGAAAGGAGTGTTTGTCGTAAGTAATGCCCGAAGTTGATTGATGGGAATATGGTACTAATCATGAAAATCACGAAGCTGTTCAAGCAAAAAAATAAGTTGAAGGCTCAGAGTGCAGGTTTGATGACCCAGACTATGGCGCAAGCACAAAAGGTGGATGGGCTATCCAAAAAAATATCGTCTCTAACTTTGGAAAGAGGTAACCTACGGATGACAACTCTAGAGGCAAGAACAGCTAAGGAACAATAGTGAAAGGATTTGCTAGAGAAGGTTGAGTCATGATGTAGCTAAAGGGAAAGTCGGGTTATGGAAATAATTATTGGTAGATCGAGAAAAGTCGAAAGGATACGATCTTGGAGTTGTGGAAGATGAACCCGAGGATATCGCTTGAGCTTTTTACGAAGTTTATACCCGTGGGATAGCATTTAGACATGGCTTATTAAAAGAAAGGAAAATAATACAATACGACTGACCTACGATAGGTGGGCCCCTCTAATCCCTCTCAAGTTTCCATAAAACACATGACTGACCGAGGCCTCCTTAGGACCAGGAGTTGGAGGTAGCGCACCGGAAACATGTTCTACCTCTCCCCACAATGCCATTTGATATATAGGGCATTTGTTGTTGAAATTTGTATGTATTTGTTGGAATTAAACCTCGTGGTAACTGATGTGGATTATTTTCAACTGAGGGTAATTTTGTCTAGAGTTTTGTGATGTTTCAAGGGTATTTAATGCTTAAGTAGTTTGTGGTGAGAGATTTGAGCTGCCTGGTTGTATTAAATGTTCATTACCCTCATTAATGAAAGTGGTTGGGTATTTATACCCTTAATTATGGGCCACATGGGCTTTCGGGTCACACTTATGAATTCGGGTCGAGTTCAATGACCCATTAGTTTTTAAGCACGTAGGTAATTAGCTTAGTCATGAAGTGATTTAGTTTTTAATACATTAGTCATGTTCGGATGGTTCAGTGGGTGGTTTTTGTCCGAATTGCCCCTGTCCGGTTCCCACGGTGAGTGGTGAGAAAATCTGGACTCATCAGTAACTGTAATTGATTTTCTTGATTCATGTGTTTTGGGACGATTTGGTGAAATTTTATGTTTCATATATATATATATATAATAATAATAATTTTTTCTATTTTATATAAAATTAATGACTCAATATAGCCCATTTCATGGCCCATGGGGGCCTGCCAATTGGATTTCTCGCATGAGTGACAGATATGGCATGTTCTTTAGTGCTCGACACGTACGTGAGCTTGTTCTCGTCGCTCCTCGATCAAGTCAATACTGACGGGACGGTCGATGGTGTTCGTAACCTCCGATTAAATGGCCATCCTAGGCTGGGGATGATGACTTCGGTGAGACGACTGCTTCCAAGCCATAAACTAACGTTAATGAGGCCTGACCGGTGGACGAGCGCGAGGTGGTTTGGTAAACCCATAGCACTTTGGTAAGTTTCTCTAGCTATTGGCCTTTCACACCCTCTAACTTCGTTTTGATGCTAACCATGATTGTTCTTCCTGTTACCTTGAGTTGGCCGTTCACCTGGGGATGGTAGGGGGTGGAGATATATTGCTCAATTCTGTAACATCTTCATAATGTCGTGAGGATGGATTTTTAGAACTGTTCACCATTATTTGTCATGGGAACACGTGGGATGCCAAAATGGGCGAGGAATTGGTTGTGTATAAAGTCACATATTTCTTGGACTCTAATTCAGCAAATGGATTTAGTCTCGGCCCATTTGGTGAAGTAATCCACTACGACTACCATGTACTAGATATATATTTTGCATGAAGACTTTGATGTCAACACTAGAAATATTTTTCCAAGGTTGAATATGACGACGTAAAGCTAACATGAGAACTACAACAAATACGTGTTTTTAATAAAAAATGTGTATAGAAAAAGCCATGTCATGGAATGATTAGAAAAATGTTAATTTATTCCAAAGGCAACGGTCTGACCATGTCGATCCCCCATTTATCAAAGGGGCACGAGGTTGGGTTACTGTTCATAGGCTCGTTTAGGAAATGACTGGTATTAGATAATTGTAGGCATGGATCACATTCTAGCACTATGTGTTCGGTATCTGCAGCCAAATGGGGCCAAAAGTATCCTACAAGAAGAAAACAAGGGATCAAACTTTGATGTCCGTAGTGCACCCCCGCCTCTCCTTCAATTAGATCCCGTAGGAAAACAAACGCTTCAGTTTGACCAACGCACCGGAGCATGGGTCAAATGGTGCTATTTTAGTAAAGGATGTCATTGAGCATGGTGTACTTGGAAACGCGCAGTTGTAAGACCCTCCCTTTTTCCTCAGGGAGAGTGGCTTCACGCAAGTATATGAGGTATGGTTTTCACCAGTCGGCTGTTGGTTCACACCTTGCTAATGTGGAGATCTGACATTAAGTTGTCGGGCGTACGAGCTTGTTGCAAGAGGAGTAGCGAGTTGTCCCCCAAAGCGGGGATCTTGGCCAAAGCTTCAGCAGTTGTGTTGTTAACGTGTGGTACCTGGTCATAAATGATCACTGACACTTGGATTCACATTCTTTCAAGGATACAGTATTGGTGGTTTGCATCATGTTTGGAATTGTAGAGGCCATTCTCCTAATTGACCACAAGTTGGGAGTTAGATTAGACCCCCACTCCCATAGATATTGGCCAAATTATGCCACCTAAAATAGCTTAATATTTTGCAGCGTTGTTCTTAATAGGGATGTCAAACTTGATGGCTTGTCAAACCTCGTTTCCCATATGCATTTTCATAATGATACCCGCTCTGCCTCCGAGTGCATTTGTAGCCCTGTTGGGCTTCATAATCCATTTGTTTTTAGGTTTCATCCCCTTGGGACTCGGTCACGCTACCCTCAACTCGTGATGTGGAGAAATCATTAATGAAATCGATGATGGTTTAACCCTTAATTGTGGTGTGTGACTCATACTTGATGTCGTACTCTCATAGTTCCATAGATAATCTTGTTAGTCGTCCAGATACATTGGGTTTTTGCAACACAAGCCCTAGAGGATGGAGGTGAGCATGGTGATAGTGTGACTTTAGAAGTATGATTAAAATCTTTCCCGCCGCCACTACCAGACCAAGGGCCAAAATTTTCAAATTAAACTAGTAATTTTCTACTTCGATTAAATTTTTGTTGACGTAGTAGATCGGCCTCTGCCCGCCCCCTGGCTCGGTGACTAATACTTCTCTAACTAAAAAATCTTAAATGTAAGATATTGGAAGAGAGGTTCACCTGTTGTACGAGCACATATAATATTTGGTGATATAAGGTAGTTTTTAAGCGCGTTGAATGCTTCACCACACCTTTCATTCCAAGCGAATGTTTTAGCTCCCCTAAGGACTTCGAAGAAAGACTGCCTCTTATCCGATTCCTAAGAAATAAAACATGATAATGCCATCATGCACCTAATTAAGAATTGTACTTCCTTGATATTCCGTGGAGGGGGGGGGGTTTCCATCTCTAGTAATGCCCTTAATTGGTCTGGGTCAGCTTATATCCCATTCTTGTTGGGGACATAGCCAAGGAATTTCCTATTTCGAACACCAAAGGTACACATTAAAGGGTTCATCTTAAGATCAAATTTCCACATGGTGGCGAATATGTTGGTTAGTACCTCGAGTTGGAGATTCCATGTGGTTATTTTAACGAGCATGTCATTGATGTATGCCTCTGTATCATCACCGATTTGAATCTCAAAATCTGATTGACTAGACGCTGATATGTTGAACAAGCATTCTCAAGACCGAAAGGCATGGCAGTGTAACAATAAATGCTGCTCCCGGTCTGAAATTAGGAATGCTCCTCATCCTAGGGATGCATGCTAATCTAATCATGGACGGAATAAGAGTCCATTAATGAAAGATACTCATAACCCGATGCCGAGTTCACAAGTTGGTCAATACGAGGGAGTGGGAATGCGTCTTTCAGGCAGCATTGGTTGAGGTCTGGGATGTCTATGCATATTTGCATAGCCTTCTATTCTTCTTAACTAAGACCGTGTTTTTTAACCATATCGGGTAATTTTGTTTGTGGATATGCCCAAGTGGTAGGAGCTTTTCTACCTCCTTTGTAATGGCTTCGATATTCTCTCGTGAAACCAAACGACGTTTTTGTCGAATCGGCCTAACTTGTTTGTCGATGGTAAGTTCGTGGAAAATAATCGAGGGGAAGACTCTGGACACGTTGCTAGCACTCCATGCAAAAACATCCATTTATAGTCACAATAAATTAATTAAAGAATTTTAGAAAGTGGGGTCTAGTTGATTACCAATTCGAAGTCATCGAACCTCGTCCATGGTTCATCCACTTGTATTTTCAGCAGCACCTTCCGCCATATTATTCTCGCGAGGGTCTTCTATCATATTGGGCGATTAGATATGGTTTGTAAGTCGATCCCTCACCCCGTCTCCAGCTAATTTCTATCGTAGATTTTGGATGGGTCGACGACGATAGCATAACAAGTTCTTGTACTCCGCTGTCTCCCCTTGATGATCCATACTAAATTTCTGACGGGGTTTTTGTCGTACTGTCAAAAAGTACAAGAGTTAACTGTCGTTTGGTGGTATGGTAAGAGCTAAGGGTATCCGAGATTATGAAAAGCGTTTTGAGTTCTTTATTTGTGATGTCATTTCCAACTGTCATCACTGGTTCGAACATCCTCCATCAACCAGCACCCGAGTTACCATTACACAACCTATATCAAAATTCATTGTTAAAGTATCCTCATAGGGTGTCACGACCCCCCTTAGGTCGTCTTCATTGAAAATGTGATCCATCACAGGGTCACGATAATTAGGGTAGGAAGATCCCTCCACGGTGTAGTCGTCGTGGTCTACTTTGAGATGATTCATAGAGGTAAGGTTGGCGCTCATCATGGTCCTCTCCCGGAGATCGTAAATAACCATTATTGGATGCCCTTAAATACCCTCTTATCCTGCCACTACAATCTAGGGTCCTCTGGTTGACCGTCAAGCTTTTGAATTTCTGCTTTAAGCTACCATCATTCGTCGGTTAGGTGACCGTGATCATTATGATAGGAGCAGAATTGTCTATTTGAGCGCTTGTAATCAGGAGCGCTCATGTTGCACGAAGGATGATATCCAGTATATCCCTTCCTACTGCCGTATAAATCACTGATATCATTTCTGTCAATAGAGTAAACCGACGTATTGGATTATCATAATAAGCCGCCCTATGGTTTGAAGAGCTCATCAGGTCGTCGTGACGTCCACTGTCATCAACTCGCCCGTATTCCTAACGTTACTCTTCAATGAATCTCCCCCTTTTGTACAAATTTATAACTGAATCTCTCTCCTACTTGGGTTCTTTGTTTCCCATAGACCAATCTCTGAAGGTGTTCCAGAATCCTGCAAAATCATGTATAGACCCTTTTGGTAAATCACTAAACCTGTCCATAGCGTTACCTTTGAGAGTCATCCAAATCATGGCATCATCTGGGTGGAACGCAATCTTTATGTTTTGAAACTACTCTAGGTGTCTTTCGGGATCCTTGGTACCGTCGTAGACCTCCTTTGTGAATTGGCCGAATACGCTTGGGAGCTGAGGTTCAACAATCCTCTTCATGAAAGGGGATTCCTTGATAATGTAAGGTGACATCTTGGGGTGAAGCTAGTCTTACTGGACGATGTTGTTTCCTTTATATTGTTTGCGCACAGTCTAGCTCATCTCGCGAGCTTGCCCTTGATTCTTGAATCACTTATTTTTTCTACAATTTCTCCCTCCCATTCACTGGGTTCCACCTGGTTCAAGGATTCGCTTCCTCGACTTACTTTTCTGGCCTCTGCATTCGACCCCCTCTTATAATGACCATCATCTCATACCTTCACAGTTAGCATCTTCAAAACGTCACCCATTTTGGCTAACGTAGGAGCCTCCCTTAGATCATCTATCTCATTCGATTCCACACAAGACTCTACGAATTGCTATTCTTCTCCAGTTCCCGCTGCTTCTAGTGATTTTGGAGCGAGAGTAGTGATATAACATTCACTTGCCACCTTTTGGTTACTTCAGACCACTCCTACTTGACTTTCTACAAAATATTTCAAACATTGGTGAAAAATTAATGCTATTGCGTGCATCCTAGATAACCAAGATCTACCAAATATCTTATTATAAACAACCAAGTACTACAAATAAAACCCTTACTATTTTCTTAAATCACCTTTTTCCTAGCAATGCCTCACCTTCAAATTCCCCAATACCTCATAAGAGTTTCCCGTAAACCCCACTATGGCTCTATTTAAACGTTGAATAACCGAAAGATTTTTATTTATTTATAGGCAAATAAAAATAAAATATTTTCCGTTCTTTGTATTTCACTTCCTTCAATAAATGCTCCTACTACCACAACATTTTCATGAGGGCCACCAATTTCCCTTAGGTCATCCTCGTCAAACACAATAAAAGAAGAAGGGTTCTGATAGAGGTGTGTAGAATATCTTCCCTTCTAACTGATTCGTCAAACTGTTACATGTTTTTTCACGGAGCAGGTTGATGGCGCAGTTACCGTATCTCCCCCAAAAATAGTTAAAGATTCGAAGTAGTTGCATAGTTCAGATACTCTCGTTTTTCTTTCATTTATCACACCGACTTGATTATTGATCTAGATCGGGGTCTAAGTACTTTGAATCTACATTGAATTATTCCACAATTACCATCACATGTTCTTGTTTAGATGCTTCCAAAATTTGTTTTTGAACATTTGTAAACGTAACTTGGGTTGTACTTGCACTTGGCTAAGCACAAGTAATAGTTTTCTTGTTACCTCCTAGTTATTTTAACAAAAGTGGACAATCATCCGCTTTTAATCAACGTTTGCACCTCTTGCTTTAGGGAAATGCAATCTTTGGTATCATGGCCCACATCATTGTGGTACCTACAAAAGCGGGTGTTTTGATTTTCTCAAAGGGATTGAATTGGCGTTGGCCTTCCAGAAATGGCACAATATTATTGGTTCTATCATAAATAGTGGCTACATTTTCAACTAATTCTGCAAACCATTCAGGTTAAACCCAATGATTCCCCTTTTGTGTAGATTGTTGGCCATGATTTGATTGACTCTTTCAAGGTCGATGTAAATATTTTATGGATTTCTTAGGACGGTAGTTAAGCATAGCTTGAGTACTAGATTGTGGGATAGAAGCTATGGGAACAGATTTATTCTACCAAGGTAATCTTGACCTCTTGGTTTCCTCCACAATGATTTTATTTCTCACCTGGTTCAGTAATCCTCCCCAAGTCATCACTTTATTCCAATTAACTGAATCAACCAAATCGACTCACATTAAGCCATGTATAAGAGAAAAAATAATAACTTGCTCAAAATAATCAGCAAGTTCATTCTTTGTATTCACAAAACGGTTGATGTAATCCTTTAACGACTCATTTGATTCTTGTGCGCAATTAATTATGGTGTTGTCATTTCTTTTGAGATTTTTAATCCGTATAGACTACCTTTGGTACATCATCTAAAATATGCCAAAAATATTTATGGACCCTTGTGGCAATCTGTTAAACCATTTTAGGGAACTTTATTTGAAAGTTTGTGAAAAGTCCTTACACAACAGCTTATAATTGTCATTAAAATTCATCATAAAAAATTTAAATTGTTCGAGGTAATTATCAAGATCTTGAATTCTATCATTTTTCTTCATTTTGGCGCTATCAAAACGCCTATGTAGATGTCCACAAAGAATTCTTGAAGATAGAGTTGTTTGCCTTTAATTATGTCATTGGCTAAACATATAATCCGTGCTGGAAGTGGAAAATATAATTGGTTCGGACTGAACGATAAATTGATCACTTAACAGATGATCAATGTTGTGGTTTGTCGACACTTTCACCTTACCTTGATAACCTTTCTTTTTCCCTATGCGCTTTCTATCCATTTTCTTCCCCTTTAAATCCTATTTACTTAACATTTCTTAGAATGTTTTTTAGTTAATCAATCTTTCTTCTTTTTATTATCGTGGTCAGTACTTGACGAGGAAGAAGAGATACTTGAATCTGATTCTGTGGTTGATTTTCCAACAGAATCCGTTGTGTTCGACAATTGTTTAGCATGATGTTCCTTTTTTGTTCCTTATACGAGATTTTGGGGACTGATCACTTTCATCTTTTTTGTGGTTGTCATCTGGCTTATCGATACTGGAATATCCTAATGAATTCCTTTGGGCTTTAAAGCTTCAATCTCTGCCAGCAGTTGATCATGCTCTTCTTACAAAAAAAGTGTTTCTTTTATATTATGATTTACATGAGACGTATTAGTGTGCTCATTATCACCTCTTACCACCTCATTCTCAGGAGGGAGATCAATTTGCATGTCGGGATCCATACCTTAAAGAAATTCGAAGCACGATAGGTTTTGAATATGGTTATTCGGGCACCTCACGCTCCCACAGTATTCATCAATTTGGTGTGGATTATTCCTGATTGAAAGGTATGGTAGTAATTTCGATGGTTAGGTATTAATTTTTGGGTAAATGATAAATAGATAATAAAGATTCTTGTTATTATTAGTAGAGAGATAAAATCAACCAACCTATTAAATTTTATTTTTGGCTCTATTTATAATACTACAAAGATCTATGGTCCAATCGGATCGGTTAATACACCTGGGTCAGCTTCGTGGGCTTGGAGGCCCAAGAGTAAGTGAAGTAGGTACTCAGCTTACTATACTAGACACATAGCTTACTCGACATTGTTTGTATTACAAGTCTAAATTTCCCTCTAAGAAATATCCGAACCACTTTACCTTATTGGCCTCCAACAGATTTTGACCCTATCAACCATCATTAGACTAGATTTTTGTGCTTCTTTGTGACTATCATTCCTAACGACGGTGCAAAATTTGTTAAGGTAAATATTCACGAGTATATGGTAAATAGATTTATTAATCCAAGAAGAAAGATACATTTTCATCGTAATGATCCTATTTATACAGTTTCTTATTACACCTTGTCCCTCCCAATAATCGTGTAATGGTTTTGTTTAAACGTGGACCATTTTTTATGAATGTTGATGAGTCCGAATGTTGCTACCTCTCCGGACAGGGACAGTTCGGACTAAGATCACCAGACCGGACAGGGCAGTTCGAACACCTAGCCCATTGGACTGTTCGAACTATGACTAAAGTACTTAAAAACCTAAACACTTCTTGACTAAGCAGCTTGCTCTTCTACTAAGAGCTCACGGGTCTTTGAACATGATCCGAGTCCATTAAACATGACCTGAAAACCCATAAAGCCCAAATGTAAGGGTATAAATACCCAACCACCTACATTAAATATGAATAATGAAAATTAAATACAACCAGGCTGCTTAATTCTCCCTCTACCCTCTACTCAAACATTAAACATTTACCAACCTTCACAAACTCTAAACAAATTACAAAATTACCCTCAAACAAAAATTAACCATACCAAATTGGCGACCACAGTGGGAGCACGACGGTGCCTGAATCAAGCTTTCGAAACCAACAAGAAAAATCAGTCCAAATGAATCCGGACGCCCCGGAAGTACCAGCAGCTTTGCTTGAAGTGGTGGGTGAGAACGATGAGGACACCATCGAAGAGCGTGATAGATTAAAGGGCGAGATAGAAGCTCTGAGGGCAGAAAAGGCTAAGATGGGCATGAAAGAAAAATCAAAAGCATCAGTTACTCATCATACCGATAACCCTAGAGAGCATGAGCCTTCAAAGACTCATGTGAGTACCAAAAAGACTCATGCCATCTCCAAAACATCTCACCGGTCTAAGCCAGTGGAGAGTTTTGACTCATGCTCAGAGTCTTCTGATAGCTCATCGGATGAGGAAGGAGTTGAAGAGTCCTTGTCCTCTAGCAGTGATGAGGGCCGAACTAAAAAGAAGCAAAAGCTGGTCAAAAAATATTCAAGGAAAATGGATGGACATGGAAAGTTGAAGAAGAATATTGGCAAATGGTCATCTCACAGCCGGAGGCACGTAGATCGGATGCTGATGGATCCTTTTGCTTTCCACGATGAACCAGGTATCTTTGCAACTCCCAATGAAGATATTGTGTTCAGTCGTGGCCAAAATTGGAGGCAATCTCCATTGTCTTCCAAAATTCTGTCCGGAATCCTCCCTAAGAGGTTTGATAGCACTAAAATGGAAAAGTACGATTTCAGTATTGATCCGGACAACCATTTGGAGCAATTTAAAAACTTCATGATGAACTTTGATGATGATGATGACAAGCTACTTTGTAGAGCATTCTCCCAATCCTTTACGGGGAGTGCTCTAAAATGGTATAACAGCCTACCACAAGGCTGCATCAAGAATTTTGATACCTTTTGGGTGGCCTTTCGAAGGCAGTTTGTTGGGAGTAAAGAGTTGAAGGGCAATGGGGACACAATAATCCATTGTGCCTAGGAGCCGAACGAATCATTGAAAGAATATATAAGTCGTTTTGTAAACACCAAGAATGGGCTGGCTGATTGCTTCGAGCAAGTAGCAATAGCATCCTTGAGACAGGGCTTAAACCCTAGAAATTTGGCTGATTCGGTGACCAGAAAGAAAGCCATGACTTGGGGAGGTTTACTGAATCAGGTTGGAAAGCAGATTAACGTTGATGAAACAAAGAAAACTAGGGTGCACAGGCAGGTGAGGTCTACCCCGGTTGCACCAAACCCCAATAAGAATCAGTCCGGGAACAAAGCAAAGGAGACCGGACAGGGGCATAGCAGGGCTAAAGCTCAATCTCAACCAGCTACACCTACTCAGAGTAAAAAATCTAGAACTAAGAGAGGACCTTGGGTCCAACCGGAGTGGTTTGCAGAATTGAAAGAAAGTGTGGCCACCATTTATGATAAAACAAAGGAAGAGGTACACCATTTATAATAAGTTTGATTGTGTGAAAAAACAAAATACATCTTTTTTTTAATGAAAATACGTTTTAATTAGGTGTGAAACAATTAATTTATTTATATTTGTGAAATTATGTGTATTTAAAAGTTGATTTTTTTTGTAAAAGAAATGAACTGTGTTCTACTTGTTGAATTACATCTAATTTGGTTGCTAAATAATTACACTGTTTTAGTTGCGTAATTAGAAGTAAATGAGTTGCGTAAATAAGAAGAAATAGTTACAGAAACGGTTGTGTTCCAGATGCGGAATAACACGTAATTTAGTTTCTAAAAAGAAAATGTGTTCAAGTTGCAGAATTACGTGTAATTGGGTTGTTGAAAACATATTGTGTGCAAGTTGCGAAATTATGCGCAAATATTTTGCTTAAATATGAAGAAAATAGTTGCAGAAATATGACTTTGATTTCTAAATAAGTTTGATTGTGTGAAAAAATAAAACACCGCTCAAATTTATAAAAATAAAAGTTACTTGGGTATGACATAATTAATTTATTTGTATTTGTGAAAATATGTGTATTTTTATGTTGTGTTTAAAAAATAAAATTGATTTGTATTCTACTTGCGGAATTACGTGTAATTTGGTTGCTAACAAATAATTGTGTTCTAATTGTGTAGTTACATACAAATGAGTTGTGTAAATAAGAATAAATTAGTTGCAGAAATTTTGGTTGCTCAATAAGTCTGATTTTGTGAAAACAAACACATCCTGTTTTTGTGAAAATAAGTGTTAATTGGGCGTAAAACAACTAGCATTTTTTATTTACAAAAATATTTGCATTTTTATGGTGTTTTTTTAAATGAACTCTGTTCTAGTTGCGGAAATACGTGTATTGGTTGCGAAATTAGTTTGGAAAAAATAGTTGTGTTTCAGTTACAGAATTACGTGTAATTTGGTTACTAAAAAGAAATTACATGTAATTTGGTTGCGAAAAAAAAACTTCAAAAATATCACTCATGGATTTTGTTTTGTTTGTCTTTAAAATATATATCTTCTTTTAAAAAATATAATATTAAAAGCGGTTTTCTCTCTCCTCTCTAACCCTAGAAGGCGCTGCCCTTCTAGTTGTTCATTTTTCTCTCTCCAGATTTCTTTAAATGCGTTTTTGGCTCTCGCAATTCTTTTTGTCCATAAGTACATTCCAGCTACTTTGATTTCTCGTTTAAGTTTTGTTTTTACAACCGGCAGTGTCCTGACTATTTTCTAGTTGGTTTCTTTCCCTTTTATTTTTCTACTTCGTTTTGGTTTGCCATGATCAGATTCTATGATGTGAAGTCTACGGTGTTCTGTAGTTCCTCCGGTTTTCTTTAATATTTTTCTACTTTAATATCGGATTTGCATTCTTTTTAAGTGTATTTTTCGAGTAAGTGTCTATGTTGTTTGACGTCTATGTTTTTTATCTATTTGAATTTTTCGTGTATTATTATGTCGTGTTTTGCGGGTGATGCTTCCCTCACTCGATACTCTTATATCTGGGATCCGAGATAATGGTTTCGGTCAGATCTGGTTGGTATATCCAAAAATTTTGGTATATTTTCTACTTGTTTGGATTGTATGATGTTGGTGTTACTGGACCAGTCTTCTTTTTCAGTATGAACTGGGTTGATTGATTCGGTGATGGAATTGGATAATCTTTTTTTACATTTCGTTTTAGATATGTCGGATTTGTCTTTAATGTATTTCTCTTATAATTGATTTTATTTTCCTGATGTATTTACGTGCCTGAATGTGTTTCGAATGTATTTATATGCTTTATGATTTTCTCTACTAACTTGTAAATCTATTTATTATATATTTAATATTTTTTCAAAAAAAAATATATCTTATTTTTAAAGACAAACAAAATCAGATTTATAAGTGATATATATATATATAAACAAACTGAATTAGATTTTGAAAAGATTTAGAGTTTTGAATGTTAAAAATAATTAATTATTAAGTCTATACGTGTTTTTTTTTTCGAAGGGAACCCGCAGCCGCTACTCAGAGTGCAATGAGTGCGCACAGGGTAAACCCTCAGTCTGACGCGATAGCCTGCAAACCAACGCCAGAAGGTAAACCACACAAGGTGACAGGCTCAGCCGAGAAAGCGTATGTAGAGGGACTCGAACTCATGACCTTTTGGTTATAAGAATGCCTTACTCAACCAACTCGGCTACCCCCTTGGGGGCTAAAATTTGAACACTCTTACCACTTAAGTCTATACGTGTTTCTATGTTTGTTAGAAGAGATTTATGTTTTATGTTTTGGTAAACTTCAGTAATTGTTTATTATTTTAAAAACCTATTAAAGACCCAATACCCAAAGTATTATCCATTTAAGACCCATATTTTCATATATCTCCAAGAAAGACACGTTTTGTGAAATATTTACTATTAAAGACCCAATAATACCCTAAGTACCCCTGCTCTATAATATAAAAGGCTTTTAGACCCATTCTTCACCTTTTTCCTAATTTTCTCTTTCTCTCTCTCTTCGTGAATAGAACAACTCTGTATTAGGCGATTCTTTCATTTTTTACTCGATTTTTTGTTTTTCTTTTGTTTTCATATGATTTTGATTTGTGTTTTTACTTGATTATGCGAAGATACCCAATGTTTTGTGTGTTTGAAACTCGAATTTGAGCTCGAAATTGCTGTTTTTTAAGTTATGTTTTCGTTCGTTTTCGTGGTGTTTCGAGTCAAATTTTTTGTTAGTTTTGAGTTTGAATTATAGTAATGTAGTTTATTTGTAGCATTGTATTAGTGTTTTGTTGATTTTAGTGTTTTATTTTGTGTTTTTGGGATTTTCAGTCGCGTAATAGGTTCTAGGGTTTCAGTGAAGGAGATGCGAAACTTGTATGTTTTTTCACTGGTAGATGCAAAACATATTTTGTAATAGATGCGAAATGTTTGGATCTGTACTTACTGATAGTTACGAAATGTGTAATCCTTCTGGAATGGTAGATGAAAAAAAAACATGTTCTTGATAGATGCGAAACGTTATTTGTTCTATTTGTTTTTAATTCATAACATATCATGAGTGGTACTAGTTTGTTCGTCTTAAAAAAAAAACCAACGGTATTTTCGGATTTGTTTTTCGACTTACGGTTTAAAAGATACAGACTTTTAAAGTTTTAAAAATTTTAGGGTTTCGCGAAGAAGATGCGAAACCTTCTTCTTTATGATAGATGCGAAACCTGTTTTGTTGTGCTGGATGCGAAACCTTATTTATTTTGCTAGATGCAAAACCTTCTTTATTTTGATAGATGCGAAACCTTCTTTATTTTGCTAGATGAGAAACCTCTTTGTTTTGATAGATGCGAAACCTTCTTTAGTTTGATAGATGCGAAACCAGTCACTAGATGCGAAATTATATAACTCAGAAACGTGTGTAAAAAAAATATTGTTTAAAAAAAATTCAAAACATATCATGAATGGAACTAGTTTTGTTCGTCTTAAAAAAACAAAATTAATGGTATTTTCAGACTCTTTTTCCGAGTTACGGTTTAAAAGATACGGACCTTTAAAAATTAAAAAAAAAATTAAAGAAATAAAATTTGGTTGGTGTATTTTATATAGAAGAGTATTTAAGGTATAAAGTCCCTTAAATGTTTTTGGTCTTTATCCGTAATATGTTTGTTAAATTGGTCTTTATCTTAAATTTTTTATGAATTTTAAAATATGATTATATTTAGTTATTAAAAAAACATAAAAATATAATCAAATATTAAAACTTTCAAACTAAAATTTTAAATCCTTAATCATAAATTTTATATTTATTATTTATTAGAAAACATCCCAAATTAAAATTTTGGATTTATAATCATAAATACCAAATTTATTATTTATTATAAACAATTTTCTTTGATGAAATATAAAAAACACCAACTCTATTGATTATAGAAATATAAACTAATTATTATGTACTTTATTAACTATCATTTTTTATTATATACGTATTAAATCAATTAAATATTAAAATATTAAAATTTAATCAAATTATATTGTATATTAACTATATAATTATGTTTAGTCATTAAAAAAACATAAAAATATAATCAAATATAAAAACTGTCAAACTAAAATTTTAAATCCTTAATCATAAATATTTAATTTATTATTTATTAGAAAACATCCCGAAATAAAATTTTGGATTTATAATCATAAGTACCCAATTTATTATTTATTATAAACAATTTTCTTTGATGAAATATTAAAAACACCAACTCTATTGATTATAGAAATATAAACTAATTAATATGCTAATTATAATATTTCAAGATGTTTTTTTGTCTTAAATGAGTCGATGACATATCCATTTACTTTTATTAACTATCATTTTTTATTGTATATACGTATTAAATTAATTAAATTTTAAAACATTAAATAATAAATAAGCATGTCTTCAAAAATTTAAATTTAATTTTTTTTAAATAACACCAATCATTATTTGTAAAAATTGTAAAAGATTATTAATAAAAATAACTATAAAAGTTAAAATCAAATATTTGTAAACTAAAATATATCTATTTTGTTACCAATTTAAATACCACCACATAATTTATATATAACTATTCATCAACTAATAATTAACTTTTATATTTTTTTCATATGGACGATTTCGAGTGAGATTGTCGAGATATCATGAAAAGTTACGAAGGAAAAAGTGTTGTTATTTGAGAATGATAATAAAAATTAAATGAACATGTATTTTACCCATGGTCATTGAGTCTCTATTTATAGGCCTAAGTTATATAATATGTCTCCGAGATATTGAAAAGTTTGATATTATCTTTTTGTAACCATCTAGATATCATAAATGTGACTAAGTTTTCTATATTTTTAGTAATTAAATGGTTGATGTGAATATTGGCGGGTTAGACTATTTACACCCTTATCAATAGCTTTTTTTTAGTAATTGGGCAAGTAGACTAACTTTGATTGTCCGAAGCATCTGCTGACATTGGCCAAAACATCTCTTGACGTTGACCGAGAATTGTAACCTTGAACTTGTTGTGTTTTGAAGCTTTGTATTCAAACTCGAAGCTACTATATCTTATATATTTTACATATTGAAATGTTTATACCAGTCATTTTTTGTTAGACTCTTAAGATTCTTAAGTCATGCATATTCTAATATATCATACTCAAAATGTTACCAACAGTTTAGTACAAACCAAATACGTCTTTGATTTGGTTTGTATAAAACTGTTCATGATGTATAAAAAACATTCGTCGGCCAAAGTCTCTCATGATAATAAAAAAACTATATTTTACCAAGGGAAAGAGTAAAACTAACGGTAATATGATGCGATAATATCAATACTTACTTCTTATTTATTAACTTATTTTTATCACTGCTAGCTTCAGATTGCTTTACTTCTTACAGTGTAGGAAAGTCTCTTCTTTTAGGAAGACGTGTGAACTACCTTCACCATCTCGATTCGTTTCCCTCCATACTTCTTATCATGAAAGTGAATCCAAATCATAGGAAAAAACAAATCGACGGTTGAAATTTATTTATATCTTTGGGTATAAATAATGTTCGTGTCATTACTTTTCTTTTTCTTTTTTCACTTTAACATTGTTCCTTTTATCTTTTTCTACTAGTTTCTTGAGTTTCTTAAATCAGTTACTGTCTTGTTATTTTTGTAATAAATTTTTATTTTTTCTTATAAATGGGAAAGATGGGTGAAGATATTGACTACTCAGATAATCAAAATAATCATAATATCGGTCATATGGGGTAGAATCTTCTTATCTAGGAGAAGTTTGTAACAATTACACCCCCAATTTGTCAAACAACCCAAAAGAAGATAATAGTTACGATGAACAATGATAAATAGTTTAAAACTATTTCCATTCTCTTTTATGTTTCTTACTCCTTCACTCTTGAAGGTGTGAATCTTTTGATAACAAGAGGTAGTATCCAACGTGCGTAGTCCTAGAGATGAGCAGAGGTAGAATTTGAATCTTTGAACAAAATATGGATGAAAAGCATCGTGGGGCATTTATATCGGTATCCTACCACATGATGTCAACATTATGTTTCGTATAAATCAAGAAAATCTCTTTGACGCTCGTGCAAATGAATTTATTTTCTTTAATTATTGTCTTGATCATGGGCTTTTGTTCTCTCCCTTCAAACCATGTCAATTATTTTTAAGTGAAAAACATTTTTCCTAACCCACATGTTCCCAATTTTTTGGAGTCTTAATTTATTGGCAAATGGACTCCTTACCTTCGTCAATGTTTCTAGCTGAAATATCAACCCATGCTTCCACTTCTTGATGAATTTATATGCAAATATTATTACTTATCAACCGAAATTGGATTTCCAAACATAAGAATATACCTTTTCGACAAACATTTCTTCTTTAATTCTTTCGTGTGTTTTTAATTGTTTATATTTTATTTTCTCATTCTTTTTATATTGTTAAGATTTATTTTGATGGAAAAATAGATGAACGTACTCGCAGGAAGTAGACTCAACTGGTGGATGAGGTCCAAGTTTGGACATTTCTAATTCTCTATCGTACTCGAGGAATTTTTCCGTAACGGGTTATGGTCGAGTGTTGTTGTGTTAGTCATTTTTTCTGTTAATGCTTCCCCTAAGGAAGATGTTCTAATAAATACCTTCTTTGGTGAAGAAGTATGTTGAGAAATAATCTCTGAAGAAGAAAGATTTAGAGAAAATAATTTCAAGAAACAATATTTGTGGAAAATGTTCTTCTATGATGTAATTGCTTAAATCGAAGCACGAAGGTTCATGGAAACTATATGTTGTTCTTTCGGATGCTATGAAGGCTAAATGTAAGGCTTATGATTACTTATGAGGAAGCATACAAAAATTGGTTCAAAGATCCAAAATACAAACGAGAGACGGGGGGCTAGAAAATCACAAATTCATAAGAAAGTTGGATAATTATAACATATTATTCTTAAGAGAGGTATGTCACTCTTCATTATTATTTTACTATTTAATCATATTTTCGAAGTATTAGATTATGCTATCTATCTCGGTAAAAATACCATAACCACTTTTTAATTTTGAAAAACACACTAGTTATACTAACACTATACTACTTACCCATGTACTATTTTTATTTTGGTAAAATAAAGTTTTGTTTCAAAACAAGTGTTTACAGACGAAAGTTTTACTGAGGTATGAGTAAAATGATTTTTAAACCGATATCTCCGTAGCCACCTCCGTTTAGCTAAAAGTAATTGGTATGATATTATACAAGATAAAAGAACATACGCAAAACAAAGTTCATAAATCCACCAAATTTAAACCCTACCATTTAGGTCAAATAGGACACAAAATTTAAAAAAACTTAGAGGATCAATTACCTAATTACCTAACTATATCGGATATCGGAAGCTCGATTTTTCATTCCAAACAATTTAAATTTCAAAAATTCGTCTGTTGGACAAAACTCTATATTACAACAATTCAATTTCAACCATGCTCTGATTGGATAAAAAATGAGATTTTAATAAAACAGTACTAGGCAAACAAAATAGTCTAGAGGTCTACCACCTTTCTCAACGGAGAATATCATACATCAATTCATATCGTCTCTTAATTTGTTATAAAAAACTTAAAAACAAAGACTTCTAATAAAAACTAATTATGTAAATTAACGAAACTTTATAAAAATAAATAAAATATTAATTAATAACACGTTATAATATAAATTAGGACAAGTATATTATATCAATTTTAGATAAGAATACCTCAAAAAATAAATTTGAAATTTAAAAATAATATGTTTAATACATTTTCAAAAACATGATATAATATAACCAAATGATATAAATAAAATACGTAGAGCATATAACCATAAACTTAATCACACAACTTTTACTTCTATAACTTTAGAGAATTTAGTATTATTTTGCTGTAAAACATTAAGATTTTATATAAACCAAACCAACTTTTGACACCAAAATCTCATTCATAGTACTATTTTGTAGATTGAAATGTGTGTGTTTATTTGAATATTTATAAATAAAAATAAACATTTTTTTCACAATCAAATCATTATAATGTCTATTATATAGCTTACAAATAATAATTAAATTGTTTTCTATAGTTTAATATAACACAAAAGAAAAAATTGCTCAAAAAAACACATTTCATTCTTCTTAAATACATTTCTAAATATTCTCATATATTATTCTTTTATATAAAATTATATGATTGTAAAATTTCGACAAACATTTGTTTCTATAATTTAAACAAAATAATTTTCAAAATCAAAACAAACCCTAAAATAAATAAATAAAACACAATTAATTACTATACATTATTTTATAATATTTATAATATTGCAATAAAACAAAAACAAAATTACTCAATAAAATTTGAAAACAAAAATAAAAAAATTCATTAAAAATGATACTATAATTTATTTCACTCAAATGTAAAAATAAATTAAAATTAAAAAAACAAAATGATAAATGAATTATAAATATGTGATCAAAATATACATTAAAATCTGAATCTAATCCATAACGTTTTTTTCTAAACGATTGGATCTTTTATTTCACAAAATTAAGACACTACAAGGGGTTGTCTGAAACAACTTATCAGACATGAACTAGGTTTCATGCCCAAAGCAAACAAAGCTGCCAATTGAGGGGGCAAAAGTCACAAAATCAAGACAAAACTATACCAATCGATACAACTCCTTCAACAACCATTTAGAATACCATATGAATAGCTTGAAATTAAAGAATTAGGCCACGACAATCTTGAAACAATAGAAGTATGCCCGAGTCTACTTGAAGAAGAAAGGTACCAGGTAAGAGAGCTATTTGATTCTAATTAATTAGGATCCAAAATCAATTATAGTCAAGGGTTCCTTTTAAGGAATGGAATCCCTTCTCAAATACTCAGTTCTCAATCCTTCGAACAAAGTGATTGCTTTGAGAAATCTAGGACCATCAGTTTGATCAAAATCCATATTTTGATTAGATTTAAGGGTTGCCTTTGCAATCCAATCAGTTGCCTCATATTGCTCTCGGAAAATGTGAATTAGATTCATGTTAGATGAAATTAGTTTACGGCAAGAGCATAAAATTTCTTTAAAAACAAAGGTATTCTCCCATGGAGAATACTATTAATAATGATACTTGAGTTAGTTTCAATATCCAGCTGATTTATCCTTTTATAGTAACAGAGAGATAAACCATCAAATAAGGCGCTATACTCAGCCACCACCAGAATACTCTTGCCATTGAGACACCCATAACCAAATAAAATGTTACCCTCACTATCACGGACTAAACCACCACCACTTCACTCGCCATATTGGCTACAAGCTCCGTCGCAGTTTAACTTGTATTTGTTAAGTTTAGGATTTACCCAAGAAAGAGATAAAGAAATCCTGGACTTGTTAAGATATTTTTTACAGCCTAATAATGGACCAGATTTGTTATCCAAACCTCAGTGACTTCTCTAGAGGAGGTTGGCTCTATCAAGACCAGACATAATGTGGATAATTAAATTTGATCATGGCTTTAGAATTAATATTCTGGCCATAATGCTTCTTCTTATTTTTTGAGAACCATATAACCTAGGCAATGATTAGGGGTACAACAAATGTAATGTGGAACAATTAATTTAACTTTGGTAACTTATCAGCACCATCAATAATCTTGTAATCTAATCTAATCCATAACTTAGTTATGAATAAAAACAGAATGAAAAACAATCTATTTTTTTACATCGACGAAAAATAAACCATATTGAGTTTGGTAAAAAATGTAAATATCGTGAACACAATACTTTCTTTTTAGAAGTTAAAAGTATAGTGAAAATAAATTTTGGTGAAGTTTTTTTGTTAGATATAATTTTTCGAAAATAGAAGATGATTGGAGAAACGAAAATTGTTGAAAAATGAAATAAAAAACCGTTGTCTAGAGGTTGACAAGTTTCAAAATGGTTAGCTGAAACTTTTATACTTGATGAGAGTAATGCAGTGAGTTTTTAAATTATGGGTATTTGGTTAAGAATGAATGGAATAGTGGCAACAACATATAACCATAGGTTTAATTAGTTTCCTAAAAAGTAGAGGAAGTTATATAGTCACTATAAATATGGAAAAAAAGAATTTGAAAGAGAAATAAAATAAATTGTAAATAAGACAAAACCTTATGTATTGAGAACTCATGGTCTATTCATAGAGATACTTTGAGTAATAAGATGTTATGGGCTTATGACTTTTATCAATTATAGTTATCGAACATGAATTTAAACCTTACAAGTTTATATTCCCGCCCAAACCTTATTTGTTTACAAATTTAGCATGCTACCCATATTAGTCATTCTAATGTCAAATAATCAAAATTCTTATTTTACTATGGGTAAATTAATGCGATATACCTTACCGTTTATGACCTCATTAATATGCCTCATTCTTGTTGCAAAATAATTGAGGAAAGACAATAGTCTGGAGTTGTTTTTCTTTTGTCGAGATGCTTATTTTCAACGCTTGATCATGTTTATCCAAGTTCGAGAGTTTGAAATCTTGAATAAAAAAAACTCTTATCAAACTCGTTATATGTCGGTCCAAACCTCCATCGAGGATAAAAAAAACTATATTGTATCGAAGAGAAAGTAGTTCGAGCATAAGTATAATTTCATTTTTGTAATTTTTTGTTATCCGATTATCTCATAAGTATAATCTTCAATCGGTTAAAAATTAACAATATGATGGGCAAAATCACAATTGTATGATTTATGTTGTAGTTTTGGGAATCAATCTAATTATTAAATCCGAAATTTAATATATATATATATATATATATATATATATATATAATATTAGTTAACAAAAAAATGAATATAAAATTTAATTTATAATCCAAAAGATCAAGCTTATCTGAAAAAATAATAAAACTGAAATTGAATAATAAATAAATTAGTTATCGGGTTTAAAGAACATCAATATTAAAACAATTTCATGGTCGTAACATGTATATACATCTTATTAAGAATTTTAAACAATTGACTAAATTACATCTAAACGGATTTTTTCAAAGTCATTTTTTCTTTTAGAGTGTTGTTTTTATCTCTCAATCATGAAAACTAACCTTCTTGTATGAGTGTTTATATCTCTAATCTTTTACCTCCTAAAATTGAATCATAAGATCTAAGAACCTAGTTCAAGTTCAGACTTGGGTCATGACCGTAGCACACTACTTATTCAACCTAATGATATTAGTATAGATCTTAACTAGGTGTCACCTTTCAGTTTCAACCAAAATCTATTATCAATCAATTAATCTCGTAAGAAAAAAGAAAACATTATGTTCACTAATAATACTAAATATATATATATATATATATATAAGAAATTAATACTAAAATATGATTTTAGAAGCTTGTATGTTTATGAAATCTATATATTAAAGACTTTATCAATTTATGAGACATCAAATGTGAAGCGTTTGTGTCATAAATTTGATGATGATAATTAAAAGCAAAATTATCACGTGCTAAAGAATGAAGAAATCATTTGGCAGATGTATATGGTTAGGATAACTCTAATTACTATGGCACACATGTTGCTACCTCTTGAGATTCGATGCTTATAGCAGTTGCATGTGTTTAAATCTAGGCCACACATCTAACACAAATCTAGACCTTTTATTAATTTTTTAAATCAAATGATAAATTTCTTCACCTCTTGCTTAAATAACCTATTTCTTATTCATTTCATCATTTTTTTTTCTCAATTTTGATATTTTTTTCTCCTGATTTTTTTTATCGTGTTTACTATCTTTTTCTTTTTTGAATTTTTATACTTTAAGCTACCTTCACATTCTTCTCCTTAAAATTTTCTCTTTAAACCTACTTTATTCGTTAAAATTGGATATATAATTATAGGTTTGCATCTGCACAGTTCAGAGAAAGAAGGCTATGCCAAAGAAGGCTATGACTGTCAGACGCTCATTTGGAGAGAATTCTGACAATCCTTCTCAAGAAAATAGTGAATATAATCTGTATATAATAGGGTTTCACGAGGCTCTTGGCAGGTGATGCCATCATTCTGACGGTTTGGGTGTGATTCAGATAATCTACGTACCTTTAGTTATAGACTGTTTGGTTAAGTTATCGTTATAAGTGATATTAATTAGGGTGTTTATATAGAAATTACAGAGGCCATATCTTCTTCTTCCCTGGAAAATGTTAAGATCGAATGGTCTAGAAAACCTATGAAACCTGCAATTTGTTAGATGGATTTATTGACTTAAGTGATGTACTATTTTACAGACCGAGAAGTGTATGTACATCAAATTAAAAAATCTTCCACCATCAGCCTAATGGTGACCAAATATTTTCAATCCAACTAACCAATCTTGATCTTCTGTTATTGTCTTTGTTTCTTCTTCGCCAAAAGAGGATGTATCTAAATTGAAATGAGTCTCCAGTTGCACCCACAGACACAAGTTTGATTTGGAAATTCATAAGACATATCATATTCAATACATTTTGACGTCTTCACCAGTTTGTTTGATTTTAAGGTTCTCTTTCTTCTATACCAGGAGCTCATATCCTTCTTCACGCCACTTCGTATATACGTATTGAATCAATGAAGGATCATCATAGCTTCAGTAATATCTTAAAGGTTTTCAGTTAGGGCATTTAGTATTAAATATTTTACCTCGCTAATAACTATTACTTCCAGGTGGACAATCCCTTACTTATACATGATAGTTAATAGTGACGCTAAAATCATCTCCAATATTCAGTATTGAGATAAATTATCGGACATGGATTTTTTCAATGTTATTATCAGTTGAGAAACATGCAGGGACGAGTTTAAGTCATTATTGTCTAGACGCTGAAAAATATTAAGTAAGTATTTTTACTTCTTTTTTTCTTTTGATAAAATTTATATATGCGTGATTTATACGACTCAATTTTGATCGACTATTTTAAAAATGAGAAATCACGATGATTGTGCATAATATGAAAACAAATTATTCTACCTCTTCTGTCAAACTAAGGCTAAGTATGTTGATCTTGTAGATTTTGTCATCTCGAAATTGCTAAATTTGCACAAGTTAATCTTGATCTTGAAAACCTTATGGATTTCTGGTTTTTTGGAAAATATTCCCCATTCTATGGTTGGAAATGTCTCGTCCATGTCAGCTGAAACTATAGACGAGGCATGAAATTAATCAACCAAAGTAGTAGTGCTTAAAACAAAAATAGTCCTTATTGAGGAACTTTCAAAATATTTTTAGTCTAAGGGGGGAGACTCAAAGCCAAGAAATACTATTTTTTTGCATTTTCCTCTAAAAATGATATGGTGAAAGTTCTAATCCAAAATGTAAGCTATCGAGGCATACATATCCAAAAAATCAAGGCCCAATGTAGTTGATTAAAAGGGTAAGTCAATCTGATGGTTAAGGTAGCTTCCTACCAGGGCATCTTCTCTGGAATATTTATCTTTCTAACATACGAGTTGCCAATGTTTATGACTTGAAGAGAAAGGTATGTTCTTCCATGATTATTTCCTCTAAGTTCTCATTTTAGGGATAAATATGACGACATGGGACTTGATTTGGTTATGAATCCTCCTTAAATTTCCTAAAATAGGATTATTATTACTAAGGGTTGATGGTGTCAAATATTTTTGGAGGCTATTTTCATAGTAAAAGATGAAATAATTAAACTTTAGATGGACTATAGTGAGATAATTGAGTTGTCTGATATAATTTTAAAAAGAGATACTGTGATAGGATAGTTATGCAATAGAAATTTTCTTTTCTCATTAATGTCAACAAGGTTATAATAGTGAAATGGGCGTAGTGGGCTGGGCCTATTTTGGTAACCCAAGACCAAATACACCAAAAGCCCATTACCATGTAAAACAACTATAATTATTACACTTTATAACACAAGTATATACAAAATAAACTTTGGTTTAATAGCTCATTTGTCCTACCTTCCCTTCAAATAATTCAGTCCTTATTAGTAGCCCCCTTAATCTTTGTGAGGATCCTTTGGGAAGACTTATGTGAGAAATCTTTTCGGATTTGAACTTGCAATTTCTTTGGATAAAAACTATAAACACTTAGTAATTTTTACCAGTTTTGGTTGATCCGAACACGTAGTGGAGAGATAATCTTGAACTGATTGATGAAGTTGTTCTGATGTACTCATATACGCCCTTCAGAGATGGATATCTGGAACCCTACTCTTGTATTGTTGTCATGAATATATTTGGTTCACGACCTTCCCTCTGAATGGTGAACTATGAAAACTATTTGAAATGGTGCCACTTCTATAAGACTATGACCGTTGGAGGAGATCTTTCGACTTCCCAAGGCTTATACCTATCAGCCCATGAAAGAAGACTTATTAGATTTTCATACATTCCTCTAAAAATATTCCGCCATCCCTTTAAATTTATTTCACTCTTTTAGTAATTTGTAGAGATAGAGAGAGAAACTCTAAATTTTTACCACCACAATATCCAATTCTTATTCCGGTAACCACCGTCAAACACTTTTCTGACCATATTTTATATTTAGATTTTCATGTTTAGTTCTGTCACAGTTTTGAACGGTTGGTTACATCTGTCATAAAAAGACGAACAGGAGAAAAATATTAGCCAAGTTGTTAGTCTTCCAATAGATGAAGGGCTAAGAATCATCACTCAAAGATTTAACTATAGAGGCACATTCCCTTACAACGAACATTCTAGTCCAGTTGATCTCCCCAAGAAGAAACTAGTAGCAAACATTGATCACGTTTCATAGCAATCGGTTCAGATACCGAAGATAGGTCACCCGTAAAGAAAACTACCTCCTCAGTACTAACAAAGGGCAGACGAGCTTATGACTATAAGACAAAAAATAGCAAACGTGCCAAATATGTTCCAATATCTATCCTCAGAGAATTTGGCTAGGTACCGCATTTGTGTTGCTGATATGTCAGTTATCGCTAAAAAAAACTAAACTCCAAAGCAAACAACTATCCTCTGGATCTAATCTGATGTAGTTGGTTGATGAAGCTGAAGACCGTACTAACATTAAGCCATTAATTAGAGTGTCAGAGGGATGCGTAGATCATATTGTGTCCAAAAAGAAGAGAAGGTGAAAGTTGTAAAAGCCAAAGGTGGCAAAAACAAATAAGTAGAGGTGGAGTTATTCCTTTACACTAGACCAAATAATGTTGAGACTTTTTAATTATGACCAACTAGTGTTTGAGCCTTTACACTTAACCAACTAATGTTAAAACATTTTAATTGTGAAAGTAAAAATATGTGAATCTCTCAAAATAACACAATAATCATACACGTAAAAATAAGTAATAAACGTTTAGTTCGAGAACCTCATTAAAAAATTTTTGAAGCCACTAGGATAGGAAATAGTGTGTCCTCAGATATTTACATGAGAAAATTTGATAAAAAAAACAGGGTTTTTTAAAATTATTCCACATAAAGTCTTAAGTGCTTAATATTCCATGGGTGCAGAATAGGGTTATGTTCTCGATCTTTCAATAAAACTCTATACCCTACTCTAAACTCTCTCAATCGGACCCAGGATCCATACCTGCTTCTGATTTAGGTCTCACAATGAAAAGATTATAAATGCTCTTTTGTTCTCCTTTCTTCAATTCAATATAGCTCAACGTTTGTGCCTTTATGATTATCCTTTTCAGAGTAATTTATGATTCGAAAAGATGGGAAACTAGACTTCGCTGGTGTTACCATATCCATCACATACCAATACAAAAGGTATTCCATGTGTTATTGTTTGGGGGTAATTTGGTAAGCTCATAACACTTCTTGTAAATAACTTGGTCATTTTCCGGCTAACCCTTCTAAATTCTTTATCAAGCAATCGAGGATATTTATATTGATTACTTCTACTTGTCTGTTAACCTAAGGGTGAAAAGGTGATGAGAAAAAATGTTGAATTCACCAAGAAGAACAAAATTTCTTCCATGTATTTATTTTCAAATTGAGGACCATTCCTAACCGTAATGGTTCTTGGGATTCGAATCTGCAGCATATATTAGAAAGGATGAACTTCATAACTTCTTTAGACGTAGTTTTGGATAGAGGGTCTACTTCCACCAATTTAGAAAAATAATCAAAAGCCACAACGATGGTATGACGCTCTCCAGATGTCATGTGTAAAGGTCATAGCAGATTAAGCACCCATCTGTCAATAGGTAATGCCTCAGATATTGACTGAAGTGATACAACTGACATATATATTTCATTCGCAAATATTTAACAGGGATCACATCGTCGAACTAGTTCTTTAGCATATGCGATACTAGAAGGCCAATAATACTCATCCAACAAAAACCCTCATTGTTAATATTTAATAACCACTGTGGGGAGATCCTTCCCTGTCGTGCAATTCTGATAATATTATTTATGATACATCAGTTCTGAGGCATCGTAATAGTGGTAAACTTAGAGACTTCTTATAAAGTATATCCCCAAGGACAGAGAAACCATATTCTTTGAACCTTAGTCTTTTTGTCAATGCCTTACGGATTGGCAGAGTCCCTTTACTCGTAAATTCTTAAATTTCATACCTCAAATCCTTCTCTATGCTGGTCAAGATTTGGGATGCTTCTTCAGTTCCTAACTTATGCTCAGAACTTGTCATTATCGAAGGATGCTCTTATATCATAATTCATGGATACTCTTCGGTATACGCAATTGTAGCTAACGAATCAACCATCAGATTTTTGGGTTGCAAGAATGTGCTCATACTCAATATGTTTAAACAAAGTTGATGTCTCTCTCAATTCCTTTAAGTATTTTACCAAATGATATTTTCTTGCTTTGGATTGAGTTGAGGCATGATTAATAAGAAGTTGTGAATCACTTATTTGACTGACCTTATTAGCACTATAAATTTGTGCAAACCTTAACCCTACCAATGCTACTTCATACGCTGCCTCATTATTTGATACTTTAAAGACCAAATCATATACTTGATACATTGAACCTCCGAAAGAAGATCCACAACCCAAAATACTTGAACCCCCACAAGTTAAAAAATTTCACCCATTCTAAGATTTATCAATATTTGGCCCAAGCTATGGTCGCTTGAAATATAACTAAACTACTAAATCTATCAAAGCTTGTGCTTTAATTTTTGTTCGAGGAGAAAATTCAATATCATAATTTTAAACTCTACTGACCATTTAATCATCCGACCTTATACATGTAGTTTTTTCAATTTTTACAAATTGGTTTGGAAATATGGCATCATGTTTTGAGCTTCCACTACTAGAGCCAAAACTAATGTTTCCTTCTTTATGTATCGATTTTTAGCATCTAATAAGTTTTTACTTATATGATAAATGGGGCGCGGATAATGTTCAACTTCTCTAACCAAAATTGCACCTAGTGTATAATTTGACACTACTAAGTAGATTTACAATCTCTCCTCCACAGGTAGTTTGGTTAACATCTCCTAAAATGATAGATGTTCTTTTATTTTTGCAAAGGCTTCATCACAGCTTCGAAGTCCAACTGAACCTATTTATGTTTCTCAATACTTTGAAAAATGGTACACATTTATATGAAGACCTTGATATAACTCAAGTGCAATAATACCACCTTTAATCGGACCAAAAAAACACAATGGGCTTCAAACAATAAGAAACCATTGGATAAAGTAAAATCTATCAAGACTGATGAAAAAAGAAAGGAAAAACAATTGAAGTTCTAAAGATGATAAATATATAATCTACTCCGACTAGAGTTTGTGAAATTAAAATTTTAAAATATCAGGGATATGGACATTATCCTAGAGAGTGCCTAAATCACTGTGTTATGTTTATCACTCAAAGCGGAGACTATGATCACAAGATTAATATGAAGTTGATAAATCAGACCATGAAGAGGAAATTGAATATCCATATATTGGTGATTTATTAGTGTCAAGAAAAATCCTAAGTAATATGATCCAACCAGAAGAAATCATCTAGAAGGACAACATATTTATACCAGATTCACTATTAACAAAAAGGTATGTACTTTGATCATATATAAAAATTATTGTACTAATATGGCTAGAACGTTTGTGGTGGAAAGATTGGGTCTTGCAAAGACTAAATATCCAATTTCTTACAAGCTAGAATAACTCAATGATCAAACTAAATTACGAATCACAAATAAGGTCACTATTCCATTCAGTATAAAAAAATATCAAGATGATTTTTTATGTGATGTAGTACATATGCAAGTTGGACACCTACTGTTTGGCAGACCATGGTATTTTGATCGTGAAGTGTGTCACAATAGACACACAAACATCTACGCATTTGCGGATAATAAGAATAATATCAACTTATCATCTTTTATCCCATTTGAAGTTCATGAAATGAAAACATGAATGGCTAAGGTAGTCGAGGTAAGTAAATTAATCGTATATTTATCTTGAAATTCCATGAGTTTTGGAAGCACTGTACTACTGATTTTGTTCAATGAGTGCTTAAATTCATGAGTTAGCATGCTAAAAATACCAAATTAATTGACAAACGTTTCGAAAAAAGTATTAGTTATATTTTTTTTCATAAGAGACACCCTCTCGTTTGGCCCCCTCTTCAAGGCATTTCAAATTGATCTTGTTTATGTTTATGTAATACCAAACAGGACAATATATTGCATGAACCCGAAAGAAACTAAGAAGTTGGAGAAACAAGTGCATGAATTGATATCTAAAAGATACATCAGAGAGATCCTTAGCCTATGTGATGTTCCAGTTCAGTTAGTATCTAAGAAAGATGTCGGTTAAAGAATGTGTATGAATTATCGTGCCCTTAAAAATATCACAATAAAATCCTATTATCTAATTCCAAGACTTGATGACATGCTGGATGAAATTAATAGTGCCACCATCTTTTCTAAGATTTATTTGAAGGAGTGGTTATCACCAACTCAACATGCGAGAACAGGGCTAATGGAAAATAACCGTTAAAACCAAACAGGGATTGTATGAATGGTTAGTTATGCCATTTAAGCTTACTAATGATCCAAGTATGTTTATGAGGTTGATGTATCAGGTTCTAATAGTATATTTATGTAATGTTTTTATGGAATACTTTAATGACATACGATAAAATCTATAACAAGAGTTTGATTGAGCATCTAGAGCATATTGAGCTGGTTTTGCAAATTCTACGACAATAAGGCCTTTATGCTAATCTCAAGAACTGTATATTATGTATTGATTAAATTGTATTCCTCAGTTTTATTGTGAGTTTTAAGGGCCTACAAGTTGATCAAGAAAATATGAACGTTGTTAAATATAAATCATAATTCGTGAGAAAGAAGGTAAAGGAAAAAAGAACTAAATTATTGAGAGAGAAAGTAAAATAATAAAGTAAAAATAGTCTTATGAAAATGGCATCTCCTTTATTCACTGCCTCATCCTTTATTTACAGGCGTAGAGATTTGTACAACTGAATCGATTACATAAATGGGTTAATTGCATTATGGTACCCCATATTTACAAATAGTCTAAAAGTCACCTTACAAGTATACAATTTATTATATATGACCTTAAATATATTGCATTTAGGCCCTCAATATTTTATATCCTTATGAGTAGCCCCCTAATTCTTATAAAGGATAGCGAATAAGAATTAGTAATCATCAGAAATCATGGTAGATAAAAACTGTTCTTTGATAAAACTCAATTTGCTTCAAATTAAATCCCCCCTCTCTTTGTCAACATAATTTTTGGCAACTTATGTTGCCTTCGAATAAATATATATTCAAAATATGTCTCGAATGAACTTGTGCACATGTTTACCTCGAAACCAGCTTAAACCTTTGTTTGCGCTTCGAATATTCACATGAGTAATCATGAGTTGGTCTCCTCATAATGGTCAGAAACGTTTAGAAAGGTCTAGTATGCATGTTATGACCCACTAGGCATGCCATTAGGTTTAACAGCTAACAGCTGTCACATTACTTATTTTCAAGTAACCGTTTGATATTCCATCTTTCTACCCAATAATCACCACCACTTCTTCCACTTCTCTAACTATTCTCGATTTCTATTTTCCTTTACACGTACTTCTCTCACGTGTTATTTGTGTTCCACAAATACCTTCTAATGAGAGAAAGCGACTTTTTCATGAGAGAATCCTTAGCTACTTTCACCTGAGAACTCAATTTGTTGGCTACCTTTGCAGGAAAACTCATATTTCCCAGCCAAACTTCAAATTTTATGAACTAATTTGAAGATTCGTCTTCGTCTTAGTTTATGAAAAAAATCCTGAGCTACTAAAAAAGAAAGTTTTGGGGCTTACAATTACCTATTTATTAGTGAGAGGGATGCTTGATACAAGGTGATAGGTGTAATAGACAACTCTCTTTAAATCTCAACTCAAACCATTTTTTACGGTAATTTCAATCTTAATTATAATTATCATGGGCTTCAAAATTCATCCAACCCCAAAACAATCATTTACCAGAGTCTCCTCGACGGTTATCATCACTACCTCAATTACCACCTCGAAATCCTTCTCCATCATCTTCTGGTTCCTCAACTATATCTTCACAAAAGAATCGCTAAGTAACCCATAACATATATATCTAAAAACTTCATCACCTATCAGCTCTGATCCACCTCGACCATAACGTAAATAGACTCCTCGGATCCAGCCAAAAGCTCATCTTTCCCAAAATCTTCTTGTAAAAAAGAAACCATTTGTAGCTATGAGAGATCTCGAGGCTAAATGTAATTATATGAAAATTTGTATAGTTATAGGATAGATTTAGAGTCTTATATGAAGATAAAGGACTAGCATGTAATCAAACCTTTTGTATAACTAATTCACTTACACCTAAGTCTTGACGCCTATATATAATGACCAAGGTTGAACTTAATTAGGATAGTACTTTTCACTTGAAAATTATCTTCTTATGTTTTACTTTCTCCTCCTAAAAATTAATCGCACTCTTTATCTCTCTCTAGAACCAGATTTAATCCACAGCAAATTGGCGACCACAATGGGAGTTGATTAATTGGTACCTTGATTTCGTAAAAAAAAAACCATAAGCAGTTGATTTCTTGATTCGTTTTAATTGTTCTTGATCGATTCTTCGAAGCTGTTTTCGATCGATAATGGAACCAAGGAATAAAAACGAACCTTCTGTTTGAAAGGCAATTGAGATGTTAAAATCTTATTTACAATAAGGAGAATGTAAGGAAGATGAGTTAGTTCCAGTTTTTCAGACTCACTAACATATTGAAACGCGGATGAACCAGTTACTGGATAAAATCACTACTTTAAATGAGAAGTATGATAAAAGAGAGCAAAATATTCAATTAGCTAGGCTGAAATATGAGGTAAGACAAATGAATGAGAAGAGTGATGTGGATAACCAATCTAACCGATCTTGTACAGCTTGCCAGGTTCAAAATGAGCAAAGGAAAACACATTTTAAATCTAATAAAGAGCGTCATACTTCACGAAAAGAGAAAAAGACAAGCAAATGTAGATTATGTCCAGTGATGATGAGTTGAACAGTTTAGCATCTGATTATAAGAGGTACCATGGGTTTTCAAAATAATAAAAAGGCCGGCCTCGAAAGTCACGAAAAGAATATAAATCAAGGAAAAAGATAGGCAAAGGTATATTACGTCCAGTCACAATGAGTTGAACAGTTCAGCATCTGGGGAAGCAGAATGGTGTGAAGGGAATACATCGAATCAGTACGCATGAAAGATGATTGGAATTTGTATGTTGACATAGGAACAGAAAATGATAATTAGTATGTGTAAGGAGTTGAATGGAGAAATTATCTATTGACAACTGAGATAAGGTCTATCACTCTTTCGAAGCGTATTTATATGTCTAACTTTGAAAATTTTGATGGGATGCAAGATCTCGATAACCATATCGAACAATTTAAGAACTACATGTTGAACTTTGAAGATAATGATAGGCTGGTATGCAGAGCCTTCTCTCAAACGTTTAAGGGTGCAGCTTTGAAATTGTACAACAAGATTCTAAAAGGATCCGTTTCTAATTTCAGAGATTTTGATACAACTTTCCCATGATAATTTGTGGGAAGTAAAGAGATACGAGCAAATGGAGACACAATAATATAGTGCAAGAAAGCTGTGGGAGAAACGTTGATGGATTATATTAAGCCTTTTGTGTAACAAAAGCTGGTATAGATAATTTTGAAGAGTTAGTAGCCATGGATGCATTTCCACAAGGTTTATTACCTTTTGATTTAGCAAATGAAACAATAAAAACAAAACCTTTGACTATTGGAGCGTTGATGGCTCCAATCGAGGATCAAATTAAAATGCAGGAATCGAGTTGAGTTTGAGGAGTGGTTGGACCCAGTCAGAAGAGTTTAGGGCAAGTGCCAAATAGTCAGGGGCACTCTTCGAACTTGACCCAACCATCCGTCTGAAGAACAATAATAGTTTTCCTCCTCAAACTAGAGGGTACCAAACTGAGGCTACATGGTTTCAATTTCAAATAATGAGGTCAAATCAGTGGATAAGACAAGAATACTATGTTGATTTAACTAAAAATGTTGCTGTTATTTATAAAAAGGCAAAGGGATATGTGAGTTTTAAAAAAGCCTGCTCCAATAAATAGACCCAGGAAAGAGTATAATAACAGCTTCTGTAAATATCTTAATGACATTAGACATGATACTGCATATTTTATATCTTTGACAAATGAGGTGCAAACTTTATTTGAAAAATGAAAAATTAATAAAAGGGCATAATAGTGGATCAAAGGTTCTTGTTGTATCAACTTTGCAAGCAGGAAATCCAAATTCACAACCAAAAATCTAATGATTCTGGATTCTAAGTTCGATAATTTTGATGCTAATTCATAATATTTAGACATAGATCCAGACCGATTTATTTTGATGGCAGTGAATGAGCGAGTGAAACAAGGGTGAATTCAAAGTTTATGCGAATATTTTGAGTCCTTGGCAATTTTTGGAGAAGATACTATGACTGATAAAACTAATAGCTTTAAAAAGAGGCATGTGGTGAGTTTAGTTACTCAAATAAAAGGAAGGTTGTCTACGCATTTGTATGGTAAGAAAGATGTTCCCTTTATTGTTTTTGATGAGAATGATTTGAGAAGCACTGCAGGTCCTCACGAAGATACAATAGTTATTGGAGCAGAAGTAACTGGTATAGAAATTCAACATGCTCTGATAGAGACAGGAAGCTCCACAAATGTTCTGTTCAAGTTAACGTATAATAGGATACGTAATCCTCCTCAATTTGTTTAATCAGATTGTATCATAATTGGCTTTACAGGTGTGAAAACCTAGGTGATTGGAGAATTCGAAGGTGAAATGTGTTTGACTAAGGAGCCTTTTAGAAAGAAAGTTCAAGTTTTATTAATAATGGTGGATTGTCCAATCAATTATAATGGCATTTTTGGGAGACCTTTACTTTTGATGATGTATGCAGTTGTATCCACAATCCACCAATGTTTGAAGTATGTCATCAGATATCGCGTTGGGGTTGGCCGAAGTGATCAAAAGGTAGCTAGAGAATGTTATACAAGAGATCTTCAAATTCAAGATTCAGGAAGTGAAGATCGAATGGATGAATAACAATCAGGGGGGGTTGACCTCAGAAACAGAAAGGGGGTTGATGATCTGAAGGAAACTCCGTGTTCTTTAATGGTAAGTGAAAGCATAGAAGACTATATTTTCTTTGATGGGAAAGTACTTTGAATATGAGCATTACTTACCCTAGCTTTACGTAAGCAGTTGTTACAAAAAAATCATAATTTGGATGTTTTCTCTTGGAAAATAGAAGATGTGGTAGGGGTCCAAATCAAGGTGATATGTCACATCTTAGCTATAAACCTGAAGACCAAACCTGTTATCCAAAATAGACTTGCCTTTTCTTTTGAAAAACCAGAGGCCAGAAAATGAGCTATTAGATTTAAGCTAAATCCTGAGAAGTGTACCTTTGGATTTCGATCAGGAAATATTTTGGGGTATGTTATTAGTGAAAAGGGGACAAAAGCTTATCTAGAGCAACTAAAGGCTTTGGTATCAATGACATCACCTTGAACTCTTAAGGAAGTACAAATCTTGACATGAAGGTTATTTTCTCTTAATATATTTATTTCAAGGTTTTCTGACAAATGTTTTTCTTTTTTCCAAGTATTACGAAGGCCAAAGGAGTTCTAATGGACATTAGAATGTGAAGTAGCATTTTCAAGCATTAAGGAACTTTTTTCATCACTAGAGATATTGTCTAAGGCTTGAATTGGAGAGCAAATCTATTTATACATTAAAAGTGTCAGATTTTGGTGTGAGTGTTGTGTTGATAAGTGAAGGTTCAGGAATTTTGAAGCCAGACTATTATGTTAGTAACAGTTTGTAGAAAGTAGAAAAAAGATATTTGAAGCTTGAAAATTTGGCACTAGCTTTAGCCGTGGCTGCTAGGAAGATGCTTCCTTATTTTCAAGCTCACACTGTTGTGGTTCAAACTTCATTCCCACTGAAAATATTTTACAACGTCTTGACATCTCTGGTAGGATGACCAAATGGTCAGTAGAGTTGGAAGATTTTGATATCATTTTTGCTCCTCGAACAGCTATCAAGGCTTAAGCTATAGCCGATTTTCTTGTTGAATTTCATTCAAGTAGATCATATGAGGAGATGGACAAGGAGGTCTTGCCAAGGAGCTCGATGTGGGTGGTTTGAACTGATGGAGGTTCTAGTATTCTAGGAACCAATACAGGAGTCCATCTAGTTGCTCCATATGGGGAGGAAATGCTTCAAGCCATTAAATTTGGTTTCCATGCATCGAATAATGAAGTTGGATATAAAGCTTCATTTTCTGGTTTAAGGCTTGCAAGCATTTGTGGGGAAACTTTAGTTCATTCGGAGACAAATTCTCAATTAGTAACGAATTAGGTGGCCGGTGTTTCAGAAGCTAAAAATGATCACTTAATTTTGTATTTTCGCGAGCTTCAAAATTTAACTCTTCTATTTGACTACATTATTGTACAACATATTAGTCGAGGAGACAATACAGTTGCTGATTCTTTGGCAACCATTGCTTACACAGAAGAGTATCCTTGGATTTTGTTACAAGAGAGTCCTTCGATTTTAACACAGTCAGAGCAATGTAAATATGTAGAATAAGTTTTTGTCACACCAAGTGTAATTCGAAGTAATTGGAGAACTGATATCTTGAATTTCTTGTTATGAGGAGTGTTTCCTCAAGATGTGCCATTGGGTAAAAAATTGAAGTATAAAACTCATGGCTTTGTTGTATTGGATGGGGTGTTATACAATAAATCTTTGAGTATGGCATGTTATATTGTTTGAATAAACAAGAGTATCAGGATATTTTATCAGAGTTACATAATGGTGAGGGTTCAACATATTATGGGTTCAAGGCTTTGACACGCCAGGTGTTGTTGGCAGACTATAATTGGCCTTTGATTATGAACGATGCTAAATGTTTGGTTCGTGGCTGCGATACTTGTCAGCAATTAGCCAATTTTATTCACAATCGTGCACTTCCACTCATGTCCATTACCGAGGCCATCCCTATTGACAGATGGGGAATAGATTTAGTAGGGACAACAAGGTAGGAAAGAGTGTGCCAATTATTCAAAAACAAATTAAAATACAAAATAATTCTTAGTACAATTTCAAATGTTTTATATTCCAAGGATGTTGAAGCATCCTCCCCTTATCATCAGAAAGGAGATAAGAATTCGGTTTTATTATTTCTACAACCATATAAAGACCTTCCCAATTCGGGACCATCTTTCCGAGAAATTTTTCCTTTGTATGGAGGAATACTTTCCTTAAAACTTTGTCATTTACTTTAAAATCCCTCATTCTCATCTTTGAATTATATCGACTTCTCATCAAAGTTTGATAATGGGTCATATTCAAATGAGCTCTAACTTTATTTCTCTTCGGTTAAGTCCAAATCCGTTCTTTTTGCCTCTTCATTCACCTCTTCAAAATAGTGAAGTACTCTATAAGAAGGTAAAGTAAAATTTGTAGGACTAACAACATCTATACAATACAACAAGGCAAAATGTGTTTTTTGAGTAGCCTCTCTAGGAGTTGTACGATAAGCCCACATTACCTCTTGTAAATAATTACTCCATTTCCCTGCAACACCTGTTAAATTTTTCTTCAAACCCTCCAAAATAGATTCATTAGTCACTTCCACTTGACCATTTTCTTAGGCATGCAAAGGTGTGGAAAAACATTGTGTTATTCCCCTTGAAGCACAAAAAAGTCATTTCTTTGTTATTGAATTGAGGACCATTATCTGTGGTAATTTTCTGAGGCACTCCAAAGTGGAAACATATATTATTCACAATGAACTTAATAACATCTTTGGCTTTTGTACCAGATAATGGTTCAGCTTCATCCAACTTCGAAAAGTAATCAACCACTACTATAATCATTTGACGTCCTTCATAAGCCATAAGAAATGGTCCTATGAAATGTATTCCTCATCCATCAAAAGAAATAGCTTCGAAGAGAGAAATACGCGGTACTGTTGGTTTGTGAATATTGGAAAAACTTTGACAAGTATCACAGCCTCGAACTAAGACCTTAGCATCATTCATAATTGAAGGAAAATAATAAACTGCCAACAAAACCCGACGCATCAAAGACTTGAAACCACAATGAGCTGAACCTTCACCATCATGCAGCTCAGATAAAATTTTCTGAGATTCTTTCTTTCCCAAACAACGCAGCCATGGTCTATTTAAAGATTCTTTGAGTCACAATTCATCCAATACCACATAACCATGGGCCTTGTATCTTAACTTTTTAGCCAGCTATGCATCTTAAGGTAATATTCCTCTTAGTAAAAAATTAAGAATATCAGACCTCCAATCATGTCGAATTATTTCTAGAGTGACAAATACTTCTTTAACATATTTACACTGTTCTGATCGTGTCAAAATCGAAGGACTCTCATGTAGTAGTATCCATAGATATTCTTCTCTATCAGAATTGTTGTTAAATAATAAACAACCTTAGTATATCCTCGGTTAATATGCTCTACAATCACTTTGTTAAACAAAAAAGTCAAATTTCGAAGCGCGCGTAAAAACAAAATTAATTGATCTTTCTTGGCTTCAGATACACGTGCCATGTGATTTGCTACTAGCTCCGAGTATGTTTTTCAAACGAACTGTTGTTGCTCCATAGATATTTGCAAGCCTTAAACCAGCAAACACAGCCTCATATTTAGCCTCATTATTCGATGTGTGAAAACCAAACCGAATAGCCTGATACATTTCCTTCCCAGAAGGAGCAACTAATTGAAACCATGCACTACACCCAAATATGCTAGATCTACCATATGTTCGAACCCCCTATATTGAAGTTTCTGGGAAGACCTCTTTATTTGTCCCCTCATCTGATCGACTCAAATAAAATTCGACAAGAAAATCAGCTAAAGCTCGAGCTTTAATAGTTGTTCATGGAACAAAAATTATGTCAAATTATACTCACTAATTGGTTATAATACCATAAATGTATGGTCGTTGTAACATATTTTTTAGTGTAAAAGAAAATCGAACCACAATGGCGTGAGCTTGAAAATAAGGGCGTATTTTCCTAGCAGCTACCACCAAAGCCAAAGCCAATTTTACAAGTTTCAAATACCTTTTCTCCAATGCTAACAAACTTTTACTAACATAATAAACTGTCTTCCAAAACTCCTTTGTCTTTGCATATCAAAACAGGTCTCACAACAAAATCAGAATCTGCTATATATAAAAACAACTGCTCTCCAATTCAAGGCTTAGACAAAACCACTAGTGATAACAAAAGTTCTTTAATCCTTTAAAAAGCTCTTTCAAAATCTGGTGTCCATTCAAACGTTTTGGGTCTTCATAATACTTGGAAAAAATTAAAACATTTTTCAGAAAACCGTGAATGGATCGATTAAGGGTACCTAATATTCCTGTCAAGACTTTCACTTCCTTTATAGTTTGACGTAATGTCATAGATACCAAAGCCTTCAATTGTTGAGGATCTACTTCTATCCCTTTTTCACTAATGATATACCCTAAAACTTTCTTTGATCGGACACAAAAAGTACATTTCTCAGAATTCAGCTTCAAACGAATGACTCTTAGACCCTCTAAATCTTTGAGGTGTTCACCATCTGTGGAGCTCTTAACCAACATATCGAAAATGTATACCTTCATATTTTCTTCCGATCTAAAGAGCAAAAGCCTTGTTCACCAACATTTGATATGTTGTTACAACATTCTTCAACCCAAATGGCATGACCCTATAACAATGTAGTCATCGATCAATAATGAATGTAGTACTTTTTTTATCTATTAGATCCATATGAATTTGATTATACACTGTAAAAGCATCCATTAAAGAAAGAAAATTATTCCCTAAAGTAGAATTAACCAATTGATCTATTCGAGGGACATGGAATGGATCTTTAGGGCATGCTTAATTCAAATATGTGAAGTCAACATACATTCCCCATGTTTACTCTTCTTTTTTACTCATATTGGGTTTGCAATCCATAAAAGATATTGCGCCTCTCTAATATGTCTGACCCTAGAGATACGATCCACTTCTTGAACAATATCCTTTGACTTTTCCATAAAAAATCTCTTCTCTTCTGAAAAACAGAATTTATCCTCGAATTTATAGCTAGGTTATGACATATTATTTCAGATGGAACTCCTATCACATCCTCCGTTTTCCAAGAAAACTCATCAAATTATCAAACAAAAATTGTAACAATTGACCATGTAAAGTAAAAGACAACTATGCTCATATACGTAAAGTCTTCCCATTAGAAAAAATATAATCTTCGATGTCCTCACTCACTGTTCAAAAACTCGGGGTTTCCCTCGGATCATCCATTCCCTCTTTATTTGAATTCAACCCCTTGGTTGTTATTCAGCCATCTGATCCTCGAAGTAGAACCTCGAAGCCTCAGTGTTGCTGCATAACATTCCTTGGCCAGTTTTGGTCGCTTCAAACCACACCTACACGATCTCCAATGATATATTTCAAACATTGATGTACAGTAGACACAAGAGCATACATTCTTGAAAGGCAAGATCTCCCAAAAATAGCATTGTAACTGGTTGGACATTCAACCACCATAAACAAAACTTAAAATTTATTTTTAAACGGGCCTTTTCCTAAACATACTTCACCTTTGAATTCCCCAGTCACCTGAGTTGTTACCCCTATAAACCCAATTATAGCTCGATCTGATCGAAAAATTCGAAGTGGATTACACATTATATCATACGTAGATTTAAATAATACATTTGCAAAACTCCTTGTATATATCAAAAGACGTCGAATTTCAATCTCAGATATTTCTTCTCATATAACCACTGCATTCTAATGAGGGCCAGTTGTCCCCCTCAAATCATCTTCATCGAACAAAATAAAATGAGTATCATGTTTTCCATATAAATGGGTAGACATTCTTCCCTCTACCTAAGTTGTTAAACTGACCACGAGCCTTTTTCTGGAACTATTAGTGTTACCAGACATGGAATCTCCCATAGAGATGGTTAAAGATTCAAAATACTCACATAAGCTTCGAACCCAACCCGAATCTACCGGCTCATCCACAGCCATCAAAATTATTCGAGTTGGATTTGTATCCAAATATTCAGATGTTGTGTCAAAATCATCACATTTAGAATCTCAAATCATCAATGAACTTTCTTCAATCGAATTTGGATTAGCAGCTTGTTGTGTCGATGTGCTCGGAAATTTTGATCCACTGTTTGGCACTTTAACAAAAGCAACTAATTTACCATTCTCTATTAAAACTTGTATCTCATTCGTTAAAGTTATACACTCTGCAGTGTCATGCCCAATATTAGTATGATATTTTCAAAATCTGTTGTTGCGCTCTTCTCTTGGTCTATTTATTGGAGCTGGTTTTTAAAACTTACATACCTTTGAACTTTTCATAAATTGCAGCAACATTCTTTGTGAAATCAGCATAATACTCTGGCCTTATCAACTGATTTGGCCTTGGTCTTTGAACTGATAACCTATAGCTTGAGTTGGATACTCTTCAGTTTGAGGAGGCAAATTATTGTTATTTCTTGGACGAGGTGGTTGATAATTCGAAGAATGTCCTTGATTATTTGACACATGTCCTGAAATATTTTGAATAGGTCCCACCACTTCTCAAACCCTAGTTGATTCTTCCACTTTATTTGGTCCTTGACTTGAGCCATAAGTGATCCAAAAGTTAAGGCTCTCCTTTTTATTATCTTATTTGCTAAATCACCTGCTAATAACCCTTATCGAAATGCAGCCATAGCAACCAACTCTTCATAATTATCCAATCCTACTTTTGTTAACACAAAAAAATCATATAATATTTCAATTTCTCTCCTACAGCCTGCTTACACTATATTATAGTATCGTTATTTGGTCTCTTATCTTTACTTCCTACAAACTATCATCGAAAAGCTGTATAGAAATCTCTAAAGTTGGAAATAGATCCTCTCTTAATCCTATTATACCACTTTAATGATGCGCCCTTGAATGTCTGAGAAAAACCTCTGCGTACCAGCTTGTCATCATCTTTGAAATTCATCATATAGTTCTTGAGATGTTCGATGTGATCATCAAGATCCTGCATCCCATCAAATTTTTCAACCTTAGAGATATCAAAATGCTATGGAAGAGTAATAGACCTTATCTCAACTGTTAAAGGAGAATTTCTCCAGTTTATTCCTTGTACATACTGGTCATTTTCTTATGTTCCCATAACAACATACAAATTCCGATCAGCTATATCTGTGTATTGGTTAGATGTATTCCCTTCACATCATTCAATTTCCTTCAAACAATGAGGCACATTATCTCTTTTTAGTTTATATTCTTTACTCGATTTTTGAGACCAACCTTTTTCTTCTTTTAAATATCTGTGATACTTATTTTTATTAGATGATCCTTCCTCAGGTTCCGAGCTATCAAATTCGTCATCGCTTTATGTAATATACTTGTGTTTAACTTTCTTATATTTCCGTAAAGTACAATGTTCTTTATCAGACTTAAAATATGTTTTCTCTGATCGCTTTGAATCTGATAAGCTGTATATGATCGATCATATTATTTTTCCAGCTCATATCTTCAACTTATCGTACCTTAGATTTTAGCCTTCCTGACTGAATATGTTGTTCTCTTTGAACATACTTGTCATTTAAAACTGTTATTCAATGTCTGAATGACCTTGTTGCAGTGGAATTTGATCATCTTCTTTACTTACTTCCTTATATAAATCAGATCTCAAAGTCTCAATTGCTTTTAAACCGTAGGATCAGCTTCGTTTCTCAAGGTACCAATCGAATAGATCTCCCACTTTGGTTTTTAATTTGTTGAGTATAAATCATAATTCGTAAGAAATAAGGTAAAAGAAAATAAGACTGAATTGTAGAGAGAGAAATTAAAAGAGTAAAGTTGAAATAATTTTTATGAATTTTCTTCTCCTTATTCACTCCCTCAACCTTTATTTATAGGTGTGTAGATTTGTATAAATGATTTGGTTAAATAAATGGGTTAATTGCATAACAACCTCCTATATTTACATATATACATAAAGCCATCTTACAGGTATACAATTTATTATTTATGACCATAGTTCTATTACATTTAGGCCCTCAATATTTTATATTCTTATCAAACGTAATCCAAGAATGACCACCACCAACAATGATCAGATATGTGCGAATGTTTTATGGATTGGCTAGTTTTATAGAATATTTGTGAAATATTTCAGAATTTTAGCAACTCCTCTCACTATTATGATTAAAAATGTATATTTCAAATGGGAAGAAGCACAAAAGAAGGTTTTTTAATCTCTCAAAGATAACCTCACTCAAGAATTGGTTTTGGTTCATCCTGATTTGGATAAAATGTTTGAAGTGGAGTGTCTGGGTCAAGGTATTGGAGGTGAATTAACTCAAGGAGTATGTCACATAACTTATTTTAGTGAGAAATTCAGTGGAGTAACATTCAACTATCCATCCTATGATAAAGAGCTATATACATTGGTGAGATCGTTGGAAACATGACAACATTATTTATTGTCTAAAGATTTTGTTATTGATACAAATCATGTGACTCTTAAGAATACTAATAAGCCAAACCAAACTCAAAAGAAAGAGTGCTAAGTGGTTGGATTTTATTGAGACATTCACTTACATCATCAAATACAAAAAGGCAAAATAAAATATTCTAGCAGACACGTTATCAATGAGACATGCATTAATTTCTATAAGGTTCCATGGTCAGAAAATAAAAAAGGGTTCTATGAAAATGATCCATACTTTGTACATGTTTACAATGAGTGTAGAGGCATTTGGCTTGTTTTAAAAACATGATGAGTTCTTGTTTAGAGACAAGAGTTTGTGTTTTCTATAAGGTTATATATGTGATCTCATCTTAAGAGAAGCACGTGGAGAAAGTCTTATTGATAAATTTGGAAAAGATAAAACCTTAGCTACTTTTGGTGAGCAATTCTATTGGCCTCGCTCGAAGAAAACTATGGAGAAGATCTGTAACAATTGTATTATTTTCTTAAAAACAAAATCCATATTGCATCCTCGTGGTGTTTATCTATCTTTACTGATTCTTACTGTACCATGGGTGGATATATATACATAGATTTTGGGTTGGGACTTCCAAAAATCAGACACAAAGACTCCATCTTTGGTGTGGGCGATAGATCTCGAAGATGACACATTTAATATCATATGCTAAGGGGATGTTTCTCAAATAACAGACTTGTTCTTCAAAATATTGGTGTTTTTACATGGAATTCCAAGAACTATTTTTTTTATCGAGACACTAAATTCATCAGCCACTTTTGGAAAACATTTTGAAAGAATATGAGGGTTAAACTGTTAGTTTTCAACAACTTGCCATCCCCAAACAGATGGCCAAACCAATGTGGAAGCCGTACATTATCTAACTTACTTAGAGCTGTTGTGTGTGAAAATCTAAGCAATTGGTTGGGATGTTTATCATTCATTGAGTTTGTTTATAACCATGTTACCTACTACGCTACTAAACTGTCTCATTTTGAAGTTGTATATGTTTTAAATCTTTTGAATTCGTTAGACTTATCCTCACTATCACCATGAGAGTATTCAAACCAATATGGAATAAACAAGGTTGTACTTGACAAGAAAATGCACCATAAGGTTAAGGAGAATCTTGGAAAATAAATAAACTAGTACACGCGAGAAGGAGATAAATGACTAAAAAAGTTAACCTTTGAACCAAAATAATAGTTTTAGATATACATGAGACCAGAAAGATTCCCCAAAAGCAAATTTTTAAGTTTCTACCTCAGGGAGATGGTCCATTCAAAGTTCTGGAACCAATCAATGATAATGCCTATAAATTAGAACTTTCGATATATATATATATATATATATTTCTGCAAGTGTTAGTGTTTCTGATTTATTTCGATTTGACATAGATTAACGAGTTTTGAGGACAAAACCTTTTGAAGGAGGAGGGAATGATGAGGACATCCAAACACATATGATTGAAGACCAACATGAGATCGTCAAAGTACCAACTTTTGAAATTTGTCGTATAACACACTCAAAAGCAAGGGAACTTCATGGGAAGTTCAACAAACCAGTGGATAGCCTTATAATCCAAATGAACATAAACTAGATTATAATTTAGATATTGTTCACGATTTTCTTTAATTAGATAAAACAATGTGAGAAATTTGTTTTAATTCGCAACGATAATAGTTTAAGATGATACTGAGTTCTAAACACGAAAATTCTACTTTAAGTTATTTTAGCAATGCTGGCCCTTTTTCGGAGGGAACCCGCAGCCGCTACTCAGAGTGAAATGAGTGCGCACAGGGTAAACCCTCAGTCTGACCCAGTAGCCTGCAAACCAATGCCGGAAGTAACCCATATAAGGTGGCAGGCTCAACCGAGAAAGTGTATGTAGATGGACTCGAACTCATGACCTTTGGGCACAAGCATGCCTTACTCAACCAGCTCGGCTACCCTATTGGGGGCCGTACTGGCCCATTTTGTTTAAGATAGACGAGGAGATCTTTTAGAACACATCAAAGTGATGAAATCCAAAAATCAAAGAGATATATTTCGTATTTATTATCCAATGTTTACTTCTTAAAGTATTTATTCAGTTTTTAAATAATCAAGAATATAATTTGTATTTATTATCCAAGTTATATTTTTAAGTCATTTTATTCTATTTAAAAAAAATATTTAGTATTTATTATCCATAATTTATCATGTAAAATTTTAAACTCATTTAATTCGTTTTTAAGAGAATAAAAAAAAATTATGTACTGACATCACTTGACTATTTCATGGTATATATATTGACTATTTGTCTAGTCTTTCGATTATCACGTTTTCTGTCATTACTAAAAAATCACGGGTGAGGGTCCCTTGACTATTGAAAATCTATAAAGTTACTCCTGGTGCGGTCTTCTCTTTCGTTTTGTCACGTGTCACTATAATTAAATGGTTCTTGTCTCATTCATAATCCTTCGACTTTTAATTCCAATTTTACCCTTAAATTATATATATATATATAGTGAAAAAATAAAATATCGCAAAAATTGTGATACTCTGTTTTTTTTCATAAAAGCCCCACACCTAGGGCTGTCAACGGTTCTCGGTTTCCGAGAACCGGACCGGGACCGAACCGATAAGGACCGGACTGAGAACCGAACCGAACCTTAACGATTCGGTTCACGGTTCCATTATAAAAACCGAAAACCGATAAGGAACCGAAACAAAAAACCGGTTAGGAACCGAACCGATAGAACCGATAAGGAGCCGAACCGATAAAACCGATAGGACCGAAGGAACCGATCCGGAATCGAACCGATGAAACCGATAAACCGGTAGAACCGATAAGAAATCAGACCAACAAAATAGTTAAAACCGATTATTACCAAAATTAATAGTTAATTACCAATTTTTTAAGAAAATGAAAGATCAACTAATAAACTTTAGTTTTTATATTATTTATTTTAATAAAAAATAATTAAAAATCAATTAATTGATTTTAAGTTTTTAAGTGGACCGAAACCGGACCGAAACGGGACCGAACCAAACTCGAATCGAACCGAAATCGGACCGAACCAAACCGAAAGCTTAGCGGTTCGGTCCGGTTCCAAAAATTAGAACCGAAAGCTTAGCGGTCCGGTCCGGTCCGAACCGATAAGCTTAACGGTCCGGTCCGGTTCCTTCAAAACCCGGACCGAACCGGACCGATAACAGCCCTACCCACACCTACCCCAAATATTTGGTGCACATCCTGATTCACTTTTGTACGCGACATCCCTGAGCTTTCAGCTGTTTTCTTCACTTTTGTACGCGACATACCTGAGCTTTCAGCTGTTTTCATATGTGAAAAAGAAACACAAAATTTACTCAGAAACTAAAAACTTTTGAAAAACTAACTTGATTTTTTTTATTAACACAAATAGGACTAAAACAACTATAGAATAGAAAAGAGAAAAAAAAGTAGACCCCTTAAATTGCTAATCACAAAACAGCCCCACCCCTACCCCAAATGTTTGGTGCACATAGGGCTGTCAACGGTTCTCCGGAACCGAGAACCGGACCGGGACCGAACTAATAAGGACCGGACCGAAAACCGGACCGAATCTTAACGGTCCGGTTTACGGTTCCATTCTAAAAACTGAAAACCGTTAAGGAACCGAAACAAAAAAACCGGTTAGGAACCGAACCGATATAACCGATAAACCGATAGAACCGATAAGGAACCGAACCAATAATACCGAACCTATAACGAACCGTACCGATAAATTCGATAGGACCGAAAGAACCGATACGGAATCGAACCGATGAAAACGATAAACCGGTAGAACCGATAAGAAATCGGACCAATAAAACCGTTAAAACCGATTATTATATATTCTTTTATAAATTATAGTACCAAAATTAATAGTTAATTACCAATTTTTTAAGAAAATGAAAGATCAAGTTATAAACTTAAATTTTTATATCATTTATTTTAATAAAAAAATAATTAAAAACCAATTTTTAATTGACTTTATTTTTTAAGTGGACCAAAATCGGATCGAAACCGGACCGAAACGGGACCGGACCAAACTCGGACCAAATCGAACTCGGATCGAAATGGGACCGGACCGAACCGAACTCGGACCGAACTGAAACCGGAACCGAACCGGACCGGACCGAAAGCTTAGCGGTTCGTGTTACAGGACTCGTTAGGCACGATAAATCCAAACTAGAAACCCGACGAAAGGTTCGAAGAATGGTAGAATAAGGACTAGGAGATAATACTGTAAGTAAGAAGATTACCTCTAAGAACACAAATTCTCTTGAATGAGTATATGAATTAGACAATAGAGAGGAAGATAAAATAACTTGAAATTATGATTATGCCTTTTCGGAGTTCCTATCTCTCTTACATATAGATTTTGGAGTCATAAATAAAGAGAACGAAACGGACATCAATTAAGGCTTAAATGAATGAAAAGTAACGGTAGTCAATGAATGAAAAGTAACGGTAGTCAATGAATGAAAAGTAACGGTAGGAGACCAATAGGATCTCTGTAACATTGCCCCATTCTTCGGAACATCCTTGTCCTCAAGGATTGAAATTTGGATACTTGGCGGCGAAGTTTTGGTAAAACTCCCAAGTAGCAGCCGATGACGGATAACCCTTCCATTGAACGAGAACTTTGGTGACAGCGGCGTTGCGGTGCTTGACTGTTTTGCGTTCTAAGATTGCTTCGGGTTCTTTAGAATTTCCCAAGTCGACGAGGTATGGAGGCAGAGCAGAGATTGTTGACGGTGGGTTAGGGCAAAACTTCAGTTGGCTCACATGAAAGACGTCGTGAATAGCTGCGGTGGCCGGAAGCTCCAGCTTGTAGGCAACGCTCCCAATTTTATCTGTAACACGAAAAGGACCATAATATTTCGGAGCAAGCTTATTCGGTACCTTGTTTGTTTTCAATGAATTCTGCCGGTATGGTTGGAGCTTGAGGTACACATAATCGCCTAGGTTGAATGCGCGGTGGGAGCGGTGTAAATCTGCAGTTTGCTTCATTCGATGTTGGGCACGATTCAAATGAAACTTTAACATCCGGAGGATATCTTCCCGCTTTTGTAGAGTCTTATCGATAGTGGGTGACTTGCTTTCTCCGGGTAGGTAAGGCAGGTGGGTTGGAGGCGGGTATCCGTAGACGGCTTCGAACGGCGTCATGCGTGTAGCGGTGTGGTAGGTCGTATTATACCACCACTCGGCTAAGGAAAGCCATTTGGACCATGTGGTTGGAGCTTCACCTGTCATACAGCGTAAATAAGTCTCAAGTGTTCGATTGGTGACCTCTGTTTGGCCATCGGTTTGTGGATGATAGGCGGAAGAATGGCGAAGATCCACTCCATGTACTCGAAAAAGTTCTTGCCAAATTTCGCTTAGAAAAGTAGGGTCGCGATCGCTAATAAGCTCCTTCGGCATACCATGGTGTTTGAAGACATTATCGAGATAAATGTGAGCAATATCAAAAGCGGTATATGGATGCGAGATGGCGATGAAGTGCGCCTGTTTGCTTAACCGATCGATAACGACAAGTATACAATGCTTCCCGGCTGATTTTGGAAGTCCTTCGATAAAGTCAAGGCTAACTGATTCCCAAAGTCCGTCCGGTATAGGCAGTGGCTGTAACAAACCCTGTCGTTTTGTCCTGTCGTATTTGTTTCGTTGACATATCGCACAGTTCCGTACATAATTTTGTATTTCCGTACTCATTTTCGGCCAATAAAATAGAGTTTTAGCACGATGAAGAGTAGAGTCACGACCCGAGTGACCTCCAACCGCTGAATCATGTAACCACTGAAGAATTGATAATTTGGTGTCTTTGTGGTTTTCGATAACTAGCTTTCCTTTCCTGCGCAGTTCGTTATTGGTGTACGTATAGTGCGGATGAACATTCGTACCAGCAACAATATCGTCGATGATTTGTTTGAGGGAAGGATCAGATTGCCAAAGAAGCCGGATGGAATCAAAAAAACCCGAATGAACCGTAGACAACGTAAGACTAAGGAGTTGTGAACCGGAAACCCGTGATAGAGCATCGGCAGCATGGTTTTCTTTTCCGTGTTTGTACTCAATAACAAAATTGTAACCCATCAACTTAGAAAGCCACATGTGTTGAAAAGGAGTAGTAACTTTTTGCTCCATCATATATTTGATACTCTTTTGATCGGTTTTGATGATGAATAAGCCATGAGCAAGGTAAGCATGCCATTGTTGAACTGCATACACAACCGCAAGTAACTCCTTTTCATAAACCGAAAGTCGTTGGTGTCGAGGTCCCAAAGCTCGACTAATATAGCATATCGGATGATTCTCTTGCATAAGAACTGCTCCGATCCCGACGTTAGAAGCATCAGTCTCGACGATAAAAGTTTTGGCAAAATCCGGTAAGGCTAAAACAGGAGTAGACGATAAAGCTCTTTTTAAAGCTGTAAAAGCCGCGTTTGCTTCATCATTCCATTCGAAACCATCTTTTTTTAACAAGTTGGTCATGGGCCTAGCGATCACGCTATATCCTTTGATAAACCTCCGATAGTAATTAGCAAGTCCCAAAAAACTGCGTAACTGTTTTTGCGTGGTCGGTGTAGGCCATTGCGTAACACTGTCAACTTTACCCGGATCGGTTTCAACTCCCTTTGCTGAAATGAAGTGTCCCAAATACTCAATTATGGTTGCTCCAAAAATGCATTTGCTTTCTTTGAGGTAAAGTTGTTGTTGGCGGAGGATCTCGAAAACGGTTTGTAAGTGGGTGAGATGTGCTTCCCAAGTAGAGCTATACACCAAGATATCGTCGAAAAAAACGAGTACAAACTTTCGCGTAACTTCACTAAAAATGTGATTCATGAGGCTCTGAAAAGTACAAGGTGCATTGGTGAGACCAAACGGCATAACAACATATTCATAGTGTCCCGAGTGAGTCTTGAATGCTGTTTTATAGATATCTTCGGGTGACATTCGTAGTTGGTGAAAACCCGCACGGAGGTCCAATTTTGAAAAGTATACAGCCCCACCCAATTCATCTAACAGGTCTTCTAACAGTGGAATAGGATATTTGTCTTTGATGGTTTGTTTGTTTAACCCGCGATAATCAACGCACAACCTCCAAGTACCATCTTTCTTCTTTACTAAAACAATTGGGGAAGCATACGGACTAGAACTATGTTCGATTATTCCTTGGTTTAGCATATCTTTTATCATCTTGTCTATTTCATCCTTTTGAAGGGATGAGTAGCGATAGGGTCGGAGATTAACGGGATTAGAACCGCTTACCAAAGGAATTTTGTGATTAAACCCTTCACGAAAAGGCGGTAAAGTTGTGGGTTCGATGAAAATTCCAGAGTACGAACTGATCAACTCACGCAGCGTAGAGTCTGTAGAAAATTCTGTTTTGGTCGCCGAAATATGAGACAAAAGAGCGTTTGGGTTTAAGTCGTCTAAAACGTCATCTGTTATCTCATGGCCAAACAACAATGCGATCTGAGGTTCTTGAAGCATTAACTTGTTCAAACTTGCTCCGTTGATCGCCTTACAACCCTTGTTTACATTCCCACGCAGCACATGCTTCAAACCATTAAGGTTGAATTCCATTCGGAGGTTGAGAAAATCCCATAGAATTGGACCGAGGGTGTGCAACCATTGAATACCTAGCACAAAATCACAACAGTCAAGGTTTAAAGTTCTTACCTCGGTGGTGAGATCATAGCCTTGTACTTTCCAAGAAAAATTGCTACACTTGTATTTTGTAACAATTGTGCTTCCCAGGGCGGCGGAAACAACCATCGGTTTAGTCGCTTCGAGAGGGCAACCGATTTCATTAGCAACCTTTAGGTCCAAGAAGTTGTGTGTACTCCCGGGATCAATCAAAATGTGGATCTTTCGCTTACCACTTTGTCCTGTCAAACGCATACAATTGAAGGTTGTGTTGCCCGTCAGTGCGTGTAGCGATATCATAGGCGGTTGTGTTTGCTCTGACTCAACAGCCGTCGTGTTGGCGAAGTCATGAACCTCATCTACATCGGAAAGTTCAGATTCTGCATCACCTTCCATGACATATATATGAGCCTTGCGATGGGTTTGTTGATGGCCGGGTGTGAAGATTTCATCGCAATACATGCACAGACCTTTTTGTTTGCGATCTTGCATCTCTTGCCAAGTAAATTTTCAGGGTGTTTGGTTGTTGTTTCTTGAGGTAAAATTTGGCGTCTGATGTGTTTGTGTGTTGCTAGGGGCAGTGGGTAAAAGCGGTGGCTTGGTGTTTTGATTCGGATATTTTGGTGTTTGATAGGCGTTTGGAGAAGAATAGGTGTTGGGTTTGAATGAGGGTCGTTGTGGTTTGTGAGGGAGTAGGCGTAAATATGATTCATGCATCATAGCTATTTTTGCTGCTTCGGCAACAGAGTTTACATTCTGGAACTGTCTCACATGAAGCTGCAAATGTGGATTTAGATTAGTTAAGAAAATACTTAACGCATGGGCGCGTGGTAGGGATAACCGTGTGAGTTTACACTCAAATTTATCATGAAACACCTCGACCGAATCGGTCTCTTGTTGTAAGCTAACCAACTCTGATAATGGATCAACATACAAACCTCCAAAGCGAGTAGAAATTGCAAGAACATATTCTGTCCAGGGTGGGTATCGATTGAAACGTTCTGCAATATAGTTGTGGTGCCATTGCAATGCCTTTCCTGTCATATGGATAGTAGCGAGTCTTACCTTCGATTCATCTAGCGTTCCGTCAAGCGCAAAGAATTGTTCGCATTTAAAAACCCAATCGCGTAGGTCGGATCCATCAAAAATAGGAAACCCAACCTTAGTAAGGCGGGTGAGCAAACCGTTTGTTGGTGTCGTACGAGGCTCCTGATTAGTTCCACGATTCGAACCGGGGACAAGGTTCAGCGAATCAGGTGGTTCCGGAGAGAATGTTCGGGGAAGCGTCGTGAAAACGCCGGAATGTGAAGGATCGTCGTCAACCAGCGGACGTTTTTCAGGGTTCTGTGTAATAGGGCGTAGCTCCGCAAACATGTTCTTAATATCGTTGAATCGAGCAGTCATCTCATTCCTCAATAGATCGTTTTGTTTGAGTTGAGCCACACGATTTTCTTCATTTTGCTTGGCTTGATCGGCCTGAACTTGCTTCATCTCCTCAAGTTGCTTGTTAACCTCGATCAAAGTTTGTGCCCTAGTTTCCATGACTGTTTATTTTGAAGTAGAAAAAAAAAAAATCCGGGTCCGGAAGATCGATGGCTCTGATACCAATGTTACAGGACTCGTTAGGCACGATAAATCCAAACTAGAAACCCGACGAAAGGTTCGAAGAATGGTAGAATAAGGACTAGGAGATAATACTGTAAGTAAGAAGATTACCTCTAAGAACACAAATTCTCTTGAATGAGTATATGAATTAGACAATAGAGAGGAAGATAAAATAACTTGAAATTATGATTATGCCTTTTCGGAGTTCCTATCTCTCTTACATATAGATTTTGGAGTCATAAATAAAGAGAACGAAACGGACATCAATTAAGGCTTAAATGAATGAAAAGTAACGGTAGTCAATGAATGAAAAGTAACGGTAGTCAATGAATGAAAAGTAACGGTAGGAGACCAATAGGATCTCTGTAACAGTTCGGTTCGGTTCAAAAATTAGAACCAAAAGTTTAACGATCTGATCCGGTCCGAACCGATAAGCTTAGCGGTCCGGTCCGGTTCCTTCAAAACCCGGACCGATAACAGCCTTAGGTGCACATATAGTCTTGCGTCAGACATCTATCGTTTGGCATACAGAGCTACGGTTTCCGTTCGTATTCGGCGGAAATCATATGTTTTTTGTTTGATTTTGACAAAAAACACAACACTGATAAAGTTTGAAATCGGAAAGATTTGGAATTGAATAGGTTATAGCGACGAATTGAATTTACAGAGATCTTGGTGAACAAAACAACACATCAGCTATAAGTATGAATCGAATCTACATAAAGCTTTGAAACTGAAAATTTTAAAAAGAGACTGGTGTTGCTCTTGGATGGAGGAACTACTCTTCGACTACTACTTCAAGTCTCTTGCTATTAAACACATTAAAAGTCTTAACTGTCTGTGTAAAATTAATTTTAAGAAAATAAGAGGACTTTACTCGTAGGAAAGTAATGAGAGGTAGAAAATTAATTTTAGGTGGAAAGTTAAACTTTCTTTAGGGGTGTGGCTTTTATGCAAAATAAAGAAAACAGAGTAGCGCAATTTTGGCGATACTCCAATTTTTTCAGAAAAATAATAATAATAATAATAATAATAATAATAATAATAATAATAATATTTAACATTAAGGGTAAAATTGGAATTAAAAGTTTAAGAACTATCAGCGGAACAAAAACCATTGTACGGAAAGTAATTTTATAAAATTTTCCGTATTTTTAGTCGAGGGATTAAATGGTAAAAAACAAAACGTGTGACTATTTAACACTAACTATATGACTTTTAAAACGGGATACTATTGATAGTTGTCATTTGAATTTTATAGTGCTTAAATTTATATTATATAGGTACAAAATTATTTTATTTTAAATTAAAAATTTTGCTTTAATATTTTGTAATAATAGACTAAATTACTTATTTCCATAATTTCATCGGTATTAAATAATAATCACACACCAGAGTGTATAACTAAACGGATTTGCTTTTTCTGAAACAATGAAAAATATTATAAAAATATATTTTTTGAAATAAAATACGAAGAATTGCTGACGAATGAAATCAAAATTTAAAGCGACAACAATAATAAAAAATGCGGCTGTAGACCAAGTATATGACGTGTGAAGAGCATATAAAAGAGGACACTTGCAGGATTATCACTTATTTGACTAGCCACATATTTACTTTGACTATATTCGACGTCATTCATATAATTATAGGTTTTGCTTAAATTAGGGTAAAAATGTTACGGAAATTATACCAAATATCTACTCAATTATTTTATTGTCATTTAGTATCCAAGGTTTGATCAATTGTCACTTAATACCCAACTCAACTATCTAATTATCACATAATACCTAACTTTATTTTAATACCCTAACTATCCTCACCATTCAAAATTTCTCTTTCTACTTTTTTTTTTTTATTTTATTTTTAAAAGATCCGTATATTTCGAACCTGAGCTCGAAAAAATAAATGAAAGTACCATCACTTTTGTTTTTTTAAAAATGAACAAAACTAGATCCATTGATGATATTTTTTTATTATTAAAAAAAATAAAATTTCACCAGTAACAATTCGCATCATATCATGAGAATTATTCAGGAAATCCTAAGAGTTGCAAACAATTCGCATCATATTATGAGAATTGTTCAGGAACCCCAGAGTTGCAAACAATTCGTATCATATCATGAAAATTGTTCAGGAAACCCAGAGTTGCAAACAATTTGCATCATATCATGAGAATTGTTCAGAAAATCCTGAGAGTTGCAAACAATTCGCATCATATCATGAGAATTGTTCAGGAAACACAGAGTTGCAAACAATTCGCATCTTATCATGAGAATTGTTCAGAAAATCCTGAGAGTTGCAAACAATTCGCATCATATCATGAGAATCGTTTAGAAAACCCAGAATTGCAAACAATTCGCATCTTATCATGAGAACCATTCAGAAATCCTGAGAGTTGCAAGCAATTCGCATCTTATCATGAGAATCATTCAGAAATCCTGAGAGTTGCAAGCAATTCGCATCTTATCATCAGAATCGTTTAGAAATCCTAACAATTCGCGTCTTATCATGAGAATCGTTCAGAAATCCTAGCAATTCGCATCTTATCATGAGAATCGTTCAGAAATCCTAGCAATTCGCATCTTATCACGAGAATCGTTCAGAAATCCTAGCGATTCGCATCCTATCATGAGAATTGTACCAACGCATTTTTTTTTTCTTTTACCAGCGCGTATATTTGGTCGGGGGTATTTTTGTCCAATTTCAATTCGAGGTACCAAGTGACACTATCCAAAAAACGGGTACCACTGGGTAATTACATAGTTGAGAAGGTGTTTACTGGTACTTTTCTCAAAATATTAAGCATTCCTAAAATTTTAGAGATTTTGTTTTAATAAATAGTCAAAAACGGTTTTGTTTTTTTATCAATAATCTTTAATTTTATCTTCTAGTACATTGTGGGTATACATAACCAAATATATAAGAACACAAAATTACTCCTCCCAACAACCCTCTTATACTCAAAATTTAATCAAAAATTCAAAAACTGAAAATAATTATGAAAGTCCAAAAAATTCAAAAACTCAAAAACTCCACACACTCTCAAACCTCCAAAAATCAACCATTTTTCGGAAAAAATTCAAACCATTGAAGAATAGATTCAACACGTGAGAAGGTTGATGAAGAGCGTAGAACTCCAAACATGGTACTTGTTCTAACCAATCTTTCGAAAAAAGTTTCTGTTTTGGTAGATTTTCTATTTTTAGAAAGCTGGACCCGAACTACCCCGCCGGGGCTAGCCTCCCCAACCGGCGGGGATGAAGAACATTCATCTTTGAGGATGAACGTCCCCCGCCGTTCGAGGTCATTCCCAACCGACTGTCGCTTCGAGTACCACCCAGCGGTGTTAGCATTAAGGTCCTGGAGGGATTATTGTGTCGTCACTGGCGGGGCCGAACCCTTAGAAATTATTAGAAAGGGTTGCAAAATGGATAGGGTCAACCCGGCGGTTGAGGAATTTTCAACTGGGGGTTGACAAATCCCCTGGCGGTTGGAGAATTTTCACCCGCCGGGGTGTTTATTACACCGCCGGGGAGTAGGTCTCACACAGCCGGTTCGAATTGTCCATCCTGCCTGTGGGGTATTTGTGAACCGGCGGGGGAAAACGTTAATAAAAAAAATTAGAACCCTAACATAATCTCCCATTTTTGTAATGTAGGCCGAAGATTTAAACAATGAAAATTATAAGGAGGAAGATTTTACGGAGGAAAATTTTACGGAGGAAGATTTAAAGGAGGAAAATTTAAGGCCGAAGATTTTAGTTCATGCATGGTGAAGGAGGAGGAAACGCCGGTGCCATGCTCGGTCGATTATAGCTATTTGTTCGACACCAAATGTCACTACTCTCAAGTGGAGTTGATCGAATGGGTGAAGCAGAACACAACGGATAACGGGTTTGTTATAATATTACGACGATGCGATAGACTTGATAGAAAAACTCCGAGAATTGAGTTCGTGTGCGAAAGATCTGGAGTTTATAAAAAAATAGTAGATCCGAAGCATCTAAAGAGGAATTCAACTGACACGAAAAATTGTTGATGCCCTTTCACCCTAAAGGGAAAGAAGTTGGGTGATGATTTGTGGGGCTTAAAGGTCAAATGTGGCGTTCACAATCACGACATTACATCGTACAAATAAGGTTATTCTTACTTGGGACGATTTAACAAAGAAGAGATGCATTTCATAGTTACTTCTATGAAAATGGGATCCCGTCCTCGGGACATTATCGGTGGGGTTAAGAAGTTGAACCCCAAGAATTATTCCTCAATGCGCACCGTCTACAACGCTCAACTAAAACATCGGAAGCTCGAGAAAGGTGGTTGGTCGCAATTCCAATACTTGTTGGGTGAACTTAAGCGGCTAAACTACTACAAATGTTATAGAAAGTTCGGAGACGGAAGCGATGTCATAGGCGAGCTTTTCTTCACGCACCCGGTTAGTTTGGATTTGTTACGCACATTTCCAAACGTGATTGAAATGGATAACACGTACAAGGTGATCAAATACGGGATGCCATTGTACGAGGTCGTCGGAGCCACTTGTACGGGGAAAACTTTCTACATCTGATTTGCGTTCATGTCGGAGGAAAAATTCGAGAGCTAAAAATGGGTGCTAGATTGCTTACATTCTTTGATGGTAACTCACTCCATCGAATTACCATCCATCGTTTTGACAGAAAGAGACTTGGCGCTTGTGAAGGAGGTGGAGGATGTGTTCCCCAATACAACACACATGTTGTGTCGATGGCACATCAATATGAACGTCCTAGGGAAAACAAAAAGGACCATAAAGGATAAGAAAGTGTCCAACGCATTCTTGAAAGTGTGGAATGAAATGATGTTGGCTGAAACGGAAATAGCGTTCAACGACCACCGAGCCGAATTGCACCGTGACTTCAAAGAGTATCCGCAAGCAATTGAATATACGGAAAGTTTGTTAGGGCCTTACGGTGACAAATATTTGACGTGGAGAACCAACAATTGGATGCATTTTGGTAACCAAACCACAAACCGCGCCGAGAGCGCCCATTCGACCTTCAAACGTTTCATCGGTACGAGAAAAGGTAACTTTGAATCTTTTTTGTTGAAGTTGCATACCTTGATAGAATTGCAGCATGGGGACATAAAAGGTTCATTCGAAAAGAGCCGCTTGTTAGCCCTACACAAGTTCGCAAACAAGGTGTACGACAAACTAAAAACCAACGTCTCACAATATGCCTTGGATATTTTGTCCGGCGAAGTAGATTGTGCTCGCAACATGACAACTGCGGGTTGTATGCCTTGCGGTTGCTCAATACGAAGCACGCACGGTATCCCTTGCCCGCATGATATCTACGAGTTTGTTTCCAAAGGGTTAGAGGTGCCGCTAGAGTTGTTTAACGAACATTGGAAGAGGTTGGAAATTTTAGTCCGTACTAACCTCACGACTATGGAACAACTAAAAGCGAAGCTTGAAAAACTACTATGTGATGTCATGGAATCCAAAGATGAAGCGCGAATAGAGCACGTCTACAAAAAATGGTTTACCGTCGTCCATCCGGAAATAACTACCATTTTGGAGCCATTGGTGAAGCCAAAAGCGCGCGGTCGTCCACCTAACAAGCGCAAGCTTTCTATTGCCGTTGATGATACATCCACTAAACGCGACAAAAGTGGGAACGAGTATGTGCTTGAATAGGAAAATGCTACTTCTCCTTCATTTGCGGATGAATTCAAATCTCCTCCGGCAACGTTAACTAAAGGGAAAAAAAATTTGGGGAATAAAATTAGTTCTGATAGTGTTGCCGCTCGTAAGAAAGGTAGTATGATTCCAACCCAAGAAAGTGGAACGATGCTTTCTAATGGAACGGTTGGTTGTAGGTCAAGCTCAACGTTTCCGTGAAGGCAAGTTTTGTAGATCCTAGAGGATACATAAGATAATTCCCCATCTACTTTAGACCATTTGTGGAGTCAATTAATGACGTAAAAGCCGATGGCCATTGCGGGTACCGCTTCATAGCGTATGCGTTAAGCGGGCAACAAGATGGGTGGAGGTTGATAAGGGATTCCCTTTACAAAGAGCTGATGGATTATGCATCAGTGTATGTTAAAATATTTACAAGCATGGAGAAACTGATTGATGTTGCGGAGTGTGTGAAGTGCTCTGGTAACGTGGGTACTAAAGCCCATTGGATGTCCATGCCGGAGATGGGGGTGGCAATTGCATCTACGTTTAACTGCGTACTCTATTTTGTTGGAGTGTACCAAAATATGGACGTCGGCTTCGCTTTTCTCCCCCTAAGAGGTGCACCGCCCCCAATGTCAAACCGGGTGGAAATCGGATTGGGTTGGGTCAACTCCAACCATTTCGTTAACGTAAGTATTTTTTGACCTTCACAATTAGTTCTAATGTTAAGTCATTTATTTTATCGACGTTTCATTTTGTGGCTTGGGATTAGGGTGGACGGCCCTTGCGCAAGGATACATCCATGTTGCCTGAAGTTGTGTTCACCTGAAGAAGAGGGTTGGGCATTGCTGATTGTCTCTTGTTGCAGAAGATATGACGAACTAAAAAATGGTTGCCCGGATGTAACAGATTTATCCGCTTTTGTTTGATTACTATGTTATTGTAATACACATCCATGCTAAAATTTGCTGTTTTTTTAGTTGATGTTTGTCATAAAAACACATTATTTTTATGTCCGATTTGGTCGTTTCTTTTATGTTCGCCTATGTTCTTATTTATGCTTCTTACTAACGTATTCATGTTCCTCGAACGTTAACAACATACAAATAAAATATACCCTCTTGCGGCGGACATACCTTGGCATGAAAGTAACAACTTATGAAACTCTCATGTTTATCCCCGCTAGTTCGATTTTTTCACACCGCCGGTGTAAAAACTCCCCCGGCGGTTGAGAATTTTCATACCGCGGTATATATTGGTACAAATGAACAAGAAACGCAAACTAATTTCATGTTAGTGAACCGTCGATTGTATATTTTCACACTGACGATTGGAATACTCCCCCGCCGGTGTGAAAACTTCACCGGCGGTTGTATATTTTCACACCGGCGGTTGAATCCCCCCTTATGAGTAATTTAGTCTAGGTTTCCGCCGGTTGAGAATTTGTCAACCGGCGGTTCACATGAACCCCGACGGTATAAAATTTTCTAACCGGAGGAGTGGGCTATAGAGTAAAAACAATAACACTAAAATGAGGTTTGCCGACATAATAACATTACACTTAATTCAAAGGCATTTCATAATTAGAAATACATAAGCAAATAAGTTAAATGATTTTGGCAGGAGACTCATATGGCGGGACACTCATTTGGCTGGAGTATAATTTTTTTAGGGATTGTCTAGGTCCCCGCCGGTTGAAATACTTCCCCGGCGGGCGAGCAATTTCCACCCACCAGTGTTAATGGCTACATTGTTTTCAAGTAGAAGTGGCCACTGTACAGCTTCCCCGCCAGGTAAGATATTTTCAACCGTCGGTTGAAATACTTCCCCGGCGGGGTGTAAACTACCCCCCCCCCCCCCTCCGGTTTTCAATTTTCATTCCGCTGGGGAGAATGACACCACTTTTTTATGGTGGATAGTGGATCAATGACTAGAACCCCGTCGGACCACAAATTATCAACGGTCGGGTGACAATGTCCCTGGCAGTTTAGTAATTTTCAACCGGCGGGGGATGGCTAGTGGAAAATTCAAAATCTCCACTCGCCATCAACCGGCGGGTGACGCTACATGAACCATCGGTTGATTAGTTGCACCCGGTGGTTGACATATTTTCAACCGCCGGGGTGGTTTTCACCCAGCGGTTGATAATTGTTACATCGGCGGGGACAGGCTATTATGAAAAAAAAACTTGTATGCAGGAGCCTACTACATAATTTGGTTTATGTAGTTGGGGAACTTAATTTGAGGAAACTATCTTACCTATTACGTTTTTTTGGGAACTTAATTTGGGTAAACTATCTTAGCTATTACGTTTTTTAAACAACAATGTGTTTAAAATTCCATATTTTCGAAAACGGATAGCACAACAACAAACTTAAATTAAACGAACAACAAACTTAAGGTTTAGTATTGGTCCGTAATTAAATACGGAAAGTAGTGCAACAAAACATCTAGAATAACATCTAGAATAACATACATATCAAGAATCCAACTACGATAATAAAAAGCCACAGACCGGTGATCTCTAGCACCTTCCTCCCAAACGACACCATCTCGTCAGTCGGATCGTCTAACGGCTGAACACGATTAATCGTGTTCACCACATCGATCGCGGACGCCTCGGTAAGAATCCGAGGCGTGATGTGTAAACCAATCGTACCTCTTCACGTATGCCTTGTACTGGGGGGATGACATGTGAGTACTCCCTTCCAAGGGCCTCGAATACCTATCAATCACGTATACGTGCTCCCTCCAGTTAGTCCAATTCCTACCCTGAAGCGCATAACAAAGATGATCTCCTCTAGGAAGGCCGGTTCTAGCAACAAGGGAGTCCAACAGCTTCTCTTGGATCCAACCAAACTAGCGCATCACTTGGTCCGGGTGATATGCCTCGCTCACCAGCATAAGGCGAATAGGATTTCGGTACAACCCTATTGCCTGCTCCGGCCACACTTCACGGACATCCTCGTAAGGTCGGAATATAACCTAAAAAAAACAATTACTCATACTAAATTTTATATAGAATAGACAGATATGAATAAACATAAAGAAGCTAACTTACATCCGTCTCTCTTTAATCCGCGAGGATGTCACGGTAGAACGGCTTCCCGCGAGCTAATGATACCGGGACTTTTTTAGGCAACCACGCCAGCATTTTCGGATCCGTTGGGCTATAACCGCTATTCACCGACGCCCGGAAAATAGGCAAGTGGTCATAGACCCAACACTCCAACAAGGCCGAGAACCCGACCAAGCTCTTCAAGGAGTGCTTCGAAATGCCTCCCAAGCTCTTGTACAACCACACGAGAGAACAAGTACCCCATGCGTACTCACGAAGCTTCGTCAAGTCCTCAAGGTGATGGAGAAAATCGCACTGGATGTTCTTCTGGCTCGTGTTGGTGAAGATGGTACACCCGAGGAAGAACATGATGTATGCCCTAGCTGCTGCCTTCTTCATATCCTTAGTCAGGGCGGTATTGGAATCTAAATACTCGTCCGCGAAGAATGTCGTCCTAAGTCATCGGAGGCCGAATCCACTCCCGTCGTGCGCCTCCATTTCCTGCCGCACAGCATCAGCCGAAACTCCCAACAAGTCTGCATAGCGTGCATATGTCGCCTCTATCGGATCCGACCTAAAGACATCGATAATTCTCCCCTCAACCGGGAGGCCAGTAATCACGTACACGTCATCGAGTGTCAAGGTCATATCCCCGAAGCAAAACTGGAAGGTGTTCGTCTCTTGGTGCCACCTCTCAATGAACACCTTGACCAACTGCACATAATTGTTGAACTTTGGTAGACGCCGCATCAACGGCCAGAATGGTGTCCCTTCCAGGTAAGCCCTAACCCCCATTCGTTTGCTAAGGTCCCACTGACCAAGAAAACAAGACTTGGACTGGACCGTGATACCCGAGCGCGACTGTAAAAAAAATCAAATATATATATAATGTTAACAAAAAAATTTAACTAATAAAACATATAATTAATTCGATAACTTACATCGTCTTTAAAGGCGTTTTACGCCTCATGTTGGGCATAGTCCGGGAAAAGAAGGATGTTGTTTTGGGATAGAATTAGATTTTTCCATCCTTCCGGATCGGTTGTACGCCCTTCCGCACGGACCTCTCTTCGAGGTGGTGGCATTGGGACCTTCGTGTCCTCCTCTGTGTCCTCCTCGTCCATTAGCACACGCCGCCGTTGAATGGGGACCACCTTTCGTGGATGAGAAGATTGTTCTACGGCCTCCCTTGGGGCACCGCGATCCCTTGTGGTGTCATATTTTCTATGCCGCAAGGATCGTTTGGTGTTGCCCTGGCGCACCTCACGCTCGGTCCGATCCCCACGTTCGGGACGATCGACCACCGGCCGTCGGCTACCTTCGCCATTAACATCCTGAAATCTCAAAAAACCGTCATTAACATCCTGAAAAAAAATCCAAAATCTTCCTAAAACAACCAAATCAGCCACACCAAATCTACCCTAGCATCAATATACAACTATAAACAACTACATAACCTTGCTTCTCCTAATCTAACACCCAATGTATATCGAAATCTCAAAAACTTAAGAAAGACTATATATAGAAAAAAGTACATTTAAGAGTAAAAACTTACTCTTTTCCCTTTCATATAGCTGTTCTTGACTGGGTATTGATCTAGTAGAGTTCTTCAAATCTGATTTTGGGGCTGATTTTGGAAGGTTGTAGTAGTAGAGAGATGAGAGGGAAAGTTGGGTTGGGGCTGGTTTAGATTTGATTTAGGTTTGGGGATGGTTAGTGGCTAGGGTTAGAACTTAGTAAAAAGGAAAGGGTGTTTTGGGTATAATATTGGGGCTACTTAAAATATGGGTGGGTATGGTTATAATTGGGGCTGCTTATCTAAAGGGGGCCTAATTTAACCAAAACCATAATCATATTGTCCTATATTCAACTTATCCTTATTTTAGTGCTTGATGAAACCACCCTTGATCATCAAGAATGGTTTTCAATCCTTTTTTCTTCTTCTTCAAGTGGCTAATCTTCTAGATTGATACTATTAATCTCCTTTTTTCACTATGTTCTTTTTTAATCAATTTTCTTCCTATTTATCTATTTTAATCAGGTTGTTGTTTCAGACAGTTCAGCTCTCTGTTTCTTCTTGTTTTACCTGTGGATATAGCAGAACAAGAAACAAAACAATTATCTGATGCTGAATTTTCATAATTGCATCCTTTTGCAAAGAAACAGAGTAATAAAATCCCTACAAAATCTTATGCAGATCTTTTCAAACACCCGGTGGAACACATAGAATTTGTACCTGGAAATGTCAAATTTAAAAAGGATCATATCTCTTTTCAATTTATAAAAGACATTCTATTGTCTCGATCAGAATTAACAGTAGTTCGTACGTTCTCCACTGGTTTACCAAAAAAGAACTTACTAACTAATTTCGTGAATGAATGCAGGTTCTCCGGTCTATTTAATGTTTCTAATTGGGACTCTCACTATATACTCATCGAGCTCACACTGAAAGCATATTTGATTAAAATCTAGAGTAGAAGTATGGACAGTAGGCTCTTCAGTCATGCGAATCTTAAAATGGACCCCAACCTTCAACCCAAAGGTTGAAAGCCCGATCGCACCAGTATGGGTTAAAATATCTAAAGTGCGAGAATTCCTATACAATGAATCCATGATTTGAACTATTGACGCCTCTCTAGGGAACCCCATCAAAATTTGGATTCCAAACAAGAACATAGCATTATGCAATACATGTTTGCTTGGGTGGAAATTGATCCCACTTGAGAACACATTTAGATTGGATTCAGAGACAATGATGGATACTTTCTTGAATTTAGGTATCAAAATCTTCCCCACTACTGTCAAATCTGCAAACATATTGGGCATAAAGTTAGTCAGTGCAAGAAAGCATTCAACAACTTATCAAATGAAGACAGAAACCAGACCATTCCTGAAAATAAAGATAAAGATAGAGCCATGGAATCCAAAAACAACAAATTGAAATCTATTATGGTCAAGTAGACTAATGATAAAAATCCAAGGAATAAGCCAAGTAAGATGGAAAAATAAATTACAGATAGAGAAAGAAAAAGAAGTGTTAATCTTACTTCTCCTAAAGCTACCAGAAAAGACACATAAAGCAATGAAGATGATATTATAGATGTCATAAAATCTCTTGATGCAGATTAGTACTTATCCCCTGTCATGGAAGCAGACACACCATCTAGAAATCGAACCCCTAATGAATAAAATATTGGAAGCATGCCACAAACCCCAATCTACAAAAGCAAAATTATAGACACTAGTTTTTAAAATCTTCTCAACAACCTTGTGATTAAATCTCTAAGATTCTAAGAGACTATAAGGGTTACCCTTACTAGTCCCAAATGATCAAAATTCTTAATCGAAACATCTTTGGCTTAGGGAACAAAGCCTCCCTAAGAAGGCTCAAATCTATTGTGACCAAGGAAAGAATTAATCTTATAATCATCTAGGAACCTCTTATTGGTAATGACAGGAAACGAGTTATATCTTCTAAACTTAAACTTAATAACTTCACTGCCAATATTTCTAATAAAATATGGATTTTATGGAGTGATTCTCTTGAGATAAAGGTTATGTTCAATCACATTCAATGTATTCACCTAGATAATAAACTTAATATTTTTAATGAATCTTTCTCTGTCACAGCAGTATATGAAAAGTACCAGATAATGAACAAAACCTATTTTTGGAATGAGCTTAGAACTATTGCTAGAAATGTTAAAGTATGGCTTGTTATGGGAGACTTTAATACTATATTTTCTCCCAAAGAGATACAAGGTTTTTCAACTTTCTGTAACAAAATCTCTAAGGATTTTAACAATATGATTTGTGATTGTTTTCTCGAATATGCTAGTTTTGCAGGTTCTAAATTTTCTTGGACAAATAAATCAAAATGGAAAAGGCTTGATATAGATTTGATTAGTCAAGCTTGGTATGATCAATTCAATGACACTATGGTGAATCCCATGGCTCGTACGTGTTCTGATCACTCTCTTTTAAGCATCAAAATCCATTAAGACAGACTCAGGAAATACAACGGCTTTAAATTTCTTAATATGTGGACTCGAGACAAAGACTTCAAGGATTTGGTGGAGACTAACTGGAGAATTCCTATAAGTGGTAAACCTATGTTCAGGTTTTGGAATAAACTAGAAAGACTCAAGCAAATGCTTAAAATATGGAATAAGAACAACTTCGGTAACATTTTTGACAAAGTTTTACATACTGAAGAAATTGTTAAAAACTGTGAAGATAACTTATTGACTGCTAACAACAATGAGAACAAAATCAAGCATACCAAGACTACTTCTGATCATTTGCTTGCCCTTATAATGGAAGACGACTATTGGTTTCAGAAATGCTATGCAAGTTGGATGAAATATAAGGATCGTAACACCAAAGTTTACCGAAACTTCGTAAAAAATGAGAAATGATAGAATCTCTAACATCAAAGATAATGAAATTTTTATTACTGAAGAAAAACCCATCAACAAATTTGATGAATGTTACTTTCAAAATATCCTTTCTTCTCCCAATTATCATGACAATGTGATTAATACTAATGGATATATTTTTAAATTTATACCTAATTTCGTTGGTGATGCAAATAATAAAAGATTACTTGTTAATCCAACTGAAGATGAAGTCCTTTCAATTATCAAGAACCTCAAAGACACCAGTGATGCTGGCTTAGATGGCTTCAACAAATTCTTTTATATTACTTGTTGGAGCATCATCAAGTCTGACTTCTGCAAGGCCATGATTTCTTTCCTTCAAGGTCATCAAATTCTTAAGGGTGTAATGGCTACTGGAATTTGTCTTATTCCCAAGACTAACAACCATGTTCATTGGAAAGATAACCTCCCTATTAGTCTCTACACAATCATGAACAGAGTCATGTCAAACATCTTAAACAATAGACTTTCTGATCTTCTTCCCAAGTTAATTTCATAAACTCAAGGTGGTTTTGTGAAAGGCAGACTCATCCAGGACAACATTCTTATTGCAAAGGAAATCATTCATGATCTGGGTAGAAAAAACAAGTATGGTAACATTGTCATAAAGTTTTACATGTCTAAGGCATTTGAAAATCTCTCTCACGCCTTTATCCTTAATGTTCTAAAATGCTATGGGTTCTCTAGCAGCTTTATAAATCTGATTAGTAGCCTAATCAAGCAGGTTTCTATATCTATTATAATCAATGGTAACATCATTGGATTCTTTAAGCCTAACAAGGGTATCAAGGGGATTCCATGTCCTCCAGTCTGTTTATCATGGCTAAAGAAATCCTGATTAGAGGTGTAGCTTATCATTATGTGACTAATAACAAGATGGAATTCTACACTATAAGAAATATCATCATTTCTAGCCTTACTTTTGCTGACGACTTACTCATATTCTCTAATGGTAAGCAGAGCTCCATGAACATCATTAGTAATGTTCTGCATGACTATCAAAAAGCTTCTGGTCAATTAATAAAAAAAGATAAAACCAAGCTTATTACTGCAAACAATATTTCTCAAGACAAGATAACAATACCAGTAAATACATCCTTATGCTTGATAAAATCATAGGTAAAATAATGGACTAGGAAGGTAAACATCTCTTTTTTCATGGAAGAATTACCTTAATTAACTTTGTTTTGCTATCGATTCATTTGTATTGGTCTCAAAGTTGTTGGTTCCCTAAAGCTATTATCTGCAAAATTTAAAAAATGCTTAATAAGTTTCTATGGAGTGTTCTCTTGAGACCAATAACATGCACTGGTCTAAGTGGGAAACCAACAGTAAGACATTTAGTGAAGGTGGTCTTAACTTAAAAAGCTTAAAGAATATGTAAAGCACCTGTTCTTGTAAGTTGTGGTAAGGGTACATGGAAAATAAGTGCTTATTAGCCAGATACATGCACAACATATACACTAAAGACAAGCATTAACTACACCAAGTCAGGCTCTCAGTCTTGGAAGAGGTTTGTTGACATCAAAGATTTGGCTGAAAGCTTTACATTTTGGAAATTGGGCAATAAATATATAGACTTCTAGTTGGACACCTGGTTTGATCCTTCTCCTCTTATCAAACTAGACTCTAACTTGGATAATAGTTGGGTTTTCAAATATTAAGTGAAAACTTTCTAGGGATATCAATCATTGGGACTTAAATAAATTTACTACTATCACTAATAAATTACTTAGAGCTAATCTTTATGTCAATCCTTCTGTTGAAGATCTCGTTCAATGGAAGGCTTCAAATGATGATTTTTCTAATACTAAAGGCACCTAACAACAAATGAGAATCAAATTCAATAAATCCTCATTGTTTGAAAAAGTTTGGAATAACATTACCCCCTAAACTTTTCATTCCTTCTTTGGAGAATCTTAACAAACAAATTGCCTATTGAATTTACTCTTCAAGCCAGACACATGATAATGGTATCTAAGTGCAAATTCTTCCTAAATTATGAAACTCATAATCATATATTTGTATTTTTTGATTATACATGGGAAATTTGGAGTTACTTTGCAGAAATTCTAAAGATAAACATCAACAAGTACATGACTACTACACATATGATTAGGAGTTGGTTTTGGAAATATTCCTTAAAGGTTCACATTACTACCATTTTATCGGCTATCATTACTTGAGTTATCTGGAACAGTACGAACAAAGTCAAGCACAAAGATGATTCTTCTTCTCCTAGTAATGTTATCATCTACATTAAGCATATCCTTTCAATCATCGATCACCTGAACTTTTTAAAGCGCAAACACTGGTTCGAAATTGAAGATGCTGCTATCTCTTTGAACTCCTTTAACCACCTAAGGAAGCCTCGAATCTCGTCTCTACTCTCCTGGACTCCTTCTCAAAAAGTTAGATATAAGTTAAACTCAGACGTTTGTTTCCTTGCTTCCGGTGAGTCAAGTGGTGGTGTTATAATTCGCGACAATGTTGGTAACCTTAGTCGTGGTTATGGTAACATTTATGGATCCTTATTTACTATCAAAGCTGAAGCTAAAGCTCTCCGCGATGGGCTTCTTATCTGCAAAATCAACAATCTTAGAAATGTTGACATCGAATCTGATTCAAAAATTCTCATCAATATGTTAAACTAATAAAAGTATCCATTCACGCTTAACTTCATTTTAACTTCTATTAAAGTTTTAATCTCTTCAACCATGACTATAAAAAACATATTTATAGAGCAAAACCTAGCAGCTGACTCACTTGCTAGGTGGACTCTTCATTTTAAACTGAAAATTGATTAAAAAACCTTCATAGCTCCCTCTGCTCTTAAAGATATTATTCATCTTGAAAAGGAGGGACTAAATTACCTTAGAGCTCACTAATACCTCTGCTCTATGAGCTCTCGAGTCTCTTGAAGAAAGGAAACCATATCAAATATTTTTAAATTAACACATTGATTTGCTGTTTCACCTTCCCATCTTCTGTTGACAAACCCGATGAACTTTTGATCTATTCGTGCTCATACCCGCATATCCACCCTTCAATTCTTGATCAAGTTTGTAAACCAGAAGCCTGGGAATTCAGCTCTTCCCTAGTGGCTTGATGGAATTAGGAATTTTCATTTCATCTCTCTAATCCATGCTTTTTGGCGCTCCAATTCTTGATGCTTTCATTTTCATTTAGGGATTTTTATTTTTAAGTATTTTTAGGATCTTCTTGTTATTTTTATGTCCCTCGATGAGATTTTATTTGTAATCTGACCTCAATTAATATAATCCTCCCATTTTATAAAATCATAAATTGTTTAAATTTGTTGTGAAAAATAAATTTTGTTGGCGTAAGAAAACTAAAAAAATTCATCCCAAATTTGGAGGAATTAGTTCTAAGAGAGAGAAACGATAAACACATATTCTTTGTGTTATCTTATCCTTTCATGTCTCATTTTGTGCGATCTTCCTTAACTTAACTGTTAGGTTTTGGTTTTGTTTCTCATTTGCTTTCTTTATTTCCATCTAAATTCGGTAATTTCATTTTTTTTCTCTATCTTTATTGATTGAAAGTTTTTTTTTGTTTATGAAATCATGACTTTATTTATGGTTAATGAGTGGTTTAAATCGTGTTGTAATCGGTTTTTTATTTGGGTACAATTTCTCTATTTTAGTCCCCTTGTGTGTCATCGTCATTTAAGTTTTGGTTTTTTTTCTCCTTGCTTTATTTATTTTGATCTCAACTTGGTAAGTTTTTTTAATCTTTATTGGTTGATTTTGTTTGATTCGAAAGTTTTGTTCTTTTATAAAATTATAAAACTTTTAAGAAATGCCCCAAAATGAAACTTCAAACAGATTTGAGCTGCAACATCTTCAACTAGGTCACAGCCAAATTAAGCTTCCAATCCAACTCAGAATCAACTCATTTGTTTGAATCAACCTACTTTCATTTATCCTTTGATTCCTGTAAATTGAAATAAGAAAAAAAGAAGAAAGAATATGGCTTATGTCAAGCAAATCTTGCTGCCAAGGTTAGTAATTATGCTAAGATATTTGAAAAGTCATTAAAAATAAAGCAGCCATTAGGACTACTCAAAAATTCAGAGGAATAAAAACAATTCAAAGAACCGAAATCAAGCCAACGAAAATCAACCCACAAGGTATTAAAGCTTTAGCATATTTCAGAGTACTCATAGCTGCTAAATCGGAGAAACAATCATTTTTACATATTTGTTTCCAATATCGAAACCCGAAATCTTAGTCTTCATTGTTAAAATATCCCAAATTCAAAATCTCCAGCATAGTTATAGCTTTGAGAGTGTTAGGGTGGCAACCAAAGTCCCACATCCCAAATCGGTTAAACATGGGAATGATCAATGGTATATAAGTAAAAATATATCTGAACTAGTATGAGGATTTTTAGAATTTAACCAAAATTAAATTCGTGCGGGCCTTTGGGCTCAAAGCAAACAATATCATACGAGTGTGGAGATTGGATTGTTCATACTTATATACAGAGACGGAATATGCGGTACCCATATTACAAACTAATGGTATCAGAGCTCCAAGCCTAGATCGAACACGATGTGGATGAAATTCTCAGAGGTTGAACATGATGAAGCAGCAACCTTGCTTCAAAGTGAATGATCTTCCCTAGAGATCCTAATTTGGAGTGCATGTGGATCATCAAGAAGTGGTACTTCATTGGATTAGTGGCGCTAAGGAACAAGACAAGTGGTGGTCTAATAAGAGGTGAGCAGACATATTCGTCGTGCATTTATGGTTCAGTTAACCTCAACCTGATTAGAGTGGGCGGATGAAAATCAATTGAGAGGAGGCTAAACTGGTACTTTATTTGAGAGGAATATTTGTTAGGGTGGCGACCGGAGTCCCACATACCAAATCGGTTAAACATGGGAATGACCAATGGTATATAAGTAAAAACATATCTCAACTAGTATGAGGCATTTTGGAAGTGGACCAAAAGTAAAGTCGTGTGGGCCTTCGGGTGCCAAAAGGACACTATCATACTAGTGTTGAGATCAGATTGTTCATACTTATATACGGAGATAGAATATGCGGTACCCATATTCCCAACAGAGAGGAATGTGGTCATGATGCTTATCAAATTCTATTTTCATCTTACACTTCAGGGTCCATCTAGCAAGCCAATTGGTTGCTTTGTTTTGGTCCCTGAATATGTGAGATATTGATATTGTAGAAGAGATTAGGTTTCTGCAGCACTGAAGAATAAATTTTAAATGCCATGGATAATTTTAATTAGCTATTAGATTAATTATAATCAAAGAATCGGTTTCAGTTTCAAATTTTACCATAAGGGTCTCTAACGATGATAGCTCCAATAGACTCTCCATTAGGTTGACAAGATGCATCTGTATTGAGCTTAAAAAAACCAGAACATGAAGGATTCCATTTCAGGTACAAAGGCTTTTTTCCTCTCTATAATGTAGTTAGTACAACCCATTTCATTTGCAGCTTTAAAATCATTTCTCCAATGCTTCTTCATGAGATTGTTTGATTGGTCTATACCGAAAATAATATGTTTAACGTAATTGATGTTATACTCAACCTTTTGAACCTTTCCTTTAAATTTGACATTGTTACTGGTCTTCCAAATTACCTAGAAGATAACAATAAGAATAATAGTTCTAGCGTGCACTTAGTAAGAAGTAGACCAAAACCATTCCTAATCATATGAGTTGTTTTCATAAACTTATTAATTATGATTTTGAATAACTCAACAAAGTAACAACAAATTTTCCAGGCAAAATCACAAATGCTTAGGTGATTCAGTGTTTAAACAGAATTGACATTTTGAAATTGTGACAACATGTCTTGTTTTTGTAAAATTGTATCAATATGGATGAAGTTTTTAATGAGTTTCCAAAGCATAAAAATAGTATTTTATAGGAGTTATTGAGTTCCATATTTTTCCAAAAAAAACTAGACCTGTTATGCTTGCATCTAATATGATTCCATGTCTTCGTTGTATTAAATGATGAGTCTTTAGAGAGCTTCCAGACTATTAAATCTTCTGATATATAGTTGAGAGTAATTTTATCAATATTGTCAATGATAGTTTGAGGCAAAAAGCCGTTGAGTATATTGTTATCCCAAGCGCTGTGAATCCATAACTCTTTAACTTTTTGTTGCTTATACCATACATTCACATAATTATTATTAAGTATAATAAGAGAAAGTTGATCATACCAGGTTTCTAGGAAAAAATCGATTTCTACATGGCCCAAGATTCATCTGATATTAGGCTCGACAATATGCTTAATGTTGGCTAGTCTTATCCATGTATTAAAACCAACTTTAATTAAAGAAATTTGTAAAGTATGGAAATCCCTACAATAGATGCTTTGCATGAGATTGGCCCAAAGACTTATTTTTACTAAAGTTGTACCACAATTTTCAATCGAAAGTATCTTGTAAGTCTGAAAGATTACGAATGTTAATGCCCCCTTCAGCACAAGGCTTACACAATGAATTCGAAGAAGACTAATGAATTCTATTGACTTTACTAGTAGAACCCCACAAGAATTAATTAAAAAGATTCTCAATCCTTGTGATGATACACTTAGGTAATGAACAGTTTTGAGCCCAATAGATAGGAATAGACATGTGGATCGAGTTAATGAGGATTAGCCTTCCACCGAAAGATATGTACTTATTTTCCAAATGCTTGATCTTTTTGTTGATCTTGTTAATAAGGTTGATGTAATTACTAGCCTGGGTGCTATTATTTAGCGTAATACCAAGATATTCTGTTGGGAGAGAACTTAAACTGAAACTAGAAAGATTTGTGATAACATCAATTCTAATATTGCGCATAGTCTAGAAGACAATATAATTTTGGTCTTCTTATTGTTGATTACTTTCCCTGAAACATTCTGATGAGTCTGAAGAAACTTTCCAAGATTGTTAATGGTGGAATTCAAGCTATTAGTAAAGATAAGAATATTATCTGCAAAATCTAGAAGAGGAATCACAAGGTTACTTCTAGATGAAAATTGCATAGATTTATCAGCACTAAACAAATTGATCATCCCTCTTATGAGAACATCTTCATCCAAAATGAAAAGACTAAGGGATAAGGGATCACCGTGTCTTAGCCCTCTTTTAGTGTTAAAAAAGTAAAAAAAACATTTCCATTGCTAAGCATAAAAACATAAATAGAACTAATTAGACTTTTTATCAGCTTAACAAATGAAGAAGAAAATCCAGGACTTCAGTTATAAAACTATGACATAACTTATCAAAATCCTTCGACATATCAACTTGAATCATTATATTACTTGTTTTGTTCTCTTTGTTAAGGTCATAAATTAACTCTTTCCCAATAAGAATATTTTCATGAATAGAGATGTTAATGATATATGCTCCTTGAACTTTAGAAATAATTTTAGGAAGAATCTTTATTAATCTATTGTTAATAAATTTTAACATGATTCTGTTAAGAAGGCTACTTAAACTAATTGGCCAAACATCTTTCCACATTGTAGGATTGGAGGACTTTGGAATAAGTCACATACCTGTGGTCATTATGCCTTTGAGAATCTTCTGTCTAAGTAAAAAGTCATTCATTGCCAAGCATACATCCTTCTTGATTATGCTCCAATAGGACTTGTAGAAACATCTATTAAATTCATCCATACTCGTAACACTTGGAAGATTAAGGTTAGTGATTATATCATGAATCTCTTGCTTTTTAGGAATAGACATTAGATAGTCATTCTCCTCATCAGTAACTAGGTTAGGAATACTATCAAAAATAGAGTTCTCCATAAGATTATATTCATGCTCTTTGCTAGGATAAGGAAATTTAGTAAGGATGTCTTTAAAGTAAGAGGCAACAGATTTCCCAATTAAAGCAGTCTTAGTGATCTAATTCCCTCCATCTTTGATGTTATTTATGTTGTTTTTTCTCTTCTTTTCGTTTACATAACTGTGAAAGACCTTATTGTTCTTATCCTCATCCTTTTACCAGGTGGTATAACACTTTTGGAACCAGTAAGTCTCCTCTATCTTTAGAGCTAGCAGAAGATTACCATTGACTTTAAACATATCAACCTTAGATTCAGTGTTGTTCACTTTTTGATGGATAATCTATATATTTTTAACCTTGCTCTCTGCATCCTGAACTTTATCAAAAATGTTACAAACATGAGACTTTTTCTATTCATTAAGAACATGTTTGAGCATACTCAATTTTTGCCAAAAAATAAACATGGGGTAACCAAATAGATTTGTGTTCTAATTGTTCTCAACCAATTAAAGAAATTCACTATATAATGTCCACATATCTAGAAATTAAAATATTTTGTGATTAAAATATTTGTCTTGACTAATGGTGATGCATAGTGGGCTATGGTCAGAACAAGTTCTAGCCATATGCATCACTTTAATCTCAGCAAAACAGATTAGACCAATTAGAGTTGAATATAACTCTATCAAGTCTTTTCCACTTAGACTTATTGGTTCAAGTGTACTTGGAACCAGAGTATTCTGCATCATCAAGATTGCAGTCCCTTATCATCTCATTGAATTCATTAGAGCTTTTTATACAAGTAACTAATACAACCAATCTGCTCATGTGGTGAATAGACCACATTGAAATCACCCATTATCAGCAGTCCTAGCCTGCCTCATTTAGAGTATTCCAGAGTTTCATCATATAGTTTCTTTGACACTTTCCATACATAATGGTTAGATGAAAGGTTATATTCTGATTAGTTAACCCACTTTTAGTATGCGGACATTGAGGATGGTTCAAAATAACTTTAACATTGAAATCATTATTCCAATAAAACCATATTTTGTTAGATGAGTTAGAAGTAAAGTTATTCAAACTGATATTAGATGCAGTTGAAAGCATATTATCCTCACTGATAAGAGGTTCTTGAACAACTACAAGATTGATTTTCTCTTTAGAATTGATGGATCTGAGTCTTCTAACAGTAGACCTATTACAAATTCCTCTTATGTTCCAGTTCAACATCTTTATCATCTTGAAATGGATTTATTCTTTTTTGTTAGTCCCTAAACACCTTAGGGATTTTATTATTATGCTATTCCTTTTCATTCATCTATCATGTTTGAGTTTATTGTTAAAAAAATTCTGAAATTCAATGTCAATTTTACTATTCTTGTGTGTTGGAGTAACTGACATACTTCCTATGCTATCTTTATATGGACTGACAGATTTTGAGATTGTGTTTTCATACTCTAATTGGTAGCCATTTTTCAAGAGACTGAATAGCCTCTATTATTTCATCATCCTATTTGATATTATTGGCTTCCTCTTTGTTGAAGACATGATTTGAAATTATTTCAGGAATCTTGTTGCTAGAGATATTGAATTTCTTTTCTTGATTAGGATCCACAATTATAGATTTTAAATTTTCTTTCTTCTTCTCTATGTATCTGTTACTCTCCTTTCCATCTTTATTAAAACTAACAGTGCCTTCAATTGTGATGTGTGTATTGCTCTTATTTTGATTTTCAACTTTTGCTTTAGCCTTCTTGCAGTTACTAGATTCATGGCCAATGTGATAACAGATGTTGCACTACTTTGGGAGATCCTTATAACTGATATTTATCCAACACCCCCCGTGTTCACAAAAACTCACCCATATATTGTGATGAATCTTCTGTGTTAGATCCATCTCAACTAAAGCTAAACAATAATTTTGAAAAGTCCTATTCTTTTCTGGAACCTTAATCTTCAAAGGGCTGCTAATTGATTCCGCTATTGATGATATAATTCTTTCATTGAATAAGAATTCAGGAATTCTTTCCATTTCAGAAGCCACATTGCTGAATCACCAATATACCGCATATTCTTTGCCTATAATTTACATAAGTTTTCTTTTGATGGCAGTTCCAGAAACAAGTGACAAGAATCCTGGACTAATATATTACACCCATTCTTCAGCTACATTTTCTCTATGAAATCACTGGTACATTGTTTCTTAGGAATTCATTGATTGAATTTACCAATCAGAGTATATTTTGTATTTTCCAACAACGATTCTTTGACACTTTATGAGAATTACACTACTGTATGGTATGTTTTATTTTGCGAATACAGAGGCTTGTATTCAAAACTTTCATGCATTTTACCGAGAATGTCAGCATATGATTTCTTTTGATGCAAGAAGTTTTTGTTCGATAAATGATTTTCGGCCACTTCTTTTGAGTCTGTTGTATTATGCAGGTTGTTGATCGATGCATGAAGATCTAGAAAATCTTCCATTATAAAAACATGATCAATAACATGAAGATTAGATGATAACTTCTAAATTTGAAAAGAAAATTTGATTTCAAACGAAGAAATCACAAATTCAATAATATAGGATTCAATTAAAATAAGGAATGATCAGAGGATTGATCCATTAACAAATGATAGAAGATCGAGAGATTCAGCCAAGAACCATATTCTTCGAAAAAAACAGACCCTCCCTCCCGATAATGAAAAATATGGTAATTTGGATGAAAGTAAAATTTTAAAATAAATGGTAATTTAATGACTTAATTTAAGATAATTTTGATTAAAAATAAAAAAAATATCTTAATAAATGATAAATATTTAAATTAAATTTAAAAAAGATTAAAATAAAAATAAATAGTTACAAAATTTGAAAACAAATAACCGGTATAATGCATGAAAAATCCAAAAACTATTTTAATATTAGTGACAATTCCAGTAACTAAACCACAATATTTAACATATATTTTTGTCTTTTTCTTGACATTAAACCATCATCGAATATTTTTATATTTAAACATATTATTATTTTATGTATTCCGTTTATTTATGGTTTTATATGGATAATATCAAACACTAATAGTCATTAGAAAATATATAATAAAAAAATTATTTTTTTAATTTATATTTTTAGTGGTAAATAATTTATAGAAAAACTACACCCAAATGAAAATTATTGAAACATGAAAAATATGTACACAAAATATACAGATAAAATATCTAGAAAGAGTAAATATAATTGGTATTATATTTTAAATAGTCCATTCTTATATTTTTTTTAAAAAAAACTAAAAGATTCTATTAATATTGAACCATATCCAGTACATAAGAAGCCCAACTACATCAGACCTTTAGAGGAAGAAACTAGACCCAAAACAAGTTAACCGGGTTAGAAAAGAGAAACCCAAATTCTCAAATATACTGAGTTCGATCCCAAATTAGGAAAACCCTAATTTCTTCTTTTCACAGCACCTTCTCTCTTTCATCTCCTTGAATCTCCTCCATACACGAACCCTAACCTGGATCAATGTATCCAACACCCAAACTTTCAAGCATCAAAATCGCTAATAACGAGTTTGGTACTTGATTGCTTTTGAAAAACCAATTCCTTCTCACTTTCAGCGAATGCTTCGAAACCCAATCTGCCGCCGTGTTTTCCGTTCTGGATACATGGCTGATTTTCATGGATGGAGACAGCATTGCTTTGCACATTGCTATTCCTTGGCAAAGAGATTCGCCTGACGAAATTTGGCTAACCAGAGACAGACAATCAACATCAATGTCGACGTTTGTCCATCCTCTCCTGTAGCACAGCAATAGAGCTTCCATCAGAGCTCGCCTCTCTGCCTGAAACGGTGTGAGCTTTCCAAAGATGAAGCCAGCTCCTTCTATGCAACTTCCCGTGTGATCCCGAACTATTATCCCACCAGTCGCCTCTCCAGTGAAGTCGCAGGCACCATCGGAATTTATTTTAAGTCGTCCCAGAGCTGGAGCTCTCCAGCATCGGTAAGCCACCTTTCTCTTGCATATAGATAATGCACCAAGTTTAAGCCCTGCATCTTCAACACATGCCCAATGCTTAGCCCTTAGTTTCAAGTCTATGGCTAAGATAAATCTGTTAATTCTATTAATAGCGTTTTGAAAACAGTCAATGGTTTTTCCAAATTTACAGTGATTTCTATTATACCAAATAGTCCATGCTATCAACTGTGGCACAATATGTGTGATATGAAATTTACTGTGAGTAGACTTGAACCAAACCAAAAGCATATGCCTTAGACTCATATATCTCCTTACTGGTATTCTGAACAACAATCCATAATAGTTCCATAAAGGCCAAGCGTAGCTGCAATTGATGAAGAGGTGAGAAGTATCTTCACAATTGCAGCAAAACTGGCATTTTGAAACTATAATGAAATGTTTTTTTAAGAGTATACTATCAACAGGAATGAATTTCTTAAGTAACTTCCAGCTAAAAAAAGAAAATTTTGTTGGTATAAAACTGTGCCAAATCTTTTTAAAGAAAAATGAACTACTGTTTTTTGTTCTAATGTTATCCCATGTTTTCTTTATACTAAAACTCTTATCTTTTGATAAACTCCACTTTATACTATCCTCCTTATCAGGAGAGATTTTAACTCTTTGTATGTGTTGCTGTCTCTCACTAGATAGAGAGGATAGTAAACTAAAATCCCAACTTTCATTTTTCCAAAATGTTTTAACTTTAGCTGGAAGATACCATAAGTTTTCAGCATTGATTATTGGAGACATCTCATGCCATGAGTCTCTCTAAAAATCTACATTTCCACAGCCTATTTTCCATTTAACAAACTGCTCTGCCCTTTCTCTAACAGAGCATAAGCCTTTCCACACAATAGAGTCACTGACTCCACACTTAGCATTAATAGGGTGCCTCTCCAAACAATATGTTTTTAAGATTAGCTCAGACCAAAGGGAACCCCCTTTTCTAAAGCAAAACCAAAGCTTGTAAGCAAAGGAGAGTTGTATGTCAGACAGCAGTTTGACATTCAAACCACCCTCCTCATAGGGCTTACAAAGGTATCTCCAGCTTGCCCAATGCATTGCACCTTCATTTACCTTTGGCCTCCACAAAAATCTATTGAAATATGTTTCAATTTTACATAAAACATTCTTTGGTAGTATACAGTTTTGCATCCAAAAGAAAATGATGGGATAGAGAACATGTCTTATAAGTGACAATCTGCCACTATAAGACAGGTTCTTTAAGTCCCATTCATTTATCTTATTTAGTATCTTAGCTAAGAGAGGAGAGTAATGCTTCCCTTTGTTGTTTGGTGCAATTGTAATTCCCAGATAGCTGAAAGGGGCATTTTCTATCTTGAAGCCCATTGTTGCTTTAATTCTGGCAGTATGAGCCCTAGCACATCGTTTGGAGGTAATCACTTTATTTTTGTCAATGTTTATCAGTTGCCCAGACTCATTCTGGTATTTGGTGAGCAGGTCACTTAGGCTTTTGATTGACAAAGGTGAGCTATTGGAGAATATAACCACATCATCTGCAAATGCTAGACACGGTAAGATGTATCCTGTTTTTATATGAAATTGCATTGAGTTATTTGAAGCATAAAGATTTGTCAGCCCTCTCAAAAGGGCTTCCTCAGCAAGGATAAATAGACAGGGAGATAGGGGATCTCCTTGTCTTAATCCTACATTCTGAGGAAAGTATCCTGAACTTGTCCCATTAAGAAGCACTGATATCATTACATTAGAAATAAGTTTATGTGTCATAGACACAATTGCGTCAGAGAACCCAAAACACCTAAGTGTTCTTATGACAAAGGTGTGAGACAACCTGTCAAACGCCTTTGTCATATCCAGTTGTAATATGATGTTGCCTTTTGAAGGCTTTCTACCTATGTTGTGAAGCATTTCTTTAATCACTAAGATGTTCTCATGAATAAGCCTTTCTTTTACAAAGGCAGACTGTCCTCTAGATACAATTTTAGGTAGTATATAGGAAATTCTCCTATTGATAAGAGCATAAAACAGTCTATTAACAATGGTACACATGCTTAACGGTCTAAAATTATTCCAGGTAATAGGATTGGCTACTTTGGGGACCAGCACAATCCCAGTAGCAAAAATCCCCTTTGGGAAGGGAGCACCAGAAAGGTATGCATTTATGGACTTGCAAAGGTCTACTTTTTTATTTCCCAGCAGTGCTTTAGGAAAAAGGTGTTGAAACCATCTATTCCTGGAGCACTATCTTTCTTCATTCCATTTAAGATAGTTCTAACTTCCTCATAAGATGTTGGCTTTACAATCTCAGCATTATCACAGTCCCTAACAATATTAGGGATATTATTTAGGATTGAATCATGCTCGTTAACAATGTTACTGATATCAGGTACATTAGAGAGGATTGCTTTGAAATGTGACACTGCAGAAGAGGCAATATCACACTGGTTAGTAACCCAGACATCCCTATCTTTTATTCCTACAATAAAAATTTTCTTTCTCTTCTTTGTGACATAACTGTGATAGAGTTTGGTATTTCCATCACTATCACTTAACCATGAGTTAAAACATTTCTGTTTCCAATAACTTTCCTCATCTTTCAAAGCAAGGATGAGGATGCTATTAGCTTTAGACAGATTAGCTTTTGAAACATCATCTTTCATAGTTTGATGAAGTAACTCACAATTTTCTACGTCAGTGATAGCTTCTTTAACCCTACTGAATATGTTACCAAAAGTTGTAAAATTCCAGTTTTTTAAATGTTTTTTCAGTCTTTTCAGTTTGTACCAAAAGATGGTACTGTCCTCACCATTACAGTGCTTATACCAGTTCTGACTCACACAAGACATGAAGTCAGGATGGTTTGACCATGCATTTATAAATTTAAAGGAACCCTTCCTTTGATTAGCCAACATAGTAGAGTCTTTAGTAATAGAAATTAACAAAGGAGCATGGTCAGAACAAGTTCTGACCATGTGACAAACCTGTATACTTAAGTTGTTAAGCATATATTGATTAGTCAATACCGAGTCTAATCTCTTCCAGTTGGTGTTGTTGCTCCAGGTATAGCGTGAGCCACAATGAGCAGGCACCTCTAAGTCACAATGCCTTATGAAGTCGTTGAAGTCCTCAGCACTTGCCCCATCATAATTCATACAGTGGAGCTGGTCATCAGGGCATCTAGTAGTATTGAAATCCCCAGCAATAATCCAATTCTCATTACAGGTAATGTTACTAAGATGTCCTCAAAGCAACCTTCTCTGTGCTCTTAGGTTACTTGCATATACAGAAGTGAAACAACAATTAAAAGAATCATAATTGATGTTAACATGTAAATACTGTTCATGATCCTCAATAACAGCAACCCCAACATCACTAGACCAGAATATCCATATTTTGTTAGATTTATTAGCAACATAGTTCTCAAGACCAATCCTTCTTGCCACCAGCTCCACCTTATCAACCCTTGCCATAGGTTCCTGAATAGTCACCATTTTCACATTCTCCTTTTTAATAATGTACTTTAGCCTAGCTATTGTAGGATCATTGTGTATCCCACGTGCATTCCAGCTAATGAAATTAATCATTATCTGATGCATAGCTTTTTGTACCTTGTCTCTCTTCCTAAGAGAGTTTATTGTCAGATTTCTTGAGTTACTATTCTTTTGTGCTGATCTTATTTTCCTGGATATGACAGTTTCAAAATCTTGCTCACCATTTGAACTAGCTCTTGTAGAAGGATTATGGCTTCCAAGCATTCTGATACGAGGAGAAGACTGCTCCTCCACCTCAAGGTTCTGATGCGAGTTTTCAAGACAGTTCTCCTCCACCTCAAGGTTCTGGAGAAAGCTGATTATATGAGGCTCATTTATGGACACATATCTATCTTTCACAGGGCTACCAACACTAGTTGAAGGACAGGAAACAAAAGAACGATCTTTCTTTGTAACAATAGACTTTAGCTTTCTTCTATATACCTGTGTAAAAGTTTGGACCTTAGTGGTCTTTGCCTCTTTATCAATCTTGTTTACTTCTTGTACAGACTCATGTAAACCATCAGTACTTTCAATAATATCATCTCTTACCTTCTCTTTCTTGGATTCCTGTACTAAGTTCTTTTTACATTTATCACCATCGTGACCAACATGATGGCACTGCTTGCAATAACTTGGCGCATTTTTGTAACTTACACTAATCAAGAACTCCTTACTATCTCCAAAACCCACAGTCAGCTTTCTCTTAAGTATGCAAGAAACATCAACTTCAACCAACGCAAAACAAGCGTTCCAATTTTCCCTGTTTACATCAGGAACAACAACATGATGAACAAAACCAATAGATGAAGCCAAAGCGTGAATTACAGCACAATTATACATGAACTCTTCTAGTTTCTCAAATCGCACCCACAAGAGAGCTAATGGGCACTCAAAGTTTCTTGAACTTTGTGGGCACCATTTAATAACTCTCATTAGTTTGACATCCACCTTCCAAAATCGACTGACCCACAATCTACCAGCGTCCTCCAAAGTCGAAAATTCTATCTGTATCTGCCTAGAATCAATTGTGATGTACGTATACTGCCCCTTGAACTTAAATGATTCAAGAAACGACTGAAAAGCTTGCCTCTTGGGGATACCATCATTAAACTTGGCAACAAGAGTTGTTCTAGATTGATTACGTAGATCAGACATCACCTGATTTGAGAACGTAATCTTGGTGTGATCAGCAAACGTTGAAATGCTTAATGGTTTGAACTCCGCATTCGCAACCTTAGACCTTACCACATCAGTGTACAATCTGTTCGACATAGCCTCTTGTGACGCTGCGACCGTACCTTTCAACGGTGGAAAAGTATCATTATCTTGCAAATCCATGATCACTCGGCAAGATCAGCAATCAACGAAGCCTACGAACTCGGAAGAACTGAGCCCGAAACTAGTGAGAAAGAATGGATAATGTATCTTAGAGGTTAAGAAAAGTTTCAATTCTTGATGCTTTCTCGAGAGAAGGCATCCATCATTTTCATAGTCCATTCTTATAAATAAACGTAATAATATATCACTTAAAAAGGAAAAGAGAAATATAAATTAAATGAAAAAGAAAAAAAAAACATTGAGTAAATTAAGCTTTACTGTGTAGATAGTAAATAAATAGCAGTTGCGTTTTTAACACTAGTAAATAATACAGTAGGTGGTTTTAAGAGAAATATTGAGTAATAAGTTGATGCAAATCAGGAACATCGTCATCAATGACAAACGCATCTAAACTTTCCATGTAAGTGTAACCCCCATCAGCTTGAGGAGCACAAGACCCATTACTCTCATAAGTATCAAACAATACTCCTCCTGCGTGTTGTTCTTGCTTCAGCGGCAGCCTATCCGACATACTCCGCCAAGCTTGTTGATAATGATCAAACTTGGACACGAGTGGAGTAGTACTAGAAGAATTGGTGACATCATCCTCCACTGAATCAACCGGTCCGAAACTTAAAGTGATAGGACCTTTTATTGCAACAGAGGATTTAGGACAACCCGTGAATTGTTGCACTAGTGCACGGAAATTACTCTTGTTAGCATTCAGAAGAGTTACTGGTGTTTTCTTAGAAGCTCTTGAACGGCGACGGGTGAATGCGCTCTTTGAGATACCAAGCCCTCTGGGGCTTGCTGAGTTGGATGCAGTAGGATTTGTTGTGATTATATTCGTCGATTCTACTGGAGAGTCGATGATAACATGATTGTTATCTTCGTTATTAACTTGTTCACAAAATTGTAGCCATTCATCCATGGATTGGATTGGATTGGATGCTATGCTGCTGCGGTTCTGTGTTTCTACTTCCTAGTTATGTGTATTAGTCTTATTTCTATTTGGTTGGTATCAAGAGAGGAAGAGATGCTACCGAACTATATAGGTGTCATGTTCATTGTTCAATGTTCAAAGTAAACATGAATGCCGTTGACTGTCCTTCCATCAAATGAAAACTCTATGTGCTTCTAAGGTTATGAATAAGTATTAAAAAATAAAAAGTAGGCAAATTTTACCGCACAAGACTAAATTTTTGCGTGACGTTATCAAACTATTATTTATATTTACTTAATACTGGGTAAAAAATTCCATTCAATATTTAATTGTTATAAAAATTTCAAAAATCTTCGACCATCTATATAAACATTTTTCAATGTTAGTTTACAAATCAGGTTTCATTGCAAAATCGGAGTATCGATTATCAATAGGGATGGCAATTTTTCCCAAACCCGCGGGTACCCGAGCCGATTCGATGGGATGGGTTATGGGTTTAAAAAAAATTCCGTGGATGGGTCGTGGGTTTGAAAATTTACTACCCGCCGGGTTTGGGATGGGTTATGGGTTTAAGAAATTTCCCACGGGTACCCAACCCGAACCCGACCCATTGGATAATACCCGACGGGTACCCGCTAAATTAATATTATATAAAAAAATAAATTATCTAATATAATTTAACAAACTTCAAAATAAAATTCATCATATTAGTATTTGTATTATGTAATGCCAAAAATAATTTATTATTTGTTAATATATATAATATATTTTGAAAAACATTATTCTACATTTAAACATTTAATTTATTTTTTTAATTTATGTTTTTCAAATATTTTGTTTTTTATCTCTACAAAACTGAGAATAATCAGTATATTTTGAAAAATATCATCTTAAATTTGTTAATTAAACAAAATATCATTCTACATTTAAACAAAATGTTTGCTACTTATAATGATTATAGTATATTTTCATTCTACATTTAAATATTGAATTTGATTTTTCAATCTCTTTTGAAAATATTTTTTATTTTTCTATCCAATAATAATATTATTAATTAATTTAAAAAATATTTACTAACATATACCGAAACCATATATTAATTATTAAAAAACATTTACTAACATATTTAAATTTGATATTTTAAAGATTTTTCCTTGATTTTTTAATTAATATCAAATTCTAGAAAATCTAATAATATTTTTAATCAAATTAAATAAAAATATTTACTAACATATACCAAAACTATACCTAAATTATGAATAGATAACAAAATATTTGCTTATTAACATACAATAAATTTGAATTTTTAATTTGTTTTTTAAAAACATTTTCCTTTTTTTATACAAGACTTGTGAAATGAGTATAAAATTCAAATTCAAGATATTGTTATAAATTTAATTAAAATAAAAAAGTTTCTTTTTTCTCTCCAAGATTGATAATATAACTTAAATTGTAATTTATAAAACCTAATTTACAGAAGAAAATAAATCTATATGCTCAGGGTTCTGGAGTCAGAGAGAAGAGAAAGGGGTTCTTGAGTCAGAGAGAAGAGAAAGAGTTAACTTCCATGGGTACCCGCGGATGGGTACCCGAACCCGGCGGGTTTGGGTGTGGGAGAAAAATATTACTACCCGACGGGTACGGGTTAGGGTATGGGTTTGGAAAAACATAGACGGGATGGGTTACGGGTTTAGCTATACCCGCACCCATCCCGACCCATTGCCATCCCTAATTATCAACATCAAAATATTGAACCTGGTTCATCATACTCTCGTAATATATTTTTCAAATGAGCTATTTGTTATGTATTATTGTTATAATATGTGTAATTTGGTCATTGGTGGAGTATTGAAGGTGAATAGGTTAGTTATGTTCGTCGTTAGAGTATTCATCTGTTTTTTTTTCTGTTTTGAAAATATTATAGTACGTTTTTATCTGTTTTTCTTTTATAATAAGTTATAACCTCATTGTATAATGTGTTTCCTTTAGTTAGTAATTCTGTTTAGGGTGTGAAATATACGGTCGATTTTAGAGTTTGCAACTGTGTTGTGTTTTGTTGAAGATGCGAGTTGGCAGGGAAAAATATATAATCTATGTGCATGTGGACATGCCATCTATGTGCATGTGGACATGCGATCTACCATTTGTATGCATGTGAACATGTGATCTATGTGCATGTAAACATGTAATCCTAGTAGGAAATATTTTTGTCGGGACATGCAATTCGTTTGGTATATATCAAGAGAGACATTTGTAAATATCAGACATATCGCATATGCGAGACGTCTGAAAATATTAAACATCTCGCATATGCGAGATAATAATGTGTTATCCATACGAGATTAGGCATTGATATTATGTGATTCTTTTGATTGCTCATAAATGTTTCTAGATTTTTCAATGCGTGTAAGAAATGTCTAAGCTACGAGTGTGCATTTTCAAACATGGGGTCAAAAAAAAATTGTTCCTCTCACCGAGTTCGAAAATTTTGAAAGGATTCAACAAGTTGTTGAAAGTAGATGGGAGGTGTCGGTTAAAGGTAAGTACAGTATTACCTATTATTGCGTTGATAATAGGAATTGTTTATTTACAAATGAGACGAATTTTGTGTGTTTTGTAGTATATCTTTATGTTCAGGGTCTAAAAAGTGTTAGCTTTCTTATAGAACAACATGCGGTTGTGTAAAGAGCCTAGCATAAGTTTGGAAGAAACCTCAAATAATAAATTAATTACTAGGAAAATTAGTAACTGTTTAAGTTTTTTTATCATAAAAAACAATTTGCTACTACTGGTTGGGATGATGCAATTACATGTGTTGGTTATGTTTTTTATCAAGGTGTTGCATCTTTAATGTTATCTTTACGTCGTTATTCCTTAGAGCATGATTTTTGTTTCAAATACATGTATAATACAAGATGTCAGATAACTAGTTATTGTAAAAATAAAGTCTCAAGTGGATGTAAATAGAGACTTTATGATCATTAAGCGATTTGTTGAACGACATACTTGCAGCTCCGGTTTTTCCAAACAACGTCGAAGACATTTGACATCGGAGTTGATTACTACAAAAATTTGTGATTATATTTGGATATGCAATTCCATTCTAGCAAATAGTATAAAATCGTCTGTTAAATAGGACTACGGTTTAAAACTTTCTTACCCCATCTCATAGAATCCTTTAGAGAAAGCAAGGAGGGGAGTTTTTAGAGATAGTTCTAGTTCTTTTAATTTACTCGAGTGATACTTAAAAATATCAAAGACTCGTGATATTACGAACGACTTCCATTTGGAATATAATCTTGGAAACAACTTTAAACGTTGTTTCATAACATTCGGTTCATGTCTTTAAGATTTTCAATTTATGTCGTTCGCTTTTATTTGTCAATGGAACGGTTTTAATTGGAAAACATATGTATGTATTGTTATATGCCATTAGCAAATGATGGTAACAAAGCTAAGTTTCATACTTTTCTAATTTTTATTTCATACATATAACATGTTCTTCTCTGGATAATAACCGTGTGATTCTAGTGTTGATCACAGTGCGATTATGGGGGTGATGACCATGTGAGTCTAGTTATACTTACAATACGATTTTAGTTCAATAAACACCATGTGAGACATATAATACCAACTTATTTAATTTGTTTCCATGTATATATCATGTTGCATTTGAATTGTTTGTTGTGAATATGCTAACAATTGGTTATGGTGGTTGGAGAGTTTGAAATCTCATTTGTTGAAACGTCGAATTACTTTTATTTCAGATCATCATTTAGGTATCATGAATGTTGTTTTTATCTTGTATCTAAACAACTATCATGCCTACTGTATTTTCCATCTTGTTCAGAATTTGAGGTATGCTCTGATTCGTTCTAACATAAAGTTTAAATCGATGATGATTCATAAGTTTTGAGAATGTGTTTATGCTCCATATGTAGACATTTTTAATGAAAAACTTGAATATTTTATTAGTGAAGGAGGTCAAAGAGTTATTAACTTTCTTAATTATTTACATCGGGACAAATATGCTCAACCATTTATTCAAGGGAAACGATATGGTGTTATGGCATCATATATGGTTGAATCATTTAACCATCAGATTAAATAACTATATAGTCTACCCATTCTTGAATTAGTTGACAATATTAAAGTCATATTTATGATTCAAATTTGAAGATGTTATTCGAATGGGCTAAGCTGGAGCATTAAATTATACCTTGATTATGAAAAGAAGTTAAAGGTAAACGTCGAAGAAGTTCGTCCTTAAGTAGTTCGTACATCTTCGGCAGCCATATTTGACATTTTTCAGAACCAGTTATGCTTCCTATTTACTGGACTTCAAGTGTTTTGTGGTTGTTGGCAACAATCTTATTTTCCATGTTCTCATGCTTTTGCTGCAATACATTTGACTCACCAAGATCTATGACATTAATAAATCTATCCTTCATTGTTAGCAAAGGTCAACTTTGGTGTGGATTATTTCTGATCCAAGGGTATTTCAGGAAATAGTTTTATCTTTTAAGGAATTTAATGTTTAGAGTGAAAGGTAGAGAGATGAAAGAGGTGTATACTAGCAGTAAAGTTTTTCCACCCCCACAAATGAAAGTAGTTGAGGTATTTATACTTGTTTAGTGACTTGTTGGCCTTTCAGGTCGGACCATAGGCTTGGGTCACGTTTAAAACCCAATAAGCCCAAGACTAGTATAACCCACTTGGTTATACTATATGGTGGGGCATGGTATTGAATATGTCCGAACAACCCTTCGGATTTATGCAGTTTACCACTATCAAAGAATTCTGACATCATCAGGTAGCCCCTTTAGGTCTTGCAAAAATACTTTAGAAGAGCTAATTCGAAAAATAAAACTTAGTATGTATCTAATGTTGTATTCGAACTGAATCTTAATCGGATTCGAAGAGATTAATTTACAGTTAGGAATTCCAAAATTCATTTTTTTGAAGTATGACACTTGTCGCGCTTTGGTTCGACTTTTCAACCGTTTTTTCTCCTAGGTTCTCGTACCTACTGGCTAAAAGGTAACTTAAGGTGTAGTCCCCATGCTTCCTAGCCCCTAATCATTGTTTTCATCGAATAATCTCCCCTAGGTGAAACTCCCACATCTCTCATCTCTATATAAACGAGTTATACTGTTTTATCTTTCTGAGAATAGAAAACTTCTTAGAGAGAGAAAGTTTGATAAACTTTAAAATTGTGTCTGGATAGATTATATATTCATATCCAGAAATACTTTGGTGAAAGGAGGTTGGCTAAACTTATCCGATTTGGAAAGAGAAAGAAGAGAGGAAAGAATCGCAACTGGACTACTTGCCTCTCCTGGTGGAGAAATTAGTAAAACAGGGCAAAATACAGACAAATAGCTCATCTGCGAAAATAATCTTTTATCCCAACCCTATTTTATTTAGAGTCAGATTCTTCAGTTCAAGAGTCTCAAAAACCTCTGCCTAAAGAAAAAGTAGTTTCCAGTGTTAGGAAACCGTCACCTTTTCTGGCTATGAGTTCAGATGCTGAGAAATCTACCCCTCGAAGGGTTACTCGTCTTTCAAAAGCCAAAAGCACTCCCCCTTCTTCGAACCTGCTAGTTTGGAGACAATAAAGCCCCTATCAGATCCTAAACCGTCCGAACAATAGTCAAATATAATGGAGGAGACCATGGAGGACAGTATGGAAGGCACCCCCTTTGAGACGTCCGGACAAACAGAAGGGAAAGTGGGTCTGCCCAACACTGAGTCACTTCCGGAGTTCCTAGAAGGGAACGTGGGGCCAAACTTTCGCAACGTTTGTGTGAAGTATTTACTAGCTCTTCAAAAAATTTCTTATGTATACACCCATACTACTGAACTGGATCGAATCCGTTAAAGTAAGAATTCCAATTACTCCGGAAACCCCATGGACTTTAAGTCCCATGAGTTGGTGATATATACTGAAGTGCTCAATTGGGGCCTTCGGTTTCTTTTTTACCCAAAAATAGTTAGGTATTTCCATCTGATAAGGTTATGCCCAAGTCAGCTGAGCCCAAATACATGGTATACTTTGTTGGCTGGTATAATGGCATCTAGACTGTAAAAAATTCCCTTACCCATGGAGCAATTTTCTTCCATGGCGAATCTATGCAAAAACCATCATATCCCTTTTTACCATTACAATATGGGAAATGACTATAAGGTGGTGAATGATTTGTTTGAGTCCAACAAGCCATGGAGGACCCAATTTCTTTTTATCAGTGGAGCATGGGAGAAAGGAAGAAAGATAAACTCCACCACCAATCCAAGTCAGCTAACAAGGCGTTGGAAAAGTTCAAGTAATATATGTTTGTATTTTTATTAGTTTCCAAATGCTATGTTGATATTCCGAACTGATTGTTGTGTCTTCTTGTAGTATTTTCAAAAACAATTCTAGGACACCTGGAGGCAGGCCAAGCTACTTGTACCAGGCTGAACGAATGGGCATCGGAGAAATATGGATTTGGTTTCCATAACTGTTTTACCTCTGGAAACATGGTGAGGTCTCACCTATGGAATACTATGGCGAATAGAGACCTTACTTGGGAGCAGCACACCACCCCTCCTCCATCATATGTTATTCTAAAGAGGACTGAGGCTAAAGATGGAAAATTTCACTTGCCTTCCCGGAACAAAGCCCATAGTCACCTGGACAATATCAAGAACAAAAAGAAGAAGAAAACTAAAGTCGACCCATCTCATCATGTCTCCAAAGGGTTTGTTTCGGAGAATCAAGGAGGATTTAACGCTGCTTTGTTGGAGGCAATTGAAGTCACAGTAAAGTAAAATGGTGGATCGGATCATCCGCCCCAAATTACAAAGAAAAATCACAAGAGGCGCAAGGACGACAGTGACCAAAATCCTGCAAAGAAAAAGAAAAGTAGCTTAGGGTCAGAGATAGTACTTTGTCCTACCGGACTTCCTCCTCCCACTTCTACTGATCTTCTTCCACAAAAAGGGATTCCACCTAACCCTCCTTCTCCAACATTCTTTCCAGTCGAACAGCCAACTGTTAAAGGAGATGTTAATTTGGATGAATTTCACACATGTATTTCAATGATCTAGATAAAGATGACTTCGAACAGACTTTTCCTCATGCCATTGTAGCCAATGTACCACATATAATGGAGAGTCATACGAGGTATGAAGTGAACGGGATACTCTCAGTCGTGTCCTCTAGATCTAGAGAGGCAAGGCAGGGAACAAACAGCGAACATAACTTTCCTAACCATAGAAAATCAGAAATTAAAGAGTTCTATTTCTTCCACACAGCAGAAAGTGGAAGCTTTAGGTAAAGAAAAAATGAGTTGAACTCTAAGCTTACCCAAACCAAGACTGCTTATGAGGATATCAAGGCGAAGTATACCGGACTGGAAACTTCCACCTCTACCAATGCCAGCACTATCAGTACTTTATCTGAAGAAAAAACTAACTTAGAGAAGTTGCTTAAAGAGAAAGAAGATGAGAATGCTTCTTTAACAAGCAATCAAGCCCAAGATATAGTTACAGGAATAAATAACCATGTTGGACATGATTTTTCTATTTCATGAAATGTTTCCGAAGAGGACCCTTGGTGCTTTGTGAAATATGTACCATACGAGGAGATTCTTTCCCACACTATGGTGGATGGTGATAAGCATTGTTATTCGAATGGAGAAGATTCTGATGAAGGAACTGGTAAGAGTTCAAGCGCTGAACTCAAAAGTCCCAAGAAAGGCGAAGGTGATGAAGAAACCAAGTCTTCTTATAACTAATATTTTAAGGGATTTTTAATATTTCCAACTTGTTTAATAGATGTTTGATAAGTGTTGAATAACTCCAATGTTGAATGACTCCCATCATGAATGTTTAATGAATCTGATCAAGTATTTAGTAAATTCGGTCAGCTCAAAGATACTTCATTTGAGAGCTGGGGTGTTTAATAAGTGTTTAATATATCCAATCTCCTCATACTATTCAAAAGAATTTTGAAGAAGGCATAAGATATTATTGAAAAAACCCGGATACCTCATTAAAACCTCACCGCACCACCAGGTTAGGAAAGATTATGCCCCCTGAATATTTACACTGAGATATGAGAAGGTATTTACAAGAGAGTTCTATTCTAAATATAACCTGAGATGCCCAACATTCCTTGGGTGCTTCAATACTTTGTTCTCTTTATCTTGAATTTTATATGTCCCTGGCTTGACTTTTTTACATACCACATACGGACCTTCCCAGTTCAGAGCCAGATTTCCGAACTGATTTTCTTTAGTGTGCAAAAAAACGTTTCTCAAGATTTTGTCTCCCAATTGAAAATATCCCCTTTAACCTTGGATGTGAATCTGCTTCTCATTAAACCTTTATAGTTTGATGTTCTTATATGTGCTTTTACTCTTCTTTCTTCAATCAAATCCAACTAATTCCTAACAGTCATATCATTTGCTTGTGCAGAATAGTTTTGGATCCTAAAAGATGATAATTTGGCTTCTATGGGTGTGATTGCATCCATCCCATAAATGAGGGGAAAAGGCAATTCTTGTATAGAAATCTTGGGAGTAGTTCAGTAAGCCCATAGTACTTCTTGCAAATAACTTGGCTACTTTCATGCAGCTCCTTCCAGATGTTTTTTTAACCCGGACAAGATAGTTTGATTATCAACTTCAACTTGACCATTAGTTTGAGGGTGGAATGGAGAAGAAAAACAGTTTTGAATCCCTCTAGAAGTGCAAAACATGTCCATGTTTTTATTATCAAATTGTGGCCCATTATCTGTAGCGATCTTCCGGGCAACTCCAAATCTGCAATATATGTTGGATAAAATGAATTTTATAACCACCTTATAAATGGTTCCAACTAAGGGAGTTGCTTCTATCCATTTAGAGAAATAGTCAATTGCCACTATTATCGTTTGATATCTACCGGACGCCACGGGAAGAGGTCCAACCAAATCCAACCCCCACCTATCAAAAGGTATTGGATCAGATATGGACTCCATAGGAACCTCTGGCACGTGGATTTCATTTTCACATCTCTGGAAAGGATCACACCTCTTGACCATATCTTTGGAATCTGCCATTATTGTTAGCCAGTAGTACCCTGCTAAGAAGACTCTTCTGGTTAAGGCCTTATAAGCCATAATGTGCAGAGCCTTCTCCATCGTGCATTTCGGATAAAATATTTTGGGATTCTTAAAATCCTAAGAAACGCAAGAGGTGTCTGCTAAATGATTTCTTATAAAAACTTCTCCTAATACCAACAAACCATGAGCCTTATATTTAATTTCTTAGCCATGGCTTTATCCGGAGGTAAAATTCCATCAGAAATAAATTAAAAAAAACATACCTCCAGTCTTTGAGTTGAATGACAAATATACTCATACTTTATTCATTCTCTTTACCATTTTCTTGGCTTGAATCTATTGATGAACGCTCTAGAATCATAATCCATGGGTAAGATTCAGAATAGGCTATGGTTGCTAAAGAGTCAGACATAGTGTTCTCCAATCTAGGGACATGTTCATATTGGATATTTTAGAAATTTCCAGCAACTTCTCTCTATGAGAAAATATTTTATAAGGGCTAGTCCTTATTTGCTTCGGAATGCCCCTAAGCATGGTGAATAAGTAGTTGGGAGTCCGGGAATCCGTCATCAATCAGACTCTTTTTACCCCACACATAAGGGCTAGTTTGAGACAAGCTATAGTTTCCTCGTATTCAGATTCATTTTTGGAGGCCCTGAAACCAAAACATATAGCTTGATACATAGTATCACCATAAGGAGAAGTTAAAAAAATCCGGCTCCACAACCCATGGTACTAGACCCGCCATCAGTTCGGACCACCCATTCTTTTTTAGACTGGTTCTCTTGCATTTTCCCGGGGGGGGGGGGTCTATTAGCATAAAACTATACTAAGAAATCAACCACTGATTGGGCCTTGGCTGCCGTTCGGGGTGCAAATTCAATATCATAATCACACAGCTCAACTGAACACTTGATCATCCTGCTTGACATATCAGCCTTTTGGAGAAAATTCTTCAAAGGAAAAGATGTACGGACGACAATTGAATGAGCTTGGAAGTATGGTCTCATTTTTCTAGCTGCTATTACCAACGTCAAGGCTAACGTTTCTAACTTCAAATCTTTTCTTTCAGCATCCAATAGACTTTGGTTAATATTATAAACCTAACAGGGGTAATTATCCACCTCTTTTACTAGCACAACGCTTACTGCATACTCCGATACAGCTAAGTATATATAAATTTTCTCCCCCTGAATAGGTTTGAACAACGTCTTAGGCGAAGACAAATGATTCTTGGTTTCAAAAAATGCTTGATCATAGTGCGGAGGCCAATTAAAGTTTTTGGCATTCCTCAATACTTGGAAAAACTGAGCACACTTATCTGATGATCTTGAAATAAACCTGTTTAACGCAGCCAAGCTTCCGGTTAATATTGAAACTTCTTTAGTGCTTTGGGGAGGGTCCATAGCTAATAGAGCATTTAGCTGATCTAGATCAGGTTGAATCCCTTTTTTGCTTATGACATAACCCAAGAACTTCCCACATCGGACCCCAAAAACGCATTTCTCAGGGTTTAATTTTAAATTGACAGCCTCTAAGTTAGAAAACATTTTTTGAAGATCGGATATGTGCACATCTTCCTCGAGGCTCGTTACCATCATGTCATCTATATATACCTTCATATTCCTGCCAATTTGACTAGCAAAGGCTTTATTTACTAATCTTTGATAAGTGGCCCCATTTTGGTCAACCGATCAACTTCTTGCACAATTACATCTGCTTTTTCTTTAGAAAAAGGGCCTTCTTCTTTATACAACCGGTCCATCATTAGTTCGTATTGATAACTTATGAAAAAACACTTTAGCAGGGACTCTGGTTACATCATCATTGCATCATGCAAACACAAGTAAGTTATCTGACAAGAAAGATAATAGCCTTTGTTTCAAACTTGGTGGAAACTTAGTACCAATTTTAACATTCTTGCCATTGGCCAGAGAATGGATTACAACTTATTTTATAGGTATTATAACACTAGCAGCCTCCCTTGGATCATCAATTTCATTTTCATCCGTGGAAGGCTACAATTTTTGCTATTATTTGTTAACTTTAATTGCCTCTAAAGATTTTGATTCAAGAGTTGTTACATAGCATTCTCTAGCTATATTTTGACTGCTTTGGACAACACCCACTTGCTATTATTTTAAGCACTGATGGACAATAGAGGCTACAACATGCATTCTGTAGAGATAAGATCTCCCAAATATAGCATTGTAAGATGTTGGGAAAGAAACCACAATAAACAACATATTTACTGTTTTCTTGAAAGGTCCTCTGCCTAGTAATACCTCCTCCTCAAATTTTCCGATGAAGTATGCCGAACTTCCAGTGAACCCCACAATAGTTATGTTCGAACGTTGAATAACTGATGGATTTTTCATCTCCTTATAGGTAGGCAAAAATAATATATTTGCCAAACTTCCCGTATCAATCACGATTCAGCGTACATCATTTCCTCCTATTGAATCCCCTATCACTATGACGTCTTCATGAGGTCCATCAATATCCCTTAGGTCATCCTCATCGAAAACTATGAAAGGAGCTGGAGTTTTGTATAAATGTATGGATATTTTCCCATCTAACTAAGTAGTCAAACTATTGACGTGCCTTTTTCTTGAACAATTTGAAGGTGCAGTCATAGTATCTCCTCTAAATACGGTTAAGGACTCAAAATATTAACCATATCGGAAACAGCTAGAGCCTTATCCACTATCACCCCTATTTGATTCCGACTTGGATCTGGATCAAGGTACTCAGAATCCATATCGAATCTTTCAATAATCATCATATCATCCTATTGTATAGATGTTCCAGGAGCTACCGTAGGAGTAGTTCGGGGAGTATTAACACTGGATGGTGCATTATACGGTCTGGTCCCTCATTGTTTTTTAACATAGGCCCCCAATTTACCCCTTTTAATGAGATTTTGCACCTCTTGTTTCAATGTTATGCAATCATGGGTATCATGCCCAATGTCATTATGATATTTACAGAAATAGGTACTCCAGTTTTCTCTTAGAGATTGTAATGCGGTCGGCTTTCTAAAGTGTACATCATTTTTAGTTTTGTCATATAACGTAGCCACACTTTCTCCCAACTCAGGAAACCATTCGAGTTGAACCCGATGTTCTTTTTTATTTCTGATTTGTTGGTTTTGGTTCTGGTTGGATTGATTCTGCCTGGGCCGATGAGACTATAACCGGACTGGGTAGTTGTTTGAGGTGTTGATGCTGTAGTTGTGGATTTGATCTTGCGAGGGACTCTGGATTTCTTAGTTTCTTCAACATTAATTTGTTTCCCAACTTGATTTAACAACCCTCAAAAGGTCATAGCTTTTTTCCGGGTCACAGAATCAGCCAAGTTACTCGGAGTCAAGCCCTGCCGAAGAGAGGCAATTGCAACTTGTTCTAGGCAATCACCCAACCCATTCTTCGTATTTATAAAAATATTAATGTATTCTTTCAATGACTCATTCAGTTCTTGAGAACAATGGATAATCATATCACCATTACCTTTCAATTCCTTACTTCCAACAAATTGCCTCCCGAAAGCAACCCAAAAAATATAAAAAAAAACTTTTATAGATCCCTGAGGGAGACTATTATACTATTTGAGGGCACTTCCCTGAAAGGTTGAGAGAAAGCCCTACACTGCAGCTTGTCATCATCGTCAAAGTTCATCCTAAAGTTCTTAAATTTCTCAAGATGATTGTCCGGATCTATACTCTCATCGTACTTTTCCATATGGGAACTATCAAATATTTTAGGAAGATGTTCGGAGAGTATGTTTTAGGAAAAAGTTGATTGTCTCCAATTTTAGCTACGACTAAACACGGTATCCTCATTCAGAGTAGAAAAAATACCGGGTTCGAATTGGAAAGTAAATAGATCAATTAACAAACAGTCAATATGATGATCAGTCGAACCCTTCATTTTCCATTGATACTTTTTAGCTTGCCATGTCTATCCCTTCAAGCCTTATTTTATTCTTCATTCGTCCTTCATCACTGCAAGATGAGACTGACTCTTCAAGCTTCACATCATTAAAGAAATTTCTCGAACATTCCGACGTGGAACTCTCCATTCGTTTGGATCGATGTGTTTTATTAGAGCTGAAATGAGTCTCCATGGACTGCTCATTTTCACCAGGATTATCAGTATGATGGAGCGTTGACGCACCGGATTTTTATTTAACTCCCTAGTCTTCTTGTTTCAATTCCCTCAACGCCTCAATTTTATCCCTCAATTGATCACGCTCCTCAATAATGTACTCATTATTTTCTTGCGTTCATTCCACCTCTGGAAGTGGAGTATTCTGTGCATTCGGATCCATCCGAACTGGTTTTTTATAACTGGTTTTGAATTTGTAATTCAGGCACCGTTGCCTCCTACTGTGGTCGCCAATTTGGTGTGGATTATTTCTTATCCAAGGGTATTTTGAGAAAGAGTATTAACTTTTAAGGAATTTAATGTTTAGAGTAAAAGGTAGAGCGATTAAAGAGGTGTATGCTACCAGTAAAGTTTTTTCACCCTCATAAATGAAATTAGTTATGAAATTTATACTTGTTTAGTGACTTTTGGGCCTTCTGGGTTGGATCAAGGGCTTGGGTCAAGTTTTAAAACCCATAAGCCCAAGACAAAAAAATGACTAACAAGTTGTTGAGTCATAATCCACTTGGTGGTACTGTTCGGTCTGGCATTTATTAGATATGTCCGAATAGCTCTTCGGATTTATGCAGTTTACCACTATCAAATAATTCCAACCTCATCAAACTTAGTCTTTTAGCATACCTATTTTAACCAATTTTGGTGAAGGATCAAGCTCTAATCAATCATTGCAAGTTCTACCTTCCAACATGAAAAGACGAGCTTGAAGGGCTAACAAGAAGCATATACCGTCTAGAGGATAAATAACAACTAGGAAGCTAAAGTGTGACCGTTGTTCGAAGTTAGGCCATAATAAAGGGACTTGTTAGGAACTTGTTTAAATATTTGAAATATTTGTGTTTCCATCATTTGTATTTTTAATCTCACAAACTTTATAGACTCTTCTTTTGTGTATACTGTAAAGTATTTCCTTTTCTACTTATATGCAAGACCGTGATTGGAACATTCAGAGAAGCTTAGAGTATGTAAATATGCGATTCTAGTTAAATTAAACATATGATTATCCTTAATAAGACTCTAAGCAACTAAACATGTGATCTAGTTGAACTAAAGTTGCGAGTCTACTTAAAACAAATATGTGTTTCTACTTAAACCCAATATGAGATTATAATTCTTGTATTCCTACTATAATTAACCATGTGAGACCAATGTAATGAAACATGAGAGTCTAATGTAACAAAATATGTGTTTCTACCTAAATAAACATGCGTTTTCTGCTATGGTTGAACATGCATTTCCTACTGTAATTGAACACATATTTCTAATCTAATTGAACGTGAATTTTATGCTTTAATTAACCATGTGAGACTAGTGTAACGAAATATAAGAGTCTAATGTAACTAAATATGCGTTTTTACCTAAACTAAACATACGGTTTTTGCTATAATTGAACATGCATTTTCTACTGAAATCCTATGTATCTTCCTCGTTAGGCTCTTCTTCTTCTTCATCCTCCTTCTCATCATCCTTCTCATCTCCGTCATCCTCTGTATCTTCCTCATATTTTTCTTCATTGATCTTTTTATATTTCTCTTTCTCCTCCTCGTCCTTCAACTGGCTTCTCTTCCTCTCTTTTTTGTAGAAGATCATATAGATCTTCTTAATATCCAAAGTATGAATATAGTGAATAATATTCAACTGGTACAAAAAACAATATCATCATCTCCAAAATATTCAGAGGAGTATTCATATGTGGTGGTCATTTTGTACAATGAGAAATATTCTAAAGATTTAAACAAACCATCATATGAGGATGATGAGTAGTAATACTTATCGGATGAGGATATGTGGCTGAAAGGCGCCATGCTTTTGAATTTTGAACAGTATGTGAGTTTTATTTATGTATGAAACTCTAGTGAAGGTGTATACCGTATTTATATGAAAAACCTCTAACCCATTCTCGGTATCGGTTTTGTAGTTATTTCTTTAGTTATCATTAGTTATCTACTTTTATCAAATCAAATAATAAGTTGGCCAATGGATATGATAACATGCTTATTTGATGATATGACTAAATTGGTTCGAAGATGGTGATTTTTATTAATTACCATCGTGAAACTATATTTTTAGTTAAAAATTAAGAAATGTCAGATGAATAATACCATCGAGACCGCTACATGGATTCGAACATGCGATTCATGCATTGTATACACATGAAATTCTATGAATAATAAACAAGAGAGTCTAGTTTTACTCACCATGAAAGTCTAGTATTACACACAATGAGATTCCATTAGGGTCTAATGTTGCAAACCATGCGAGTCTCGGGTTATTTATCATGCCAATTTAGTGATAATAAACACGTGAGTCTAGGGTTACTCATTATTCTATTTCTTTACTTATAAAATAAATTACTTTCAAAATAGATAACATCAGAACATACTCTATCAAGAGAGCGACCACCGAACGTTTGTACTTATATCAATTACGGCACATGTCTTCACTTTATATTGATATTTAATAAAACATTTAAGCTCTTGTATTTTGGCAAATGTCTTTACTGTATCTTTTAAGAATAAAGCCATTTTAGATAACTTCTTACGTGTATTCACAAACAAAAACACAGCAGTCGAGGCTTCATGGTTTTTGTTGTGGAATATCTCTTGCAGTTTTGAATTTATATGGTTTTTCATGGAGTACGCCAACTGTTAACAAGAGTTGATATCAGTTAAAAGGTTATATGCAATACCGGTAGCAAATAAGAAGCATGTGTGACTTTAAATACTTACCAGTAACTCAATAGTTTTGCCTTGTATAGTCTGTTAGTATTTACCATGAGACATTAGTGGGTTGTAGTTTGTTGTTGTTCTATTTTCCATGTTAATAATCACCAATGTCGATTGTTCATTGTATCTTTATTTATGTAGCATATTGGAAGGAACATATAATACGTGTGGTTTGGAATAGTTTTGAATACTTCGTCAACAATTTTTATGAGGCTCCCTTCATTTATGTGTTGTATGCATTAAGAAAAAGGGTTACAAACATTTTTTTTTTCTCTAATAATAGATATCTAAATTTAGTTATACTTACCGTTGTAATTGCAAAAAGTTATTTCACGTTTAATTTACAAGTGTAAGCACCTTCGAAACCGTTGGATTGTAATTTCGAATTTTTTTCTTTAAGCATCTTCTAAATCCAAGCGTCAATAATCTACCACATGATAAGTGGGGGATATTTAATCAAACATAGGAGATTAATACAACTGAACTTTTGATTTGACTGTAAAATAAATAAACATCATGTGAGTTTAGTGTTACAGACTTTATGCATTTCTTTGTAACCAAACATGCGAGTCTAGTACTACTGAACATGAGTTCCTATGGCTAATGAACATGTGTTTCTACTATAATTAATCATGCGATTCTAGTTCAACTGAATATGCATCTTTACCTTAAAGTTCACTTTTATAATGCAGTACTTCTATATTTTACCTTGAATTTCAGGTCGCGTTCATTAGTTAGTGTCATCAGTTCACTTACACTCATATTCATTCTATATAAGGACTGTGATAATGGTAAATACCATACTTTTAGATCTTCTCGTTCTTTTACCCTTTGTATCTTAAGGACTTTTTTGTATTCTTGGACATTAATGATCTGTTGTGTTGTTGTATTCATTTCCCAATCAGGGAGAGTCACCTCTTCTTCTTGTATGTCATTATGTCTTTGACCTTGTAATTCTTAATTAGACCACCCATTTTCCTCTTGCACTGATTCTTTTGTGGTCCGGAAGATGTAAAACATGAGGTCAAACACAATGCGATTCTAAGTATAACAAACATGAGATTTTAAGTATGACAAATGTGTGATTCCGAGTATATTAAACTATGAGATTTGTATAGTATATGACAATATATATTAAAAGTTTAATCAAATATACTAAAGATCCACTTACAACTTCATGAACGACTACTCGTGATGTCATCTCCTTTACAGCCTTGTTAGTAGCAGCATCTCTTAAATTATGAGCCTGCATCTCCAACGCGATATCATCCAAAACAAATTCCATACCAGCATCAACCTGAAGCTGATCAATCTGATTAAAATAAGATTGTGTAAGGTCTTTCAAAAAATTATCAACATCTTCTACTTTTGTACATGCTCTTTTGTCGGGCGTATTAGGTGAGGATGATGCTTTTCTTTTGCACTTTTATGGTGTTAGTTACTTTGTTTGTTTGTGTTGGGTTTATATTTCATGTGGGTCGGCTAGTGTTGGATTTGTTTAGGTGGGTTCAGCTTCTTCTAACTTTATGCAAGCTGGTTGTTGTTGTTGTTGTTGTTGTTTGTCTTGGTGTTGGAGTTGATGGTGTTGCGCTTCTTTTTGTTCGATTTGACAAATTTCTAATTCTTCGTGTTCGAGTTGATTGAGTTGTTATTCTTCATATTTGGATGATGAAATATGTGATTCTGGTACTATATATATCATGCAAGACTTGTGAATATATTTTGATAGACCATTTATAAAAGAACAATGCGACACTTTCATATAATATTTACCATTGGTTTTGGGTTGGTTTAGTTCGTCTTACACATTATCTTTCTATATGGGAGAGGGGCTCATGTGTTGACCATGTGATTCCGTACATATTAAACATACAATTACAGTTATATTCAACCATTTGATTTCTTGTATATTAAGCATGCTATTATAGTTATCATAAGCCACATATAGTTATAATAAACCATGTGAGTCGTCATATACTAAAGCATGCCATTCCAGTTATATTATACATGTGATTCGAGTGATATTAAAACATATAATTCCAATTATATTAAACGTGTGATTTTTTATATATTAAACACGCAATGTCTTGTATATTAAACCATGCAATTTTTTGTACATGATATTATGCGATTTCTTGTATATTAAACATGTGATTTCGTAGGTATTAGCCCATGAGATCTAAGTATAACATATCCGGGTATAAATAACATGAAATTCAAATTTGATTTCGCAACCTTATAATATATGACTTTATAAACCTACTGTATATGACAATATATATATACATAGTTTAATCTTAATGTACTTAAGATCCACTTATATTTACATAAACTTCTACTCCACGTGTAGTATATGTCTCATTTATAGGAGATTCATTTATTACCACTTCTTGTTGTTGTGGTACCAATGGGAATTCTTCGACTGCTGGTGGTGGTGGTGGGATTTCTTTCTCAATTGCTACTAGTGGTTGTACTGAGCTGGTTGGTTTTAGATCATAAATACAGAGATAAATTGTTTTTTCAATGTCTTATTCTTCTAGTTTTTAATGTAACTCGGCTATCACTTTCGTTTGGTCTTCAACCTGGCATATTGGTATGAAACGTTTGACATTCCAAAAAATAGAACATATATAACAAGCAATACCATAAGAGATACATTTTTTTTCTTTGACGTTCCAGTCTCTAACGTAAAAGAGAATTTCTCTTGAAGGTGGTCGTATTCTTTGTTTTGATGTTGGTTTGAGCCTTTGATGTTGTTGCAACACTCTTTGAGGGCATATGAGTCTTATTGGAGGGTGTTGGAGTCTTTCTTTGAAGGTGGATGAAATCATTTAGGATATAATTAATATCATAGTCAACTCTGAACCTCTTGGTTTCAATTAGGGATGTCCAGTTTGGTGTTTTGTTGCTGGTTGTGGGTTGGTTTGTTCAGGTTGGGGTGGTTGGTTACTGCCTGAGATGTGATGACCTTCTGTTTGGTTTTTTCCTACAGATTTAGTCCTCTACCTATCCCTTTCATCTGCTACAAGATATGGGTTCCCACTAGCTTCATCCCTACCAAATTCTCTTCTTTCAGTCGCTGTCAATGTTAACTCACCCTCCAAAACCTATCAAATGCTCAATAACTTTGTAAAAAAATTGTCATTAGTTCAAGACAACATCGGAGACCAGTAAAACCGACCATGGGATTCTTACCAACCTTGTGATTTCTAGTATTGATGATCATACGATTCTACTAATACTCACCATGTAATTTCGGTGCTACTAACTATAACCATGCGGTTTCTATGTTATAGATCTTGCGATTCTAATGCAATAAAGAGTATGCGAGACTAATGATTCTAACCATGCGTTTCTACTAAAAAAATGTTCGAGATATATATATTTGATACCTCTTCATCTATGAGCTTCTTTATATTTTTAATCATATTCATGGTTGATGTTTTGGACTCCAATCCTCAATATTTATAGCATCTAGAAGATCATGTTGGGCATCGTTTGTGTTTGCGCAATGGTTCTGTACTCCATAATGAATGGTTGTATTACAAACTTTATCAGCACCATTACATCTTTTTATAACTTTTTGAATTATGTAGCAATATTGTTACCATTAAAAGTGCAACACATCCGATAAATTTATCTGGTTTGTCGGTGACATAAGTTTTAATTGACCCAAACAGCTTGTCTTTTCTTTGTGCCAATCATAGTATTTTTATTTTTTTCAAGATCTTCGACATGATAGACCGTTGTCCAACCCATTATATCTCATATTGAAAAGAACTAGGCAGAGCACATAAACACACGAGTATAAAACACAATACATTATGTGTTTCTAATGAAACTGAACTTCTGATTTTACTGCAAACAAACATGCGAGTATAAAACACAATACATTATGCGAGTTTAGCGTTACTGGACATGTGTTTGTAGTGCTACTGAACTTGCGGCTTTACTAAAAACAAACATGCAAGTTAGTATTACTGAACTTGCATTTCTAGTTATACTTGATGAGCTCAGTGAATCTTTAGTGAGACTCAGGAGCGAAGATGTTTGTGTGAGAGGGTGGGACAAGAGAATGTTCGCGTGATGTGACAACAAACAGTGAATTACTAGAAAAAAAATAGACAAAAGAAATAAATGTTGCAATTATTGATCAATCATTGGCCTTTTTTCATAAAAGGGAATGTCCTTTATATAGTAAATGAGGTGGATGGTAAAATTACATAACTACCACCGTAAGAGTGGATTTCTTACCCCACTATTTGACTATTTACAAACAAGTTTTTGGGGTCTATCATTAAACCCACCATATTTCTTATGTGTGCTTTACTTTAGTCCTTAGTCGCTAAGTACATGGACCTTGATCTTATTTGTGAGCTAAATTACATGTTAACCACCTATATTTTCCTTCCCTTATCAGTAGCCCCCCAGTCCATGTGCAGTTCTCTGGATGTGGACTTCAGTTGTTGTCTTATACCGTTCGGATCGGAGTCTACGTTACCCCATTCGAATCGGATATCGCCATCATCGCAGCTGGATTTCTTGCTTTTATGTAGATTTCTGGTAAGGTCGGATCGGATTTGGCCTTCATTATAGTCGGATTTCACGCGTCTTGGTAGAACTTTGATAGGGTCGGATCGGATGTTTCACTCTGCTGACCTCACCTCTTGGTCATGCTGATGTCACCTAAGTAATCATTTATGTCAGGTGCGCGTGCTTTATTTCGCTGTTATCGAGTCAAGTAAATTTTAGGCGGCACAACTACCATGGACACGTGTCACTGTACCGTTACCTTTTGTCTATTCAACTTCTGTTTTCTTTGCCTATAAATACCCAACTCTTTTTCTAAGTAAATTTTTTTGTTTGCCTTTCAAAAACGTTTTCTCTAGAGAGAGAGGTTGTATCTAAGCCAACTTTTACTTTGCAATTTCATGACTGACGAATTCGTCAATCTTGAAATGTACAAGCTTTGGAGGTGGTTCAACATTTCTAATCGGATCAGTGCTCGCAGACCTACTGGTGTAAGAGAACATCCTTCCCCTGTAGAGATTCGGGAATCTACCTTTCGCAACAACTGGTCTCCCATCCGTGAACGCTCTATCAACCTTGCTGCATCCTCCCCTTGTCAAACGCACATGTCCAATGGTGGGGTTGATCTTTCTGCTTCTTCGACTTCCTCAATCTTTCCTGTTCGGCCTTCTCCTTTCATCGTAATGGGTGATGAAAGGGAAAAACCATCGGTTAAATAAAAAAAAGACAAAACTAAACGGAAAAGATCGCCCGATCCGGCGACCAAATCGGCCAGGATGAGGATACCCTCTTCGGTCTCGACTCCTCCAACAACCTCCCCAAGGTTCCCCACAGACAATACCAGAGGTTAGCCCTCAGAGTATCCGTGGAGGACCCTGAATCTAGTGAGGATTCGGCGAGCTCATCATCGGACTCAGATTCCCTGCTGGTAGTAAAGAATATTCTGCATCCGATTAGCATGTATTGGGTAGTTCATATTTTGTTAACTGTTCATTCCTTGAATCCTGCCATAAGAAACTTTTTGTGTAATATTCTCCTTGTTACTGGAGCTTTCAGTTATATATTTTTAGTGTGATGTTTTACTTAATCATTTCTTCCTCATGTTTTTCTTCTTGTGATTCAATACTGAATTATTTATTCAAACGTTCTTGGGTTCATATTTTGAGTACAAAAGGATGAACTTTCGTGTCCAAACTTCTTTGGAATATGTTTTGAGTCCAAAAAGATGAAGTTTCTTGTCCAAACTTCTTTGGAGTATTTTTTGAGTTCAAAAGATGAACTTTCTTGTCCAAACTTCTTTGGAGTATGTTTTGAGTACAAAAAGATGAACTTAGGCTAGTTTTTAAAGAGGGCAATAAAATTCGATATATAAGTTGGCTGTTTAGGCACCTCATTAAAACCTTCATGTGCCACCAGGTTAGGAAAGAATGTGCCACCGGAACTTACATAAATTGACAAACAAAATATTTACATATCACACAATCAAACTAATTAAGCTTTTAGGTGCTTAATATTCCAGGAATGGGGGAGATCTCTTCCTTCTTTGTCTTTCAATCAGTATGTCCCTAGTTTTATCTTCTTTGTGACTGTGTACGGACCCTCTCAGTTTGGGGCGATTTTTCCAAGTCTCTTTTCTTTCGTGTGCAGGAAGACTTTTCTTAAGACTCTGTCTCCCACCTCGAATTCTCTTCTTCTGACCTTCGACGAGTATCGGCTTCTTATTAAAGTTTGATAGTGCAAGGAATTCAATTGTGCCCTTCTTCTCTTTTCTTCTATCAGATCAAGCTCTGTGCGCTTTCCTTTTTCATTCCCCTCCTCGGAATACTCACTTAGTCGAAGAGATGGGAACATTGTTTTCGATGGCACTACTGCATCCATTCCATACACCAATGCGAAAGGAGACTCGTGTGTTGCAGCCCGAGGAGTAGTCCTATAAGCCCATAGCACTTCTTGTAGGTAATCAGGCCACTTCCCTGCTTTGCCCTCTAGATTCTTTTTTAGTCTGTCCAAGATTGTTCGATTGGTTACTTGGACCTGAACATTCGTTTGGGGATGGAACAGTGTCGAGAATTATTGTTATATCCCGTTGGATGCGCAGAAAGTTCTCATTTCACTGTTGTCGAACTGGGGGCCGTTATCCATCGTAATCTTCCTAAGTATTCCAAAGCGGCAACAGATGTTGGAGATGATGAATTTGATCACATATTTTTCCCTTGTTCCTGCTAGCGGTTCAGCCTCTACCCCTTTTGAAAAATAGTCCACAACAACGATGATTGTTTGTCGCCCTCTTGAAGCCATAGGAAGTGTTCCGACTAAATCTATTCCCCATCGATCGAAGGGCAGAGATTCTGATATTGACTCTAAAGGTACTCTGGGCAAGTGAATCGAATTAGCAAACCGCTGGCAGGTATCACATTTCTGTACTAACTCCTTGACGTCCGATGAGATGGCCGACCAATAATATCCTGCCAGAAGAACTCTTCGTATCAGCATTTTGTATCCACAGTGCGCGGACCCTTGCCCGTCGTGCAAGTCTGAGAGTATTAGCTGTGACTCACCATTCCCTAAACAGCGAAGTAAAAGACGACTAAAAGATCTTTTATACAGCACATCTATGAGGACCACGTATCCGTAAGCTTTGAAGTGTATTATATTGGCTTTTACTTTGTCAACGGGCAGTGTGTCACGGACTAAGAAGTCTTGTATCTCGCTTCTCCCGTCGTTTGTTAAGGCTATGGATATCTGGAAAACTTCGATACTACGTTCCCCCGGTTCGGATCCCTTAATTATCGACGGATTTTCTTGAGTCACTATCCACGGGTATTCCTCTGAATAAGATGCTTTGACCAAGGAATCAGCCACTGAATTTCATGTCCTGTGAACGTGTTCGAATCAGACATTTTCGAATTCCAAGGTCAAAGCCTTCAAAATTCCTAGATACTTCATCAAATGATCTTTACTTGCTTCTGAACATCCTAGAGCATGGTTCACCAAAAGTTGAGAGTCACTAATTAACTTTACCCGTTTAGCCCCACAAATCTTTGCAAGTCGTAATTTAGTCAGGGCCGCCTCGTACCCTGCCTCGTTGTTCGATGCCTAGAATCCAAGTCGGATTGCCTGGTACATTGCAATTCCATCCGGGGAGGTTAGTTGCACTCCCACTCCGCATCCCGATGAGATGGATCCCCCATCGGTTCGGACTTGCCATTTAGGATCAGATTTTGTTTCCTCAATGTCCACGTCATCCCTATCAGAATGAAACTTTACCAAAAAGTCATCTAGTGCCTATGATTTGATCGCAGTTCACGATTCTAACTCGATGTCAAAATCCCCGAGTTCTACCGACCACTTAGTCATCCTTCTGGACACATCGGGCCTCCGTAACATATTTTTCAAAGGAAAGGATGTTCGCACTACCACCGTATGAGCTTGAAAGTAGGGCCTCATCTTTCGAGCTGATGTTACCAGAGCAAGCGCGAGCTTTTCTAACTTAAGGTATCTCTCTTTTCGGCATCCAAAATACTTTTGCTTACGTAATAGACTGGTCTTGGAACATTCGATTCTTCTCGGACTAAAACCGAGCTGACTGCGAAGTCGGACACGGCTAAGTAGATGAACAACTTCTCCTCCGGACAGCGTCGGAGCATTCTTGCGTCCAATCAAATTGATTCTCTTTCCTCAACACCTGGAAGAAAGAGGCACATTTATCTGATGACCTGGAGATGAACCTGTTTAGAGGAACCAACCTTCCGGTTAAAATTTGCACCTCTTTGATCGTTCTAGGTGGATCTATAGTAGATAAGGCATTCAACTACACCGGGTCAGCTTCGATACCCTGCTCACTGATTATGTGGCCTAAGAACTTTCCAGATCTTACCCCAAACGTGCATTTTTCCGGGTTCAACTTTAGATTTATTTTGGCCAGATTGGCGAAAGTTTCTTCTAAGTCAGCTAAATAATCCTCATCTCTGAGGCTTTTAACTAACGTGTCATCAATATAGACTTCAACATTTCTGCCGATCTGACTCTCGAAAGCTTTGTTCACTAAACGTTGGTATGTTGCCCCGCATTCTTTAGTCCGAACGGCATAACCCTGTAGCAATGTAAACGCCTTCCGGTGATGAAAGTCCTGCTCTATTGATCCCTCGGGTCTATCTGGATTTGATTGTAGCCAGCGTACGCATCCATAAAGGACAATAAACGATTTTCGGATATCGAGTCCACTAGTTGATCTATTATTGGTACCAGAAAATGATCTTTAGGACAAGCCCTATTCAGATCAGTGAAGTCTACACACATCCGCCATTTTCCGTTTTTCTTCTTTACTAAGACCGGATTGGTTGTCCACAACAGATATTGTGATTCGCGGATGTGGCCCACTTTTGTTAAACGGTCTACCTCTGCCATTATTGCTTCAATTTTCTCTTGGGAAAAAGATCTTCGTTTTTGAATGATCGATCGAACACTGTTCCGTATAGCCAGCCTATGACAGATGATCTCTTATGGGACCCCAGTAACGTCTTCTGTACACCAAGCAAACAGATGTAATTTGGTTGAAAGAAATCTGAGTAAGCTTTCTTTCACCTTAATACTGACCATATATTTCTACTATAAACAAAAAAAACACGTGATTCTAGTTATACTAAGCATGCATTCCTAGTGTAACCTAACTAGAAAATCCAAAGATAGAGACATAGCTTTATCAAACTAATTGATATTGGTTTTTTTTATATTTGCCAACTTTTCTGGAACTTTCGTTCATAAATTATGTTCTTATAATCCTTGAATATGTTACCCTACCATCTGTGTAGCGAAGTTTGAATCCTCAAGAATGGTTTAAAGGTATTTTCTCAATGTCATATTTCAGCCCAAAAACAATATTGACGTCATTCGTCATTAACTTGACCAGTTTAAATCCAATTTTGAAAGCTTCATCTTTCATAGAGTATGTATTTATAATCTCGGTTATAAGAAAATAATGCTTTTTCATCAAAAACTTCTCATTGCGGAGCTCATAAAAAGTCTTCAAGATTGTATAGAAAAAGGGTTTCCCTCGCAATTTTTATGTGTTCGGTAATAATAATATTATTCTTCTCTTTCATTAGATTCAGGATGCCAACTAACTATATATGTACAAGCAAACTTTAAGAGATATTGTTTCGTATTAAAATAATACTCGACACGAGTTGATTAAACAAACCAAAATCATGTGTTTGCTACCAATCATGTGAGTCTAGTGCTACAAACCTTGAGATTCTATTTCTACTAACAATAGGAGTATGGGTATACTAACCATATGATTTTGAAGGATACTGACCATGCGAGACATTTGAAAAATAGACATAAAATGCACAAATAGAAATACAACATGCATTTCCTATGTATGGCAGATAAAAAACCATGTAATTCATGTGTATGAAAAAATAAAAAATATGTGATTCTAATGTATGTCAAATAAAGAATATGTGAGATCTAGGTTCGTATCTCACATGCATGTTAAAAATATCAAAAATGGAATCTGAAAACATTAAACCTGGATACCAAACAATACATTACGACCTAATTATAAAATGTAACCATTATATGCACCTACGAAACCTAAAAAATACTCTGAAATTCTATGTCTAGCAAACAATAAAGGACGAAGGTGATCGATTTTACCTTAGAAAGCACCTAAGAACATTCCGATTTTGACTAAGATTTTAGTTGTCAAACATCATCGAAATACAGATACATAACCTGGTTTGACAAGGACCATCGAAATACAGTGAACCATGCATTTGGTTATACTTTAGGTTCAAACACATAATCATGCTCAAAATCACTATTCCAGAATGATGAAAAAGCACCTTAAATGTTTTTTTATGGTTTGTAAAGGTGTCGTTCAAGTGCTCAAGTCTTTGTCGTCGATTTCGTGTGTTTTGATTTTTGTAAATTTTTTGCGATGAAAAGATTTGAGTGGAAGTTGGTACTCAAATGTTTTGTTTAAAAAACGAAAAAAATATTTCAACTTCAAACATCCTATTTATATTAATAGAGGTATTTTTATTGATTTTTATGATCTTGCATCTATCGATAGTTTACAATTTTTTTAATATTACGCGATAATAAAATAAAATTGATAGATGGATTGTCCATTTAAAAAAAATATCAATTATTTTTGTATCTATATAGAAAATGAAAAATTGATACACCTGAATGAATTATTTATTTATTTATTTAGTTAGTGACGTGTATATATACATAGATAAGAATATTGTTTAGGGATAGATAACACTAGGCTGTTTCCTCGAAATAACTTGTGTAATTGTCCATATCTTTTTTCTTCCTAAATTTCATTTTCATTTTTATTAAACAATGTCTCTTTTTTGCATCTAATATCAATCAAATTGATCGAAATGTTTTCGTTGTTGTTAAGGATGCGTGTCATTTAACCGCGTAGATTAGCCAGTACGTTTCTAGTATCTCGCTTCCCAATAACTAAATACAAGTCTTATAGTATCTATTATGAACAATTGTTTTTTTTTTTTTTAATTTAAATTTGTATGGAGAGATTTTATTTGTAACTAAAATAAATCTGAACTTGGATAATTATTATTTTTATCTTTTATGTTATCAAAAATTGATCTTTGATTCTGTTTCAGCAAGTTTGTCACGTTGGAGACCAACCATAAAAAATTACTAATTCAATTGCTTAAAAATTAAAACTAAAACCGGAACCAATCATTCATTTTTTTTTTCTTTTAGATGTAATATCAATCAAATGACTAATTATTCATAAATATTCTTTCTGTTTTATAATGATTTTGGAAGAATAGAAAAAAATAAATTTGATCGGCGGACTTTATAAAATTAACTATTTTATTGGTGGAAAGTGGAATATGTGTAATGAATGTTATTTTTATAAAACAAAAACTTTTTCAAGACTTGTATTATGGAACAGAAAGAAAGAAGTACTCTCTCTGTCCCAAAATACATGTCGTTTTAAGGTTATGTGGATTTTAAGGAAGTTCATAATTACGCCTCTTTTTTTATAAAAAGTAGAAAAAAAAAGAGTTTAATTGATAGATGATTATAAATAATATTAAAATTTGTATTGGTAAATGAGAACGACATGTATTGTGGAACAAAAAATATTACCTCCAACGACAAATATTTTGAGACTGAAAGGAGTACTAAAAATCGTAGAAAATCACTTATATTTGTATAGCCTACGAACTAGACATCAATAATAATAATAATAATAAATTATTCATAATAATCATAAAATTGCATGGAAGGATAGAGAGTTGGGTTGGGTCATGGGTGTAGTGATTTGGAGAACCAAGAAAGCGAGTCTCTAGAATGAAGGGAGAAAATTGGTACGCTGACTCCCCAGTTTGGTCTTACAGGTTTGTTGGGTCAAGTCCTCCTTTCTTTAGGAGAGAGAGGATTTAGTATAGAAAAAGTCACTCTCTTTCTCTGCCCGTCTCACTCTTCAATATGTCACTAAGTACATCATCCTTTCTTCTCTCGCAAGACAACATAAGATAGGATAACCATTAACCACCCTAATCTTGCTCTGTCAATATACCAAATTTAATTACAAATCCAATTTCCCCTTTTCATTTTGCTAATCCCTTAGAATCCATTTTCTAGTTTATTAATTATATTTTATTTTTATTCCAAATATTTCATTTTAATACATTTAATCAAACAGTCCATAATCCAAAAACATATTTTATATATTGGAACTAAATATACAAAATTTCAAATATCTTAAAACTTAAAAAAAAACATAAACCACAAAATCATAATTTTTTTAAAAAATTTAACTCTAAAACTGAATACTAAAATCACAAAACAAATGTATATATTTTACGAAGTTTAAAGCTAAAATTTAACAAAAGAAAATTCACAAACCCGATATTTATGATATTTGGAAATGTTGAGAAAAATACTTATTTTTCTTTAGAAATTTAAACGCATATATTTATTTATTTTTAGGAATTTATACGCATATAAAGGATATTGGTATACAAATCAACTTTGGTTGACATTTGTATTGATTAAAATCGATCAAACATTACAACATCTATACATATCAATTAGTATCAACGTCACGTGTCAACATTAATTGTCATTTGTTGTCAATGAATGTCGACATTGTCTGCCGACAATAATATTTAATTTAATTTGATTTATATTTCACATTTCTTTTAATATATGATTTAATTTATTTTCTCGTTGTTAAATTTTATAGAGACTTAAAACAATTATTTATGAAAATGTTTTACATATATTCAATATCTTCAAGTATTATACTAAACCTTAAATTGGATAATGGACAAAAGCTATGGATAAAAATGAGATATATGATATCTCAATTTTTTTATCGTGATATAAAGACTCTGAAAGCTCCAAAATTAATGTTTGTTTGCAAGAAATTCATAATGCATAGGAAACAATCTAATGTAAAATGAAAATAAGTGGGAGATTGTCTTTTTAAACTTTGAGTTTATCCCGTTACAGTTGAAATTGGATTATTTGACTATACCAGTTATATATGTATAATCACGACCCTATGAAAAATTTTAAACGACGTCTTGGAACGCGAACGCTGAAAAGAGACAAAGAAAAAACTATCAACGAGTTGTAGCCATCCCCGAGAAGATTTAGTAAGTTTAAGGAATGATAATCATAGAAACTTATCCAATATACTTATCTAATATTATTAGTCCGTATGTGGATTTTTTTTGTTGAAAAATGATGTATTAACTATTCTTCAATTTATGCATTTTAAGGGTAAACAAAAAGTATTTTACTAGAAAACGTAAATAATAGAAAGGGAAATATACAACTAAAATTATAAAATTTGTACTTGTTAGAATTATTATATAAATCTTAAATTTATTTCAAATAAGTAATCTACTAGTAAATATTTTAGATAAAAAGTTTACCTCCTTCGTTTTTTATGAGGTCTAGATCTATTCGGACTTGAAAACCATAAAGTTTAAAAAGAGAAAGTTTACGAATAAAGAAAATCTAGAAAGAGTAGTGCAAAGCTCCAAAGATTGTTCATCCATTTCGATGAGTGTGATATGTTATATTTATAGTGACGTTTATGAGATTTGTGGCTCGTTAAGCCTATAAATATATATAATAACTATTGGGCTTGCTTTACATAATGAGTGAATGACTTCATTTTATAGTCCAAAGTTGGGTTACAAATGACCAATAACTACTTTATCAGCAACCCCCTAGTCTTTGCAAGTTTCACGAGGGATGACCTTATAAAGAGCCTTCTGAAATAAAATCAAGCTATTCGAAGTTTCTAAAGTTAGATGTTTCATACTAAAGCTTAAGTTAGGATTGGGAGACATTTTAGAGTGAATACACATTCAGAAACCTTCGAGAAATCAATCTCAAACTCAATTAGTCTTATCCATAAATTTTCATGCTACTTGCTTAAATATAAAAATAATCCATAAGCAAAAAAATAAATCAAAGAAGTGATTTTTTTGGGATCTGTTAAAAATATTCGGAAACCTTCGACAAGTGTGCCCAATTCTTAAAGGATCTGTTAAGAAAAAATAAATCTTCACTGAAAAAAAGGTTAGAAAAAAAATGAATCGAAGAAGTGAATTTGTTTGGGCTTCATCAAGGAAATATAAATGCGCACCAACAAGTTGGTTGCCCTTAATTGGTTCATTTCCCGATCCCTTGACAAGTACACCACATTTTTCATAGTACTCAAAGTCGTTTGACAATTCAATTGGATACATGAATGCGACGAGGCATTCTATATCCTCAAAGAGCACATGGCTTCCCTCGTAGTCCTCATGCGCGCAAGCCCAAGTAACACTTTTTATATTTATCTAGTAGTCTTTGACTATTTCGTAAATGATTTTTGGTAAATGAGGAAGCGATAATATGTTGAGCTACCTATTATATCAGTAAATCATTACTTGTTATTTTTATAATTGGAGAAACGCGACCTAACTTAAGTAGTGACAGTTAAAAAAATAAAATCGGAATTTCAATGCCATACCATTGTGGTATGAACATCTTAACACCTGACATCTCGGGCAGCCTAACAAAGTGTTCAATGGAGTTGTTACTTTTTTATATAAGGTTCGACACACGTGAATAATTATCAAAGCCCATGTCATAGTTGCTTCTCTCCTTGAATTCTGAATCAAATGGCATGCCCCCTCAAAATCTAGTCACGAACCAGTAGGGATAGTCTGTACGGATGAGGACTCGATAAGCAAAGGTGCTGATGTTGGTACACAGATTATTTCTTTTATAAGAGATTATCTGCATCCTTCCATCAGACTTGGATTTCATGTCTTAAGCTCGCCCAAATATGTGTGGAACAACGATATATTTTTCTTACTGAGTCTCAATTGGTAGTAAATCACTTTTTTGGGACAAACACTAAGCCATGACTTTAGGTCATTACCTAGGATTTATCGACTATCTAAAAGATAAAAAGAGTTGAGAATTTCGAAATAACATCTAAGGTCATGATCATCGGCAATCAAAATAATCGGTGAATAAAAATTCAGGCTTCCATGAGCAAGGGAAGTTATCGATATATCAAGCTGAAGCCAAAATATCCGAAATGCAATCCGCTCGTTACCATTTACTTGACAACATTCTCTACTACCAAGGCCTCTCATGTCATCTTTTTTAATTTTTAGGTTTGGATGAATCTGATTTCATACTCGAAGAGATCCATGAAGAAGATCGAGGTTCTAACCACGGGTATATAATCATCCACGATAAAATATTGTTATATGGCTACTATTGGTCTATGATCCATGAAGATGTTGCAACACTCAAACGATGTTATGGAAAATATTAGCGATTATAGAATCCATGTATACTTTCAAAGTAGCGATGTAGACAAGCTCTAAAGTGGTTCATTTTGACAGATATATGATAAATGTATTGAAGGGTCCTACCAAAGTCACCTGAGAGGATAATATTTCCTCTTCGTCGCAATTGATTATTTTTCATAAGTCGAGTCGCTGGTGAAAATCCACCTTTATAAATTCATATAATTCCTCTAGATGCACAGTTTTTACAGCTATAGGGTTTGCATGTATGATCTTAATTCCAAAGAACGATAAATTTTGGTACCACTTGAGGTCCTTGTGTCTTTCTTTTGTATAAGTGAATATAATTAACGTGCCAATGGAACAACTAAAATATTAAGTTAAAACTTATTAAGGAAAAACGGATCAAAACACACCTCTAGATAGAGCACTATTAAATCGTGTTACACAACATGTATGATTTTAAAATGTATTTTCGTGATTTTCAAACGGGTGATAGAGTACCCGTAAAGTTTTCCTTTACATGAAAGATAGAAGCCTCATTAAGGGGACTTTATACTATAACAGCTAAGATGAAGCCTTATACTTACACATTGGTCGACATGGGGGATATCCTCTCCTCTACGCGTGAATATAGAATATTTGAAACTATACATTTACATAAGGGTATTTGTTGCTATATGACCTTTTTAACCTATTTACAATAAGTCTTTTGTAAAATTTGTAATTTTTTTAGTTTAGGTTATCATTGTGTGTTTTATAACGTTGGTTTGTTATTTCTACATCAGTAACATGAGTAGATTATAATTAGGCACCCTATTGTTAATAAAGTTTGATGAAATATTATTATGGATATTATTGATATTCATATCAGATAATGATTAATTGAACAACGAATTGGAGCCATAACATTAACTTGTGCTAGATGACCCGAGTGTCATAGTACCACATCAAGTATCACATAGATAAATGCATCTGATATCCATTATGCATTTCGGCTGCTACACTCGAGTACTATATTGTATGACTTCAATATCTGAGTATATTTTATGCCTTAATGGGATCAAGTACTCACGTAACAAACGTGCATCATTCGAGTACGAGCACCATGTTGTCTAACGAATGAGTCTGAACACCAGTCGCGCTTTAATGGGACCTATTTCCTCAACATCGAACGTGAATCATTTGAGTACAAGTATCTTTTTGCATAAATAATGGGTATATATACCAAAATGCATGACCTTAGTGGCTATGTTTTAAAACCGAGCACCGAATTTTACATATTGGTCTGATCACCTTAGAGGAGGTGCATCATTATATCCCGTTATATGAAAACTCGTAAACACCACCCAATCGATATTCTGCTTCATTTTTTTAGTTTGCATACAACATTATTGATATTTATATGTAGACGACTGAGGGTGGTAAACCAAGCCTATCAGACAAGTGTCTGAGCTAAAAGTCTTATTGTACCGAATAAGCACATAGCATGTATTCAAAATACATTCAACGGTATATTCTTGGCAAAATTATTAGAAGAATTATGTATGCAAAATGGTGTGAACTAACCCCACAATTGTCCTAAAATATAATACTTGTCTTCAAACATGAAGCAAAAATATGCGTACATATTCATATAACTAGCATGCAAACCTTGGTAAATTAAAAAATGTGATATCACTTATACAAAAGGTGCACCGATCCCATAACTAACATAATATATATATATATACTTGAATCACGATAAACAAAATATTTCTTAAAACTAGATAATTCCATTTTAATTTACAACATAATGAAGCCAAACGCGGCAATATACATACATCATGAGAAGGAGGAACATACTCTTAAAGAAAGAAACAATATAAAACAAATGCATTGTGAGTAGGAAAAACACTCTCTTAATGAAATATTTAACACAAGACAAATAATCCAAAATATGATCGGCTCTATGGCTTAACTGAATGATGAGGAAACAATGCTTCTTATATATCATCGTTATTTTTGGTTGAAGTAGAGGGCGCACCACGAGAGTTTTTGGGTTTTGTCATCTCGACTAACTTCTCACACCAGTAAGGGTTATCATGAAACAAAATATTTTGGGGACCCATCGACACCTTTGATTCATCAACTGCGAGGGATGTATTCTCAGAAAATACCCAAGTCCATTGTTAACGTTATTTGATGGATTGCATATATGAACGCAAGCTGGATACCTTCCCTCGTTGAGGAAAATAATTTCCACTGCAAGCAAGCCTGCTTATCATCCAATATTTTTACTTTTTAAGTAGGATGGACATCCATCGAGATCTGACTGCAATAGGTTAAACTAACCTCTATAGAATCTCTTGAAGATGAAACAATAATATATCATCATTCACATGAGTACTCGCCAACATGTCAAATACATTTCAGATGTCCTATAGTTAAATAGGCCTTAATCAACATAAATATATTCAAGGTTATAGGATGCCCATATGTGGAATATATTTACCTCGATTCTAAGATAGACTTGTCAGATCATTAGGTCTAACAGAGGTGTATCCCATCTCTTGTTGATGTAGCGAGGACAACATATGAGATACTATTTCACCCACTCTAACAGGGATCAACGTTTTTTTATAAATGGACGTCCCTATTTATATTATTTCCTCACAATGACATGTGAAGAAAGCTCATAACTAATTTTTCCTTCCCCAATTATTTACGCTCAGAAGAGTCGCAATGGTCGCCCTTACAACCACAACATCACTTGTTCATCTAGGGTCACTACCTATGAAAAGTCTTGACCACTTCATGGCCATTATTCTGTTGGTGTCGCCTTAGAAGAACCGTTTGTCGAAAATACCTAGCCAGTGCCAGCAATCAGCTTTACTATGCCTCATTCATTATGTAGCAATATCTGGCATACAGTTTTCCATTATATAGGCCTTCATGGGAGCTTTGGGTTCCTCAACCTCAGGTTTTTTTTTCTTTTTTCCTTGATGGGCATAAATTTGGCCACAATGTTTCCTTCACAAAGTAAGATCCCTGATGAGGACGCCTTCATCAGCTAATAGATCAAGCAGAGTCCAAGTATATGGAATTAATATTGAGACGTGAATAAGATCAAACCGAGGGTTTTTTTATGAGAAACCGAGACAATTTATAAGCAATACATCAACACGACACTCGATATCCAGTGGCCGAGGTCAAACTGAGGGGCATCGATTTCCTAATAGTTGGCAGCCCATAAGGAAATTTCAGCACTAGTACTCGTACCAAAGCGCGACCAAAGGACATTGATGTTGTCTTATGAAAAACAATCAAGCAGACGCCTATTCGAGCAGAGGTCGGACAAAAAGGAACAATGAGAAAAAACGAGGCACGTTAAGGAAGAACACATAGTTACCATTGCATGACAAACCTAATCATTTATTTATATTACTAAAGAAATCATAAGTGAAATTAACTTCACTTAAAGGATTGCTGACCAGAAACGATTTAATGACCATAAGGCCTAAATTATAGGGTCATTACTATAAATTATGGTCCACGTACGAGATTAAGGGAATTATGTAATTAGTGGGAAAATAAAATCACCATGTAAACATTATACATATGTGAACAATTATGTAAAAACAATATTGTATTCTGTGATTAATAAAACTACTACTTGGGATATTATTTGTTATATTTTCTCTTAAAAATTCCCTATATGGGTTTTAAGGACGCCGAAGCACATTTTTTCCTAATGTGTATTACTACTGATGACTGTTTTGGCATTGATACATGGTTGATCAACCATAGTGAAAAAAAATTCAAGTCCAAGACCTAATGCCTTGACACTGATTTGGGATAAGCAACGAGTGATAGGACTTTCATAAGTTCACTAGAGAAACTACATTTAGCCGTGCAAGCTTTTGCTTTGTGACGACATGTATTTCTGAGAACGATGGCAGGTATGCCAAGATCCTTACATCCTCAATCGTTGGTCATATAAACAAACAGCACATGTTTGCCTTTTCGACCAAGGAATTATTAGTTTTCATCATCGGGAACCACATCATCATTGACCACTAATAAAAGTTGGTTTATAGAAAATAGGATCTTTGCATAATTTGAGATAATTATTGTTACAACCATAAATCTCTAATTGTTCGACAATATTTGGCTCAGACACATCCCGCTAACCGGAAGATATTGCAAAAACTGTGTATTATGGTAGAAAAATTTGAAAATCTAATATGTTCACAAAATATTATTATTTCATTGTTATAGCAGTCTTTTAGCGTCTCTCTCTAAAAGATCTTATACCAAACGAAGAGATCATATAATATTTCACGTAAAACTCTGCCACACTTCATCGATCGGTATATCTATCGTGGGCGTAACCTACAAAACTTTCAAATAAAAAATAGAGTTAATGAAGGCACGAAAGCAGTTTATCTTTAGATTTTATATTCGGAGAACACTCACAACTTGAACAGACTCAAATGATATGTGTGGTAGTAGATCGAGTGTTGGTTTGACTCGTTGTTGTTCGAAGAATACTCACAAACAAAATCATATAAAATATGATAATAGATACATGATGTATCAATATACGCCATAAAAGTGATGGGAAGCCTTTGATAAATGTAACTCTGAATTGATTTTATCCTAAAATAAAACTGAATAAATGATCAACTAAACTCGTTTCTTACAATAATAGTTTGAGGATGGAGTTGGCACAGATAAATATTTGACTTAAAACTTGTTTTTATTGATATTTTATCACTTGATTGCATTTTTAAAAAAATCTCATGATCGCATCAGAATAGGATACGACAATCATATCTGGTGTGGATTAATTTCAACTGAGGGTAATTTTGTCTAAAGTTTTGAGGTATTTCAATGGTATTTAATGTTTAGTGAGAGATTTGAGCTGTCTGGTTGTATTTAATGTTCATTACCCTCATTAAATGAAAGTGGTTTGGTATTTATACCCTTAATCTTGGGCCACATGGGCTTTCGGGTCATGATTATGAATTCGGGTCGAGTTCAAAGACCCATTAAAGATCCATTAGTTTCTAAGCAGGTAGGTAATAACTTAGTCATGAAGTGATTAAGTTTTTAATACATTAGTTCAGTTCGGATGGTTCAGTGGGTGTATCTTGTCCAAATTGCCCCCGTCTGGTCCCCATAATGAGTGGTGATAAAATCCGGACTCATCAGTAGCCCCTTTTTTAGGTTGTGTTCGAAGGCCTTTTGCTAGACCTAAAAAATAGTTCATTTGCACTTGTAATTATGTCCGAACAGATTTTAATTTGTGTAACAACTTTACATGGACTGATAAAACTCTTAGAAGCTAAACGGTTTTTCCAAAGACCGTGGGACACGTGTCCTTCTCTGATTCGCCACACCGGCCATTTTTCTCCTAGAACAGCGCTCCCACTTATTCCAAAAAGCAACCTCTTCAATTAATGTGGGTGACATCAGCGCCGTCATTAATCATTACATCTATCCTTTCGTATTCTCCTAGGTATCGAAGCATCTTTTGTTCCTTTACTATAAATTAGTCCACTTTTCACTGTTTTACCATCTTCATTATCTTTACTCTTGTTAAATTTCAAAGCTTTCACCTCTCAAAAAACCCTTCTTTTGGTGTGAGTTTATGTTCACAGCAACAAACGCCTTAGTAAAAGGTGGGTGGCTCAACTTGTCAGAGTTAGAAAAAGCTCAAAAGGTCGAACGAGAAAGGTGCATTGTTGCAGGCCTCCCTGTTTCTCCTATTAAGAAATCGGAAACACCAAGTCCAGAGCCTGACCGGGGTTCCTCTTCAGCTAAGAGTGCTAAACCCAGGAGGTTATTCCAGCCCAACCTTTCACCAATCGTTTCGGGCTCATCGGTCCAGGAATCAGAGCTTGTTGTTGAACCAGAGGAGGTAGTTACAAGCTTTAAGAGACCTTCCCCCATTCATTTCCATGGGATCGGACGCTGACACCTCCCCAGAGAAGCTAGTAGACCGGCGAAGAGGTCGTTTGGTGAAAGGGCAGGCTCCAAAAACTATGCCTTCCAAGTCTGGGGCTAAAAATAAAAATACAGGGTCAGAAGTACCCATTAAAATTCACAAGGACAAACTGTCCGGTCCTGAGGCAACTAGTTCAAGTCTCCAGAAAGAGACCTCCGGATCCGAGCCCCAGCCGGAGTCTAGACCACAAGAAGATTGTAATGCCCAACCATCCGGTGGGCCTACTGAGCCAACCATCAGTTCCTCTCACCCAAAAACAATTGATAATCCTTCCATAATAATGGAAGAAGTGATGGAGGATACCATTGAAGAAGCCCTTTTTGAGTCCGACGTCTCCGGGAAAACAAGTGAGACTGCTGCTGCCAAGAAGGACAAAGCAATGAGAATCTATGTTTAAAACATCCAGATTTTCCGGAGAGCCTTGTGGGAAAAGTGGGACCTTTCTTCCACAAGGTAAGTGTCAAATACCTGCTAGCTTTGCAGAAACTTAATTAGGCTTTCATTCATACAGCCGAAGTGGGTCGGATGCGAACAAAATGGGGGATCCCAGAGAATGTCAAAATGAGGATACCGGTGGATCCGGAGACACCGATGGATTGCAAGCTCAGTGAGATGGTTTTCTTCACTAAACTATTCAACTGGGGGCTAAGGTTTCCCCTAGACCCAGAGATCGTCTAATACTTTCACCTCATCAAACTCTGCCCAAGTAAATTGAGCCCCAATGCTTGGTATACCCTCATGGCCTGTATTATGGCCTCCAGGCTCTCCGGAATCCCTCTTCCAATGGAGCAGTTCGCAGCTGTGGCCAGCCTTTGCAGAAACTACGTTATCCCCTTCTACCATTTCAACATGGATGATGATTACAAGGCCGTGGATGACCTGCTTGATTCAGAAAGGAACTGGAAGACTCAATTCTTGTTTATTAGTGGCGCCTGGGAGAATTTGAGGAATATTAAAACCGGTGTCAACCCAAGCCTGCTTACCAGCAGGTGGCGAAGTGATGGTAAAAATCGCATCTCATATCTTCACCTTTACTTATAACAAATTTGTTTGTCTAACTTTTCTTCTTTTGTTTTTTGGTAGTGCTGCCTATGGACTTTAATGACTACTTAAAGGCTGGGTAGATCACTTGTTCCAAGCTAAATGCTTGGGCTGCTGAGAAGTGGGGAAACCGCTTCCACAACGCTTTTACCGGAGGCAATCTAACAAAATCCTACCTTTGGAATACAACTGACCGGAGGGACTTATCTTGGGAGGAATTAACCACTCCACCCCTCCGGAAATAATCCTCAGGAGAACAGATGCAAAGGATGGAAAGATGTATTTTCCAGGTAGAGCTAAAGCCCCAAGCAAGATGAAAGGAAAGAAAAGAAAAGGCAAGCAAGGTATGGTTGAAGCCAATCCTACTGAAGTGGAGGATGCTGTTCCAACAAACCTAGAGGGGCCAAACCAAGGACAAATTGATGTTGCTCTTCTACAAGTAGTGGAGCATGAAAGTACTAGAGAAGTGGTTGGATCTCCAAAACCCTCAAAGGCTCCTAAGAAAGACAGGAAACGGGGAGCAGAAGGCAAGGATAGGGAGGCCAAGAAAAAGAAAACCTCCAAGGGTGACGAAGTGTCTCTCCGGCCTCTGGAACCTCTTCCTCCTGTTGACCCTACTGACCCCACTCATGCAGAAGAGATCCCCGGTGACTTTCAAACCGGAGGGGGTGCAGGAGGGGATATCAGCATTGATGGTGTCAACATAAGCGGGCTTGAAGGGATTAGTCTTTACTTCGAAAACCTCCTCAAAGACGATTTCGCTGGGCCCTACCTCCCCCCAAGCTCTTCGAACATCGTCACATTCAATGGTAGGTCTTTTTCTGTCTCAAGTGAAAGAGATGTCATCATTCACTCCTTATTGAGAAATATCCAGCCAGTGCTTACTTTGGAGAAGCAAGTACGAAATCAGTTAGCCATCATCAATACTCTTAATTCTGACAAAGAGAAATTGTCTAGCGACCTCCTCACCGCCAATCAAAATACTGATGCATTGAAGAGGGAAATTGAGGAGTTGAAGAAAAACCAGGAGGATTTGGCCACAAAGCTGGCCACTTTGGAGGGAACTATCAAAGAACAATCAAAGAAATCTGACTTGGAGAAAAATCTTTCTTCTTCAAAAGAGGAGGTGAGGGCTAAGGACAAGGTCATTCAGACTTTAACTAATGACAAGATCTCGCTCGAGGACACTGTGTCCAAGGCTGCACAAGAAAAATCTGATTGGCTAAAGGAGCAAGAGAAAATAATCCAAGCTAGGATTGATGCTTATACCAACAGAGTGATAGACACTTAGGAGGAAAAGTATGCCGAAGTGAAGTCGGACATGGTCTTGCTCTTTCATGAGAATTTCCCGAAGAGGACGCTGGGAGATTTATGGCGTTTTGTGAAGTATGAAGACCCCCTTCCATACGATGGCTGATGGTGACAAGCATAACTACTCCAGTGGCTGGGATGACACAACCGATGAAGAAGAGAAGACCGGGGAGAGTCCGGATGAGGAAGATGATGACCCCAAGAAGAAGAAACCAAGTGAGGTAGGCTATCTAAGAAAGCTCAGTCTTAAAGTATCAACTATCTTTTTTAATTTTTTGTGATTGAACCAAAGTCCTTGGATGGCAAAGGCATTTTTTGTAATCGTGTCCGGCTCCTGTTCGGATAAACCTTTTTATTTGAAAACTCAAAGTCCTTGGGTGGCTAAGGCACTTCGTATATCGTAATGGGCAATTTTACTTTGCACAAACTTGATTGTTTCATAGTTTTTCAGCTTTTGGTGGCTAATGTTTAAACAACCCTTAGTTAGTTTATAAGCATTTTAAAGTGAGAGTGTTTAAATTCTCTGCTGACAAATGTTTAAGTAGTCATCGCTCTATCAATTCAATTCGATCTGACATTGATAGAAAATTTCAACGAAAACACTAACTGAAACACTCCGAATCTTTTAGGAAGGCATCAAATTTTATTGAAAAGCCCGGACACCTCATTAAAACCTCCCCGCACCACCAGGGTAGGAAAGAGTATGCCCCCAAATATTTACATGAACTTTTAAACAAGTATATATTTACATAGTTTTCATTCCAAGTACAACCGGAGGTGTTCAATGTCCCAAGGGTGATTCAAAACCCTTCCATCCTTATCTTGAAACCGGTATGTCCAAGGCTTAAGCTTTTCAGTGACCACATAAGGTCCTTCCCAAGTTGGAGCTAGCTTGCCGAACTGCTTCTTCTTAGTGTGTATGAAGACTTTCCTTAATACTTTATCCTCTGGCTGAAAATCCCTTCTTTTAATTTTGGAAGCAAACCTGCTTCTCATCAGGCCTTGATAGTGTGTGGCTCTGAGGTGAGCCTTAACTCTTCTTTCCTGTATCAAGTCAAGCTGGCCTCTTACTGCCACTTCTTTAGCGTGTTCGGAGAAATTATGAACTCGAAAGGAAGGAAGAGTAGCCTCTATGGGAGCTATGGTACTTCATACGTCTTTCGCAATCCATGTAAGCATTATGATCTATTTTTTTACAAATACAAAAGGTGTTAGTTTAACTCTGTATTTCTAGGACTTGTTGGTCGTTCCTCTTTTTCTCTTCCTCTCCCAGGAGGATATTTTGTAGGCATTTAACCATCTTAATCTTATGTTTCTATGTGTTGGTTGTTGTTGTTGTAAAAGCTAGACATTTCTTATGCATCCAAGTCTCCTTAATGTATGCTCAATTCACCGAATATGTTCTCCAAACTCGTTCCTCATTGTACAAATTTATTCATCTTGTATTTTCATCTGCTCTTGTATAACATTCATCAATTGAACAATAATATTCATATTATTGTTTAACATTGTAACAGCTTTCGCGTAAGGTGATACAGCTCTGATAGTAGACCTTTCAACTCTGATACCAGATGATGTATGCACATAAGTGGTTTGGTTTTAGAAGCTCTCGTTCAAAAAACACTCGTAACTTGAACATATTCAGATGATTTATGTGGCAGTAGATTGAGTATTGGTTTGATTTGTTGCTGTTCAGAGAACAATCACAAACAAAATCAGATGGAGAGTAGTGAAAGATCGATGATGGGTCGAGCTGCACCACAAAGGTGATGGAAAGTGTTTGACAAGGTAAAGTCCAAATTTAGTTTATCCTATAAAAACATATTGAATGATCAAATAAATATGAGATCTTTTAAAATATGCAATCAGGTGATAAAGTATCAATAAAATCTATCCTTAAACTATTTTTATGATAAGTGGGTTTAGTTGACCTTTCATATGTTTTTATTCGGGATAAACTTAGTTTCAAGTTTTACTTATCAAAATCTTTTCATAACCTTCTATCTGCTTTTGTTTGTGAGTTTTCTCTGGACAAAAATGAGCCAAACTAACACTTTATATAGAACCAAACATATCGCATGAATCTGTTCAAGTTGTGAGTATTCTCCGAACAATAACTTCTACAACTAAACCGCTTGCATGCGTATGTCTTAAGTAATCCTCTCATTCTCGCTTCTTAGGCTGAGACGCCTAGGATCCTATCATCATGCGCAACCACCGTTCAGGAGATATAATTCATTGAGAGCCGCCTAACGATATAATATTTTTTGGTAAAATACGAAAGAAAAACTACAAGGTTTCTTCTCAATAATATTAGGTTAAATATCAATCTTTGCAAATAAATTAAGTAATTCGTACATAAGTATTCTCTTAGATTTTATAGATAAAATACTTTGCATCATGATTTACAATTTAGAGACATTCACCAAACGATTATTGGTTGTGCAACCCAATATCCATTTATACCTAGGCATGAGACGTCATACACCACATAGATGAATGTTAAACACTATGTAAGTGTGTGCGTTCTCCTTTATGATTCACTCTAGAAACAAATATTTTATGATTCTCATTAAAAAATGCATATTACTATATTAAAATTTGAGATTCTCTTACAATAATGCATAACGAATCGAGTATATTAAAGGGTGTGATTTGTTCCTGATCACGCCAATGAACTTGGACATATTAAGGGTCGTGACTACCTCCTGATCTTGTCTATAAGTTCGGAAACCTCAAGGGTTCCTACTTTCTCTCAATTTATTTTTTATGTTTATATGCACGACCTGGGTTCTCTCACAAAATACTCTTACATGTTTGGGCTACTACATGGATGCACTTCCCTATTAACCCCTTCAATAGACTCAGGCGTCTCTAAATACGTTAGTACAAACTCTTTTACTTGATGTCAGTTTCATTTTTGGCAAATAATAATTATGTTGTGTTTACATTGAAATACTAGAGGGGTTGAGTTACCCACTTAGGCATAATTGACAATAAAGTATTTTTTATTCAGAAATGTGTATCGAGAACTCTAGCAACCCGTCTATGTTAGTTGTATTTTTCCCTTTAAAAAAATTACAACTAATTGACGGTGCGATATTTACACACATAAGCATAACATGAAGCTTACGCACTTGGGCTCGGAAAAATCAATAATGCAAGACGATAATAGGGCTACACTCGATTTACTTTGACCAATCTCTAATGTTATTTCACAAAGACTATGGGCTACTAATATGTGCTAGATTTGTAAAATTTCCTAACCGGACAATATGTTGAACTTTACATGTAATTTTCATGAGCCTTATTATTATAAAGGAGCATATGCAAAAAACCATTGTATGAACCTGACTTAGCCTTAATTTATAAAAGGTTTGGGAATGTGGTTGGACAAGAATCACCTGAAATTGTTAGTCAATATGTGACATAATAGCCACTTACTTATATAATAAATAAAACTGAGTGTAACAACTATGTATGTAACATAACATATAAATACAAATCCACACGATGAGCTCAAAATACTAGTTTGATAGTGCACTTGAACAATATTATTCACTTATACATATTTTTCTCTAAATTATTTGTCTTATTAATTTAACTTTGTAACTTTTATATCATTATTTCTAAACACGAACTAGCTTAATATACTAACTATCCTTGTTAATGATCTACTCCAATTACCCCCCAAACCCCAAAAATAGAGACATAACAAATGGGTCAATTAAGATCTAACTTACATCTATTAAAGGGAAAACGTATTATATGGTATCCAGAGGCATGATTAGGAGGATGCTGATATTTGCAAAATGTTGACTAACTCTTCAGTATTGGTCATCATTTTAGTATAATAATACCTTACTAGTATTACTATTTTATCAAATTCTTATAACCAACATGATCTGACCCTACTCCATTACGGAGCTCTTCAAGTAAAACACAATACTCAACTAGACCAAGGCAAAGAAAGACAAGGAAAATCAAGTTTTGACTTATATGCATTCCTTTCTATCAAAACATACTTGAAAATTTTGAATTTCAACTTGCATGCTGAAGTTTTAACCACATGGATCATACCATTCAAAACGAAGTCTTTTATTTTAACCTTTGAATCATCTAAGTCTATGTCACACACCACCAAGGCGTATTCTTTCACAGGCTCGGGTTATGTTTCATTTGATGGGTGTTTTTAAAATATATTCCAATGGGAAGATTCAAAATATTCCAAAGAAGCTAATGAGTCAATCAATAAATTTGTGTCTCTCATGACTTGTTCATAGAGGATAATTTCAAAAGAATTTTCTTGTTATTTCAGCATATTGAGGTACTTAATCATGTTATCCTTACATGTTTTAGCAAGAATAAGATCATGATTGACCAAAGGTTGTGGGTCACTAATCAATTTATCCTTAGTTTTACACACAAACACGAATTGAGCCACTAAATAGCAGCCTCATACTCAGCCTCATTGTTGGAAGCTTAAAAACTGAAATGAAGGGCATGGTCCAGTGCCTCCATCAAATGAGTTATTAGCTGAACCCCAACCCCACAACCTAAATCTCTAGATTCTCCATTGGTCTGGGCTACCCACTCGGGCAAGAGACTCTTAAAGGAAGGTGTTAGCCTTTCAATATATAACTTTGTTAATAAATCAGTAACATTTGAGATTTGATAGTAGTCATTGACTTAAATGTTATATCAAAGTCTCCTAGATCAACTGACCATTGCATTAAATGTCTAAATATTTCAGGATTCTGAAGCATATTTTTGGAGAAGGAATGAGGTTCAAACAATAATAGAATGAGCATGAATGTATATTTTTTGGATTAAGCTTGAGGTTGATAGCCCTTTGATTTTTGAAGATCTTAACCAAATCAGCTATATAATATAAGTCTTAATGAATCTTGACTAGCATGTCATAAATATAAACCTCCATATTACGGCCTATTTGATTTCCAAAATCATTGTTAACCAACCTCTAGTGGGTTTTTCATGTATTCTTCAGCCCACATGATATGATCTTGAAATAATTCAAACCTTGATCAATGATGAATGTGGTACTCTCTTGATCTTCCAAATGCATCTTAATTTGGTTAAAACCTGAGTATGCATCCACGAAATACCAAAGCTTTTTCCATATCGTAGAATCTACTAACTAACCGGACATTAGGACTAGGAATTGGGCCTTTAGACATGAAGTGCTCAAGTTTGGGAAGTTTACACACATTATCCACGTTTTTTTTAAAAAGACTGGATTCGATGTCGAGTATTTTGATTCTATGGCATGTTCCACATTGGAGAATGATTCGCCTTAAGCATTATCGCTTTGGACTTCTTGAAAGAAAATTCTCGCTATTTTTTCTTGATAGGCCTAACATTAGGCTTAGTAGATAATTTATGAAAAATAAATATGAGGGAACCCTTGGTACGTCTTTTAATTTCCAAGTAAAAAGATTCAAGTTGTCATATAAGAACATTATAAGTTTGATTCTAAGGTTACCTCACAATAAATTACCAATCTTTAACATTTGCTCAATCTCTTAGAATAACCAAGCATGAGGCATCTCTTGAATCGTCTACACCTTCGACTTCTACTTAAGTCCCCTCCCTTGATGTTATTTCTTCAAGGTCAGAGATGTTGTATAACACTTTTGAAGGACCTTTTTTTTTTTATGACCATAAACGTTTACCAAACAAGATAAAGAATACATTCATGTATAATGAAGGGTATTGCATGCATCTTATCAAGCCCTGACCTACCGAAAATTGCATTTCAAGAGGTTGGATTATCAACGACCATAAACAAAACACATACAACCTTCTTATACTTTTATTTACCCAAAATGAATTCACCTTTAATCTTCTTTATTACCAAAATGAATCGCATGTGACCCCAAATTTTATCCTTTTAAAGAGTCTGATACATGGTGGCTTCTTCATCTTGTCATTGGTATACTTAGAAAAAATGTTGGCCAAACTATCAATATCTATCTGGATTCTCCAGACCTCGGTCCCCGTTATACTAACATTGATCAGTAAGACATCCTCATGAGGACTTCCACTCCTCTAAGATCATCATCACCAAATTAGCTATATGATATGAGGTATTGGTCACTCCGGACAAGAAATCACCACCAATAATATTTTCCATGATGTGTCGGTTATGATCTAAGTTTAGGTACTCATCAGCCATACCGAGAAGTTCAATAACATGGTACATAGTCACCATGGGTCATTCTTTCTTAAGGACCACTATTGGAGCTATAAACTTATAAGGTCTTGAACTCTCACATATGATGGTTTTAGTTCAGACCTAGAATACCTTCGTGCATTAGTCGCCCGAGATTTAAAAAACTCAATAAATTTTCGATTATCAATTAAACTTTAAAAGTATTGTTTCAATGCTATAAGATCTCTGGGTTCAGTGGTGGATGTCATTGTAATACTTGTATAACCTACTATTTATATCTTCCTGAAGCTTTCTTATCGGTAACGATCTCTAGAATGATATAAAGGTTTTTTTATGTTTCATAAATCATTACCACATAAGCTCATAAGCTCTTGCCAAGATCCTACTTACAATATATTATGAATTCATCATCATCTTTGATCTCGTTACTTCCAATAAATTGGTTCCTAAACGGGGTCCACAACGTCTCAAAGCTTTTTATGGACGCCTTATCTTCTGATTAGAGTGTGCTAACGATCTATTTCACTTTCCTTCCCTGGCACTTTTTTCAGGAGTAGGTAAATAGGGCTAAATGCTTCATAGGAAGTTTGTTATTTGATCTCATCTCTTGTCTCAAAAATAAGGAGTGAACGACATTTCCACGAAAAAACAAACTTATGGCCGGTCTCTTACTTAAGAGAAAAAGCCCTACTGAGCTTGAAGGTTAGAATGAAAGAGGGTTGCAGATAGCACCCCATCCACAAGCAGAAATCGTCTGGTTTTTGGTTCCTAGTCTTATTTTATTAGTAGCCATGATTGGGGCTATGACCGAAAGAAACCGGTTGAACCAAGCCAAATCATTTCTTTTAAAATTTATTTGAAAAGGCTTTGCACATAAGCTTTTCATCTCATCTAAAGATCAAATTACATTCTAAATTATAAATATGATGCTTTGGTCGACCAGAGTCATCATACTTGTCCATATTATATTGATTAAATTTGGTGGCAACTCCCCAAAAAAGATCTTATCCGCCAATGTTGACCTGGCCATGGTATACCTTTAAATATACGGAGGGTTGAAGTGAGGATAAGTTGCATAAGAAGCAAGGGGTTGCTACCAAATTAGTTGTGCAGATGGAGTCTGAAACCATGAATATGCCCGGAGCTGGAGGGGGGAAGAGGTTCAGATTAACACATGATCATAAGTGCTGCAAATATTTAGATACTCTAACATCTTTTGCGATATTTTTTACTTCTACCTCAACCCACCTTACTTTGGACCTTAGATTTGGAGGTCTATAGGCCAATTTTTCCCTCGTTTCCCGAAGTTCTGCTAGTTTAATGACAAGTTCATTATACTACTTCTCAATTTGAGCTTGAAGCACTGCCAAATTGGGGAGACGTCCTAATGAGTAAGCCCTCATTCAAAAACATCTGAAGGTTCAATTTCACTCTAATTATCTATAGTTCTAAAGCACGCACAAATACGAGCTTACAACTACTAGAAAATGGTTTTGGAGCACTGTTTGAAAATACTAGTTCTTCTCAGAGACACCATCATGATTAGGTTCGGATCTATTCGAACTGGAACACCATAAAATATACTTTAAAAAAATCTAGAGACAGAAAAAGCTAGAAATAGAAAAAGTCTAAAACCTTAAAAATAGAATAGTAATGGATCGTCCATTTTTAGGAGTGTGTCGTGTTATATTTATAGTAATATTTTGGATTTTTATGGTTTATAAAACTCATATACATTAAAACACTATTTAGTTTGCTTTATAGAGTAAAAAAATATAATTTATCGTCCAATCCGAAACTGAATTACTACATATAACTATTGTAAAAACATAAATAAGATACTGCATAATTATGAAGTTTTGTTCTAGATAATTTTATATTGAAATATTTTTGGTGGTTTTCTAAAAACTTCAATCAAATAAAATCAGAATTTGGTATAAACAAGAGAATGATTTTGTTTTCTAAAACCAAATAATCAATATATATTTCGACAAGTTTTTTTCTTAAACTGTAAAAACAATTTAACCATCCAGAAAATAGTTGACATCTTAAATATGAAAACGACTATTTCTGAAAATTCGGATTTCAAATAACTTTCTAGACTAGCAATATCATTCAAAATAAAAATAAAAAATCCAAGTTGGCGTGTCAGCTTAACTCCAACTAGGGGTTTTGCCAGGTGGATTCCATAAAAGGTTGCTGCTAGCTATACCCTCTCCGCGATCCCATTAATCACAATACATCATAACAACTATACACCTCGTATTGTTCAACTTGTTTGATAAAATATTATGATTACAAATTGACTAGTTAATTTAATTACATTAAACAGATGCTCCTCTTCAACTTGAATATCATGTTTTATCTTGGGTAGAATCAGAATGCTTCTCTTCAAACAGATGCAGTTCTCTAATTATGAGAATCTCCATCAAGATTGCAAAAATTATGTTTCTTCTCCTAATAAGTCCTGCAAAACAAAGAAATTGAAATATATGAAACCAGATGTTAGTGAACAAAAACGGAGATTGAAAATTTAGTCTTTCATCCTAATGTAACCTAAATTTAGGCTTTTCTAGAAAAAAATAACTTTGATAGTAGCATGAAGATCATTAGGGAAAAGGTCAAGATTAGATTTGTTCTTTATAACCCATTTGCATATCCAATTTTCAGCACTTTTTTGCTCTCCATATATATTTAATTGTCATTTGAGGTTTAATTAATCTACAACAACAGTTAATTATGGGCACCAGATACCAAAGAGCATAACCCAAACTTAACATTTCAATCATGATCTAAGAGTCGGATTCAATGCATACTAAAACAAAATTATCATCTCTACAAGCAGTTAAACCATCTAACAAGGCTCTAATTTCATCAATTATATGAGAATTTACTCCATATAGTATGCCTTTTGAGCTGATTATATTTCCAGAATGGTTCCTAATGATATAATCCCAACTTAGACTCAGCATTAGTCAAGCATGAGCCATCGCAATTAAGCTTTAGTATAAAATGAGATATAGGGTGCCATTTGACATATAGTGAATGATTTTTAGAAGATAAATTATGAAAACAACCTATTGTTTAACTACATTATAATCACATGTCCAATGTTTTCTTTTAAACAAAAAAGAGATATCCAGTTTAACAATAATATCAAGAACTTTAGATATAATTTGATTTAAAGAAGATTTCTGATTTTTATATTTTACTTTGTTCATATATGACCAGATAGACCAAACAGTTATTGATAAAATAACAGTTCTAACATGAAAAAATTACGAAGAAGAGTTAAACCAACAATGGATTAAGAGATTAATAGACATGTTTTCATTTATAAGAATTTCAAATAAACCTGAGAAGTATTTCCATACTTCCCATGTTGTATGGCAAGAGACAAAAATATGGTCAAGAGATTTAATATTTGTGCAATGCGACATTTTAAGGGAAAATAAATGTTTCCAGATTGTAAAACAGTGTCCACAGAAATATGATTTTTAAGAATTATCCAAAGTGTAAATGAACACTTTCTTTGAGTAATATTATTCCAAATTTTACTAGAGATATTAGAAATATCATTTTTCTAGTCTAACAGTGTTCCATGTTTCTTGAAAGGAAAAAAGACCAGTGGAAGAAACCTTCCAAAGAAGAGTGTCTTCTATATAATCATTAATCTTGATTTTGTTAATTTTGTCAATTTTATTTGAAGAACGAAAGTGAGATAACCTATGGTTATCCCATGTATTATTGAGCCAGAAATTAGAAATCTTGTTGCCAAGATTCCACATATTATTAGAGGATGAAGGAAATGATATTAAATGATTGGTTTTTATACTATATATCAAGCCAGAAATCAATGTGGCCCTCGCCAACATTCCAATATATTAGAGGTTCAACAATATCCCTAACCTTAGTAATTTTTTTTCCAAATTTTTGAGCCTATAAGATCAATATTTATTAGAAGATGATGCTTAAAGGGACACTAAATAGAGTGAAATAGATTAGAATAGAGAGATTTGTTTTACCTGAAGGCCATCCATAGTTTACAAGAAGTTGTGGTCTGAATATTATAGTTGTTTCTAATATTTATGCGATCTTCTTGAAATTTTTTACACATAAAATACCAATTAGATCAAATTATAGAATGATGATTTTCATTAAAGCCCCACAAAAATTTATTAAACAGGTTGTTCATTATTTTAATAACTTTTTTGGGAACGGTATTGGCTTGAAGATAGTAAGTTAGAATAGAAATGAGAACAAATTGAATTAGTGTCAATGTCCTCCAAAAGATAGATGATTACTTTACCAATCCCTAATTTTGTTTCTAATTTTGGTAACAAGGTCATATAAATATCTTATTTTATTGTTTGGATGAATATTGATACCCAAATATTTAAAACAAATGTTACTGTGTGTAAAACCAATGAGACGTTTCATGCTCTTGATTCTGTTTTCCTTCATGTTTTTAGAAATAATGAATTTTATTATTATTATTAATGAGATGACCAAAAGAATGTTGATAATTATTAAATAAATCAGTAGCTTTTTTAATGTTATTGATGAAACCATTCAGGAATACTATGATATCATTTGCATAAGCTAAGAAGGGGATATCAATAGTACAACTAGAGGAGTAGTACATGGAAGGATTAGATTGAAAAATCTGCTTAATACCTCTAACTAAATACTCCTCAGTAGTGATGAAAAGGCTGGGTTATAATGGATCACCTTGCCTCACACCATTGCTGGACTTAAAGTAGCCATATGAGGCACCATTGATAAGGAGTGAAAAGTTGACATTATCCATACATATTCTAATAATATCAATGAAGTTTTTATCAAAGTCAAATCCATTATAATAAAAATTAAATTGAAGGAGATACGCTCAAAGGATTTGGCCATATATAATTCAAGAATGAAGTTATCACCTTTGACTTTCTTATTAATATTATGGACCAATTCTTGAGTTATAAGGATGTTTTCATGAATAGGTCTATTTTCTACAAACCCCTTAGCTCAATAAAAATAATTTTAGGAAGGATCTAAGCTAATATATTGTTTATGATTTTGGAGAGAAGACTGTTCATGATTGTGCAGAGACTAATGGGGTGGTAGTCTTGTTAGTAAGAAGGGGAAATAGTCTTAGGGATTAAGTAAATGGCAGAGAAATAGATACCAACATGGACAAGGATGCCAAGGAAGTAGTCATTAATAGCATTACAAAGTTCTTATTTAATATTACACCAACAAGATTAGAAAAACCTAGAGTCGAATCGATTAAATCCAGGTACACTGTTAGAATTAAGGGACTAGACAGCTATATGAATTTCATCTTTATTAAGTAAAGATATGATGAAAATGTTTTCTTGAGGATTTCTTTAAGTTGGAATGATGTCTTTGATGTCTAAAGGGAGCTTACTTGTGTTACAAGTAAGAAGAGATTTGAAATGATCAATGGAAGAATCCACTATTTGAGAGTGATTTTTTGTACATTGATCAATTTCAATGCCATGAATTCTATTTTTCTTTATTCTTTTGTTGACAAAATTTTGATAACTTTTAGTATATCTATCTCCAAATTTTAGCCAATTAGAGAAGAATTTTGTTCCCAATAGCATTCTTCTCTAGCGAGTTAGTTTAAGTAATTAGCTTTAACTTTACAAAGAAAAATTTGGTTATCTAAAGTGTTTGAGGTTTCATAACAGTTTTCGGCAAACTTAACCCGATCTTAAGGATTGGTAATATTGTTAAAAACGTTTCCAAATTCTATTTTTTTAAATATTTTAAGCTTTTGTTTTAATCTTTTGTGCTTAGACCATAATATATTAACGGGAGAGCCATTTAAGTTATCTTTCCAGTTATTCTCAACAATTATCTAGAAAATCAGAACGAAGTAAACATATATTTTGGAAATTAAAATAACCTTTATGAATATTATTCAAAGATGATATCGAGATGCACAAAGGTGAATGGTCAGAACATGTTTTGACCATGTGTTTACTTCGTTATGAAGTGTTTTGTTCAAGCAACATTATGAAGGGTTTTGTCCAATCATTTCTACTTTTTGTGATTGTACCAAGTGAAAGTGGATCTAGTGAAAACTTGATCCTCTAATTTGCAATCAAAAATCATAATATTGATTCATCATTCCTCTATGATCAAAAGAAGAACATTATAAATGTTCTGATGCAGAAGAGATAACATTGAAATCACTAGTAACTAGCTGTTCTATGGTAGTTACCGATATGTCACGCAGAGTGTCCCAAAGAGTTTGTCTTTTGGATCTATTACATTTAAAATATATAATGGTGACAAGAGATTATTTATTACAAGAAGAGTATGTCACGATCATATGGAGAAACTGAGCATTGTAGATACGGATTTGAACCTGGAAGTTGTGTTTCCACAGAATCCAAATTTTACTTCAAGAATTAGCTATGCTTTTGTTGAAGCCTAATTTTTAGTTAAAAATTCCAATTTATCATTAGATATCATTCGCTCTTGGAGAACAATGAAATTTAATTTTTTAGATTTAGAGATTGACTTAAGCCTCCTAATAGTTTCCCTATTACCAATGTCTATGGCATTCCATTTAAGCATTGATATGGTCATTTTAAATTTGATGAAAGTGATAAATTAGATCTTTTAGTATTAATGGCTCTAGTAAATAAAGGGATTTTGATGTTGTTACCTTTTAGTTTTACAGTCTTTTACTTTTGTTCTGTTTCATTTTTAGGTGAAGAGAGATTTGTTACGGGAGAGGAAGAGAGGCTACAAGTGGTAAGTTGTTTGGGAGAGTGAGGAACTTTTTCTTCGTTGGTCAAGTTAGGGTTTGAAGTGAAGATTTTCCATATTTTTATTGTTTGGAGGGCATAAGAGATGTCATTTTCAGTGACATATGTGATGCTGGGATTAGGTTCAGGATTACATTCAAGAATTTAATACTTGAAGATTGGTCTTAAATTCTTCATCTAATTGATTATGAATTTCGTTTATTTTTTTATTGAGAGAAGAATGATTATCTTTTTCATGAATAATAAAAAAAACTTATTTTAGTATTATCTTCATTAAATGAATGTTTGGGTGAGTTATTGATTGATGAAGGATGAATATTATTCACAGTGACAGATTTGATTTTTTTCAACCACACCGCTTTTTGAGGAGGTGGGATCAATTGAGGGATAAGATTTTCAGAATCATTATAGGTCGGAATGCTTTTGGAGCAGACCTTTTCAGTGTGACCTAAATGTTTGCAAGAAAGACAGTATTTTGGCAAGTCTCCATAGGAGGCTTTCCAAAATCCATCATCATCCCTAAAATCTATCCATAGTTTTGGGGTAGAGGTTTGGAAATGTTAGTTATAATCAGATCTTTGCAGTGATTAGAACTTGCTATGTTGAATGAAGGAACCCAGATTTCCAGAGGAAATCCTATTGCCTTTGCAATTTGGGTGATAAAATGTTTGTTATAAAGGCACTCTAGAAGCTTAGGGAAATACACCTAGATTGGAGTCTCTGGTGACTCCACTCTGGGGTTGAAATTAGGGCTCCATTTAAGGAGCCGAAAAGGGTGAAAGATCATAAAATGTGAAGATTCTCTTCCCAAAGATTTTAAAGATCCTCAAAATTATCTAATTCGATGAATATATGCATGCAATCCCATGAATATATGTTAAGAACACCAATTAGATGAAAAGAATGCAAATATGTTTTAAAGTCAACTAAACTAGGTTTGCAATGAGAAAATTTCGCAACCATGATATATTTAGAGTTTAAAAGTATGGATTGTTTATCTAAGTCTTTGAAGATTACAACTCTTTCGTTATCCTTGTATTGAAATTTGATTGCTTCATGAATAATGATTTCTTTGATGGTTTCAACATCTCTGCAAATGACTTTTGCACATAGACTCCATTTCTGCTTCTATCCTTTTTCTCAGATCTGGTTTTCTTCAAAGATCGTGTTGATTGGGTACACCGTTCTAAGAACTCTATTTGAAGAAGCTTGAAGGGGAGGAGATGGATCTACTGTTTCCATATAATCATCTTGTTGATTTGAGGTTGCTGTTTCTTTGTGTTCTTGGTTGTCAGATTTTGAAACGGCTATGTTATGTAGTGGGGGTTTTTTACGGTGATTTTTTGCAAGCTTCTCAAATCAATCTTAAGGTTGACTAGAAGAGTTAGCCATTGATGAAAAAATCGTGATTCTAGGATTTAGAATCTGAATTGGAGATTCGAGAAAAAAAGGAGCGAGCATTGTTTTTTCTATACTTGATGGAAATAAAAAAGGAAATAAACCGTCTCTGTATATTGGATTATTGGAATTGAGATTTGATAATAAATATAAAAATTATGTGTAAACAAATCGAACAGATGCCACAAATTACGCAATATTTAGTATATATTTGTTATTTTTTTCTATCAGTTTAACAAATTACTCACCTTTATAAATACAGCTACCCAATAACATTAAAAAAAATACTTTTTCTGAAAAATATTAAAAAATATTAATTTTTGGAGAAACATGAAAATATAGATCTTAAGTGGATAATAGTTGGAGGAAATATGGAAACTTCTCTCTCAAGAAAGGGTTTCTTGACCCTTTGGTGATCTTCTCCTTCTCCCCTCTTGCTACTTGCCATGGATACAAACCATTTAAATCTTAATTCTCCTGAAGAGTTTCCTTCTTTTCTTAAGGATGTTGAAGCAACCATGCCTAAGAAATCTTTTGCGGAAACTGTTAAAAACTCTGTCTCTTCCCTTGTTCATAATCGTGACCTTAAACCTGAGTATTACAAGCAATCAGAAGACCATTTTTCAGTGCAGTTTTTGAATGATGTTAAGAGTTTTCTTCTTGAAAACTCTTCAACAACTGTTGTCTGCAAGTTCAAGGATGGGATTCCGCGGAAATCAGTTCTTGAAGCGTTTCTTCAGAACCTTAAGTTTAAGGGTTTGTATAAGTTTTGTAGCCTTGATTCGAGGCATATCTTCATCGAATTTCAGTTGAAGGCGGATGTGAGTAGTATATGGTCTAGATACGTTTGGAATATCGAAGGTAAATCGATGAGAATCCTTCGTTGGGATCCTGGTTTTGACAGAAGGTATAAGTGTGCGAAGGCTCTGGTATGGGTTCGTTTGGAGAGAGTTCCTGAATTTATGTATAATAACTCTATTATACATAGTTTAGCTTCTTCTATTGGTACCACATATAGGGTTATAGTTCTTGAAAACAAAGCTCTTATGAATGCCTGTTACGCTCATGTTGAGCTTGATTTTTCGATACCTCTTAAGTATAGACTCTGGGCTGGTTTTGGCTCAAATGAAGGGTGTTGGATTAACTTAAGCTACAAGAGCGTGCCTCCTTATTGTAATACTTGCTTCCATCTTGGTCATAAAGATAGTGAGTGCAAAAAGAATCTTCAAGCTATTAAAGATAAGGAAAAGATAGACAATAGTGATGTGAATTGTGAAGAAAGGTGTTCTGAAAGTGTTAATGAGGTCAGTAAGAAGGCTGAAACTGGTAATGATAGGAATAAAGTTGGTGTTGTGGAAGAAGACTCTCGTTATGGTCCAAGAACTTCAAATGCGAACTCCAGTAACTCTCAATCCTTCAGTAAAGATTATATAAGAAAATTGAGGTATGTTATCAGTGTTAAGGATCATGTAACTCAGGTGAATGATTCTGTTGTTGGTGAAGACCTTAATGTGGATAACAATATGGAAGTGATTGAGGCCCTGCACAGAATTGAGCATGATTTTGCTCAAAGTAATCATCAGTCTGAAGATAATGAATTGATTGGAGATATTGTTAGTTGTGATAATACTCGAGAAATCAGACTGTCAACAAAGGTTTTGAATCTATTATGAGTGGGAAGCTTAAGTCTCAATTAAAGAAGGGGAAATCTAAGAAGCTCGCTATTAATCCTCTATCTAAGAAAGGAGGAAAATCGAAACGAAAATCTTTATCTGACAATGATAAAGATCACTAATTGGAATGCTCGCGGCCTGAATAATAAGCCTACGTTGAGGAGGCTTCTTTCTGTTATCAAGGATAATAATTCTAAGATTGTGTCAATTCAGGAGCCTATGGCTGATTCTTGTAAGTTGAGTGGTGTTGCTGATGTTCTTGGCTTTCAGAAATTCTTTTCTAACTGTTCGAATAAGATTTGGGTCTTCTCGAAGGATGATGTTGTGATTGATATTCTTGATGATCATGTTCAGTTGGTTAACATGTTAGTTTCTTATCCTCTGCAATTCTTTGTTTAATTTCTCGGTGGTTTATGCGAAGAGCCAGAGGATGCTTAGAAGGGATCTTTGGGATCAGATGAAAGTGTTTGCTCCCGTTGATACTCCTTGGATCATTACTGGCGACTTCAATGCCATTACTTGTACTGAAGATCAGGTTGGCTGTTCTAATTTTGATCACAGTAGTGCTAATGACCTTAATGAGGCTATCAGGTTTTGTAATCTTGAGGAGGCTGGATACATTGGTTCGAGGTTCACTTGGAATAGGGGGACTCGTTGGAAAAGGTTGGATAGAACTTTGGTTAATGAAAAATAGATCAACACATTTATGGATACCAAGGTTTATCACATGGTCAGAACTTGATCTGACCATGCTCTCTTCTTCATTCGTTCTAATCAGTCTCCTAATAATATTAATTGCAAGAAGAGTTTTAAGTTTGTTAATGCTTGGATTGATGATGGTAGTTTTTGAAGTACTGTGAAGGAGAACTGGGGTTTGCATTGCAATGGAGATCAGGGTCAGGTCTTCTGGTTTAAGTTGAGGAGGCTCAAGTTTTGTCTTAAGAAGTGGAATGTGAATATCTTTGGCAACATTTTCAGTAAAGTTAAAGAGACTGCTGAGGTTGTTAGAAGGATGAAGATTATTCATGCTGAATCCAATAGTATTTCTTCTAAGTCTGATCTTTCGAAAGCTAATAGTTTATATTTAAAGGCTCTCAGAAACGAAGAAAGTTATTGGCGTCAGAAGTGCTACAATGGGTGGATCAAAGATGGGGATGCTAACACCAAGTTATTCCATGCGTTTGTCTCTAAAAACAGAAGGCGTAATTCTATTAAGGGGATTAAGGACAATGGTTTTTGGCTTGATAACCCTTTAGATATTTCTAACTCTGTTGTGTGTTATTTTAAGTCCATTTTATCTTCCTTTTCTTATTCTAATAGAGATGATGAGACTTTACTTATGCAGGATGAGATCTTCAGTTGTATTCCCAATATGGTTAGCCAGGAGGATAGTAATTCTATCATGAGACAGACTAATAAAGATGAGGTTTGGAGTATTATTGCTAATATGAAGTCAGATAGTGCTCCTGGGCTGGATGGTTTTAACATCTTTTTCTTCAAATTTTGCTGGTCTATTATTAATACTGATTTGTGTAATGCTCTTAATTTTTATCTTTTAGGGAATGACATTCCTGAAGGTGTCTTTGCAACTGGTCTTTGCCTTGTTCCTAAGTGTGCTAACCCTACTGATTGGAAGGATTTTAGGCCGATTAGTCTTTGTTCAATTTTTAATAGAATTCTTTCCAATCTTATAAACTCTAGACTTTCTATTATTCTGCCTAACATCATTTCAAAAATGCAAGGTGCTTTTGTCAAAGGGAGGTTGATCCATGATAATATTTTAATTACGAAAGAATTGGTGCATGACATTGATTGGAAACCTAAATCTGGGAATGCTATTGTTCAATTAGATATGTCTAAAGCTTTTGATAAGCTTTCTCATGCATTCATTCTTAGAGTGCTTAAATGCTTTGGTTTTGCTGATAACTGTATTGAATTAATAAGGAAAATGATTACAAAGATTCATATTTCTCTGCTTATAAATGGTTCTAGCTATGGTTACTTTAAACTAAACAAAGGTATCAGGCAAGGAGAGCCATTGTCTCCCAGCCTGTTTATCCTAGCTGAGGATGTTTTGCTTCGTAGCATTTACAAGCTTTTTGAAAATAATAAGCCTATTCAATATGCTTCTAGATCTAACTTACTGGTGCCTTGTTTAGCGTTTGCAGATGATGTCTTGATTTTTACCAACTGTAAGGCTGACTCCATTGCTTTGCTTGGTAGCTTGTTTGATAAATATCATCTTGTCTCTGGTCAGTCTGTAAACAAAGACAAAACAAAGGTTATTATTTCTAGAAACGTTAACCATGTTGTTGCAAACAATATTAAGATTCAAGCTGGGTTCAATGCTGATTACTTGCCATTCAACTACTTAGGGATAACCATTGCTAGTAGCAACAAAGGGAAGTATTTTCAGACCCTTTTGAATAAGATTCATGATACGATTATGGTCTGGGATCTTAAAAATCTATCGTTTGGGGGAAGGTTGACTCTTATTAATTCTGTTTTAATGCCTATTGTTTTCTATTGGATGCAGAATTCCTTTATTCCTAATAACATTATTAATAAGCTTGAAGGTTGCTTTAATAGGTTTCTTTGGAGGTCTAACTATAATGTTAAGACTATTCACTGGGCTTGTTGGTCTCAGCTGTGTAAGCCTTATGCTGAGGGTGGTCTCAACATAAAAAGTCTTTGTGATGTTTAAACTGCTTTCTCTTATAAACTATGGTATCTTTTCAGGAAAAATAATAGTATGTGGGCTTCTCTAATGCATAAGACTTATTCTAAAGATTCCCATGCTCTTAAGGTGGTTTGTAAAAGCACTGACTCGGTAGTGTGGAAGAGGCTTTCAGTGATTAAACACTTTGCTGATAAGAACATAAAATGGAGGCTGGGTCAGAGGTTTATTGATTTCTGGCTTGAAGACTGGCATGATAAACCTCCATTGATAAGTGATTCTAGCTCCTTTAATTGGTTTCTAAGTGCTAGTGTTTGTTCATTTTGGAAAGCTGATAGTTGGGATTATAATGTGCTTCATAATATTTTGCCTCCTGATAGAGTTAACCATATATCTAAATATAAAGTTGACTCTAATAAGGCTGATGATATCATTTGGAAGCTTTCTACTAGTAAGGAGTTTGATTTAAATTCTACTTGGAATAGTATCAGGCATAGTAATCCTAAGTCTGGTCTTCTTTCTTGTATGTGGAATCATTATACTCCTAAGAAGTACTCATTTTTGTGTTGGAAGCTCATTAAGGGTTATATTCCTCTCGATCCTATCCTTATGAGAAGGCATGTCTATATGGTTTCTAAGTGTCAGTTCTGTAATAATCGTGAAGAGACGAACCATCTCTTCATCAATTGTTGTTTTTCCTGGCCTGTTTGGAACTATTTTAGTAGCTTGTTTAGGATTAATGTTAGAAGACATATGACTCTGTCTCATGTCTTGCATATCTGGTTCAATTTTTCTAAATCTAAGCGTCACATTACTCGCATTATTCCTCAGGTGATTTGTTGGGTTATCTGGAGAAACAGAAACTTGTCAAAGTTTGGTGATTCTCCAGATAATGTTCAAAGGGCTATTGACAGAGTAGTTCATATAATTATCAGTCTGGATTTATCTAATGTAGTTACTTATAAACATTGGTCTAACGTTAGCTTTGCTGGTATTTCCCTAGGGTGCTATTCTGTTAATAATCGTAAAGTTCCGAGTTACCTGAGATAGATCGCTCTGAATCCAGGGAGGATAAAACTAAATGTGGACGGCTCGTGCAATAACTTCGGTGAGGCCAGCACTGGGATTCTGTTTCGAAACTCAGAAGGTGATGTCCTTCTGGGTTGTTGTTCTCTTTTGGGCAAAATTAATCCTCTTTTTTCTGAAATCAGTGCCTTAGTCGAAGGCTTGATTATCTGCAAACAAAAGCAGTGGGTTAACATTGATGTAGAATCTGATAATTTGATTCTAATTAACTTATTAGCTACTAGAAAAGAAGCCTGGTGCCTGTTTGATTCTCTGACTATATGTAGATCGCTAATTCATTCAAGAATGACGATCCGTCATGTCTCGCGCCTCCAGAACCAGTGTGCGGACTGGATTGCGAAATCGGTGTTGAACTCGAAGAAGAATATTCAATTTGATACTCCCCCTGATGATCTTCGCTCAATTGTGTTGCTGGAGAGTCTTGGCGTTTGATACATCTCTTAGTTTGTTTCGATTTTGGCTTGTGTTGAAGCTGATTCGAGTTAGGGTTTGATGGTGAAGAAGGTCTGAATCGTCTGATTCATCGGTGCACTCACCCAGTTCTAACCTAATCTCTGTAAGACTGTAGTGATAAGGTCCTGTAAGCGGCGTCGACCTTGAATCAGACGATCTTGGTTGAAGATTTGTCTGATTCCTTGGTGCACTCACTGAGTTCAACTTATCGATACAGCCTGACCAGGTTGGGTCCTGAAAGCGGCATCGACCTTGAATCAGTGGATCTTGTTATAGATCTGTGGTTTCAATTTTGGGAGTTTTGGAATGGTGAAGCTGAAGAAAGGAGTTTGGAGCTGAGAGAAGGAAGCTGTGGACGCTTGAGCCCTCTATGGTTTGGATCTTTTCGATTAGGGTTGGATTGACTGTTGGTGTCAATTTTTCCCTAATCTTTAGTTAAATTTTGGTCTTTTTTCTTTAAAGACCTTTAGTTTGTAAAATTGCTACGATTTGGTCCTTTTTTAATATGGTGTTCTTTTTGCTTAAAAAAAATACAGCTACCCACATAAAATAAAATAAAAATTAATATGTCTTGCAATCCGATATAACTAAAGAAAGCCATAAATATATTCTAACGTTTACTCCTAACACGCAAACCGTCTTGATTAATATTATACATAAGCTCGACAATGCATCACGTGTTAGTTTCATTTAATATAATATAAATAAAGGTAGATGAGAATTTTGGACTTGTGATTTTATATTTGTAACGCGATGTGACATATAATGATAATGTACTAAGCAGTTGAATATTCTTACAGGTCCAAATCATTGTCATATAGTTCAAGTTCCTATCCCAGCTTCTCTGTTTGATTGGGTCAAAGTTCTCTGTGACCTTTCTAGCATTTGAAAACTTAGATACGACTCAAGAAACTAAACTGAACCGGTTTGTTGCGTTTGATGGTCGGAGATGTTGAAACTATTTGATTTGGAGTTTTTAGATGTTTAGATTTCGCATTAGTGCTATATTATGAAGATGTTTATGTGTGTGGAAGATCTACGTGAAACTATGTCGTGAACTAAATCTACCGACGACCAAAAAACAATCAATTATGATATCTTGTTCGATAATTAAAATTTTACTAATTTAAAAATTATTACATGAATTAACCTTCGTCGGCAACCAATTATGCTACCTTGTTCGACAATTAAAAGGTTACTAATTTAAAAATTATTACATGAATTAACAACTTGGTTACACGATTTAGTGGTGTTAATTTTAGAATCATTTAGCTAGATCGTATACATAGTCTAACTTTTTTAAACAATTTCAATTCGAAGCATATATATTTGTACACACTTATGATTCATCGACTCTCACCCAGTCTTCAGAGTGTGTAAGATTTTGAACCATATTTTGCTTGTAAAATATAGCAATGTATAATATGACTTTTTATGGTTGTTTAGAATAATTATGAGGAATTGCATCATTATATTCTTTTGTCTATTGATTCATTTGTTGATGAATTGTTAGTATAATATATCTGACTTAAGTTTGAGGTTAATGATCGTATGATATACCTACGAATCTTTCGGTATTTATTGCTCCACAACCGTCTACGACATCTTTCAATTCCTTGAGCTAGAATCGTATTTAGTTTGGTGGTTTTATTTCTCAAATGCGTTGTCATATTTAAGGAGTTATATTTACAAAAATATTTCAAGATTGTTAATTTCGAATAATTAATATTGATGATAAAAATGAAAAATAAACAGAGACATCTGTCAATTAGATTAATTCGATGAAGTATAGTGGGTAGGATACTAATCTCACAAATACAATAAAGGTAACATAAAATCAAAGGACATCAAAAATTATTCAGACGGCTCCTCTTCGGATGATTCTTTTTCAGATGATGATGAGCTTGGGATAGGATCGAAGGCTTTACTAGGGCGCCGTTCGACGTGAATATCATTCCAAAAACTAGAAAGATTGATTTTTGGATAAGTCGCATGAAGCTCTCGAAGAAGAGTGATGGATGTCTCTTCTTTACCATTATTAATATCAACTAACATATCCTTAGAGCATTCAGCTTCTGCGGCAGTGACATCAGTTTTTTTTTCTTTTTAAAATTAGCCTTCAGCGTGGCTATCTCATTAGTCAATTCTTTCTTTTCTGCTTCGCTGGTAGAAAGAGAAGTTTGGAGACCTTCAGATTTAAGCTTTTCAGCAGCCAACTCTTCAGCATGTTTAGTTTTGCGCTTGTTCATCTCCTCTTGATGCAAGGCAGTAAGACTTTCTTTATCAGCATAATATTGCACTTGCAAATGGCTTTTGACGAAAATCATTCCTCGAATAAGCTCAGATATTGTCGCTTCAAAGATTTGGAATTGCTCGATTACTTGATTCTGAATTTTTCTCTCAGTTATTTCTCAGTATCGGTAATTCCCTTATAGTGAACCATGTCTTTGGCCAATCGCTTCAAGTGACTGTGGGAAGCCTCAACTTGTGAAGAAAGCGATTTTACTGCAACATCAAGATCAGCAAATGGTTGGAGTGCAGCAAAGACATCAGGGTTGGGTGGAGGAGGAGGAAAACCTGTTGGGCTAGGACGAGGAATCATGTCTAGAGAGGTAGTTGGAATAGAAAGACATATGATTTCTAGAGACACTTCGTTGGTAGACTTTCTCCCAAATTGTGCATGCGAGTCTGAATATCTTGGATGACAGGATCGTCCTCTCCAGCAAGTTCCTGAGACATATTAAAATTAATGAAGCTATCGGGATCGAAGTGGTCGTCATTTTGATTATCATCATCTGCATTGTCCTCGATGATGATTGTAGCATCATCATTGGTTGTTTTCTTTTCGAGAGAAGGATTTCCAGGTTCCCAATAGTTATGACCTCATCCTCATCGAGCAGTGTGTATTCGATGACCTTTGATTTTTTATTTTTCTTCTTATGAGGACTGATGAAACTTTTGCTTTTCGAAGGCGTGGAATTCTTCTTCTTGTTTGAAAGAGGTTCTTGCTCTTCCTCTTCTTCGATGGTTGAAAGAGTTTTTTCTGCTGCTTTTCTTTTTTGATGTTTAGGCTTCGATTGTGTTGAAGGGCTAACGCCAGATGTGCTAGTTGTTTTTTTATCTTTATTTTCCTTTTTTCCTTCTTCTTTTGGGACAAGTGACTCTCTGACCTATTGCGGATAGAGAGGAATGCCTTACAGTCAGGTTGAACTAATCTTTTGCAAGTGTGATGAGGGTTGGGTTGATCCATCAGATTTGGAGGAGGCAAGGCTCCAAGTGTGATGGGAAAGAGGTGACTATTGAGGAAGTTGATCGGTTGGAATGCGGTGTGGAAAGCGTTGTTCCACTCTATTTCGGCCGAAGCGGCAAGTTTTTTGAAAATATCTTTGGCCGTTGTCCGACGAATAGCGTACCGCCTTGGAATTTCTGAAATGATCATACAAATAAATAAGGAATAAGGAATACAACTGTTAAATGCTAATTTATCTTAAAATTTATAATGTTCGAAGTACTTACGATTACTTCTCCAGATGAGGTTTAATTTCGATGGTTGGCATCAGATATTTCTTTACCGTTCTCCCATGCTCCTGAGATGAATAAACTTTTGTTTCCAAAATTTGTCCGCCTCCAGGAGATCATCGATGTTTATAAATCATCTACTAGAGTGAGGTAGTAGAATTAGAGCTTCGGACCTTTTGATAATTTTGTCAAGGATATGAAATCCTTGATGTTGATCAAAATCTTGGACAACCGAGAGGCCATGATCACAGACATAAGAGTGAACCACTGATTCGATGTCACTTGAGTTGGGCACAGGTTAAGAAGTTTGAAGTGCTCCACAATCATAGGATCCAGTGGGAACCGAACATCCCAATTGATGATTTCGGGGTAGACCATCAGTTCTTCATTTTTACAATCTAAGGGAGTTTCCCCTTTCTTAGGTAGTCGAACGGTTATTTTGTCTCCCATTCCCTATTATTTATTTAAATCCGATGTTTGACTCTCTTGATAGTATATATACGGAACTTTATTCAACTTAATAATGTAGTCAATCTCGATTTCTCTCAGGTTTCCGCCAATGGCTGCTCTTTCTTCATCCAAAATAGTACCCAATGCCTTCTTTTTTCGAGGCTTACGAACTTTCTGAGTCTCTTTCATCGGACTCAGCTTTATTATCAAAATGGGTAGCTTCTGAATCAGCTTTGTCGGCTTGTAATGTTTCATCCCTTGGTTGGGGAGGATCTTCGGAGAGATTTGGTTGAGGTAATGAAGCTTCCTCGACTATTTATCTCTGATGAGGAGACTGATTAGGTGGATTCGATGAGGGGGAAGTTGGAGCAGCATCAGAATCATCTCCCATGGCTATTAAAGTTTTTTTTCTACGGGTTGGTGGAGGACAAGTTCAAGAATAAATGAGTTCAGTTTTTTCGAAAAGGTTTGTTTCGAAGAGGATTTGTTTGATTCCTCACTAATCAGAGGTGATACTTTTACTCGAGAAGAAGAGGTTCGAGATGTTCCGGGCGTTTGAATTTTAGAGGAACGACATTCGTCGGTAGCAGGAGAAAATGAAAAAATCGGGACTTTAGATGCATCGAAGTTACCGTAGTAAGTGGTCTTAGTTTTTGTTCGGAATGGAGCGCTATTGATTAATCTGACAGCTTTGTACTCTTCTGCTCTTTCAGTTATACAAAAATAGTTGTACGATCCGAAGACTAGATTATTGTCAGGCTTTAGAGATTTAGGTTTTTTAGGTATCTTAGCCTTAGATCTTCTAGATTTTATATTTTTTCTCATAAAGTGGATGGATATTGACCGAAAAGTATGGGTTTTCCGGTGAAGATAACTCGGAAATTTGAAGAAAGTGTTGAAGGTAACCAAGGGTTTGTTGTTTCTCTCTCAAGAAATTTGGGTTGTGAAGCAAATAATGAGTTGCTAATGAATTTATAGGAGAATGAGGAAGTGTGTAGAAGTGGAAAAGACTTTGTGATTAATGGGTCGAATACAAAACGGTGATAGGGTTATGAGTTCGACATCTGTCAGACTAGCTAACTAGCTATAAGTCTAGTAGCTAGGTATTCATGATGAATCTGAACGGTTAGATTTTATAGAGGTTTACTTCGAAACGATTTCGGAGATTGGTTATTTTCTTGAGAGTTCTGATGTATGAGCACGTTTGGAAAGATTCGATGCTTATATTTTTTAATTTGAGTGTTCTAATGTGTTGGCACGTTTGGAAAAATTCGATGATTACATTCTAAATTTTCGTCTGAAAAGATTCGAGGTGAAAGAAAAGATATCATTGATTTTAAAATTGGGAGTTTCTGATATGGATTTTGGTAGGATTCAAAGACATTTAGTTCTCATTCATTTACTGACATGAGAACTAAGGGGGCTACTGATAAAGAAATAGAAATTTAAGGAGTAAAAGTGTAAATAATAGAAGTTTAATGGAACAATTCTGATTATGTATTTCTATTGAGGATGGTGAGGATAATAATTGCCTGAGGGTAGGCTGGTAATTTTAGTTGGTATTTTATGGTGGTGTGTGGGTGTTAAGTGTTTAGAGTAGAGAGTAGAGAGATAATTAAGCAGCTTGGTAGCAGTTAATTCTCATTACCCATAGTTAATGCAGGTGGTTGGGTATTTATACCCTGATGTTTGGGCCCTTATGGGCTTTCGGGTCATGTTTAATGGACCCGGTTCATGTTCAAAGACCCATGAGCTCTAAGTAGGAGAGCAAGTAGCTTAGTCAAGTAGTGTTTAGGTTTTTTAGTACTTTTGTCATAGTTCGAACAGTCCTATGGTCATAGTGTTCAAAATGATCTGTCTGGTCCGTGTGATCTGTCCGGTCTGGAGGCCTTGGACCGATCTGTCCTCGTCCGGGGAGAGTGCAGAGTTTGGACTCATGAGGAGCCCCTTTTTTAGGTGTTTGTGCAAATACTCTTGCCAAAGACCTGAAAAACAGTCCGACGTCAAGGGTAGTTTTAATCCGGACAGGTCTACGGGTTTATCCGGACAGATAAAGCTTCACGAATTCAAAACGGTTTTTGTTAGAGGTCGTGGGACACGTGTCACTCTCTGATTGGTTGCTTCAGCCGTTTTCTCACCTTGAATTTCGAACCCACCTTCTTCGAAAAGCAACCTCTTTGATTACAGGTGGTGACATTAGCGTCGTCTTTTAATCATTGCCAAAATTTTCGAATTCTCCTAGGAATCAACTACTTTTTCAGATTTACTATAAATACAAATTCATTTCCACTGTTTTACCATCTCCTTCAAACTTACTTCTGTAAAAACTCTCAAAGCTTTCTCTCTCTAAAGAAAAAGTTTAGTTCAATAGTTTATGTTTACAGCGAGGAACGCTCTTGTCAAAGGCAGGTGGCTCAACCTTTCTGAGTTGGAGAAGGCTCAAAAAGTCGAAAGAGAGAGACGGATCGCAGCAGGGTTACCCACCTCACCTGTTGACAGACCTATCACTTCTGCATCTGAGTCAGATCGTGGCTCGTCCTCTTCCAAAGGTACCAAGCCTAGAAAACTATTTCAAACCACTCTCTCCCCCATAATTTCTGGTTCCTCAGTTCAGGAATCAGTACCTAACGTCGAGCCAGGAGTCACAGCCACTAGCTTTAGAAAGCCTTCTCCCTTTCTTGCAATGGGATCAGACACGGAGCGCTCTCCTGAAAAGCTGGTTGATAAGAGGAAAGGCCGGCTGGTTAAAGGCCAAGGAACCAGAAATACCCCCTCAAGATCGGGGGTAAAAGATAGCAGCACCGGATCAAAGGTGCCAATTAGAGCTCCTAAGGACAGGCTGTTCGGACCGGAGGGGTCTAATCCAAACCTTCTACCAGAAACATCTGCTCCAAACATACTACCGGAGAGCAGAAACCAAAGAGATTATGAGGCCCATCAGTCCGGAGATAAGGCTGAATCAAGCTTAAACCCTCTCCCCACTACAGCTGCTGAAATCCCTTCAACAATCATGGAGGAAGTGATGGAGGACTCTGTTGAAGAGGCCCCGTTCGAGTCTGAGGCATACGGATAGTTGCCAAGAAGGACAAGGGCAAAGAAAAGTTGTACTTGAGGCATACGGATCTGCCGAAGAGCCTAGAAGGAAAAGTAGGGCCTTGTTTTCACAAGGTCAGCGTCAACTATCTTCTCTCCCTACAGAAAATCAACTATGCATTCATCCACACTGCCGAGTTGGGCAGGATGCGTTCAAAATGGGGTATTCCAGAAAATGTAAAGATCAGAATCCCTATACATCCGGAGACCCCCATGGATTGCAAGTTAATTGAGGTGGTTATGTTCACGGAGCTGTTCAACTGGGGGCTCAGGTTCCCACTAGACCCAGAGATTGTCAGATATTTCCATCTGATCAAACTCTGTCTGAGCCAACTGAGCCCCAATGCTTGGTATACCCTTATGTCATGCATCATGGCATCAAGGCTGTCCGGGATCCCTCTGCCCATGGAGGAGTTTGCTGCAGTGGCCAGCCTGTGTAAAAACCATCACATCCCCTTCTACCACTTTAACATGGGGGATGGCTTCAAAGCAGTGGATGATTTGCTGGAGGCAGAGAGGAATTGGAGGACTCAGTTCCTTTTTGTGAGTGGTGCTTGGGAAAATGACAGGAAGATAAAATCCGGAGAGAACCCAAGTCTCCTCAGAAGCAGATGGAGGAGTGACCGTAAGCATCTTACATTTGTCTCTCTTCTCTTTTCTTTTCAAACTTAGTTTATACTTATTTGTCTTACTTTTGTCTTAGCAGGACTGCCTAAGGAGTTTAGTCACCACCAGAAAGCCGGGCAGATAACTTGTGGCAAGATTAATGCCTGGGCTGCTGAGAATTGGGGGAACAGATTCCACGATGCCTTCACCAGTGGAAATTTGGCAAGGTCTCACCTGTGGAACACCACAGGTCGGAGAGACTTGACCTGGGAGGAGCTCACCACCCAGCCTTCTCCTGACATTGTGCTTAAGAGGACCCATGAACCAGATGGGACACTCTTCCTGCCAGGCCGGGCCAAAGCCCCGAGCAAAATGAAAGGCAAGAAGAAGAGGGGAAAAAAGGTGGTGGGTGATGCCAACCCTACTGATGCTGAGAAAGATGCTCCAACAGACCCGGAGGGGCAAGTGTATAGCCAAATTGATGCTGCCCTCTTGCAAGTTGTGGAGCAAGAGACTGAAAGGCAGGAGACGAATCTCCCGAAACCCCCAAGGGCTTCCAAGAGAAATCGTAAACAGGGAAGTGAAGGCGCAGACCGGGAAGCAAAGAAGAAAAAGACTTCCAAGGGAAACGAGCTTTCTCTCCGGGCTCCGGAGCCTTCCTTCCATGCTGAGCCTTCAGACCCAACACAGGCCGAAGAGATTCCTGGGGACTTTCACACTGATGAGGTTGAGGGGGGAGATCTCAACATTGATGGAGTAGACATCACAGGTCTCAGTGAGCTTGGTGAATACTTCCTCAACCTCCCCAGAGATGACTTTGCAGGGCCTTACATTCCTCCGAGCAGCTCCAACACGGTCAACTTTAACGGTAAGACTTTTATTGTCTCTAGTGAAAAGGATACCATAGTGCACTCCTTGTTAAGCAACGTGCAACCAGTACTTACGTTGGAGAGACAAGTCCGGGGTCAGGTTGACATCATTAGAGACCTTAAATCTGACAAGGAGAAGCTGTCCGAAGACCTCCGAACTGCCACCTCCAATGCTGCCATGTTGAAAGAAGAAAACGAGGAGTTGAAGAGAAGCCAAGAGACAAGCACCACCAAAGTCACCACTTTAGAGGAAACCATCAAAGACCTCCAGGAGAAACTGTCCGGTCTGGAGAAAGACCTTGCTTCCTCAAGGGAAGAAACCAAGGCAAAGGACAAAGTCATCACCAACCTAACTACTGATAAGATTTACCTTGAGAATGCAGTGTCCAAGGCTGCCGAAGAGAAAAATACGTTGCTACAGGAGCAGGAGGCGAAGATTCAAGCCAAGATCAATGCTTATGCCAACCAGATGATCAAAAGCGAAGAGCAACTGCTTGAGAAGGTGAGGTCTGACATGGTTCTACTCTTCCATGAAAAGTTTCCGAAGAGGAACCTAGGGGATTTATGGCTTTATGTTGAGCCTGAAGACCTCCCATACCACACGATGGCCGAAGGCGACGCGTATGGCTACTCCAGTGACTCCTCGGGTGATGAAGAACATACTGGGGAGAGCCCAGATGAGGAGAAAGATGATCCTAAAGGCAAGAGGGTGGATGAAGGGAGAGATGACCCTAAAGGCAAAAAGGTAGATGAAGGTGAGCCATCTTCAAAGGCTCAACCTTAAATTTATGATTCACTTTGTTTATTTTCTATCCAGACTAAAGTCCTTGGAAGGTCAAGGCATTCTTTTTGTAATGGTGTCCGGTATTTGACCGGACAGATTTTTTGTTGTTCGACTTTGATCATTTAAAAGTCCTTGGAAGGCCAAGGCAATTTCAAGTTATTAATTTCAATGAATATTTCTGTTCTGCACAACTATCATCTTCTTTCATTGTTTGTTCTGATTTTGAAAGCCAGAGTTTAAGTAGGCTTTAGTTGTTTCATAGTGAGAGTGTTTAAGTTCTCCGGCTAGAGTTTAAATAGCCCTTAGTTATTTCAATCTGGATAGTATGACAAGGGACAAAACTTTAAAAACACTTAGAAAATTTTTAAGAAGGCATCAAATTTTATTTAACAGCCCGGACACCTCATTAAAACCTCTCCGTGCCACCGGGGAGGAAAGAGTATGCCCCCAAATATTTACATGGATGTTCAAACAAGTAAATATTTACACAAGTGCTATTCCAAGTACATCCGGAGATGCTCGATATTCCAAGGATGTGTTAGAACTCTGCCATCTTTGTCTTCCAACCAATAAGTTCCAGGCTTAATTCTTTCAACAACCATATACGGACCCTCCCAAGTTGGGGCCAGCTTTCCGAAGAGCTTTTCTTTAGTGTGTAAGAAGACCTTCCTTAATACTTTGTCCCCTGGTTGGAAATCTCTTCTTTTAACTTTAGAAGCAAACCTGCTTCTCATCAAGCCTTGATAGTGTGCAACTCGAAGGTGAGCTTTAACTCGTCTTTCTTCTATCAAATCAAGTTGACCTCTGATTGCCACCTCATTAGCATGTTCGGAGAAGTTGTGAACACGAAAAGAGGGGAGAGTTGCTTCTATGGGAGAGTTGCTTTTATGGGAGCTACTGCATCCATCCCATAGACCAAGGCAAAGGGTGATTCTTGTGTTGCAGCCCCAGGTTTTGTCCGGTAGGCCCACAAGACCTCTTGTAAATAACTAGGCCACTTCCAAATTCTTCTTTAAACCGGACAGTATAGTTCTATTAGCCACTTCAACTTGCCCATTTGCTTGTGGGTAGAAAGGTGAAGAAAAACAATGTTGTATACCCCTTGAGGCACAGAAGCTCTCCATTTCTCTATTGTCGAACTGTGGCCCATTGTCTGTTGTTATTTTCTGTGGGACACCAAATCTGCAACAGATGTTGGATAGAATGAATTTTATAACAACTTTTGATGTTGTCCCTGCTAGGGGGCTGCTTCTATCCACTTCGAAAAGTAATCTATGGCCACAATTATAGTTTTGCGTCCTCCGGACGCCACGGGGAGAGGCCCCACTAAATCCAATCCCCATCGAGCAAAAGGAATGGGCTCAGAAATTGATTCTAAAGGAATGGCTGGTACATGAATTTCATTGTTGTACCTCTGGCATGGGTCACACCTTCTTACCAAAGCTCTAAACCCACAATGGGCTGACCCCTCACCATCGTGCAATTCGGAGAGGACCATTTGTGATTCTTTATCCCCCAAACAGCGCAGGAGAGGTTTACTGTAAGACTTCTTGTATAACACTTCTCTCAATATGATGAAACCACGAGCCTTGTGTTTCAATGTTCTGGCTAGTGACTTATCCGGAGGCACAACACCATCGGAGAGATATTGCAGGAGATGAAATCTCCAGTCTTGAGGTTGTTTTACTTGCATTTCAAAAAATTCCTCTTCTTTACCCTTACAAAGTTGGATGGAGGGGCTTTCAAGCACATGGATCCATGGATATGACTCCGTATATGCTATGGTTGCTAGTGAGTCTGCTAGCTCATTTTCTGCCCGGGGAATGTGTTCATAGACAACACTTTTAAACTTAAGCGCTTCATTTTTGAGGATGAGTAAATATTTCACAAGTTGCTCCTTCTTAGCCTCAGACTGGCCTTGGGCATGGTGGATAAGCAGTTGGGAGTCGCTTAGCAGCTTGACCCTCTTAGCCCCACAAATGTAGGCTAACTTTAAACCAGCTATAGCTGCTTCGTATTCGGACTCATTATTGGATGCCCTGAAAGCAAAACAAATAGCCTGGTACATTTTGTCTCCATACGGGGAAGTCAAACATACCCCTGCACCACACCCCATAGTGCTAGATCCACCATCTGTTCGGACGACCCACATCTTTTTGTCTTTTATGTCAGTAGCTTGCTCTGAATCCCTGTCGGAGTGGAATTCAACCAAAAAGTCTGCCACAGCTTGGGCCTTGACTGCTGTTCGGGGAGCAAAATCTATGTCGAAGTCTCCCAATTCTACTGACCACTTAGTCATCCTGCTTGAAATGTCTGCTTTTTGGAAAACATTCTTCAGGGGAAAAGAAGTCCGGACGATGATGGGGTGAGCCTGGAAATAAGGCCTCATCTTCCTGGCTGCTATCACCAAGGCCAATGCTAACTTTTCGAGTTTCAAGTAACGCCTTTCTACATCTATCAAGCTTTTGCTGATGTAGTATACTGGATGGGGGTAATTATCTACTTCTCTTACTAACACAGCACTGATGGCACAACTTGAAACTGCCAAATATACGAAGAGGGTCTCCCCATCAACTGGTTTAAACAAAGTCTTGGGAGAGGACATGTGTTTCTTGATCTCATTGAAAGCCTCATTACACTGTGGGGTCCAATCGAATCCTTTTGCACCCTTCAAAGTTTGAAAGAAAGGTGCACACCTATCCGAAGACCTTGAGATAAATCTGTTTAAGGCAGATAACCTCCCCGTTAACCGCTGTACTTCTTTAATGTTTCGAGGAGGTTCCATTCGGAAAAGAGCATTTAGCTGGTCCGGATCGGGCTGTATTCCATGCTCACTTATGATATAGCCTAGAAACTTCCCGGACTGCACTCCGAACACACACTTTTCTGGGTTTAATTTTAAATTCACTTTTACCAAGTTGGCAAAAGTTTCTTGGAGATCGGACAAGTGCAACTGCTCATCTACACTCTTCACCATCATGTCATCAATGTACACTTCCATATTTCTTCCAATTTGATCAGCAAATGCCTTGTTAACTAACCTCTGATAAGTAGCCCCAGCATTTTTCAAACCAAATGGCATCACTTTGTAGCAATGAAGAGCTCTGGCAGTGACAAATGTGGTATGCTCTTGATCCTTTGGATCTATTTGAATCTGATTGTATCCGGAGAAAGCATCTATAAAGGAAAGCAGCTTGTTCCCAGAGGTGGAGTCTACTAACTGATCAATCCGGGGAACTGGATACAAATCTTTTGGGCAAGCTCTATTGAGATCTATGAAATCAATGCACATGCGCCACTTGCCATTCTTCTTTTTTACCAAGACAGGATTGGCAGTCCACAAAAGGTATTGAGATTCCTTGATGTGCTCCATCTTTGTGAGCCCGTCAAACTCTTGTACAATGACATCAACCTTTTCTTTAGAAAAAGCTCTTCTTTTTTGAACCACTGGAGCTACGTCTCTCCGGACGGATAGGTGATGTGAAATCACTTCTAATGGGACCCCAGTAACATCAGCATTGCACCAAGCAAAAACGTGTTGATGGTTCTTCAAAAACTTTAACATTTGATCTTTCAAAACAGGTGGCATTTTAGACCCTATTTTGACACGTTTCCCATCTTCCAAATAGTGTGTTTCTACCTCTTCAACTGGTATCAACACTCCGGGGGTCTCTCTAGCGTCATCAATTTCACCCTCACCCCCAGAAAGGCCCTCAAACTGCTATTGTTCATTAATACGGACTGCCCCCAGCGTTCGAGGAGCCAGGGCAGTGGCATAATATTCTCTTGCGATCTTTTGACTGCTCCGGACGACTCCAACCTGTCCCTGAACAGCATACTTCAAGCACTGGTGGACTGTTGAAGCCACTGCATGCATCCTAGAGAGTCAAGACCTCCCTAGAATAGCATTATAGCAAGTGGGACAATCCACCACAATAAAGAGTATTCTGACCATTTTCTTGAAAGGGCCCTTGCCCAATAACACCTCTTCTTCGAACTCTCCGATCACATCTGCTGAGCTGCCTGTGAAGCCCACGATTGACCTGTCTGAATTCTGAATTACAGCTAGATTTTTCATTTTCTTGTAAGTGGTTAGGAAAAGGATATTGGCTGAGCTTCCAGTATCCACCAGGATTCGTCTTATGTCATTGCCCCCTATAGATGCTCCTATGACAACAGCATCCTCATGAGGGCCAGCAATGTTTCTTAAATCATCTTCATCAAAAACAATGAAGGGGAACGAGTTTTGTGACTGATAAGAAGTCATGCCTCCTTCTAGCTGGGAGGCTAAAGTATGAACATGCCTCTTCCTCGAAGAAGCAGTAGGAGTTGTCATAGTGTCCCCTCCGAAAATTGTAAGCGACTCGAAAAACTTAATGAGCCCGGAGATCGATCTAGAACATTCCTCTATAGCACCCACTCTGTTTCGAGTTGGATCAGGATCCAAGTACTCAGATTCTGTGTCAAACCTTTCAACTATTACCATGGCTCCCTCCGGAGCAGTATTACTTGGACCAACCCGGTGAGTGTTATCAGGCCTATTACCCCCTCTTCTTTTCACGTAGGCCCCCAGCTTTCCCCTTTCAATCAAGTTTTGAACTTCTTGTTTCAATGATATGCAGTCGTCAGTGGTATGACCAATATCATTGTGATATTGGCAAAAAGAGTTGTTGCGATGCTCTATGGGAGACTGCAGTGTTGCCGGTCTCCGGTAATGCACCTCATCCTTTGTTTTATCAAAAATAGTGGCCACACTTTCTTTTAACTCTACGGACCACTCCGGTTGCACCCATGGCCCTCTCTTGTTTCTGGATTGCTGACTTTGAGCAGGAGCAGCTGGCTGAGACTGAGCTTTTGCCCTACCATGCCCCTGTCCGGTTTCTCTTGCTTTGTTCCCGGACTGATTCTGATTGGGATTTGGTGCCACTAGGGTAGACCTCACCTGCCTGTGCACCCTGGTTTTCTTTGTTTCATCGACGTTTATTTGTTTGCCAACCTGATTCAGCAACCCTCCCCATGTCATGGCCTTCTTCCTGGTCACTGAATCAGCTAGATTGCCTGGGTTCAAACCCTGTCTCAGGGATGCTATTGCTACCTGTTCGAAGCAATCAGCCAACCCATTCTTGGTATTCACAAAACGGCTTATATATTCTTTCAAAGACTCATTTGGCTCATGGGCACAATGGATTATTGTGTCTCCATTGCCCTTTAGTTCTTTACTCCCTACGAACTGCCTTCGAAAGGCTACCCAAAAATTATCGAAATCTTTAATACAACCCTGAGGCAGGCTGTTGTACCACTTTAGAGAACTCCCCGTGAATGACTGGGAGAATGCCCTACAGAGCAGTTTGTCATCATCATCAAAATTCATCATGAAGTTTTTAAATTGCTCCAGATGGTTGTCCGAATCAGTACTGCCATCGTACTTTTCTATTTTGGTGTTGTCAAACATCTTGGGGAGGTTTCCGGATAGAATCTTAGAAGACTACGGAGATTGCCTCCAATTCCTTCCACGACTGAACACAGTACCTTCATTGGGAGTTGCAAAGATACTTGGTTCATCATGGAAAGCGAAGGGATCCATCAGCATCTTGTCCACATGCTTCCGGCTATGAGAGGATCCCTTACCAATATGCCTTTTCATCTTTCCTTGTCTATCCCTTTTTCTTGAGTATTTTTTAATCTGCCTTTGCTTCTTTCTAGTTCGACCCTCATCGCTGCTAGAGGATAAGGATTTTTCAACTCCCTCACTTTCCGAAGAGTTATCAGAAGACTCTGAGCTTGAGTCAGAACTCTCCACTGGCTTAGACCAGTGAGACTTTTTAGAACTAGCATGAGTCTTTTTAGTGCTCACATGAGTCTTCGAAGACTCATGCTCCCTGGGGTTATCGGTGTGATGAGCAGCTGATGCTTTGGACTTTTCTTTCATGTCCATCTTGGCCTTTTCAGCCCTCAGAGCTTCTATTTCACCCTTGAGCCTATCACGCTCTTCGATAGTGTACTCATCGTTCTCTCCCACCACTTCAAGCAGAGCTGGTGGTACTTCTGGATTGTCCGGATTCATACGGACATATTTTATTAGCTGGTTTTGAATGCTTGATTCAGGCACCTTCGTTCTCCCATTGTGGTCGCCAATTTGGTGAGGATAATAATTGCCTAAGGGTAGGCTGGTAATTTTAGTTGGTGTTTTATGGTGGTGTGTGGTTGTTAAGTGTTTAGAGTAGAGAGTAGAGAGATAATTAAGCAGTTTGGTAGCAGTTAATTCTCATTACCCATAGTTAATGCAGGTGGTTGGGTATTTATACCCTGATGTTTGGGCCCTTATGGGCTTTCGGGTCATGTTTAATGGACCCGGGTCATGTTCAAAGACCCATGAGCTCTAAGTAGGAGAGCAAGTACCTTAGTCAAGTAGTGTTTAGGTTTTTTAGTACTTTTGTCATAGTTCGAACAGTCCTATGGTCATAGTGTTCAAAATGATCTGTCCGGTCCGTGTGATCTGTCCGGTCCGGAGGCCTTGGACCGATCTGTCCTCGTCCGGGGAGAGTGCATAGTTCGGACTCATCAGAGGACTAAGGGTAATTTATACATTTATGTAACCGATTTCTGTTTTGAGCTAAGTCACAGTACCTCTATATAAAGGCCAGGGCTGAACTAATAAAGGGGTTGAACACTTTTTGGTCTAACTCAATTGTGCTCTGACTTTCTCTCTCTAAAAACTCTCTCTATCTCTCACTAAAACCCATGTATTACTTTTTCATAAGACAACTCTTAGTAATTGAACTCACCAGATTTCATAAATAAAACTTATGTAATGCCTCATCATGATGTTGCTCATCAGCTTAGTGCAATTAAGCTTTACAAAGCTCTTTACGATCACAATCAAACACCACATGTGTAGTTTGAGAAAATTTCCACGGTGATCACTTTGTTTGGCTTCATACATAGTCATAATGATTCAATGTTATTAAGTAAACATATAATGTCTTATTTTACTATCTTTTTATGTTCATAACATGATACTTACTGGTGATGACTATGATGATATTTGATAAGGGAAATATTAGGAGAATTAAGTTAAATTGGATAAATAATGGAGTTAATTTGGCTTAGTAAAACATTGTGTAAGAAACCCAACAAATATGTAATGTTGAGGGTGATTTGTCTAATAAATAGCAATTATGGTTAAGATTAAAAAATTAATAGGGTGTGAAATATCCATAAGAAGGGAGCAAACATGTAAATTATGGACCTATCATTTGTACTATATAAAGCAACATCCTTTTTTTGGAAAGAGGGTTAATCATTAATCAATCGTTGATTTGTTATTCTATTTGTTATTTTATCTCTCTACTTTTCTCATTTCTCTCTCTAAATACTCTCTTACGAATATTATTCAGACATATTAACCCTCTAAGAAATATTTGGAGGTATCATTGGCGTTGTCTGTGGGAAAGCGATTGGTACCCGAAATCATTTTTCCAAAACCATTATTCTATTCTTAAACAGGTTGAGAGTGATAGATACATAAATGTTAGGAGAGCTAGGTGTTGGAATAAATAATCGTGTTATTATAAACTCGTCTAGAGGTCTCCCGTTCGAAGAGCGAGTAGTGAAGGAACAAAATAATAATGAACAATATATCGAGGAGCTACTAGTGAAATCTACCTTAGTAGCTCAATGAAAGGAACTACTGGAAGATATTGAAAGGATGAATGCTGGAAAGAAAGAAATTATAAATTCAAAGAGGCTCAAGTTGGAAGTCCAAAGAGAGCAGATAACTAAAAATGACAATATGGAAGATGTTTATCGGACTGATGATAAGCGTGAAAGGGATCAAAGAAAGAACAATTATTCTTCAAGGAAAAGGATGAAGTCTAAGTGTCACTATGAGTCCACTGAATCAGTGATTATTCTTTGTACGACTTAGATGAATCATCCTCCCATAAATGGAGTACGGAAGTGAAGAAAATTATAAGAGGAGAATTTCTAAGTGGGTGGAGATGGTCATTGGACATCTCATCGGACTAGTGGTTTGAGGAGACAAATGCACGATTAAGATAATAAAGGAATTGGGTCCAATAACAAAAACAGGTGTGTGACTGTTGCTAAAAGGGAGCAAGCACCCCATGTGCAGATCCCCTCGGGAAACCATAATTTTGAGTGCCGTATAAGTAACCATATTACATATCCATCTGAGGGAAGTCTATATACCACAGCAAATGAAGGACCCGGGGGCAGTGTGTATAAATTCGGCAAAATTGGAGGTCATCCCATTTCTCCTCTAAGATAACTTTAGGGTATCTGCCTAAGTGGTTTGATATTTCAAAGTTAGAAATATTTGATGGAACTCAAGATCCAGACAGCCACATTGAACAATTCAAGAATTTTATGGTTAACTAGGATGATGATAACCAATTACTATGTAGGGCATTCTCCCAAACATTCAAGAACGCACATACAAAGTGGTATAATCGCTTGTGAGAGAGTTGTATTAAAACTTTTGATATGTTCTAAGAATATCTTTTGCAAATATTTTGTGGAAGCATAAAATTTCCCGCGAATGGTGATACGATCATTTATTGTAGGTAGAAAGTGGGAGAGAGCCTTAAAGATTATACAAATGATTTTATCAAGGCTAAGACTGAGATGGAAAATTGTGAAGATAAAGTGGCATTAGGAGCTTATCCGTTGTACAATAAAATATAACATTATAGAGAGACAAGCCATGACATTTGGATCATTGTTGGATCAAGTAGAGAAAATAATTTTGGTGGAAGACACGCAAGCATTGGAAATGGAGTTTATAGAACAGATTGAGCATAATCAGTTTCATCAAAATCTGATGGTAGCACATAATACTTCACATCCAACAGATGGAGTTTGTTGGATGTGAAGTATTATGTGCTACCATCAGATTTTGATGAAACTGATCATGCTCAATCTGTTCCATAAACTCCATTTCTGATGCTTGCGTGTCTTCCACCAAAATTATTTTCTCTACTTGATCCAACAATAATCCAAATGGCATGGCTTGTCTCTTTACAATGTTATCTTTTATTGTACAACGGATAAGCTGTTAATGCCACTTTATCTTCACAATTTTCCATCTCAGTCTTAGCCTTGATAAAATAATTTGTATAATCTTTAAGGCTCTCTCCCACTTTCTACCTACAATAAATGATCGTGTCACCATTCGTGGGAAATTGTATGCTTCCACAAAATATTTACGAAAGATATTCTTAGAACATATCAAAAGTTTTAATACAACTCTCTCACAAGCGATTATACCACTTTGTATGTGCGTTCTTGAATGTTTGGGAGAATGCCCTACATAGTAATTGGTTATCATCATCCTAGTTAACCATAAAATTCTTGAATTGTTCAATGTGGCTGTCTGGATCTTGAGTTCCATCAGAGTGTTTTCTGCAAAATAATTTTTCTTAACAAATATTGTCAACTTCCCATTTTCGATCAAGGTCTGTATTTCTTTTTTCAATACCACACAATACTTTGTGTCATGCCCAACATCATCATGGTAATTGCACTATATGTTGCTTCCATGTTTCCCTAAGGTTTGTATTGGAAGAGGTTTGCAGAACTGTACGTGACTTCGAGCCTTATAAAAAATTGTTGTTATCTAGGCTATCAGCTTGGTGAAATGTGCTGGTCGAATCCACTGGTTGGATATGTGTTAGACATTTTCATGTGCGTTCACAACTTATATATTCACCCTCAGCTTCAGAGGTACATGGGTTGGTGCTTGAGTTGATAGATACAGGAAGTTCTGTCAATATATTATTCATGGTCACTTATCAAAAAATAGTGAATCCTCCTATAATACTCTGGTCGGATCGGACAATTGTTGGGTTTACTATGGTAACCGTATAACTGGTTGGAGTGTTTAAAGGAATAGTAGATATGATTCGAGGGCCGTTTAAAAAAGTAGTGATGGTGTTGTTCATTGTGGTGGATGGGCCAACGTCTTATAATGCAATATTTGGAAGATCTTGGTTATCTAAAATACACGCGGTAGCATCAACCGTTCATCAATGTTTGAAATATATTGTTGGGAACAATGTTGGAACAATAAGTAGTAGCCAGAAAATGGCAAAATAATATTACCGAACGACTTTGGCCCCAAAGCAGATCAAGGGGGTGAGTCGAGCAAGACATAGCAGTTAGTGGGGTCTTCATCGGGGTCTGATCCCATAGATGATCCGAGGGAGACCCCTGATTTTTTGGTCTCTAATGAAAGTTTTGAGGATCATGTTTTTTCAAATGGAAAAAGTTTAAAAATCGGTACAAAGTTATCTTCAACGTTGAGGGAGAAATTAATTTTATTTTTGTCAATAAAGCTAAATATGTTCGTATGGTGTATGATGTGACAGGGGTTCCTGCAGAAATCATCTGATACTCACTGGAAATTCAAAGCAGTGTGTGTCACATCATCCAAAAACGAAGGTGTTTTCTCAAGAAAAATCAGAGGCAATCATGGCAGAGGTAGATCGTTTGTCTAAGGTTGGACGCACACGAGAGTCATAATATAATTTATGGACCGCCACTTCAATTCTGGTAAAAATAAAAAAAGGTAAGTGGCGAATGTTTGTAGATTAAACTGACATGAATAGAGCATATCCAAAAGATCATTTTCTGGTCCCTCTGATAGATCAGTTAGTGGATTTAACTTCAGGGAACTCGTTATTATCATTCATGGATGCGTACAGTGGTTACAATAAAATATAAATGGATGCAAAGGACAAAGAAAGCATGACGTTTATCATTGGAAGGGACATGCATTGTTATAAGGTTATGCCTTTTGGGTTGAAAAATGTTGGGGAAACTTACCAGCATTTAGTAAGCAAAACCTTTGAGGCTCAGATCAGACAAAATGTTGAATTATATATTGATGACATGCTAGTAAAAAGATCAAGGATGAGGACCATTTTGCAGATCTAGAAGAAGCTTTTGCAAACTTAACAAAGATAAATTTGAAGCTAAATCCAGAGAAGTGGGCACTAGAAAATTTCTTGGGTACATAGTTAGTGAATGCGGAATAGAAGCTAATCATGTACAACTAAATGCCTTGAGTACTATGGCACCACCTCGAACAATCAAAGAAGTGCAGATTCTGACATGAAGATTGACAGCTTTGAATAGATTTATATATCGCTCATAAGATATACATACGCTCAATTTTTCCAAATGTTGAGGAAAGAAAATTATTTTTAACTAGACCCAAAAGTGTTCTGAAGCTTTTCACTGAATGAAAGAGTATATGTCCTCACTAAAAATTTTGACAAAGCCTAATCCGGGGAAAAAATTACGCATCCACATAACAATTTCAGATTATGTTGTTAGTGATGTTTTGATTCGAGAAGAAGGCAATTACCCAAGACCAGTGTACTATGTCAATAAAAGTCTTTTAGACGCAGAAAAATGATATTTGAAATTGGAAAAATTGGCCCTCGTCTTGGTAATTGTTGCTCGAAAAATGAGGCCTTATTTTTAGGCTCTTTCTATCGTTGTACACAAATATTTTCCATTGAAAAGCATGTTGCAGAGGCCTGATGTGTCAAGAAGAATGACCAAATGGTCAGTTAAATTATGAGATTTTGATATTGAGTTTGAACCTCAAAATGCAATCAAATCGTAAGCCTTAGTAGATTTTCTAGTTAAATTTCATTCGAAACAATCAGGATGTGGGGAGACCATGCAGTTGGCCTCTATAGATGGTATTGTATTGTATGAAGCTATTCGCTTCGGATTTCAAGCATCAAACAATGAGGCTGAGTACGAAGCCGTATAGAAGGCTTGAGATTTGCTCAGATCTATGAGGCTAAAAACGTTAGGCTAATGAGTGATTTGCAACTACTTATAAATCATGTGTTTGGCTGATCTGAGGCTGGAAAAGATCATTTAGTGAAGTATTTGAGAGCGTTAAAGACCTTAGCGTTTGTCTTCAAAAGCGTCAGGTATGAACATGTTCATAGGGAAGGAAATTTTATGGCCAACTCTCTGGCTACTGATTTGTATTCTGAGGAATATCCTTGGATAATCACACAATAAAGTTCTATAAACAAAGAGGTCCGAGCAGGTAGGAGGATCTGTCGAAGCTTTTTAAATTTCTACAAGTATCGAAAACGATTGGAGGAATAAAATCAAATGATTCTTGGTAAATGATGTTTTGCACATTTATAAAGTAATGGCGAAGAGAATACGGTTCAAGGCATATGGCTATGTGGCAAAGATAATCAGTGGCATACTTTTTCCTACCCTGATGGCGCAATAAGGTTTTAACGAGCTACCCTTATAGTTGAATTATATATTATACTATTTTTCCATTTAAAAACAACTTGCAGAATTTTTATCTTTTGAACCGAAAGGGTTTTCCAACTAATATTGCTTAAAAAAATTATCTTTTGGACCATAAGGGTCTTCCAACAAATGTTGGTCAACAATTTTTATTTTAGAGCCAGAAGGGTTCTCAAATAAAAGTTGATGGATAATAATATTTTGAAATGAAAATTTTGGTGGAAAAGAATTAACCGAAGAACACTTCTATCCATAAAAGTTTTCGTATTACAAAATACCTCAAAAGATACGAGGACTCAACAAAAAAGTGCCCAAGGCACAATTGGATCATAAAGTTTTCATAAAAACAATAAAACAAAAACTAACAAAGTATTTTTGTTTTGCCCCGAAGGGGTGCCTTCTTTTTATCCTCTAATGAGCTATTGGAAGAGAAGTTATATGATTATTCAGAATTGCTGGATGATTCTTCATCCACCAAAGAAACTCCCTCCGGACGGTGCTTCTCCGGAACATGCTCCCAAATACTTCATAACTTCAATTCAAGAAAACATTTATGAATTTCTAGCACCAAAGCAGATTGGATTTTGGTATCCCTTTTTTCCAAACGAGAAAAACAATTAGTAGCATATTTTTCAAAGCAAGTTTCCTTATACTTTTCAGCGTGTTTTCTAAGAGTTTGCTTCTCAACATTGAGTTTTTCGATATCCTTGAGAGCCCGCTCAAAGTATTCTTTGGTTTTAGCACAAGCCTTCTCAAGTAATGAATTGTTCTCGTTCATCATCAATTTGTTCTTGTTCTAAATTTGACTGAGCTTTCAATGTCTCAAGTTATGTCAAGTGCTCAGTAGCAACTTTCTTATAATGGGCAAGCTTTTCTTCCAATTTTTTCACGTCGGACCTTTTTTTAACAACTTTTTTTAGCAATATTTTCGGTTAGATTTTATTTCAAGAAGGGTACGAGGATGAAGTAACTTCTTCTTCATTTTCTTGAGTTCTCTGACCATCATGCACTTTGCTTCCTTAAGAAACAAATTTTCTCGCTGAAGCCCGAGCATAATCTGAATTTATGATACATTTTTAGGATAATTCATCTTCAGATCAGCTACTTCAGCATCATCTTCGATAAAACAAATTGGCCTTTGTCTTTGGATGAGTATCTCTTCGGTGGCCTTTTGGAGCCATATTTCCCGTAAGGATTAAATTTTTTGATTTCAAACTCAACATCATTTTCTTCCATGGCTTCACCCCCAGTATTATCATCTTCTTCTTCAACCACGTCTTTTTTGGGGTCCCGATGACTCAGATCCCTATACTTTGTAGGAAGAAAGATAAGATTATCTAAGGTTTGCAGTCGCATAAGTAAGCTATCTTGTGAGGGAGGTACCGTGAGCTTTTCGAAAGACATTGTTTATGTCAAATCGGCCCTCTAAAGATAGATTTTGGCAAGATTTGTTGGAGTTAAGCATTTGTGGAATTCGTTAGACCAAAAGGTGTTAGCCCAATGACTCAACTGTGCAAAGATCTTACTATCTTATTTAGTACGCTCCTCGAATGGTTTGGAGATCCTCTTTATTGTTGTCCCCCAAAAAAAGTTGGTACAACATATCAAATAAATAAATCAAACTATAGGTAAGAGTTAGTACCTCGACTAGTCCATCTTAGGAAAAATCTTGTCTCCCACAGTCGAGAGATAAAGAAGAATCTTTGTTTTCACTTCTTTTCGGCTTCCAATAGATCATCCACTATCTTGAACATCCTCCTAAGGTTTTGTGAGTAGAAAGAAAAGTGAGGATTATTCCCAACGTCGTTCAACCCGATGAATTGATCCATTGAAAATCTAATTATATAGATCCGAGAAACCATTATACATGCCATCAATATGAACCATATACAATACTATCAGTTCGAATTACGTTGCTAAAGCAGGGTGCAATGAGAATCAGAGATCCCAATTGAGAACTTTTGAGTAGACAATCCGTCTGTGTTCTCGAACTGATAAAATATTTTCTTGGCCTCAGAAAATCGAATTTGAATGGAGTCCGGAATCCCCATCGGTTTCTAAGCTTGGCATCCTCGGATGGTTGAAATTATTTGTACTTAACTTTGTGCAGCGTTAGAAGATGCTTAGCCTCGACCTTTCATAAATAATTTACCAACATAGCCTCAGTCAGAGGGAAATTTGATGTCAACTTCTTTCTTCTTCTCTCGTTTAGTCATTTGGTGGACGAGAAAAAATATATTAGCTTCACCTTGGAGGGGGGGGGGTGATGCTTGAGCTTGTGCAGAAAGTGTGACTTGAGAAATCGGCCTAGCAATAGATTTGATGGGTTGAGCATCCATAACAACTACGTTTCTCTTGGTCATCCTTAGGTTCATCAACTAGATTATTTTTTTCGTATCTCTGGGATGTATTCAAGGGGAGGATTCCCCACGGATTTTTCCGAAGAAACAAGATTAACCTCTTATATTGGCCGAGGGGCTGTTTGTACAGCTTTTAGTGATGGTTTTCGATGAGTGACCTCGGGATTTGTTAGATGAGTACCCTGTGGAGTATTTTAAGGGGTAGGATGCAATCTTAATTTTTGTATACCCTTTTGTTATGGGATTTAGAGATTTCTTCATCTTCGAACGAATACCCTTGGTTTTTTCAGTTGCTTGGTGCTTATCACCCATCAATATGAACGTGAAAAAGTGATTTGGATTCTTTGGAAGGTTAAGATCACCCTTGTCAAGCGCTGGACAAGTCTGACTGTGGGGTGAGTGGTAAGAGGATCGGAGTGTCTCTTGATTGGAGGCCACTGACCGTAATATAAAGTTTGGAGAATCTGTAACAGTTTGGGCTACTCGTCTACGCCAACAGCTTTTCTATCTTGAGATCTTTTACCAATGTTAAACCACTCCCAAATCTTATATCTCTAAAGATTATCGGATTTCTTAGGCATGAAAGGTGGAAGAAAATATTTAGAGAAACAATAAAACTGTTTCTATTTCCAACAAATGGTTTTTATCTTTATCCCTCTCGAAATATGAAAATAAATAACTTTGAAATGGTGAATGATTTGAAGTAATTATAAAAGGAAGGGTGGGCTTCCAACAGTTGTGAAGCCCCAAGAAGTTGAAAGGTTTTCCTTAGATGGTACGTGCCTAGGAAAGATGAAAACTTTTTTGGAAGATAGTTGATCAACCAATGAAATGAAGTGCACGTATATTGAGAAGTGTAAGAGTTTTCTGACACACCTCTATGCTCACAGGTAATTTTTAAAGGTGTTCATATTTGTGTCAGAAAGTGATGGACACGTGGATCAGAAGATTTGTATGCGTCATCAAGAAAAAATTGTTTTGACACATGGACTGGATGTGATATGTATGCCACCTGTTATGAACTTCTCTAATACGTGGCCTAAAATATACAATGACCAGACATGAAGTCATTATTGCACTTAATAAGGTCACGAATCCGAAGAGATACATTTGGAAGAATATCCGAGGAGACATAAGGAAGAATAATCTAAGGAGACACAATAAAGAAAAATCTGATTCCATAGATCAGTCATTGCTCAAATATCTTCACAAGGACCGGGGGCTACTGATAAGGGAATAAATATTGGGATAAATAAGTTAAATTTGGTATAAAAAAAGGTGTTAATTTGGCTTAGTAAAATATTATGTAAGAAACCCAACAGTTATGTAATGTTGAGGGTGTTTTGTGTAATAAATAACAATTATACTTAAGATTAATAAAATAATATGGTGTGAAATATCCATAAAAACGGGTAAATACGTAAATAATGAACCCATCACTTGTACTACATAAAGCAATATCCTTTTTGGGAAATGAGGTCAATCTTTAATCAATCATTGCTCTATTATTCTACTTGTCATTTTTTCTCTCTACTTTTCCCATATCTCTCTCTAAATAATCTCTTACAAACATTACTTAGATAGATTACCCTCTAAAAAAATCTGGAACTATCAATATTAAATCTTGAAGTATGAGTTAACAAGTAGATTTAATTGTTATGAAAGACTTTGGAATGTTACATTCAATTTTGGAATTAATGTTTCATATTTTTTTCAAAATGATATTTTTCATATCAATAAACGTGTTTAATTGATTTGTTTGATCGTGCTAAACTCAATAACAACATGATGTTGATAGTCTCTTTGAAACTAATGCTCGATATTCTCCATCGAATGACACTCATTTGTGGAATTCCAATATGTATCTTAATATGACTCGTCCATACATTGCCCATATTGTTTATGTGGTTAGTCAGTTCGTCACTGTTCTTATTACAACCCATTGGGTTTTTACGTCGTTTTTTGTATTCTCAATTGTCTTTGGGGTGATTAGTTTCATAATCTTTATTTTCTTATACATTTTTTTAGAGTTTCATGCTTACTCTGATGTGGATTAGGTTGATGATCTTACAGACCGCAAATCAACCACTAAATTTTATATTTTCCTCTCTAACTCATTTATTTCATGGAGGAGTAAGAAACAAAATTTCATTTATTGATCTTCTATATAAGTTGAGTATCGTGTTATGGCCAGTGACATATCCAAAACTAAAATTTAGGGTATGCCAAAAATATTAGGAAAACAATTCAGTAAAAGATAAATGTCTGAATAATATCATGTTATTAAAAAACTAACAAATAGTTAATAATTTATTATCCATAAATTATAAACAAGTGAACTAATTATGGATTCGATATCAAACACCTAGCTTAAACCTTAAGAATAAGATCAATTTTTTGCAAGATTATTATTTTTCAGACTTAAATGAAACTATTTATAAGAGTATTATTTTTCGGACTTTAAAGAATAGCCACTAGTGTTATTGATTCAACAAGTGATCTGGAGAAAACTTAAGAATAACCTCAACTTTGTGCAAGAGTATACTATTATTGATTTAGAAAGATTTTATCGGAATTTATATTATATTTCAAAATGATTCTTTACATAGAAATTGTATGTCATTGACTTTGGTCACGTAGTAGTGATTATGTGTTTTAATCCAACAGTTGGTTGGCTACACATCGAGAAATTGCTTTTTATCTAAATTCATAATTTAGTTCATTTGTAACCAAGGCAAGTAGTTGCATATATGGCCCCCAAATCACCTTTACAATATGAAATATGTAGCATTATCAGTAGTTGCATATCTGGTCCTTAAAGTTTTATAATATGAAACAATATTGTAAGACAAATACCAATCAGAATAATAAAAGAATATGCATATAACATCAGTATATACCAAGTAAATATAAAAGTTTGCACACAATATTCTAATGATGAAAATTGTTATATCCATTTTATTTATATGTTTATTATTTTCCAACAACGTTTACATAAGAACCCAACTTATTAAAACCCCAATAATACAATACCTTTAACCATTATTCAGCTTAAGTAAGAAGGTTGATATCTTGATTATAGTTGTACGTATATGAACATGAATTTTTTTATTTGAAATATGACAAAAAAATACTTTCTCATGTAGGTACCTTTCTTTATTAAGAGACTTTTACTACTATCTCAAACCTTTCAAACTCCAAAATATCAAGAACAAATATAATATATTTAGTTTAAGATAATCAAGAACAATGCAGATTGTTTTTCCTATTATTCTTCCAAAGATATATTTATATAAAAGACAGTATGTTTCTATTTTCTATTCGTAAATCCTCCATTGATTTGGGTGGTGTCCGACGTGCCAATTCAATCCTTCCTACATGGTCTACTCACCCATACTATAAAACCTTAAAAACCTAACCAAAAAATCTCATTTTTAAGATTCAAACATGGTATCATGACCTAATTCGTAAGTCTCAGCATCATTTAATCAACATTTTAGTACTCAAATATCAACCAATCTATGCTCTAACTGTTTAATGTTAAAATCAATAAACGAAATATTTTGTAACTTTCTTGGCTAAGGATAATGATGTTGAAATGTCATTTCCTGCATAACTCCACGTTGTAGGGAGAAATATAAGATAATGTTATGCAGGCCAAAAACCAGAGGAGAAATTTACTTGCCCTTACTTTTTTTATAAGAGGCCAAAACTGATAAGCAAGCAACAATATTTTGATCAACACCCATGATGTTTGTTTTGGAAATGTGGTATATTTTACATGGTCTAAACTTAGTTTTTTTGGTTTAAGATTCTTCTTAACTTGTATCCAATAAAGGGTTTGATTTCAATATCAACGGCAACAAAAATAACATGACCAAATTTTTAAATGTCTTCAAATTATCTTTCTTTTTAATTATGTTAAGCTCATCCTAGATCTATTATGTAATGAACGAGGGTCAGCTTGTAGATTGTGGTAACAATAAGCTAACTATATGTAATTCACTCCTTATGAAGATATTTTTTTTAATATCATAAAACCAAAAACCATTAGAATTGTTAGATTATAGTTTCAGATAGACTTATAGGACATGTTTAATAAGGTTCATGGATTATAGTTTGAGAGTGACATTTGGAACATGTTTATTGAATTGTTAGATAATAATGTTATATTGTCACTAATTTTATTCTCTTTGTCTTTTTAGTTCTCTCTAATTCCTTACTTCGGCCACTACCTTCCTAACCTTTGCCACCACATTCGTTGACAATATTTTTTACTTTGATAACTACTTCATGACTCGAAAAAGTGAAACAAGTATGAATTTTTTTAGAATATACTATATTTATGATAAATATTAGTGTTGAAGGTCGATTTAAGAAAAACATCTAGGTATTTTGGTTCATTTTGATTTTTTGGGTTCTGGGTTTTGGGGTTAGGGTTCTAAGTTTTTGGTTGAGTTTTGTTAGTCTGTGTACCGCTGACGTGTAGCCAAGAGTACTGTGGGTATATGGCTAAACGTGTATTGTTGATATATTTTAAAGAGCTTTGCCGTTTCTAGATTTTGTACGTACCATTATATATGAAATTTTCCAATGATCGTCCAAATATTATAAAGGTATCGATATGCTATTTGTTAATAACTCATGGATCTTGTGACAACATGGTAAACTTTGCTTATTTTGTATCACATAATTTTAATTTGTATCGGTCATTTCAATATCTTTAACACTTTTTAGTTCTCATAAAACGATATCTAAATAAATTTTTGAGACATTAACTTTTACTTTTTAAAAAACACTATGTGTTCAAATTTGTGTTGTGATATAAAATAACTATTTTCAAACAATCTTTTAATTGATCCATGTTGCATTTCGACTAGAAAATACAACTTACCCCAAACAACTCAAAGTTTTGTTTACTCATACAAGCAAAACTTAACCACTAAACAATAAAGCAAGTTGGATGACGTTGGATACACCATATAAGTTAACATATTTAATAACTTACATCATTGTTTAGTTTTATTGTCTTCGGGGTTGAGTTATTCTTTGAGCAACCTTTTTTCTACATCATATCATGGTCTTGTAATAGTGTCACGTCAACAATTATTCAAAAGTGAAATGTATAGATAAAATGGTTTTATTATTTCTAAATTAATATAACAATGTTAATACAATTTCTTTAATTTCAAAAATAATATTTTATTATTAGTTATTTGTTATGATATTAAACAATAGTTTTTAGTTTTTTAATATTGCGAAATAGTATTGTGAAATTTAATGCTAAACAAAAATTTAAAATTTAAAAATAGTAGATTAAAAAATGGTTTGTGTTTTTGTTTTAGTTATTTTTTATGATATTAAAGAATGGTTTTTGTTTTTTTAATATTCTAAAATAGTTTATTGTGAAATTTGATGTTAAACAAAAAAATAAATTTCACGTTATTTTGTTTTAGTGGAAATTATAAAATATTTCATGTATCATGTATCATTTTAATCTATTATGAATTTTATTTTACGTTTTTATATTATGCATTAAAAATCAAAACCTCAATATACATAAAATGTAAAGCAATCATATTCGTTGGAAATCGATACACAATGATAATAATGTTGAATACATATTTAGACTTATTTGTGTATAATTTTGAGACTTAAGTTGAGAGAAATGTATTTTCTCGAAGATAAAAACAACCTTACTTGAACATCTATTTGAAGGAATAATGAATACATATATGATTTACCAATTTGAATACTTGGAACCCAAAAATATGAATAAAAGAAAATAAAGAAGAAGATGAATGATTCATTTCTCCTCGGAGACTAAACAAAAAAATATTTATGAATAAGTTTTGCGTGCTTAGCTATTTAATTTATTTCAATTCTTCTATTAGTAAATATTACAAACACTTCTTGTATTTGTATTAGATCCATGGACTTTACGAGATTAAAACCGAATCCTCTCATATCATAGTTATGCATATTTTTCAATACATGTTTATGTTTCACATAACTTATTTCACTATGTTTCACAAATGTATAATTCACGGAACTATTTTTCTGCAGGAAAACCCACAATTTTTTATCAAAACTACCCAATAAAGGTACATAAGAAAAATGAGCCGTTAATTGAAGATAAAGGCCATTGTGAATAAGTTACATGAATAATGAAGATTTAGCAAAACACGTATATTTTTTAATTTAATTTACATTCTTATTAAGAACATTCGGAAGTCATATTATAGCATTTTTTGCAAGTCAAAGTTAGTCGGTTTCGACAAAGTACTATTAGCAAGATTTTGCACATCAAAGTTATGTATTTTCACAAGTCAAAGTTTATTAGTGTTGATAAAATATATTTGGAAATGTTTTACAAGTATGGTTTATTCACATTTTGCAATACATGATTATGTTTGACAAAACATGTTTCCATACGTACTGCAAAAGTGTAATTCAAAAATGGGATTTTGTTGGCAAGCCTATAAAAGAAAGTCGACCTGATAATTGTAAAGAATGTCCAGACTAGGGATGAGGTATAAAGTTAATAAGATTTAGGAAATAATAATGGTTGGCATAAATACCTATATATTTAGAAAATGTGTATGTTAACAATGTCCAATAACATGCACGAACAGAAAAGTTAAAAAACAAACAAGATCTTTAAATAGAGAAAAAAACATTTAACCCAAACAAAAAAACAAATCCTTTAAAAATATAGTGTTCATAAACGAGAGAAAAAAAAAAACATCTTTAAAAAATTAAGTCATTATAGACTTTTTTCATAAACTAATTATCTCTGAATAATGTTTCTTCAATTCATAATCTTCATCTTTAATATAAGAGTTAAATAAAATATACAACTTTGAACATCACATACAAGTCTAAATTTTATTTCTCATGTCAAAATGAAAGCCTAAAAATGATAACTTGACAAATATTCTTCAGAGTACTCTGTCACCAAATATTCTTCTTCAACCATGTCGTATTTGGATGATATAGTCAAATAGGTTGAAGTGGTACGGGAGGTTATCGTAGGATAATCTTCATAAAAAGCATATGATGCTTAACCTTTATTATCTCATGTTAAATCTTCATCATCATATTCATCTGATCAATATTTGGGGATAAATGACTCTTTATGTCCCTGAATTGTTTCTTTACCATCAAAATATACCGATCACTTATAGTTTTTTCGAAGTTAAGGCCCTTGTTTAATAATATATTTAAATTATTTGAGTTTGAAAATTGAGTTTATGTTTAATGGTTAAGTGTATATCCAAATAATCTACCATTGATAGTCATTAAGATATTTTATATGTCATATATTTTGTCAACTCAAATAATCAAGAAAGTAATTAAATTTGATTTTTTAAACCTGATTTTATCAAGGTTTTGGAAATCCGACTTATGCGTGTTTTGCTAATCAAATTTATGTTGTATCTCAACTATTCTCTTGTAATAATTTCATAAATAAGATTTAGTCAGGTTCCCAGGTTGTGTTGAGACATGTTTACAAATTATTGATGTATAAAGGTTTCACAAGTCATGTATTAGGCATGTTTTGCAAATCAAAGTAGATAGAAGTTTTATAAATTATAATCAACAACCTTTAATGTTGTACTATGAAGTTTGTTAATGTTGTTGTTATGGTACCGACCGTACAAAACATATTTTGAGATGACGAACGACAATAATATAAAAAAATAACATTAAGGAATCCAAAAGGTTGATCATGAGTCGAAGAAAGGCAAAATACGGTGATCCAATTCTATGGTTACACTTAACTCGAGAGTTTTTTTATGGATTAAAATATATATTTTAATAGTAAATGATGATTAACTTTATTATAAGATAATTAATTTATGTTTCACAAATATATTATTATAATGTTTTACAAATACATATATATATATATATATATATATATATATATATGGTAATGTACCGTAAATATACATAAACTTTTATATATATATATATATATATATATATATATATATATATATATATATGTGGATACATCAATTTCACATATATGATTTTTATATTTAGTAATGTTATATATTTATGTTTTGAAATTTTGTATCTGTTTATGTTTCTTAAATTTCAATATTTTTGAATATTTGATTATATTAGTTTTATTATGTATGTAATTGGTATTCACATCCACCTTCTTCTTACTTATCACTATTTTAAAGTACAACCTTGAATATTGCGAATCAAATCAGCCAGATCAATGGACACATATGCACATGCAATGCTAAGAATTTGTATCTAAATAAATATACTATTATCAATTAAACCATCTTTATAATATTTACTATCATGCAGACATCCACCTATTGGATAATGAGATGTTGAAGTCAAAAATGTTTTTAATCAAATGCATATATAAACTATATATGTCATCACTCCATTGTGCACCAAATCAAAATGAGATATAATTAATCATTATATATTAATGGTGATTGTCATACAGAAGCGTAAAGTATAAACCCTCAACTTGGTGGTTCCAAAAGGAAAATACATTGAAAACAAATATGGAAAGACATGTGATGACATGGTAAGTTTTGTCGTGTTTTGCACTTTTAATTTCGCAACTTAAGTTTACCATTTTTATTTTCCAAGTCTTGATTGACCGTATGTTTTAAAGATTTATTTATATTTTTTTGTAATTTTATGGATTATATGTTTTGTTACTTAATGTGAGAGTGTTTTTCAAATCTTGGTTAACTATCGGTTTTATAAATTAATACGAGCATGTTTTGTAACTGTATCTAATTTTTTATGTTATATTTTACAAGGAAGCTTAATATGTTATTTTTAAACTTTAATACAATCTATTTATACTTGTAGATTAAATACTTAATCGACAAAGAACTATTGCAATGAAAACTAATATGGAATATGTTAGCACCACGATGTGTTCGATAACAACAACGTGGACCTGTTTACTGTGACGAGTAGTGTGCTAGTACACTGGGGATTTTATACACGATGATAAGATCATTATAGAAATAAATTATCATGAGGCGAACGCTAAAAAAACATAGTCATTTTACATTTTTTTTACATGACAAAAAACATAATACAGTATTGGTAGAATTTCATCTTTAGACTGTTTACATATAGAATGATTGATTCATAATTCTCATATAAACAATTTATATTTCGAAATAGAAAATACTAATATTCCGTGAGTGTAATAATTCAAATATATGTAAGTTTAACAAAGTGTAAATTTTGCAAACAATAATATGTCTACATTTCGTAACTTAAAAAATGTTAATGTTTACACTTTGCAATGTCAATCTTTTTTATCTATATTTTTTATGCGATTTTCGAGGCCGGCCTCTTTCTTTGTTGAAGATCCCCGATACCTTTTTTGTTCAGATGTTGAATTGTCATCATCAGTAGACTAAACATGCCTATGTTTGTGTTTTTTTTCTCTTCTCGTGAGGTACGATGCTCTTTATCATACTCAAAATGTGTTTTTCTCCAATCACTTCGAACATTTCGAGCTGTATAAGATCGATCAGATTGATTCTCCATATTGTATTCTTCTTCCACTTGTCGCACCTCAGATTTCAGCCTAACTGATTGAATATTTTATTCTCTTTGAACATACTTCTCATTTAAAGTTGTAATTTTATCCAACAATTGATTCATTCAAGCTTAGATGTCTGAATAAGTCTGCTGAATTGGAATTTGATCATCTTTCTTACTTTCCTCTCTTCGCAAATCAGATCTCAGCATCTTAATTTCCTTCCGAACCAATGGATCATTTTCATTTCATGGCTCCATTATCTATTAAAAACAGCTATAACATATCAAAAATTCAAGTCTCTCTGGTATTTTTTTGATGTAAATAAAGTACCAATCGATTATTACTCCTACTGTGGTCGTCAATTTGTTGAGTGTAAATCTAGTTCTTGAGAAATAAAGAAAGAGTTTGATTGTAGAGAGAGAAAGTAAAAGTAAAGTGAGATTGAACAAAAAAAATCGTCCCTATTATTCACAATCTGCGCTTTATTTATAGGAGTTCTAACTTTGTATAACATAATTGGTTATACAAATGGGTTAACTGCATTTCAGTACCCCATATTTACTAATAGTTCAAAAACTATCCTCCAACTATATAATTTGTCATATAAGACTTTTGTTTATTACATTTAAGCCCCTCCCCTCTAATATTCAAATTCAATATCATTATCACTAGTAACATCATGTTTTGCAAGTTAATATCATGGTACAAAAATATAACGATACATATGATATAAAAATAGCCAAACATACATATCGTAATATATACAACTACAATATATAATATATAAAATAAAACATCATATAATGTGTACAATCTTCATAGTACCAATTAATGTTTACGAGTTCATAGTTAATAACTTCCACCCAACCCATTTCAAGTATTATTTTGGCATAATCCGAAGTGAAATTGTATATTATCTCAAAAACTATGTAATTTATATTTTCTTCTGATAAAAGAAGAAAATGTCATGCATGATAAATTTGGTCGCTCAGATAGTTCATAGTTGCCTTGGCTTTTATTTGATTTTTTAGACTTTTTTTGTCATAGAAAATTTTGGAATGTGGTTTACGTGTCCAAACTAGCTAACTACTCGTTCTGGATAATATGCATGAATATACTTCAATCCAGCTATATTTTTATAGTACCATGTAATTTCTTGAAAAATATAATTGTCGTGACTAAATATAACTAGAACATGGCATCAAAACTCATTAAAATCAATGAATTAATAAGGAATTGAATTAGTATATTTAAGAGAAAATTACCCGTAAATATCTTTTCAAGTATGTCACTACCACCTAGTACTAAAAAATGGATACTACCAATTTGTACCCAACCGTAAAAGGTGGAAAAAATACCCCTAGTACTATAAATAGGAGCTTTAAGGTCATGAGTTACTTTTTACACCTTTTGAGCCAGACTTTTGGTCTTATATTTCCCTCCCCAAATATGAAAACGAAGTAAACCTAAGATTCAAAACCCCATAACTCGTTTAGGAAGATGAACCTTCTTGGTACTTTCGCGAGCAAGAAACGTCATCGGTAATACCTTTGGCAAGCGCTTTAAACCATTGGTGGCCGTAATCATTGACCGAAGACTTCAAAATCGAACCGGTTGATTAGATAACTTAGATAATACAGTTGATTATGTCGTCCATCATTTTTAGGTTATGTAATTTTTGTTAAAGTGTTCATTAGGTTGGGGTATGTATAAGTTAGGCTCTGCAATTTCTGCAATGTGTTGGTGATCTTTTTTTATTCGTTATGATTGTGTTGTGGTTAGTATAGGTTGTAGGTTGATGTTTGCTTACTCTGATTTGGGAAAAGATCCTTGAATTTCGATTTCAGTGGATGTCCATATGCATTTAGGTAGTAACTCGCATCATCTTCGTGTGATGTTGAACGCATATTGCATCTCGTACATATCGTCAAGTACGTAAAGCTGCATTTGTAGTGCGATTTACTTGTAGATCTGTTTTACTCACAAATCATATAATCTATTTTACACATATATTTCATGACCTATTTTATACATAAATCGCATGACCTATTTTTCACAAAAAAATCATGACTTATTTTACACATAAATCTCATGTTCATCATTTTAAATTTATACTAATCACACATAGACGTAAAATAATTACTCCAGCTGAATAGTTCTAAAATTTCATCATCTACCTCATGCCTTCAGCGAAAATCATGGTATTTTACAAGACTAGGTCTAATCACACACTTCACGAACCTAACTTCTCCTTTTTTTTCATACAGGCCGACTAAGGCAACTAGTGCTTCAATCGCACCTAGTTAGATGAATTCCAAGTACTTGAGGATGAAGATGAGCTTGAGGAGCTTGAATAGGAAAAGTCTTCTGATGAATGATGATTATGGTGGTCGGTCTGTTTTTTTTATTTAAACCTACCAACCCTAAAATATGTTATATTTTTTATTAAGATCGCATTCCTTGATAGTTGTATGGCCATGTATGTTGTTATCTAATATTAAATATTTGTGATGTTAGCAATGGTTTAATTTCAAAGTGGGTAATTAATTTTTCCAGTAACACAAAGCAATCGCAGTAGTATTACAATCACTGCAATCACAATCATAAAATTATAAGAAAGCTAGTTTGTGATAATGTATTTGAAAAGTTGGACAGTTGCATGAAGCGCAATCTATTGTTTTTTACTCACAATCTCGCATGATTACAGATTTGTACATAAATTGGGCTCCAAATATAAATGACAAAACCAATCTAGCATGACCTATTTTACTCACATCTAACATGATCTATTTTATTCACAAATCTCATAATCCATTTTACTCACAAATTGCATGACCCATTTTACTCGCAAATTGCATGACCTATTTTACTCAAATCTAGCATGACCTATTTTACTCACAAACCAAGCTAGTATGTCCTATTTTACCCACAATCATAAAATGACAAAACCAATCTAGCATGATATATTTTACTCAAATCTAGCATGACCTATTTCGCTAACAAAATGCGCATGATCTATTTTACATATAAATCTCATGACTTATTTTACACATAAATTGCGTGACCTATTTTATATATAAATTTCATGAGCTATTTTACATATAAATCTCATGACCTATTTTACACATAAATCTCATGTTCATTGTTTAAAATCTACACTAAAATTTCATCCTTTACCTATGCAACCGCATCCTCTACCTACAACACTAAAAACTAGATTCAAGCTACTGGATAGTTGCATGAAGTGCAATCTATTGTTTTTACTCACAATCTCGTGTGATTACATATATATATAAGTAAATAGAGCTTCAAATGTCAATGAAAAAACCAATCTAGGATGACTTATTTTACTCACAAATCTCATAATTTATTTTACTCATTGATGAGTTAATATCTTTCCTTAGTATATTGTTAAGAGAGAATTCTAGAGAGAGAAAGAGCTATAGAGTTTTAGAGAGAGAAAATACAAGTAGAAAATGAGTTTCAAAGTAAAAGTGTTCAACCCATTTATTAGAGTAGTCTTGCTCTTTATATAGAGGAGCCAAGACTTAGTCTCAAACTGAAATCTGTTACAAAAGAGGGCTAACTGTTGTTTAGTCCTCAACAATTATACATAGTTACAAATATTCTCTAAAACTTACATCAGTTACAAATTAAGGACAAAATTTACATTACTTACAATTAAATACTTAAATTTACAATTTAGTCTTCAAAATCCTATTTCCATATCAGAAGCCCCCCTAGTTCTTATGTCAGTAAATGAATAAGAACTAAAAAGTCTTTGAATCCAATTGTCTTCGAATCTTAATATCTTCAAAAACTCCCATATGTTATGTAACCTGTGATAAACTTAAAATAATCTTCGAAGCAGTCATCTTAAACAACCATTAGAAGCACTTATGAAATTCAATCACTCGAAGTGCATTCAAATAATAAAAACAAAATTGCCTCGAAACAGTGTAATAGAATGTTTCCTTAAAATCACCCTCGAAATATTATGTAAACAAATCATCTTCGAATATAACCGTTGTGCATATGAATGTAACCGTTAAATCCATCATAACCCTAGAGGTCTAGCCTGACAGATGTCGAGCATCTAATCAACTCACCGATTTGTATTCCAACCTATCATCATAAAGGTCTTTCCACCTTCACACGTCTTCACTCGTCTTTGTATAAATACAGCATGCTTTTCATTTTTTCATTCTCATCACACAACCCTTTTTAGAGAGAAGTCAGAGCTTTTGGCTACCCTTACCGTGTTCTTCCCCTTTTCTCAGTATTTTCATCAGAAAAATCAAACTTTCTGACCAATCTTCATCCTCTCTGATAAACCCTCATTTAGTTTATGAGAAATAAACCAAAACCAAAAAAATCGAAGGTCATCCTACCCAAAATACCAGAATCTTCAGACTTTAACAGTAATTTAGTCTTTGAATCATACGAATATTTTTGTATTACACAAAGGGCTGAAGAATATATGAGAGCGGGATTGATTCGAGGTGGTCCAATTGGAACTACTACTGAAACAATCTATTACGATAATTTCGATCCCACAAAAGTTCCTGTTCTTTTGCCTTCTCCCGTAGTCGAGGAACAATCATCATCTAAAATCTTAGGGCCTAAAACACCTCGAGCCTCCTTGTCGCAGAGTAAAATATCTTCTAAAGCCAAAGGCAAATAACCCCTCTTCAAATCACTCTTCAGTAATCAGAAAAAGAAAAACTTTCATCGCCATGAGAGATGAATCAACAATTATTCGAAGTCCTTCCCTTCCAAATCCAAATAATGAGAATATTCCTCAAAGAGAAGTAATAGAATAAACTCCTCAAACTGGTAACCCTTCTTTAGAGACTATTAACCCAACATCTCAAAATCCTCAAGAATGAACTTTAAAAGCTAACGAAGTTGATTCGGAAGCTACAAAAACTGATCTCGAGGCTGAATCTGGCGATGGGAACTCCACAAATACTCAGAAACCTCAAGAAGAAACAGATGTTTTCTTCATTTCCGAAGAAGAAAAAGCAAAAATTGGAAGAAACCTGAGGAACCTTGAAAGCAAATACATCATTTCTCTAAAAAAACGTTCTGCTACATATACTACAAGGATACCCAAGCTTCAGCTCTGAAAAAGAAATGGGGAATGGGAGATAATATAACTCTTCGTCTGCCAAAGGAAGGAGAAACTCCCCTGGACTGCAAAGATGATGAACTGATAGTCTACCCCGAAATCATCAATTGGGTCTTCGGTTTCTATTGGATCCCATGATCATGGAATACTTCGAACTCCTCAGCTTATGCCTTACCCAGGTGACACCGAATCAGTGGTTCACCCTTATGTCAGTGATCATGTCATCTCGACTGTCTAAAATTCCCATCAGCATCAAAGACTTCATCTCGCTAACCTAATTGTTGAAAGGTCTGAAGCTTCCCTTTTACTACCTCACCCTTATGGATGATCTCAAGATCATCGATGATCTCTTAGAGGATGACAAATTCTGGAAACAGAAATTCGTCCTTATATCAGGAACGTGGAAAAATGGAAAAGCAATTTCTGAGGACAATCCTTCAAAGCTAACTCTCGTCTGGAGAAGCAATTGTAAGTTCTTCGAATTTTTTATGTTCTGACATAAAATCTACATTTTTCCCTTAATTTTCTGTTTTTCTAATTATTTCAGAAATTTCGAAGAGTTACTCAATACGTCGAAAAGTTACCAAGGAAATTTTCCAAAAACTCGTTGTTTGGGCTGAGAAGGAATGGAATAACGCATTTCACATTGCCTTTCAACGCATTAATTTCCTTACATGTCACATGTTTCCAATTTCCGAAGGTGCCTTGCGAACCGAAAGATCTGATGTCAGACCCCGATCCGAAGATAGTCTGCAAACAAATAGTTCAACCCGATTGCAAAATATTCTTTCCCATTCGCAATAGATTAGATAGCCATTTGCCAAAAAATAAAAAAGACAAAGTCGTCAAAGAAAAGAAAAGCAAAAAGACAGCTAGCACATCTGGTGCTAACCCTTCAACTCCATCGAAGTCAAAGCCTCGAAAAAGGAAAACTGCAGAACAACCTCTCTCACCCATCGAAGAGGGTAAAGATCAAGAACCATCCTCAAAGAAAAAGAAAGCTTCCTTTGGTTCCAATAGAAAGAAAAAGAAGCAAAGGAGAATCACTTTGTATGCAGTGGTTGACGAAGATGGAAACGCTGCTGTTGGAAAGAAATAACACCCACAAAACCCTTCGGTCGAAGAACATCCTACCAATGACAACCCTGTGATTCTCATCGAAGACAGTAGTTCCAAAAAAAATCAAGTTCTTACAAGCTTCGATCCTGATATGTTTATCAATTTCGAGAACACCGAAGCACTTACTGGTGAAGAAGATCTTGTTCTTCAAGTCATCCAAAATCACATACTTGACTTTGGGAGACCTACACCAGACGAAGTTCTTCCAAAAGTTACTCGTTCTCATGATCTTATCACTCATCTAGATATGATTCAAGGTCCTAGCACATCAAAAATTTGCATTCCTTCTCCAAATCCTGCAATTACTGTCGCACTTCAACCATTTTCCGACCTTGACGCTGCCGCAAAAACACTTGCTTCTCAAGTCAAAGCTTCTCAGAACCATCTAAAGTAGTTGGCCAAAGATATGGTTTACTACAAAGAAGCTTACGAGGCTGAGAAAAAATTGAGAGAAACTTTGCACGACAAGGTAATTGATCAGTTTCATATGTACGAAGTTGCGAGGTCCGAACTCATAAAAGGTGATCTATACATAAAAGATCATCTGCGAATTAAGCACATAGTTGATATAGAATTGCTGACGAAATCTCATGAAACAAAGATGAATAAACTCAAGGCTGATCATGCTGTTGAACTGGGCACTGAAAAATCCAACTCCTCTGCGCTTCGAAATTCTCTCACTTTTTGTGAAACAAAAAACAAAGAGCTAACCGATGAGATAACTAAATTGAGGAAGAATCTCGAAGCTGAAGCTGCTGCCGAGGTTGAGATTTCAAAAGATATGCAAACTACTATTAACGTCGGAAAATAAGATGCAACCATTCTCCTTCTTCGAGAGCTTCACGCTGCTTATCCAAAATTCGACCTTACGATTTTTTGAAATGACATCCCCGAAGAGAAACGCCCAAGTGAAGCTTTTGACTATGTTCTTAGTTCATCGACCTCAAAAGATGAATCATCCGAAGAGGAAGAGTCTTCTGATTAACTTTATCACTTTTTCGTTTTTGTCATATTAAGAAATCTCTTTTTGTACCTCAACGAATTAATCTAAATGACAAACTGTTTTTGTATTCTATAATTCTCCTTACATATTATTTGATGGTAAATTTTAAAAACAAAATAATTATAAAATGTAAACTTACCACCTTAAATACCTTAACGAAATTGATGAATACAATAGTTCTTCGAAAAAATCTCAATATGTTGTTAAGCTTTGCTAGCGCTTCGAAAAATTCTCAGTGTGCTATCAAGCATCCACTTCGAAATAAAAATGTAAAGTGATTATTAAACATGGCTGTTTCTTCGAAAAGTGTCATAAACACTTCGGAACATTCTACTCTTAACTAATCTCAAAATGATCATTCTTTGATTATTTGTTAAGCTAGTATTCAAACATATGTAAACAAACATTGGCAAAAAAACGAATTTTATTGATAATATTGAATATGTACAAGACGCCTCGTTAAAACCTTCTTGGACCAACAGGATAGGAAAGACTGTGTCATTCAAAACAAAAATTCTGAAGTACAAAAACATATCTACTCCTAATAAAGCTTCAAGTGTTGGATATTCCACGAATGTTGAAGCATCCTCCCCTCGAAATCACAAATTCGATAGGACCCCAGCTTAATTCTTTCAACAACTGTATAAAGCCCTTCCCAATTCGAAGCCATTTTTTTGAGGTTCTTCTCCTTTGTGTGCAAGAAAACTTTTCGCAACACCTTATCACCTTCTTTAATTTCTCTTCTCCTCAATTTTGAATCATATCTATTTCTCATAAGAGTTTGATAATGAATTACATTCAGAGGAGCTCAAACTCTTTTTTCCTCAATCAGATCCAAATCAGCCCTTCGAACTTCATCATTAGACCTTTCAGAATATTGAGATATTCTAAAAGATGACATCATAGATTCAATGGGGCTGACTGCATCCATATCATATGCCAAAGCAAAATGAGTCTCTTTTGTAGCCTCTCTTGGAGTTGTTCGATAAGCCCAAAGTACCTCTTGCAAATAGTTTGGCCATTTTCCTGCTGCCCCCGATAAATTCTTCTTCAAGCCATCTAAAATTGTTCTGTTTGTCACTTCCACTTGTCCATTAGCTTGAGGATGAAGAGGCATTGAAAAACATTGTTGAATTTCTTTAGAAGTATAAAATACAATCATTTCCCTGTTATTAAAGTGAGGGCCATTATCTGTTGTAATCCTCTTAGGAACTCCAAAACGGCAACATTTAATATTCATAATAAATTTGATGACATCCTTTGCCTTTGTTTCTGATAGCGGTTCCGCCTCTGCCCACTTTGTAAAATAATCAACTGCTACAATTATCATCTGTCTGCCCCATAATCCATCGACAAAGGTCCCACCAGATCAATTCTTCATCTATCAAACGATATTGCCTCATATATAGACATAACTGGTACTGTTGGTCTGTGAATAGCATTGGAAAATCTCTGACAATTATCACAACCTCGGACTAAATTTTTAGCATCGTTCATGATTTTAGGCCAATAAAACCCTGAAAGTAAAACTCGATGTGATAGAGCTTTGAACCCACAATGAGCTGACCCTTCACCATCATGCAACTATAACAATACTTCTTGTGATTCTTGTTCGCTTAAACATCGTAATAAGGGCCTGCTCAATGCCTTTTTGTACAAAATCCCATCCAGTACTATATATCTGAAGGCTTTACCCCTTAAATTTTTGGCCAATTATGAATCATCTGGTAGTATTCCTTGAGTCAAAAAATTTAGGATATATGATCGCCAATCGCTTCGGATTTCATCAATGGTAAAAAATTCTTCTATACATTCACATTGGCTAGATTGACTAACAATTGAAGGATTTTCTTGTAGTAAAATCCAAGGATATTCTTCCTTGTAAGCAATGTTTGGTAAAGAATCAGCCACCATGTTACTTCCTCGCCTAATATATTCCACAACAACATTGTCAAACATAAGCACTAAACGATCCTTCCTTGCTTCGGAAAATCCAGATACTTGATTTGCTAATAATTGAGAATCTGTTTCCAAGCGCACTGAAGTTGCCCCACAAATTTTTGCCAATCTCAAACCTGCCAAAGCAGCTTCGTATTCAACTTCATTATTCAAAGCATGAAAACCAAATTTAATAGATTGAATCATTATCTCTCACGTCTGAGCTATTAACTGAACCCCAGCACTACACCCTGAAACACTAGATCCTCCATCTGTTCGAACAACCCACCTCGAATCAACATGTATGAATTTTTTAGTTTCTTCCTCATCTGATCGGCTTGAGTGGAATTCAACAAAAACATCTGCCAGTGCTTCCGCCTTTATTGTTGTTTGAGGTGTAAACAAAATATCATAGTCCCCCAACTTCACTGACCATTTGGTCATCCTCCCCAACATATCAGGTCGTTGTACAACATTTTTTAAGGGGAATGAAGTTCGGACTGCAATAGTGTGAGCTTAAAAATATGAACGCATCTTCCTAGCAGCAATCACCAATGCTAATGCCAATTTTTCTAAATTCATATACCTCTTTTCTGCTGCCACCAAACTTTTACTAATGTAATACACCGGCTTCGGAACTCCTGAATCCTCACTGATTAATAATGTGTTTAGTGCAAAATCTGATGCCGCGATGTACAAAAATAATTTCTCCCCAATTCGAGGCTTTGACAAAATCTCTGGTGATGACAACAAATTTTCAATGTTTGTGAAAGCTGCTTCACATTCCGATGTCCATTCGAACCTGCTGGGCCCTCGTAATACTTGAAAGAAAGGAAAGCATTTGTCAGAAAATCTTGAAATAAATCGATTAAGCGCTGCTAACCATCCTGCCATAATTTGTACTTCTGTGATTGACCGAGGAGAATTCATTGTTACTAAAGCTTTCAATTGTTCTAGGTCAGCTTTTATTCCTTTTTTACTGATGATAAAACCTAAAAACTTCCCCGATCGAACTCCGAAGGTGCACTTCTCATGATTTAATTTCAACCTGATCACCTTTAAATTCAAAAAATCTTCCTCTAAATCATCAAGATGCACTTCATCCTTTGAGCTTTTTACTACCATGTCGTCTATATATACCTCCATATTTCTTCCGATCTGCGTAGCAAAGCTTTATTCATCAATCTCTGATAAGTGGCTCCCGCATTTTTCAGTCCGAAGCGCATCACCCTATAACAATGCAGGCCACTGTCAGTTATAAAATTTGTGTATTCTTGATCTTTTGGATCCATTTGGATCTGATTATATCCTGCAAAAGCATCCATAAAAGTTAAAATTGTGTTTCCTGAATTACAATCAATCAACTGATCTATTTGAGGAACAAGAAACAGATCTTTGGGACAAGCTCTATTCAAATCTGTAAAATCCACACACATCCTTCATTTCCCATTCTTCTTTTTTACTACCACTGGATTTACCGTCCACAAAGGATACTATGACTCCCTTATGTGGCCGACCTTAGACAATCGATCCACTTTAGCAAAATCGCTTCTGTTTTTTTCGAGGAAAACGTTCTTCTTTTCTGAATAACCGGCTTGACCTTCGGATCTCTAGCCAAGCTGTGTGGAATTACCTCAATAGGTACTCCTGTTACGTCCTCTGTCCTCCAAGCAAAGACATCCAAATTTTGAGATAAAAAATCAAGCAATTGTTGACATAGAAAATGGGTCAATAAAGTTCCGATTTGAAGTACCTTTCCTTCCGAAAAAGTAAATTCCTCTATCTCTTCATTCATCGTTAAAGACCCCGGGGTTTCCCTCGGATCGTCAACCCTTTCTTCCAAATCTGAGGGTACCCCTTCTAATTGTTATTCACACATTAAATCTCCACTGTTAGATCCTCGGATCCGAAGTGCAGTGATATAGCATTCTCTGGCAACCTTCTGATCGTCTCAAACAAACCCAACTTTGTTTCCAACCACACACTTAAAACACTAATGAACAGTAGACACCACCTTATACATTCTTGAAAGCCACGATCTTCCAAAAATAGAGTTATAACTTGTGGGACGCTCCACCACCACAAATAGTACCTGTACCTTTTTCTCAAATGGTCATTTTCCCAAACTGACATCACCCTCGAATTCTCCAACAACACGAGTTGTTACCCCCGTGAATCCAATAATCGTTCGATCCGATTGAGAAATCTGAGGTGGATTCGTCATTCGATCATAGGTGGATTTAAAAAGGACATTAACAGAATTACCAATGTCAATCAGCACATGTCACATTTCGACGCCAACCACTTCAGCTCCAATCACCACATCATCTTCATGTGGTCTTACTGTACCTCTCAGATCATCTTCATCAAACAAAATAAAGGGAATATCTTTATTCTCATACAAGTGCGTAGAAATTCTCCCTTCAATTTGAGTTGTCAAATTGACAACATGCCTTTTCCTTGAACTATCCGAGTTTACCGTCATTGAATCGCCTCAAAAAATAGCCAACGATTTAAAAAACTTACATAGCTCCCAAACACGTCCTTTTTCCACAGGCTCTTCGACTGTCATTAGAAACAACCTGTTCGGATCCTTTTCAACATACTCTGAAGAAGCATCGAAAGGTTCAACGTGTGAATCCAAAATCATCAAATTCTCAGCTCGCGGCGCAACTTTCGAAGTTGATGCACCATTATTTTTTGATGCGCTCCCATGTGACTTCACATAAGTCAGGAGCTTTTCATTCTCAATCGAATATTGGATTTCTTTCTTCAGAGCAATACAATCATTTGTATCATCTCCAATATCATCATGATATCTGCAAAATTTATTATTCCTCTCTTCCCTTGGTCTGCTGATAGGAGCTGGCTTCCTAAAATTTACGAAGCTCTTGGTCTTATCCCATATGACATAAACAATCTCTGTCAGATCAGCATAGTATTCTGGCTTGACCAATGTATTTGGTCTAGGCCTGTTGTAATTGTTAGATGGAGCGTGATTTGAATAACCACCACTCTGAGGAGGAAAATTGTTGTTCTTCTGCCTCGACTACTGATTGTTATTGCCATTGTTATTACTATTCGAGGGCTGCCACTGATTATTGGCTGCTTGTCCCGATTTTTTCAGAGTGCTAACTGGTCCACCTCGGACTCTACTCGACTTCTCCACCTTGATCTGATCCTCAACTTGAGCCATCAAAGCTCCAAAAGTCAAGGCCCTTCTCTTTGTCGTCTCATTAGCCAGATCCCCTGGCAATAACCCTTGGCAAAAATATTCCATCGCCATAGTTTCCTCACAGTTGTCCAAACTATCCTTGGTCAACACAAATCTCTTTGTATAGTCTTTCAATTTTTCCCCCGGTGCCTGCTTGCACTGAATAATGGTATCACCATTTGCTCTCATCTTTTTGCTTCCCACAAACTGCCTTCGAAAAGCAACATATAAATTTATGAAATTTGATATGGACCCCCTTGAAATCCTGTTGTACCACTTAAGAGCTGTTCCCTTCAAAGTCTGTGAAAATGCACGACACACAAGCTGTTCGTCATCTTCGAAGCTCATCATATAATTCTTGAATTGTTCGATGTGGTCATCGGGATCCTGCATCCCATCGAACTTTTCGACCTTCGGAATGTCGAAACTCTTCAAAAGTGTCATGGAACGAATTTCATCTGTCAACGGAGAATTTCTCCAGTCAAAACCTTGAACGAATTGATCATCAGTTCCCATTGTGACATAGAGATTCCTATCAGTTTCAGCATACTGATTCGAGGGATTTCCTTCGTGCCAAGTTGAACGAGGAGAATTATTAGATTTAATCTCCTTTTTATACTTCCTCGAATAATCTCTGTCTGATTCCCCTTTCGAAGAACCTCCGTACCTCTTAAAACCCAAGGTTGAACTTTCGACCTCCTCGTCACTAGAAGTCAATAATTTATGTTTATCTTTTTTCTCCTTTCGAGACGAATATCACTATTTAGGAGACACAAAACGTGTTTTTTTGTGCTCAGACTTAGCGCGTCGATCATCAAAAGATCGATCTGACTGACCTCTCATCTCGGTATTTTCTATTTCATGTCTAACTTCGGATCTAAGCCTTGCCGAGAGAATCTATTGTTCTCTTCTTTCATATTTCTCATTCAATATAATAATTTTATCTAAGAGCTGATTCATTCGCGCCTCGATATCAGATTGAGCTTGGATCAGAGACTATCCATCAGTTCTATTTCCATCCCTCTACAAATCACCTTTCACAGTTTCCATCGGTGACTGAAGTGTAGGATTATTCTCACGATTCATCTTATGAATTTTAATCAGAAAATACAACTAGATTGTATCAATTTCGAACAGAATAAGCCACTGATTTTTCTTATTCAGTCCCTAGTGAAGTTGCCAATTCGAGGGATTTCCTTCGTGCCAAGTTGAACGAGGAGCATTATTAGATTTAATCTCCTTTTTATACTTCCTCGAATAATCTCTGTCTGATTCCCTTTTCGAAGAACCTATGTACCTCTTAAAACCCAAGGCTGAACTTTCGACCTCCTCGTCACTAGAAGTCAATAATTTATGTTTATCTTGTTTCTCCTTTCGAGACGAATATCACTATTTAGAAGACACAAAACGTGTTTTTTTGTGCTCAGACTTAGCGCGTCGATCATCAAAAGCTCGATCTGACTGACCTCTCATCTCGGTCTTTTCTATTTCATGTCTAACTTTGATCTAAGCCTTGCCGAGAGAATCTATTGTTCTCTTCTTTCATATTTCTCATTCAATATAATAATTTTATCTAAGAGCTTATTCATTCGCGCCTCGATATCAGATTGAGCTCGGATCAGAGAATATCCATCAGTTCTATTTCCATCCCTCTACAAACCACATTTCACAGTTTCCATCGGTGACTGAAGTGTAGGATTATTCTCACGATTCATCTTATGAATTTTAATCAGAAAATACAACTAGATTGTATCAATTTCGAACAGAATAAGCCACTGATTTTTCTTATTCAGTCCCTAGTGAAGTTGCCAATTTGATGAGTTATTATTTTGCCTTAATAAATTGTTAAGAGAGAATTCTAGAGAGAGAAAGAGTTATAGAGTTTTAGAGAGAAAAAATACAAGTACAAAATGAGTTTCAAAGTAAAAGTGTTCAACCCCTTTATTAGAGTAGTCTTGCTCTTTATATAGAGGAGCCAAGACTTAGTCTCAAACTGAAATCTGTTACAAAAGAGGGCTAATTGTTGTTTAGTCCTCAACAATTATACATAGTTACAAATATGCTCTAAAACTTACATCAGTCACAAATTAAGGACAAAACTTACATTACTTACAATTAAATCCTTAGATTTACATTATTTACAATTTAGTCCTCAAAAACCTATTTCCATATCAGAAAATCGCATGATCTATTTTACTCACATCTAGCATGACCTGGTTTACTCAAAAATCACTTGACCTATTTTACTCAGAAAACAAGCTAGCATGTCTTATGTTATCCGCAAAAATACAAAAAGAGAAAACCAATCTAGCATTACTTATTTTACTCAAATCTAGTATGACCTATTTTACTCACAAATCTCATAATCAATTTTACACATAAGTATCATGACCAACTTTACACATAATCTCATGACCTATTTTCCACATAAATCTCATGAACTATTTTAAACATAAATCTCATGTTCATCGTTTTAATTCTACATTAAAATCGTATCCTCTACCTATGCAATCGTATCCTCTACCTGCAATACTAAAAAATAAAAACAAAAACCCATAATAATTGTATTATATACACAATACAACCTATTTCTAATTTAGCAATAAACATAAATACATGAAATCATGCTGTTATGAAATCAGTTTATATAAAAAAGGAAAACATGAAGAACCAAATAGTCGTCGTAATAAGAACCCCCGTTTGAGCTTCAAAATCACATGGATAACAATAGTTGCCGATGAAACCACGGAAATATTTCTGAAAAAACAATTTTTTTGGCAAATTGGTTTAGGGTATGAATAGGTTGGAGGCGGATGGTTAGAAGAATTCAAATGTTTGAAATATTTGGATGAAAAAATCAGTCCAAATGAAAAAATATTAGTTATATAATTAGTATAGGGTAGTTAGGAGATTAAAAATTATTGGGTATTGGGGGGAGTTATTTTAGTGAGATGGGTGTTAAGTAATCATAGAAAATAGTCTGGGTACTAGATGCAAATATATTTTATGAGTGGGTACTTAGTGTGTCATTTCCCTATATTTAAATAAAATAAAAAATAACTATATATTTCACAACTTCCGTTCTTCTAATTTTCCAAAAAATTTACTATCATAGTTTTACACACTAGTGTATTTTGATCTTAAAAATCATGTTTTGCTAATGAACTTAATCTAGATTCGTAAATTATATTATTCTAATTTTCCAAAATCCTTACGGGTATAGTTTCACAAATTAATATAATCTATTTTTTTACAATTATGTTTTGCTAATGAAATTATTATAATTTCATAGACTAATTTTATCTAACTTCACAAATTAGTATCTTTTAATTGAAAAATCATATCTTTTCTAATTTTGGATTATTTTATTTTACAATATGTTTACAAGCCTAGTTTTATAAATTATTTTCACCCATATTTCTTCTTATTTTCCAAATTTTACTCCTCTAATTTTGAAATATATAAAAATAATAATAATAATATATTTCTTCTAATTTCATAGCTTAATCATTTGTATTTATTTTATAAAAATGAAAAAAATAAGTAGTGGAACTTACGTGAGAGTTGTTCATGTGGCTCAACATAATAATCCTTAAGTTTGTTTTGGAAAAAGAGTTAGAATTGATATATCACACTTCATAGGTTGCTAGATATCATATCACATGTGTTATCACTCGTATAACAGGGAAAATTTATAGAAATGCCCGGTGATCCATATATACGATATAACTAGAAAATCATACATAGTCTTCATGCAGTATTTGAAGCTTTGCCTAAATGATGGTAAATATAAACTAGTACGCAATATCTAATGATACGCTTTATGTACATGTTGCTTTCGCCATTAAATATTATCCATTCGAAAAGTATAAAATATATGCATGCATCGTATGGACATAGTGCCATCGATAAAGTTAAGATTGTTTTCGTGGTATTTAAGGTTGTTAAATGTTGTGCAATGATAAGCTAAACTGATTCCAACACCTTTTTCATTTTCAAATATGCTCACATGATTCTTAGTATACTAGACATAATAAATTTATAGACCGATTATGGAGATACAATATGATACATTCATAATATTTATATTTAACTTGGTAATAATATGCACTTTATCTAATGTTCTGACCATTTCAATAAATCATAATGAATATATTAATGTCCATATGCAACCTCTCTATGAACACCTCAATTATGAGAGTGCTCACATTAAAGTTAGTTAAATGGTCGATAAACCTCCCAAGTGACATCATATTGAAGTAAGCTCTAATAGTTTGTAAAGTCTAAGACTCCATAATCTTTACTTCGTATAATAAGCGCATGCATCTCTTTTGTAACATAAATAAAATAAACATTGCATATGTTAAAATACACTTCACACGTTTAATATATCATCTTTTGTAAATAACATTTCATAAGAATAATATTGCCAAGTGTTCCAAATTTAACAGAACAAATTTTATATACAATTTTTCGCAAATTATCTTTTTACACAATCTTTCTTAACATGACATTTCATAAGATAAATTTTTCACGTTTCACAAGTTTAATATACCATGTTTCATAACTTTACCTTTCGTAAGAATATATGATGTTATATTTCACAAGTTTAGTATATCATGTTTCATAAGTTATTACTTAGGATAAAATAATACTACATATTGCACAAGTTCAATAAACCATGGTTGAAACTCTAACTTCCATTTACCAATATTTATGGATTAAACAAAATCGTAATTGTAAAATAGAAAAATATGGATTTAATATAACTTCTCTTTTTCCATACTTGGTAGGTCGTATGTGTTTGAAACTAAAATATAATCGAGGGATCTGACCCAATCATGAGAGCGAGTTTTTTTCCGAGTAACATTGAAGATGCTCTTATGTTCGTATAAGGATTGGTATATTGCACCGTTTCAAGATATGGGAAATGATCAAAGTCTTCAGCTTGCACCAGGATCAAGCTCTTTGTTGGACCCGTATAATACGCGATCCTTTAACATGATCCCTACTATAAAAAAATATTATTTTAAACAAGAAAATTATCTTTAAAACACACAAGCATGTTCAAATAGAAAACAAATTGTCTTATTATCATTTCGCAAGTTTGTGCAAATTTAAAAATCACATGTTGTAGTTTGCCTTGTTTCACAATTCCATGTTTTGCAAAGACTATACATTATGTTTTTTTAACTTAACTATACTATGCTTCATAACTTATTCATATCATGTTTCATAACTCTTTTATACTATATTTTGTAAACGTTGTTATAAACTATAAAAGCAGTAGGTTCAATTGTATGATGAGAGTATCATCTAATGGTAATATTCTACCAAAATTTACCTCATACAACCAGGAAAATTACAAATAGATAACAAAATTTAATAACCCAATGGTATAATGGACAAAACATAATTCGCTAAAATTTTGACGAATGATGACTTTTATTTGCCAACCCTTTAATTAAAATAGTGATTAAATTTGACAAATTGATACGAAAAACTAATGTGTGAACTTTCTCAATAACTGGCGATTCTAAAATTTTATTCCCTAAACCCTCGTAAAATCAATGCACAATTTCGCCACGCTCTCACAATTGTTTTACTTTTTACGAAGCGTGATATAAAAGTTTTGTGAAACATTTTATATATTAGTTTTCAATAGTTTAATAGATCAGTTGGCTATGTTTCACAATTCAAAGTTGCACAATTTTACTTCACAATGTTTTGCAACTAAATTATATTATGGTTCACAATCTAATTTATATCTAATTTATACCATGTCCAACTTTGATAAAGCTTGATTTACAAAACATGCCTAACGCCTTACTTATTGAACCTTCACACACTTAACTATACCATGTTTACTTATATATGCTACGTTTTGCAAGCTTGTTATAATCGAAATTCATAAAATATTTCGCGCATATTTTGGTAAAAGGCAAGGCTAAATTAGGACCCCTTTGGCTATAATGAGACCCGATTATAATGAGACCTCATTTGGCTATAATGAGACCCCATAATTTACCGAAATACCCTTGATATAGAACATCTATTTCAGCCAAAAAATATATTTTCTCTCTCTCTTTTCTCTCTTCTCTCACCTAAAACATCTCAAAATCGTCGAACAAAAAACGCAAGATTTCTCAAATCCAAACTTGCAAACACGTTAACGTATGAATTGTATACTTGTTTGTGTAATTATTTTGCAATTTAGTTAGGTATGTTTAGTGATATTTAGAGTTATAATGTCTACCAAAAAACTCGAATTTTCATATCATTCTTGTTGTTTTTTTTGGAAAGTTACTTGTAGGTATATGTTAGTTAAGTCATTATCGACATTTTGGTATGTTTTTTTAGTGATTTTGGTTTAGTTTTGAAGGATTAGGGTTCGTGGGTTTTGCAGATTTGGGGTTTCTGGTTGAGAAAATTTGTGAACAAAGTGTTCACAATTTTGGTCCTGTTCGCAATTTTGCTCGATATTTTGTCCGAAATTGCGAACAGTCTGTTAGAAATTTCACCAACACTGGGCATATTGTATTCGATATTTAACATGTTTTAAATGAACTAAGCATGTTAGACCCTAAATTGACTTGCAAATTCATTGCATAAGTTTATGTATTCCATGTAAATATAAAGAAGGGTGTTTGGTAATTATTTTTGTATATAACAATGTGTTGTTTTCATTTTCAGCAGGCCTCGTAGACAACGTACTCCTATTCGTCGTCAGTTAGGATCAGACTGTGATGGCACGGATACGGAGCAACATGAGCCTACTTTACGGTCAGTTAGACATCAGCGTCGCACCGATATTCCTGCGCTTGTTGTCTCCCTTACACGTGAGACTCTAGATTAGCAGTTCCAGAGAGTGAATCCCTACGTGCCAGATATTTATCCGGACTACAGATTTCACAAGGCATACAACGTATTTAAGGGAGAGGTAATTTAGGATTGGTTTAACGTGTAGTGAATGTCATATAATATTTAACTTATTTAAATATCGTGTAGGTTCGTCTACCCACGTGGTACTACATGATGTACGGCACCCATCGTGCATGGGATCTTACCGGATAGACTAGGGTGAGAGAGAGCATGTTATGATGTCTTGTTTTGCACCCCTCATCGATTGCTTGGAGCGTTGGACTACCAACGTGCACCTGGTTGATGTGTTTATTAAGATGTGGCATTCAGAGAACAACAACTTCCACTTCTCATTCGGTGAGATGACGGTGACGTTAGACGATGTCCATGCTATCACTGGTCTTCCGGTTACAGGTGATGGTTTCGCCTTCAGACTTTTCCTAGTGATGGACAACGTTTAGCTTGGTATGCTATAAGTATACCCGTCAATGTTCTCAAGGCAGAGTTAGATGGAAACAAGGGTGGTAGCTCTAGATCGGTTAGGTTACAGTTTTTATGTGACGTGTACATCCAGGATTTTTTTATGGATGACTCTATTTATGATGCTATGATAGTATGTGTCACTGAGGGTTATTTGCTCCACATGCTAGGTTGTTGTGTTGTGACGAACAAGACGGGGAACAGTATATTGTTAGATTACTTGCAGTTTGTAGAGCACTATAGGACATCAGTTAGATATAACTAAGGCCAACATTTATTAGCTCAGTTGTATCACCATCTAGGGAAGTTGTCCATACGCACCACGTTAGGGTTTATTGGTTTGTTTGCTATATTGGAGACGTGGATCTATGATCACTTCCCCCCCTTTTTTACTACAATCAACACACTCTACGAGTCTTGTATGCCCTATGTGCAGATACGTACCTCCACCTTTTCGCATGGATAATGAGACTCGTATCAACACCAGCCATTTATTGTCTTCATTGAGGGAGCACAATGTAAGTTACGAGGTTTTTTATTTATTTGTTGATTAATCATTCTTTTATTATTAGTTGGTGTTGATCAATCATTCTTAATTATGTTGTAGGTTTGGTTCATGTCGTACGAGCATATATGCGAGCATTTCCCTTTCTGCGATGTGGCCTGGATAGACCATACACTAAAGGCAACAAACATAGTTGAGGCATATTATCCACTGCGGGTCACTCGACAATTTGGGCATATTCAGAATATACCACCTGCTGCGACCTGTTTTACCACCAGGCAGGAGGAGGCGTGTTAACACGAGATATTGTGGAATGAGGCTACATGGAGAGCATGGCGTGTTAACACGGACCATGTATGGGTCTAAGATCACTTATGGTACACACTGATTGATCTTGAGTGCGAGTCATCCGGTGCACATGTTGCAGAAACCCCGATAATGATGACTTACCAGGCATGGTTGTTTGACTTGGTTGATCGTGTGATTTTGGGATATTCGAGATCGGACGAGATGAGCATGAAGGTGATGCGTCTGTCAATTCAGGAGTGTTCACTTCTGGCACACCATTACCGCGAGAGTGATTGAGTGACTTGTATTATATGACTATTTTGAGGATTTCTCGTGACTATCTTAAGTTATGTTTTTATGTTTTCGTTAGTTCTTGTTCTTGTTGTTAAGTTTCTGGCAGTTATTGTTTGAATTAGGTTATTAGAACACAACAAAACGTGTTGTTTTTATGTTTTCTTATGTTCTTATTTTTATGTTTTAATATTGGCTTGGTTGATCGTGTTATTGGCAAACATCCTATGTTATTATATTATTTTATGTTGTTATGTATCTTACTTTATTAGAACACAATAAAAAGGAAAATTAAATTTCACTAAAAATATGTGCGTACATAGTAGGATAGTTGAACACAAACAACATAAGACCCGAACAATAATTAAGAAAAACATAAAAACTAAAACAACATATAAAAAATCGCATAATCAAACAAAAAATTATCGAAACATGGAAACTCAAAACAGAACCAAAGAAATCAGAATGCTCAATCGTCGAAGTCGTATCCCATGTTGTCTTCAGAATCACCCCATCCTCCCTTTACGTAATCATATCCTTGAGATACGCTACCATATCCCTAGTGATGTAGTTTACCACTGTCATGTTCCAGACAGAAGTCGTTTCTTGCTTAATTTTAAATGGCAAGAACAACGCTTGCTGGATCGGTTTGACAAAAAGATAATTGTGTTTGATTTCATCACGGCTACACACACCAAGACCTCCTGTTCCTAAATGGTCGTAGTTGAAATACATCATACATAGGACCCTTTCGAAAAATGCATCACTCGTATCTTCGGACATCTCTTGATGGGTAACCTTCACTACCTGAAGCATATGGTAGTCTTCATTAGTCGTAAACTCCATCCCCAAGTGTAGTTCTCTTGTCTCTTGGAGCTCAAAAAAACAAAAGCGACACAAAACGTCTTCTTCGTAAAAGTTTGGCCAACTATTTCTAGCAAAGGCATCTTATACCTTGTAGTCTTATACGTGCTATCCATTATAAGAACTTGAGGAAAAGTGCGCATGCAATTGATACTTTTAGGATGTGCAAAAAACAACTCGAGGATCTCGTCCGTTGCTTCGCAAGTTCACTCCCAAACATATTACTTATGTTGTTTTAATGTTTTAACTTACAAAACAAGTATTACATTTGGATCTTGCCCGCTTTATCGACCAAATCGTATTATTGACACATGCTGTATATCGTGTGCATGCTAGATACATTTTCCGAGTCTTTAAGCTTCAAACCGCGGTATATCTCTTTTGGTCGAGAACCGACTTCCGTTTGACTACGAACAAACGCCTATTTTTCTAATTTTAGTCTAACGGCTCAGTGACCATCCAAGTGCAAAAACGGTTCATGGTTATGTTTCCTGTTTACCAATAACAATTTTCAATAACCAGGTAGCTCTAAGCCCGATTTTACCCTTAAATAGAAAGGACGCCCGTATTTTCTCGATGAACATTCTCGACGTTTCTTAACATACCCCGATTTGGGGTTACGTTTGTAAACCATGTGCCTCTCGCACCTAAAATACATCATAAGAGTTTTCCCACTTTTGCTACCGTCGTCATCTTTACTACGTAGCACAATGAATCCTAGTTTTTTGCTTTCGGATTCAACCCATAAGACCAAATCGGGTTTCGTGTACAAGGTATCCGTAGTAAACATTTTTGTGTAATCGGTCATCGAACATGGAGGTTGGTCCGGTCCTTACAAATGGTGCGTGCTAATTATATAACAACATCATTAATTTTAATTAAACCGGTCATCCAATTAGCATCCAATAGAAAAGTAGGCTAAAATTAACTTGACAAAATTGCGAACACACTCTTCGTAAGTTTGTCTAAATTGCAAATGAGGTCCTCGGGATGACGACAAAATTACGAAGAGTGTGTTCGCAATTTTTCCAAAATCACGAGGACCTCTTTCGCGATTTTGATAAAAAAAAATGCTAATCTGCGCATTTTGGGTTCGCAGTTCATCTATTTCATGGCATAATGAGTTCGCAAAACGCACTGAAAGTAGAAAAAACTCGAAAAATACCTCAGGTTGGGTTTCGAGATGGTCCGTCAAAGGCGCATCCTCCTCCGTAGAGCTGTTAGGGGGCCTGCCAACCCGATAACCCGCCCGGGACCGGACCGGTAAGGCCCGCCCGAGACCGGTCCGGATGGCTTAGGGAGCGGGTTGGGAGCCAAAATTTTGGACCGACTCTCTTACCGGTCTGGACCGGTCCGCCCGATAACCAGCCCGATAAGGGAGATATATAAATTTTTTTCCTAATCAATGTATATTTTTAACTAAAACCTTAAAAAAATTATGATAAACTAGCAAACCCGCCCGTTAAGAGTTGGACCGGACCGACTCGACTCTTAACGAGCCGGTCCCGGTCCATAATATTTGGCTCCCTTCGCTTAGCGGTCCGGCTCGACCCGCCCGGTAGCTTAACGAGTCGGTCCCGGTCTCGCCCAAACCCGGACCGACCCGACCCGATAACAGGACTACTCCTCCGACGCAAAATCATCAAGAAAGCTATAAGGAGAAGAAAAAGAAAAAATAGTTTTTTTTTGACAAAAATTTAGTTTTATATGTGAAGGGTATATTGGTTATTTCACATAAACAATTTTTTTCTGATTTTGGGATCTCATTATAGCCAAAAGGTGTCCCAATATAGCCTTGTTCTTTCGTAAATTCTTATATGTCTTTCACTATATTTGACGAATCTCGTCATCTTTTATGTAAGTGAGCTTTAAACTTATTTAACTAAACACCCATCCAATTAGATAACCTTAATTGTTTCGTATATGGATCTAAAGTTCATTTCGGATATCAAACAACATTGTTCTAACTTAAAAACTAATTAAAAACAAATCTAAAATTTTAAAAGTTTATAAATTCTTAAGTTTATTGTAAAACAATAAAAAATTATTTGTTATAATAAATAAAAATTTAAAAAAATATTTTAAAATTGCATGTCGGAAGTCGAATCCGTAAAAAAGTTTCAAATACGAAATAAAATAGTTGAAAAGGTCAAAAAATAATTTATATACTTTTTAAAATGATTTATTAACAATTTAATTTAGGGCGAGGCTAAAAAAAGCCACATTTTGATAGATATCTCAGCCTACCCCTTCTTTTTTTAAACTCAAATTTGAATTTCCTAATTTATCATTTTCACCTTAACTAATTACAATCATTCCATTTACTCACTAAAATTGTCTAGTATCTGAAAACCCACAAAAATTACCCTAAACCGTAACTATTTAATACCATAAAACAAATATTCTACACCCCAAATCCACAAAATCGATTTTGTTTTTAAAAGTATGATTTTGGCATGATTTTAGGCTTTGTTTTCATAGATTAATGTTGTAGAGTTGTTTGTTACACGCGGATTCGTCGATTTGGTTTCAATTTTGTTGGAAATGGTGGTGTTTAGATAGATCTAGGATTTGGCTGTGTGGAGGTGTTCACACGATATCGTGCTACCAAATTTGTTTTGGTCCCACGAACTTGCGATCCGGATGGGTATTTGTCGCATGTGACAAAGCCCATTTTAATTAAAAATCTAATTGATAATAAATATAAAGAAAAAAATGAAAACAAATAATTATATTTAATTATTTTAAAAGAGATAAAATGAGTTTAATTTCTAAAATACTGTAAAAGTTAATATTGGATAATAAATAATAAATAGAAGATAATTTTTCTTCACTCTAATAAATATATTGAAATATAATAATTGTTCGTATATATTTATGAACTTATTGACGGTTAAAAATTAATTAAAATTTTAAAATTAAATTTTCTATATGTATTAGATATTTTAATATGTTTAAAATCAGTTAAAATTACAAAGTTAAGTAATGGATTATAATTAACATTAAAATATGGTAATAGATTTTATATTATATTATTAATTATTTAAAATCAATTTTTTTATAATATCAAAAGATAGTTTGAAATTTTCAATTAATTAAAATATATTTTTAATATTATTAATATTATGAATTTTTATAATATCAAAAGAACTATTATTAATATTTTATGTTACCAATTATTAATTATTATGATAAAATATATTTTTAATATTTTCTATTAATTAAAATTTCAAAATTAAGCTTTATGGTAACATAAAATTTCAATATTTCAAAAAGGTAGTTTGAAGAAAACATTAGAGCTCCAAGATAGGTTTTCAATTTCTTGATTACTAAGAAACTTCCCCTTGGTCCATTCATTAGAGCATACTGGTGAAAGGTCTTGCTGTTACTGGGCTGTGCCTCATTTGCAGGCTCTGGCCTGCTAATCGTCTCAACATCATGATGAGAGATGAGGATTTTCCACCGATGAAGGGATCGACTGGATTGGATAAAAACAACAAGATTGACGCTTCGAAAAGGCTCTACTCTGATGTGGTTATTAAGAAGGATAGGTTTACTGAATTTTGTCCTGATAGTGTGTCAAAGCATGATGATTTCAATATCATAAAGTTCGCTGCGAATGTGAAGTCTGATCTCACTGCTCGTTCAAGAACTACTCTTGTAGCAAAATTTAAGGATGGTATCCCAAAAAGACAGGTGTTTCAAGATTTTCTTGATTCATTCAAGTTCAAAGGCGCCTTCACCTATGTCACAATTGACTCTAGACAGATACTGGTTGAATTTTCGGTATTAGAAGACGCAGGTAGGCTATGGGTAAAAAGTTTTTGGAAGATTGAAGGTAGGATGATGAGGGTAATAAAGTGGTGCCCTCAAAGCTCAAGATCTTATGAATGTCCTGATGCACTGCTATGGGTAAGGTTCGAGAAAGTCCCAGAGTTCATGTATAACAGCTCTGTTATACACGCTCTGGCTTCTTCTTTGGGGCTTGTTCACCATGTGGTCATCCCTGAGATAAACAGAGCTAACTGGAACGCCTGTTTCGCCTTGATAGAGATTGATATTTCAAGATTACTAAAAAGAATAGTGAAGGTTCAGTTTGGGGATGGTGAGATGGTTAACATTTCTGTTAGCTACAAAAATGCACCGGGCTACTGTAAGACTTGTAACCACATAGGTCATGAGTCTGATAAATGTAACAAGAATGCATTGATGGATGCAAAGAAAGAAACAGAAGTTAAGACTTCAGACAAGATAACTGAGGAAAACCAAAGTTCTTTACGTGAAATAAACAATTGTATTGATGGGAATAAGACTGCAAGGATCCAATCGTTTACACAAGTTTACAGGAGAAAGTTGAAGTCAATTATAACAAAGAAGCCTATTTCTAGTGTATCTTGTCCCTCCACAAGTGTGGGAAGTCCAGTAAAGGAAAGCAATACATCAAAAAATGAACCTGATATTATCAGTGCTTTGCAAAATCTGGAAGAAGAAGAAAATGGCCTGAACAACTTGCAATTATCACCCTGTGGAAGGAAAGCTGGCAGCTATAATGCATCTCCAAAAATGAGCACAAATGAACCTGTTCAAGATTTTGAAACTGTTATTTCAAGAAGGTTAAAGTCAGCAAGTAGAAGCAGAAGCTCAAAAAGACTATCAATAAGCTCTCTAAACAAGAGAGAAAAGGGTCAAAACTATTCTTTATCAGATAATGATTAATGTCATAAGCTGGAATGCGAGGGGAATTCATAACAATCCAACGATTGCAAGGCTTAAATTTATCATTAACAGTGAAAAAATCAAATTAATAGCGATACAAGAGCCAATGGCTAGGGCTGATAAGGTGGAACTGGTTGCTAGGAGATTGGGTTTTGAAAACTACTTGGTTAACTCTTCAAACAAAGTTTGGCTTCTATGGCCAAAGGACATTAGTATTACAATGATTATAGATCATGAACAGTTCATGCATGTGCAAATATGTTATGCTAATTCTATTTGTTTCTTTACATCAGTTTATGCAAAAAACCAGCGTGTGCAGAGGAATGTACTATGGAGTCAACTTAGTTCAATTACCTGTAACTGTCCTTGGATCTTAGCAGGTGACTTCAATTCAACCAGATGTCCTGATGACCAGCTGCATTGTGTGAGTTATGATGGAGCTGGTGCAGAAGACTTCAATCAATTCATAAGTGACTGCAATCTTGAAGTGCCTGGTCATGTTGGATCTCGCTACACCTGGAGCAACAACAAAAACTGGAAGAGGTTAGATTGGGTGTTGGTAAACCAGAATTTGCTTAATGAGCTAAGCATTCAAGTTTGCCACATGGTCAGAACCTGCTCTGACCATGCACCTTTATTAATTTCTCTTTGCAATGTTACTAACAGTAATCCTATTAGAAAGAATGGTTCATTTAAGTTTATCAATGCTTGGGTCAATCATTCTGACTTCATGACCACTGTAAGTCAGAACTGGACCAAGCAATGTAATGGAGAGGATTGCAATGTATTTTGGTTTAAACTCAAAAGACTGAAAAAACATTTGAAAAATTGGAACATATCTACATTTGGAAATATTTTCAATAAAGTAAAGGAGGCTTCTATTGAGGTTGAGCAATGTGAATTGCAACACCAAACTCTAAAAGATAATGTTTCTAAAGCTAAGCTATCCAGGGCTAACAGTGTCCTCATCCTTGCTTTAAAGGATGAGGAAAGTTATTGGAAGCAAAAATGCTTCAACACTTGGTTAAACGAATGTGATGGAAACACAAAGCTATATCATAGCTATGTTTCAAAGAAAAGAAAGAAAAATTTCATTATAGGTATAAAAGAAAATGATACCTGGATTACTGATCAATGTATGATTGCATCCTCTGCTGTGAACCATTTTAAAAGTGTTCTTTCTTATGAACCTGAGATGGATATTGAAAATGTTGTTAGTGAACAAGACTCGATTCTATATAATATACCTAAGCTTGTGCTAGACAGGGAAAATGCTGATATATCAAAACCTGCAACTAAAGATGAAATATGGAGTACTATATGTGGCATGAAGCAGAACAGCGCACCAGGCATAGATGGGTTTAATATCTATTTTCTGAAACAATGCTGGAATATTATTAGTGATGATTTATGCAATGCACTGAATGCATATTTAGTTGGCAAATCTATTCCTAATGGAGTATTTTCTACTGGAATTGTGTTGGTTCCCAAAATGGCGAATCCTACTACATGGAATAACTATAGGCCTTTGAGCATGTGTACTATATTAAACAGGCTGTTATCTGCTCTTATTAACAGTAGAATAGCTAGAGTTCTTCCTAGAATTGTGTCAAGAGGTCAAGGTGCATTTGTAAGAGAAAGACAAATACATGATAACATTCTAATCATAAAGGAAATGCTCCATCATATAAGGAGAAAGCCTTCTAAAGGCAACATGATTATACAGCTTGACATGACAAAGGCGTTTGACAGGATGTCTCACACCTTTGTCATAAAAGCTTTAAAGTGCTTTGGTTTTTCTGAAAATATTACTTCATTAATATATAGCATGATTTCAAAGGTGATGATATCTGTACTTATAAATGGGGCTTGTGCAGGGTATTTCCCTCAGAAAACTGGTTTGAGACAAGGAGATCCTTTATCTCCTTGCCTCTTCATACTTGCTGAAGAAGCATTATTGAGGGGTTTGGAAAACCTATATATTTCTAAGCCTAACGTGCAGTTTTATATAAAATTGGGTTTTACATTACCTTGTATTGCTTTTGCAGACGATATTGTTGTATTTACTAATAGCACTCCTACAGCAATAACAGAGTTGAGTATCCTGCTCAACAAATACCAAAGAGAGTCTGGTCAGATGATAAATGTGGAGAAGACAAAAGTGATCATATCATCAAGATGCTCAAATGCAAATGCTGCTAGGATTAACACTACAATGGGATTCAAAGCTGACTATGCACCTTTCACTTATTTAGGGACTACCATTGCAGCAAATAACAAAGGAATGCACTTCTCTTCTCTTTTATCAAAAATTTACAATAAAATAAATGAATGGGACCTGAAGCACTTGTCTTTTAGTGGAAGACTTTCTCTAATTAGACATGTGCTTCACCCCATTATATATTTCAGAATGCAAAATAGTATTATCCCTAAGAACATTTTAAACAAAATTGGTCTCTGTTTTAACAAGTTTCTATGGAGGGCTAAAGTGAATGAGAGGGCTATTCACTGGTCTGAATGGAATGGCCTTTGTAAGCCCTTTGAGGAGGGGGGTTTAAATATTAAACATCTGTCAGACATTCAACTGGCATTTGCCTTTAAACTATGGTTCCATTTTAGGAAAGGGAAGACCCTCTGGACTGATCTAATATCTAAAACCTACTGTAGGGATAGCCACCCTCTCATTGCCAAATGTGGCACTGGAGACTCAATTGTGTGGAAAGGACTTTGTTCAGTTAGGGAAAGGGCTGACCAGTTCATTCACTGGAATGTGGGCTGTGGTGACATTGATTTTTGGAGGGATGCTTGGCACAGGATGCCTCCTATAGTGAATGATCAAAATTCTTATTTCATTCCAGCAAAGATAAAAACATTTTGGAAAAATGGAACATGGGACTCAAACTCTATATCTTTCCTTTCTCCTGAGAGACAGCATCACATTCTGTGTGTAAATGTCTGTCCAGAAAAGGATGATATCATTGAGTGGAGTCTTACATGTGACAAAACATTTTGTACAAAAAAAACATGGGAAATGATCAGAGTTAGGAATAACTCTTCTTATTTTTATAAAAAAGTATGGCATAGTTTTATACCATCAAAAATATCTTTTCTTTGCTGGAGACTACTGAAGAAATTTATTCCTACAGATGACATCCTAATGAACAAGCACCTTACATTAGTATCTAAGTGCCAATTCTGTAGTAATTGTGAGAGTCTAACCCATCTTTTCATAAATTGTAATTATGCATGGGCCCTATGGAATTACTATGGACTTCTTTTTAGAGTCCCTGTTAGGAGATTTATGTCTATAAGACATATGCTTTTTGTTTGGTTTAAGGCAACCTGTACTAAATTCCATGTCACCCAAATTGTCCCACAACTTATAGTTTGGACAATCTGGTCTAACAGGAATCGTATCAAGTTTGATAAACCACATAGTAACTTCATAAATGCTGTAAACAGAATTGATAGGCTACTAAGGGGAATCGACTCTAAATTGAGGTCTAAACACTGGGTAAATGTTGTGGATGTAGGTGCAAAAATAGGAGCGTTGTCCATCAGTAACAGGAAAGTCTATTACAGATCGTGGATGGCTCCAACAATGGGAAGGCTAAAAATAAACACCGATGGAGCATGTAGCTTCACCGGTGAGGCCTCTGGTGGTTATATCGTCAGAGACCACCTGGGGAACTGCATTCAATGGGCCAGCTTCTTGTTTGGCAAGCTGACTCCACTGCAAGCAGAAAGAAGAGCTCTCATTGAGGCTCTTCTCGAATGCAAAAGAAAAAAATGGAGGAACACTGACCTGGAAACAGATTGCATGACTCTGGTGAGATGTATCAACTCTGAAGCTTCATCTCTTGTTCCTGGCATTGACATCTGCAAAGCTTTGATCCTCCCCACAATGAAGATCTGCCACATTTCCAGATCGGAAAATGTGGCAGCCGATTGGGTTTCGAGGTGGGCATTATCGGAGAAGAGGAGCCAGGTTTTTGAAGCTAGCGACATGCCAAATTCACTTCGAGCTATTGTAGTGCTTGATTGCATAGGGGTTGGCCATATTGATACTGGCTAGGGTTTTGTAAACATACTGTGAGGAGTTGAAAGAGAGAAGGAAGGGGAAAAAAGAAACTAGGGTTTCAAACGATCTAAAGGGGATCGACTGATTTAGGGTTCTTTTCCCCTTCTTCAGATTAACATAGATGGGCCGCTATTTTGTTTTAGGGCCATACCCAATTGGGCCAGCTTCTGGTTTGAATTGGGTCTTCAGTTGTAACATTTTAAAATTTCAATAATAGTATTATTTTGCCAAAAAAAAAAAAAAAAAAAAAAAAAAAAAAGGTAGTTTGAAATTTTCAATAACTTTAAAAGTTGTAGAAAAAGTCGAAAATATTAAAAAATATATATTATCATAATAATTAATAATTGATAGCATTAAATATTAATAAAAAACTTTTGATTTTTTTAAATATAATTTTTTTTATAAAAAAATGATTTTAAATGCTTAATAATATAATATAAAACATATTGCCATATTTTAATAATCCATTACTTAACTTTAACTTTGAAATTATTGGGTATTTATTAGAGTCAAGAAAAATTATTGCTTATTTATTATCCAATTAGATTTTTAATTTTTTTTAATTAAAATGGCATTTTCGCAAGTTCGTGCGACCAAAACAAATCTGGTAGCACGATCTCATGCGACGAACATTAGCACAGCTAAACCCTAGATCTATCTAAACACCACATTTTACAACAAAATTGAAATTGAAGCCAAAAAGATAACTCTTCCGGTAATAAACAACTCTACAACACTAATCTATGAAAATGAAGCCTAAAATCATGCCAAAATCATGTTTTAAAAAACATAATTGGAAAACCTAATTTTGTACCACTTAAACACAACGAAATCTTGAAAATTTTTATAGTGGAAGGATTGTATGGTTTATCTTAATGTTGTTATTAATTCAGATTTCTGAAAAATTACGCTTTGATTTTCGATGAAATTTTTGTGTTTTAGAGATTTTGAGAGAGATAGAAAGGAAAAGAAGGAAAAAATGGTGAGAGATTTATAAAATACTTTTATACCTAAGTTTTCCAAAGAGAGACGAATTTGTCCAAAATTTGGTGAGAGATCTATCAAATAAGGGTAAGATCCAGCGGCGGAGTAAAAATGTGTAATTTTTTTAGGTTGGTACTTTAATTTATACGTTTATTTTACATAAAAATAATTTTGTCCGACTCATAACTATTTTCAGTAATTCCTTGTTTTTCTAGGACGATGGCATTTAGTAATTTTGAATGATGGCATTTAGTAATTTTGAATTTCCACTTAGCCGGTCCATGTCTTATTTATAAGCTAGGTTTGAGAAATCTATTTCAGCAAACTTCCGATTGAATCCCTTCAGGTAATCGTGATACCGAAAAAACCCTACTGACACCAAAGAGAGAGAAGACAGAATCTAAGAAGATGAGAAGGAACTGGGCATTACTTCGACCATTTCTCAGTTCTCGTACCTCATGTATCCGTTCGATTCCACACTCTTCTTTCCTAATCGAAACCCTGATTTCAGCTCCTAAATCGATTGCATCTGCAATCCCTAACAGGGCCTTAGCTACTGCATCCTCCATCTTTGCTTCCACCGAGATTTACTCTTCTAGCGCCACTCTTCAGTGCCAGAGAAACCTATGTTCTTCCTCAGGTGATTCATTCCTCGTTATTCTCGTTTCTCTGATTTCAATACTCTATCCGTCTTCTGTTCTCGGCGATTGTTATGACAACTTCTGTTGCATGTTCAGAAGTTCGAGATTACCAAGGGCTTTAGTTCCATTTATATAGTTTATTTGACTTTTGTATATAGAGAGTGATAATTTAGTTATGAGTGATTAATAGATGGTGTGATCGAACAAGATATACACAATCAGGCTAGTCTTGAACATCTGTGCTCAGGAGCTCTTTAGGGTTAGTATATCATCGATCAATATTAATCGTCAAGTTGGATTATGAGTTGAGATAGATCGTGCAAAATGGGGAACTATCTATTACACGGATAGTTGTCACTAATGCAGATACGATTAATGATTTCAGGTCCATCCAACATGGTTAAAGTTAAAACTGAAGAAGATTTCCAAAGTGCATTAAGCAAAGCTCAAGGTGAATTGTCATTTGCATTATCGATATTCAGCTCTCTTTATGATTTACCGTGTCGTGGTACTGATTCTCTTTTGTTTGTGGTAGTGATTTTCTTTTGTTTAAATACTATGTAGTGATTTTCTTTTGTTTAAATACTATGTACCAGATGAATCTATGCCAGCAATTTTCTATTTTACTGCTGTGTGGTGCGGGCCTTGTAAGTCTGTGTTTTAGTTATTTGAAACTCAATTTACTTCAAATTTCACTAAAGTGGGTTCTCTCTGCTCATTTAATGTGACAAAGATAGCTGATTTTGATAACTTGGCAGGCAAGTTCATTTCACCTATTATTGGAGAGCTGAGCCAGAATTACCCTCATGTAACAACATACAAGATTGACATTGATGAGGTATCATAGATCATGGGTACTGTAGTATATCTTAGATCGTATATATCAATGCTGCATATTCGTTTTACGCATGCTGTAAGTCAATATAGAGAACTTAAAATTGAGTCTGCCAACGTTGGTTAGCTGGCCTATAACTTTCTTTCATTTGGCACATGATTTACAGAGTTGCTTTTGAAAATATTGCGTTGGGCTGATAGCATGAAAATCAAAAGTATAATACAGAGACATTTCATTTTGTTAGAAGAGACAAATAACCCTGTAGCATTTGCTGCTTGAGTTGCAAGTATATGCTAGATGCTTGTTATTTTGCGTATTATCATGGTTTACTTTGTTGGCTAAACCAAACAAAATTGCATGATTTTCATGATCCGTGCTCGGTTGTTCCATAGAAACAGCTTCGAGTAACAATGACTGTACATACTCCCTGTATGATTTATCTATGAGTATGCAATACAAATATTGTTTAACTGGTCCACCATAAGTGTGACTTTGACTATATATTTCTTATATTGTGTTTGCGTTGAGCTTTTTTTAACTTTGATATTAGAAGACGCTGAATAGTACTCTTTAAAGTGGGTTTCATATAGACTGGCAGTTAGGAACTAAGGCTGTTACTTCATTTGCAGGCCGGGATTTTAGGCACGCTAAGCAAGATGGACATTTCATCTGTGGTATAAAACTTAAATCCTTCTATCTGTCTGTTTGGATATTAGACTACCCATTTCCAGTCTCTGCTAGCGGATTTCCTATGAGCTCTTTGACATTAAGTTAAGGACTTATTCTTTGACATTAAGTTAAGGACTTAGTCTTTTTACTTCTTGCTGCTTCTGCCAGCAGGTGGTATATATAGTCACTTGTCTATTTCTTTTTGTTATTTGTTAGCAGGTGATATAGTTAAACTCATGTTGCTTCTTTATACATACATACATATACATATACATACATACATATACATATATATACATATATATACATATATATATATATATATGTTTATCATTTATTTTTTTCAAAATGAAATAATACTTGTGATGAAGGGTGAATAATAGTTTCCAGTTACGGTACATATATCTCTACAATAAACTTTTATATTCACATCAAGTTGATATTTGATTCAAAATGGATGCAGTGGTAAAATTGAAGAAATCATTTCTTTGTATTGTATTATTTTATTTGGGGAAAATGAGATCTTCAATTTATGGCAGAAAGTGTTGTGTAAGGATTATAAATTGTATTTGGTACTTGATTGGTTAGATAGCTATGCGTTGCAACAAACACAACAACTCTTCTACAAGTAATTGAATTTCTGTACAGGTTTTTATGATATGATCATTATATTATTTCAGCTATAAAAGATATAACGTTGGATTGTATGTTTTTCCCATTTCTTATCAGTTCAGTTACGCTAACTGGTCTAGCTTATTAGATCGCCTTACATTTAACTTAAAAACTAGTAATAGCTTAACTATTTTGTTATTTATCCTGCAGCCGACGCTGCATTTCTTCAAAGATGGAAAAAAGGCAGCTGAGATTATTGGTGCAGATGTCGGGCGCTTGAAGGACACCATGGCTAAACTCTACACGTAATTCTGCCCGGTTTAAGTTCTTATATTAAAAAAGTTATGTTCTGCATTTCAGAATGACAATAAGTATCGGAGCAGTTTTTTCCCTGGCTTCGGTTTGGAGTTGTCAACTAGTATACGAACCGTGTTGAAATATAATGTTGATGTTCGTTGTTCTGCCAACTTTTGGATCGCATTTTACTTCCAGATTGTTCGGTGCGGTCAACTTATTAAGCAAAATTTTGATGTGTTGGGTTTATTCATTGTTGCAAAAGAGTTTAAACTTCTAAAGCTTATCAGATCAAATTCCCTGACATTAAAAGCTCATCAGAAATTGTATTATTTTATTGTGATCCTAGTCAGTGGCAGGGGCAAAAGGAGTGGGTACCCCCAATCATTTTGTATGATTTGAGTATTGTTTCTTCCCAGCTGAAATTCTTCAATCAAAAGCCCCCTACCAAACCTGAAAAAAGCCAAAATTGTAGCAAAGATCTTCAAACGTTGCACTCCAGAGAAATCCAGAAATTTGAAACCTGAAACCTACATTCATAAAATATACAAAGTGCAAGGGAAGCTTTTGGGTTACACTTCACTATCAACAGTAAACTCATTCACCCAAGCGGTCTCAAATCACCCATCGACCGGTTGCGAACATTGTTATTTTTCACTCTAAGATGGTTTAAAATAGGTCTATAGCCATTGTGCAAGTACAACAACTACATAGTGATCACCATCCAAGCCAACCGCACCAGGAGGTAAATTAGGTGAAGCTAGGGAGATAAGGAGAATCAGGGTGTAAAACCGAAGTTACCCTTATAGAATGTAAGGGTGTATATACGAGATTAGGAGAAGCAGGGTGTAACCCCGAAGTTAGCCTTAGAGAATGTAAGGGTGTTAAACCGGCCAATTAACATTGGTGTAATGGAGTTTGTAACGAGTACGAGAGAGCATGTGTCATGGAGTTTGTAATAGATATAAAAGACGATGGGATGTTAGATCTTTAACTTATAAGCTTATCAACTAGCCAAATAATGATAAAATGATGCAGCATATTGTATTTATCTCATACTGTATTTATGTCATATTAAATCTGATCCACTCGATGCCGGGAATATACATATGCATAGTATTAGTATCGTAGATGTGTTTAATTGTAAGATCCACATTTTCATTGCTCCAATAAGAAGTATTTTTACAGTTTCAACATGACGAATGTAGATAAACAATGAGGTTGTTTATCGCATGAATATTACTCTGATTATTTCCATTATCCGACTTAACTCGGAAAGGCTAATACCAACAACCGTCAACAATGATGTCTAAATTTGTTGTCGGATTTTCAATAAAGTATTAGATTTAGTCCGTAGTGGGTCATCATTGAGGTGGATAGCATGTATGCATAAAACAAGAGAGCTAGATTCTACCTTGCCAACAAACATTTTAATAACGTTAAATGTAAAAGTAGAGGAGTTTTTTTCCAGATCCACGAAGGAGAAGTACCATATTTTATATTCCATAAGTTTACCATAGTTATATTCCATAAGTTATTTTTTTAATTATTTTAAATTTCAATCAAATCATATGAAATAAAAGAGTTTGATATTTTACATGAACCACAAATATTTGAGTACAATTGTGTGATTCCATATTTTAAGGTCTAAGATTTTAAGACCACCATCATGGGTGGACAAAGTGAATACTATCCATGAAACATTAGCACCAGAGAGTTTCATCTCTTGACCAGATCAGAGAAAACGACAGATGAATTTGTTAAAGTTTGAGGACGATAACCGATAAGATAAAAATATGAGACCAATGAATCTGACCCGCAACAAAAACAAACTTAATTACCTCGAGTTTACCAATGTATGAGAGGTGTATGGATCTTGTACATGCAGGAGGTAGAGAAAGATTGAGGTTGTTAATCCTATGGATTTTACCATGGTTATCTGCACTATTCAATCTAATTCGGGAGGACCGTGATAAATACATGTCAACCATGATGTTGGAAATTTTAAAATTGTTGTCGAGTTTTAAATCAAGTATTATACTTGATCGTTCTGGAATTCTTTAGAGGTGGTTTTAGATTAAGATAAAGTTTAGAGGACTAAATGTATTATTCAGATTACTTAGTCAATATTTTAGAGAGAGAGTCGTATTTTAGAGAGAGAAAGTAAAAGTAATAATTGTTGAATCATTAATCAATTTTCCTTTTCAAAAATAGGGTGGTCCTTTTATAGTAAAAATAGTAGGTCCCACAAGTATAACATTTTACTAATTGTGGTCCTATCCTTAAGTCTATTGTTTGTTATAAATTGATAATTTTCCATTACATTAATCATCAATTTATCCTAAGAAACTTTCTTTGTTAATAAAACACCCATAATCTTTCTTACATCTTTAATTTTCCTTCATCAGTAGCCCTCTAGTCCTTGTGAAAATGTTTAACAAGGATTGTTGTATAATTACTCTTAACTTCGTCGGATTTTGCTCGTTGCTTCCTTGTCAGATTTTGGCTACCCTCATAGCCATAACGAATTTGTCCTTAGAATATTTTTGTTAATAAGAATTCTTCCCCGGATCTTTGAAATCATTCTATGCCCCTCGAATTCTAAAATGAATCAGTTTCCCTTGAATTTAACCCGACACTTTCGATATCCATACCAAACATTTCTCAAATTTTTACACTTGTGACGTCACGCTTTTTTCAAACACCACCAATGCAAAACTCTTATCTCTTGTCAAATGTCGATTGAAAAATCCTTGGCGTGATTTTCGTTTTTACATGATCTAGCCTAGGGGCGGCGTGACGCTTCCCTAGGCACTCATTAGTTCTATTTTGGACAGTTTACCTTTAGGCAAACAACTCATCACCTCATTGGGCTTCGACGTTTTCAGGCCCATTATTCGCCTATAAATATATATTGTTCATCACATATCCTCTCAACAATTTTTAGAGAGAGAAAGCTCTAACAAAATTAGTTTAGAGAGAGTAATTTATGCCAAAGAGTTTTTGTATACGAGAGTGGTTAGCTATTAGCCAGAAATTTGAAGAAAGAAGAGCTGCTGGTTTGTACGTCGCGACTGAGCCCCAGCCCCCAGAAGTTTTTATTACGGTACTTGGCCTCCCGCGGAAACTAAACTGTTATTATACCCTCGAATATCTGCTCTAAGACCTCTATCCAATCTTGTTTACCAATTTACAAGAGTGACCCCAAAATTATGGGAAAAGACAAACACTCAAAGGGATCTTTTTCGAAGAGAAAAAGGCACCATAAATACAACAAACACAAGCATTCCAAATGCTCTAAAGAATCCCCTTCGGAAATTCCTTCGACGCCATCTGCCACTCCTCAAGGAACTCTAAGGCCAGTGCCTGAAATACCCCCACGAAAACTGACAAGAGTCGATGCCGCTCGGATGACAAAACAACCTCTTGAGTCCATTTCAAAAATCAATTTTCCGAGAGTAGAGGAAAAAGGCGAAACAATTTCAGAAGAGAAAGAAACTCCAATTAGCGAGGGGAATCTAACTATTACCGCTTCTCCGATCTCTGAAGAGAAAACTACTACTGAAAATCTTCGTGAAGAAGCATCCAATTCTGTTGTTTCTCAAACTATTAAGGAAAACATTACTACTGTAGGTCTCCTCAAAAGTACATCCGAGGTTGTTGGCTCTTTAATTGGGGACAATAACTCTTCCCCAAATAAAAAGAATAAATCAAATAAAGATATCTCATTTCCCTCGAATATCAATGCCTTAGTGCGAAAGAATCTCAAAGCCGTCGAAAACATGAATTTATTGGTTTTACATAAAATCCAATACAAATACTTCAATCCATCCAAGAGGAATTGTTAAGACTTCGATGGGGAATTCCTTCATCAATCTCCATTTGCTTCCCCACCATCGGAGAAACTCAGCTATCAGTTAAGGATAATGAACTGCTAGTATACACTGAGATAATGAATTTGGGACTCCATTATCCGTTGGACCCTTTCTTTGTAGAATACTTTTACAAGATTGACCTATGTCCTACCGAGGCCGGTCCTAATATGTGGATCACCCTTATGGCCTGCATCATGGCCTCCAGGATTTCAGTGATCCCTTTTTTATTAAAGGGATTGATTAGCCTTTCTGGTTTGCCAAAAAATCCATATTTCTCATTCTACTCTCTTACCTTCAGACGTGATCTAAAGGTTAGTTAAAAATCTGCTTGAATGGGATAAAAATGGAAACAACGCTTCCTCTTTTTCTCGAGGCTTTGATCTGAGGCCACTACTAGTAACCCTCATAAACTTTCACTTATATGGACAAACAAATGTATTACGTTCTTTACATTTTACTTTAAAACTTTACTTCGTTTTTCTTTACTAGTTCTTATACTTCTTTTACATATAAACAACAATGAGTGGCATATCCAATCCTTAACGCTAACTTCCTCTTTCGCGCAAAAGACGTTTTTCCGAATTGGGTCTGTGGGCCAATACTACTTGGCTCAATAAATTTTGACTTTGTTTTACCCTAACGAATCTCGCTAAAAGCCGACTATGGAGGTTTAATCCATCAGAAAGGCTATTATTAGGAGAACTCATGCCCCCTCGCAACAAAACGTTTTATACAGACTAGATGAGAAATACGTAATCTTTTTTCTTCTAACAAGAGACATATATCCCTTCATAAATAGAAGAAGCTTATGAGAAAGCACAAAACGAAACGGGTACAGTTAAGAGCTCAAAAGCGGGGAATGTTGATAAACTCAGAAAGTTTTCTAGCCTCTCGAAAAAGAAGCTTCTTATTCCGATTTCTCCTAAGAAGAAGTGACAAAGAAAATTGAAGATTATCTCCGAAGATAGCATAGAAGCTTCTGGTGATATTGGCTCCCCGAAAACCAAAAAGAATGATCAAGTCAATAGTTTACCAGAAAAAGTGACCCTTGGGCCTGAAACTAATCAACTTCCACTGGCTGACATGAATTCTCAAGAGCTTCAAGAAAATATTCAACCAGCTAACCCCTACCCACTGAATACTTTTGAAGAGGGCTCCTCATCCAGCTCATTTGAAATTCCTTTGGAAGATGAGTACTCTCTTCGTCTTCGGAGACTTCTCCATTCCTCTGTCTCTATTCGAAAGCAGATGCAGTATCTCAAGGATCGTAAGAGACATTACAAATTTAAACTCTTCAAGGTTAAATTAGAACTCAAAGATCTTAAACAACAACATTCAACCCTTGAACAGCAAACTGATGCGATCTTTAAAAAACTTGTTGCATTTGAACATTATGTCTTGCTCCTTGGAAAATGTTGTCAAGAAGAAAATGTTCTTTACACAAAACAGTACGACGCTAAACAGAGGCTCATTGCAACTTACAAGGAATTAAACATCTTAGCCACAGATAATTAAGTGCTTTAAATATTTTGAAAGAGTCGTAAAAGAGAAACAACTCATTTTACCCAATGTTGAAAAAGAGAAATACAACACTATGGAAAGCTATGTTGCAAAGTGTGTTGACAAATTAAATTCGAGGGCTGCAACTGTTAGGTGTGCACTGATTCAAGAAATTCATGAACACCATCCTGATCTTAACTTGAGAAGTTTTTGGGGACATATCCCTGTCAAATTTTGTCCTCCTAGGATATCACTGAGTGAAAGTGAAAGAGAAGAAGCAGAATCTGAAGATAGTGATTCTTCTGAATCTTAAGATTAAAGAAAATCATAAAATTCCTCTTAAATCTCGAGGCATTTTTTTGTAGAAGTCCTCTTGAAGTTCGAGACATATTTTGTAAAAGTCTTCTTGAACTTCTAGGCAGTTTTGTAAAAGTTTCTTAATTCATGTAATGCCATCTTTTGCTTATGCTTTCACAATGCTTTGAATACTGCAGACCAACTTTGTTGAAAGCCTTATAGGTCCAAAATTTTAATAGTTGAAACCCAACTTTCATTAGAAAATTTAATAGTTGTAGACCAACTTTTGTTGGAAGACCTCTTAGGCCCAAAATTTAATAGTTGTAGACCAACTTTCGTTGGAAGACCTTCTAGGTCCAACATTCGAATTCTAAAGGAAAAAACTTATATATATATATATATATATAAATTGGCTAAAACGACACCTCGTCAAAACCTTCTTGTGCCTATTAGGGTAGGAAAGAGTGTGCTACCGATGTTTTACAAAAAGTAATATATATTTTTACGCTAACTCTAAATACAATTTAAGATGCTCTATATTCCAATGATGTTTGAGCTTTCTTCCTTCCTTTTCCTTTATCCGATATGTTCTCGGCTTCACTTTTTCTGTTATCTCATATGGGCCATCGAGAATATTGTTGTATCCCTCGAGAATTACAAAAGTTCTTTAAATATTTGTTGTTGAATTGAGGCCCATTATCTGTAGTGATTTTCATTGGGACCCCAAAATGACAACAAATATTCGAAGTAATAAATCTGATGACATCTTTGGCTTTTGTCCATGCTAATGGTTCTTCCTCCACCCATTTAGAAAAGTAATCTATTGCCATGATTATTATCTGCCGCCCCCTGAAAGCCATTGGAAAAGGACCCACAATATTAATACCTCATTGGTCAAACGACAATGCCTCTGATATACTTTTGAAGGGAACTCTTGGCTTATGAATTATAGTAGCAAACCTTTGACATGTATCAAATTTTTTAACCAACTCTTTTGCATCAGACGATATCATAGGCCAGTAATATCCTGCTAAAAATATTCTTCTGATTAATGATTTATACCCACGATGTGCAGACCCTTCTCCATTATGAAGTGTTGATAATATTATTTGTGATTTATTTTTATCCAAACAATGGAGAAAATGTCTACTACAAGATTTATTATACAAGACGCCCCAAAGTATAATATACCCATGAGATTTGAAACACACCTTTTCAGAGAATGATGAGTTACCTTATCAGATAATGACTTGTCAACTGGTAACTCATCATTCTCTAAAAACTTGATTATGTCTTGCTTCCAATCTTCATTTTCACAAATGGATACTTAAATGTATTCATCAACAATCCCAATTATCTGGTTTGAATTTTTAATAACTGGTGGAATTTCCAACGTAATAATCCACTGGTATTTCTCAGAATATGAAACAATTGCCAAAAAATCTGCCACATAATTTTCTTCGCTTCGAACATGTTCGTAGCTTATTTTTTCGAAGCTTAAAGATAGGTCTTTTAGCACTTTCAAGTACTTTACTAGATGATCCTTTTGAGCCTCGAATTGTCCAGATGCATGATTAATGAAGAGCTGTGAATCACTGATTAACTTAACTCTTTTAGCCCCACAAGTTTGTGAAAATCTTAACCCTGCTAAAGTTGCTTCATATTATGCTTCATTATATGTTGTTTTGAACCCAAATCGAATGGTCTGAAACATTGCTATTACTTCTGGAGAAACCAATTGTATCCCAGCCCCATTTCCAGATATGCTCGAACCTCCATCTGTTTGAATTATCCATTCGGCCTCGAAATTATCCTTATCAACATCCATATCCGACAGCTCAGAATGAAACTCCACTAAAAAATATGCCATGGCTTGAGCTTTAATTGCATTTCTTGGTTCGAACTCAATATCAAAATCCCCTAACTCAACCGACCATTTAGTTATTCTCCTCGAGATATCAGGTCTTTGAAACATAGTTTTTAATATAAAATATGTTTGTACCGGAATAGAGTGAGCTTGGAAATATGGCCTCATTTTTCGAGCAACAATTACTAACGCAAGAGCCAAATTTTCCAACTTCAAATATCATTTTTCTGCATCCAATAAATGTTTACTAATGTAATACACTGGCTTTGGAACATTATCTTCTTCTCGAACTAGCACAACACTTACAACATAATCTGAGACAGCTACGTAAACAAATAATCTCTCTCCTAGAAAAGTTTTAGTAAGACTTTCCGGTGAAGAAAGGTACTATTTAGTCCGGTGGAAGGCCTCCGAACATTCTTTTGTCCAATTGAAACAATTTGCATGTCTTAATACTTGGAAAAAAAGAGCGCATTTGTCCGAAGAGCGAGATATAAATATGTTCACTGCTGCCAATCTTCCCGTTAATATTTGAGCTTCCTTAATATTCTAAGGAGGAGTCATAGATGTAAGGGATTTTAACTATACTGGATCAGCTTCAATCCCTTTCTCGCTTACTATATATTTGGGGAACTTTCTTGATCGGACTCTAAATATGCACTTCTCTGGGTTTAATTTTAAATTCACCATTTTCAAGTTAATAAAAGTTTCCTCTAAATTACCAAAATTATTTTCATCCTTTGAACTTTTAACCAACATATCTTCAATATATACTTTAACGTTGCTCCCAATTTGCCACTCGAAGGTTTTGTTCACTAGACGCTGATAAGTTTCCCTTTCATTTTTCAACAGAAACGACATTACTTTATAACAGCGCAAACCCCTTCCAGTGATAAACGAAGTGTTCTCCTCATCTCTTGGATTCATCTTGATCTGATTATACCCTGCATAAGCATCCATAAAAAAAAAAAACCGGTTTCCTGATGTTAATTCTACCAGTTGATCAATCCGTGGGATTGTAAAAGGATCGTTTGGGAAAGATCTATTCAAATCTGTGACATCTATACACATTTTCCATTTGTCGTTCTTTTTTTACCAAAACCGGATTTGCAGCCCACAAAGTATAACGAGACTCTCAAATATGTCCAATTCTAATTAAACGTTGTACTTCTGCTATTATCGCCTCAGATTTCTCATGGGAGAAAGGTCTTATTTTATGAATTATTGGTCTTACATTGTTCTTGATTAGCAACTTATGACAAATAACTTCTGAAGGAACATTAGTTACGTTTTCAGAACACCAAGCAAACATTGGTCTTAATAGAATGCATCTTTGACAACCACAACCTCACAAAAATAGCAGTGTAAGATGTAGGTGCATCTACGACGATAAATAAAATTTCAATCTCTTTTCTGAAAGGTCCCCAACCTAACTCAACCATACTTTCAAATTCTCTAACCACTTCAGCAGTCACCCCATAAACCCCACAATAGTTCTATCAGATCTTCGGATAACAGGAAGATCAACAATTTTATTATAAGTGCTCATAAACAAAATGTTGGCAGAACTTCCTATATCAATTAGAACCCTTTGCACATGATCACCAGCTATACCTGCTGCAATTACTACTGTATTTTCATGCGGGCCTGTCATATTTCTCATATCATCATCCTCAAAACAGATTATTGGGAAGGGAACTCGATACTGATGTGCTGAGGCACCCACTTCTAACTAAGTAGTCATACTAACTATATGCCTTTTCCAGGAACTGTTCGAATTTGCTGCAATAGTATCACCCCCAAAAATTGCTAAAGATTCAAAATAAGCACATAAATCACTAACCTTTTTTTCTTGGGATGATTTCTTCTACTAGACTAATACTATTTCTTCCCTTTTTGGATCTAAGTACTCTGTCGCAATGTCAAAAGAGTAAATCTCCTTAGAAATGACCAACGTAGTTTCTTCTTCCTTTGATTTTTCTTTGACCGTCAGATTTTTGTGAGAATTCTTCTTTACAAAATCTTTCAATTTTCCATTGTTCAATTAACGCCTGAATTTATTTATTCAAAACAATACACTTTTTTTGTGTCATGGAGAACATCCTCATGATACTTGCAAAACCTATTGTTTCTATTTTCACTCGGAGTTTGAATTTGGAAAGGTTTTCGAAATTGTACATGACCACGAGCTTTATCAAATATAGTAGCCACACACTCAGTCGGGTCTGCAAAATACTCTGGTCCGATCCACTTGTTACATATTGGCCTAGCCACTTGATGTGTACTATACGGTTGCTGATTTACCCTGGGCCTCGGAGGATATTGGTTCGTTGCTTTTGGTTGCACATTAATTCGAAGAGGTTGAGTAGTAGCACGAGATTTTTTAAACTGATTATGCTCTAATTAATCACTAGATCCTATTTTTTATGCTTGTGTTTCTTCTACTAATATTCTTTTTTTGACTTGATCAAGAAGAGCCCCAATGTCATTGCATGACTTTCAGCCATAATGTCTTTATTCGGAAGAGAAACCCCATTTGATACGCTGTTAAAGCCACAAAAGCTTTAAAATACTCAATATTAGTTTTTGCCTTAACAAAACGATTGATATAATTTTTCGGATTTTCCCCAACCTTTTGTCTGCAATATATTTTGATGTCTCTATTAACATGAAATTTCTTGCTCCGCACAAAATGTTGTTGGAAATAATTCCACAACATATAATTTTTTTAATATAACCCTGCCGCAGTCGATTATACAATTTTGAAGCAACTCCTTTAAAATTTTGAGAGAAAGCCCTACACAACAACTTATCATTATCATGAAAATTAATCATGAAAATTTTAAATTGTTCAATATGATTGTTAGGATATTTCGTCCCATCTAATTTTTCCAGCTTAGAAATGACAAAGGAGAAGACCTCCAATTATGACCTGCTCTATAAACATTAGCTCTTGGGCCCTCGTGAGCAATCACATAAAGACCTTCCTCGGAAGGAACTGTGTATTGTTAACTTACACGATATTTGAAATTTTGACTTCTTGATTGATTTTGAACATTCAAGATGTGTATCTTTCTTAATATGATCCCCAAAAGCCTGATATTTCCCTTTCAAATCTTTAGTACGATGTTTTGATCAATGCTCTTTTTTATGCCTTTTCGAATATTTATTTCTGATATCATTCTTTCTACGATACTCTCTTTTTGAAGAAGACTCACTGGAGTCATAGAGTGAATAATCACTTGACTCAAATGATTCATACATGTACCTTGTTTTTTACTTTTTCCTCAGAGAATCGCGATGATGCCTCTGATACTTGTCATTCTTACTGATCCGATGATAGTAATCTGGTTCATCTTTCTCAGTCTCAATTTATATTCGTACTTCAGACAGAATTTTCTTAGAAGCAATCGTTGCGTCTCTTTCAGAATTTAACTTTTTGATTTCTTCGAATAACTCATTCCGCTGAGCAATCAACATAGATTCCTCTAAAATTTCACCAGCGTGCTGATCATCATGTTGTTGATCGATTTCCATATTATTTTCTACAGAGTTTTCTTCAAACTCTTTTTCAATTACCAAGTCATTATTCATGTCTAAATCTCCTCGGATTTCCATCATTTTTTCTTTCAAAATTTCAGATAGGTTTTGGAAGACGATTCCAGGTACCAAATCGTTTCCCACAGCGACGTCAATGATCGTTACATAAATCTTTGGAGGAGCTTTTAGAGTAAAATAATGTTTAGAGAACTAAATGTGTTATTCAGATTACTTAGTCAATATTTTTGATAGATAAATCATATTTTTAGAGAGAGAAAGTAAAAATCATAATTTTTCAATCATTAATCATTTTCCTTTTCAAGAATAGGGTGGTTCTTTTATTGTACAAATAGTAAGTCCCGCAAGTCTAACATTTTACTGATTGTGGTCTTATCCTTAAGTCTATTTTTTGTTATAAGTTGGCCATTTTCCATTACGTAATCATCAATATCTCCTAAGAAACTTTCTTTGTTAATAAAATACCCCTAATATTTCTTACATCTTTAATCTTCCCTTATAAATACTAAGCATGTATTGGGTCACCAGTGAGGTGGAGAAGATGCATGGATCGAACCATAGAGGTATTCTCCACTGCGAACAACTGCCTCCAACAATTGTTTAAACATTTTAATAACAATATGTCTAAAGTGAAGGATTTTACTTCGGACCCACAAAGGAGAAGTGCCATAGTTTATATTCCATAAGTTATCGTTTAATTTATTTTTAAGATTTTAATCAATTAGACTCCTACGTACGAGAGGTGTTTGAATGTCCAAAACCAAATTCTATAGGTAAACTTAGTGAGAACAATACATTACTAATTAAAAGAGAGACGTCATGTGATAAAAAAAACGTCAAAGTATTTAACTAAAAGAGTACTAACTTCATAAATTAGGATATGAACCAAATAATTCTAGAGGACGGTTGCGACACCAAAGATGAAGACTTGATTCTTTCTGGACTTGACTTAAACTCCTGATATAAATAAATATGTTTAACCTTTCTTTAATAAACTTAAGAAACTGAACGTCACCTCGACAGAAGATCATAAAATCAACATTTCTTTAAGTTTATGACATTTGTAGTGGAAATTGAAGTTCCTGTCATAATTCGTTTCCTTGAGAATACTAGATATGACTTATATAACTACGATAAAAAATTGAAGTTCCTGTCATAATTTGTTGGAGTCCCTTCTTACCATGATATTAAAATCTAGGAAGGGGTAGAAACATTTAACAATCCAAAGAATCTTTCATGAACTTTATGGTAACAAGGATTTCTAAAATAAGGTGTCATCGAACATTGCCAAATATTTCTATTAGGTCTATTTTTAGAGAAATATTCATCCCCATACAATTTGTTTAATAAAACCTAACAAATTCTTAAGAACGAATAATTTTGTAAGAGATGTTATGCCCCTAAATTAAAGTAGATTATATTTAATCGATAAGGTTAGGAAATGAATTATTGATTTTGGTATCCAAAATCTTATAAATAACTTTGTAAGTAATGTTTAACCAAACAATAAGTCTGAATCCCAAGTGGAGGACGAAGTATCTAATTTTTGGATGAGAGAAATCGAGGTTTCCTTTAGGAATGGTCCAAGCCATCAGAGTTGAAAAAAATCCGGACCTCTTTACACAGGTCAAATCCCAAGATATTCGAGGAGGGTTTGAAAAATCTTGCTATAATGTGTTGTTTATCTCTTCATTAGTATCCGAATGATTTTTTTTAATCCATATCCCTACAACATACCGTATGAGAAATTAGGGAGGATACCGCAAAGAAGTATTGGAGCCAAGAAGATTAGTGAAATAATATAGGAAACATTTGCCACACTCAAGAGACAGTTAGTGTGGAATTCTTGATTATTGTTGATATGAATAATTTATTACACAAGATACAAGTTTTAAGACTATTGTGAAAATATTTCATGTGCTGGTCTCCAAGCTTAAGCCAAATATCTTTTGGGGTTTTTTTTAAGAACGAATCCACAATCTTATTAAGAAAAATGAATGTCGAAGATGTTTTAATTTATACAAAATCGAGGAAGGATTGAGAAGATCAAGAGTCAGTCAGGATTGGGTATAAAAATGTTATATTATGTGTTTGACACATAAATACTGATTTAACTGAACGCCTCATAATTCCGATTATGGAGGATTTTTTGGAGCAAAGTATAAAGAAAACAATATTAATAACAATGGCAATCAGCGAAAAAATTTCGGTTGGTAGTGACGATGTTGTTGTAATTGTGATAAATATGTCACATATTGAAAAAACCTGAATGATTTTTTAACACGATGATGTAAGATAACTAGGCTGAGAATGAAAAGGTTATGGTTTATGGTGCGGGGTGACCGAAGTGAGCAAATGATATAGGAAAATAATTGTGCACTCATTGTTAACTAAAATATAATCAATTTTGGAAGCGACTAGATTATCATTAAGTTGTTTGTTTGGTCAAGGGAATGAATAACCTGAAGCACATAAATCATCGATTTTGCATTGATAAAAACAAAAAAAGATTTTCAATGATTGTAGAATCCCGTATGATCCTCCAGTTTACGGATTACATTAAACTTTTCATGGCAACTCATGAGATATTCAATTTTGATAGAAAACAAAGATCTAATCCAACCAAAACAAGATTTGATTAAGAGTATTGTTTAAAAGGTAAATGATATATAACTAGAAAATAGCAAGAGACTTAATACAATTTGCATTACAATATATAAACTAAAGAAGAAAATCATAGGATATTGGATTTTTAGTATATTAAAAAATTGGTTATTAATCTGATAATATAATCTATTACTCACACTAAAATTTTATATATTTTTAAAACAAATATTATTAAATATAAGTTTGTCAATATCCTTTTATTGATAATTGTTATATATATATATATATATATATATATATATATATATATATATATATATATTTTCTAAGTAATTAGTTTATTATATTTTTAATGAAACTAGTTTAAGTTTTTGAAATATCAATTTATTAGTCCATATTTTATTTAAAGATTAATTTATATTGTCCATGACAGTTTTAACTAAAATTGTACTATATTTAATTTTAAAAATATATTTAAGTTTTTGGAAAACATATCAAAATTAACACTTTTTAATTGATCTTTTAGAATACCAAATTTATGATACCATTTTTATAAAATTTTGAATATTTTATCTTGCATCTGAAATTATAAAACAAACAAAACAATATATGATTATATATAGTTGAATAAATAAAACAAATCACCTTTATAATTATTTATCAAGATCAATGTACAATATTCGAATATATTTAATCCCAAAACTAAATCGTGTATTTGGTAGCTCCAATTTGAACCGTCTAAAAATATATTGTATGAATTTTATATATTTTAAAATCATAAAATATAACAAATATAAATTTATTAAAATATTAATGAAATTATAATTATATTTCTAATAAATATAAAAAATAAAATAAATAAACACTCAATTTTAAATTAATAACTAAGATTAATTAAAAAATTATTTAATTCAATTTTTTTTAATTATAAGATGAATTTGTTGGCATTTATAGATCTTCTCATGTTCAATGATATATTTGACACTTGTTGATAAAAACCAAATTACTAAGAAACAAATACATAAACTAGATGAACTCTAAAATGTAAAATAAGATCTAATTTTGATATCAACAATATTCCAAACCCTCTTAGAGCCATTATCCTCCAAAAGACTTTAAAGATAAGGTAGCTAAATACTAATGAATGATGTGTGATTATTACTCATTTTTATTGATCAATTGTTTTTTTACACGAATGGGACCATTCAATTGCTAACATGGAACTAGCAAATATATCAAAAGAATGACCATCAATTCACTCATGGAGATAGAAGATAGTCTTAATGGCCCATAGCAACAACCCAAGAAGACCAAACTAGAAATTTAATGAAATTCGCTCACATTCATTCTTCAATAACATTTTTTATCAAGAAGTAACTGAAACTACGTTTGTAATTATATTAATTTCATTAGTATGTTGTCAACAATTCTCCATTCAGTTTTAATAAAGTTATTTTTATTGGAAAAAAAACAGATACATAAACTAACGAGAGTTTGACAAATAAATAAAAAATAATTATAAAAATCATGTAAATACCGATTCAAATTTGGATTATGTAAAATATTGATTCGAAATTTGGTTACTAAATCTATTCATAAAATTGTAATACCAATTTTTGAATAAACAATTAATGATATTATGATTCCCACTCGTAACAACAAAAATTTATAATATAAGTACAATTTAAGTTAACATCATAATTGTGCCTCACATTGTTTTTAATGTTTTACTTATCGTTCCGATTTTAGTTTTTTATATTTTTATTACCTAACACAAAAATATCAATTCTATTGGTGACCCTCTTATTCGGTAATTTCTTTTGTTCCGCATTTAAAAATTAAATCAAAATTCAAAATAAATTATTATTTAATAATTTTAGTTAGAGTTATGTGAGTACCTCAATAGGAATTATATTATCTTTTAGATTATATATATATATATATATATAATTTTAGTTGTTTTAATTTAAATGTTATTTGTTCTAAATTATTTAACTATGTTAATTTACACACAAATGTTAACCAAATTTTACGTGAATATTGTTAAAAAGAAGTAATTTTATATAAAGACAGTCTACCAAAACTAAATTCGAATATTGTCAAATACTATTTATCTATTACAACATAGTGTTTGAGAAAGTACTGATAACTACAAGGTTTTAGATTTAAATAACGATAACCACACAAACTTTTTATAAATACTAATACACCCTCAACCATCAATTTATCTCTTTTGTTTTTTTAAATGCCATATATTTTTAGGCATAGCTCAAACAATAATAAACAAAAAATACCATTGTTTTTTGTTAAAACAAACAAAACTAGATCTATGCAAGATGTTTTTTGAATTTGTTTTACTATATTTGATTGTCAAAATAAAAGTAATCGAGTTGCGAAATTAGTCTGTAAAAAAATTGTGTTGTAATAGCGTAATCAAGAGTAATTTTTTCGTGTAAAGATAATTGATTTTAGTTGCAGAATTAAGTACATATGAGTTGTATAAGTAGGAAGAAAAGAATTGCATAAATTAATTTTGGTTGCGAAAAATAAATTGTGTACCATTTTTTTAAATGTCATATATTTCAAACCATAACTAAATAAAACCAAAATATACCATTGGTTTTATTTTTAAAATGAACAAAACTATATCCATTATATATATTTGATTACTTTTACTGCATTTGGTTGCAAAAATAAAAGTAATTGGGTTGTGAATGATGTTTGGATATAGAAATTGTAAGTAATAGTAATTTGGTTTTTAAAATAAGAAAAAAATAGAAAGATTTTCTAAAAATGTCACTATTATTAGTGGTGAGAGTTATACTTTTTGTTTGCCCAAAGTGCACGAGTCGAGTCTCACTTTAACTGATTCTTAAAGGATTATGCAAAAAAACCTACAATGAAATACAAACCTTATAATAGTAGTGGTGAGAGTTATACTTTTTTTTTACTTTAGACTTTTGGTAGTTTTTCTGGGTGAGAAAATGATATTGCAATTTGCAAGTAATGTTATGTTTTTATTTGTCAACACTAAATATGTTCAATTGTTTTCGGTTTATATTTTATGAGATAGTCAAGGAGAAACTGTGATATTGTATGTTGTTTTATTTAAAAATATATGTTTTTATAGACATTAGACGAAATATCATAATATATCAAGCACATGTAATATTTTATATGTACATCTCAACAATTGGCAACCTAATCATCTCAAGTTTCCGCATAAAGATCTTAAAAAACCGATAGAACAATTTTGAACGATGCAAATAATGTATTTGTAGATAAAGCATATGATACTAAGAAGGAAAAGGCAAGCATGATTGATGTATTATCATTCGTATAATGTAAAGTATTTGATTAAACTATTCTTAATTTTCTTGTTCTTATAAAAAATAAGACTTTCGATTGGTGATTCAAGTGCAAGATATCATACGGTAGGCATGGATGAGTTCTTTGTCGTCATCTGTATTGATGTTGTTGATGAAGTGTCCGAGTCAAAATTCTCTGTTAAGATAAATAGATATTGATGAGGACATCCTAATAAATATGACCGAAGAACAACATAATTTTTTGAAAGTACCAATGATGAATTTTGTCCTATAACATGTTCAAGAGAAAGAGAATTTCGTAGAGATTTCAACAAGGTCGTGAAGAACCTTAAAATCCAAATAGAGAATGAGCCAACTTACAGTTTAGCTACTCCCCAAGAAATACATCTAATTGAAGTAACGAATGTGAGAAATTTATTCACCACAACAACAATTCAAGATAATAGTTGCTAAGTACTAAATGACACATATTACTTTAAATCATTTTAGCAATATCATCCATTTCATCAAGACCGAGATGATGAGATCTTTTACATGATATTGAAGTGACAAAATGTAAAAGTCAAGCCCCCAATGGGGTAACCGAGTTTGTTGAGTATGGCATGCTTGTGACCAAAGGTCATGAGTTCGAGTCCCTCTACATACACTTTCTCGGCTGAGCCTGTCACCTTGTGTGGTTTATCTTCTGGCGTTGGTTTGCAGGCTATCGCGTCAGACTGAGGTTTTACCCTGTGCGCACTCATTGCACTCTGAGTAGCGGCTGCGAGTTCCCTCCGAAATAATAGAAAAAATAAATAAAAGTCAATGAGAGTTATTTCATGTTTATTTTTAAAAAGTTACTTTTAAGTATTTAAACTCATTTAATTATATTTTAAGAGAGTCAAAAAAGCTATTTTGTATTTATTGTCCAAAATATACTTTCAAAGTATTTAAACTTATGTAATTATATTTAAACAAAGTCAAGGAGAATTATTTCATATTAATATCTCAGAGTTACTTTTTGAGTCTTTAAACTCATTTAATTATCTTTTAAGAGAATCAAAGAGAATCATTTCATTTTTATTACCGGTCTTTCTTTATATGGCTATAAATAAGCCATAAGTCTCTGTATTGTTCAGACTGAATTAAGTAATATATATATATATATATATAAAATATTTCTACTCAAACCATTTTCTCGAGACAAATCTATCTCTATACTATTCCTGTGAGAAAGAAGTTTAGTTATGTTTATCAAAATCTTTACCATCCCCTTTGTGGCGCAACTTGATCAATCATCTATTTTTCATCACTTTCTATTATGATTTTATTTGTGAGTTTTCTCTTAACAACATGGAATCAAATCAATTATGTGCCTACATATTATGGTATCAGATTTGAAATGTCCCTTATCAAGGTTGTGTCATCCTTACATATAATAGTATCGTAGGAGTTTTCCAGTTTTTTGCATTGTCGCAACGTCGTACTACAACTACTAGCTCGTTATCTTTTCCGGTTTCCCTAACCCATCAACCAATTGTTGTTGCGTATAGTTGGCTTTAGTAGTAAACACATAATTATAATTGACATATAAAGCTTTCGGTATTCCGTCGGTATCCTTAACATCAGAATCCTCTCCTGATATCCTGGTGTTTACATACTTACATTGTCGGTGGAACTCCCCGTTGTTGGTGTGAAAATTACACACCACCAACATGAAACAACATCTACTGTGTATCAATAAAATACAACCGGTGTAGTTTATGCTGCCAGTGTAATTTACATTGTCAACAACCGAAAGATGCTAACCCAAATTCAAGTTTAATTGAAGTCACCTCCCGTGTAAAGAAAGTACACTGCGAGTGTGAAGAATTTACACCGTAAACGACTAAATATTAAAAATTCTACCCTAAATTGAAGTTGCTGGCAACGAAATAATGGTACGCCGCCGACACAACCAACGACTTCAAAACTTAAATTTTTAGGCTTTTGGTAGTCGCTGCGAACGTGTTTAAGGACCACCAGCAACACAAGTCCACATCACCGGTGTTATGCACGATGGAAATTTCCAAATCGAGGAACTCCAAAGGAGATATATTAACTTAAATCTATTTATACTTTAAACAATAACAATAGATGACCTTATTTCTAGTTTCAAATTCATTGATAAGTTTCAAACCTTCCATTTGTTTGGTTTTTTTTGTTAGGGTATAAGAAAGAAGGTGACTGTAAGGAAAATATGAAGTTTTTTCCCCAACATTTCTTTTGAATTTTTGTTAAAAACCTTGTCGATTTTGTGTTTGAATGATGGTAGAGCTAAGTTCTCCTAATTTTTTAAAAATCAATATTTTTTTGTTTTGGTCGAAGGGGCAATATTTAAAGTAGTAGTTTAGCAAAACCCTTAATTTTATCTTTTTATTACTATATAAATAATTAAAAATACTCTTACCCAATCATTTTGATATTATAGTTTAAACTAAAATTTACCACTTCTCCTTATTAAATATTTCACGTTAATTTAATTGTGATTTTTTTGGAAATTTTTTAATTCTTAAAAAATAATATAGTTGTTGATGGAAAAAATTAAGTCTTTTAAAATAAAATAAAAAATCGTTGATACAAAAATGTTAAAAAAATATATTATTTTTAAGATTGAATATATATATTTTTCTAAATAAAATATAAATATCTCAAATCAAATAAAAAATTCACTCTCCCATTAATAATCTTTTGATTGTCTATATCATAATGTTTTTCGTTGGTTCATTTAATGTCTATATATTTATAATAAAATTTTACAATTATATGATCTAACATAGTTATTTCTAATATACAAATTCCAATATATGTTCGCATCAAAGAACATCATATCAACTTGTTATTAGTGATTTTTTTTCAACTTAAAATTATTAGAAAATATTGCACGTACTTAAAGAGTTTTCCATCAAAATTTTAAGGTTAACAAAAAATATGAACAAACAAAAAAATATGAACAAAATAAGAAGTGAGCATGGTTTTAAAGAGAAAAAATTAAAGAAAAAATCTCGCACTAATCTCTAAAAAATATAGGTGATTATGATTCAAATATAGGGGCTAGAAAATATTTTTGATCCTTCATGTTTGGTCAAAGTTTCAATATGGTCCTCAATGCTCACGTTTTTTATTTAACGAGTATCTTGTGTTTCATGTTTGGCTAAGATAATTCGGCCATACTATATCTCTACAAAGATGCAATGACATATTTACAAAAGCACTCGGGAAAGATCAATTTTATTTTTTGTGTAGCAAGCTGGGAGTCCTTGATTTACACTCTCCAACTTGAGGGGGAGTATTAAATTAAATTTGTATTTATTATAAAGTAATTGTAGACATTAAGATAGATTGATTGTTAGACTAATTACAATCATATATTTAGGTCTTACCGTATTAATTATGGTCCATTAAGATAATGGTCTAACTGTATTGGTTATGGTCATAATTAGTCATAATCAGTTATAGATGTAGTCGATGTATATATAGCTTCTTACCATAGCACTTTGTAATTCATTCAAACAAGAGAATAATATTATATTTTATTAAGTCTCTTTTCATTTCTTTATTTTTATCATGGTATCAGAGTAAAATTCATAATTTTCTTTATTTTATCATTCTTTAAAAAAAACACAATTTAAAAAATAAATCACATTTTTTTTATAAAAAAAATCACCATGGCCGATGATTATTTCCCATCGGAAATCCATAACAGTATCTCAAAGATTTTCAAGAGTAATAGCATCGTTCAAGGATTTACCGCCGAACAAATACAGCAATTAGCACAAGCAATCAATACACTAGATCACGATAATTCTGGTAATGTTGATGCATATGTGTCTGCAACAGGTTTGATTTCATCTACTATTGTGTCTGTTAATTCTAGTAGTACAAGTCCTGGGATTTTGGATACTGGCACCACAGATCATATTGTCTCTCACATATCACTCTTAAACGATCCCAAACCTTCCACTATTACTAATGTTAAATTATTAAATGGTGCAGCACCGCAAATCACTAATACTGGCACAATTATTTTTAATTCAAAATTAACTCTTACAAATGTCTTGTGTGTACCCTCATTTAATTTAAATATAATTTCAGCGAGCAAACTGACCAAAGAACATAATTGTTGCATCATTTTCTTTCGTGACTATTGTATTTTGCAGGACTTGGTTTCGGGGAAGATGATTGGATCAGGTAGACAACATGGTGGTCTATACTATATGCATCCATCAACAAATAATTCGACTATATGTACGGTTTCTCAGTCATCTGACCTATGGCACTTACGCCTAGGCCATCCTTCTTTGTCTCGTTTTAAGTTACTTTCACATTTAATTCCAGGTATTCACAAGGAGTTAGGAAATAATTGCACAATTTGCCCACAAGCAAAACAAACACGCTTACCTTTTCCAAAAAGCTCAATAAATACAAAATTTCCTTTCTCTTTATTACATTGTGACGCTTACCTTTTCCAAAAAGCTCAATAAATACAAAATTTCCTTTCTCTTTATTACATTGTGACGTCTGGGGTCCTCACAAAGTTCCTTCATATACAGGTTCACGTTATTTTCTTACAATTGTTGACAATTTTACTTGATGCACATGGACATTTCTTATGCACCATAAATCAGAAACACAATCTTTATTAACTTGTTTTGTGCAATTCGTCAAAACCCAATTTCAAAAGGATGTTCAAACAATACGAGTGGATAATGGTACTGAATTTCTTCCTCTTCGTATTTTTTTTCAAAACAAATGCATTGAACTTCAAAATTCTTGTGTTTATACCCCACAACAAAACGGAGTTGTCGAACGAAAACATAGACATATTTTAAATTTTGCTCGTTCTCTCATGTTTCAATCAAATGTACCACTTAAATTTTGGGGGGATTGTATTTTAACAGCTGTTTATTTAATCAATTCAATCGCATTCCTACTCCTTAACTATCAAATAAGTCCCCAGCCGAGGTCTTATATAATCGGTCTCTCTCACTCACGCACTTACACGTTTTTGGTTGTGCATGTTATGTAACTAATATTCATTCCAAACATAAATTTGACTCTCGTGCATCCATTTGTGTTTTTTTGGGATATTCACATGGAAAAAAAGCTACAAAGTTCTTGATTTACATACTTATAAAGTTTCCATAAGTCGTGATGTCCACTTTAAGGAAAATATATTTCCCTTCCATCCCGCTTCCAATTTTCCTTTTCCAAACCAATCATCATCGCCATCTTTCAATCAAACACCTAACTCATCAGTTACAGTTCCCAATCCTACATCTTTTGACTCAGAGCCTCATCCATTATATCTTTCATCTCCATCCAATCCCAAAAATCTCACACCTTCAACCTCTAAATCTCCTACATCTACAGAATCAGCTATGAATTCAGCACCCTCACTAATCACTCCGTCATCACCTTCCGCTCCACCAACACCTTCTACTCCACCAACACCTTCTACTCCACCAACACCTTTTACTCCACCAACATCTTCAACTACCTCACCTCCCTCAACCATACCTCATTCTACTACCGTTCTTAATGATATCTCGGTTCGTCGTTCCACCCGCCATATTCAACCTCCTAGGCACCAAGACTACGACATGTCTACCGAGATCAATCAATCTTCAACGCAATCGAGTTCTCGTCAATCTACAAGGTATCCTCTCTCCTCTCACATTTCAAATTTACGATTTTCCCCCAACCATCGTGCTTTCCTAGCTTTGTTAACATCACAAAAAGAGCCTTCATCCTTTGAACATGCTAATTGTGATCCACTCTGGCGCCAAGCCATGTCCACTGAACTTCAGGCTCTAGAGCATAACAACACTTGGCAGATGGTTCCTCTTCCTCCAGGGCCGTTGGGTTTATAAGATCAAATACAAATCTGATGGAACTATTGAGCGATATAAAGCCCGTTTGGTGGCTAAAGGTTACACCCAAGTTGAAGGTATTGACTATCAGGAGACTTTTTCTCCAACTGCTGAACTTACGACCCTTCGATGTTTGTTGACTATTGCAGCCTTCAAAAATTGGTATACTGATCAACTTGATGTTCACAATGCCTTTCTTCATGGAAATCTAGATGAAGAGGTATATATGTCTCCACCTCCTGGTCTCCGCCGACAGGGGGAGAATTTGGTATGTCGGCTTCGGAAGTCTATTTACGGTTTAAAACAAGCATCTCGAAATTGGTTCTCCACTTTCTCAGCTACTGTCAAAACTGCAAGTTACATACAATCAAAAGCAGATTACTCACTTTTTACTAAATCTCAAGGTAACAAGTTCACTGCTATTCTAATCTATGTTGATGATGTTCTATTGACTGGGAATGATTTACATGAAATCAAATTGTTGAAGAATCATCTACTCCAACATTTTCACATTAAAGATCTTGGCGATTTAAAGTATTTTCTATGTATTGAATTTTCTCGATCTAAAACAGGAATCTTTATGTCTCAAAGAAAATATGCATTAGATATTTTACAAGACACAGGATTATCAGGAGTAAAACCCGAAAAATTTCCAATGGAGCAGAACTTAAAATTAACCGATGAAGACGGTGAGCTACTTCATGATTCGACTAGATATCGCAGACTAGTTGGCAGGTTAATATATTTGACAGTAACCAGGCCTGATATTGTGTATTCGGTGCGTACATTGAGCCAATTTATGGGAGCACCTAGGAAGCCACACTGGGAATCATCGTTAAGAGTCCTCCGTTACATCAAGAAATCACCGGGTCAGGGTCTTTTATTTCCATCAGAAAACAATCTTACACTCACGACCTTTTGTGATTCAGATTGGGGTGGATGTCGTATGTCAAGACGTTCTATTTCTGGATATTGTGTTTTTCTTGGATCATCACTCATATCATAGAAATCAAAGAAACAAACTAATGTTTCACGATCATCAGTAGAAGCAGAGTATAGAGCAATGGCAAATACTTGTTTGGAATTAACCTGGTTGAAATACATACTTACAGATTTGAAGGTCGACTTGGATAAACCAGCATCATTGTTTTGTGATAATCAAGCAGCTTTACATATTGCTGCTAATCCAGTTTTTCATGAGCGTACTAAGCATATTGAGATTGATTGTCATATCATTCAAGAAAAAATTCAGGCTAAGATAATTCGGCCATACTATATCTCTACAAAGATGCAATTGGCAGACATATTTACAAAAGCACTCGGGAAAGATCAATTTTATTTTTTGTGTAGCAAGCTGGGAGTCCTTGATTTACACTCTCCAACTTGAGGGGGAGTATTAAATTAAATTTGTATTTATTATAAATTAATTGTAGACATTAAGATAGATTGATTGTTAGACTAATTACAATCATATATTTAGGTCTTACCGTATTAATTATGGTCCATTAAGATAATGGTCCAACTGTATTGGTTATGGTCATAATTAATCATAATCAGTTATAGATGTAGTCCATGTATATATAGCTTCTTACCATAGCACTTTGTAATTCATTCAAACAAGAGAATAATATTATATTTTATTAAGTCTCTTTTCATTTCTTTTCCATTCAATTTTTTGAAGGTTTCCAATTGTATTTTTATTACATTTCCTTGGGTGTTGGAATTTGGGATATATTATACATGAATTTTGTTCTTCTTCCGGATATCGCCAAATTACTTCCTAAGAATCGCATGCCCTCTGAAGTGATTTTTCTAATATGGTGTATTTTTATTTGCCTATGTACATATGTTTATATTATTGTAATCAATTTCACGATGTAAAATTGATTATGTGCATAGTCTGAATTTTAAAATGGGTCATTGATGATGATTATGTATATGGCGTTCTTGTTTCTAGATTATTTATTTGTTGTTGACTTTCAATGATTTGCATATCAAGGTCTGTCTTAAATTACAGTTAATCTATTTATCATTTTGAAAATATTTCAAAGTTTCCAATGCTTCTAGTTGTAGTGGAAGTTTTTATAAAAAAGGATATATGAGAATTAGATGGTAACAAAATAAAAATGGAAAATATAAAACTTTTCTTTTTTGTTAAATGTCTTATTTGACCTATATGAGAAGACGCTTTACACATGGCATAAAAAAATGAGCTTCCTAATTCATGGTGATGGCATCTCTTTTGTCACCTTCTTCTATGCCTACCACAGCAGCCGCCCCCAGACTACCCGTTTCATTTGTTTTTTTCCTCTTCGGTACATTCTTATAATTTTATAAATATTTTGTTTCATCCGATGAATTTTACATTTCTTGTGTAGACACGCAGTTCTTAGTACATGTTTTTTTTGGTACATCCATCGTTTGGCATATGTTGAAGGTAATGTGAGGAACATTAACTATTTATGTCTTGTTCACTTTAAGATAAACTAGTTATAATTATCTCAAGGTAATTTCTATTTATAAAGTATATATTATTTGTTTTGTATGTCATACATATAGATAAAAGAGTTAGAATTTGATTCTATATTAACTTTTGGGAGCGGTGGTTGCAGAAAAGTCCTCGAACTTTGATCTTAGCCATTGACCTACATGATGATGTTGGGAGCGGTAAAGATGTAGGTGGAGTTTCAGGAAGGGTCTTTCATCTACATTACACTAAAAGTGATAACTTTGATCCTCAAATTCAGTTATGAGGTAACATTTTATGTAGTTAAGCTTCTTTAGAAGGGTGATCAGTTTTTGAAACAATATCTCACACTTCTAAATGTTGCCAAAGAAACTCATCTATCAAATATATGAAGAGAAATATCCAATAAATATTTTTAGTAAGAGGAAGGTCATTGTGTAGTGTTTGTTTCGACTATAGATTTGTCATTAATATAATTGATATTTCTCATTAAAACCATTTTTTTGCATTTTTCAACTAATTTATCATTCTCATAAATTATTCTAACCTAGAGGATCTAGAGACCAACTACAAACATGATGTATTTTAATTTAATGAAAGATGTAATTTAATTTTGCTTTTATTGTCTAATGGTAAAATGGATTTTTAATTTATGTGTGTATACTATTTAAAACATGCTTAGTGATTAGAATGCTCGAAACTGCCTTCCCAGTTGCAGAGTAGATATAATTAGTAAGGATGTTGCACAAGATTTGGTTCCTATTCTTTGTTTTCCTTTCAACGCAACTTTCTATATGCCTGAAGCTATAAATCTTAATCATATATGCTATCGACATGTCAGAGGATTCATACTAAGCATTTGTATAAGTTATGTATTTTTATGTTATATTTATCTAACATTTGTGTTTTATTTTGTTATTTTCCTTGGGAACTCTTCCTAGTATATCATCATTTGGCTAAAACTTACAATGCGAGCAGTTTGATAGGAAAACAGTTAATATTGAACAAGAAATTGCTTCATGATGTACTTGAATTAGAAAGTTATAACAATTCCACTTAGTCTTGTGACTCTTATTCTGATATGGCTCATGCTTTATATTTTAATGTTTTTGTTCTTCTGTTCTTAGCTATTCAATTATACATCATGCTCAAATGTGTTCAAACTACCGGACACTAATGGAAAAATACTTTATTAATGGATATTATGTCTAAAACATAGTGGCATTGTTAGTAACTTAGACATCCAAATAATCCATACGATAAAGACTCTATTCATTTTCTTAATGTTTTTATCTTCAATTCTAAAATTGATGCGAAGTAGTTATTTCATAATTATTCTGATAGTTATCATTTTCAGCAGTAAATCTTTCTGTTACTTGGACTATATGTTACTTATATCCTTGATGAAGTGCAAGCTTTAGAAAATGAAATGGTTATTGGGATACAAAATTAAGGACTAAATGTTATCCCCAAAATGATTATTGTAGGTTAAGTCTACATTTCATTTTAATACGAATATTATTCCCGTTCTTGGCATTAATTTTAATTTTTTTTTTAATCTGCAAAATGGTTGTTCAAAGTAACTCGATTGATACTCGATGCAAAAGGTAAGACATACAACCAAATTTAGAAAGAATCAGTGAAACTCAACACTCATATATACTGCGAGTACCCTTTAGAACTAAGATTGAACTTTTCCGTAAGTAGATTTAAAGATTCGATGTGTGGATTTACTTAGAGAATTTTGTATAGATCCTTATGTTCTTTATTTTATTCTCTCACTCCCTTCATATTGATAATGGAGTAGATACCCGTGACCAATATGAAAGAGAAGCGTCGAAGCAGAGAAGAAAAAAGGGAAAGTCAAGGAAGATCCAGATGAATAAAGAGGAACGGACAAACATTCGAACTACGCAGGAAGAATATAAAACCGGGCGCACTCACTTTAGTCGAGCAGGCATGATCAAAGATGAGCACGCTCGACTAAAGTTGATATACCGAGCAGAGAAGATATGAAAGCCCGATCGCGCTCAACGTCTAGTCAAGCAGAGCATGATCAAAGATGAGCACGCTCGACTAAAGTTGAGATACCGAGTAGAGAAGATATGAAAGCCCGGTCACGCTCAATGTTTAGCCGAGCATGGCATGATCAAGGATGAGCACACTCGACTCAAGTTGATATGGAATTTAGTATGCACGATCGGAAAATTTATAAACAACATATATGAGGCCGAGCTCAATCAAGGACGAGCTAGCACAAGGGTCGACCGAGCAAGATGGTGAAAGCGGCTCTGCTCAGAAAGCCGCCAAACTAACTGTTGACCTCAATAGCATTTATGAGGTCAGCATAGGACTGTTTTAAAGACCACTGATCAAGGATGGATAGTCAACAGTCAAATATTCGGGATCGCTGATTAAGGAAGATATTTAACAATCAATTTAAAATAGGTCTCATCGCGTTAAGTATTTGCAATTAATGAGAAAGTAACCGTCAAAGGTAGTATATATAAGAGCGAAAGACGATGTAAATCTTATGTTCATAAATCTTCTCGAATTAATGATAATACTATCTTGGCATATTAGTGTTTTAGGTTTTTCCCATAATACATATTTACTCATAATTTGATCTTGAATAGACCCGATAATACTTAATGTCACGAGTTGATTGTTGGTTTTGAAATTTTTATGCATTTCTAAGATGTTGATTTAGTTTCAAATAAACTTATACACAAACGATACTTTTCACATTATAGGAATTTCACATCATCTCTTCGACCAATTTTTTTTATTTCAATATTTTGAAATATATATATATATATATATATATATATATATATATATATATATTTATTTATTAAGTAAGTACATCAAAATACATCGAAGAACAAACATTAAGGTAGATATCTTTAACTTCTTCAGTTCATATATACTAATATAAAGAGATATTGCTTTGAGACTAAATTAATAATTGAGGATATTTGAATCCAAAATAAATTATTTTACAAATAATTTCTAAATAAACAATAGTTATTGCATGCGTTGATTTTCTAAGAATTTATATATGAAAACTAAAATATAAGTATCTAATACATTAGTTTCCAAACCAAAACTAACATTAAATAGTTTATATGTTTTTGTTTGGATTACTTTCGATGGAAGGTTACCTTGATGAACTCGATAAATAGAATCATCCCTTTTATATTCTAAAGCAAATTTTCATTTATCAAACATCAAATATTTACGAAAAATAAACAAAAATTATATCATCATTCTAGCAAGCAAAAAAAGAGAGAATAAAATCAAGATAATTGGAAGTTTTTTTTATAAACCCACAGATGGCACTACCTAATGGTAGAATTCCCAGTCGAGCGATAACCGAAAATTAAAACATTATTGGATAATTAAAAGAGTAATAAAAAATATATCATACAAATAAAATATGTTAATCAGAGATAAGAAAACGTCTCCGTAGAGACAAGTCCTGACCTTACTATAAATTTTAATTTCAACTTGTTATTTTCAAAATGTTTTTAAGGCTATGAAACCAAATTTTTCTATCTATATATTTTGATCTTCAAAAATCACGAGACTATAATTCTCCTGTAAATTTGTTCCAACTTCATTCTTTTTGAACGGAGACACTTCTTTGATATATTTTATTTCTTTAACCAATAATACATGCAATAAGAAGATCAACAAGTCTATTTATCTTCTTCTATAATATTTAGGTGCTTTCACAAATTCCAAGGTCTCCCAAATATTTTATAACTACGAAACGATGCCACTTTTTTTTTTAAGGAGGGAACCAGCAGCCGCTACTCAGAGTGCAATGAGTGCGCACAGCACAGGGTAAACCCTCAGTCTGACGCGATAGCCTGCAAACCAACGCCAGAAGGTAAACCACACAAGGTGACAGGCTCAGCCGAGAAAGCGTATGTAGAGGGACTCGAACTCATGACCTTTTGGTCATAAGAATGCCATACTCAACCAACTCGGCTACCCCTTAGGGGCGAAATGATGCCACTCTCGTTCTGCTATTTGTGGATGAATGTTAAATCATACGTTTTTATGTCTTTCATAATGCATTTAATGGCATCGTGTGTCAACCAACCACTTCTTGTAGCTGAAGATGGTGTTACTTTAGTAGTCTTATTTGCCTGCTTATTTGTCTTTTTATGTTCAGTTCTTCTAATTTTCTAAGTTTATCTCATCCATTGTGATAAACATATCCCGACCAAAGGGTTTAGTCTTATAAAGATTCCTTTGTCACGTTAAATTATGTAGTCCAAACTTTGGAAAAACAGCAACGCCAAACATGCCTTTGACAGATAAAATCAGTTAAGGTAAAACTGATATAGATGCAGTTCGAAGATGTTTAACAGGCAGTTGAACAGGAAGTTGAACAGACAGTTTTTTTTCTTCAGTTTATGTTTCCGTTATTTATCTTTGATTGTATTTAAGATATTCAATGATGAAATGAAATATGGAGTTTACATAAGAAAAACTTTGTTTTCTCTGTGTGTTTATATCCTACATTCTAAAGCAGACGGATTAAAAATCCGAGTTTGAGCAGAAGCAGAAGGATAGATATTCCAACATATGGTATCAGAGCCACAATGTCGCATACGCCAGGACGTGATGATAGTTACGCAAGTGTGGTGAGAGGCAGTGGGAGCATGCATGCAGGAGTTTCTGGAGGTAGATCTGGCCCGAGGGAGAAATCTTTATCCTTACAGTACCCGAAATTGTCCGATACAAACTACCAAGTATGGGCTATGCAGATGAAAATTCGTATGCGCACTCAGGGATTATGGGAAGCAGTGGAGTCAACGGTTGACACACAGACAGACCAACTTGCACTCGCTATACTCTACCAAGGCTTGAATGAAGAGACACTATATCAAATTCTGGATAAAGACACCGCAAAAGGAGTGTGGGATGCGTTGAAAGCGACTCATGTTGGAGCAGATCGTGCTGTTAAAGTCAGAACTCAAGCGCTAAGAAGAGAACTCGACAGCATGGACATGGCCGAGAATGAATCCATTGATGAATACACCAAAAAGATGACCATGATAGTCGGTAAGATGAGGTCTCTTGGAGCAAATGTTGACAGCAATTATGTCATCGAAAAATTGCTTAGATCGGTGTCGTCAAAATTCATATCAGTGGCAACGACTATTGAAGAGTTTGGTGATATCTCCTCAAAGTCTCTGGAAGAAATAATAGGTTCTTTAAAAGCCTTTGAAGATAAGATGACAAAGTTTGAGAATAAAAAAGGTGTTGAAAAACTCTTGTACGCAAAGGAAGATTTACAAAACAGTGATCAAGGCAGTTCAAGTAACAGAGGAAGAGGCCAAGGAAATGGAAGAGGCCAAGGATCTGGAAGAGGCCGAGGCATAGGTAAGGGTCGAGGAAAAAATATTTATAGAAAAGAAGGTGACAGACAGAAGAAGAACTCCACCGTCGATATAAAAAAGGCAAGATGTTACAGCTGCAATAACTATGGTCATTTTGCTACAAACTGTAAGGAAAAGAAAGAAGAAAACTCTCACTTAATTCAGGAAGTAGAGGATGACGCTACGTTGCTTATAGCCAAGGTATGTACTTTAAAAACAGAAAAGAACAGTTTACTGATTAAAAATGAAGAACAGAATATGGTACCTAATGACATGCTAGGAGAGATAATATGGTACTTTGATAGTGGAGCCAGTAATCATATGACAAGATCAAGAAACTTGCTCACGAACTTCGACAATTCCGTTAAAGGAGCAGTCAAATTCGGAGATGGATCTGAAATTAAAATACAAGGGAGAGGAGATACTACATTCAAAGGAAAATTTGGAAAATTATTGAAGATGCAGAATGTATATTACATTCCTGGTTTAAAAAGTAATATCATTAGTCTTGGACAACTAGATGAAGTTGGTGCTAGAATGTCCATTAAAGAAGGCTTTCTGAATATTCTTGATGCAAAACAGCAGATGATCGCCAAGATTCCGAGAGCAGAAAATCGCCTTTACACCTTGAAACTTTATGTCACCAATCATGACTGTTTGCTGATCCAGAAGAAGACTATAGGAGCTTTGTGGCATGCTAGGTTTGGACACCTGAATTACAAAGCCTTATCGATGCTGGAAAGGGATAAATTAGTCAGAGGCTTGAGCGGAGTTAAAGTGACAGATCAGACATGTGAAAACTGCACTGTCAGTAAACAACACAGGACATCATTCCCAAAGAAGACCGAGTATCAAGCAAAAGAGAATTTGGAACTTGTTCATGTGGATTTGTGTGGACCAATCTCACCAACAAATCATGGAGGTAATAATTATTTTGCATTGTTTGTTGATGATTATAGTAGATATATGTGGGTTGAATTCATTAAGCAGAAGAGTGATTGCTTTATGATATTTAAAAAGTGGAAGATCAGCGTTGAAATGCAGTCTGGTAACAAGTTAAAAATGCTTAGATCAGACAGAGGGGGTGAATTTTTATCAAATGAATTCATACATTTTTGTGAGCAAGAAGGAATCAAAAGACAGTTCACCGCTCCCTATTCTCCTCAACAAAATGGGGTTGTAGAGAGAAGGAATCAAACAGTTGTTGAAATGGCACGATATCTACTGAAAGAGAAGGATATGCCACCAATGTTCTGGGCAGAAGCCGTTCGTACTGCACTTCACATCCTTAATCGATGTCCAACGAAAAGAGTTAATGGAAAAACTCCATACCAAGTGTGGTTTGGAAGAACAGCTGCTGTTGGGTATTTTAGAATTTTTGGATGCATTGGATATGTCAAGAATGTGAAACCACACTTAAGAAAATTGGAAGATCGGAGTACAAAAATGGTGTTTTTGGGATACGAATCTGGTGCAAAGGCATATCGGTTTGTTTGTCCAGAAACTATGAAACTTGTCACTAGTAGAGATGTTGTTTTTCGGGAATCAGAAGCTTGGAACTGGGATAGAATGGAAGATAGAAGCTTGGCAGAAAATCAAGGAAACAAATTCACTATATCTGTCCAGGATTTCATAAAGTACAATGAAGGAGAAGAAGTTTCGCCCCGTTTAGGCGAACCAGAATTACAAAATCAATTTTCTCACTCAGACGGAGAATTGACTCCTGAACCTAGTATGGATATAAATCAGAATCTACATCCTGTGTTAAATCAAGAATCATATTCTCAAACAATATCTAATGAATCGTCGGACGAACCTAAAAAGTTTAGGTCATTAAGAGAAATATATGCAGAAACAAATGAAATCGAAGTTGAATCTATACGAGAAGATGATGTGATTTTACTGTCTGCTGAAGAACCAACCACTTATGAAGAAGCCACGACAGATGAACACTGGAATCATGCGATGAGAGAGGAGATTCAGTTGATTAAGAGGAATGCTACTTGGGAATTTGCAGATCTTCCTAGGGGTCATAAAGCGATTGGTCTGAAATGGGTTTTCAAAGTAAAGAAGAATCCAGATGGAGAAGTCGTGAAACACAAAGCTAGATTGGTGGCCAGAGGATATGTTCAAGAGAAAGGTATTGACTTTGATGAAGTTTGTGCCCCTGTTGCTAGAATGGAAACAGTGAGAGTGATTTTAGCTATGGCTGCTCAACATTCATGGCAAGTGCATCATATGGATGTCAAATCAGCATTCTTGAATGAAGATCTGACAGAAGAAGTTTATGTCAAACAACCACCGGGATTTGTTGAGAAAGGAAAGGAAAATCAGGTTTTGAGACTCAGAAAAGCTCTTTATGGCCTGAAGCAAGCTCCACGAGCTTGGAATGCTAAGCTAGACATGTGTTTCCAAAGACTTGGATTTGAGAAAGGTCCATTAGAGCATTCTTTGTATAAAAAACGTATGAAGGATGAAACTCAAATTGTTGGGGTCTATGTAGATGATCTAATAATCACAGGCACAAGACTTGCAGGAATTCTGGAGTTCAAACAACAGATGAAGAAATTGTTTGATATGAGTGACTTGGGATTATTGAGTTATTATCTTGGAATTCAAGTTCTTCAGAGACCAGGCTACATCAGTTTATGTCAGTCAAGCTATGCCTTGAAGATATTGGAGAAGGTGAATATGAAGGATTGTAAACCATGCAAAATCCCCATGGATTCACGCGTGAAACTGTGCAAAGATGATGATAACCCACTTGTAGACGCGACGTTGTATCGCAGTATCATTGGTAGCTTACGTTACCTGGTGAATACGAGGCCTGATCTAGCATTCTCAGTAGGAGTTGTAAGTAGGTTCATGGAAAGACCATCCATGAAACATTTCGCTGCTGTAAAACAAATCTTGAGGTACATAAAAGGTACTTTAAATTTGGGTTGTGTGTATGAAGCAGGTGAGGCTAAAAATTCCAAGTTAGTTGGATACACTGATAGTGATCTAGCAGGAGATGTTGATGATAGAAAAAGTACATCGGGTATTCTGTTCTTGTTTGGAAAGAGTCCCATTACATGGATGTCACAAAAACAGAAAATAGTAGCATTGTCTTCATGCGAGGCTGAGTATGTAGCAGCCACTACTGGTGTTTGTCAAGGCATTTGGTTGAGGAATCTGTTGGAGGAGATGACTGGAGAAAAGTCTAAAGGCGTTGTGATTAAGATTGACAACAAGTCTGCAATATCACTTGCAAAGAATCCAGTGTTTCACAGTAGAAGTAAACACATTGATGTGATATATCACTTCATAAGAGAGTGTTTGCTGAAAGGGGGTTTTGAAGTAGATTATGTCAAAACAGAGAATCAACTTGCAGACCTCTTGACAAAACCATTGAGCAGAGAGAGACTTGAAATGCTAAGTAAAGAAATTGGTGTTGGAAGATGCATTGACTACAAAATTGAGGGAGATAAATGTCACGTTAAATTATGTAGTCCAAACTTTGGAAAAACAGCAACGCCAAACATGCCTTTGACAGATAAAATCAGTTAAGGTAAAACTGATATAGATGCAGTTCGAAGATGTTTAACATGCAGTTGAACAGGCAGTTGAATAGACAGTTTTTTTTCTTCAGTTTATGTTTATGTTATTTATCTTTGATTGTATTTAAGATATTCAATGATGAAATGAAATATGGAGTTTACATAAGAAAAACTTTGTTTTCTCTGTGTGTTTATATCCTACATTCTAAAGCAGACGGATTAAAAATCCGAGTTTGAGCAGAAGCAGAAGGATAGATATTCCAACATCCTTTCAGTCTTTTAAGTACTACATTGGTTGACAGTTGATATTTAAAGAAATAAAAAGAAATAGCAAGCATGCATGTAATCTTTTGTCAGTATGTTTTCTCACACGTCAGCTACTGTGCCGCTCTTCCGATATTATAGAACTTATCTACAAGCTTTTTGAAAATGATGTTTCAGTTCTTGAACCACTTGACACGTTATATATGTTTATTATTTATAGGTTCAGTTTAACATTGTGGGCGTTGATCATTTATCGATCACACGGCCGAGAGTAACAGTGATGAATTTTATAAATGTTGGGCCTGTAAGTTAGATTTACTTTCTTTTACTTTGGACCATTAGGAGAGAGAGTGCATAGTGATTGTATTACTTGTGTTGTTGTCGTTTTTTGAATAATACATTTGCCAACTCATTGGAGATAGTAATTCGCAGGTAAGGAATTCTTATTTCTCTTTTAATTTAATTGTGCATTTCTATTTTATGGGAAAATGTTATAGGTTTAGTTGAACGTGGTTTCGGTTTGTTGTTGACGATCCCCATCTAGTTTGCTAGTTAATTGTTACCGGGTCGGCTTTGTAAAGTCGAAGGTTATGGCATAGCATTTTATTGATGTTCTTTGGCTACCTTGAATAATATCAACAAGATTTTCAACCGAATACTTCACACACGAATGGAATGAAACGAGGTTGCTTTGAGCTTATGGAGCCATGATATACCTACTATAGCATGATAGGAGTTGGGTGCATCGACAATCATGATATACCTACTATAGAAAGATAACAAGAAAAAGGACTTGAAGGAAAAGGGCATTCTTCTTGAGCCCATCGAAGAACAATCTGAGAGAGGAGAAACTCCTGATAACAATGAAGGGACTAACTTCGAAAGAGAAGTCCAAGATGGTGCAGTTGATGCTGAAAATAGGGGTGGCCTATCACCCAAGGAAACCTCCCACCAATCTTTGCACTCTCCTCTGACTGAGACGTCTCACCCAGCCTCCCTCGAAGGCAGTCCAAGGCTGGCTCCTATCCCTGCCCCTCGAACAAACCCTCCATTATTCGTTCACCCTGATGTGGCCTGTGGTAATTTTTCTGAATTCGATTCTGCAGATTTAGGGTCTCCTTCGAGCTCCTTCGAGGTCCCCTTAGACGATGAGTTTTCAATGAATCTGCGAAGGCTGTTGCATACTTCAGTGAATCGAGGAAAGAAGATGCGCCATCTCGAGAAGCGCAAAAATCACTATAAGTTCAAAGCATCAGTTGCTGCTGCTAAGCTCGAGGAGGCCAAGAAGGAGTACGCAGTGGTCGAAGGCCAAGCTGATGCCTTGTACGAACGTCTTTCTGCCGCTGAGAATTATGTGACGATACTAGAGCAATGTTGCCAGAAAGGGCATCGCAAAGCCTGCGATAGATTTGAACAATGTACTGAGTCTCTTCGAAAGGTAGTTGAAGAACGTGATAAATTGGAGAGAAAAATCAGATGTTTCCCAGCAGAAATCGAGGAGGCAAAGGAGAAAGGTGCAGATGCTTATGCTGCAACATGTTCGAAGACTTTACAAGCTCGAGATGCTGCCACTCGAGCCGACTTATTGACCCAAATATACACCGATCACCCTGACTATGAACTGGGGCCTTTCTGGAAGCTTGTCCCCCCAGAACTTCGCCCACCCCAAATAATTGTAAGTGAGAGTGAAGACTCAGAAAATGAAGAAAGTGATACCTCAAAAAGTGCTGAGTGAACAAAGTTGTCGTGGGTAGTTGTTTTTTTGTGTAAGGCCCTAAAAAATGCCTCTTTTTGTAATAGTTGGAAGCTGTTGTGCTGTTCCAAGTACTTGGATATTTAACTCATCAATGTATTGTTCTTCGAACTTATTATTTCACTAGCCCTTCGAACAATGGGCATTTGGATAAATTCACTAATTCTTTTGGCCTTCGACAGGATTTAACTTAGATAAAGTTAGCATGTTTTATATGTACCATTAGGCCTTCGAACTCCAAGTTACTTGGCCTTCGAACAATTATTAGGCCTTCGAACTCCAATTTTATTTGGCCGTCGAACAATTATTACTTAGATATTTTTGACAAGTTTTGTACTTACAATAAGGCCTTCGAATTTCAACCCGCTTGGTCTTTGAACAATTATTACTTAGGTAGATTTACCAAGTTTCATACTCGCCATGAGGCCTTCGAATTTCAATCTGTTTGGCCGTCGAACAATTTATAGGGTCTCCGAAAAAATAAAATTAACAAATAAAAAATAAAAAATAATTGTAAGGAAAAAATATTCTCGATTCATTACTGAGAGCGGCTTCGAGGCACACCTTAAAGTGACCCGGAAAATAGTTCAAAGGACCCAAATTATCGTGGCACACCTGAATGTGACCCGATGAATAATTCGAAGGTCCCAAAGCATCGCGGCACACTTTAATGTGACCTGATGAATAGTTCGACAGTCCCAAAAAATAATTCGAAGAATGGAAGTTCGAGGCACATGGTACTGTGTCTCAAAAAATAGTATGAGGGACAACAATGTGAGGCACATGCGACTGTGATTCAAAAAATAGTGTGAGGGACAACAATTCGAGGCACATGTGACTGTGACTCAAAAAATAGTGTGAGGGACAACAATTCGAGGCACATGTGACTGTGACTCAAAAAATAATGTGAGGGACAACAATTCGAGGCACATGTGACTGTGACTCAAAAAATAATGTGATGGATAACAATTCGAGGCACATGTAACTGTGACTCAAAAAATAGTTAAAGGCAAAGAAACGTTGTATTAATGGGATCACTGAAACACCTCATTAAAACCTTCCTGTGCCTAACAGGGTAGGAAAGAGTGTGCCTTCACCAAAAATTTTCCCGAGGATACATAGAAAGTGAAAAGAAATACAATATTTTCTCCGAGCTCTGCTAATCGAGGTACAGCTTTAAATGCTCAATATTCCAAGGTAAGCGGAGATATTTTCCATCTTTATCTTTCAATCGATAAGTGCCTGGTTTTATCCTTTCAATGACCGTATATGGACCTTCCCAATTAGGGCCCAGCTTCCCCAGACTCTTGTCCTTAGTGTGTAGGAAGATTTTCCGTAGGACCTTGTCTCCCACCTGGAAATCCCTATGATTGACTTTGGATGCATATCGGCTCCGCATAAGAGTTTGATAATGAAGGGAAGTCAGCTGCGCCCGTTGCCTCTTTTCCTCCACCAAATCTAAAGCCAAAGCTCTATGCTCTTTATTGGTGTCTGAGTTATACGTTGCTATCCGATGTGATGGGAAGAGGATCTCTAGAGGGACCACGGCATCCATTCCATAAACTAAAGCGAAAGGGGTCACAGCAGTGGCTGTTCGCGGAGTCGTTCGATATGCCCACAACACCTCATGTAAATAGTCAGGCCATTTTCCTGCCTTACCTTCTAAGTTCTTTCTCAGCCCATCGAGGATTGTGCGATTAGTTACTTCCACCTGGCCATTTGCCTGAGGATGAAATGGTGCCGAGAAACATTGCCGTATGCCCCTCGACACACAAAAACTCTGAAATTCTTTGTTATCAAACTGTTGTCCATTGTCCGTTGTAATCTGCAAGGGTACGCCAAAACGACAACAGATATTAGCCAAAACAAATTTGATCACATCATTGGCTTTCGTGCCCGCAAGTGGTTCAGCTTCCACCCACTTAGAAAAATAATCGACGACCACAATTATCGTCTGTCTGCCCCCAGAAGCCATCGGTAGAGGTCCAACCAAGTCGATGCCCCATCTGTCAAAAGGAACTGCCTCTGAGATGCTTTCCATCAACGCTCCTGGCTTGTGGATTACATTAGCATACCGCTGGCACGTGTCACAACGTTTAACCAAATCTTTTGCATCAGCCGAAATAGTTGGCCAATAATAACCTGCCAAGAATACCCTGCGTATCAAAGCTTTATATCCACAATGAGCGGATCCTTCGCCGTCGTGTAACTCGGAAAGTATAACTTGTGACTCGTATCCGCTCAAGCACCTCAGTAATGGTCGACTCAGAGATTTCTTGTACAGCGACCCGTCCAGCAGAATGTAACCGTGCGACTTAAATCTAATTTTTCTGGCTTCATATTTGTCGGCGGGCAAAATGTCATGAGCCAAAAAATCAATGAGGACTGTTCTCCAGTCAGGTGTGACCGCACGATTTCCCTCTAAGACGTTCATCACATGGTTTTCACCGATTGAGATCGACGGGCATGTCTGTACCAACACCCAAGGATAGCCTTCTGTCCGCGAAGCAGAAGCAAGCGAATCCGGTATGGCATTCAATTCTCGTCGGACATGTTCGAACTTAACGTCCTCAAAACCCGACGCCAATTCCTTCATCAGTTTCAAGTATTGTACCAGTGTTTCCTTTCTCGCCTCGGACTCCCCCGAAATCTAATTTATCACTAACTGAGAATCACTGACCAGCTTTATCCGTCGAGCCCCGCATATCTGAGCTAAGCGTAGACCGGCTAAAGCTGCTTCATATTCAGCCTCATTATTAGTAGCTTTGACACCGAAACGGATGGTTTGGAACATAGCGACCCCTTGCGGGGATATTAACTGAACACCTGCCCCGCAGCCTGAGACATTCGACCCCCCATTCGTCCGAACTACCCACTGTTCCTCGGCAACTATGTCAGATACCTCCTGTTCGTCCCTGTCGGAGTGGAATTCAACCAGAAAATCTGCCAAAACCTGTGCCTTTATCGCTGTGCGAGGCTCAAATGTTATGTCAAAGTCTCCCAACTCTACGGACCACTTAGTCATCCTGCCAGAGATGTCTGGTCTTTGTAATAGACTCTTCAGGGGAAACGTTGTTCGAACCACAATGGGATGGGCTTGAAAGTAAGGTCTCATCTTTCGAGCCGCGGTGACTAATGCCAAAGCCACCTTCTCCAAGGTAAGATATCGCTTTTCAGCGCCCAGCAAACTCTTGCTGACATAATAAATTGGCCTCAGAAGAGAGTCAGCTTCTCGGAGGAGAACAGCACTGACAGCACACGTGGATATCGCTACGTAAACAATCAGTGTCTCCCCCACTAAAGGTTTAGACAAAACTTCCGGAGAGGTTAGATACTCCTGAATTTGTCGAAACGCCGTCGAACATTCTTCAGTCCAACAAAATTGCTTGGAATTCCGCAATAATTTAAAGAACGGGGCACACTTGTCCGACGAGCGGGAAATGAATCGATTTAGGGCAGCCAATCGCCCTGTCAGGATTTGCACCTCTTTAATGTTTCGAGGAGGGCTCATGGTGATCAACGCTCTTAACTGCTCTGGGTCCGCCTCAATGCCTTTTTCACTGATCATGTAGCCAAGAAATTTACCCGACCGCACTCCAAAAATACACTTTTCTGGATTGAGCTTAAGGTTGACCCTCCGCAAGTTGTGGAATGTCTCCGTGAGGTCAGCGAAATGGTCGTCGTCTTTCTCGCTCTTCACCAACATATCGTCGATATAAGCTTCCATATTCCTCCCAATCTGCTCCTCGAAAGTTTTATTAACCAGGCGCTGGTAAGTTGCCCCCGCGTTTTTTAACCCGAACGGCATGACCTTGTAACAGTATAGGCCCCGCCCGGTAATAAAAGAAGTGCTCTCCTCATCGTTAACAGCCAATCGGATTTGATTGTAGCCCGAGTAAGCATCCATGAAAGATAGCAATCGATTTCCGGAGGTCGAATCTACTAATTGATCAATGCGCGGGACAGGAAAAGGATCCTTAGGACAAGCGCGGTTTAAATCTGTGAAGTCGATACACATCCTCCATTTGCCGTTCTTCTTCCTCACTAATACCGGATTTGACGCCCATAGGGGATAGTGCGATTCACGAATATGACCAATACTTAAAAGTCGCTCGACCTCCAACAGAATTGCTGAGGCCTTTTCCGGGGAGACAGGCCTCCTTTTTTGGACTATTGGTCGGACATCCGATCGCAAGGCGAGTTGGTGACATACGATCTCCGTCGGCACCCCAGTAACATCCTGCGCACACCAAGCGAACATATCGAGCTTATCAGATAAAAAAGCGATTAACTTTCCTTTAAATTCGGGGGAGAGATGGACCCCTATTTTCAGAACTTTGCCAGCCGCGAACTCATGTGTTGCAGAATCCTCCTTCGGGACCTGAAATCCGGGGGCCTCCCTCGGATCATCACAAGGGATGACCTCGGAGGGTAGCCCCTTTAATTGCTATGCTGGGTCAGAGGGCCCCCCTCGAACTCCCTTGGAGGACAGGGCGATTTGGTAGCATTCTCGTGCCATCTTCTGGCTGCTTCTGACCGTACCAATATTGTTCCCGATAACGTACTTTAGACATTGATGCACTGTGGAAATGACACCGTGCATCCGAGACAACCAAGAGCGTCCCAAGATAGCATTATATGAGGTGGGTGCGTCAACCACGATGAAGAGTACCTCCACTTCTTTTTTGAATGGTCCACGACCTAACTCCACCATACATTGGAATTCTCCCACGACAACCGCTGTGGCACCAGTGAAGCCCACTATCGTTCTATCAGATCGTCGGATGACCGGTGGATCGGAAATGCGGCGATAGGTGCTCATAAATAGGATGTTCGCAGAGCTTCCTGTGTCGATGAGTATTTTTTGGATCTGATCCCCAGCAATACCCGCCGCGATCACCACAGCGTCCTCATGAGGGCCTGCAACATTACGCATATCATCATCATCAAAACAAATAATAGGAGAAGGTGATCGATGCATTTGTGCGGAGACTCCAGCTTCGATCTGGGTGGTCAAATTCACCATGTGCCTTTTGCGAGAGCTGTTTGAATTCCCGGCGATTGTGTCTCCGCCAAAGATTGCTAAGGACTCAAAAAATGCACACAGACTATCCACCTTCCCCCTTGGAATTTCCTCTTCGACCAAGTTTACATTGTTCCTCCTGACTTTCGGGTCCAAATACTCTTGCTCGATGTCAAAATCGTCAACCCCTTCGGAAATTACCATGGCTGTGTCAGTGTTCTTCGAGACAGCTTTTACCACGGCGTTCTTCTGGGAATGTTTCTTGACATACTCCAACAGCATTCCATTTTCGATGAGAGCCTGCACCTCCTTCTTCAAGGCTATGCAATCCTTGGTGTCGTGGCCCACATCCTCGTGATACTTGCAATATTTATTAACGCTTCTGCTCTCCCTCGGTGTTTGTATGGGAAAAGGCTTCCTGAACGTGACCGAAGATTTAGCCTTATCAAATATTGTAGCGACGTTTTCTGTTAACTCCGCATAGTAGTCGGGCCGAGTCCATTTGTTTGACATGTATCTCCCCCCTTGATTATGGTTTGGATGATTGCCATAGTACTGTGGGTTTGATTTTTGCCTTGGAGGATACTGCCCCGTGCTTTTAGCTTGAGCGGTTGATCGGGGACCCTGAGAGCTTGGCTCAGCCCTCTGAAATTGATTATGGTCCAATTGCTCTCTGGAACCCTTCTCTGAGGCTTGGGTTTCTTCCACCAAGATTCTCTTCTCTACTTGATCTAGCAATGCTCCGAAGGTCATTGCCTGACTTTCTGCCACCGTGTCTTTCAACAACCCAGGGAGCAAACCCATCCTGAATGCTGCAAGCGCTACTGAATCCTTGCAGTATTCCATATCTGTTTTGGTCTTGACAAAGCGGTTGGTATAGTTTTTTAGGCTCTCCCCCACTTTCTGCCGACAGTAGATTATGGTGTCTCCGTTGGCTCGAAATTTCTTACTCCCCATGAAGTGTTGTCTAAAAATATTCCAGAACATGTCAAAATTCTTGATAGAGCCCTGAGGTAGCCTGTTGTACCATTTGGATGCCACTCTTTTGAAGGTTTGAGAGAATGCTCTGCACAAGAGCTTATCATCGTCGTCGAAGTTTATCATAAAGTTCTTAAACTGCTCGATGTGGTTGTCCGGATCCTGAGTCCCGTCGAACTTTTCAAGCTTCGAAATATCAAAATGCTTTGGGAGATTTCCTACTAAGATCTCCGATGATAGAGGAGAGGCTCTCCAGTTATGCCCTGTACGATAAATGTTAGACCTCAGATTATCGTTGTTCGAAAAGTACAGACCTTCCTCGGAGGGCAAAGTGTACTGCTGCTGCCACTCTGAATTTCGGGGGCCCATGTCCTCCTTCCCAAGACACTTTGCCTGCTCATGAAAGCGATCACCGACTCTATCATGGCGACTCTTGTCCCGCGATGATTTCCTCTCCGAACTCCTTTCCCTTCGGGCGCCAGTTTGCCTCTGGTCACGCTTTTTCCTTCTACGGTATCTCCGAGGGGATGATTCAGAAGTGCTATATCGCGAGTAGTCGCTTGAAGTAGCCGAGTCTGAACGGTATCTTTCTCTCCTCCTCGGAGACCACGCCTCCGATACCTGTCATCTCTCCTCTTGGGTCGAATTTCAACCTCGCGTTCCTCCTTTTGTTCGACGGGTTCTCTTCTTATCTCCGATCGAACATTTCCTTGCGCAGCTTCCTTCTCCGCCTTCAACCTTTCGATCTCCAGCAATAGCTCATTCCTCTGAGCCAAAAGAGCGGAGTCATCAAAAACGTTTTCAACTCGCCGACCTCCTTCTCCTTCGGACTCCAAGTCATTTCGAAAATCATCCGCCTCCATATTTTCCTCGCAGTGATCAACTAATTCGTCCCCTCGGCCTTCCATGGTTCTCCTCGGAACAGGAATTATTTCTAGGAAGCGATTATGTTGGAGCGATTCTCGTTTCCCACAGACGGCGCCACTGAAGAGTGAAAAGATTGTCCGGGGGTGATTTTGTTATGTGAGGATTTGTTGATAGAGGATTTGATGATAGAGGAATACTTGAGTGTTAGATCTAGAGAGATAAAATGCTAAAAAGGTAGAGAGAGAAGGTTGTACTATTCATCATGAAATTCATGAAGCGTGTGTGGTCCTTTTATAGTACAATTGTGGACCCCACACGCTTTAATTCGGTTTAATTACAACTTTTGGTCCCTACTCTAAGATTCTTTCCTATTTTGGCTATATCTTTGCAATTAACGCATTTCAGCCCTTATATACTTATTTCTATGCATTTTGGCCCTTATACATTTATTTCTATGCATTTCGGCCCTTATACATTTATTTCTATGCATTTCGGCCCTTGTCTTTTATTCTCCCTCATCAGTATTCTCGTTTTCTTCTTGGTGTTTCCATGCCTCATTGTAACCGGGAGTTTTCTTTTGCATACGCACCATATTTATTTTCTTTCGTTGTTGAGCAGTTACTTGTCAGTGGGCTTATACGGTAGTACCCCAATCATTTTTTCATATCCGGTTTTGAAAATAACTTTAGCTGAACTGTCGCTATCTACTAAGACTCGCGTGATCATATGCACTAAGATGTTCGTATTAATAGTCAGGGCGTCATCATGGGGTGTAACTATCACCCTTAATTCATCATCATTGAACGTCAGATCAGCCATCGTGTCTCGATAGTTGTGCTATGAAGATTCATCCACTAAATGAACATCTGGGTCCTTTCTATGCCTTTTCGAGATGCAGGATCGGCTCCTAACTCTGTGTCTCCTCCGAAAATTGTACACAGCCGCTGCTATTTTTATTTTACGTATTTCATTTCGAAATGGCCTATTTCATTCTCTATCGTTACAAGACCCAAGTTCTTTATGTCAACGAATTGGACGAGTACACCATTGTCAATTGGCCGTTGTATTTTCTTCTTCAACTGCCGGGACTCGTCAGTGGGATGACCATGATCATTATGGTATGTGTAGAAGTACCGAGGGGTTCTCTTATAGCTGGTGGTAAACATGATCCGCGGAGCTTGGTAATTGGCTCGACCTTTTGTCTTTTCGTATAGTGGTTAATTCTCATTTAGGGGTGTAAATTTTCTAACGGGTTTATCAAAATAGAAAGGACGGGACCTACTTACTTGCACTTTAGTGGTGTCCCATCTGGGTGTCTCGTCAGTGCGTCTTCTATCTCTGATCGGGGTTCTGGATTCTTGGGTTTTGGGGTAAGAGGGATGGATGAGATCATCTTTCTTTGAGTCATCTATCATGATAAAATATCAGACCTGGCGAGGATGTCTCCCATTCTTTTAACTAGGAAGTGGACGAGGTTCGTGTAGAGCGAGCCCTCGCGATCTACCCATCTTTTGAAGGCCGCGACGAATACGGGTTCTTCAAAAGCTAACGGGGAGTTTATTTTGTGGACGAAACTCTGATGTAACTTTTGAGATGCTCTCCCCTTCTCTGGTACAGATGCATGATAGAATCTCCTTCCCGTTTGTGTACCTTGTTTCTCACAAAATGGTTTTGAACGCAATCCAAAGTTTTTTGAAGACTTTGATCGTTCCTTTGAGGAGACTGTTGAACCATTCGAGCGCGTTCCTCTCAAACGTTATGAATAATTCCATGCTTATCAAGACATCATCGGGGTTGAGGGCCATTATCATGTTTTTGAACTGTTTTAGATGGTGTTTTAGGTCTCCTGAACCGTCATTCCACTCCATCTTGTGATGGACGAACTTTCGGGGAGCTTTCCCTCTAAAATTCTTTTAACGAATGGATATTCTTGTAACATATAAGCTCTTATAGTTGGCCTTACTTGGTCATATTCCACCATTTGATGCCCCTTTTCTTTCCGTGCAATTTCGTTGTTTAACGGATCCTCTCGGTTAGGGTCACTCACCTTCCTCATTATTATGTTTTGATCTTTCTCCCGCCGATATGTTCATCTCTGTCTGCGCGTCCTTTAGATTTTTGGTGCGGCAAAATTTGCTAGCCTCCCAGGACGATCCTGTTTTCCCTTGACCTCTGACAAATGTTTTTGGGTCAAGCGTGAAAGTCCTCAATTATGTTTTCCAATCTTTCTTTGGCCTCCTCGTCTCTCTCGAGTTGCAGGTGAGCTGCGTTGATCTCCTCCTGTTTGAAATCCTTTATCTGAGTTTTTAAAACCTGAAAATTAGATGTGGTAGACAACATACCTAGATTAAGACAATTATCCTTCTGAGGTGCCCCGCCGGTGGTGCTTTCAGCATTGATTTGAGACTCGTTATCGTTTTTAATTATGGCCCCTCAAGCTATTTGGTTAGTCATTGGAGCAAGACCCGAGGTTCCCTTCGCCTCTCGGTGAGCTCTCTGTGATTCTCTATGCATTCACATGGTCCCTCTGTCCATGATGCACTTTTGGATCCTCCTTTTTGAGTCCTTTCCTAGTTTGGTTAGTTGTCGTTCCAAAAAAAAGTGCTCAAATATGTTATGAGATTTTTAGTATGTATAATAGTAGGATTTTCAAGAGAGAAAATATTCTATGTAATATGTTCTTTTTTATATTCAATAAAAATTCATACATCATCGTTTAAGGTTGTATCCTTATTCATATATTATAATCGATATTCAATTAGTCCTACTATATAAGAAGCAGTTACCACTCTCGTCATGGTGGTTGTGGTTGAGTGTCAAACCCCACGTTTATCACATCTCTATGATGACCTTTTTAAAAGTATCTTGTGTCAAATAACCGTATTTTGGTATATATTTCCGATTTACTACTACTTCTCTTCAATATTATTCTTTCACTCGGTTATTTTTCGTCCGGTTATTGCACCTTCTTGTAGCCGACCAAAAGTGTTAATTTAGTAGTCTCGTTTGGTCGTTTATTTGTCCTTTTTATGTTCACTAGTCTTCTTCTAATTTTTCAAACTCACCTCGTCCACGCCGAAGGGTTTAGTCTTATCAGTAAAGACTTTGTTTCAACTATTTTCATCTCCTTTGACACGAGAAACCCACGTTCTCTCAAAATAAACCCACTAGTAAAAAACCTGCACCACTAAGTACATCAGTTCTACCTTACAAATATAACACCACAACAAAAGACAAAAATACTCTCTGAAGTTCAAATCGAGGGGAAATAATAAAGAGACCCATAAACAGATGGAAATAATATAGAGACAGAAGCAAGACCAAACCGAGGGGTTTCGTATGCGAAATCGAAGTGACCCATAAACAGTACACCTACAGAACACTTAGTAGCAAAAGACCGATGCCAAACCATCATGCAAGATCATCACTAGCAACCGTGTCGAGGTCCAACCGAGGGACGTCGATACCATCTTTTGAAAATAAATCGAGTAAAAGTCTTACAAAAAGATCAACAAAGCTTCATCGAGGTTCACATAACCAATAAAGAAACCGAGGAGAGGCATCTCCGAGCAGAGGCCATAATTAGGAATAACGCGCATTTACCAACGTTCGAAAGGCTGAGTCATCGGCAACGACTATTAAAGATACCATGAAAGAAGTCAACACTTATTAAAGGAATTTTTACTAGACAACCCACGTAACGTACCACGACTAGAGTAATGACCATAATTATTGGTTAACTATCATAAACACTGGTTCACGATCGAGATTAGTGGAATTATGTAACTAGTGGAAAAACGAAACTGCTTTGTAAACAATATAATAGGTTTGCGATTATGTAAAAATGGATCTTTTCTTCCCCGATTAAAAAAAATTAACTACTTGGCAGATTATTTGTTATATTTTCCCTTAAAAATTTGGCGACATCTGTGGGAACCTCTAAACAAAACCAGATTAGTGAGACTCGACAAACCATTTTAGTAAAACAATATAGGATTGAAAGGGACGTTTTGGAGCGAAGCGAGGCGACGGGCCATCAGATGACTATGGTGGATTAGGTGAATGAGTAAATCCAGTTTCCTCATGTCATTACCACCAATCTGGATATTATAGGGACAAACAACGTTGAAGCGGGAGCCCATTTTGGTCAGCCACCCACTATAACCACCCCAGAGATCGCACCGCTCGTGCTGGCAGACATTGTGGCCTTGTTGCACCAGAAGTAGTAGTAGGAAACCCCGTGACCATGCCGACAGTCCAGCAGCTGGAGCAGTAGCTATAGCATATCCAACATGAGCTACATAGGGTCGCCAGCGATTAAGATGCCAATGATCAAGCAACGAGAGCAACCATGGCAAAACTAAATAATGTCATGCATGTATTAACAACCAAGATGTGGGGGAACGGTTGTGAGGGGCACTGTTCAAGGTTCGACGCCACCCGCGCAAATCGAGGGGACCCATCATCAAAACGTGAGGATAAAGTAGAATGATAAGGCGAGAGTAACAGAAAAAAGTGATCTAAAGATCATAAACCAGGGAGATACATGCAACTATACGCCCTAAAGAGGGCTCGGGAGAATGAGAACCTTCAATATGATCAAGTTTGCCAAAAAATGTCCGCGTATGTCCTTAAAAAATCTCCATTCGTGGAAAAAATCCTCGAAGCTCAACTCCCCCAAAAATTCGACCCATTCAGAATGGAAGCATACGATGGCACATCGGACCCAGCAAAGTACTTGGAACAATTCTGCGATATGATGATGGCGTTTAATCTGGATGATGTCATGCTCTGCAGAGCCCTATCCATGACTCTTTAAATTAATACCAAGGACTGGTTTAACATTTTTCCTAAGGAATGTATTTATGACTTTGCAGGTTTATGGGGTGCCTTTAGAGAAAAATTCATGGATAACAAAGAGCTCCGGGGCGAGAGTGATTCCATTATGAACCTCTACCAAAGAAAAGCTGATCCATCAAAAAATTACGTCAAGTGTCTTACTCACGCCATGAATGCTAGCCACATTTGGAGGAAAATATGGCGGTCACTTCTCTCAAGAGAGGCATTGATCAAACGGAGGAATTGTATGCAAATTTGGTCAAATTTCCAGTAATGGAAATGGATGACCTTCTAGCCCGAGCGAATCAGTTTATCCGCGTTGACGATGCTACAAAAGAGGATTCACCAGAAAGATTCCTGACTGACACTAAATGAGATCATACGATAGAAGAATAATTAAAGAAGGGCCTCGTTGTGAGGGCGCCCGTGGTACCAGCAGTCGCTGACCTACGCACTACGAAAACCCGACTCGACGATTTACCCTTTTAACAGAAACGATATGGGTTATCTATGATCAGACAAAAGAAAAGACAAGTTATCAACCTCCTCGCATTATGAGCGGTCCCGACCACAAGAATTCAAGAAGAAACTTTTGCTCTTACCATAATGACCATGGTCACCTAGCCGATGAATGTTGGTAGCATAAGGAGGAGATTGGGATGATGATAGACAATGGTGAGCTCATCCAATTCGTTAAGCAGCAAGATCACCATCGTCAGCCCGAGAAAAGGGAGGAACCCCGACCGGTCAATGACGAGGAGCTCTAGGAAGACAAAACGGTGGACAAAGGAAAGCAACAATAGTTATCCACAATCTATGAGGGAAAAACGTTTTCATACATTAACCAAAAGTCTAATAAGAGGGCTAAAATCGACCATAAATTACATATCGTTAAATGATCTTCCTACTATAACTACAGTGACCTTGTCGTGGACCTTAACTTTAACTATGATGATTTGCACGGGGTCATCACACCACACGAGAATGCTTTAACGGTTTACTTGGACATTGGAGAAGTAATGGTCACCTGGGATTTGGTCGACAGGGGCAACTCAACCAATATCATTTTCAAAGCTAGTTTTGATCACATATAAGAGGCACCACCATAAAAACCCATCCAACATACTTTGGTAGGATACAAAGAGAGATCATCTTAGTACGTCAGGGAGGTCGAGCTGATGGTCAATGTAGGTTGAGGCTACCCAGAATGAACTCAACACATTTTTCATGATCTCCGATGCCCCAACTCCTACCATGCTATCATCGATCAACAATCGCTACCCCGGATGGAGGCCACTTCTTTCACTTTCAAAAAATACCTCATGCTATAATAAGGGAGAGCTAGTGAACTGCTAGAACTTTCTATGCAATGACTATTGACCCAACTAAGCCTCTCCAATAGCAATTAGCCAGCAAGGGGGAGTAAGGAGAACCCAACACAAACATCCTTTCGCCCGATCTTATGGATGACCTAAGGGAGACTAAGCAACCCGATGTCGTGCCTACTGATACAGTTGAGGAAATTGTGGCCGAGAGTCGTACTTTTCATTTAGCTAATGATCTGAATTCCGTTTTTAAACATTCGTTGACAGATCTATTAGAAAGAAATTTGGATATTTTTGCTTAGAATGCTAGTGATATGACAGGGGTAGACACATCTATAATTTTCCATGTAGCGATAGTTACATGTGCTAAACTTGTACGACGGAAATGCCGTTCTTTTTCTATTGAGAAACATGAGGCCATAAGTGTTGAGGTAGATAAACTATTTTGACTCGGGCATATACGCCGAGCTCGATACCTGGTCTGGGTCGCAAACACCATGTTAGGCAAGAAGAATGGAGGATAATGGCGCATGTGCGTCGACATCACAGATTTGAACGAGGCATGCCCTAAAGATTCTTTCTCGCTACCTCGTATTGACCAATTGGTATATTCGGCCTTCGGTTGTAAATTCCTCTCATTTATGGATGTGTACTCGGGGTACAATCAAATTTATCAGCACCCATCAGATGAGGAACATACGACGTTCCAAACCGAGCGAGAGCTTTGCTGCTACACTATAATTCCTTTTGGCTTAAAGAATGCAGGTTCCACTTACCAACATCTCGTGAACCGTATCTTAAAGACCACTTGGGGCACCACATAGAGTTTCTACAAACTGTGTTCGGCCTCTTGTGACAGTTTGACCTAAGGCTCAACCCAATTAAATGTTGTTTCAGGATCCGCAATGGCAAATTCCTACGGTACATAGTTAGCAATAAGGGAATATAATCCGACCTAACCAAGCTACAAACAGTTATCCATATGGCACCCTAAGAGAATATGACGGAGGTTTAGTGCCTGACGATATATCTCACTCCATTATAATGCTTCATATCAAGGGCCTCCGACAAGAGCCATCATTTCTTCGAAGTCCTCTAAGGTTCTAAAGAGTTTGCATGGAGAGAGGAATGTAACAAGGCTTTTGAAACATTAAAAAATTATCTCCCATCGCCATAAATATTGTCTGCCTTTGTGGCAGGTGAGCCTTTATATTTGTATTTATTTGTCTCTTCTTTTTCAGTTAGTGCGGTTTTGGTACGAGAACCAGAGGGAATCTAATGCCTGATATACTACAATAGTAAAACTCTAGTTGATGCAGAGACTCGTTATCTTAACTTGGAAAAGCTGGCATTAGGTCGGATAATCGCAGCTCGGAAGATGCGCCCCTACTTCCAGGGGCACACTATCACCGTCCGAACGTCCTTCCTCCTCAAAAATGTGTTACAGAAACCTAATGCCTCTGGTTGTTTAACCAAGTGGAGCATTGAATCGAAAAGTATGATATCAAGTTCAAACCCCGCACTGTGATCAAGGGGCAAGTCATCGCAGATTTCCTTACAGAGTTCTCCATGCCCGTGAAGATTCTTCCCTAATCGAACCCTTGCCCATTTATACGAATGTCGAATGGATCATTGAAATCGATGGGGCCTCGAGTACGTAAGGAAATGGCGCCAACATAATCATCAGCCTACCGTCGGGAGAATAACTCCTCCAAGCCATCTGTTTCATCTCCCCAATAACTAATAATGCGGTTGAATACGAGGCGGTTATCAGAGGCATGAAGCTAGCGTTGAAATGTGGGACTCAAATACTTAAATTCTGCTCTGATTCCCAGCTGGTTGTCAACCAATCTAATGGTACCTGCAATTCTAAAAAAGAGGGGATTCGTAGTTATCTAACTGTCTTAAAAGAGTATGAATCTAAGTTTATGAAAGTTTCTTATGATCAAATGCGCCGCCTTGACAACTCTGCGGCCTGTCCATTGGCTAAAATAGCCGCTTTGGAAGAACATCCACTTATAATCCTACAACAACTTCAAACCACTTAGAGTCTTAGTCTTTCTGACACCATATGCAAGATTCAGGCAACTACCAACTAGAGACAACCTTATTTGCTTTACCTTCGGTCTGGCAGGCTCCCGATTGATAAGGCTGTCACTCGAGCACTGCAGCTACGTGCAGCCAAGTATTGTATCCTAGATGATATCCTTGATAGAAAAAGTGTGACAAGACCATTTATTTGATGCATAAGTCAATAAGAAACTACCATAAATATGCATGACTTGCATAACGGAGATGCTGGGGCGCATTGTGGCTACCGCAGCCTTATTATGCGCTTTCTCTTAGTAGGTTATTACTGGTCATAGTTGGCAAATGATTCCGGATGAATTGTCCAAAATGCCACCCACGTAAAAAATTCACCAACACTGGTCACCTACTAATAGGCGTGATTCATTATACTACCATACATTTCCTTTTTCATAAATGGGACATCGACTTGGTTGGCCCACTGTCAATGAAAACCGGAAAGCGACGGTTTTTTCATTGTGGTTGTGGATCAGTTTACTAAGTGGGTCGAATAAAAATCTCTCTCTCTCGCACTGGGGCCCAAGAAATTTGCGACTTTATGCATCATCAAGTCCTATCTCGGTTTGGCATCCCCTGAATACATATGACAGATAATGGCCCCCAGTTATCAAAATTATGTGGTCACGATATTCTGCAAGTGTTATGACATTGACCAACACTTCTTCACCCCTTACTATCCGCAGGTAAATGGTCAAGTAAAATTCACTAATAGGACAATGTTGGACACGATCGAAAAAAAAACTGGAGCGTGCCAAAGGAAAATGGCCAAATCATCGGTTGGTAAAACCCTATTAGCGCTCGTTTAGGGGATGAAAGTCGTGGTACCAACAGAAGTCATTATCCCAATTCATCGGATCACTAATCATACGGAAGCCACTAAGGAACCCGACTGAGCCATTAATGTGGACCTTACAGAGGAGCACCACGACCAAGCACGTGTGCAAACCGGGCACTATCAAATCCTGATGGGGGGGTCGTTTTAATTTATTCCTCAAACCCCACGTTCTAAAAGTAGGTGATTCTGTTATGAAGAAGGTTTTCAAGGATTATGAGATAAGGCTGCTGGCAAGTTAGGCCCTAATTGAGAGGTTCCATACACCATCATTTCTAACGGACACCATTGAGCTTATCGGCTTGCCGATGCAGAAGACCGCACCCTCAAACACCTTTGGAATATAAGTCATTTAAATTTATATAACCATGGTATGTAATTTTTAGATGCGCTATTTTTACCCCTGATGGCGCGGGAGGGTTTTCTAATGAGGCATCGTACTTCATCTTTACTTCAATGAATTTTACTTATTTTTTCCGAATAATGTGTTTGTCTATTATTTCTCTTCATCCTTGGAATTGTGAACAGGTCAATAACCACGCCTACGGGCTACACAATGGGTCATACTGAGACTAGAACATTTGACTCGATTAATACGAATGGGCTGATTGGCCATCAGTGAGGCTCTAACACATGCAGAGCAGTACTCCCCACGGGTAGTGGCTTTTCCACAAGTACTAGTTTTTTGAAAGACCCAAAATCCATGCCCGAGTTCAATTTTAGCAGCTCTACAAGTGTCTCATTTTGATTTGTTTCCATCATCCCCATGGCTAGTTCCATAACTTGTCTTTCACGCTTCTCCAAGTCAACCACTGTTTTTTTCAGCAGCTCCCTCCTTTGGTACTCCATCTGAGCTTATACTGTTAACTCTGTAATACGCTCGGACTGCTCCTCAACCCTCTGACCCTGGGCCATAATCTGTAAAAGTAGACCGACGTTGTGCGACATCTGCTCGTCATTCCTTTTGATAAGACCATTGTTTTGTGCTATCAACATAGCACCATACGTGGTTAGTTCCTTACATTTTACCCCACATGCGTCCCTATCACTTGTGATTGAGGCTAGTTCACGTTGAAGCCCATCATTTTCCTGAAACACTTTTTCATGTCGCGTATTGGCTGATCCATAAGAATTTTTTAACCGAGCAAGCTCAGTGGTCTAACCCTTCACATACCCAAATAACATAGCATCGGGCTTCCAATTCTCCTTCGCCTGGTAGTCCACGCTTGACATGCATCGGTAAGACAACACAACCGAATTATGATGAATTTACATACATACCAAGATCAGCCATTCGATCTCCAAGTAATTGTTTCAACATTTTTAATTTTTAAACACAAGCAAGCACATTTGACCTCGATGACGAGCTCTAATTGCCGCTACAAAATCTTGTTAATAGGAATGTAATCGTAAAACCATAACTATGGATAAAGTTTAAGATTCTCTAGCATGCGCATCGATGGACGTGGCATCACCATGCTCACATGAGGAATATCCTCAGCCACTCCAACACCTCGGGCAGCCCCGGGCACATGATACTGTATTGGTACGAGGTTTGGCCTCACGAAATTCATAAACAAGGACCCCATCCAACCTCTACACAAAGTGAATATAAGAAGACCTCGCACATGCGTCCTTTACAAAATTATCTATATGGCGCGCTATTTCTTTCTTATACACTGATATTCTCACCGGCCTAAGGCGATTGACCTTCCATCATTGCCTCGTCCAACACTATTACCTCGGGTATCTTCTGTTTTTCCTGCTCCGCATCAGGGACTGACACCTCAACACCCTTGTTATCTGGCACGTTGCCTTCAGTTTCATCATCCTTATCTACCAAACTTAAATTCCATTGCGATAATGGGACTGCATTCACATCAAAGCGATTACTTGTAAAAGGAAAGCATTTATCCTCCTCGGTTTCTTTGTCATCTTCACGAGAATGACGGCCGTGCTCATTCACTACTTCATCCCCAGATTGTGCAGCATTATCTTCTTGTAAGCTAGCATCTCAAACATCTTAATTGGTCAGCATCTCCTCCTCCTTTTTATTGCCTCATTGTGGGGGTGTAGCATCTTCGACGTCTCTAACTTTTTGACTATGGGATGCTGCCAACCCGACTCCCGTACTATTACAATCACGGTACCTCATCTCCATCGGATCCCGTAATTGTTTGGTTATGGCCACCTCCCTACTTCCAATCATATTTACCTTCTCGTCTTCTGTAATCTCTAATTCTGCTTGCGCCACAGCCTGATCTTAAATAATTCACGTGCGTAAATAAGCGTTACACCTCCTAGCCATATGTTGTCTTAGCCAATCTTGATAACCTGATCACTGGGTTTAGAATACCCTCTGGTAAACCTTCTTTGCACCATTTCTTATGCTACTCTTCACCTGCAAACATGAAAACATTTTAATTAACATCGCAAATGGGTCGTATTAGCCAAAACTATATAATATTTCTAATTAAAGGTTTATCACGACATTTTCCTGCTACCAATTCCCTTATACGAACACAAATGTGTGTTTCCAATTCTTATCTGATGTGGGTAATTCAACAATTCTCCTTGCCATAGATAGTTGTGTAGAAAGAAGAGTACTTGGCTAATTTGACAACATCAACTATGGTGAGTTTAATTGTTAGAAGTTGCCTTATGAAAGTATAGTACGTGCGTTTTAGTGAGAGAAAAGTTTTAGAGAAAGAAAGTTAGGGCACAAATGAGTTAGATAAAAAATTATTCAACCCCTTTATTAGTTCAGCCCTGACCTTTATATAGAGGCGCTGGGACTTAGCTCAAAACTGAGAACGGTTACATAAATGGCTATATTACCCTTAGTCCTCAATAGAAATACATAATCAGAATTGTTCCATTAAACATCTATTATTTACACTTTAGTCCCTGAATTTCTACTTCCTTATCAATAGCCCCCCTAGTTCTCATGTCAGTAAATGAATAAGAATGAATTGTCTTCCAATTCTACCAAAATCCATACCAGGAACTCACAGTTTAAAATCAATAACATTTTTTTATCCTTGAATCTTTTCAGACGCAAGTTTGATTTTCTAAAATTTATCATCGTAATCATCGAATTTTATCAAATGTGACCACACATCGGAACTCTCAAGAAAATTACCAATTCGCGAGGTTGTTTCGAACTGGATCTATAAAATCTAACCGTCTGGATTCATCATGAATACCTAGCTAGTAGGCTTACAGCTAGTATGACAGATGAACTAATAACCTTATTACCGTTTCATATTTGGCCCAATCATCACAAAGGCTTTTCCACTTCTACAAACCTATTCTTCCTCCTATAAATTCATTAGTAATCTCATTCTCTGCTCCACAACCTAAAACGTTTGAAAGATAAGCAGCAAACCCTCGACTACCTTCAACGCTTTCCTCAGACTCCCTAGCCATTTTCGTCGGAAGACTCATACTTTCCGATCAACCTTCATCTTGTTTATGAGAAAATATCCAAGATCGAGAAGATCTAAAGCTAGGCTACCTAAAAAACCAAAATCTCCAAACCTGACGATAACCTAGTCTTCGGATCGTACGACTATTTTTGCATAGCTGAAAGAGCAGATGAGTATAGAGGTGCTGGATTAATCGGTAACGCTCCCCTCAGAACATCAACCAAAACCATCTATTACGGTAACTTCAACCCATCTAAAATTCCCATTTCTCCATCTTCTCCTGCTACTGAAGAAAATCATTCGTCTAGAATTCAAATACCCAGAACACTTCGAAATGCTTCTACCCGGGTCAAAGCATCACCCCTGATTAGTGAGGAATCAAGCAAATCCTCTTCGAAACAAACTAAATCAACTCCTATTTCAACTTATCCTCCACCAACTCGTAGAAGAAAAACTTTCATAGCAATGGGAGATGATTCTGATGCTACTCTAAATTCCCCTTCATAAAATTCACCTACTGAGTCTCCTCCTCGAAGGGATATTGTTGAGAAATCCTCATTACCTTAACCAAATCCCTCAAAGGATCCTCCCCAACCGAGGGATGAAACATCAGAAACTGATGAATTTGATTCTGAAGCTACCTGATCTAACAATGAGGCTGACTCCGATGAAGGAGACTCAAAAAATGCCATAGAGAAGAAAGTTTGTAAGCCTCGAAAAAAGAAGGCACTGACTACTATTTTTGATGAGGAAAGAGCAACCATTGGTAGAAACTTGAGAGATCTCGATGATGATTATATTGTTGAGTTGAAGAAAGTTCCATATATATACTATCAAGAAAATCAAGCATCGGATTTAAAGAGACAACGGGGGATGGGAGACAACATCATCCTTCGACTACCTAAGAAGAGGGAAGCACCCTTATATTGTAAAGATGAAGACCTAGTGGTCTACCCCGAAATCATCAATTGGGGTATTCGTTTCCCAATTGATCCTATGATCGTGGAGTACTTCGAACTTCTAAACCGGTACCCAACTCATGTGATACTGAATCAATGGTTCACTCTTATAGATGTGATCATGGCCTCTCGGTTGTCCAAGATTCCAATCAGCATCAAGGATTTCATATCTTTGACAAAATTATCAAAGGGACAGAAGCTTCTATTTTACTACCTTACTCCAGTGGATGATTTAAAAATCTTCGATAATCTCGTGGAAGCAAAAAAAAATTGGAAGCAAAAATGTATCTTCATCTCATGAGCATGGGCACACGGTAAAGAAATATCTGATGCCAACCCATCGAAACCGAACCTCATCCGGAGAAGCAACCGTGAGTACTTCGAACATTATATATTTTAAGATAGAATAGAATTAACAGCTGTTTCCTTTATTCATTATTTATTTGAATGATCATTTCAAAAATTCCAAGGCGGTACGCTATTCGTCGGACAAAGGCCAAAGACAAATTTAAAAAACTTGTCGCTTGGGCCGAAACAGAGTGGAACAACGCTTTCCACACTGCTTTCCAATCGATCAACTTACTCAATAGTCATCTATTTCCCATCACACCTGGAGCCTTGCCTTATCCAAATTTGATAGATCAGCCCAACCCCATCACGTTTGCAAAAAATTAGTTTAACCTGACTGTAAGGTATTCCTTCCCATCCGCAATAGGTCAAACAGTCACTGCCTCAAAAGAAAAGGGAAAAAAGGAAAAACAAAGATAAAAAAGGCATAAAGTACATCTAGTGCTAGCCCTTCAACACAACCAAAGCCTAAATATCTGAAAAGAAAAGAAGCAGAAAAAACTCTTTCAACCATCAAAGAAGGAGAAGAAGAAGAACCTTCTTTAAAGAAAACGAAAACTTCCATGCCTTCGAAAAACAAAAGTTCCATCAGTCCTCATGGGAAGAAGAACAAAAAATCAAAGACCACCGAATACACACTGTTCGATGAGGATGAGGTCATAACTGTTGGGAATCAACAAAGTCCTCCTCACGAAAAGGAAGCAACCAATGATGATGCTACAATCATTATCGACGACAATGCAGATGATGATAATCAAAACGGCGACCACTTCGATCCCGACAACTTCATTAATTTCAACGAGTCATAGGAACTTACTGGAGAATAAGATCCTCTCATCCAAGAGATTCAGACTCGTATATACAATTTTGAGAGAAGGCTTACCGTTAAAGTGTCTCCAAAAACTATATGTCCTTCTGTTCCAACTACATCTCTAGACATGATTCCTCGTCCTAGCCCAACAGGTTTTCCTCCTATTCCACCCAACCCAGTTCTCCTTGCTGCACTCCAACTATTTACCAATCTCGATGCTGCAGCAAAGTCACTTTCTTAACAAGTCGATGCTTCCCACAGTCACTTGAAACGGTTGGCCAAAGATATGGTTCGCTATAAGGGAATTGCCGATGTTGCGAAACAATTGAGGGAAAAATTTCAGAATCACGTAATCAATCAATTTTACACCTTTGAATTGGCAAGATTTGAGCTTATTTAAGGACTGATTTTCGTCAAAGGTCATTTATGGGAGCAACATCATGTTGATAAAGAAAAACTGATCGCCTCACATCAAGAGGAGATAAACAAGCTCAAAACTAAACATGCTGAAGACTTGGCTACTGAAAAGGCTAAATCTGAGGGTCCTCAAGCTTCTCTTACTACAAGCGAAGCAGAAAATAAAAAAGTTGACTGATGAAATAGCCACGCTGAAGGCTAATTTTGAGAAGGAAAAATAAGTTGTTGTTACTGCTGCGGAAACTGAATGTTCCAAGGACATGTTGGCTGCTATTAACAATGGTAAAGAAGAGACAACCATCACCCTCCTTCGAACGACACCCTAGTGAAGCCTTTGATCCTATCCCAAGCTCAACATCAGATGAAGAAGAATCATCCGAAGAAGAGTCATCTGAATGATTTTTACTGTCCTTTGATTTCATGTTATCGTTTTTTTGTATCTGTCAGATTAATGTCATGCCCAGTGTACTTCATCGAATTAATCTAAATTGACAAATGTCTTTGTTTATGTTTTATTTTTATCATCAATATTAATTATTCGAAGCTAACAACTTGAAATAATTTTTTAAACATAACTCCTCAGATATAATAATGGACTTCGAAATTCACAATACGTAAAACTTCGAATAACATAGTGCATTTTTTGAACGTACCACTTCGAAAATTACAGTGCATCTTGAACGTAGCACTTCGAATAACACATTGCATTTTCGGAACGTAGTACTTCGAATAACACATTGCATTTATTGAACGTAGCACTTCGAAAATCACAATGCATTTTTTAAACGTAGCACTTCGAATGTGGTTGTTTCTTCGAAAAGTGTAATAAACACTTCGGAACATTCTAACCTTGACCAACTTCAAAGATGATAAGTCTTTGATAAGTTGTCAAGTATAGTTTTAAATAAACACTTGTAAACAACCATTGGCTAAAAATGAATTTTATTGATAATATTGAATATGTACATAGCACCTCATTAAAACCTTCCTCGGCCAACAGGGTAGGAAAGAGTGTGCCATTCAATCAATAGTAACAAATTAAAAATACAATAGATCTATTCCCAATATAACTTTACATGTTGTATATTCTACGGGTGTTGAAGCATCCTCATTTGAATATCCCAAAGGCGATAAGACCCTGGATTTATCCTTTCAATAACCATATTTTGGGGTTATTTTTCCAAGGTTCTTCTCCTTTGTATGCAAAAATATTTTCCTCAACACTTTGTCACCCGCTTTAAACTCTTTTCTTTTTACCTTCTAATCATATATGTTCCTCATAAGAGTTTGGTAATTGATTACTTTAAATGAGCTAGAACTCTTTTCTCCTCAATCAGATCTAAATTTACCCTTTTAGCTTCATCATTAGATCTTTCAGAATATTGAGTCATCCATTCCATATCCTAAGGCAAAATGAGTTTCTTTAGTAGCTTCCATGGGAGTTGCCCGATAAGCCCAAAGTATCTCTTGTAAATAGTTCAGCAATTTCCCTGCCGCCCCTACCAAAATTTTCTTCAAACCATCTAAAATAGTTATGTTTGTTACCTCGACTTGTCCATTGGCTTGAGGATGAAAAAGCGTCAAAAAACATTGTTGAATTCCTTTTGATGCATAAAATGAAGTCATTTCTTTATTATTAAACTGAGGGCCATTATCCGTAGTTATTCTCCGAGGTAATGTGAAGCGACAACAAATACCATTCACAATGAATTTGATTACATCTTTTTCTTTTATTGCAGATAGTGGTTATGCCTTAGCCCATTTTGTAAAATATTCACTGCTAGAATTATCATTTGTCGTCCCCCATATGCCATCAGCAAAGGCCCTACCAAATCAATCCCCCATATATCAAATGGGTGGTCTCGGTTATAGACATAAGTGGAACTGCCGGCCTATGTATATAATTAGCAAACCTTTGACAAGTATCACAACTTTAAACCAAAGTTTTAGCACATTTCATGATTTAAGGCCAATAAAATCGTGCAAGCAAAACCCGACGAGATAAAGCTTTAAACCCGCAATGAGCTGACCCCTCTCCATCATGAAACTCTGATAATACCTCCTATGATTCTTTCCTGTTTAGACATCGTAGTAATGGCCTGCTTAATGGCTTCTTATACAAAATTCCATCTAAAATTATGTACCTAAAGGCTTTACCTCTCAAATTCTTGGCCAACTTCTAATTATCTGGCAATGTTCCTTGAGTCAAAAAATTAAGAATATTTGTTCGCCAATCTCCTCGGACTGCATTGAAGGTGACGAAGAGTTCCTCTATACAATCACACTGATCTGATTGAGTCAAAATCGTGGGATTTTCTTGTGACAAAATCCAAGGATATTTCTCCTTGTAAGCAATAGTTGCTAAAGAATCAGCCACCATGTTACTTCATCGACTAATATATTCAACAACAACATGATCGAATAATAACATTAAGTTCTGAAGCTCCCGCAGATATAAAATTAAGCGATCTTTGCTTGCCTCGGAAAATCTGGATACTTGATTTGCTACCAATTGAGATATGTTTCTAAGTGCACTGAAGTTGTTCCACATAATTTTTCCAACCTCAAACCTACAAAAGCAACTTCATATTCAGCTTCATTATTCGAAGCGTGAGAACTAAATTTGATGGATTGAATCATTGTTTCTACAGTTGGAGTTATTAATTGAACCCCATCAGTGCATCCTGAAATATTAGACCCTCTATATGTTCAAACGATCCACCTTGAATTCACTCGTGAAACATCTTTACTTTTTTTAATATCTGTTCTGTTCAAATGAAACTCAACAAAAAAAGTCTGCTAACGCTTGAGCTTTAATTGCAGTTCGAGGTGTAAACATAAATATCATAATCTCCTAAATCCACTGACCACTTGGTCATCCTCACCGAAATATCAGGTCGTTGCAAAATATTTTTTAAAAGGGAATGAAGTTCGAACTTTGATAGTATGAGCTTGGAAATAGGGGCGCATTTTCCTAGCAGCAATTACCAATGCTAATGCTAATTTTTCCAGCTTCAAATACCTCTTCTCTACTGTCACTAGACTTTTGCTGATATAGTACACTAGCTTCAGAATACCTGAATCTTCACTTATCAGCACCGCACTTAATTCAAAATCTGATACCGCAATGTACAAAAAGAGCTTTTCTCTACTTTGAGGTTTTAACAAAATCTCTGGTGATGATAACAAGTTTTTTATGCTTGTAAATACTACCTCACACTCCGATGTCCATTCAAATCTATTTGGTCCTCACAAAACTTGAAAGAAAGGAAAGCATTTGTCAGAAAATCTGGAAATAAATCGGTTAAGTGTTGTTAACCTTCTTGTCAAAATTTGCACTTCTTTAACAGATCGAGGAAATTTCATTGCTATTAGAGCTTTCAATTGTTCCGGGTTAGCTTCTATTCCTCTTTCACTGATAGCATCACCCAAAAACTTCCCTGATCGAACTCTCAAGGTGCACTTTTTAGGATTAAGCTTTAGTCTGATTTCCCTTAAATTCAAAAATGTTTCCTCTAAATCCTCCAGATGCGCATCATCCTTCAAACGTTTTACCACCATATCATCTATATATAACTCCATATTTCTTTCGATCTGAGTGGCAAAATCTTTATTCGTCAACCTTTGCTAAGTGGCTCCAGCGTTTTTTAACCCAAAGGGCATAACCTTATAGCAATGCAACCCTTTATCAGTCATGAAGGTCGTACATTCTTGGTCCTTTGGATCCATCTGAATCTGATTGTATTCTGCAAAAGCATCCATGAATGTTAGTATTTTATTTCTCGAGGTGGAATCAATCAGTTGATCTATTCAAGGAACATGAAATGGATCTTTAGGACATGCTTGATTCAAGTCTATAAAAGCCAAACACATTCTCCACTTCCCATTCTTCTTTTTTACCACTACTAGATTCGTCGTCTATAAAAGATACTGTGACTCCCTTATATGTACGACCTTGGATAACCGATCCACCTCGGAAACAATTGCTTCCGCCTTCTCCGAAGAGAATTCCCTTATTTTCTGAATTACTGGTTTTACCTTCGGATCAATAGCCAAAGTATGACGAATTACCTCAATCGATACTCCTGTCACATCCTCCGTTTTCCAAGTGAAAATGTACAAGTTAATAGACAAAAATTCTAGCAGTTGTTGACACAAAAGTGGGGTCAATAAGATTTGGATTCGAAGCACTCTTCCTTCCGAAAAAGTATACTCCTTTATTTCTTCACTTATTGTTAAAGACCCTGGGGTTTCCCTCGGATCGTCAACTCTTTCTTCTAAATCCTTGGTTAACCCCTCTGACTGCTATTCATTCATCAAGTCTTCACTATTGGATCCCCGAATCTGAAGCGCAGTGAAATAACACTCTTTTGCTACTTTCTAGTCGCTTCGAATGACCCCAATACGATCCCCAAACTCACTTCCCTTTCGAATTCCCCAATCACCTGAGTTGTCACACATGTAAACCCTATGATTGTACGTTTTGATTAAGAAATTTGAGGAGGATTTCGCATTCTATCATAAGTCTTTTTAAAGAGCCCAATCACATGAGTTGTCACACATGTAAACCCTATGATTGTACGTTTCGATTAAGAAATTCGAGGAGGATTTCGCATTCTGTCATAAGTCTTTTTAAAGAGGAAGTTTGTAGAACTACCGGTGTCTATAAGCACATGTCGAATTTCAATACCATCCACTTCTGTACCAATAACTATTGCATCTTCATTCGACCTCGTCGTACCCCGCAAACCATCCACATCGAATAAAATGGAAGGAATGGCCTTTTTTCCATATAAGTGAGTAAACATTTTTCCTTCAATTTGATTCGTCAAATTGACAACATGCCTCTTCCTCGAGTTATCAATGTTACCATCCATTGAATCATCTCCGAAAATAGCTAATGATTCAAAAACTTCACACAAGTTTCTTTATCGGCTCTTCAACAGCCATCAAGATTAACTTGTTCGGATTCTTATCTAAATATTCCAAAGAGACATCTAATTCTCCAGCCTTCGAATCTAAAATCATTAAATTATCAGCTAGTGCAGTTGGGTTAGCCGACCATGAAGTTGATGCCAGAGTTTTCGACTCGCTCCCTTGTGACTTCACATAAGTTAAGAGCTTCCCATTTTCAATTAAGATTTGAACTCTTTTTTCAATGCGATGCAATTATTAGTATTATATCTGATGTCCTCGTGATACCTGTAGTATTTGTTATTCCGCTCCTCCTTTGGCCTATTTATTGGATTTGGCTTCCTAAAATTCACAAAGCTCTTGTTCTGGTCAAAAATTGCAGCCACACTTTCTGTCAAGTTCGCATATTACTATGGCCTAATCCACTACAACCACAGTCTGTTATAATTGTAGGATGAAGCATGATTTGAATATCCACCAATTCGAGTTGGCAAATTATTATTCTTCGAACGTGACTGCTAATTGTCATTCGAGGGTTGCCTTGGTTATTGGCCAACTGATTCGAATTCATTGGAATATTAACTGGCTCTCCTCGGACACTGGTTGACTCTTCAACCTTGATCTGGTCTTCTACCTGAGCCATCAATGCTCCAAAGGTTAGCGTTCTTCTCTTCGTCGTTTCATTGGCCAGATCCCTGGGCAGTAAACCCTGGCGAAAAGCTGCCATTGCCACATTTTCTTCGCAATTTTTCAAACTTGCCTTAGTCAGAACAAACCTCTTTGTGTAATCCTTTAATTTTTCTCCAACTACTTATTTGCACTGAATAATCGTATCTCTGTTCACTCTCATCTCCTTACTTCCATCAAACTGCCTTCGAAAAGCCGTATAGAAATCCTTGAAATTTGAAATGGATCCCCTCGGAATCTGGTTGTACCATTTTAACGTTGTTCCTTTGAAATTTTGTTAAAAAACACGACACACCAACCAGTCATCATCTTCAAAATTCATCAATTCGTTCTTGAACTGTTCGATGTGGTCATGAGGATTTTGCATCCCATAAAACGTTTCAACCTTATCAATATCAAAATGCTTCGGAAACGTTATAGATCGAATTTCACTTGTCAACGGAGAATTCCTCCAATCGACACCTTGCACATACTGATCCTCAGTCCCCATGTCTACATTAAAATTTCGATCAGTCTTAGCATATTTATTTGAGGTGTTCCCCTCACACCAAGTAGATTCCCTCAAACAGCGAGGAATTTTATCCCTTTTAGATTTATGTTCCTTCTCATGCTTCATTGGCTCTTCCCTTTCTGGTTCCTTCTTCGAAGAACTCTTATACCTTTTAAAGCCTGAAGCAGAACTTGCAACCTCTTCGTCACTAGAGGCTACATATTTCTGTTTGTCTTTTTTGCCTTTTCGAGAAGAATAACGCTCTTTTGGAGCTTCGAAGCGCGCTTTCTTCTGCTCACTCATAACACACCGATCAGTACAAGATCGATCAGACTAATTTCCCATCTCAGTTTTCTCGTTTATTTGTCTAACCTTGGATTTAAGCTTTGCTAAGTAAATTTCTTGTTTTCTTTGTTCATACCTTTCGTTCAGCATGTTTATTTTATCTAGGAGTTGGTTCATGCGCATTTCAATTTTTGATTGCGTTTGGATCGAAACAGATCCATCTCGTCTGTTTTCATTTCTTTATAAATCGTCTCTTAGCGTTTCTATCGCTGATCGAACTGATGGATTGTGTTCAGGATTCATTGTAAGAATTCAAACAAGAAAATAAGAAAATCAAATAGAATTCGAACAAGTAAGACACTGATCCTTAGTTTATCCCCAGTGAAGTCGCCAATTTGGTGAGTTTAATTGTTAGAAGTTTCCCTATGGAAGTATAGTACGTACGTGTTCAACCCCTTTATTAGTTCAGCCCTGCCCCTTTATATAGAAGCGTTAGGACTTAGCTCAAAACTGAAAACGCTTACATAAAGGGATAAATTACCCTTAGTCCTCAATAGAAATACATAATCATCATTGTTCAAATAAACTTCTATTATTTACACTTTAGTCCTTAAATTTCTACTTCCTTATCAAACTATAACAAGCAGTTCTTCCAAACATACAAGAATTCCTAACACTCGGGAACTTAATATTACACTAAGAAATACCCTCAAACCATTGGAAATTAATTGCGTGGGGCATATTCTTAGGAAGCTAAAGAAATTGTGAAGAAGAGAAGGCAATGGAAATGATAAGCCCTAGTAAAAAACGGTGGCATAGAGGTAGGTCTCATTTTCTTTCAGCTGAGAAGGTTGTTCTCCGACCACCGACACCATCACTATCAAATCGCTAGAATACTGTATATAACCCTAAATTTTCGGAGGATATCCTCCGTTAGGTACCCATATTTAGGGGTTAATCATGAAAAGTACTCCTCAAAGAAGGTTGGCTCTTATATTCAGATTTTGTGTTGTCACTGACAAAAGTGCTTGCCTTCTTTTTCTTCTTACCACCTTTTTTGGCGCCATCGGGATCATTAGAACAACTGCAATGACCCAATAGGACTTATTAGAGCAAGCATATAGATGGAATAAATTGCCTCGACTGATGCTACCAACAAGGGGTTTTCCTTAGCACCCAAGTCAATTAAGACAAACATATCTAAAACCATAACAAGGGTAGCCCCATTATGACACAACTTTAACTATAAACCACAAGAATAACACAAGCTAGGTTTTGAGCATACCTGTTATTTACCGGCAAAATCTGTGACGAATAGTGGTGGCAAAAACTTTGCCTCTCGAAAAAACACAAAAGTGGCTTTCTTCTCTCTAAAAATAAATTGTTACTAAGTTTAATGACTTGAAAGATTAGGAAAAGAGGTTTACACCAAAATTGGTTCTCCAACCCACACGTGATGTGACACCAGTTGTCATACATATTAATTAAAGTAGCATGTTTCCTCATATTCAAAGCGTTATAATCCATCGAAACGACTTCATGTGTCAAAACCGTCATATCACACGAGGCTCCATACGACCGCCACGTGTCACTCTATCGTTGGAAAATGCCCAATTGGTTTTCAGAATTAATCAACTACATGGTCCATGTGGAAAAATGGTGATTCAATTATTTAACTATATAGTATTCCTCATAAACTATTTTTCCATCGATTATATCTTTTCAAAATATAATCCTTGGACTAGAGGGGAGTGCTGATGAGGATGCTTTCACCAAGTGATTGATCAAGAAAAGTCCGAGCATATGGAAATAATATAGAGGCAGAAGTAAGACCTAACCAAGGGATTTTGGATGCGAAACTAAGGTGATCCATAAACAGTACACCTACACAACACTCGGTAGCAAATGGCTGAGGCCAAATTGAGGGGTATCGACTTCATAATAAGACATATTTGCAAGACATCAGCCAAGATCATCACTAGAAACCGTGTTCAGGTCCAACCAAGGGACGTCGATACTATCTTATGAAAATCAACTCAACAGAAGTCATGCGAAAATATCAAAAGAGCTTGATCGAGGTTCTCCTACCGACTAGAGGCGTCCGATAGCAGAGGCCACATCTAAGAATAACGTGCATTTACCAATGCCCGAAAGTCTGGGTCATTGGCAACGACTATTAAAGATATCATAAAAGAATTCAACACTTGTTAAAGAAATTGTTGAATACACAACCCACGTAACGTACGACGACTAGAGTAATGACCATAATTATAGGTCCACTATCATAATATTGGTCCACGATAGAGATTAGTGTAATTATTTAATTAGTAAGAAAGTGAAACAGCTTTTTAAACATTATAAATAGGTTTGAGATTATTTAAAAATGGATATTTTCTTCCCTCATTAAGAAAATTACTACTTGGCTGATTATTTGTTATATTTTCCCTTAACAAAGACCAACATGAGATCATGTCACATGCGCCAATCTATAGTTTAGTTATTGTTCTATAAATGCCTTTATTTGGAGAAAACAGTGTAAGAAATTTGTTTCAGTTTGCAACAGACCAATTCAAGATAATATTGATAAGTGTTAAAGGTTAAATACATAATTCAAAATTCTACAGATTTCGTCAAGACCCCGATAATGAGACATTCTAAAATAGATCAAGTGACAAAATTCAAAATTCAAGAAGACTTGTTTCATATTTATTATCCAAGATTTAATTTTTAAGTCTTTAAATTCATTTAATTTTATTTTAAGAGAGTCAAAGAGAGTTATTTTGTATATATTATACAATATTTACTTTTTAAGTTTTAAAACTCATGTGGTTATCTTTTAAAAGGGTCAAAGAGAATTATTTCATTTGTATTACTGATCTTTCTTTGTTGGTTATAAATAAATTCATAAAAACTTTAATTATTTAGTTTAAATACAATAAAAAAAGACTTTCTATTTCAAAAATTTATCTCTGATAAATCTATCTCTAAACAATTCTTGTGATAAGCGAGTTTAGTTCTGCTTATTAAAGGCTTATCATCCATTTTATGGCGTAACTCGATCCATCATCTAATTTTCATAACTTTTTATATGATTTCGTTAGTGAGTGTTCTCCAAACAGACACAAATCAAGTCTATTTTGTGCCTACATCATCTTGTATCAGAGTCAAAAGGTCCCTAATCAAGGTTTTATCATCCATATACAACCTATTAAAATGGGAAAAAATAATATAGAGAGCCTCGTTCAATTAATGACTTCTATAAAAAAATAAATTTAATAGAAAATGAAATGATGCAAACACAAAGTGAAGAATTTCATATTATGATGAACGAATTTGGAAAACGTATTGGGCGAATCGAGCAGCCCATAATAAGATTTAGATCCATCAAAAACTTCTCACCTCCACAGAAACAAAAACAAGAAGATGATATAGAAAATGAAGATGATGATATGCCTAATTTAGAAAAGGAACCTCCAGACCATATGTTTTATTGAAACAAAATAAGAGATCCTCTTGGGGGAGAAAGAAAAAAACAACCAACAAGGCCTAGAAATTCAGAGGTATATATACAACCTCATGTATTCGTTGTAAAATCATATCATAATGCCTGCATGAATTGAGAAAGACGTATGGATCATATCTTTGAGTATATGGATATAATGAGTAAAAGAAGCTTGCTCTAGCTACTACATAATATCTAAAGAGTGCTTTTATTTGGTAGGACATATAAGTAGCAGAAAGAATAAGGAAACGTAACAGAGCCATAGACAGTTTGGAAGACATGAATATTTTTTTAAGGCGGAGGTATGTACCTTATCATTACCATCGTGTCCTACAAGAACGGATTCTAAGAAATGTTGAACTACATTAATATACTGAGTTGTACAAAGTATTCTATATTTTTGTCCATATTGAGTATCAACTCAAACAAAACAATACCAGCTCCAACCAAAACAACACAAACGTGGACTCCAAATAATAACAAACCATTGGATAAAGTAAAATTAATAGTTGTTAGTGCAAAAAGTAAAGGAAAAAAAATTAAAGTCCTGAAGATAATATAAACATAAATTACTCAAACTAGAGCTCTTGAAGTTAAATATTGTAACTATAAAGGATGTGAACATTATGCTAGAGAGTGGATGACTTAGCGTGTCATGTTTATCACTTCAAGTGGAGAATATGAATCATGAGATGAATGTGAACATGAGAAATCAAACCGTAAAGAGAAAAATGAGTATCCATATGTTGGTAATCTATTGGTGGCAAGAAGAGTCCTAAGTGCAATAATCCACTCAGAAGAGACCATTGAAAGGAAGAACATATTTTAAACCAGATGTAGTATCAACAAAATATAATGTAATCTGATCATAAATGGAGGTTCTTGTACTAATGTGGCTAGGAACCTTATGGTAGGCGGACTTGGTCTAGCAAAGACTAAACATTCAAGTTCTTACAATATAAGATAGCTCAATGATCAAGCTGAATTACGTAGCACAGATCATGTAACTATTCCATTCAACATAAACAAATATTAAGAAAAGGTTTTTTATGATGCAATGCATATGCAAGTTGGACACCTATTGTTTGGTATATTATGACAGTTTGATCATGAAGTATGTCACAATAGATGCGCAAACATCTACAGATTTCTGCATAATAAGAAGAATGCCAACTTAACACCTCTTAACCCATCTGAAGTTCATGAAATGAAAATATGAATAGTTAAGGAAACCGAGGTAAGTAATTCAATATTATCTTTATCTTCTAATTATGTTTGCAATTATATGAGCCATAGAAGCACCGTACTACTAATATTTTTTCAATGAATGATTAAATACAGGAGTTAGCATGTTGAAACTACCAAATAAAGTGAAATTGTTTTTCAAAAAGTATCAAAATATATTTCTAGAATATATACCTCATGGTTTGCCTCCTCTTCAAGTCATTTGACATCAAATTAAGTTTCTTCCTGATCCTGCATTTCCAAACAAGTGAACCTACCACATGAACCAGAAAGGAACTAATGAGTTGAATAAACAAGTACAAGAATTTATGGACAAAAGATACATCACATAGACCCTTAGGAAATATGTTTTGCCAGTTCTATTGGTATTAAAGAAAGATGGCAGTTGAATAATGGGTGTGGATTGTCGCATAATGAGCAATATCACCCTCAAATATCGATGTCCAATTCCAAGACTTGATGACATGCTGGATGATCTTACCGCTACCACCATTTTCTTTAAGATTTATCTAAAACGTTGTTACTACCAAGTCAGAATGCAATAAAGAGATGACGAAAGACAACCTTCAAAGCCAAGCAAGGTTTATATGAATGGTTAGTTATGACATTTGGGCTTCCTAATGCTCCATGTATGTTTACGAGGTAGATAAATCATGAGTTTGATAGAGCATTTAGAGGATTTTGAGCTAGTTTTCCAAACTCTACTTTAAGAGGACTTTTATGTTAATCTTAAGAAATGTACATGTTTTAATTATCAACTTTTATTCCTTGGATTTGTTGTGAGTTCTTAAGGCATAAAACTTAATCAAGAAAAGATCAAATTAATCAAAGAATGGACAACATCAATGACAATTGGACATGTGCGATGTTTACATGAATTAGCTAGTTTCTATAAGAGATTTATGAAATATTTCAGTACCTTAGCAACTCCTCTCACTAGTGTGATTAATAAAAAGGTGACTTGTAAGTGAGAAGAAGCAACAATAAATAGCTTTATGTATTGGTGAGATCGTTGGAAATATGGAAACATTATTTACTATCTAAATAATTTGTTATTCTACAGATCATAAGAATATTAAGCATCTAAGAGGTCATACCAAACTCAAAATAATTCATGCTAAGTGCTTAGAGTTTGTTGAGACATTTTATTACATCCTCATATACAAAAAGATAAAAATAATATAATAGTAGACATATTATCAAGGAGACACGCATTCATCTTTATAATCGAGTAAAAGTTTATAGGATTTGAACACATCAAAAGGTTGTACGAAGATGATCCAAACTTTGGAAATACTTACAAGGAATGTTCTAAAAGGGCATTTGGTTTGTTCTACAAACCTAATGAGTTCTTGTTTAGAAACAAGCATTGTATATTCCACAAGGCTCTATGGGTGATATCATATTAAGAGGAGCATATGTACGGAAGAAATAAAACCTTAGCTAGTTTTGTGAGCATTTTGTTTGGCCTCACTTGAACAGATATATTGAGAAATTTTGCAACCATTGTATTTTTCGCTTAAAAGAAAAAATTAGATAGCATCCTCATGGTGCTGCGATGCTAGTGATATTTCAAGGGTCGATCCTCCGGTTATCTTCCATGAGCTAGCTATGGATTCGTACACCAAGCTTGTGCGGCGGAAGCGACAAATTTTTTTAGGTTGAGCCATATTAGACAAGTTCGGATTCGGTCTGGGTAGCAAACCCGGTTTTAGTTAAAAAGAAAGGGGTCAGTGGCGCATGTGTGTTAATTTCAAGCATTCCCCAATAATGCATTCTTTTTTCCTTGCATCAATCAGCTGGTGGATTTAGCCTCAAGATGTGACTTTCTCTCTTTTATGGATGCATATTTGGGTTACAATCATATCTGCTTCAAGCCGTCGGACGAAGAGCACACGACATTCCAAACTGAGCAAGGCTTGTAATGTTACACATTGACGCCGTTTGGATTAAAGAATGCAATTTCTACCTACCAACGCCTAGTAAACCATATATTCAACGAAGACTTAGATAAGCATATGGAAACTTATATCGATGATATGATCGCCAAAACGCATACAGAAAAAAAGTAACTCGAGGCACTTTAAACCGTATTCAACCTCTTGCGCCAGTTTAACTTAAAGCTTAATCTGATCAAGTGTTCTTTCGGGGTAAGAAGCGGAAAATTCTTGGGTTACATAGTTAGTAAAAGGGGAATCAAAGCCGACCTGACCCAGCTGCAAGCAGGTATGCAAATGGAACCAGCAAAGAATATCAAGGAGGTCCAATGCTTAACAGGGCACCTCGCGACACTTTTTTGCTTCATTTACAGAGCTTTCGATAAAAGCCACCCTTTCTTCGAGATTCTTCGAGGGGATAAGAAATTTTCTTGGACAGAATGCAACAAGGCCTTAATAGAATAGAAAAACTACCTCACATCGACAGAATCACTATCCGCCCCCTCGTCGGTGAGCCACTGTTCTTATACTTGTCTGTTTCACCCTTTTCTATCAGTGCAGATTTGGCCTGGAAACCCGTTGGGGTTCAGCGAATCAACTAGTACACTATCAAAACCTTGGTCGATGACAAGATGAGATACTTAAACTTACAGAAGCTTCCATTGGGCCTGGTAAAAGCTTGCATTAGGTCAGGAAAATGAACTAGTATTTCCAAGGAGACACAATCACTGTCTGAACGTCTTTCCCCCTCAAAACTATGCTACAAAAACCTGTTGCCTCAGGCAAGCTAACTAAGTGGAGTGTCGAGCTCGGGAAAAACGATGCTCAGTTCGAGCCATGTAACGCAATTAAAGGGCATGTCGTGGTTGACTTCCTGGCAGAGTTTTCCTCGCCTAGAGAGCTACCTGGTTCAGACAAGCGATCTGGTTTAATTTCATGGTGACTAATAACGTTGCAGAGTATGAAGTGATGATTTGCAGCATGAAGCTAGCACTAACATGTGAGGCTCGTCTCCTGCGACTCTGTTCAGACTAACAGTTGGTTATAAATCAGGTTATAAGGAGTTATAATGCGAATAAAGAAAGAATCGGGGGCTACTTACAAGTACTCAAGGAGTATGAGTCCAAATTTACAACGCTAATTATGAGCAAGTCCCACGTCAGGAAAAATCCGGCGCTAATGCCCTCGCCAATGATGTAGAATTAGGAGAGCACCCTCCCCCCCCCCCCCCCCCCCCCGTCCTCACACAACAACTGCCGAGTACATAACTTTTTAGGCAGAGCGAAACCATCCACACAATCGACAACACCCGTGATTGGAGATAATATTATCTCTTATATTTAAATTCTACCACTCTCTCGTCCGATAAGACGACCGCCTGAGTACTCCAACTATGAGCCGCCGAAAAATATAACCCGACCCCTACTCTATTTTCTTGATAAAGCAGAAGCTATTTTAGTGTTACATGCCCTGCATGTTGTAGAAAGTAGAGCAAATTACAGATACCGTAGCCTTATCCAATATTTTTTTTGTTGGCAGGATATTACTAGCCGGAACTAGCTAACGACTTTGAGAGACTCGAGCAACACTGCCATCAATGTCAATAATTCACTAACACGGGTCATCTTCCAAGAGAGCCTATGCAGCATGTGGCCATCCCTTGCCCTTTTAACAAGTGGGGCATCGACCTGGTAGGACCACTTCCTATAGCGATTGGTAAAAACAAATTCCTGACATTTGCGGTCGATTACTTCTATTAATGGGTAGAGGTCAAAACTCTATTTCTCACACAAGCTCAGGAGATATACGACTTCATTCCCCATCAAAACTTTGCCTGGTTTGGAATACCCAGCATCCTGATGACAGACAACGGACCTCAATTCCAAAATACCGCGGTCAAGACATTCGATAAGCCTTATGAGATCAACCAACACTTCTCCACACCATACTACCCTCAGGAAAATGGCCAAGTCGAAGTCACCAACCGCACAGTCCTAGAATGGATTAAAAAGAAACTCGAGGGAGCCAAGGACAAATAGCCAGACAAACTAACTGACGTCATATGGGCATATCGAACTACCCCCCCCCCCTGTACTACAACTGGTGACACTTCTTTCTCCCTCGTCTATGGCAGTGAGGTCGTGGTACAAGAATAAATAACCATACTAAGCCACTGGATCGCCAGTTATGAGAAAGACATCAACACTACCAACTGAGCTGTGAACGTGGATCTCATCGATGATAGGCGTGATCAAGCGCGTGTTCGGGAAAAGCACTACACGAGCCTGGTGAGGGGACACTTTAATGTTTTTGCTAAAACCCTGTAGCTTTCAAGTCGAAGACATGGTTACGAAGAAAGTCTTTCAGAGATCCGAGGACAGAGCAGCTGGAAAACTAGGACCAAATTGGGATGGGCCATATACAGTTATATCCAAAAGCCGTAGCGGGGCCTATCAACTTTCCGATACAGAGGGTCATACTTTGAAGCACCCTTGGAACACCAACCACTTAAAATTGTATCGCCAGGCTCTGTAACATAGAGGATGCGCTCTTTTTCCCCTTTGATGGCGCGGGAGGATTTTTTAACAAGCCATCAAACTCTTGTTTATTTCTCTAATACATTTTAAGCTTTCTCCACTATGTGTGTTTATTATTACATCTTCTCCATCCTTACAATCGCGACCGGGTCTGTGACCACGCCTATGGGCTACGCAAGGCGCTATACTAAGCCCAGACCATAGATTCTATGAAATGAACATTCTAATTGGCCATGCTTACGGGCTATGTAAAAGGCCATGCTGAGCCCAATACCTTGTAAAATGTATTAATAAGCGAAATGATATAGAATCAAGCCCTCGTTGGGCCACGCAATAAGTTCAACATGGCCTCCCCGTGACTCAGCTGAGGATCAAGTTTCACGCATAGCTACGCAATGAGCCCTACTGAGCTCGACCTTGTAAGGATCTCCCTCAAAGCTACTATAATTAATAACACACATCTCCACCTCCAAGACAGATCTCCAATCTTACAATCTCAAAATGACATACAAAAAAAAGTCATAAGATTAACTAATATGAGTGCATCATGGCGTTCGTTTACATCACAAAAACAATACCGTGCATTACAAACGTGTGCCAACACGTATCAAAATTAACGTATACAATAGGGGCAAGGTTGGGATCAATGCCTTTCTGTGCCAAATGATCTACTTCGGTCTCGCACTCCATATTCTCAATTATTTTGGCGAATACTGATGAGTCCGAATCCAGGACATCTCCCCGGAAGGGCAGGTCAGTGTAAATTCTCTCTGAATACCGGACAGATCATTTGGACCGGACAGATCACTTCGAAACAATGTGAGCCTAATGCTGTCCGAACTATGACAAAAGTACTAAAAAACCTAAACACTTCCTGACTAAGCTACCTGTCCTCCTGCTTAGAACTCATGGGTCTTTAAACATGACCCGGGTCCATTAAACTTGACCCGAAAGCCCATAAGGGCCCAAACATCACAACTATAAATACTCAACCACCAGCATTAACTTCGAATAATGAAAATTAACTGCTACCAAGCTGCTTAATTATCTCTCCACCTTGAAACACCCTTACACCACCGTTAAACACCCTTACACCACCGTTAAACACCCCTGTACCACCTTGAAACTCCACTTAAAATTACTAGCCTACCCTCGGGCTATTTTTATCCACAACAAATTGGCGACCACAGTGGGAGGAGAGAGGTGCCTGAATCAAGCATTCAAAACCTGCCAAGAAATTCTGTCCGAATGAATCCGGATAATCCAGAGCTTCTACCAGCTTTGCTCGAAGTGGTGGAAGAGAACGATGAGTATACTGTCCAAGAGCGTGACAGGTTAAGGCTTGAGATAGAAGCTCTGAGGGCTGAAAAGGCCAAAATGGGCGTGAAAGAAAAATCCAAGGCATCGGTTGTTCATCACACCGACAACCCTAGAGAGCCTGAGGCTTCGAAAACTCATGTAAGTACCAAAAAGACACATGCTAGTTCTAAAAAGTCTCACCGGTCCAAGCCTATGGAGAGCTCTGACTCAAGTTCAGAATCTTCGGGCAGCTCTTCGGACAGTGAGGGAAATGAAAAATCCGTGTCCTCCAGCAGTGATGAGGGTCGAACCAAGAAAAAGCAAAAGCAGGTTAAGAAATATTCGAGAAAAAGAGATCACCATGGAAGAATGAAAAGGCATATTGGAAAGGGGTCATCTCACCACTGGAGGTATACGGACAAGATGTTGATGGATCCCTTTGCTTTCCAGAAAGAAAGCCATGACCTGGGGAGGGTTGCTAAATCAAGTTGGCAAGCAAATAAATTTTGATGAAACAAAGAAGACCAGGGTACACAGACAGGTGAGATCCACCCCGGTGGCACCAACTCCAAATCAAAACCAGTCCGGGAATAGAGCAAGAGAAACCGGACAGGGGCATGGTAGAGGAAAAGCTCAGTCTCAGCCAGCTGCTCCTGCTCAAAGTCAACAATCCAGAAACAAAAGAGGGCCATGGGTCCAACCGGAGTGGTTCGCAGAACTTAAAGAAAGCGTGGCCACCATTTTTGATAAAACAAAAGATGAGGTACACTACCGGAGACCGGCAACCTTGCAGTCTCCCAGAGAGCATCGTAACAACTCCTTTTGCCAATACCATAATGATATTGGCCATACCACTGATGATTGCATAGCATTGAAACAAGAGGTACAAAACTTGATTGAAAGGGGAAAGTTGGGTGCATACGTTAAAAGAAGAGGAGGCGACAGGCCTGACAACACTCACCGGGTTGGTCCAAGTAATGCTGCCCCGGAGGGGGCCATGGTAATAGTTGAAAGGTTTGATGTAGAATCTGAATACTTGGATCCTGATCCAACACGAAATAAGGTGGGTGCCATAGAGGAGTATTCCAAGACAGTCTCCGGGCTCATTAAATTCTTCGAGTCACTGATGATTTTCGGAGGGGACACAATGACTGCTCCTACTGCTTCTTCAAGAAAGAGGCATGTTCATAATTTAGCCTCCCAGCTAGAAGGAGGCATGACATCCTATCAATCACCAAACTCATTCCCATTCATAGTCTTCGATGAGGATGATTTGAGAGATATTTCTGGCCCTCATGAGGATGTTGTTATCATAGGAGCATCTATAGGGGGAAATGAGATAAGGCGAATTCTGGTGGATACTGGAAGCTCTGCCAATATCCTTTTTGTAAACACTTATAAGAAAATGAAAAATCCAGTTGTGATTCAAAAGTCGGATAGATCAATCGTGGGCTTCACGGGCAGCTCAGCCCATGTGATCGGGGAGTTTGAAGAAGAAGTGTTATTGGGCAGGGGCCCTTTCAAAAAAATGGTTAGAATACTCTTCATTGTGGTGGATTGTCCCACTTGCTATAATGCTATTCTAGGGAGATCTTGGCTCTCTAGGATGCATGCAGTGGCTTCGACAGTCCATCAGTGTTTAAAGTATGCTGTTCAGGGACAGGTTGGGGTTGTCCGGAGCAGCCAAAAGATTGCAAGGGAATGCTATGCCACTGCCTTGGCTCCACGAACGCTGGGGGCAGTCCGTATAGATAATCAATAGCAGTTTGAGGGCCTCTGGGGGTGAGGGTGTAATTGATGACCCCAGAGAGACCCCTGGAGTGTTGATTCCGATTGAAGAGGTTGAAACGCACTGCTTGGAAGAAGGAAAAAGTGTCAAGATAGGGTCCAAAATGCCACCAATGTTGAAAGAAGAAATGTTGAAATTCTTGAAAGACCATCAGCACGTTTTTGCTTGGTGCAATGCTGATGTTATTGGAGTTCCATCAGAGGTGATTTCCCATCACCTATCTGTCCGGAGGGATGTGGCACCAGTGGTACAAAAGAGGAGAGCTTTCTCAAAAGAAAAGGCTGATATCATAGTGCAAGAGGTTGACAGACTCACAAAGATGGGGCATATTAAAGAATCTCAATACCCTTTGTGGACTGCCAATCCTGTCTTGGTGAAAAAGAAGAATGGCAAATGGCGTATGTGTATTGACTTCACAGACCTCAATAGAGCTTGCCCAAAAGATTTGTATCCGATCCCCCGGATTGATCAGTTAGTAGACTCTACTTTTGGGAACAAGCTGCTCTCCTTCATGGATGCCTTCTCCGGGTACAATCAGATCCAAGTAGATCCAAAAGATCAAGAGCACACCACGTTTGTCACTGATAGGGGTCTACATTGCTACAAGGTGATGCCTTTTGGCTTGAAAAATGCTGGGGCTACTTATCAAAGGTTAGTTAACAAGGCATTTGCTAATCAAATTGGAAGAAATATGGAGGTTTATATTGACGATATGATGGTAAAAAGTGTGGATGAGCAGTTGCACTTGTCCGACCTCCAAGAAACTTTTGCCAACTTAACAAAAGTGAATTTAAAATTAAACCCTGAAAAGTGTGTGTTCGGAGTGCACTCCGGGAAATTCTTAGGGTATATCATAAGTGAGCATGGAATACAGCCCGACCCGGATCAACTCAATGCCTTAATCCAGATGGAGCCTCCTCGAAACATTAAAGAAGTGCATCGATTAACGGGGAGGTTGGCTGCCTTGAACAGATTCATCTCCAGGTCTTCGGACAGGTGTGCTCCATTCTTTCAAACCTTGAAGGGTGCAAAGGGGTTTGAATGGACACCACAGTGTGATGAAGCATTCAATGAAATCAAGAAACATCTTTCCTCTCCCAAAACCTTGTTCAAACCAGTTGATGGGGAAACTCTCTTTGTGTATCTGGCTGTTTCAAGTTGTGCCATCAATGCAGTGTTAGTAAGGGAGGTCGATGGGCATCCTCACCCAGTGTACTACGTCAGCAAAAGCTTGATTGATGCTGAGAGGCGTTACTTGAAACTCGAAAAACTGGCATTAGCTTTGGTGATAGCTGCAAGAAAAATGAGGCCTTATTTTCAGGCTCATCCTATCGTTGTCCGGACATCTTTCCCTTTAAAGAATGTCCTTCAAAAAGCAGACATTTCAAGCAGAATGACAAAGTGGTCAGTAGAGTTGGGGGACTTCGACATAGACTTTGCTCCCCGGACAGCAGTAAAAGCCCAAGCTGTGGCTGATTTTCTGGTTGAATTCCATTCTGATAGGGATTCAGAGCAACCTACTGATTCAAAAGACAAGAAAGTGTGGATTGTCCGAACAGACGGAGGATCTAGTACCATGGGATCTGGGGCAGGGATATGTCTCACTTCCCCCTACGGGGACAACATGTACCAAGCTATTTGTTTTGCTTTCAGGGCATCTAATAATGAGTCCGAGTACGAAGCAGCCATAGCTGGGTTAAAGTTGGCCTATATCTGTGGAGCTAAAAGGGTCAAGCTACTAAGTGACTCTCAGTTGCTTGTCCACCATGCTTTGGGCCTATCAGAGGCTAGAAAGGAGCAATTGGTCAAGTATTTACTCCTCCTCAAAAATGAAGCGTTAAAGTTTAAGGATGTTGTCTATGAGCACATCCCCCGGGCAGAAAATGAGCTAGCAGATTCATTGGCAACAATAGCATATACGGAGTCCTACCCATAGATCCATGTGCTTGAAAGCCCTTCTATTGAACTTGGTGAGGGTGGAAAAGAGGAAGTCTTTGAAATACAAGTGAGTCGGCCTCAAGACTAGAGGTCTCCTCTTATGCAGTATCTGTCTGATGGTATTGTGCCCTTAGATAAATCACAAGCCAGAATGTTGAAACACAGGGCTCGTGGTTTCATTATGTTAAGAGAAGTCTTGTACAAAAAGTCCTATAGCAAACCTCTCCTACGTTGCTTAGGGGATCATGAGTCACAAATGGTTCTCTCCGAATTGCATGATGGTGAGGGATCATTGTGGATTTAGAGCTTTGACAAGAAGAGTGTTACTCTCCGGATATTATTGGCCATCAATCATGAAAGATGCTAAGGAGCTGGTGAGAAGGTGTGACCCATGCCAGAGGTACAGCAATGAAATTCATGTACCAGCCATTCCTTTGGAATCAATTTCTGAGCCCATCCATTTTGCTCGATGGGGATTGGACTTGGTTGGACCTCTCCTTGTGGCTTCCGGAGGGCGTAAAACCATAATTTTGGCCATCGACTACTTTTCAAAGTGGGTAGAAGCAGCTCCCCTGGCAGGGACAACCTCGAAAGCTGTCATAAAATTCATTCTGTCCAACATATGTTGCAGATTCGGTGTCCCACAGAAGATAACAACAGACAATGGGCCACAGTTTGACAACAGAGAAATGGAAAGCTTTTGTGCCTCAAGGGGTATTCAGCACTGCTTTTCTTCACCTTTCCACCCTCAAGCCAATGGGCAAGTTGAAGTGGCTAATAGAACAATACTGTCCGGTTTAAAGAAGAATTTGGAAGGGGCTGCTGGGAAGTGGCCTAGTTATCTACAAGAAGTCTTGTGGGCCTACCGGACAACACCTGGGGCTGCAACACAAGAATCCCCCTTTGCCTTGGTCTATGGAATGGATGCAGTAGCCCCCATAGAGAAGACACTCCCCTCCTTTCGTATTCATAACTTCTCCGGACATGCTAATGAGATGGCAATTAGAAATCAGCTCGATTTGATCGAAGAAAGACGGGTTAAAGCTCATCTTAGAATTGCACACTATCAGGGCTTGATGAGAAGCAGGTTTGCTTCTAAAGTTAAAAGGAGAGATTTTCAACCAGGAGATAAAGTATTAAGGAAATTTTTCTTGCATACTAAGGAAAAGCTCTTCGGAAAGCTGGCCCCAACCTGGGAGGGTCCGTATACTGTGGTTGAAAGAATCAAGCCTGGGACTTATTGGTTGGAAGATAAAGATGGTAGGGTTTTAACTCACCCTTGGAATATTGAACACCTTCGAATGTACTTGGAATAACACTTGTGTAAATATTTACTTGTTTAAACATCCATGTAAATATTTGGGACCATACCTTCCCCTCTTCGGTGGCACGGAGAGCTTTCAATAAAATTTGGTGCCTTCTTCGAAATTCTCTAAGTGTTTTCAAAATTTTATCATACTACCCGGACTAAAAGATCTAAGGGCTATTTAAATTCTAGCCGGAGAGTCTTAATACTCTCACAATACAAAAAAACTACTTAAACTCCAGGTATTTAAACAAATAATAAAAGAAGAGGATGGTTGAGAAAAATAAAAACATTCATTCAACAACTTAAAATTGCCTTGGCCTTCCAAGGACTTTTTGAACAAGTTTGGGCATAGTACAAAAAATCTGTCCGAATAATACGGACACCATCACAAAAAGAGTGCATTGGCCTTCCAAGGACTTTAGTTCGAATAAAAGATAAACAGAATAAATTATAAGTTAAGGTTGAGCCTTTGAAGATGGCTCGCCCTCATCTGCTTTCTTGCCCTTGATGTCGCTCTTCTCTTCGACTATCTTCTTGCCCTTGGGATCAATATCTTCTTCACCTGGGCTCTCTCCGGTTTCCTCTTCATTATCAGACGAGGACTCACTGGAATATCCCTCGTCAACCATAGTATAATATGGAAGGTCGTCATCAACCACATAGCGCCATAAGCTACCCAGTCTCCTCTTCGGGAATTTTTCGTGAAATAGGAGAACCATATTAGACTTCACCCTTTGAATCATTAGCTCCTCGCTTTGTATTATCTCCCTGGCATAGGCGTTGATCTTGGCCTTGATTGTGGCCTCTTGGTCCCTCACCAAAACAGCCTTCTCTTCAGCAGCCTGAGTCACTGCATTCTCTAAAGCGATTTTGTCAATGGTCAGGTTGGTGATGAGCTTCTCCTTGGCTGCAGTTTCTCCCCTTGAGATTGTCAGGTCCTTCTCCAGTCCGGACAGCTTAGCCCGGAGATCTTTTATGGTCTCTTCCAAAGAAGCAACTTTTGTGGTGCTTTCATCTTGATTCTTCTTTAGCTGATCATTTGCCTCCTTAAGCAAATCAACCTTAGTAGCAGCAGTCTGGAGGTCATCGGACAGCTTTTTTTTCTCAGACTTGAGGTCTTTGATGGTGTCTGCCTGACTTCGGACTTGCCTTTACAAAGTAAGCACTGGCTGTACATTGCTAAGTAGAGAATGGGCTATAATATCCTTCTCGATAGAAACCATGAAAGTCTTACCGTTAAAATTGACCGTGTTGGAGCTGCTCGGAGGGATGTAGGGCCCTGCGAACTCGTCTTTGGGCAGGCCAAGAAAATATTCACCAAGTCCACCCAGACCGGTGATGTCCATTTCATCCAAGTTAAGCTCTCCCCCCTCAACTTCATCTGTATGGAATTCCTTTGGAATCTCTTCTTGAAAGTCCCTTGGGATCTCTTCGACCAATGTTGGGTCAGTAGGGAAAGAGGGCTCCGGGTCCCGGAGAGCAATCTCATCTCCTTGGGAAGACTTTTTCTTCTTGGCTTCCCTATCAGCACCTTCACTTGCTTGCTTGCGAGTCCTCTTTGAAGCTCTTGAAGGTTTTGGGAGATTCACTTCCTGATTTTCGCTCTCCTGCTCCACCACTTGTAAAAGGGCTGCATCAATTTGAACCTGGGCCAGTCCCTCTGGGTCTGTTGGGGCCTCCTTCTCAGTATCACCTTCCGCCTTCCTGCCTTTCTTCTTCTTGCCTTTCATTTTGCTTGGGGCTTTGGCCCGGGCAGGCAGGTAGAGTGTCCCATCCAGCTCGTGGGACCTTCTCAGCACAATGTCTTCATCAGGCTGGGTGGCAAGCTCTTCCCAGGTTAGGTCTCTCCGACCTGTTGTGTTCCACAGATGGGACCTTGCTAGGTTTCCAGTGGTAAAGGCCTTGTGGAAACGGTTCTCCCAGTTCTCTGCAGCCCATGCGTTGATTTTGCCACAGGTAGTCTGTCCGGCCTTCAGGTAGTCCCCGAACTCCTTTGGCAGCTCTATTAAAACAAAAGAGAAATTGGTTAGTACAAAGAAGAAAAGAGAGATTCGAACATAAACTTAAAATAAAAACTTACGGTCACTCCTCCATCTACTCCTGAGGAGGCTTGGATTCTCTCCGGCCTTGATTTTCTTGCCGTTTTCCCACGAGCCACTGACAAACAAGAATTGGCTCCTCCATTTTCTCTCCGACCCCAGGAGATCATCAACAGCTTTGAGATCGTTCCCCATGTTGAAATGGTAGAAGGGGAACTGATGATGCTTGCACAGGTTGGCCACTGCAGCGAACTCTTCCATAGGAAGAGGGATCCCTGATAGCCTAGATGCCATTATGCATGACATCAAGGTGAACCAACCATTGGGGCTTAACTGTGATGGGCAGAGTTTGACCAAGTGAAAGTAGCGCACTATCTCCGGGTCCAGTGGGAACCTGAGTCCCCAGTTGAATAGCTCCGTAAAGAAGAATATTTCATTCTTTTTACAATCCATCGGGGTCTCCTGATCGATGGGAATCCTTATCTTTACGTTCTCAGGGATCCCCCACTTTGTGCGCAATCTACCCAGATCTGAAGTATGGATGAACGCATACTTGGTCTTCTGCAAGGCCAAGAGGTATTTGAACTCAACTTTGTGGAAGCACGGCCCCACTCTTCCCTCAAGGCTCTCCGGCAGGTCCGGGCGCCTCAGATACAAATTTTCCTTCCCCTTTTTTACAGCAGCAGGAGTGATATCAGCCTGTCCGGAGGACTCGGACTCAAAGGGGACCTCTTCAGTAAAGTCCTCCATTCTCTCATCCATAATCGTTGGAGGGGCCTCTGTGGAAGTAGTTCGGGGAGGATTAGTGCTTGGCATAGCCTGCCCTCCGGACTGTTGCCTCACCTCGAGTTGAGTTTCTGAGGCAGAAGATTCTTTGGGGGGTGCCGGGCTGCTGGCCTCCGGACCGGACAGCCTCTCCCGGGGAGCTCTAAAGGTCACTCCAGACCCAGAGTCACTATTTTTTGTTCCCGATTTTGAGGGAGTGTTTTTGGAAGTTAGCCCCTTGACTAACCGGCTTGGCCTCTTGATGACTAATTTATCCGGAGAATGGTCAGAGTCAAACCCCATGGCAATAAAAGACGATTTTTTCCTAACACTTGTAGCAGTAACTCCCGGTTCAACAGCAGGGATTGACTCCTGAACTGAGGAACCAGATACTATGGGAGAAAGGGTAGATTGAAAGAGCTTTCTAGGCTTGGTACCTTTGAAAGAAGATGAGCCCCTATCAGACTCTGCAACAGAGGATGCTGGTTTCTCAACAGGCGACGATGGTAGCCCTGCTGCTAATCGTTTCTTCTTCTCGACCCTTTGTGCTTTCTCCAACTCCGAAAGATTGAGCCAACCGCCTTTAATCAAAGCTGTTCTTGCTGTAAACATAAAACAGCCAAGGGAATTTTCGTTCTAGAGAGATAAAGCTCTGGGTGAAAATGCAGAGTGAAATTTGAAAGAGATAGTGAGACAGTGAAAAATGAATGAGAATTTATAGTAAATGTAAAAAAAAGGGAGTTGATTCCTAGGAGAATCCGAAAAGTCAGGTAATGATTAAAAGGCGGCGCTGATGTCATTATTGGCAATTAAAGAGGTAACTTGTTAAAGAAGGTGGTGCGAAATTCAAGGTGAAAAAACGGTTGGAGTGACCAATCAGGGAGTGACATGTGTCCCATTAACTCTGGCAAAAACCGTTTGGAATTCGTAACGTTTGACCTGTCCGGGTATACCCATAACTCTCTCCGAATTAAGAACTACTTCCTGTAATCGGACATTTTTTTAGTTCTTTGACAAGGACACTTGCTCAAAAACCTAAAAAAGGGGCTCCTGATGAGTCTGAATCCAGGACATCTCTCCGGAAGAGCAGGTCAGTGTAAATTCTCTCCGAATACCGGACAGATCACTTCGAAACAATGTGAGCCTAAGGTTGTTCGAACTATGACAAAAGTACTAAAAAACCTAAACACTTCCTGACTAAGCTACCTGTCCTCCTGCTTAGAACTCATGGGTCTTTAAACATGACCCGGGTCCATTAAACTTGACCCGAAAGCCCATAAGGGCCCAAACATCACAACTATAAATACTCAACCACCAGCATTAACTTCGAATAATGAAAATTAACTGCTACCAAGCTGCTTAATTATCTCTTCACCTTGAAACACCCTTACACCACCGTTAAACACCCTTACACCACCGTTAAACACCCCTGTACCACCTTGAAACTCCACTTAAAATTACTAGCCTACCCTCGGGCTATTTTTATCCACAACAAATACCTCCCTCATATTCTTAGCTGATGGCGCCAACCAAGACGAGAGTGCAGCGCCCACCTAGGACCCCGTCCAAAAAATACAAATTTCGCTAAAGACCTCAGTTTCATACCTGGGTTTAGCAACAGTAGCTCCGCCAGCATCTCCCTTGATTTTTAGCCATCATCGTCATGACAACTTCTATTACTTGTTTCCCTCGCTCCTCCAAGGCGGCCTTAATTTTCTTCATCCACTGCCCATGTTTGTGATCCATCTCCTTCTTTACGTCATCGACCTTAACCTTAAACTCCTCATTCTCCACCATCAGTCCAACGACACGCTCAGGTTACTCCTCCACCCTTTGTGCTTAAGCCACATTCTATGCAAGTAGACCAGCACTCTACGACATTAACTCACCATGTCTCTTGATAAGCACGTTGTTATATACTAGAAATGGTCGTATTCCCCGTCAACTCCTTATATTTCTCCTCACACAAGTTGCGATAACCTTTAAGCTCCGCCACCTCCTGCTGAAGCACCTCATGTGCCTGATTTGCCTTGTCCTTCAGTGCTTTGCTTGACACATAAGCATTTTTTAACCGGGAAAGCTCGGTGGTCAAGTCCTTCACTGATCCAAAGAACATCCGCTCCATTTTCCAATTTTTCCATGACTTGATAGTCGGCGTTTGACATGGGCCGGCGGGATAACACAACCAAATTATAATGCATCTGGATCCACGCTCGGATTAGTTCATGGTTTTCATTTATCTATCAAAATAAGTAGTATAATTTGTTATACCTCGATTGGGGGCTCCACATGCCTCTACAATTTCTCGTTCATACGCATGTCATCATAAAAAGACAACTTTAGGAAACGTTTGAGTTTCTCGAACATTAGCATCGATAGTCGTGGAATTACGATATTTGAAGGAGGGAGCTCCTCGTTGGGCAAACCCCCTCGACTCGACTCAGCTCTTTTTGGACCAGCCGGCATCTGCTCCGGTCTTACTATATTAACAAATGACAACCCCATGCCTACCACTTGCACAATACTCGTTGTATTTACAAACGGCTTCATCCTCTAAGTTATCTCTTCATGAATCTTCTTCTTCTGCTCTTCTGCATCGTCACTTTTCTCTTCTCGGCTCGATTGACCATCCGATCGAGCCTCCTCAAATACAATAACTTTAGAGGCTTTCTCTCGGTTCTGCTCTACATTAGAGCCAGACGCCTGAACACTCTACTTCTCTAACACCATAGCCTTATCGTCACTTTCTTCATCAACCAATTTCAGCTTCATCATCGCAAGCGGCACTCCATCAAATACCACACGAGATTTCTTCCCATGAGGCATTTCCTCTTGCTCGATCTCGTCATCCTCTTCCCGAGCACGTCGAGTACGCACTTGTATCCCCTCATTCTTTAGCGGGGCAGCCTCATCTCTCGGCTGGTTTACTTCCCCATCCCCCTGAATAGCTATAACTTCGACATCCTTATCATTTGGACCCTGTAGAGATGAAGATCCTTCCGCCTCTTTTGCTCTCTGATTCTAGGGCACAACCAACCAAACCCTTGTACTATTTTGATCTCAATATCACTGCTCCACAAGATCCTTTGGTTCTACCAACTTTGTGTGCGTTCCAGATATGTCACATTTGAGAAATAGTCTATAATTTTTCATGTTTTTTGCATCGTCGGGATGTCTTAATACAACTACAAACTCTGCGCCACTATTCGTAACATTAAAATCCTCTCCATTTAAACCGGAATCCTTAATATCCTCCAACAATAGCATTTTATAAAACATTAAAACCATAAAAATAGAAAAAAAAAATTGGTTAACACCTCATACCTTCGGTACGAACACGCTAAACTGGTAGTGTGAATACGCCACAACGTCGGTATATAGAATACACTGATGGTGTATACATTCTACACCACTGGTGGAGTATCCCTCATGCAGTAATGAAATTTCACACCACCGATGTAATATAACACCATTAACTAGTGTTCATAACATATTTATCACCCTTACACTGGTGGTGATGGGCCTCGGACCAGAGGTACTGTCCCATCAAACTTGCGGCACTAACTACAATATACCCCTGGCGAATAAATCTTGACATGACATGAGACTACGGCACTGTGGGTCTGGTTTCACTACCCGTGACAATACTATAACGCAAAAAAACTAAGCCATTATTAGCTACCTTCAACGTAAAATGTGAACATCGGCGACGTGCGCTTTATAACACCAGGAGCATGGGCTTGATAACACTGGCTACGTTGGTATGGTTACACCACCGGTAAAAAAATATAATGCAAAAATCTAAGCCTTTATTTACCACCACAAATGTGGAAGGAGTACACCAGCAGTGACAGGGCCCCAAACTGCCGGTGTTTACTCGTAAAAAATTTCCAAAACCGGAATAAATATATCTAACGAAAATGGTAACTTTAGATCTAATATATTCAAAATATTATCTCATTTGGAGCTTCAACTTCATCAACAAGGTTTTTGCTTTGTTTTTTAGTTAGGTATGACGTTTAGGTGTTTTATAAAAATGTGAAGTTTTTTTTGCTTATTAAAAAATTTAAGATTTAATAAAAAAAATTAAAGTTTTAATAGAAATGGAAAATTGTTACAATAATAAATTGTTGGTGAAACAATATAAATTTAGTTTCACTCACTTCTCCCAAAATTTTCAAAAGTCAAAATATTATTTTTTTTTTTGTTAAAACCATAGTTTAAAGGTCCAATAAATTAAAATTTAAAATATATAATAAACTACATTAAATATCTAACAGTTCAAAGATTTAATGATTTTAATAATTTTAAAATTTTAATTTAAATATATAATAAACTATTAATCGAAAGATCTAATAAACCATTTAACATATCTAATATTTAAAATATATAAATTTTTAAATATTTTAATTATTTTAAAAATATATTTTAAAGATATAATATAGTTGAAAAAACTAATATTTAAAATATCTAATAGTTGAAAGATATAAAAAATCTAACAACTTTATAGATATTGTTTAAAGATCCAATAAATTATTAATTGAAAATTCCAATAAACTATTTAAAATAATTAAATAAAACTACAATAAATATTAAATAGTAAATTTAAATATTTTGTTATTTATATATTTATCTTAATTTATGATATAAAAAAAGTTCAAAGATAAGAATTCTTGAAAATACAGTAGTATCACCTTTGTGCTTCATCAATTATCACCGGAATATCGTAAGGCTGGTGTTCTTCGATTGTTCTCATGTATGAAGAAAGTTCATCATCCAAACCTCTCTTCCACCTCCAGCGCCGTCAATATGTCCCAAAAGATAATCAACAAAATCAAATTTTGCATATTTTGTTCATAGCAGCAAAGACTCTTTCTAGTGACAAAACATGCGTAACTCAAAACAAGCACCATAGCTTCAAAATAATCCTTGTCAACTCCCAAATCTTAGAATAAATCCTATTTTCTATCCAAACTCTCCCCAACAACCCAATCCGCAAAACCTGCAGCAAACTCAAAATGTAAGAATTCCTACTAAAACAAATGCAGAGGTTACAAGGTTGTTAGCGGAAGATATAATTCATGAGAAGATCATGACACATGAAAATGGTAATCATATGTCTATACAATTCTTGTCTTAGGAAAAAGAAATCATAATGGCTAATTCGAAAGTTACATTACTAGGTAAGTTCTCGAATGGTAGACCCCAATTATCTATTATCCACCAGTTCTTGGCGAATTTTGGTTTATGTGGTAATTTCAGTGTAGCTTTGTGGGATCTTAGACATGTCAAGATATAACCATAAGAAATATCTTAGGGAATTATAGAGACGTAAAGTATGGACTATTGGCCAACGTACAATGAGGATTCTCAACTAGAATTTATTCTTCCACCCTATGATAGAATACACATTAACCTTAGTCTGGATCACTCTACCAAAGATACTTCTGTATATGTATAATGAAGACATTATTAAGGTTATATCTAAATTTATAGGCAACCCTTTAGTAGTTTGGGTACCAGATAAAAATAGAGAAATGTTTAATTGTTTCAAGGCATGGATTAAATGGGATGTATCAAGTATCCTTCTAACCAAAACCTGGATAGATTTTGGAAAATATAAAGGATTTTTGCAAGAGATTAAATATGGATAAATGTCATATTAGTGCTCTGATTTCCTTAATTTAGGGCACATACAATCGCACTATAAGTAATAGTTGAAAATCAAATAAGGTAACAATACAAATAAACTAAAGGAGCAGACAATCCCTTGTTAAACCTTCCAATTAAACAAAAGAATGGATTCCTAAGATGAAATTAATAATCATCAATGATGTGAATTATAATTGAATAAATAATAAACAAGAAGGAACAACATGCCAAAGACAAGATGATAATCCAAAATACCAGAATTCAAGCAACCAAGATACAATAAATAAAGGTGAAAAATAAAAAGAGAAAACTCATTCCACACATTTTTCACCTATCAACAGAAAAAAAAATCTCAAAGGAGATTATAAAAAAAACTGGAAATAATAAGGTTATACCAAAGATTCGAGATTTAAACATCATTGAAACACTTCAATCTATTGAAACCTAAGCATTATTTTCATAAACCAATGATTTGGAATACTCGTATTTAGAGGAAAATTCTCCTAAACTAAGGTCAACTGGAAGCCTGCCCTCATACCTTGTCGTTGAAAACATAGAGGAAAGTAAATACTTCAAGAAGATCATTGGAAAGAAAATGAAGAAATAAAAAATTAAATCTCTTAAAGGATTAAACACTATCAAAGAATTTCATTGTAAAGGGTGTGGCATGCCTTCTAATGGATCTTCAAAATGACTATTACAATCTTAAGTTGGAATGTTAGAGGTGTGGGAAACAAAAGAACAAGAAAAGAGATTAAATCTATTGTTAGAGCTGAAAATATGCAATTCTTAGTTATTCAAGAGCCTGTTATATTTGAGGATAAACTTGAAAATGTTTTTCAAATTCTAGGATTTCAAGTTGGTATTTCTAATATTTCTAACAATATATGGATATTTTGGAATGAGACGTTTATAGTAGAAACTGATGTGGTTTATTTTCGTTTGAGGGTAATTTTGTCCAGAGTTTTGTGGTATTTTGAAGGTATTTAATGTTTGGATAGAGTGTAGAGGGAGAATTGAGCTTTCTAGTTGTATTTAATTTTCATTACCCTTGTTAAATGGAAGTGGTTGGGTATTTATACCCTTAATTATGGGCCACATGGGCTTTCGGGTTGACTTATGGATTCGGGTCGAGTTCAAAGACCCATTTAGTTTTAAGCGGGTAGATAATTAGCTTAGTCATAAAGTGATTAAGTTTTTAGTACATTAGTTCTATCCGGATGGTTCAGTGGGTGGATGTTGTCTGAATTGCCCCTGTCCGGTTCTCACAAAGAGTGACAACAAATTCCGGACTCATCAATAGCCCCTTTTTTAGGTTGTGCTCGAAGGCCTTTGGCAAGACCTAAAAAATAGCTCAAGTGTAATCATAACTTTGTCCGGACATTTCAGGAATGTGTAACGACTTTATCCGGACAGACTGAAACCCTTAGAAGCTGAGCAGTTTCACCAGAGATCGTAGGGCACGTGTCCTTCTCTGATTTGCCACACCGGCCGTTTTTCTCCTAGAATGGCGCTCCCACTTGCTTCAAAAAGCAACTTCTTCATTTAATGCGAATGACATCAGCGCCGACTTTAATCATTGCATCTACCCTTTCGAATCCTCCTAGGTATCGAAGCATCATCTACCTGATTAGTATAGATCAGGTCACTTTTCACTATTTTATTATCTCTAATCTCTCAAACTCCAAAGCTTTCATCTCTCAAAAACCTTTTCTTTTAGTGTGAGTTTATGTTCACAGCAAGAAACGCTTTGGTAAAAGGTGGGTGGCTCAATTTGTCAGAATTGGAAAAGGCTCAAAAGGTTGAACGAGAAAGGCGCATCGCTGCAGGTGTCCCTGTGTCCCCTGTTAATAAACCAGAAACACCAAACTCAGAGCCTGATCGTGATTCTTCTTCAACTAAGAGTGCTAAACCTAGGAGGTTGTTCCAGTCCAACCTTTCACCAATCGTTTCGGGCTCATCGGTTCAAGAGTCAGAGCCTGTTGTTGAACCAGGACAGGCAGTCACAAGTTTCAAGAAACCTTCCCCATTTATTGACACGGGGTCAGATGCTGATATCTCCCCGGAGAAGCTGGTAGATAGACGAAAAGGTCGTTTGGTTAAAGGGCAGGCTGCTGGCACACAGCCTAAACCAAAATCCACGTCTTCGAAATCCGGGGCAAAAAGTAAAACCACAGGGTCAGAAGCACCCATCAAAGCTTCCAAGGACAAGATGTCTGGACCGGAGGCAACTAGCTCAAGTATTCGAAAAGAGACCTCCGGGTCCGAGCCCCAACCGGACTCTAGACCCCAAGAGGGAAATGATGCTCAACAATCCGAAGGGCCGACTTAGCCAATCACAAGCCCCTCTCTTCCTAAGACAGCTGACAACCCCTCCATGGTTATGGAAGATATAATGGAGGATAGCATTGAATAAGCCCCTTTCGAGACTAGTGTCTCCGGGAAAACAAGTGAAACTTCCATGGCTAGGAAGAGCAAAGGCAAGGAAAAAGTATGTCTAAAGCACCCGGACCTACCGGAGTGCCTTGTGGGAAAGGTATGGCCTTGTTTTCACAGGGTAAATGTTAAATATTTGCTGACTATGCAGAAAATCAAGTATGCTTTCATTCACACAGCTGAGCTTGGCCGGATAAGGACAAAGTGGGGTATTCCAGAGAATGTCAAAGTAAGGATCCCAATCGATCCAGAGACGCCCATGGATTGTAAGTTCAATGAGATTGTCTTCTATACTGAGCTATTCAAATGGGGACTAAGGTTTCCCTTGGACCCAGAAATAGTCAGATATTTCCATCTGATTAAGTTGTGCCCAAGCCAGCTAAGCCCTAATGCATGGTTCACCCTGATGGCTTGTACATGTCTTCAAGGCTCTCCGGAATTCCTCTTCTGATGGAGCAATTTGCTGTCGTGGCAAGCCTCTGCAGAAATCATCTCATCCATTTCTATCACTTCAACATGGGTGACAACTACAAGGTGGTGGATGATTTGCTTGAGTCAGATAAAGGCTGGAAGACTCAATTTCTGTTCGTCAGCGGTGCTTGCGAGAATGGGAAGAAAATTAAAGCTGGTGTCAACCCAAGCATGCTCACCAGCAGATGGCGAAGTGATGGCAATAATCTCACCAGATACTTCTACTCTTGCTTAAAAAATCTCTTTTTTAACTCTTTTTCCTTTTTCTTTTTGGTAGTGCTGCCCAAGGATTTCAACGATTACCTGGAGGCCGGGCAGACTACTTGTGTCAAGCTGAATGCTTGGACAGCTGAAAAATGGGCAAACCGCTTCCACAACTGCTTTACCGGAGGAAACTTAGCCAGATCCTATCTGTGGAATACAACGGACCGGAAGGATCTGTCTTGGGAGGAATTAACTACCCCACCCCCTCCGGGAGTGATCCTCCAGAAGACAGAAGGAAAAGATGGAAAATCGGTCTTGCCGGGCATAGCTAAAGCCACAAGCAAGATGAAGGGCAAAAAGGCCAAGGCCGGGCAAGGTGTGGCAGAGGCCAATCCTACTGAGGTGGAAGAAGCTATTCCAACAAATCCCGAGGGACAAGGTCAAGGGCAAATCGATGATGCCTTACTACAGGTGGTGGAACACGAGAGCACCAAGGAAGCTGTTGGGTCTTCAAAGCCTCAAAAATTCCTCAAAAAGGACAAAAAAACGAGGAGCAGAAGGTGGAGGCCAGGATGCCAAGAGAAAGAAAACTTCCAAGGGAGATGAGGTTTCTCTCCGGGATCCGGAGCCACTACCTCCCACTGTGGTCGCCAATTTGATGTGGTTTATTTTCGTTTGAGGGTAATTTTGTCCAGAGTTTTGTGGTATTTTGAAGGTATTTAATGTTTGGATAGAGTGTAGAGGGAGAATTGAGCTGCCTGGTTGTATTTAATTTTCATTACCCTCATTAAATGAAAGTGGTTGGGTATTTATACCCTTAATTATGGGTCACATGGGCTTTTGGGTTGACTTATGGATTCGGGTCGAGTTCAAAGACCCATTTAGTTTTAAGCAGGTAGATAATTAGCTTAGTCATGAAGTGATTAAGTTTTTAGTACATTAGTTCTGTCCGGACGGTTAAGTGGGTGGATGTTGTCCGAATTGCCCCTACCCGGTTCTCGTTAAGAGTGACAACAAATTCCGGACTCATCAGAAACTATTGTAAATCAATATCATCTTCTACTTTAAAAATAGATATTTTTATATTTAGAAAAGAATTTATTGTATCAGTGGTTCATGCAATGTGTAATAGAACAAAGAAAAGTTATTTGCGACAGTTTGAGAGGCATATCTGATTATTTTAAGAGAATGGATTATCATGGTTGATTTTAATACAAGTGCTCGAGATAAATTATCTAGCTCTACTCTATGCTTGAGGAGCATTTATGATTTTAATATTATTATTACTAATTATCATATTGAAGATATTGGTTATAGTGGCTCAAAATACACATGGTCTAACAATCGCAATTGGAAGACACTTGATAGGATGCTATACAACTCAACATGGATGGACTAATTTGAAAACATAACTTTTAAGCATCTATCTAGAACAAGTTTAGATCGTTTTCCTCTATGTATATCTATCTCTTCTTCTCACAATATAATTAAAATCTTATTCAACTTTCAAAGCATGTGGAATTTATATTTTGATTCCCCAAATATGGTTGAGCTAAGCTGAAACCTAGGCTACCTCCTTAAATATTTTGGCATAAACTTAAAAAACTAAAGCTTAAACTCAAAAATTTGAATAAAGATATATTTCGAAATAACATCTACTATTAATATCAGTCAGTAAATATCATTAATAAATAATTATTAGCTATACTTATATTATTAATATTAATTTTACAGTAAATTTATATTAATAAACCCCTTCAATATATATTAATAAATCGGATGAGAATTGTTTAGAATAATAATATTATTTTTAAGGAAATGAAAAAGAAAGTGTCTAAATGGACAGAAAAAAATATAAATGCACAAATAAAATAGCAATAAAATAATTAATTTTATTTTCTTAATAGGTGTAAGTTTGATTTTATGGTAATATGGTCATAAAATTTAGAAATAATCGCTTTTTGGTTCGGTTTGAATTGAATTATCTATTGAATCTATAAATAAATCTACTATTTATTGTAACAAATTAATTTATTTATTTTATACAAATTAGAGAAGATACTTTGAACAAATGATACTGATAATAAATAACCAAATAAGTTTAAAAGATGATGTATACATTAAATATTTAGATTTAAATGTAAAATTTAAATTGATACTTAGCCTATAACTTTAAAATATGCATCAAATAGTATTTATTGACATGAATATTTTCCTATTCAATAAATAATATAATTTTTAAATATGCATTAACCATAAATATTTATTTAAATTGCATGAATAGATATTTTCATACTCGAACTATAAATAAATGACGCGATTACTCCGTTGTTTATTGAAATTATACTTTTCAACCTCAATATACATTTCGATAAAAAAAACACAAGTATTTATGGTAAGAGACAGCCAAAGTCTTCGATCAAATCGTCTTCAATTTAACGGTAGGCTCCAATTCAACGATGGTCTACAATTAATTGATCTTTTCTACTTATAGAAAATTTTAGCAACTCTTTGTTATCAAAACTTCAAAAAATCAACCTACATAGGCTACAAGCCAATGTTCACAAAAAAAAGAGAGTATGTAATAAATATTCAAAAACGACACTTGTTAACCATCTCCATGATATATAAGGCTATACGCCAAATAATATTCATCTTCATGCTAAAAAATACTATAGGTTGAATAATCTCCATCTCCACAGTAAAAAGGTCTGTACGCCAAACAATCTCCATCTCCATAATAAAAAAATATTGTAGGCCAAACGATCTCCATCTCTATAATAGAAAAATCTATAAGCCAAATGATTTTTGTCCCTACGATAAAAAGGATTATATGCCGGGTAATCTCCATCTCCATGCTCGAAAAGGCTATAGGACGAGTAATCTCTATCTTCATAATCGAAAATGCTATAAGATAAATAACATCCATTTCCACAATAAAAATGGTTATACGCCAAACGATCTCCATCTCCGCAATATAAAATATTATAGGCCAAACGATCTCCATAACAAACAGGTTTTCAGCTTAGTTATCTTCACGCTAAGAAAAATGTGTTTGTTATATATATTATCCATATCCTTACGAAATGCGACGAACTGGGTCATTGACCATACCTACGGGCTATGCAAGGGGCCATACTATACGCGGACCAACTGAACCCAATAATACGAACGAGCTAATTGGCCACGCCCACTGAGGCTACGTAAGGGGCTAGACTGTGCCAATACCTTGTAACAGTATTAATATGTGAATTACTTCAAGCCTATAAGGCAACGCAAAAGACCGAATCGGTCTCTCATGCGAACAGGTCGAGGGGTAAGACATTTTCAAGGCTACGTGAAGGGTCATATTGTGTCTGATTTTGTAAGGACACGCCAAGTCACCAAATGTATAACAAACGTAAAAATTCGACAACTCGCCTCACAACACATAAGTCAACGAAATCACTTACAAGAACCACAAGGTTTACTTACAATCATATGTATATAACGACCCTCACGACAAGAAAAACAAACACCAATCTGTTTTCCACATGCTTATAAGCTACACATATTCACCAACAACATCTGGTACATCCTCCAACATAAGGATCGTAACATCTACCACATAGCATACTCACAAAAAATAAGTACACACAGATAGTCCTTACTTCATCATTAAACAAAAACTATGGGGAGCTCTCATTCATCTCCAACAAGGAATCAATGTATGCTAAAGAGACAAGTAACATCATAGTAGTCTACTAATTATTAGATGTAATTTTTTCCTTTGAAAAAATAGAGCTTTTTATCCTCAATTGATGTTTGGACTGGTAAAGGTTTTTAACGAGGCAAGAACAATTAACCATGAACCAAGTTGGAGACGTCTTGGATAATAAACTAGGAAAATCAGTATAACCAATCCCTAAGACTTTTTGAAGTCTAGCCGACATGACTGGCATAGTTTCTTCGACATGATCAACGACGCCTCAGCATAAAATATAAATGAAGACGGAGCTACAGTAATTGACCAAATAAAATAAATAAGCCCCTTCAAATGCGAAGAAAAGTAAGAAGATCATTATCCCGACATTATATGCGACCATGATATAGTCCTTAAGTTTTGCTACACTCCAAGTTAAGGACTATGGGGACTCTTGATAAAACAATATTTTGTATATAATATCCCAATAAAAATATAGTATATTTGTAATTTAATTAGACGTTATATTTATTGTTTAAATTATGTAACTGATAGAATAAGTAAACACAGAAGAAATTATAGTATAATTTCTATAAATAAGAGTTGAGCTCAAAATGTAAAGGGATCATATTATATACATAATATTATTACACGTTCTTTCTTTTTTATTTTCTTTATCTTTTTCTATCTAGATGACTTATGTGTTTGATTATGTATCTAATCTAGCAGGAATTCTTTAATGGACATCATGCTTAACAAGGCATATATGCCACACTAATATGTTTAATTCCAAAGGTGGACTCTCCAAAATCATGGGATGAATATATGCCTATTAGCCTATGCACCAATTTTAACAGAATTATTTCAAAGATTCTGAATTGAAAGTTATGTACTCGTCTACCTAAGATCATATATGAGGAACAATATAGTTTCGTCAAAGGAATGAATATTCATGATGATATAATGGTAACTAAAGAAATAAATCATGAGTTAAACAGAAAAAGTAAAGGTTGTAATGTGTTGGTTAAAATAGATATGGCCAAAGCCTTTGACAAGCTTTCATTCAACTTCATACTAAGAATCCTAAAAGTTTTTGGGTTTGATAAAAGATTTGTTGACATTGTTAAGGTTTCCATCAATTCAGTATGAGTTTCAATTATAGTAAATGGTGAGCTAAAATGATATTTCAAGTCACCTAAAGGAGTTAGACAACATGATCTACTTTCCCTTGGTCTGTTTATAATATTTGAAGAGTACCTTATTAGAGGCATCAAAAAATTACTTGAAGAAAACAGAGGCATGAGGTACAAAACAAGTACTCCGTTGTTGGTTCCTTTTTTTGCCTTTGCAGACGATTTCATTGTTTTTTAAAATGGATCATCTTCAAACATCAATACATAATCAAGAATTGGGATAAATCATCAACAAGAAAAAAACACTTTCATAACTCCTACAAGAAGGTCATAATCAAGAATCAAGTTAATTAAAAACCAAGTTGGTTTTAAGCATAGAATCTTACCTATAAAATATCTTAGCATTGCTACACATCCAAGTAATAAGGAATGTTACTTTGAAGATCTAGTAAACAAAATTAGGAAAATGATTCATAAATGGGACAGTAAATTACTGTTATTTGGAGGAAGTTCTAATACAAACTGTATTGTTAGCGATTCCAATTTACCATATGCAAAGCTTCACTATTCCAAAAGTATTTCTTACAAGAATAAAAAAGATTTTTAATAGGTTCTTATGGGGTTTTACTGAAACGAAGAAGGCTGTAAACTTGACAAATTGGTTAAAGTTATATAAACCTTATAATTAAGGGGGTTTAAATATAAAAAGACTTGATAAAATGCATGTTATCTTCTCTTGTAAATTATGGTATAAGTTTAGAGAAAACAAGATATTATGGGCTAAATATATACAATCTATATATTTACTTACCATCCTTTGCAAGTTCAAGTTATAATCAAAAGTACTAAAATTAAAAAAAGGTTACTGAATATAAGACATACAACAAAAGATTGTATATATACTGGAAGTTAGGTATATGAGAAATAAAATTTTGGCTAGATAAGTGGTGTGATACTCATCCTTTTAAATGAGGATGAAAATAATTATTAGTATATTAAAGACAATATCAACATCTTTTAGTATCAAGGTAGTTGGAATATAGACAAACTAAAAAATGTTGTTCTTCATTCTGATATTGAGAAGATAATGATAATCATAATTAAAGATTCAGGAGAGGACACAATCTCATGGTCTATAACTACAAATGAATAATACAACACTAAAGACATCTGGAATAAGATAAGAGAAAAAAAAGCTAAAATTTAAGCAATTTGAGGAGACTTTGGAACCTTATTACACCTAAGAAGTGTTCATTCCTTGATTGGATAATATTGAACAATTGGATATCAATGGATACAAGTATTAAAACAAGGAAAATATTATTGGCATCTAAATGTCAATTTTGTGAGAATATAGAATGATAAACCATTTATTTGTCCAATGTGATATTTCATAAAAAAAATTGGAAATATTTTGCAGGTCTGTATACATATAACCTTGCATCATACGATCAGAAGTTGGTATTAGACAACTAAGAAAGTGGTACACATTAAAACAAGTCTATTTCCTATAATAAGTTGGGTCATATAGTTTTCCAAAAATAAAGCAAGATAGCCATAGAAAAAAATTTATGCTAAAATTATGATTGACCATATAAATAATATCCTTCTAAGAATTGATAGTGCCAACCTAATAAAGAGATAATTTTGGAATACCTACTCTGTTATAGCCTATGAACTTGGTTGCTTTCAACATTTAAATAACCCTTAATAGGTTGTTGCTCTCAAGTGGAAATTATATTTAGGAAACAATTGGTGGCTCTTTTAATATAATTGGTTAAGCTTGTAGTGGTGGCCTTATAAGGGATAATACTGGTAATATATTAGCAGCTTATTGCAGGATTTTTGGTCAACAAACATCTATCATTGCAAAGTGTAAAGTCTTCCTAGATGGCCTTTTTTATAGAAACAAAAGGAAATCAACAATCTGGATATAGAGATTGATTCTATAATATTTATAGAAATGCTAATGAAAAGAAAATCTTCTGGATTTATAGACCCTATTATACAATGTTGTAGGAAACTCATATCTTCTAGTATGATTATAGCCCACAACTACAAGGAGGAGAAAAACTATGTCGCTGATTTTATGCAAAAATGGACTTACAAATATAAAATGAAGCTAGACTTTAATCATAATCAAATATACGTTCAACTAAGAATAATTGCTATTCTTGAAAGCTTAAAAGTAGGTCATATAAAATTTGAAGATCGAGAGATTAGATCTATTATATATCCTAATATAAATATTAGAATTAATTTTGGATAAAATATAATAATTTAAAATAGCTTTATTTGATTTCTTGATGTGCTATTTTGCCTCGTCTTTATTTCAAATATGTACTTCTATTGAAAAATAATTTTTGAAAAAAATGGCTTCCATCTTCATAAACTTATGGACATTGATTATAAGAATCTGATCAAAATACATAGATCAAATCCTTACAAAAACACTTAATCTGATTTAATAGATCTTCTGCTACTAATAATTGTTAAATAGGTAGAATTACTTGATTTAAATGTGACGGGAATTCTAGCTGTGTGCATGAATAATAGTCCAAAAAATTTAAATACCAGATTCATAAAAAAACCTTGATAAAGAAAGAAGTCGGTGAAGATAAAGACTTTTGAAAAGAAAAGTAGGAAAAAAAAGATGTTAAATTGAAATACCTCCGATTTAATAGGATAAAATAGAAGAAAGAAAAACCCGGAGATAAATAATCAAAGAATGTAAAACTGTATCTCTGTTACAGTAGAAATCAGTCTGAAGGAAACTAAAAATTGAAGAAAGGCTTACATTGATGGAAATAACTCTCAGCCATTGCTAACCTTAGTAAGGTTAAGCTTTTCAGTTCAGTATAGATTCAAAAGCAACGAATACGAACCTCTCCAGTTTTAGTATTCTTTAAAAATAATAATCAAATATGGCCTTTGATTTTATGAAATAATTGATTTACTGTATTAGACTCAAAGGGTAACACCCATGATATGGTAGAACCAAGGCCATGATTGTTATTATTTTAATTTTGATAAGAGTGTTATTTTTCGTAAGAAAATATATTAATTTATTTTATTCAATTAAATTAACCTATAAAAATAATTTTTAATAACCATATCTAAAAAATTAATATAAAATATTTGAACATTACACCATAAACAACTATAATCGCATAAATCCTAATCGTTGTGTTTGTTTTAGATGTGACAACGAAATATACCTAACATAAAACACGACAACCAACGAATATATATATATATATATATATATATATATATATAATATTAAAATTGCTGTTCGACCAGCGGATCGAATGGACAGCCGCACATCAAAAAACGGATTCGAATTAAAAATATTATATCGGAAATAGACCGGACCAGGTTTGAACTCAAATATTATAAAAATAGATTCTGACGGGTCGGTCCAAAACTTGGCCCGCAGTAGATTGTCCATTACCATCTTATACATTTGTTCGGACAACTTAAACTCTTACAACTTGTTCATATTTCTCTATTTTTCGTTTTTTTTAATTTAGTTCATGCATTGTTTGATTTTTTTTTTATATTATTTATCATGGTATCATTATCCCACGAAAAAAGATTATCACACTTTCCTATTTATATTTATATTATTATTATATTTTATTACTTATTATAGTTTAAAGTTTAAAAACATTTTTTGAACCTAAAATATAATATAATGGTATAAATATTTAAAAATATTTTTAAATTTAAAAAATTAAATATATTTTTAAAAAACTTAATTCTAATGAAATTTTAATTTGAAATATTTTATAGTGCGAAAGTTAAAATATTAAGAACAATTATTATAAATCTAATTAAATAATCAAAATTAACAAGGGTGAAGCTATTTTCTTCATCAAATTTTTTTATTTCCCCATAAATATATAAAAACTCATATTTGTTATTTCTTCGATAAAGGAAATAACATATTTACCCTTTTTTATTTTTATCTCAAAACTCAATCATTCTTCAACAACTCCATCGACTTCTACCACCATCTCAACTATCTCTCACCATATCTCAACTATCTCTCACCCTATTAACTTCTGGACACCCAACCAGCCTTATTAGCTTCTCACCATCAATCACCCATAAACCCTAACCCTAGCCTAGCCACTATAAAAACGGCCTCCTCTTCAGATTTCTCTTCAAATCTTGAAAAATAACAAACCCTAGCCACCAATTCGATTTATCTTCTAATCTTGAAAAACAATGGCAGTTTTTCTCGAATTCGTCTAAGGTAGAAATCATTCTTTATTTTAGAAAAAAGAAGAACACTTAAAAATGCACCTCTAATTATTAAACAGACGAAATGCACCTAATTCTGAGACGGCATCTCGGATTTAAGTTTATTTTTTATATAAAAACAATTGATTCTGAGGTACTGTCTCGAAATCATGAGTTTTTTATATAAAAAACGCACCTGATTCCTAGGTGTTGTCTCGGAATCATGTATTTTTTTCTAGAAATAAAAACCAATTGATTCCTATATGTTGTCTTGGAAATATTTGCTTTCTACTAAAACCTGCGCAAATCGGGATTTTCAAAAATATGTTTTTTAACACGGATTTTTAAATTACAAGAATGTAAAACTAAAAAAAAGATTAAATTAACTTGTTGGTTGATTGGGTGATGTTCTCCAGTGTTAAATCTTTGGTTTGGATGTCTTCCTCTTCCATGAGTAATATTTAAGAAATTTGATTTTTTTTATAGGGTTTAATTTTATAAGCTAAATCATATATGTTAAATTTAATTTGGTTTGATCATGTGTTTCTTGATATAATAATTTCATAATGGTTAATGACATCAAATTATAAATTAGAAAATAAATTGAAGGCAAGATGGTAAAAGCAATTGATAAGTTTCTTTTTTATTTTGAAATATGGAGGAAATAAATGGAGGAAATAGTTTCACCCAATTAACAATATTGAGAATATCATATTTAAAAATAATAATAATAATAACAATAATAATAATAAGTATGTGGATACTTGCTAAGATAAAGTGCATTGAGAAGGAATGTTTTTAATTCAATAATCGAGTATTAGATTTACAAAATTCTAGTTAGGATTATGGTCCATGGCAGTGATATACCTGTTAGATGGTGACAAGAATAGAAATTTTAGAGAGTCATAGATAGAAGAATAAAAAGTATATGATTAATATATCAAAAGAAAATAATTCAGATCTACTGTGTAATGACAATAATTGTATTCTTTAATACAAAAAATTCAACCTAAACCCTAATATTTTTAGGTCAAGTTTATGTTGTTTTTAGATTTATCTTTCTCCGTCTTCATATTTGTATTTATTTATATATATAATTTGTGTGCGTATGTTTTTGTATATGTTTTTCTAAATTCTTAGGAGATCATTAAATCTAATTCTTCAAAAAACAATTTTAGTGTATCGCTCACAAGCTGCTAAAAGAACCATCGTATATATTCAGTTGTCTCTCAAACCAGAACATTTCAAGACCTTCGATGTAGATCCTCTAAAAGCAAAATGGATTATGGTAATGGTATGTTGCTCAGTCTCTTTCTTTTTTTTATTACTACATATGAAAGGATTAGTTTCCTGAAATTATCAAGGGTGCGGATATTGTTAAGTTTTGATATTCTAAAATAAGTATCAAAGTGATTTTGATTTCTCTTTTTGTAGGAACGAAACATATCAAACCGAATCTTCTAAAAATCTCAATTTTTTAATTGATTCAGTTCGAGAGACAAACTTTTTTTTTTATGATTTCTGATTCTGAGACCTAAGCATGATTAAGGCTTGGTTTTTCAATCGATGGCACATATTTGAATAAATGTTATTGTATGTTTAAAGTGCACACTCAATTTTGAGAAAATTTAGGATGAAACCTTAAATCATAACCAATTTGAGGCTTTGGATTTTTAAAAATCCAAGGGGTTGACCATGATATGATTTTCGCGATGAACCCACTTCAAAGGCAGTTCGCTACGGTGAAGTGCTTATTCAACGTGACCACCTCTTGTGTGAGTGTGGTGAACACGTACATTAGGCATTTTGTTTTTACTTTTGATACTTTGCTTTTAGTAGTTGAACATTACCCTATGTTGAGGTACAACTTGATGTTGGTATATTTCATTTGAATGGTACTTTGGTATTGTAAGAAGTTATAATAAATTTGAGGTAGAGAGTAGTTGTTTCAGTTGTCGTTTAGAGAGAAAGTTTTTTGTCTATTAAATGTATTCTAATAAAATATTTATAGGCTATCTTTAGCATAATTGGCCTAATAGGCCAAATTATGCTTATAGGTCAAGCCCATAAGTTAATAATTATTAGGCTTAATAATATAATAAAATAAATATATTAAAATAAAAGTATTTAACTAATAAAATAAATAGAAAAGATAAATATTTTTCTAATTCGGAATTCCTCCTTTGAATATTTTTGTCTTCGTCAGATAACCCCCTTAGACCTCTAAATGATATTTGGGAGGGCTAATCGACAAATACTTCGAATAAAAGTTGGTTATGTCTTCGAATACAAGTCATTCAGATAATTACCTTGCATCTGAAGGTCATATTCGGAAATATTGGTGATGCTAATTTATGACCGTTATCGGAAACGTGGTGAGCCATGTGTCATCACTTTATTGGACACCCAAAATTTATATGTTATTGTGGTAGCATGTCTACAGTAATAAAAGTTCACTTCCCTAGAGATTATAACCGTTATTGGCTTTTTCTTCTCTCTACACCCAAAACTGTTGGTCTTTCATAGTCTTTTATATAAACTCCCTACTCAAATTTTCAGCATATAGTAGCTCTCAGAGAGAGAAAAAATTTTGTTTGTAGAGAAAGAAGCAATGCCTTACTCATTTCATTTAATTAACCTCCGGTTACATTTCTCGTTCCTCCATTACTTTCGCCACTGTGAATTCTACCACCATTGACATTCCAGTGTTTTCATGATCACTTCTAAAAATGCTCTCACCGAGAATGGTTGGCTGAATCTGTCCAAGCTAGACGAAGAGAAGAGGTTGTTGTTGGATTACCTATATCCGAGGGTACAATTACAGTTACCCAATCAATTGATTACATGGCATTTTCCCCATAAAACAGATGTAACATCCCATCAGAATCCTTTTCAACTACTCAATTGTTTACTTCAAAGAGTCATTCATTGATGCCATCACAATCTCAATGAGCTACTGGTCGCATGCGTCCTTCAAATTTTATAGCAATGGGTTCCGATTCAGAAGAAAATTCACCTCCTATATTGATTATAAAAAAAGTCATGCAAATCCTTCAAAAAAGCTGGAAGCAGCCCAACAAAAATAGCCTTCGAATGAACCCTCTTCACAGAATCCGAGCAGACAGGGGGACACAGCAATCCAATACTCAGATGCATCCGAATCTGATCAGGCTCTTCCCCAACAACTAAACAAAGAGAGGAACACAAATTTTCAACAAGTTGAACCTTCATGATCTGGTCTGAAGGTCATGGAGGATAATATGGAGGACGTTAGAGCCTTTCTCTCATCATTGCTTAGACAGAGTTTTGTGTGAAGATAAATTATTCTTGATCTTAAGGAAAGCCTCATCACAGTTTAAAGATTAATTAATTTTTTTTGCATTTCTCAAAACTTCAAAGAATGATGCACACTTGTCTAATAATCTTGATATAAGCTTGTTCAACGTTGCCAGCCTTCCAATTAATGTCTGGGCTGCTTTTGTGGATCTGGCAGGATCTATAGCAAGAAATGCATTTAGCTGCGTTAGGTCCGCTCAAATCCATTTCTCACTTATAACTGTTACAGAAAATAAATTAGATTAATATCTAATTTATTTAGTATAATATATATTTAGTACATTTATTTAGTCAAAGATTTTATAGTCAATAGTCTATAGTCTATGTAAAATTTAGGAAAATAAATATTGTAATATTAATTGCTGTAACTGCTACAAAGTAGTATAAAAAGGTGAACCAGACAGATAAATAAGATATACTTTTTTGAGAAATACAACACTTTTGACATGGTATCAGAGCGCAGCTGATTTTTTTTCGTAGAGTTTTTTTTTGGTGGTGAGTGATTTTTTTTCGTAGAGTTTTTTTTTGTGGTGAGTTTTCACGTATTTTGGGTGGTGAGTTTTTCACGTATTTTGGGTGGTGAGTTTTTTTTCTTTTCTGAATTTCGAGAGTATTTGGGGATTTCTAGTTTCAGATTTTTTTTGTTCTCGTGGATCTGTTTTCTTGGTTACATCATGTCACTCGATAAATTCGAACCGTTTCATATTAAATTTACGGGGAAAAATTATTCTGCTTGGGAATTTCAATTTCAATTGTATATGAAAGGAAAAGAATTATGGGGTCATATTGATGGGAGTGATCATGCCCCTCTAGATGCTAATGCTTTGTCCAAGTGGGAAATAACAGATGCTAGAATCATGACTTGGATTCTTAGTTCGCTTGAACCTCATCTTGTTCTCAACTTGAAGCCCTATAAAACCGATGCTGGTATGTGGAATTATCTAAAAACAATTTATAATCAAGACAACTCTGCTAGAAGATTTCAATTGGAGTATGAATTGGCTAATTACACTCAAGGCAGTCTTTCCATTGAAGCATATTTTTCAGGTTTTCAAAACCTTTGGGCAGACTATTCAGATATAATTTATGCCGATATTCTTGCTTCAGCTCTTTCTGCTATCCAGACAATGCATGCAACCAGCAGACGAGATCAGTTCTTAATGAAGCTACGACCGGATTTTGACATCGCACGGTCTAATCTGATGAATCGTCATCCTGTACCATCTTTGGATGCATGTTTGGGTGAACTTCTTCGTGAGGAGCAGCGAATGATAACTCAGGCAAGCGAGAAATAAAAATAGAGACATGCGTGCCATCCAATGCTATAGTTGTAATTCGTTCGGCCACATTGCTCGGGATTGTCCCAAAAAGGTCTGCAACTACTGCAAGAAACAAGGGCATATCATCTCTGCTTGTCCCACTCGACCTGAACGACGACAAGGTGCTTATCATGCCTCCACTAGTGCTTGTTCTACTGCATTTCCTACGGCCTCGCCGATTGTTCATGTTCCTTCTCCAACAACAAATCCAAACACACTTACTCCTGAAATGGTTCAACAAATGATAATTTCTGCTTTTTCTGCTTTTGGACTCTCAGGTAATCCAGAACATTATTCCACACCATGGTATTTCGATTCTGGAGCCTCAAACCATATGACAAATACCGTTGTTCCTCTGTCTAATGTTAAAAAATATGATGGAGATCTGAAAATTAACACTGCTGATGGTCATTCTGTGCCTATTAGTGCTGTTGGTGATCTTTCTTCCACATTCACTAATGTTTTTGTGTCTCCTGACCTCTCCACAAATCTTATTTATGTTGGTCAATTGGTTGATAATAATTGTCATGTCACTTTTTCTCCTTCTGGTTGTGTTGTGCAGGATCAAGTGTCGGGAAAGATGATTGCGAAGGGTCCTAAAGCAGGACGACTCTTTCCATTATATAAGTCTCCTTCCATTGATATTCCTAGTTTTTTCTTTTTCGTTTGCTTGTAATGTTGTTGGTTCGGGAAACCAAATGTGGCATAGACGTCTAGGTCATCCACATTCTGATGTACTTCGTACTTTGGTTCATTCTGGATTATTGGGCAATAAAATAAGTTATTTTCAAGATCTTTCTTTTGATTGTACATCATGCAAACTTGGTAAAAGCAAGGTTTTATATTTTCCTCATCATGCATCTCGTGCTTCACAATGTTTTGATGTTATTCATAGTGATGTTTGGGGGATTCCACCCATTATTTCTCATGCACACTACAAGTATTTTGTTACATTCATTGATGATTTTAGTCGTTTTACTTGGGTTTACTTCCTTCGGGCTAAAGCTGAAGTTTTTTCAGTTTTTAAACGCTTCCTTGCATATCTTGACACTCAATTTTCTGCCAATATAAAAGTTTTACGATCTGATTCTAGGGGTGAATACATGTCACATGAGTTTCAAAACTTTCTTCAAAATAAAGGGATTCTCTCTCAGCGTTCTTGTCCTTCGACACCACAACAGAACGGTGCGGCTGAGAGGAAAAATCGGCATCTTCTTGATGTGGTAAGAACTATTTTACTTGAATCATCTGTTCCTCTTTGTTTTTGGTGTGAAGCCCTTTCTACTGCTGTTTTTTTAATTAATCGCTTACCTTCTCCTACATTAAATCACGTTTCTCCTTTTTATAAGTTGTTTGGTCATTCTCCTTCATATTCTGATCTTCGTACCTTTGGATGTGTTTGTTTTGTACACCTCCCTACTCATGAACGTCATAAACTTACGGCTCAATCTGTAAAATGTGCTTTTCTTGGTTATGCTATTCCTCATAAGGGTTATGTTTGTTATGATCCTCATGCTCGTCGTCTTCGGGTGTCTAGGAATGTGATTTTTTTTAAAAATCAATATTTTTTTCCATCTCATGTTGATCCACCTCCTGCATCTTCATCTCTCATGCCAAGTTTTTCTGATATTCCAAAATCTATAGAAAGATTTAAACCTGGTTTTGTATATCGACGACGTAATTGAAATGAGTCTGGTCCCACTACTGTGATCCCTTCTAATATCGTCTCGACGCCTGATCCTGCTCTTGATTCCACAACTCTTCGTCGATCTGCTCGTCCTTCTCGACCTCCTGATAGGTATGGTTTTTCTTCCCCCGTCTCTCTTGTAACTACTTTATCTAGTATTTCAATTCCCACTAGCTACAAACAATCCATTGAACATGAGTGTTGGCAAAACGCAATGCAAGTAGAACTTCAAGCACTTGAGGAGAATCATACATGGGATATTGTTCATTGTCCTCCTACAGTTAAACCAATTGGGAGTAAGTGGGTTTTCTCTGTGAAACTACGTTCTGATGGCTCTTTGGAGCGATATAAAGCCCGTCTTGTAGCTCTGGGTAATAAACAAGAATATGGGATTGATTATGAGGAGACATTTGCTCCTGTTGCCAAAATGACCACCGTTCGAAGCATTTTGGCTATTGTTGCTTCACAATCGTGGCCGTTACATCAAATGGATGTTAAGAATGCTTTTCTTCATGGAGATCTTCAAGAAGATATTTACATGAAGCTTCCATCTGGTATGAGTACTTCTTCTTCTCATGATGTCTGTAAGTTAAGGCGTTCTTTGTATGGGCTCAAACAAGCACCTCGAGCTTGGTTTGAAAAATTTCGCCGTACACTTCTTTCTTTCAGTTTTGCCCAAAGTCAGTATGATTCTTCTTTATTTTTCCACACGTCTACATCGGGTATAGTCCTTCTCTTGGTTTATGTGGATGATATTATCATCACCGGTACTGATTGTAGTTTGATTACTAAGCTTCAAAAACAGTTACATGCAACTTTCCATATGAAAGATCTTGGTCAACTTACATACTTCTTACGATTAGAAGTTCATCGTCGGGCTAATGGTATTTTTTTGAACCAACAAAAGTATATTCAAGATCTTATCACTTTGGCTGGTCTAGAGGATGCTTCTTCAGTTGATACTCCCATGGAGGTAAATGTCAAATTTAGGAAAAATGAAGGGAACCTTTTGGATGATCCTACTCTTTATCGGCGCTTGGTTGGGAGTCTTATCTACTTGACAACTACGCGCCCTGATAGATCATATGCTGTTCATCAAGTCAGCCAGTTTATGTTCTCTCCTCGACATCTACACCTTGCTGCAGTTCGACGCATCATTCGCTATCTTCAAGGCTCGTCTACACGTGGTTTGTTTTTTCCAACTGGCTCATCTCTTCAACTTGTTTCCTATAGTGATGCTGATTGGGCTGGATGTCCAGATACACGTCGATCTACTACAGGTTGGTGTATGTTTTTAGGCGACGCTCTAATTTCTTGGAGGTGTAAGAAACAAGATCGTGTTTCTAAATCCTCTACCGAAGCTGAATATTGTGCCATGTCTAGTGCTTGTTCCGAAATTGTATGGCTACGCGGTCTTCTTGAGGAGGTTGGATTTCCTCAAACAACTTCTACCCCTCTTCATGCTGATAACACTAGTGCCATTCAGATTGCCACCAATCCTGTTTTTCATGAGCGCACCAAACACATTGAAGTTGATTGTCATTCCATTCGAGATACTTTGGAGAAACGGGTGATATCTCTTCCTCACATCTCTTCTGATCTCCAAGTGGCTGATATTTTCACCAAAGCTATGACTCGTCAGCGGCATCAATTTCTTATTGGCAAATTGTTACTGGTTGACTTACCAGCATCAATTTGAGGGAGAGTGTTACATAAAATAAATTAGATTAATATCTAATTTATTTAGTATAATATATATTTAGTATAATATATATTTAGTACATTTATTTAGTCAAAGATTTTATAGTCAATAGTCTATAGTCTATGTAAACTTTAGGAAAATAAATATTGTAATATTAATTGCTGTAACTGCTACAAAGTAGTATAAAAAGGTGAACCAGACAGATAAATAAGATATACTTTTTTGAGAAACACAATACTTTTGACAATAACATACCCCAAAAACGTTGTGAATCATACCCCAAAAGTGCACTTCTCCAAATTTAGCTTCAAATTGCTGGTTTTAAAGTTGAATAAACTTTCATTGACATCAAACAAGTGATCCTCCTCCCTCACACTTTTTATCATCACATCGTTAATATAAACCTCGGTATTTCTTCCAATCTGATTGGCAAACGCTTTATTCAGTAAACGCTAGTAAGTAGCCCCATCATTTATTTAAACTGAAAGGAATTACCTTATAACAATCCAGCCCCTTATCAGTGACGAATGTAGTATGATCATGCTCCTTCAGATCCATTTGTATATAAATGGACCAAGAAAACATATTCATGATATATAACAGCTTATTTTCATAAGTGGAATCTATCAACTGATCTATCTGAGGGACATTGAATGGATATTACGGGCAAAACTTGTTTAGGTCTGTGAAATCAATACACATCTTGCCATTTTTTGTTTTTCTTTTTTATAAATACTAGATTCGTAATCCATAATGGGTATTGAGATTCTTGGATATGCCATAATTTTATTAGCTTGTATATCTCATTGACAATATCTTCAGAATTTTCTACAGAAAATGCTTTTTTCTATGTATAACAGGGCCTGCATCAGATCGTACAACCAATTTATGACAAATGATGCTGACTGGTACACCGGTTACATCTTCATTACACAAGGCAAATACATTCAAGTTCTACGACAAAAATGACTACAATTTTCTTTCATTTCCAATGGCAGCTTGGCTCTAATCCTAACATTTTTCCATATGGAAAATTTTGTACTTCAACATCCTCAATTAGAATAACTGCACTATGAGTCTCTTTTGGATCATTTATCTTGATCGAACCCGAAGATGACCCTAGTAATTTCTATTATTTTTAGCTGTTATATTTTCCAATACCTTCGGAGCAAGGGCAGTAGCGTATCATTATCTAGCCATTTTTCGCTGCTTTGAACAACTCCCACCTGACCTCAGTTCACGTATTTTCAGCATTGGTGAATTGTATCTTTTACATCCAAAATATACTAAATATGGCATTATAAAGAGTTGGACAATCGACCACTACAGACAAAACCCTCACAATCTTTTTAAATGATCCTCTACCAAGAATAATTTCTCTTTCGAAATCCCTAATAACATCAACAAATTTTCCGGTAAATCTCATTTTGGTTTTATTCGATCGGAGAATAAGAATGAGTTTTTCATTAACTTGCTGAGCTTCTAGTATCAATCAGAAACCTTCAGATTTCTGTTTCTTTAATATCAACTCCAATTACCACAACATCCTCAGGTGGCCCACTAATATTTCTTAAGTCATCCTCATCGGTTACAATGAACGGAGTTGGATTCTGATATAAATTAGTAGACAGTTTCCCTTTAACTGTGTACTCAAGCTAACCACATGTATCTTTCGAGAGCAACTCGAGGGAGCTGTTATGGTATCCCTTCGAAAATGGTCAATGATTCAAATAATTGACATCAGTTTGAAAATTTTCCTTTTTTTTACATATCATATTTACCCGACAGTGATCCGGATCGGAATCCAAATACTCCAAAAAATTCATCAAATTGTTCGGTAATTACCATCGGATTTTCTTGTTTGGGGCTTCTATATCTTACCTTCTAACATCATGGAAAGCTGCATTCACCCGACTTGCACTTGACAGTGACCTATTATCCACTTATGCTTTAACAAAAGTAGTTAGCCTCTCATTCTCAATTAGCGACTATATTTTTTATTCAAAGCAATACAATCCTTAGCATCATGCTTTACATCATTGTGATGTTTTTAGAATCGACTATTTTGATTTTCTCTTGGATTTTGGATAGGTGGGGGTTTTTAGAATTTCCCATAATCCTTTAACCTCTCGTAAATAGTAGAAATATTTTCAATCAACTCTACAATATAACTAGGCTAGACCCATTGATTTCCTCTGGGTCAATGAAAATTTTGTCCAGAGTCATTCGGACGATTGCTAGTAGTACCATGTGCTTGGCAACTAGCTTGTTGGGGAAAGACAAAAAATGGTTGGATATATGCTTCAAGAGTCTCTATTTGACCGGAGAATTCTTAAGGGAAATCTCCGTCAAAAATTCAATCCATATCGAATGGATACTTAAAATGGTTCAGAATATTATATAATAAATATGTACCAGAGAAAAAGTGAACCGTTGGAAAGTTGTGATCAAAAGTTCGTGCAAGAAATAAACATTTTGGTGAAGTTTAAAGAGGATGTGATTGTGGCCGCGTTTAAAAAAAGTCTCATTTTGGAATAACAAATGTAGGATAACCTCATTAGGTTTCTTATGGACACTATGGAAGATATTTTGGAGAGATCATAGTAGTTTATTAGAGTTTAAGATTCGAAAAGATGAGCATTTTCCTATCCAAAACTTCAAGAATCAAAAGTATCAATATCAGACAAGAAAAAATTGATGAGGTCAAGCGTGATGAAATCCTAAAAACCCCATCAAGTAGACTAAGAAATTCATGTTATGAAAATCTTGTTCAAAAGTTTACTCTATTGACCGAGAATATTGCTATTATTTTTTACAAGACGAAAGGAAAAACAAATTACAGCCCCCTCATGTAATGTTGGCTCCAAATAACAAAATATCTCGAAGATATTATGCTACGTACCATAACGATCATGGTCACAAGACTAATTATTTCTTTCAATTGTGAGATAAAGTACGAAGTTTGGTAGAAATGACGAGCTAGTTTAGTTTTTCGAGAGTAAAGAAGAAGAAAAGAACAATAAAAGAAGTAACGAAATATATAAAAATGAAGAGTTGGAGAAAAAAGATATGATAACAGGAAACATCTGTGGTTGCATATTATATTGGATGGTGACATTTTTTTGGAAGGAGCTCAACTTCTAGAAAAATATATATGAAAGATTTATAGGTTCACTTAATTGACGAGTCGTCATACCATTATTATAAGAAGCTAGTTTCTAATTTGACCTTTAGCGAGACGCTTTCAGATGTATTAATTACTAGTTTAGATATATATGCGGTAACGGTCACTCGAATTCTGATAGATAATGGTAGCTCGACCAACATTTTTTTCTAAAACAACTATGACAAAATGGTTATGGTACCTCCGTATAAGGTGGTCGATAGGCAGTTAGTTATTCGTCTCTCACAAAAATTTATCTCATAAACCTTAGTCGTCTCTTAAAAAAACTTATCTCTCTTAGATTTCGTCTCTTTATATTGCTTCAACATTTCTTATTGTATTTATTTTTTAATTAGGTACGTTATCTCTCTCTAATTTTATTAAAATTTTGTTTTGTTTTGGTTATTTTAAATAGATTTGTACTATTTAAGCAGTTGATTGAAAATAAAATTGATTAAAAAAGATTTGTATTATTGATGTTGTTCATTGAAATATTTTAGTCGTTTACTATGTTTATTTTGTTGGAATTTCTCCATTAAGTTGGACCGTCACATGTCGTATCGATGTATCGAACTATCGTTAATCTTAGTCCAATAAAAGTGATCATAAAGAAAAGAACGGACTAGTAGATAAAATATGAATCATGGAGGTAATTGTATAGATACCAGGTTTAATTCCGAATACTGTGAAGGATTGGATTCGGAAATAAACAACTTAAGCAAAACGTAAAGTTTTGGGGTTATTTTGTAAAACAAAATAATACCGGGTTATGGTCCCTAAGAGTGACAATTTAATAAGGACTGGTCTTCATTAAGTAACTGTCTGGAAGTTACAGACAATTAAGAGAGAAGAACCGTTACTGGTCTTCATTAAGTAACTGTGTGGAAGTTACAGACAATTAAGAGAGAAGAACCGTTACTGGTCTTCGTTAAGTAAATGTCTGGAAGTTACAGACAATTACTTAATGAAGAATCGTTTTCTCACTTCAGTTCTATATAAGAATGATTTTCTCATTCTTGAAAGCAGCGAAAGAAAATACAGAGAGAAAATCCTTTAAGAAAAACAAATTGATTCTTCCTTCGAATCAATTACAAAAGTGTGTTTTGGTTGCCATCTCTTAGAATAATCAATAACCTAGCAAAGGATCGCCCATCATCTGCTCTAAGTCAAGAATCTGAAGATCAAAGAATGTCTACATCTTGTAAGTATTTATTCCGCATTATTATAGGATGATTTAACTTCATGGTTCAATAAGTTAGATTAGAAATTCGTAAAGTATTTCTATCAAGTGGTATCAGAGCCACCATTTTCAGATTATAAAATTAGATCATATAAATTACACAAACAATTAAACAATTACGGTGGTATAATTATATATGCAATTTAAAGATGTCGTATGCGGCTACTATAATTAATATAATTAAATTAAAATCTGAAATTATTAATTTAGTAACTGTCCTTTCGCCCAAAGAATAGGCGAAATATACGTGACCACCGATAAATGTGTAATTAAGTTTGCTTATATATTATATAAAGTTATAAGTGAATTATTACGAGAATTACATTATATCATTGAAGTTTATTATATATATAAATATATATTATAGTATATATATGAATAAGTTTTATATATATAAATAAATACTATATTATAATATATATTAAGAATTATATTACAATATAATTAAAGATATATTATAATATATTAAATTTAATGTAAATTTAATTTAATTAAAGATATATTATAATTAAAGATATATTGCAATATAATTAAAGATATATTATAATATATTAAATTTAAGCTGTAAATTTAATTTAATTAAAGATATATTATAATTAAAGATATATTGCAATATAATTAAAGATATATTATAATATATTAAATTTAAGGTGTAAATTTAATTTAATTAAAGATATATTATAATTAAAGATATATTATAATATATTAAATTTAAGATGTAAATTTAATTTGATTAAATTATACATAGACTACGAAATAGTTTGGACATTAAGTAAGGTAGTCGTATAGTATTTTTCGAAATAATTAGCATGTTTTAAGTTGTCCGAACTTCGGTAAATAATTAATGATTCAATATATCGCCAAAGTGATCCCTATTGCTGAATTAATTATTTTAGAGTTTTGACAAGTCTATGATTGACAAGTATGTAAATTTTAATCGGCCCAAAGGAAGGTTAATGTTTGACATAGTTAATCTTAGACACGAGATAGTTATTTGTGAATTGATCATTAAGAAAATTGAACTAGGAAAAATCGGCCCAATGGAAGATTTTTTTTTTCTTGTCAATTAGAAGGATCAACATTAATTATGCTCAAACTCATACATATACAAATTAATATGCTTGCCAACTCATACATATACAAATTAATATGCTTGCCCAAAGGTATCTTATTGATGTTGTAAGAGTATGTTTTATTATGCTAAGTTTATTTGTTAAATACTATGGAGGTTATATGTTAAGTGATGTTTTTGGCTATTTATTGTTTGTTGTTTGTTATGTTAGCAAATTCGAATTTTTATAACCCGGAAGGCAAAAAGGCACCCATACTTAATGGGAGCAACTTTGAGCTGTGGAAAGAAGATATGTTGCTGCACTTGATGTTCCATGATTACGACTTAGCATTAAGGGTCGATGAACCTAAACCTCTGACTGATGACAGTTCTCCTACGGAGAAGAAAGAGTCAGAGGCGTGGGAAAAGTCGAACAGGATAAGTCTAGGGATCATGAAGCAAGCAATTACATTAGCATTCCGTGGTGCAGTTTCACCTGAGATCACTAATGCGAAAATATTTCTCGAAGAGGTAGAGAAATGTTTTGCCAAGAACGATAAAGTAGAGATTAAGACGCTGCTTATTAAGCTAGCCTCTATGAAATATCGTGGTAAAGGGACTGTTCGTGAGCACATCTTGGAAATGTCAAACATCGCTTCCAAACTGAAAGCACTTAAGATTGACCTTCCCGAAGATGTTGTGGTAAGATTTGCTTTTCACTCTTTCCCTCCTCAGTATAAGAACTTCGAAACTTCTTATAACTGTCAGTGCGAGAAATGGACTCTCAACGAGCTCATCTCTCAGGCAGCGCAAGAGGAGGAAAAGATGAAGCAAGAACATCCAGAAGTGCAAATGGTGAAAGCTCAGGTGGATAAGGGAATTAAGAGAAAGTATGAAGGTTCAGATGCACATGCATCCGGTTCGGGACAAAAGAAGCATAAGGGTACGTCTGGTAAAGGGCGTTGCTTCCATTGTAAGAAACCGGGGCACTTTAAGAAAGAATGTGAAAAATGGAGGGCTATGATGAAAGCCAAAGGTATTTTCACTTCTATGGTCTGTTTTCAGATCAATTTAGTTTCAGTGCCAAGAAATACTTGGTGGGTTGATACAGCAGCAACAACTCATGTTTGTATTTCTTTGCAGGGTATGATAAGAAACCGAAGCCTGAGTGATGGTGAAACATCCATCTATACAGCTGATGGCAGTTCGTGTTTAGTTCATTCTATCTGTGATTTTCGTTTGTTGCTTACCAGTGGACATTTTTTGTATTTAAAAGACGTATTGTATGTACCTTCTTTTCGAAGGAACCTAATTTCTTTTCCGTTGTTGGACAAATTAAGTTATTCATGTCTATTTGGAAATGAAAGTTTATGTCTTTCTTTACATGGTAATGTTCTTGGTTCTGGAAAGTTAATAGCAAATGATAACTTGTATTTATTGGATACTATAAAGGATCACAAAGAGATAATGAATGTAGATGTACCTGGAAAACTAAATTGTAAAATGGAAAAATCAGCAAAACTTTGGCACAAGCGATTAGGTCACATTTCTAGAAATAGAATTGAAAAGCTTGTTACAGAAGGTTTATTAAGTGAACTGGATTTTTCGGACTTCAACGTTTGCGTTGAATGTATAAAAGGAAAACAGACCAAAGTGAAACGGTTAGATGCATACAGAGCGAAAGGGGTCTTGGATTTGATACATACAGACATTTGCGGTCCGTTCCCTACAGCATCATGGAACGGCCAACGATATTTTGTATCTTTCATTGACGACTTTTCACGATATGGGTATCTATATCTCATTCACAAAAATCAGAGGCCATTGACAAGTTCAAAGTCTTTAAGACTGAAGTTGAAAAACAACTTGGTAAAGACATTAAGTACGTCAGATCGGACCGTGGTGGTGAATACTACGAGAGATATGATGGTTCAGGTGAACAATGTCATGGACCGTTTGCAAAGTTCCTAGAAGAGTGTGGTATAGTCCCTCAGTATACGATGCCGGGTTCGCCCAACATGAATGGAGTATCTGAGAGACGAAACCGTACATTAAAGGATATGGTAAGAAGTATGATTAGTCATTCAACATTATCTATATCACTCTGGGGAGAAGCAATAAAATGTGCGACCTACCTACTTAATAGAGTTCCGACGAAAGCAACTACTAAGACACCGTATGAACTTTGGACTGGGCGTAAACCTAGTTTAAAATATTTACATGTTTGGGGATGTCCAGCTGAAGCGAAGCCTTATAGGCCGAATGAAAAGAAATTGGACTCCAAAACGGTTAGTAGTTATTTCATCGGATATCCCGAGCACAGTAGGGGTTTTAAGTTTTATGATCCTTCCACAAAGAATATATTTGAGACGGGTACAGCGAAATTCTTTGAGGATATAGAGTTTGGGGGGGAAGAATTTAGTAACGGACATTCATTTTGAGGAAGAATCAATAGAGATTCATGAAGGTTCTAACAATGATACTATAGTGTCAGATGATGATATGGTAATTAGAAGGCCAATCATCACTTCAGATTCGTTAGAACATATAGATACTCAAGATGATGTTAATCTTCCTCCTATGGATGTTGTTCCAATGGAGCAAAATGAAGTTATTCAAGAAGAACAAACTCTATCTCCTCAAGAAGTTCAAGTGCAAAATGAAGAAATTATGCCTTTGCGTAGATCTACTAGAGAAAGAAAGAGCGCTATATCTTCAGACTATATAGTGTATCTTCAAGAACATGAAGAATTTTACGGTTCAACAGAAAACGATCCTTTAAGTGTTCGTGAAGCCATGAAAAGTTCTGATTCTCACTTCTGGATTAAAGCAATGAACGAAGAGTTTAAATCAATGCAAGATAACGCGGTATGGGAGCTTGTTCCATTACCTGAAGGAAAGAAGCCGATTGGTTGTAAATGGATTTTTAAAACCAAACGGGATTCTAAGGGTAATGTGGAGAGGCATAAAGAGCGACTTGTAGCTAAGGGTTTTACTCAACGTGAAGGGATTGACTTTAAAGAAACCTTCTCTCCAGTTTCTTCGAAGGATTCTTTTCGGACAATCATGGCATTAGTTGCACACTTCGACCTTGAGCTCCATCAAATGGATGTAAAGACCGCCTTTCTTAATGGAGACATTGAGGAAACGATCTATATGTTACAACCTGAAAACTTTGTCTCTGGTGATCCAAAGTCAACGGTATGTAAACTGAAGAAATCTATTTATGGTCTCAAGCAAGCGTCTCGACAGTGGTATCACAAATTCCTTGAAGTTATTGTCTTATTTGGTTTCGAGATAAATTCAGTAGAGGATTGTGTGTATCAAAAATTCAGTGGGAGTAAATTCATATTTCTAGTGCTGTATGTTGATGACATATTATTGGCCACGAACGATAAGGAATTGTTACAAACGACCAAGAAATTTCTTTCGGACAAATTCGATATGAAGTATCTTGGTAATGCATCATTTGTGTTAGGAATTCAAATTCACAGGAATCGATCCCATGGAATTTTGAGTTTATCACAAAAGGCGTATATTGAGAGTATGTTACAACGTTACGGGATGGCTAACAGCAAAGGAAATGAAACCCCTATATCAAAAGGTGAAAAGTTTAGCCTTAAGCAATGCCCAAAGACAAAACTTGAGATTGAGGAAATGCAAAAGGTTCCATATGCTTCGGCTGTTGGAAGTCTGATGTATGCTCAAGTTTGTACACGGCCAGACATTGCTTTTGTGGTGGGTGTGTTAGGGAGATACGTAAGTAATCCGGGGATGGAACACTGGAAAGCAGTCAAAAGAGTTCTCCGGTATTTGCAACAAACAAAACATCACAGGTTAACATATAAGAAGTCGGATAAACTGGAGGTCATAGGGTATTCCGACTCGGATTTCGCCGGATGTGAGGATTCTCGTCGTTCAACCTCAGGCATTATATTCCTTTTAGCGGGAGGTGCAATATCATGGAAAAGTGTTAAACAAACACTCATTGCATCTTCCACTATGGCTGCGGAATTTGTTGCTTGTTTCGAGGCATTCAATCAGGCGCTTTGGCTGCGAAATTTTGTCACGGGACTGCGAATCGTAGAAGGGATAGAAAAACCCCTTAGATTATATTGTGACAATAACTCGGCAGTTCAGTATTCAAACAGTAACAGGAGCTCGGTTAAGTCCAAACATGTAGATATCAAGTTCATGTCTGTTAAAGAGAGAGTACAGAGTGGTCAAATTAGTGTGGAGCACATAGGGACAAACTCAATGTTAGCAGATCCTCTTACGAAGGCATTAGTACCTAAAGTTTTTATTGAACACACCATTAACATGGGTGTTGTGTACTTAGAGGATTATTAGTTTCAGTGGGAGTTTGTATTAAGCTATTAAATTTGTTTGTATTATGATATTCGCGAACTTAAGGTCATTAATGCAAACATATTTATATACAAGTTTTCAGTGTGCTCTTGTATTTGATTATTTGTACTCTGCTGTAAGTAGACCTCCAATTAAGTGGGACTAGTTAAGAATAGATATGTAAGATTACATTTCATATTATTCTTATGCTATGCACCATGATAGATCCATGTAGTTGATTGTTGCGATATCGTGATTACTGATGCATCTATTTGCGGCTTGAAATGCATTGATGATGACTTTAGTCCTATGTCGTTAATAGTCATTTACGAGATTGTTAAGGTTATCTATGTGACGATAGAAATTTAGAACGTTCATTAAGTGGATGCATCCTATAGTAGCATATGATGATCCAAGTGGGAGATTGTTGGAATTTCTCCATTAAGTTGGACCGTCACATGTCGTATCGATGTATCGAACTATCGTTAATATTAGTCCAATAAAAGTAATCATAAAGAAAAGAACGGACTAGTGGATAAAATATGAATGATGGAGGTAATTGTATAGATACCAGGTTTAATTCCGAATACTGTGAAGGATTGGATTCGGAAATAAACAACTTAAGCAAAACGTAAAGTTTTGGGGTTATTTTGTAAAACAAAATAATACCGGGTTATAGTCCCTAAGAGTGGCAATTTAATAAGGACTGGTCTTCATTAAGTAATTGTCTGGAAGTTACAGACAATTAAGAGAGAAGAACCGTTACGGGTCTTCATTAAGTAACTGTCTGGAAGTTACAGACAATTAAGAGAGAAGAACCGTTACTGGTCTTCGTTAACTAAATGTCTGGAAGTTACAGACAATTACTTAATGAAGAACCGTTTTCTCACTTCAGTTCTATATAAGAATGAGTTTCTCATTCTTGAAAGCAACGAAAGAAAATACAGAGAGAAAATCCTTTAAGAAAAACAAATTGATTCTTCCTTCGAATCAATTACAAAAGTGTGTTTTGGTTGCCATCTCTTAGAAGAATCAATAACCTAGCAAAGGATCGCCGATCATCTGCTCTAAGTCAGGAATTTGAAGATCAAAGAATGTCTACATCCTGTAAGTATTTATTCCGCATTATTATAGGATGATTTAACTTCATGGTTCAATAAGTTAGATTAGAAATCCGTAAAGTATTTCTATCATATTTGTTCATGACGGTTATCATGCAAAAGTAGTTTATAAAGTTGAATAGTTTTTGTTGTTGAAAATATGTTTATAGAAAAATACAATGTTTTATTTGTTAATAAATTGTAGGTTTTTTAGTTCACTAATTGAGTGTTTTTTAGGTACATGAATTCTAAGTTTTTTAAACCCATAAAATATCTAATTCTGAGATGCCCTCTGAGAATTATTTGTTTTCTAGGGCTTAAAAACCTACAAAAAAAAATCCCAAAAAGCAACTATTTCCGAGAGGCCCTCGAAATTAGTTATCTGGATAAAAAATGCATATTTTTTAAATCCATAAAGAAACTAATTTTGATATGGAATCTCGCGATTAGATGTTTTCTAGGCAATACAAAACCTGTAATTCTTAAATTACTTTTTTCAATTTTTATTGACTAATGTTTGGTTTGTTTATTTGTACATGATGAGTGGAATTTGATGAAAATGTTGTTTCATGGTTTGCCTCCTTCTCGTACGGAAGAAACCGGAGAACAAATCGAGCAACACATGGCTCTAGAGTTCTTTTTTACTGAAATATCCAATAAACGTATAAGTTGCGCCAGTGCGAGAGAACTAGGTCGTGAAGCTTGTTGTGTTTGTTTGTTTAAGATGTTTTGTTTACGGATATTGTGTTTTTTTTACGTATGTGTTTTTTTTGAAAACTTATGAACGTTTATGAAAGTTATCTCGTAAGAATGACGATTTTGTATTTAATTTTGATTTAGTGTTTTTTAAAGTAAAAAATGGACAAAGTCCACATATTCCTCGTACCACATTTAAGAAATATGTGTTTTTTAACAAAATCACTGACACTTATTTCCAATACCATAGTTAGAAAATAAGTGTCATTAACTTTTAAAAAAATAAAAGAAATTACAAGCCATAAAAACAGAGAAAGTGCACATATTTCTAAAACCACGGTTAGGAAATAAGTGTCATTATACTTTTAAAAAAAAATCAAAAACTTTAACAAATAAAAAGAGAGAGAAAGTGCACCTATTTTTGAGCTAGCTTCAGAGGAAATAGATACATTTATAAAAATAAATCACTGGCATCTATTTTCAAGATCCCACTTCGGAGAAGGTGTAACTTCATTTAAAAAAATAATAAACAAAAAAAAACTATTAATTCTAAAGTAGTGTTTCAGAAATATGTTTTTTTTTCAAAAAAACAGAAAAAAAACATAATTTTGAATCATTGTTTCAGAAATTAACTATTGAGACCTATTTTTTTTACGAATTTTGGAGTTGTTTTCCAAATTCAAAATTTTTGATAATTTTTTATCATACAAATAAAAGAATAAAAAATAAGATTAGTATACTTGCTTGGATAACATTATCCTCCTGGAATAGTCGATTTCACTATCTATATATTTATATAAATGTTTTTGGTTTTTTTCTTTCTGAAGGTTATTGCTATAAAATAAAGGTTATATAGCGTCAGTCCGTTACTAGTAAATTAAGATTAAATAGGATAGTAGCAGAAGACATAAAACATGAAGTTAAATCTCTATTAACTAAAAGCTAAAAAATTCGTAACAAACATATTTTTTTATAAAAAAAAATAGTTTCCTTTATATTTATTTTGGAGGGAAGATATATACCCGTATTTAAAAACTTTATGTAATGTGATTTATAGTTATACGATATTCAAGTCCAAATTGATCCCATTCGGATTTATCACTGTCCTTACTCCTCACCAAGGGTACATAATTTTTCTTGTTAATGTAACAAGTGGTCTGTCTGGCTATAATGGAATTTAAACCCTACATCTTTCCACGCCACATGTTTTCAGACAGATATAGAGCTTTGCGACTTGCACTCGTTGTGTGGCTGAAACTAGAAACTGCATTAGATTTTCAATCCATAACTGATAAACCGATAGGGTTCCACGTAGACTCAATAAACCAAACAAGATTTTATCAACCAATAGGAATTCAGATATTGATATCCCAAGATAAGAAGCCTGTGCTGCTGTGCATATAAAACACACCATCACTCATCAACAAAAATCACCAACACAAACACCTTTAAAAAAATTAAATCTTATTTTCAGTGCTTTCTTAGTTTAGTTTTTTATTTCAGTTAAATAATATGGCTGCTTCTACAATGGCTCTCTCCTCCCCAGCATTGGCCGGTCAGGCCGTCAAACTTTCCTCTGCAACCAACGAGCTTTTTGGAAATGGCCGTGTCTCTATGCGTAAGACTGTAACTAAGAAATCTGCCGGTCCATCTGGTAGCCCGTGGTACGGCCCCGACAGAGTTAAGTACTTGGGCCCATTCTCCGGTGAATCCCCCAGTTATCTGACCGGTGAGTTCCCCGGTGACTATGGCTGGGACACCGCTGGACTTTCTGCCGACCCTGAAACCTTTGCCAAGAACCGTGAGCTAGAAGTTATCCACTCAAGGTGGGCCATGCTTGGTGCTCTAGGCTGTGTCTTCCCAGAGCTCTTGGCTCGTAACGGTGTGAAGTTTGGAGAAGCCGTGTGGTTCAAGGCAGGTTCTCAGATCTTCAGTGACGGTGGGCTTGACTACTTGGGTAACCCTAGTTTGGTCCATGCGCAAAGCATCTTAGCCATATGGGCAACCCAAGTGGTGCTTATGGGTGCCGTTGAGGGTTACCGTGTTGCTGGTGGACCACTAGGAGAAGTGGTTGACCCATTGTACCCCGGTGGTAGCTTTGACCCACTTAACTTGGCTGAGGACCCAGATGCTTTTTCGGAGCTAAAGGTGAAAGAGCTCAAGAACGGCAGATTGGCTATGTTCTCTATGTTTGGATTCTTCGTTCAAGCTATTGTGACCGGTAAAGGTCCATTGGAGAACTTGGCTGACCATCTTGCTGACCCTGTCAGCAACAACGCCTGGTCGTATGCAACAAACTTTGTCCCCGGAAACTAAGGAGAGTCAAGAGTGAAGTTCATAGTCTGTTGCTTTGTTTTGAATTCTCAATTCGGTATTTTCATTTTGGTCACTTGTTTTCTTTTTTTGTAAATTATTGAAAATTAATGGAGTGTGTTCGTCAAATCTGTGTCCCTTTTGTCAAATATTTTAGACATCACATAAAGCTAACTAAATAATCTACACCCAATTGACTAATTCATTTGGTAGGGCCGTCTAAATAATTTCCAAGAATCTGAATGGTGGTTAACGACTATGAAAATGTTGGAGAAAATTAAAACTAGTCATCTTACTTCAAAAGGCTATTACAACGTTGGAAAACTACTTAGTGTTACATTTGATAAACAGACACGACCAATTAGTGTAAAGTTATCAAACGAGGTACAATCGTTTCATGGTTGTAGGACTAACAAGCATCCAAAGTCAACTAAAAATAATTTTGTAGTCCTTTTATTTGGATCATATATGTGGAAGGTTTTTCTATCCTCTTGAACCAATAGGATCCTCATCCAACACCTAGGTTTCACTGGTACTAGAAACTCACATCTCCATCTTTGAGTTGTCTCATATCTAGATCTCTCTTCAGGCTAACAAATGGAAGAAAAATAAGTGATAGAATAAATTAGAGTTAAACATCAAGGTTGCAGGTTTATACATTTCAGGTTGCATTCCCCTGACATAGTTCGCTTAAAAGTAGACTGAACTGTTTTATGAAATTGAATGGACATCAATAGGATCAGAATCAATATACACACTTATCGCCAAAGTGGCTTCTATTCATAAAAATCTATTACAGCATACTCTACTCATAAGATTCCCAGTAATCTTCTGATTCTTTATCTTCGCCTCTTTCCTGCAACAATATAACTCAAGAAATTGTTCAAGGATGAACAGAACTTTATCATTTGCACTTTACAATAATGATATAAAACGAGATCGACTGTGGCAAACTCAAATGGATTCAGGATCAACTTAATATACAGAAGATTATATTCGTCTTAGTAACCTATATTGTTTGTTAAGAGCACTTCATATCTTTCTATTGGACCTTTAATAGACAATCTCTGCAAAATCTTTCTAGAGTTCTTCCAAAGATCCAAATATATTACCAAGTACAAGAAGTAGCAAAATTGAGATCAAGCATTGAAGAAGAAATTCACCTTCCTCTTAACATATTCTGCCATACTCATATCGAACTCTGCTCGCTTTTCAGTGGCAATATCATAATATTTGATTTTTTCCTGTTAACAAAATAGCCAACAGAAAACACATGCCAGATTTAAGGAACTGTTAAATAGGCCTGTATGCAAAAAAGGACGTCAAAAAAGCTGACCTCGTAAGTCATGGTTCTCCATTTCTCTCCACATGCCTTACCAACCTGAAAAAGGAAAAGATGTGCTCCTTTTAGTTATACAAGAGATAGAGATAGTGAAGGGAGTTGATTTTCGCAGGATCATTGAAATAACGTACGTACCTCTCTCATTGCCTTGACATCTGGGTTCTGCTCCTGAAATTCCTTGCGAAAGTCCTCCCTTCGAAATCAGAATGCATCAGTTACAATGACATTGATGCTTTTATAAATCTCATATAACTTTAGGATAACTATTGGCTAATTATAATCCAAGGAAGTAACAAAGACAAGTTTCATTATCAAAACCCTTGAATGGAACAAAATAAACTAGTGTTATGCAATTTACGAGTCTAGGTTTCCTTTTCCAGACCAAAAAAAAGAGACTATATATCTCCAATTATAAGAATAGAAGGATGATCATACAGTTTTTCAATAGAAACTTCTTTCTTCCCTCCAAAGTACAAGGGCACCCGCAATCAGAGGCATAACTAGGGCTGTCAATATTCAACACGACCTGAACCCGAGACGACACGAAAAATTTAAGTTTATGGTCAAGATTTTTACAACCCGATAGGATTTGGATCGACACGAAAAAAAACAGGTCCTGTTTGTATCTACCCGTAAAACCCAAACTGAAACAGAAAACACAAAATAATTATAGTTTGCAGGTTTTTTGGGTTTAGTGGATCTAACGTATTTTGAAATTTGCAGGCTGTTCATGTTTAAACACATTTTTTGGGTTCCACGGGTTTTTCGGATCTAACAGATGGGTTTTTGGGTTTAGTGGTGTTTTCAGTTCAAACAGGTCGGATTCGTGTTTGTAACAGGTAAGGTTCGGGTTTAAGTTTTTTGGGTTCGGGTCGGGTTTGTGTCAACAGTTTTCTTTTGCCAAACCCAAAGTTACACAGCACAGACCTGACCCGCGACACGAAATTAACAGGCCTAATCATAATTTCACCATGAAAAGGTACTAGTAACCTTTCTAAGTTGATTTTAACATTTGAAATGATAGGATAAACCTTGTAAGGAAGTGATACTAACTAGTGATCCATTTAACTGACTCAGAAAAACACTAGCCATAAATAAGAACAAATTACATTTAATTATAAACTTGAACCTCAATATCTACTACTGCTCCTGGAGCTCCATGAGCTACACCATCTCTCTAAATTTATAACAGAAGAAAGGTAAAAATCACCACAGGCGCCTTGTTGGTACTCCTTAAGTCTGACAAGACAGTCTAAGGTATGAATACGGTTGTATACATGTGAAGTGAAATTCAGACAAACATATTGTAACATATTTTTCTCTCCCTGGGTGTTAAGAGTCACGTAGAACTAATCCGATCAGTTGTCAAGGGGTTCAAAGTTAAAAACAATAACACTACAACTTTTTATTGAGATTTTTTAACGAAATTCTATCAAGAAAAGGGTCAACTGCTAACACTCAGGTTTTGTATTCATATTACACAATAAAATATCTTGACACGAGATAAAAGAAACTGCTATGCACAGCAGTTTGAATAAAATTAAAACTTCATGTAGGCCAGTGAACCAAACCTCTAAGGCTGTTATGCCCACGAGTGTGTGCTTACTGCATGCCTATGTTCAAGAGATTACATAAAGGTGCTTGCCATCAGTTCATATGTAGACTAGAGATATCTTATCCAAGACAGGCAACACAGTATTATATTTCGGTTCGTCATATGTTCGTCACTTTCCTCACTGCATATAATAGTCTACATGCTACATTTCCTAAACTATCTAACTCTCACCAGAATGCAATCGCATTTAAAAAATAAAAAGAAAAAACTAGCAAATGCTCGAGTTAAAATATTAAGCACATATTCCCAAAAAAATATGCAGCACATAAGCAAACAACAAATGCCCAAGGGATCCCTGTGCCAATATGATCATCATCAATTCCCCACAAAAAATCACCAACTTTCCTCATCTTTGGACTATAATAGATGGAAGACTAGTGCCTTACATATCTACAAGGCACGATGCTAGAAAGAAGTGGTATACATAAAAGATTCTCAATGTAAGCCGAAACCTTGGAACCTCATAAGAAAGTTGACTAAGGCACCTTAATATCCCATACAAGTAATCCGAAATTGTAGATCATAAAATAGAAGAAAATAAGGGATTTCGCGTAGGGAGGGAAAGAGTTCGTAATATCTTAAGTATTTTTTTTTTCGGAGAGTGCTGTTGGTAGAAATAACTAGAAAGCCCAAACATCTAATTTGAGTCATCCAATATTAAGAATAGTCTTTCTCCTCACCATCTGTCCAATATTTTACAAGTTCTGTGTTCAAAAGCACACATCGTCAACTAAATTTAACAAACATATGTAGTTTAGTCTAGGCTTGAATGAGCCAATATAGTGAGCTCAAGCTCAGACCCATAAAAGACTTAAACTAGAGCCAAAAGAAATGACTTTTCAAAAAATATGTACAGCATGAATGCAATACCTGATATCTGAAGTAATGATCATGGAGACGAAGCCTTACTATGTCAAAGCATAATCTAGACTGCTAAATGAGCCAGTAAGTTTCTAAAACCACTTCATATAACCCAACTTCCAAAGAACAGTGGACCACGAAAATTCAAATAAAGTCCTTATTGGTCTAAATTTGGGTACGTGGGAGCTAAAGTTTGTGAAATAAGATGCAGAAAGGGCGTAGTGAAGAAACTTCTGTTTACTATGCCGATTTTTTATTTCTCCTTCACCCGCTCTTAATCACTCATACAATACCAAGAAAACCTGTAATAATTAATTATTTAAATGCTCAATCAGTTATGCACTAAAAATAATAGAAGCACAAATTCTGTTAAAAGTCTTTGAGCCTCCTATAAGAATGGACAATTCGAGAGACATGACATTTGACTTTTAAGCAAAGTTTACCAATGGAATCAACCACTCAATACAAGAACCAAGTAATGAGAAACCATGTGGAAGTTAGCAACCAACTGACAGCACAATGAACTAACGCCCCTGTACAAGATACAAAGACAAAAGAAGTCGTATGCCCTTCAAAAACCCAACCAAGCAAGCTCATACAAACTATAAGGCATCTGTTAATGACTTAACTACAAGTAAGCAAAACAAAGCTAAGGACTTTGCGTCAAGTAATCACTTACAAAAAGTAAAAGAAAGCAGTTGGGGGTTTCTTGGGCATCTTCGCATCAACTTTCACCTTTTTCTTTTTCTGCTTTGTTTTCGACTTTGCTCCCAATTTTAGTGTGTTCTCTTTCTCCGGAAAGACCACCTTAAGTCGCGTAGACCTCCTCAATTCATTTGGCTTTACACTGCGTATTTTCCAAACATAGAAATGGTTTTTATTAAGAGAAGCATAATTCTAATCATTATAGATCCATCACCTCAATCGTGTTTTCAAATTTCACCAGCAGCAACACTGTAAGAACAGCTGAAACCTAATACAAATTAGTTTCCGTTCCAGCAAGCCCAAAAGGGGGTGAACCATCTATATATATTTTCACTACAATCTCTACGATTATTTCTTAACCTAATATAAAAAAGCTATACCCTTTTTAGAATTTCATCAAAAACACTGTCCAGCTATAAAAGGAAAAGAGCCTATACTATGTCTTTACTGAATCTGACACCCATCTTCTAGTGGAACTAGCTTCTCCACTACATTAGAGTTCAAGACAAGGGAAACAAGCGATAAGGGGAAAAAGTATATATCCTCCTCTCTCCTCTATCAAGTTTGTGAGGTGGGTTTTTGAAGAAAACAAAAAAATGGGTATAATAAACACCAATATAGCAAAATTTGTAATCATTCGTGCGTAGAGAAAGAGTATACTTCTTGGAGGCAGAGGAAGACGGTAGTATAGTTGTTGAGTTGAAAGCTTTCTTCGCCATTTCTTCCCGCAAGCACAGGCTTTTTGTGTCGGCTCACAATGCAAAACATATGTGCAATTGGCAGACGCCAATTATAAGCCTTTGAAGAAACTGCTTCGTCTATCGAGCGGATAAGGGAGCTCATAGCCATAGGCCCATAGCCCATAGGAAACTAATAGCTTGGGTCTTTGTTTTCTTCTATTAATACGTACCTACTTTTTCTTTCTTTTAAGCAAAGAGAATAAATTATTAAGAATAAACAATACAATTGATTATGAGAATGCCCCAAATTGTAATGAGCGCGCTAAAACAATAAACAGAGACTTGAACCAAAGTATATGGTAAATCAGTTTTCCTTTTAGCCTTTCAAACAATCCAACTTCTATTTTTCAAGATTTTTCTACTCCGTTGGTTGCTTAATCCTATAAGCAAAACTAGATTTGGGACAATCCACCAATCCTAACTATTCTTCGTCAATAGAAATAGGAGAAATAATGTATGGCATACGGATATCGAAGACGAAGCACCACCCAATAGCATATCAGGTGTTTGAAGATAGGTTGGAGGAGAACATCAACATGGAGCAGCAAGGATTCTTTCAAAATGAAACCAACAGGATGGCATGAAAATGAAACAGGTACTGAACTTCTGTAATTATAAGGATAGGCCAACTTTAAGATTCAATCTACCTGTTCTTTACAATTTTAATATATTGTGAGGATTTTCCAGTTTACAAGTTAGTGACTTAATTTTCCATGAAGAAAGCTTATGGCAGGAAACAAAATTTAATTGATCAGTAAAACAAAGAATTACAATAATGAATAAGGAGGGAGTTTTTATTTTCTTAGGTACTTGAAATGTAGCCAAGATCCATGTTTTCTAACCATGATATAGTTCGAAGACCACCAGGAGCTTAGTTATGTGTAAAGTCAATCTTCCTCTTGCATTTAAGAGTCTATTTCGTAAGCTAATCAACAGTTTGGTTTTGGACTCTGAAAATATGAATTAAAACCATTGATGGAGAGATCAAAATCCCTGCAACATTTCATAATCGGGCCTAAATAGTAAGGATATATTCTTTTAGCTAACATATTAAACAAAACTTGGGAGTAAATTTTAATATTGACGGTTGACCATCCTTTCCTGTTGCAGATTAAAAGACCGTCTAGAAGTGCTCTAATTTCAGCCATCAAATGAGTAAGTTTTCCATATAAGTTGCCAGATCCCAGGATGATGTCACCATAGTCATTTATAATAATGACTCCCCGCGCTTGATTCTCTATTTCTAGCACAAATTTCATCAGAGTTCATTTTTAGCCTTCCAAGAGATGGAACTTTCCATTGTTAGTAGCTAGTCTTATTTTTTTATGTTAATGGGGTAGATGCAGCTAATATTTTCACGAGCTTTATTATCATTATCCAAGTGTTTAGGATTTAAGAGATTAGCATAATCAAGGCTGACTAAGACATGATTTATCGTGGATCGAAGATAAACTAGAGTAATGATTCCCTTTAAATTTAGCCATGTTACCGTTTTGTCAGATTACCCATTTAATTAGAGTAAGAAAAATATATCTATATGAACCTTCTTCTTTGATGACCATAACCAATTCTTTGTTATATGGGTTATAGCCATGTATTTGTAAATCTTAACATTTAATAATTCAGCATAATAAGACCAAATTGGCCAAGCAAAACAGTAAGACACAACGAGATGATTATGAGTTTCATAAGAGTCACAAAGTTGACACTTAGAGACAGTAGTGAAATGTCTCTTTTGTAAGATAGACTCTATAGCATAATATCCTCTTTATTGTTGTCGATGGGAGCGGCTTTAATCTTGTTAATACTTTATTGAGTTAATAAACCAGATAGCCTATTAATGTTCCAATCATTGTTTTTCCAGTAAAGCTAACTTTCTCATTCTTAAACCAAGACTTGTCTTGAGAGTCGTCTAAGATAATGAAGGGAGAGTTATTGTTCCAGTTTTCTGACCAAAAGTCCATCTCTCATTTCCCAAGGCTCCATCTAGTATTAGGCTCTACAGTTTCTTTGATTTTAACCAATGTATTCCACGTAAGAGAACCTTTTTTGTTAAAGTTAGCTTTGAGATGGTGAATGTTCCTACAGTAAATGTTGTTCATGATCTTGGCCCAGTAGCTTTTATTTTCTCTAAAAACGTAATCCTCATTATGTTTAGACCCTTTCATAAAAAGGCTTACATAACACATTCTATGACGAGTTTTACTACTAAGTTATTATTAATACTTTGTTTGTTTGAGTTATTTAATTATTTTTATTAAGGGAATGTTTTAACATAGTAGAACAAAATGATAGATAATCTTAAAATATCATAAAAGTAATGTTTAGTAAAGCATAAATCATAAATTCATGTTAAAAATAACAAAACGGATTATTATAAACTAGTCGCATGAAATATGTGAGGCGCTGCACAAAATATGTGAAAACAACGGTCCTTTCTAATTTTTCATGCCAACTACTTGTGAAGCCTTTGCACTCGGGACGGATAGCCATGTTGTGGCACATTGTATGCGAAAGAAACCGTCATGTTAAATTTTCATGCCAAAATTTATACATACAATAGCATACTACATGCGACGAGAGATAATTTTAAAGCACAATTTGTGCTAATTATAAGCTTTAAGATAATAAAAAAACTGCGATTGATCAATAATGTTGAAAACATTACATTTGAGATATAATATAATAAAAACCTTCAGAAAAATGTGAGATTAACAACAATAATACATTAGTACAATAAAACTTAGAAGTCGAATTCGTATTCCATGTTATCTTCAACAGGTGAGGAGTTCGCAATCGCATTCTTTTTCTCAACAACCCCATCCTCGAGATATGCTAGCATATCTCTAGTAAGGTTATCAAGTTCCACACTTGAGCTGATTCTTGCTTTATTTTGTAAGATATGTACAATAAACCCTGCATTGGTTCATATTTCACAAAATTGTACCTGTTTTTGACTTCATCACGACTGTGCGGAATTGGATTTGGAGCTTCAAATCGGCCATAATCATAATAAATCATACATAACACTCGATTAAAAAAAAGCATCGGTCGTTTCATTAGACATTGTTATGGTAACAAACTTCATAACCTGAAGCAAGTGATAGTCTTCGTCTATATTTCATTCCATACATAAGAATCCTTATGTTCTTTTTTATGTTCAAGAAGGTTTTGGGGATGAGTTATAAAAAAATGATACAGGTCTCTTTTAAAGGAAATTCCATCTTTGGCGGTAATCAATAGTTGGCGGGAATTAATATTTTGCGGGAATTAAATTTTGGTGGAAAGTAAATTTAATTGGTTGGAGGCGTTAAAGAAGCGGAAAACATAAAACATAAAGATTCACTTTTAAATAAAGAGTACGAGAATACATAACCAAATGTCATTAACAAATAATAAACAGAAAACCCATAAGTTAAAATCATACACAAAAAGTCTGAAAACCTAAAATAACAAAAGATCAAATTTCATATTTGGTTAAGTCGGTAATGTGTGGCTTCTTGTTTTTTAGTTTCCTAAACGTCATAATTTGCATAAATTTGTTGAACATACGGTAGTACGGATGCGTCCACTGACTCGCTTCGTCGCTGACTTGGGCACCCCACGCCGAATATAATAGAGGCAATGGTCCATCAAGAGGAGTAGTAATCTGCAAATATAAATGTCAAATCAGTGCATTAGGTATAAAATACAATATAAACCCCTCCATAAATATAATAAAATTAATATAATTCCACTAACAAAGTGGCAACCATGTATGAAAGCAATTCCGACCACTATAATCGTTGAAGCCTTAACAGGTGGAATTCCATAAATTGGTAGATAAGTTAAAGACTTTGCTTGAGAGACATGGCATACGATGCACTGATACCTTGTTGCTATGATGAAGCCTATGTCTGGAAATGCCATCCAATTGGATTTAAAGTAATCTAAGTTATGTACCATATCATCCAAAACATCGGACCAACCATAAACCTCCCACCACAAAGCACGATTTTAATTTAATTCCTTCAAAAATCATGTTTAATAGTTTCCAATTATTCTCGAGACGGTATATAAAAAATGATACATACCCATATTCGTATTGTTTTTATGGGATAATGTTGACCAAATTAGTGACATATAGATGTAGAATCGTCAGAATAAAATCTGAGTATAAAGTTAACATCCCTCCTTAACAATTTTATTAGGCCGACCAACTTTCTTTTTTGCGAATGGTGTTTTAGGTACTACAAACGGAGGCACTTTCGAGGCAGTCGTGCTCCCTAATGTGTTAATGGTTGTACTACCTAACAATTTTGTGGGAGTTCTAGCACGAACTAGAGTTCCGTTTGGTCGATTTATCCACAGCTGCTTTTGGCATACCTTTAGCTTTAACCGCTTCTTTAGGATCTTAGACATAACTAATTTTGGGCTTTAAGAGTTTCATAACCATATTGATAATATGATCTTGCAAGGCATCTTCATACGAAGTGGGATCTCTATGAACAATATCTAATCATCTCCAGAATATATCAATATATTCTATAGGAATCCATTTACCTTCTGTTGCTATTGAGGCAATTTCACATGCACAAGGTAACCCATGTTTTCTCTTAAGGACGCATCCGTCACATGTTACCTGATATACGCTTATATTTTTAGAACGTATAATAGTGAAGGTCAATTCGCTTAGGCATGTATGAGATACATAACCGACTAGGCACTTGGTCAAAATACCTTCAAAAACAGTTAGAGTATGAAACTTATATCGGTCGAACGATTCGAGGATCCACGCATGCTGCTTCTTTAAGAGGTTGTAAATTTTTTCCCAAAAAAATTCTAAATTACATTGGTTCATCCCAAGGTATATTTAGAGTCGAGTGAGCACTCTCGCACGTATAAAAGAAGTAGATAATTAAGACGTATATTTTTTGTGATATAATATAAAAAATGAGAAAGAAAGCAATTTTACCGATTCGTTGTTGTTTGGTCGTAATGTTTGATATTATTCGTTCGATGATGAAGAAACTTGTCACCATATTTCTTTGTTCATGCCGACATAACGTATTCAATACACTTGGGGTAAGCGGCAAATATTTCGTTCAATGTGGCTAGGTTTTGTTTCTTAATCTTCGACGGTGTTTGCGATAGCAACATAATTATAAAATTCAACAAATTATTTTGCAATCATGTCATCGGGCATTAACTTTATAATAATCTCAAAAATGGTATTGTTAATATCCCACGTGCATAACAAGTTAGCTGCGCCCATAAATATTCCCTCGATAGATCATATGAGAGATAACTCTCGATCAATGACAATAATACTATCCATCATCAAACCATGAAAAACACCCAAAGCCCGTGTATAACTGATATATTCTCTCCGCTCATAAACACATACGCAACGGTAAATGTAATTGAAGTCGAAGTTACTCCAATAATTTTTAACAACGACATCTTATACCTCGTCGGTTTGTATGTACAATCCATGATAAGTACATTCGGGAATGTATGCAACAAGTCTATACTCGTAGGATGTATGGAAAAAACTCGGTGACCACTTTTGATTAGTCGTGTAACACCACTTCCACGTTGAGTAACCATGTTTCTTCAATTTTCCAAACAAATATTACATTTGAGTTTGTCCCTCGTGCTTAATTTCCCACCATTTTGGCGAAAATTGTATATTGCACACATGTTCGAAAGATTATTCTGGTTATTATTCTTTAAACCACTATTTATATCCTTAGGACGCGGCCCAAGGAAAGATAAATTACGTACTAGTGTCTTTTCCTCCGGTTTGAGTCTAAATGAATAGGAATGGTCGTCTAAGCGAGCATAAGGTTCGTGATTGTCTTTACCGTTTAAAAGTTCCAAACGCCATTGCATAGCTAATATGTCAATCAGATTCCCTTTTAATTGTCATGGACAATTACATTTTTTTGTCGTACACTTTCACTTTCTCAAAGTTTCCAGTTTTACTTTTGATACAAAAATACTGTACCTCTTGCACACATATTGTAATCTAGGAGTTCTTTGCCATTTGCCACTATTATATAACTATATAATGGTGACAAACTTAATCTTCTTCGATTCCTCGTAGACAAAAGCATCCAATTTTGACTTAGTGAATAACATATCAGTTATGAAGATTCTTGCGTAATCAGTCATCATATATAGAGGTTGTATGGGTTATTCATACAATGAATAACAATGTGTTAATAAAACATGATATTTAATTACTCTCACAAAACAAACAGTAATATGGTTCCGATCGTATAAAGACACGCGACCAGATTGAGCTAGGCGCATGAATATGTGCAACAATGTGGTTTTGGTCGCAAATGTATGCGAACAACTAGTTGTTCATTGTATTATTTGTGTGGTTCGTATGATAATGGAAACTAAAGATGAATCGTTACCTTCATTCGATACAATTTCTCCTCGTCCACAAAGTTATACAAAGAGACACTCATTTCCTCGTCTTCCATAACTATTTGGTGTTTGTTTTTTTGGTAGATTTTTAGTGTTTGTGGGGTTAATTGTTAGTGTTAGGGTAGTAAATTGTTAGGTTTTATGGTAAAATTTTGGGGGTTTCAGATTTATGGGTGATTTATTGAAAGAGTGACAATTTTATAAATAGAAAGAATAAAAATTGTGTTTTATGGTTTTCAAATTTGAGTTTGAAAAAAGGGGAGGGGGAGGGTATGGTGAGAGATCCAATAAAATATGGCTTTTTTCTAGCATGACCATTTATAAAATTATCAACCTAATAAAATCATACTGGGTCATTTGTTAATGTCATTAAAAAATAGAAGTTATTAATAAGTAGTTGGATTAAAGTCTCAACCATACAAATTCATTCAAGTAAAAATAATATTTTCCATTCAAATGGTTTTTTTTCTTTCGAGGCTATTTCACCTTTCTTTTTCTAAATATCTAGCAACTTTTAAGATTAAAAATTAATCTTAAACTATGAAATCAAATTTAACTCTCATTTCAACTTTTTACATCTCTATAAACCCATAAATCAACCAGAATTCATCGTTGATCTTAATTTTTCGATCTGTCTTTAACCCTTGTTTTTTCTCAAAACAACAACATGGCGAAATGAAGATCCTTAAAATGCAAAGATGATAAGTTTATTTTTTGTTCTGCAACTTGCATGGTCTAGAATTAGTTTCGAACTATTGACAATGATAAATATTGTTTATTAAGTTTTGAACAAAAATATATGTACGTACTGTGATATTTTCTAAACTAGGGTTTGGGAGTATAAAAAACTGTTTTTTTGCTTTTGATAGGTCACATGTATTGATTTGGTATAAATATATGGTCTGACTCATATTATTTGTTGTTTTGAGTGTCCATTTTAGGTTATTGGGTTGTTCATTTAGGTTGAAGTTCATAAAGCACCACGTCTACGCTAGTCTCGTATATTTGTCTACATATCTCTTAAATTTGTATAGGTCTCGTATATTTATATATGTCTCACATGAATTTATACATGTTCACAACAATTTATACACGTCTCGCATGAATTTATACATATCTTGCATCTTTCATGTGTATTAATACCATAGTACCATGAATCTTAAAGCTTGCCATTTCATATTCGATCTATTCAACATTATAACTTTGATAAAAGAGAATGATAATAGAGATAAATATATAGAGGTTGTAAAAGGAACAACGTTCTATATCACTTTAAGGCTACATATGATATTGGCAAGGAGAATCTTAAAATGTTGATGCATTATGACATAATCATCGAAATTATTAAGAAATACAAGGCCAAATAAAATACATTCAAGTTGGACTCTAAACATGTTAAACTAACAACCGAAGATGTAAATACTATTTTTGGTTTGAAGAATAGTGGCGCAAAAGTGGGCTTTACTTTTAGATACAACGATGGATATGAAGCAGAGTCCAAGATCGTCAAAACATACTTCCTTTATTAAAAATGAAGTAGAATAAATCAAAACCGTTAACAAATGATTTTACAAAAGTATGATTTTATCCTTGGTATCCCATTAGTAGTTACATATTTCTTATAATTGTGTTATGTTTTATATGATAAATTAGACAAAGTTTAGGGAGATCAAGGCGTAAATGATTATAGTTATTTTTTGATCATGTATCTATGTTCTACATTATTTTATTTAGTATCAAGGGATGTATTGGCAACGATAGTCGTCTTTTATGTCAACAATTACGATATTCTTGAGCAATCATCAAGAAGTTATTTTGGTCAGTTAGGAATTATTGTTAAAACAAACATGATAGACTTATTGGTTGTGTTGTTCTTAAAACATTTAGTATTATGGTTTATAGTTAAACATAAGAAAATCATTATTTATAATTATATATATACAACCATTCATCATGGAGCATACAACCATTACGGAAGAAGAAGTTTGAAAATACATGATTCCAAGATGCTACTAATGGTTGTGATTGGAATAAAAAAATAAACTTGGATTTGATTGAAAAGTTGAAGACGACCAAAGGTGAAGAGGTATATGTTATATGACTATAATTATAAAGGTTCTGCATATCTATACAACTATGTATTTGTTCAAGTCTCACATAATTGTATAAAAGGCCTGGCATAATTATACGGGTTTTGTATAATCATACGGGTTTTGCATTAGTATATAGGTCTTGCATATTTCCACAATTATATTATACACGTCTCCCATATTTGCACAACTATATTGTACAAGTCTCACATAATTGTTCAATTATATTATACTTATCTGCATAATTGTACATGTATGCATTATTGTACATATCTTGCATATTTATACAACTATATATTTGTACTCTCTAACATATTTACAAATCTCACATATATTTTTATAAGTTTTGGAAGGAGAGTTGACCCTAATAGATGCGGAGAAATAAGCATTTAGTGAGGTTTAATATTTTGAGAACCCAAATCATGTACCAGAGATAAAGACTCATTTGCAAAAAGAAAATCTACTGAAAATAAGCCACTACAAAAAGGCAAACAAAAGCTTCATAAACCATGATTTTTAGAGATGAAAGGGATACTGAGACTAGCCTAGAAGATGATGGTGCCCAAGAAAAATTCGTTTTAGAAAAAATAAAGACTTTAACCAAATCCAAAAATACTTCAACCACCTCCAAGAGGATAACGAGACCAAACACGTCTATCAAACAAGCCAAGATATTTTATTACTCAAACTCCTCCAAGAGGAATTCTCATTCTCAGTTACTGGAATGTAAGAGATGTATGTCTATGTAAAAATGCCAAGTGGAGTATAGACGTTTATCGGTATTACAAAATAGAGAAATGAATTTGGTGGTCAAAGAAATTATAATTGTAAGCATCTCTGTGTTACATCATGCGATGTTTATTAAGTTTAGACTCATATTATAAAACTGTTTTATTTTCAAATTGTCGATCAAAGGAAACAATGAGGAAAATTATCGTCTGAAAAGTTCTTACAAGAGAAAGATATAGTGATATAAAAGTTACGTGAAAAGCTGGAAGCACAAGATCTCAATAAAACACTCGCCCTGCCATTTTTTTAACAATCCCATGATACACTACCAATTCACTTGCCAAACAAAAAAGTCAATCTGAAAATGTAACTAAAAAGAAACCAACTATCGAAGAATCATCTTCTCATAAGCGCAAAAAAGAACTATTACTATTTGGTGTTCCTAATACACTATCTAAAAACGCACGTAGGTCTGAGGATGAAGTAAGGTTTGAGGCAGTGGCAAATACACAATAACGAGGATTCGATATGACACAGATTTTCTAGAAAAATCCCAATTGTTATTGTTGCATAAGATGCTTATCCGAATGTGGTTGAACAATAAACTGTTGATTTTTTTTGTAAATGAGATAGTAAAAATAATAGTGGTTAGATATCCTCCAATCAATAAAGTTAAAGATGTAAGTGAATTTTAAGTACAATAAAAAATATTACCATGTCTCTCATGTCTTTTTAAAAGTATCTCTAATCTTGCATGTAATGTATAACATATCTAGCATCTTGCAGAAATAAAAATAAAAACTTAAATATAACAATGACTATCAGACTATAACCTAACATGGTTTGAGAATCCTATGCAAGAGGTTGGTGAAACATAAGTAATATATACCAAAATAAAACTTTTGTTGGCATCGCTGAATACGAGAAACTCGCTAAGATATAAAGAGGAGAAAAATAAGAAAATCATTGTATGTTATAACCTAACATCGTATTCAACAATACCAATGAATATGTGTGTAAGTGATGAAATGGCTCTAGTAACCAAATGGCAACTGGACTATAAGATAATCTCGCATATTTGTACATGTCTCATATATTTATTTGTAAAGGAAATATTGAAATTATTGTTTCTAATTCTAATATTATTTCAAATATTAGAAAGTGATTTTTTCGTATTTTTTTAGTTTGTTCATTATTGTAAATGTATATCTTAATAATTGTTGGGGTAAATTTCATAAAAAGTTGTGTATTTATTTTTCGATTATGAATAATATGTAGAAAAATAAAAAAAACTTATATATCTTTTTTCTATAAATAATTTTAAAAAAAATGATTTACGAATAATTTAGTATTTCCTTTTTTTAACATTGGCCAACTCTTTGTTAATGATTCTAATATTTTATCACGATAACTTATTTTGTTATAATTAATTTTTCTTTCTTAAGTTATAAATTTCTTTTTTGTTTTGTTTGGAATATTTTCTATCCCGAGGAAGTGCATATTTTACCAGAATCTTCTTCGATAATAGTATGGAACAATAGTCTCATTGGAGTAGATACAAAAATCACTTTAAATACAAGAAGCCAAGTAGGCGGGTTGGTCCGACTGGAAAGAATGTTTTTTTTACTTCAAATATTTTCTGGAGAGATGTACTTTCAGGGAAAGACAAACAAGATATCCCGACAGAATGACATCTTGATACCGCTAGGAAGAGAAAAAAGAAACTCTAAGGATCTTGCATATTTATAAGATTTTATAGGTCTCGCATATTTGTATAGGTGTCACATAATTATCACATATTTTTAAGATTGTACTTTTCTCACATAATTATATAAGTCTTTTATATTTGTACATGTCTTGCATATTTGTAAAGGTCTTGCATATTTTTATACGTCTCACATCTTTCTTGCATATTTTTAAGATCTTACAAGTCTCGTATATTTCTCCAGGTCTTGTATGCTTGTATAGGTCTCGCAGATTTGTACAGGTTTCGTATAATTGTTGTATATTTGTAAGGTTATACATCTCTCCTATAATTGTACATATCTCGTATATATGTACGTGTCTCGTATATTTGTACAAGTCTCGCATCTTTTCACATGTTTGTACATGTCTCACATATTTGTAAGGTGGTGCAGGTCTACAATCTCGCATAATTGTACAGGTCTTGCATATTTGTATAACATGTCTACCACTTGTGATTTTGTTGGTTGTTGATGCTTTGATTATAAGAAGTTTTTGGAAAGGGATTATAAAGTGACACACATTGGTTTTTATGGGAAATTATTAGATATCACCCAATAAATATCATTTTATGGTAATGTATCGGTAAGTATAACTAAAATTGTCCATAAATTAAATATATTATTAAACAAAAAATTGGTTATCATTCATTGTGTTAATGCATACATCACTTATCAATAAGGTCGTGGTTACAAACATGATTGACGTTGTATTTCTATAAATGTAAGACACCACATATTATGTGTTGATTCCAATTTATATCCAAAAAAGATACAACAAACCATTGGTCATTACTCACTATGGACCTTGAAAAGAGAGAATCAACAAACTATAACGCATCGTTGTCTGCCATTAAACACACAACAAGTAAAACAAAACAATATGCAATAACTCTGGTAAGTATTACAAATCTTGCATATTTTTCTTTTTTGGTATCGCGTGATTCTTTTGCTTATCTAAACTTTGTTTACAGGTTAAAATACCTCATAAAAAAACTCATACCACAAAGAGAGAAATATAGGATAATTATATGCAAAGATATCCCACAATAAAAAAATAATTCAGTTGACTGCGACATCCTGGTTCGCGAATGCGCAAGAGATGTTTTATCTTTTCCTTAACAGTGACCAAACAAATAATTAATGGAATTAAAAATATGATTATTTTGTTAAGTGGTGTGTTGTAAGTAATAACTTAACTATTTCGTACATTTCAGTGTGTTTGTAAGAAAGAGCGCAAGTTTTTTGTAAGTAAACACAACATTAGATTTAATTTTTGTAAAGTAGTATAAAGCAAGAGTATTTTTATAGGTCTTTCACATTTTCCTATGTCTCGCATATTTGCACATGTCTCGTATACTTGTATAACAAGTCTCATATATTTATATTTTAAAGGTCTCGCATAATTATCTATATACTAATATATTGTATAGATCTTGTATAATTATATACAGGTCTCACATAATTATACATGTACCGCATATTTGTACGCCTAGATTGTTCACTCTCGTGCATTTGTGCAGGTTTTGAAAATTGTACAACTATATTGTACATGTCTCGTATAATTATAAAGGCTCACATAATTATATAGGTGTCTTATAATTGTACTTGTCTCTCATAATTATACATATCTCACATATTTTGTACATATTTGATATATTTTTATAGGTCTCACATATTTGTACAGTCTCGTATATTTGTAAGCTTGTACATGTCTCGCATATTTGTACATGCCTCGCATAATTATAATGTTATATAAATCTAGTGTATTTGTACATGTCTTGCACAAAGAAAAAATAAAGTATAACTTGTTTCGCATTAAGAAAAATATTAGCAAACTCTTTATAATATGAAAATGAATTCCAAAATCTTAAAATACAAGCCAAATTGTAACTATAAAACATCAAATTAAAACACATCTTCGTAAGCCCGTCGATTATGCCCAACCTTTGAACTATAATTTAACTGTCGGTTTGTGATTTCTCCTCTAGACAGAATATGTTTCTTCTTAGGCCTTCCAACTCGTCTTTTCAAGTTAGGAGACACAATTTCTGGGAATTTATTAGAGTTTGATCCTTCATCAAAATTACTTAAAGAAAGTACGCTAAATGAGTAAGTTGGCCTATAATGGCTGACGGTATAAAATGGCTCAACATATTTCATTTGATATTCTTGAATCGTATGTATTTCAGCAAAAGCGTGAGAAAATAGAAAATAATATTGTTATCGAGCATCAGAAGAACATTTGAAAACTAGTAAATCAACAACCATAACAGGTTCCGAAAAAACTTTATATATCGTTACCGAAGACTTACAAACTAGCCATGAATGACCTTCTTCAACATTGATCTTAAGCTTCTTTTTATACTGAGGATATAATTTACTACTTGAATATAATTTATTGGTGAAGAAGCTCATCTGCATAACGTCATAAAATTTGACTAATAATATGACTATAATCTTGTCAATTAATACTATAATATGGTATACTACATAAATATTTAGTATTATGGTTAAAAGTTTTGATCGAAGAAGACCCATATAACCATATTATTTTATTTTGACAAATGAATATGCATATTTATCCATGGGTAAATTATCGAGAAACTTAATAATGTTTTGACCTTCTTCACCAATAAACAATTTAATTTTTCATTAAACATGTCTACTGTTAGAGAATAATCACATTTCAAACATATAAACCATCTTAGACATAAAATTTGGGTTTGTACGACTCATAACATACTTTAAATTTCCAACCAGATGAAAAATATTTAAGGCATGATAGCAATTTAGAAACAAGATGGAAACATCAATAATGATACCTAAATGACGATATGAGATAACTATTATTTGATGATCAAATAAATGAGGTTCCAAACTGTCTAGAAACGATAGCCAATTTTCAGCATCTTCACACCTAACAATACTAATTACAACATGAAAACACCTAAAAAAGTAAATTAAATTTTATAATATATCTCGGGTCTTGCATATTTACTTAGACTTGTCTCTCGTCGTGTATGCACATGTATCACATGTTTGTATAGATCTTGCAGATTTTTATAACTATATATTTGTATAGGTCTCGTATATTTATATATCTCTCATATAAATTTATACACGTCTCACATCTCATATGCATATTATATATCGGTCTCTTATCTAGCATATATAAAATCATGATGTCTCACATCTAGTCTGCGCAAAGTCGCCTAGTCACGCATAAAAAATAGACTATAATTGCATAAAAAAGATAGTGAAAACAAAATTACATAAAAATAGTGAAATAATGAAACTTATTATTGTTACCATCTTTTGTTATGAAAGACACCAATAATCTTCTATGTTTCTCGATAAAAACCATGCCACCTTTATAAAAACCTAAACCCCAAAGGGTTCTTAGGTTTAGATTAGTGTACGATTTACCTAAATTCATAATTACTAGACATCCTGACCCTGGTAACAAACCCATCATATTAGAGAGGAGGAGACTTGTTTATACACGACTTTATTCAACTGGGGACTCCGACTACCCTTACCTTAATTAATAATTGAGTTGTTTAGGTATATCCGAATCTATCCCACGCAACTAACGGCCAACGGATGGCATTTTCTGTTTAGTGTTCTACTCACTTCTAAGTTGTTAAATAAAGAGATTAGTATAACTGATTTGTTTTCTAGCATTGATGTATATAAGCTTTTAAAAACCATATACTACTACATATCCAACCGTCGTAAGATTGTTAAGCTTCTCGATTCTGACAAAAGAGGAAAGAGTACACAGCCGCTCTTAAGTAGCATGATGATATATTTTGAAATGATTTACATTCCATGGATGTTTCAATGCATTTCCATTTATGTTTTCCAGTCTATATGCCCTGATATGTCCTTTAGAAACGAATTTTTACGAGCTATCTCAATTCGGAGCTTGCTTGCCTGATTTCTTGTCTTGAACTCGTTGGAAAACCATTTTCATGACTAAGTCACCTACATTGAAGCTTCGATTTTTAAGCTTGGATTTGAATCTATTTATCATTAAACTCTTGTAATTTTCATATAAAACCTTGGCATGATCCCTCATTTCTTTGATTATGTCAATTGACGATTATCGCTCCTGGTCATTCACCTCATCCAAGTAATTGGCTATCTGATGGCTGGGTATTATTATCTCTACTTGTAACAGCACCTCCACTTCATATACTAATAAAAAAGGTGTATCTCCCGTTGCTGACCGAGGCGTAGTCTGATATGGCTATAACACCTCAACTAGCTTATATGGCTATTTTCTTTTTGAGCCCTCAAGCTTTTTCTTAATTTATGCTAAGATGGTTCTATTTGTAACCTCGACTTGACCATTTACCTGAGGTAGTATGGCATGGAAAAATGTTGGGTGATTCCATGTCTTTGGCAAAATGTTATCATGGCTTCATTTTGAAATTGAGGTTCGTTGTAAGTTATAAGGATCCTTGGAATTCCAAATCGAGAAAGAATATGAATTTGAAGGAAGTCACATATTTCATGGGATCTCATCTTTGCTAAAGCCTTAGCCTCAACCCACTTAATGAAGTAGTCAACTGCTACCACTAGGAATCGTCGATTACCGGTAGCCATTGGGAGGGCCCCTACTAAATCTATCCCACATTTATCGAAGAGACACGATGCTGGTACTATGCTCATTGGCTCACTAGATAGATGCCGATTGTTGGCAAATTGTTGGCAATGATGATATTTTTATACTAAGACCTGAGCGTTGGAGGAAAGCTTGTGCCAGTAAAACCCCACAAGTAGAAAGTTCTTTATCAAGCTCATATAACCACAATGAGTACCTGCTGCCCCGCCATGCATGTCTTTAACTGTCATCCCTACTTCTTATTTATTTACTCACCGCATCAACGGGTGGGTTGTATTCTTTATGTATAGCACATCATCTAGATATGTATATTTATGTGCATGAAACTACAATAATCTCGCTTATGCTTTCTCCGGTGGCAGGGTATAGTTCTTAAGATATTCAATATGTTCATCTCTCTAGTCGACTGTTGTCGTAATTGCATGTACCTCAAAATTTTCAGTTCCTGCTACCACCGTTGGTGAGTCTTGAGTAAGGATGGTTGAGGTTTCTTCTTGTGTTGTTGCTGTTGTGAAATAATATGCGACTGAATTATCAGACTGAGGTATCTGTTCTTATTTAACCCCACTGTACTTGTTTTCCCAGCTCTTCAAAGAGTCTAAGTACCTCTGTGTACTTGTCTGTAGGGCCTCGAATGACCCTGTGGCCTTGCTGATCACTAGCTGGGAGTCCGACAATACTGTCAATCGTCGAGCTCCACATATATTAGCCAATTTGAGGCCTGCTACAACTGCTTCGTACTCAGCCTTATTTTTTGTTACTTTGAAAGCAAATCGTATTGCTTGTGTGATTTCCTCTCCATTTGGTGTCTTCAACATAACTTCGGCACCCTCCCCTCCAATTGTGTTTGATGCACTATCTACATCTGTTAACGGGAAAAATCTAACATAGATGTGCCAAGATAGTGAGTTTATTGATTCAGGAAGAAAAAGAACATAATCGTACTACATCGCTCTGAGTCCTTATTCATCTTGCTTCTAGTTGTTACAATTACATTTATTACATGGGATTATTTATGATATTCTAAAGACTGAACCGTAACGTTTGTTGAGCATCCTTAATCATCAGTCTTTATTGTATTCTTCTAAGTTTGGTTCTTGTAAGATGCACTTGACCGTAACGTTCATCAGGTTCCTGAGTTCCCCGAGCGGGCCAACTTTCCACTTAAACGCTTGACTGTCGCTGTTCTGCTTGGTTTCGGTTCGCTCGGTCTTTTTTAGGTCATGCTCGGCATTTCTTGCTTCATCCTTTTATGTAGTACTATTTTCATCTGAGCAAGCCTCCCTAGAAGATTGCGTTCTTTTTTCACTCTTCCTTGGTTTACTTTTACTTATTGTTCTGTTTTGCTCGGGCTCATATTTCTTCTCTACTGCTTCTTGATCTTTTGAGTACGTCCACTATCGTTCTGCTCGGACTCGCTCCTCCTCTTTACTTATTACTCGCGTTAGATCCGTTTGGTGATTAGTCGCTCAACATTTCTTTATTAAATGAGTTTGGTTAACATTTTCCCCTTACATCTACTGCGGGTATCTACTTCCTTATCAACCTCTACTGTCCACCGAGGGATGAAGTGGGAAATGACGGTTAAACGTCCTATTAGATGATGCACTTTTTTATATTTCTTGGGGGTTCCATGGCTAATATCGCCTTTAGTTGAGAGGGGTAAAGACTAAAAACGTTTCACTATGTACATCAAAAGAACATTTAAGTGGGTTAAGTTTCATCCATAACTCTGTAGTGTCTCGTAGACCATCCCTAAAAATTCAAGTTGTTTCTCCCAAGTTGCTTTTTACAATCATGTCAACGATGTAAGATCCCATATGTTGAACCAATTTTCCTCCAAATATCTTGTTGATCAGCCTCTGATATGTTAAACCGATGTTCTTGAGTCCAAATGGCATGACCTTATAATAGTAAAGGACTCTTTCAGTTTGAAATATCGTGTGCTCCTCATATTTCGGGTTCATAGATATCTGATCATATCCGGAATGCGCGTCCATGTATGATAAAAAGTCTTTACCAGAAGCGATATCAACTAATTAGTCAATTATTGGTATGAGAAAAGCATCATTCTGACATGCTCGGTTGAGATTAGTAAAATCTAAGCACATGCGTCATTGTTTATTCTTTTGTTTACTAATACTGGGTTAGCGATCCATATCGGGTACTACGCATGCCTGTTGTGGCCTAGCTTGACTAACTTTCGACCTCCCTAAAATATCATTTCTAACTTTTCTGTGAAGAAAGTTTGTAATTTTTGTCTCACTAGCCGAAGACTGCTCTCGATGACAAGGGAATGAGAGATAAATCGTGGGCCTAATCGTGTTACTATCTCCGCATCCTATGCAAACATCGGTTATGCGGGTCGAATTTTCGTGGAAGGTTTCCTTCCAAGATGCTCTTTACAAAGGTAGAGTCCTGCAAAATATAAGTCATACTCGACAACCTCAGATCATTTGTCCTCATAAGGTACTCCGTTGGTGGATAAGTCGTCTCGGTTATAAGTTATCAATCTTTTATTCCTTTGCTTTTTTGCTCTTACTCTCGTCGGTATGGTCATATCTATGGGCACGATTCTCTATTCTTGTAAGTGACGCCATACCCACCATCATCCTATTGGACTTCTTGCCTGACAACATTCCCAGGGAGAACCCTCTCGCTTAAATGGCGTAGGGTATCGACGATTTGGTCGTAGTGTTGCCTCACCTCCTCGTTTATCTCTTGTTTCCACTATGCATCTTGATGTTGATCGCGTTTGATTTCCTTTATTTGAGTCTCTAAGATCTGCACGTCAGAAGAGGTAAAAGACTTACCGAGATACATGGGGTTCTCTCCCTGTGCAAGTCCACCAACATTCTCTTCAACATTAATATGAGACTGGTCATTATTTAGGTTTGCAGTTATGTGGAACTCTCGATGGTCATCTTGATCAGCTCCCATGATTGCCACGCTACATGGTGGATTCTCCATGGTTCCTTGGTTTCGTTACCCATATTTCTTGTGAGGGGCTAGCATATTCTCCCTTTCAATTCTTGACCTAGTCAACACCATCACTTTCCCTGGTATGAGCTACACGTTGTGTGTTTCCCATAGACGGTGCCAAAAAATGGTTAAGGAATTTTGTGATATGTATAAAGTATGGAAAACGGAAGAACAAAGTGTGATTATCTTATTGCTTTGATATGAAAACCTTACATTACTCTATGATCTTCTCTCTTTTATATAATACATTCACAATACATTACTTCGCACGTCCTTAATGCTACTCTGTTACTGCTATTAGCGGCCTTATTTTCTGTAACCGCCGTTCAATGTCGGTTGAGGTATGGTTCTTCTTTCACACGAATGGTGATTCTACTTTCATACGGACTACGCCTCGTTCTTCTACCAATGCTTTTTCCTTTGCACTGCACTGCTGAGGGTACCTCGTCGTATTCGCTAGAAATAACCCGTTTTACAGTTCTATTTTTAGTAATACCCTTCGATTATATCTTCGTAATTGAAGGTACCTCGTCATGGCCGATGGGTATAAGTTGGTGAGAGGATTATGCCTTATCAAAATGGTTCCTAATTTCTTTGCAAAAAGTAGTATCACAAGTATACAGCTCAACAAACCATTTAATGACCATGTAATCAGTTGACGTATCAAGTGATGCATAAAGTTTCCATTTACATCAATTTGAGACTTTATTTTCATACTAAAAATTTTATTTTATATCTAGTATTATGCATATATTTGAAACAAAAATCACGCTCAAAGATATAACGACATAACACTTAACCATATAGTTGTAACACCTTGATAAAACAAATTTGTCTGACACCTGTAATTCCATCAACCCAGCCAATATTAGCAAGTTATTTTTTTATGACAAAAAAACTTAAACCATAACTACTCTCCCCATTAATTAATTCATTATTTGAGGCTTCAAATAAACTTAATCTAGATTATCTACGTGTTTTTTTCATCAACCACATCAACCATATATTGTTCTATATCAAAACTAACACTTTTTAAACGCTCAACATCAAGCATTGTTAGCCAACCCAAAAATCGACAATATTCGTAAATAAACAATTCTTATTATTATTGCAACATTAGGTTATACTGTAATTACCTCTAACCAAGACATCCCATATAATTTTAAAATACCTTTGAATAATTTTAGAGTCCTCAAACTCACTAAGAGAAGCAATTGCATTTTGACCATCTTGTTTAAAAATGCACACTCGACTTCTATAAATTGCTTGCCTGTATTGCACAATTAAAAAACAATTAGTTGCAAGTATAACATTAAAAAACTAATAAGTCTCATATTATTGTTGATCTTGTCTAACACTTGTTATATACACCCTATTAGTCTCTTATATTAACATGATACCAAACGCATCTTGCATATTTATACGTATCTCGCATATTTTTACACATATAGATGATTTGAACAACTATATATTTGTACAATTATATATTTGTATAGATCTCACATATTTATACATGTCTTACAACAAGTTATATATATTTCACATATTTATACACGTCTCGCATATCTATACACATCTCACATATTTATACACCTATTATATTAATTTATACACGTATGCCATTAATTTTTTTATATATATACGTCTCAAATCTTCTTAAAGCATATAACACATGCAGCCTATAAAATCAAATTCCCAAAGATCTTAGAATCTAAAAATAACTCATAATTCGAGGAAAAACAAAAAATCATGACTTCATAACTAAATAGCAAAATGATTGCAGCTGAAAACTTACTTTTGAGAAATCACAATATTTGAACTTTAGTAGTAAATAAGCAAATCGGTAATCTACTAGTTTGTTCAAAATTGATCTTCGAAAAGTTTTGATTATATTTCTTTTTAGGTTTTTGGGAAGATATGGAAAAGCAGGAAAAAAATGATATTCAAAATGAGAGAAAAGTAAGAAAGGTTGTGATATTAAAAATGTAGGAATTCTAAGGTGTTTTTTTCTAATAAATCACTAACTCACAAAAAAATACTAAATCCAACTCATGAAACCCTAACTCTTGAACTAAAAAAATATTTGAACTCCGAACTATAGATTCAACAACAACATGTCAATCTTAGAGGAGAACCACACCACAAAAATAAAGGTAATGAATCATTTTTCGTTTATGTTTAATAATATTTTGATTGGCATGAGCGATGGTTCACGATGAACTTGCAATCAACCGACGTCTTTCTTAAAATATTTTGACGAATGGCAGCAAAAATAATGAGATACGTCGTTAACTCATGGCAACTTCAACATGAACCGTCGTTTATGTCGAAGAAAATATGTTAATACAATTACTACGTCCTAGCTAAATTCAATGAAACTTATCTCTACTACTTTTAGATAAATGTTAAAATTAGACTATATCTTATGTTTTATTACATCTTCGTGCTACACTTAGACTATATATACATTGATTAGGAAATAGAATATTGAGGACTAAAATGTAAATAATGGAACCATGTATAGCAGATTATAAAGTTAGAGGAGGAATTGGGAAATATGTATTTAAGTGAGGGACTAACATGTAATAAGTCCATTTATGTAATTGATTTCAGTTGTACACCAAGTCCTTGTGCCTCTATATAAAGACCAAGACTGGCCTAATAAAGGGGTTGAACTTTTGAGTTAGAGAGCTTCTATACTTTGACTTTCTCTCAATTATTAAAGTGATTCAAAGAACCATACTCACCAAATTGGAGACTTCACTGGGGAATGATTGACAATTGGTGCATATTCTGTTAATTCGAATTCAAATTGATCTTGAAAAACAAACCAAAATTTACGATGAATCCTGAAAGTGATCCTTTGGTTCGATCAGTCGTCGAAACATTAAAGAAAGACTTACAGAGGACATATGATAAACAAGAGCGATCGGCTCCGATCCACCAGACTTAATCTGATAGAACAACGAATGAACCAGCTCGTGGATAAAATAAACGCTCTGAACGAGAAATATAATCAGAGAGAATAGGAGATTCAGTCAACAAGGCTGAAATCCGAGGTGAGTCACATGATTGAACAAAATAAAGATGGAAACCAATATGATCGATCTTGCACTGACTGTCAAATCAGGAGTGAACAGAAAAAGGCGCGCTTTGATGCTCTAAAAGAACGTCATTCTTCTCGAAAAAAAGAAATAAAAACAAAAGTATATCACGTCTAGTGACGGGGAGGTTGGAAGCTGTAGATCAGGTTTCAAAAGGTACAAGGGTTCTTCGAAGGAAGATAGAGATCAACCTCAAAAGTATAAGAAAGAGCATAAATCCAAGAGAGATAATGTACCTTGATGTTTGAGAAAGTCTAATTGGTACGAGGGAAACACGCCGAACCAGTATGATGGGGCTGATCGGAATCTATATGCGGTAATGTAAACTGATGATTAGTACGTTTAAGGTATCGATTGGAGAAATTATCCGTTGACAAGTGAAATCAGATCTATCACGCTTCCGAATCATTTTGATATCGCAAAAGTTAAAAAGTTTGATGGAATGCAGGATCCCGACGATCACATCGAACAATTAAAAAATTATATGACTAATTTCGAGGACGACGACATGCTGGTATGTCGGGATTTCTCGCAAACGTTTAAGGGGACAACTTTAAAATGGTATAACTGAATTCCAAGGGGATCCATTTCGAATTTAAAAGAATTTTATATTGTCTTTCGAAGACAGTTCGTTGGCAGTAAAGATATTAGAGCAAATAGTGACACAATTATCCAATGCAAGCAAGCGGTTGGAGAAAAATTGAAGGATTACACGGAGTGATTTGTTTTGACAAAAGCAAGTTTAGATAATTGTGAAGAGTCAGTGGTGATAGAAGTTTTTGCGAAGGATTGTTGCCACAAGATCTGGCTAATGAAACAACGAAAAGACGGGCTTTACCTTCGGAGCATTGATGGCTCATGTTGAAGATCAAATCAAAGTTGAAGAATCGACTCGGGCCCAAGGAGAATCAGTTAATGTTCCAAAGGATTCAGCCCAGACGTCACATAACCAAGGGAAAACTTCAAGTGCTGCTCAACAAGTGTGTTCGAGGAATAAAAAATTGCCACCTCGAACTGGGGGATATTCGAATCAGGCTCCATCTTATCTGTTCAATAGGACGAGACCGAACCAGTGGATAATGCCTGAATATCATGCGGATTTGACTAAAATCGTGGCCTCAATTTTTTGATAAAACTAAAGGATACGTAAATTTTAGAAAGCCTTAGGGAGGAGCGCAACAACAAATTATGTAGGTAACACAATGAAATTGATCATGATATTTCTGATTGCATTGCTTAGAAAAAGGAAGTCCAAACTATGTGCGAAAATGGAAATGTACTGACTTATGTAAAGGCACAGAGCAATGTATCGAAAAATCCAGCATCGAATCCACAACCAACAAATCCTAATGCTCAAGTTGAATATTTAATGTTTTTAGATTCGAAAGTTGATGAATTCGATGCTGCCTTGGAATATTTGGATATGGATCCAGATAGGTTACTTTTGATAGTAGTACAAGAGGCAATAAAAAAGGGCATGTTCAAAGTTTATGTGAGTATTTTGAGTCACTAGGTATTTTTGGGGGTGATTCGATAACTTGTAATACTGATAGCTCAAGGAAAAGGCATATTGCTAGTTTGGAAACTCAGATAGAGGGAAAATATCTATTCACTTATATAGCAAAAGAGACGAACCTTTTATAATTTTCGATGAGGATGATTTACGAGGCACTGCAGGGCCACATGAGGATATTGTGGTCATTGGGGCTAAAGTTGCTGGCGTTGAGATTCGACGCGTGCTTATAGATATATGAAGTTCTGCGAACGACCTTTTTAAAGCAACGTATGACAAGATACACAATCCTTCTCGAATTTCTCGGTCCGAGCGTACAATCATTGGTTTTACTGGAGTAACTGTGCGGGTTATAACAGAATTTGAGGGGGAAGTAAGTTTAGGAAAATGATCTTTCAAGAAGAAGGTTCAAGTGCTTTTTATGGTGGTAGACTTCCCTACAAGTTATAATACCATTTTAGAAGGTCTTGGTTATCAAGATTGTTTGGTGTTGTATCAACAATACATTAGTGTTTCAAATATATTGTTGGAGACTGTGTGGGGGTCCGTTTGAAGCGACCAAAATATTGGAAGGGAATGTTATGCCACTGCACTTCGAATTCGAGGATCCAACAATGGTGATATGGTGAACGAATAAAAATCAGGGGGTTGACCTCGGATTTTGATGAAAGTGTTGACGATTCGAAGGAAACCCTAGAGTCATTAACAGTAAGCAGAAAAAAACTGAAGAGTATACGTTTTTCGAGGGAAGAGTACTTCGAATAGGAAACTCACTGACCCCTTCTTTATGTCAACGACTGTTATAATTTTTGTCTCATAATTTGGATGTTTTCTCTTGGAAAACAGAGGACGTGGTAGGAGTACCGATCGAAGTAATTTATCATATTTTACCTATTAATCTGAGGGTTAAGCTTGTAATTAAAAAAAGACGGGCATTTTCGTCAGAAAAATGAGAAGCGATTGTTTCTGAAGTGGATCATTTATCCAGGGTCAGACATATAAGGGAATTACAATATCTTTTATGGATGACGAATCCAGTATTGGTCAAGAAGAAAAACAGGAAGCATAGAATGTGTGTTGACTTTACAGACTTAAATTGAGCCCGTCCTAAAGACCCCTTTCATGTTCCTCGAATAGACCAGTTGATTTATTCCACTCTGGGAAACAAAATATTGAATTTTATAGATGCCTTTGTGGGATATAATCAGATCAAATAGATCCGAAAGATCAAGAATATACTACTTTCATCACTGACATATGTTTGCATTGCTATAAGGTTATACCTTTTGGACTGAAAAATGACGGGGCTACTTACCAAAGACTAATGAATAAAGCATTTACCACCCAAATAGGAAGAAACATAGAGGTATATATTAATGACATGGTGGTAAAAAGTTTGGTAGATTATGCACACTTGGAAGATTTAGAGGAGACATTTCTGAATTGAAGGGCAATAAGGCTAAAGCTGAATCCTGAAAAGTGTACCTTTGGAGTTCGATCGGGGAAGTTCTTGGGCTATGTTATAAGTGAAAAAATGATACAAGCTGACCCAAAATAATTAAAAGTTGTGGTGTCTATGAAATCTCCTCGAACTGTTAAAGAAGTACAAGTTTTGACATGATGGTTACAACACTTAACAGATTTATATCTGGATTCTATGATACATGTTTTCCTTTCTTTCAAGTGTTGCGAGGGTCAAAGAAATTTGAGTGGACTTCGGAATGCAAAGCGGCATTCACAAGCATAAAAAATTTATTATCCTCACCAGAAGTATTATCTAAGCTTCAAGGTGGAGAAAAATCTTTCTATACATTGTGGTATCGGATTTTACAGTAAGTGTAGTATTGGTAAGCGAAGATTCAGGAATTCCAAAGCCAGTTTACTATGTCAGCAAAATTTTGGTGGCTTTGAAACTCAAGAAATTAGCATTAGCATTGGTTGTGGCTGCCAGAAATATGCGCCCTTATTCTCAAGCCCATACCATTGAAGTCTGGACTTCATTTCCATTGAAAAATATTTTACAACGTCCTGATGTTTCGGGGAGAATGACTAAGTGGTTAGTGGAATTTGGAGATTTTAATACTACATTCACACTTCGAACTACAATTAAAGCACAAGCTTTGGCAGATTTTCTTGTTGAATTTCATTCCAATAGATCAGATACAAAGGATAACAAGGATTTTTTACCAATGAATTCGGCGTGGGTTATTCAAACTGATGACAGATCTAGTGTTTTGAGATGCAGTGCAGGAGTTCAATTAGTTGTTCCATCTGGAGAAATAATGCTTCAGTCAATCAAATTTGGTTCTCACGCTTTAAATAGCAAAGCTGAATACGAAGTCGCTTTAGCTTGTTTGAGACTTGTAAAGATATGTGGAGCAACTTCAGTATGGTTGGAGACAGATTCTCAATTGGTAGCAAATCAAGTATCTGAGAATTCCGAAGCAAAAAAGGATCGCTTGATTTTATATCTTCGAGAGCTTTCAAATTTGATGCTCCTATTTGATTGCGTTGTTGTGGAACAGATAAGTCAAGGCAGTAATACAGTGGCTGATTCATTAACAATTGTTACTTACAAGGAATGGTATCCGTGGATTTTGCTGCAAGAAAGTCCTTCGATTATAACTCAGTCAGACCAGTGCAAGCATATTGAGGAACTGTTTGTCATCCAAGAAACGGTATGAGGCAATTAGCGAACATATATTTTGAATTTCTTAATTCAAAAAAGAGCTGCCCGATGATGCAAAATTGGTCAGGAAATTGTGAGGCAAAGCCTTTAGATATATAGTTTTGGATGAAATTTTGTATAAGAAATCATTAAGTAGGCCATTACTACGATGTTTGAGTAGACAAGAATCACAAGAAGTCTTATCAGAGTTGAATGATGGAGAAAGATCAACACATTGTGGCTTCACGGCATTAACTCGTCGAGTTTTGCTTGGAGGACTTTATTGGCCTTCAATTAATAAAGATGCTAAGAGTTTGGTTCGAAGCTGTGATACTTGTCAGAGATTTTCTAATTCTATTCATAATCCAACAGTTGCACCTATGTCTATTACCGAATTCATTCCGTTTGATAGATGTGAAATAGACTTAGTGGGGCCTTTTTCAATGGCTTATGGAGGACAACAGACGATAATCATTGGAGTAGACTATTTTACAAAGTGGGCAGAAGCAGATCCATTATTTGGAACGAAAGCGAAATATGTGATTAAATTCATTATAAACAGTATTTGTTGTCGTTTTGGGGTGCCTCGAAGAATTAATACGGATAATGGTCATTAAATTAATAATACAGAAATGGCTTTATTCTGTGATTCGAAGGGAATTAAGCAGTATTTTTCAACACCATTTCATCCCCAAGCAAATGGGTAGGCGGAAGTGACAAACATATCTATTTTGGAAGGGTTGAAAAAAACTTTAACAGGAGCGACAGGGAAATGACCCAATTATTTGTAAGAGGTGTTTTGGGCTTATCAAACAACTGATAGGGAAGCTACTAAAGAAAATACATTTTCCTTAGTATATGGAATAGATGGTGTTACCCATATGGAATCTACGATGTTATCTTTAGAATAACTCAATATTGAGAAGAATCCAGAGACGAAGCTAAAATAGAAAATTTGGATCTGACTGATGAGAAAAGAGTTCGAGCTCATTTAAATGTAATCCATTATGAAACTCTTATGGGGAATAGGTAAAATTCAAGGGTAAAAGGAGGGAGTTTAAAGCAGGTGATAAAGTGTTAAGAAACGTATTCCTACATACTAAGGAGAAGAGCCTCGGAAAAATGGTCCCGAATTGGGAATGACCTTATATGATGATCAGGGGAGGATACTTCAACAGCCATGGAATATACGCATCTGAAGTTATATTGGGAATAGCTGTGTTGTATGTTTGAATTTTTTTGTTGGATTAGCGCACTATTTCCTACCCTGTTGGCCCAGGGAGGTTTTAACAAGGTACTATGTACATATTCAAAATTATGAATAAAGTACCTTTTTTGGCAAATGGATGTTTACAAGTATTTATTTAAACTATCTTGGTAACTCGTCAAACACTGATCATCTTTGAAGTTAACCAGGAGTAGAATGTTCCAAAGTGTTTTGTGCCCTTTTCGAAGAAACAATCATATTCGAAGTGTTACGTCGATTAAACACTCTATGATGTTCGAAGTGTTACGTCCATTAAACACTCTATGATATTCGAAGTGTTACATCCATTAAACACTCTATTATGTTCAAAGTGTTACGTCCATTAAACATTCTATGATGTTCGAAGTGTTACATCCATTAAACACTCTAGGATATTCGAAGGGCTACGTTTAATAAGCGCACTATAATGTTCGAAGTGTTACTTATGGTAATGATTATTTGAAGTATTATATTATAGTTTTACCTCGAATAACCAATATAAATAATAATAAAACGTGAACATAACATAAAAAGATGAAACATGAATAAAAACCTTTGCCATTAAGAATAGTTTGATGGACACAAGAGTTGTTATACTAATAGGACAAATACGAAAAGATAATTAAAACTCAAAGGATAGTAAAACTATTTGTTTTCAAAAGTCTCTTCAGATAATTCTTCTTCGGACGATGAACTTGGGATAGGGTTGAAAGCGTCGCTGGGACGTTGTTCGACGCGAATTTCATTCCAAAACTTGGAAAGATTTATCTTAGGATATGTGGTGTGAATTTCTAGAATAAGCATGATGGCCTCTCTTCTTTGCCATTATTGATAGCTGCCAACATATCTTTGGTAAACTCTTCTTCAGCAGCAGTAACAGCAAGTTGTTTTTGTTTCTCGAAATGAGTCTTGAGAGTAGCCATCTCATCGGTTAAGTTTTTATTTTCTTCTTCACTATTGTTTAAAGAAGCTTGAAGGTCATCGAGTCTCTTCTTTTCAACAGCTAACTCTTCACAGTGTTTGGTATTGAGTTCGTTAATTTCTTTTTGCCGCGAGGAGTTGAGTTCTTCCTTCTCAATCTGATGCAATTCACGGAGATAATTTTTGACATGAAGAAGTGCTCGGATACATTCAGACCTCGCTATCTGGAATCCATGAAACTAATCTTTCATATGGTCACCAAATATTTCTTTCATCTTTTTCTCAGCTTCAGCAACACCTTTATAGTGAATCATATCCTTAGCCATACATTTCAAGTGTTTTGAGAGGTTTCAATCTCTTGAGTAAGTCTTTTTGCTGCAACATTAAGATCAGAAAAAAGTTGAAGAGCAGCTGTGACTTATTCCGAAGGTATATCGGGAGGAAAGACTACTGATCTAGGCCGAGGAATAAGATCCAGAGAAATTGAAGGAATAATAACTTCAGGAGATACAGCCTCAGAGGAAGCAGGAGCAGATCTTCTACCAAAGTTATGCAAATGAGTTTAAATCTCTTGAATGACGGGATCTTCTTCTCCAGCAAGCAGTTGAAGTTAATAAAACTGCAAGGGTCGAAGTGATCATCACTTTGGTTATATTTTGTGGTACAATTTATTTTTGCTGGATGGTAGCATCCTCAATGTTATTTTCATTGTCTTTTTGATAATTTTGCTGGTTGTCGGCAGCTACAACTTCATTATCATCGGACAATATTTATTCGATAGCCTCATTTACTTTCTCTTTTATTTTCTTTTGGGGGTTGGCTCTAGTAGTACTCTTCTTTTTCGAAGGTGAAATAGTTTTTTTCTTTTTTGGAGAACGGCCTGTTTCTATTTCTTCTCCGATGGTGGGAAGTGTACATTCTTTTGTTTTTCGTTTTGAACCTTTCGTCGTCGGATCTGTTGAAGGGCTAACACCAGATGTATTAGCTTCCATTTTATTCTTTTTTTCCTTCTTGTTTTGAGGAAGGTGGTTGTATGATCTATTGAGGATGGGTAAAAACATTTTGTAGTCGGGATGGACAAATCTTTTGACAGCTTGTCGAGGATTGGGTTGCTCCATCAAATTTTCAGGAGGAAAGGCTCCAGGTGTGATTGGAAACAAGTGATTGTTGAGGAAATTGATGGGTGCAAAGGCTATGTGGAAAGTGTTATTCCATTCTTTTCAGCCCAAACAGCAAGCTTAATGAAGGTTTCTTTGGTTTTTTCTCGACGAATGGCGTAACGCCTCAGAATTTCTGTTCGGAATATATAAATTGATAATGAATAAGGATAACAAAAGTTGAAAATTTAATTTACAAGAATAATATTTGGAGACTTACGACTACTCCTCAAGACGAGGTTCAATCTTGAGGGGTTGACTTCAGATATTTCTTTGCTATTTTCTCATGCGCCTGAAATAAAGATAATTTTTTACTTATAAAATTTGTCTGCTTCCAGACGATGGTTGATGATTTTTAGGTCGTCATCCAATGTAAGATAGTAAAACGAAAGTACTGGTCCCTTAGACAATTTGGTTAAAGATATGAAGTCTTTGATGCTGATCGGGATTTTGGACAAGCAGGAGGCCATGATTACAGTTAGAAGTGTGAACCATTGATTTGGTGTCACGTGGGTTGGACACATATCTAAAAGTTTGAAGTAATCAATTACCATGGGGTCTAGTGGGAATCAAAGACCCCGGTTGATAATTTCTGGATAGACTATTAGCTCGTCTTTTTTGCAGTCAAGGGGTGTTTCCTATTTTTGGGGAAGACGAAGTGTAATGTTGTCTCTCATTCCCCACTGCTTCTTCAAATCAGTTTCTTAGCTCGCTTCGTAGTATATATATGAAACATTTTCTAGAGCTACAACATAATTTTCATCAAGAGACCTCAAGTTCTTGCCAATTAGATCCCTTTCCTCCTCGGATATGGTAATAAGAGCTTTATTTACTCTTGGTTTACGGATTTGTCCTTTAACAGCATTCTCTGATTCTTTTAAAGCTTCTTCCTCTATATCAGCCTCATTATTTGACTGAGTAGTATCAGAATCAACTTCTTCTGATACTTAGTCTCTCAGTTGTGTAGGATTATTCGAGGGATTTTGTTGAGATGATGTAAATGTCTCATCAATCTCACTCGGGAGAGGAGAATTGGTAGATGGATTCTGGTGTGGATAATTATCGCCTGAGGGTAGGCTTGTAATTTGGTTGGTGTTTTATAGTAGTATGTGGGTGTTATATGTTTAGAGTAGAGAGTAGAGAGATAATTAAGCTGGTTGGTAGCAGTTAATTCTCATTACCCACACTTAATGGAGGTGGTTGGGTATTTATACCCTGATGTTTGGGCCCTTATGGGCTTTCAGGTCATGTTTAATGGACCCGGGTCATGTTCAAAGACCCATGAGCTCTTAAGTAAGAGAGCAAGTAGCTTAGTCAAGAAGTGTTTAGGTTTTTTAGTACTTTTGTCATAGTTCGAACAGTCCTATGGCCTGAGTGTTCGAAGTGATCTGTCCGGTCCGGAGGCTTTGGACCGATCTGTCCTTGTCCGGGGAGCATGCAGAATTCAGACTCATCAGGGGCCCCTTTTTTAGGTGTTTGTGCAAATATTCTTGTCAAAGACCTGAAAAACAGTCCGACATCAGGGGTAGTTGTAATCCGGACAGGTCTGTTAATTTGGGCTATGTGTTTATCCGGACAGATAAAGCTTCACGAATTCAAAACGGTTTTTGCCAGAGTTCGTGGGACACGTGTCACTCTCTGATTGGTTGCTTCAGCCGTTTTTTCACCTTGAATTTCGAACCCACCTTCTTCGAAAAGCAACCTCTTAATTAAAGGTGGTGACATCAGCGCCGTCTTTTAATCGTTACCAATCTTTTCGAATTTTCCTAGGAATCAACTTCCTTTTTCAGATTTACTATAAATACAGACTTACTTTCTACTGTTTTACCATCTTCTTCAAATTTACTCTGCAAAATCTCTCAAAGCTTTCTCTCTCTAAAGCAAAAACTTAGTTCGATAGTTTATGTTTACAGCGAGGAACGCTCTTGTCAAAGGCGGGTGGCTCAACCTTTCTGAGTTAGAGAAAGCTCAAAAAGTCGAAAGAGAAAGACGGATTGCAGCAGGGTTACCCTCCTCGCCTGTTGACAGACCAATCACCTCTGATACTGAGTCAGATCGAGGCTCTTCTTCTTCCAAAGGCACTAAGCCTAGAAAACTATTTCAAACCAACCTCTCCCCAATAATCTCTGGTTCTTCAGTTCAGGAATCGGAGCCTGCTGTCGAGCCAGGAGTTACAGCCACTAGCCTTAAAAAAACCCTCTCCCTTCATAGCAATGGGATTGGATACGGAGCACTCTCCTGAGAAACTAGTCGATAGGAGAAAAGGCCGGTTGGTTAAAGGCCAAGGGTCTAAAAACACTCCCTCAAGGTCGGGGGAAAAAGACAGTAGCACCGGGTCAGAGGTGCCTATTAGAGCCCCCAAGGACAGGCTGTCCGGACTGGAGGGCTCCAATCCAAATCTTCAACAAGAAACTTCTGTTCCAGACACTCTACCAGAGAGCAGAAATCAAAGGGGCGCTGAGGCCCATCAGTCTGGAGACAAGGCTGAGTCAAATTTGAACCCTCCCCCACTACAACTGCTGAAATCCCTTTCAACAATTATGGAAGAAGAGATGGAGGATTCTATTGAAGAGGCCCCATTCGAGTCTGAGCCCTCCGGTCAGACCAGTAAAGAGATAGTTGCCAAGAAGGACAAGGGCAAAGAGAAATTGTATTTGAGGCATCCGGATCTGCCGGAGAGCCTAGAAGGAAAAGTGGGGCCTTGTTTTCACAAGGTCAGCGTTAATTACCTCTTCTCCTTACAAAAATCAACTACGCATTCATCCACACTAATGAGATGGGCAGGATGCGTACGAAGTGGGGCATACCATAAAATGTAAAGATCAGGATTCCTATACACCCGGAGACTCCTATGGATTGCAAGTTAAGCGAAGTGGTCATATTCACGGAGTTATTCAACTGGGGGCTCAGGTTCCCATTAGACCCAAAGATTGTCAGATATTTCCATCTGATAAAACTCTGTCCGAGCCAACTGAGCCCCAACGCTTGGTACACCCTCATGTCTTGTATCATGACATCAAGGCTGTCCGGGATCCCTCTACCAATGGAGGAGTTTGCTGCAGTGGCCAGCCTGTGTAGAAACCACCACATCCCCTTTTACCACTTTAACATGGGGGATGACTTCAAGGCGGTGGATGATCTGTTGGAGGCAGAGAGGAATTGGAGGACCCAGTTCCTATTCGTCAGTGGTGCCTGGGAGAACGGCAAGAAGATCAAATCCGGAGAGAACCCAAGCCTCCTCAGAAGCAGGTGGAAGAGTGACCGTAAGTCCTCTACTTTATACTTTTGTTTCTTCCTTTCTTTTCTAACGTAGTTCGAACTAATGGGTCTCGCTTTTGCCTTGGCAGTACTGCCCAAGGAGTTTAGTGACTATCAGAAAGCCGGGCAGGTTACTTGTGGCAAGATTAATGGCTGGGCTGCCGAGATATGGGGGAATCGATTCCATGCTGCTTTTACCAGTGGCAACTTGGCAAGGTCTCACCTGTGGAATACCACAGGTCGGAGAGACTTGACTTGGGAGGAGCTCACCACCCAGCCTCCTCCGGATGTTGTGCTTAAGAGGACTCATGAACCAGATGGGACACTCTTCCTGCTAGGCCGGGCCAAAGCCCCGAGCAAGATGAAAGGCAAGAAGAAGAAGGGCAAAAAGGTGGTGGGTGATGCTAACCATCCTGATGCAGAGAAGGATGCTCCAACAGATCCGGAGAGGCCAGCCCAGAGCCAAATTGATGCTGCTCTCCTGGAAGTGGTGGAGCAAGAGACTGAGAAACAAGAAGCGAACCTCCTAAAACCTCCAAGGGATTCTAAGAGGAATCGTAAACAGGGAAGCGAAGGCACAGACCGGGAGGCCAAGAAGAAGAAAACTTCTAAGGGAGACGAGCTTTCTCTCCGGGCTCCGGAGCCTTCTGTCCATGCCGACCCTGCTGACCCAACGCATGCCGAGGAGATTCCGGGCGACTTTCATACTGATGAGGTTGAGGGGGGAGATATCAACATCGATGGAGTAGACATCACCGGTCTTGGTGAGCTTGGTGAATACTTCCTCAATCTTCCCAGACATGACTTTGCTGGGCCTTACCTTCCTCCAAGCACCTCCAACACGGTCACTTTTAATGGTAAGACTTTTAGTGTTTCTAGTGAAAAGGATCCCATAGCCCACTCTTTGTTGAGTAACGTGCAACCTATACTTGCGTTGGAGAGACAAGTTTGAAACCAGGCTGATATCATCAAAGATCTCAAGTCTGACAAAGAGAAGCTGTCCGACGACCTTCGCACTGCCACTTCCAATGCTGACATGTCAAAGGAAGAAAATGAGGAGTTGAAGAGAAACCAGAAGGCAAGCACCACAAAAGTCGCTACTTTAGAGGAAACCATTAAAGACCTCCGGGAGAAACTGTCCGGTCTGGAGAAAGACCTTGCTACCTCAAATGGAGAATCCAAGGCCAAAGATCAAATCATCTCCAACTTTACCAACGACAAGATTGCCCTTGAAAATACAGTGTCCAAGGCTACCGAGGAAAAAACCACTTTGCTACAGGAGCAGGAGGCCAAGATCCAAGACAAGATCAATGCTTATGCTACCGAAATGATCGATAGCCAGGAGGAAATGTACGCCAAGGTGAGGTCTGACATGGTTCTACTCTTCCACGAGAAGTTTCCGAAGAGGAACCTAGGGGACTTATGGCTTCATGTTGAGCCTGAAGACCTCCCGTATCATACGATGGCCGAAGGCGACCGGTATGGCTACTCTAGTGATTCCTCAGATGACGAAGAACAGACCGGGGAGAAGATTGGCGAAGAGAAAGAGGATCCTAAGGGAAAGAAGGTAGATGAAGGTGAGCCATCTTCAAAGGCTCAACCTTAACTTATGATTTACTTTGTTTACTTTTTATTCAGACTAAAGTCCTTGGAAGGCCAAGGCATTCTTTTTTGTAATTGTGTCCGGTATCTGACCGGATAGGTTTTTTGTTCTACTCTGACAATTCAAAAGTCTTTGGAAGGCCAAGGCACTTTAAGTTATTTCAATGAATGTTTCTGTTTTGAACAAATCTCATCTTCTTTCATCGTTTGTTCCAATTTCGATGGCTAGAGTTTAAATAGCCTTTAATTATTTCATAGTGAGAGTGTTTAAGTTCTCCGGCTAGAGTTTAAATAGCCCTTAGTTATTTCAATCCGGATAGTGTGACAAAGAACAAAATTTAAAACACTTGGAAAATTTTTAAGAAGGCATCGAATTTCATTCAAAAGCCCGGACACCTCATTAAAACCTCCCCGTGCCACCAGGGAGGAAAGTATGCCCCCAAATATTTACATGGATGTTTAAACAAGTAAATATTTACACAAATGCTATTCTAAGTACATCCGGAGATGCTCGATATTCCAAGGATGAGTCAAAACTCTTCCATCTTTGTCTTCCAACCAATATGTTCCTGGTTTAATTCTCTCAACGACCATATACGGACCCTCCCAAGTTGGGGGCCAGCTTTCCGAACAGCTTTTCTTTAGTGTGTAAGAAGACCTTCCTCAATACCTTGTCCCCCGGTTGGAAATCTCTTCTTTTAACTTTGGAAGCAAACCTGCTTCTCATCAAGCCCTGATAGTGTGCAACTCTAAGGTGAGCTTTAACTCGTCTTTCTTCTATCAAATCAAGTTGACCTCTGATTGCCACCTCGTTAGCATGTTCGGAAAAGTTGTGAACACGAAATGATGGGAGAGTTGCCTCTATGGGAGCTACTGCATCCATCCCATAGACCAAAGCAAAGGGTGACTCTTGTGCTGCAGCCCCAGGTGTTGTCCGGTAGGCCCATAGGACTTCTTGTAGATAACTAGGCCACTTCCCAGCAGCCCCTTCCAAATTCTTCTTTAAACCGGACAGTATAGTTCTATTAGCCACCTCAACTTGCCCATTCGCTTGTGGGTGGAAAGGTGAAGAGAAACAATGTTGTATACCCCTTGAGGCACAGAAGCTCTCTATTTCCTTATTGTCGAACTGTGGCCCATTGTCTGTTGTTATCTTTTGTGGGACACCAAATCTGCAACAAATATTGGATAAAATGAATTTTATAACAGCTTTTGATGTTGTTCCTGCTAGAGGGGATGCTTCAATCCACTTTGAAAAGTAGTCTATGGCCACAATTATAGTTTTGCGTCCTCCGGACGCCACAGGGAGAGGCCCTACTAAATCCAACCCCCATCGAGCAAAATGAATAGGCTCAGAAATTGACTCTAAAGGAATGGCTGGGACATGAATTTCATTACTGTACCTCTAGCATGGGTCACACCTTCTTACCAATTCCTTAGCATCTTTCATGATAGATGGCCAATAGTAACCGGACAGTAAAACTCTTCTTGTTAAAGCTCTGAACCCACAATGGGCTGATCCCTCACCATCATGCAATTCAGAGAGGACTACTTGAGACTCTTCATCCCCCAAACAGCGCAAGAGAGGTTTACTATAATATTTTTTATACAACACTTCTCTCAACATGATGAAACCACGAGCCTTGTGTTTCAATGTTCTGGCTAGTGACTTATCCGGAGGCACAACACCATCAGAGAGATATTGCAGGAGAGGAAACCTCCAGTCTTGAGGTCGTTTCTCTTGTACTTCAAAAATTTCCTCTTCTTTATCCTTACTAAGTTGAATGGAGGGGCTTTCCAGCACATGGATCCATGAATATGACTCCGTATATGCTATGGTTGCTAATGAGTCTGCTAGTTCATTTTCTACCCGGGGAATGTGCTCATAAACAACACTTTTAAACTTGAGTGCTTCATTCTTAAGGAGGAGTAAATATTTCACAAGCTGCTCCTTCTTAGCCTCAGATTGGCCTTGGGCATGGTGGATAAGAAGTTGGGAGTCACTTAGTAGCTTGACCCTCTTAGCCCCACAAATGTAGGCTAACTTTAAACCAGCTATAGCTGCTTCGTATTCGGACTCATTATTAGATGCCCTGAAAGCAAAACAAATAGCCTGGTACATTTTGTCTCCATATGGGGAAGTTAAAAACACTCCTGCACCACATCCTATAGTGCTAGATCCACCATCTGTTCGGACGACCCATACCTTTTTATCTTTTATGTCAATAGTTTGCTCCGAATCCCCGTCGGAGTGAAATTCAACCAAGAAATCAGCAACAGCTTGGGCCTTGACTGTTGTTCGAGGAGCAAAGTCTATGTCGAAATCCCCCAACTCTACTGACCACTTAGTCATCCTGCTTGAAATGTCTGCCTTTTGGAGGACATTCTTCAGGGGAAAAGAAGTCCGGACGATGATGGGATGAGCCTGGAAATAAGGCGTCATCTTCCTGGCAGCTATCACCAGGGCTAATGCTAACTTTTCAAGTTTCAAGTAACGCCTTTCTGCATCTATCAAGCTTTTGCTGATGTAGTACACTGGATGGGGATGGCCATCGACCTCTCTTACCAACACAACACTGATGGCACAACTTGAAACTGCCAAATATACGAAGAGTGTCTCCCCATCAACTGGCTTAAACAAAGTTTTGAGGGAGGACATGTGCTTTTTGAACCCATTGAAAGCCTCATTACACTGTGGGGTCCAATCGAATCCCTTTGCACCCTTCAAGGTTTGAAAGAAAGGAGCACACCTGTTCGAAGACCTTGAGATGAATCTGTTTAAGGCAGCTAATCTCCCCGTTAACCGCTGTACTTCTTTAATGTTTCGAGGAGGTTCCATCTGAAATAGGGCGTTAAGCTGGTCCGGGTCGGGTTGTATTCCATGCTCACTTATAATATAGCCTAGAAACTTCCCGGACTGCACTCCGAACACACACGTTTCTGGGTTTAACTTCAAATTCACTTTTACCAAGTTGGCAAAATTTTCTTGGAGATCGGACAAGTGCAACTGCTCATCCACACTCTTCACCATCATATCATCAATGTATACTTCCATATTTCTTCCAATCTGATCAGAAAATGCCTTGTTGACTAATCTCTGATAAGTAGCCCCAATATTTTTCAAACCAAATGGCATTACCTTGTAGCAATGAAGACCTCTATCAGTGACAAATGTGGTATGCTCTTGATCCTTTGGATTTACTTGAATCTGATTGTATCCGGAGAAGGCATCCATAAAGGAAAGCAACTTGTTCCCAGAGGTGGAGTCTACTAACTGATCAATCCGGGGGACAGGGTACAAATCCTTTGGGCAAGCTCTATTGAGATCTGTGAAGTCAATGCACATGCGCCACTTGCCATTTTTATTTTTTAACAGAACCGGATTGGCAGTCCACAAAGGATATTGAGACTCCTTGATGTGCCCCATCTTTGTGAGCCTGTCAACCTCTTGCACAATGACATCAACCTTCTCCTTAGAAAAAGCTCTTCTCTTTTGAACCACTGGTGCTACATCTCTCCGGACGGATAGGTGATGTGATATCACTTCTGATGGAACCCCAGTAACATCAGCATTGCACCAAGCAAAAACGTGCTGATGGTTCTTCAAAAACTTTAACATTTCATTTTTCAAAATGGGTGGCATCTTAGACCCTATCTTGACACTTTTTCCTTCTTCCAGACAGTGTGTTTCTACCTCTTCGACTGGTATCAATACTCCAGGGGTCTCTCTGGGGTCATCAATTTCACCCTCATCCCCATAAAGGCCCTCAAATTGCTATTTTTCGTTAATACGGACTGCCCCCAGCGTTCGAGGAGCCAGGGCGGTAGCATAACATTCTCTTGCAATCTTTTGGCTGCTCCGGACGACTCCAACCTGTCCCTGAATAGCATATTTTAAGCACTGGTGGACTGTTGAAGCCACTGCATGCATCCTAGAGAGCCAAGACCTCCCTAGAATAGCATTATAGCAAGTGGGACAATCCACCACAATAAAGAGTATTCTAACCATTTTCTTGAAAGGGCCCTTGCCCAATAGAACTTCTTCGAACTCACCGATCACATCTGCTGAGCTGCCTGTAAAGCCCACAATTGATCTGTCCGAACTCTGAATTACAGCTGGATTTTTCATTCTCTTGTATGTAGCTAGGAAAAAGATATTGGCTGAGCTTCCAGTATCCATCAAAATTTGTCTTATGTCGTTGCCCCCAATAGATGCTCCTATGACAACAGCATCCTCATGAGGGCCATCAATGTCTCTTAAATCATCTTCATCGAAAACAATGAAGGAGAATGAGTTTGGTGACTGATAGGAAGTCATGCCTCCTTCTAGCTGGGAGGCTAAAGTATGCACGTGCCTCTTCCTCGAAGAAGCAGTGGGAGCTGTCATAGTGTCCCCTCCGAAAATTGTAAGTGACTCAAAAAACTTAATGAGTCCGGAGACCGACCTAGAACATTCCTCAATTGTACCCAATCTATTTCGAGTTGGATCTGGATCCAAGTACTCAGATTCCACGTGCATACTTGGACCAACCCGATGAGTGTTGTCAGGCCTGTTGCATCCTCTTCTTTTGACGTAAGCTCCCAGCTTTCCCCTCTCAATCAAGTTCTGAACTTCTTGTTTCAATGCTATGCAGTCATCAGTGGTATGACCAATATCATTGTGATATTGGCAAAAAGAGTTATTGCGATGCTCTCTGGGAGACTGCAATGTGGCTGGTCTCCGATAATGCACCTCGTCCTTTGTTTTATCAAAAATGGTGGACACACTTTCTTTCAATTCTGCGAACCACTCCGGTTGGACCCATGGCCCCCTCCTGTTTCTGGATTGCTGACTTTGAGCAGGAGCAGCTGGCTGAGACTGAGCTTTTCCCCTACCATGCCCTTGTCCGGTCTCTCTTGCTTTGTTCCCGGACTGATTCTGATTGGGATTTGGTGCCAGCGGGGTAGACCTCACCTGCCTGTGCACCGTGGTTTTCTTTGTTTCATCGACGTTTATTTGTTTTCCAACCTGATTCAGCAACCCTCCCCATGTCATGGCCTTCTTCCTGGTCACTGAATCAGCTAGATTGCCTGGGTTCAAACCCTGCCTTAGGTATGCTATTGCCACCTGTTCGAAGCAATCAGCCAACCCATTCTTGGTATTCACAAAACGGCTTATATATTCTTTCAAGGACTCATTTGGCTCCTGGGCACAATGGATTATTGTGTCTCCATTTCCCTTTAGCTCTTTACTCCCTATAAACTGCCTTCAAAAGGCTACCCAAAAAGTATCGAAATCTTTAATACAAACCTGAGGTAGGCTATTGTACCATTTTAGAGCACTCCCCGTAAATGATTGGGAGAATGCCCTACAAAGTAGTTTATCGTCGTCGTCAAAGTTCATCATGAAGTTTTTAAATTGCTCCAGATGGTTGTCCGGATCAGTACTGCTATCGTACTTCTCTATTTTGGTGCTGTCAAACCTCTTAGGGAGGTTTCCGGACAGAATTTTAGAAGACAATGGAGATTGCCTCCAGTTTCTTCCACGACTGAACACAATACCCTCATTGGGAGTTGCAAAGATACCTGGTTCATCGTGAAAAGCGAAGGGATACATCAGCATCCGGTCCACATGCTTCCGGCTATGAGATGATCCTTTACCAATATGCCTCTTCATCTTTCCTTGTCTATCCTTTTTTCTTGGATATTTTTTAATCTGCTTTTGCTTCTTTCTAGTTCGACCCTCATCGCTGCTAGAGGATAAGGATTTTTCAACTCCCTCACTGTCCAAAGAGCTATCAGAAGATTCTGAGCTCGAGTCAGAAGTCTCCACTGGCTTAGACCGGTGAGACTTTTTGGAACTGGCATAAGTCTTTTTGGTGCTCACATGAGTCTTCAAAGACTCATGCTCTCTGGGGTTATCGGTGCGATGAGCAACTGATGCTTTAGACTTTTCTTTCAGGCCCATCTTAGCCTTTTCGGCCCTCAAAGCTTCTATTTCACCCTTTAGCCTATCACGCTCTTCGATAGTGTACTCATCATTCTCTCCCACCACTTCGAGCAGAGCTGGTGGTACTTCTGGATTGTCCGGATTCATTCGGACAGATTTTCTTAGCTGGTTTCGAATGCTTGATTCAGGCACCTTCTCCTCCCACTGTGGTCGCCAATTTGTTGTGGATAATTATCGCCTGTGGGTAGGCTTGTAATTTGGTTGGTGTTTTATAGTAGTATGTGGGTGTTATATGTTTAGAGTAGAGAGTAGATGGATAATTAAGCTGGCTGGTAGCAGTTAATTCTCATTACCCACACTTAATGCAGGTGGTTGGGTATTTATACCATGATGTTTGGGCCCTTATGGGCTTTCAGGTCATGTTTAATGGACCCGGGTCATGTTCAAAGACCCATGAGCTCTTAAGTAAGAGAGCAAGTAGCTTAGTCAAGAAGTGTTTAGGTTTTTTAGTACTTTTGTCATAGTTCGAACAGTCCAATGGCCTGAGTGTTTGAAGTGATCTGTCCGGTCCGGAGGCCTTGGACCGATCTGTCCTTGTCCGGGGAGCATGCAGAATTCGGACTCATCAGATTCGATGTAACATCAGCATCGTCTCCCATAAAAATGAAGGTTTTGTTAGGAGATCGTGGGGGACAAGTTTTTGAAAGGTTGCTTGAGGAAGGGGTTGCTTTGGATTGTTTTGAAGAAGATTTTCTTATTTCACAATTAATTCGAGATGATAATAAGGGTGAAATTTAAGGTGTTTTTGGTTTACGAATTTTTGAGGACATGTTTTCTTCAGTAAGAGGAGAAGGTGAAAAAACAGGATTTTCGGAAGGATCAAAATTATTGTAGTATATTGTTTTTGTAGAAAATCCTCGAGGAGTGTTACTGATTAACCCAACTGCTCGATATTTCTATGCTCTTTCACTGATGTAGAAGTAACCGTAAGCTCTGAAGACATTATTGTCTGATTTTGAGGATTTAGGTTCTTTGGGAATTCTAGCTTTAGATCTCCTAGAATTTGGACGCTTTCTCATAAACTGGTTGAAGATTGATCGAAAAGGATGCATTTTCCGGTGAAATTAACCAGTAGTTTGAAGAAGCCGTCGAAGGTAGAAAAGAAGTTTAGAGATTTTTGTTTTCTCTCTCAAGAAATTTGGTTTGTGGATCAAAGAATTAGTTACAATAAAATTTATAATATGAAAAAAGACGTGTTGAGAAGCGGAAGAGGTGGATGCTGATTGGACAGAAGTTGAAGCACTTACGTAGAAAAGGGTTCAACAGCTGTAATTTTAAAAGCCTAATTGCAGACCTACTACCTAGGGGGTCATGATTTGTTGAGAAATAGGTTTGGAACCTAAGATTATTAACTTTTTCTTTGAATTTTGATATAAATGGATGATTACCTGTTGATAAATTTCGATGTGTTTGGGACAATTATCTGTTGGTATATTTTGATGTATTTGGGGCGATTAACGACATATCAGAATAATCGACATACTTTGGATTATGAAAAAGGAAGGTATTTTTTATTTTTCTTAGATTCGAAGTTGATTAGTTCTCATTCATTTAATAATATGAGAACTAAGGGGGCTACTGATAAGGAAAATTGAGGACTAAAATGTAAATAATGGAACCTTGTATAACAAATTATAAAGTTAGAGGAGGAATTGGGTAACATGTATTTAAGTGATGGACTAACATGTAATAAGTCCATTTATGTAACCGATTTCAGTTGTACATCAAGTCTTTGTGCCTCTATATAAAGGCCAAGGCTGATCTAATAAAGGGGTTGAACTTTTGAGTTATAGCACTTCTATACTTTGACTTTCTCTCTTTAGAATCTATTTTTCTCTCTAAAGTTTTACTTCTCTCAATTACTAAAGAGATTCAAAGAACCATACTCACCATGCATCATATATAATTAGTAGTCAGATTATAGACGATATCTTAGCTTTTTTCATATGTTTAGTTAAAACTATATCTTATCTTTTTTCAAATGTGTAGTTAAAGTTGTGTTATAATTTTCAATGTGGCTTATACTTATTTATTTTCCATGCAAGAATATTATATTAAAGAAGGTTTGGACGAATTGGTTATAGAGGATGGACAAAAATACGGGTCTGTCATCATCATTACCTTGTACGGTAAGTTATAAATCTAGAAATAAACCCTAGACTATATTACTGATGTGAGAGGTATAACATGCACAAACCAAAGGCTAGTATAGACTATATGAAGAAAAGAAATTATAAAATAAAAAAATATGATTGTCCAATTTTGTTGAAAGGGTTTCCGGTTGAAGGGCGTCTTGGTTATTGGTAACTGGAAGTTCTACACATTCAACACAACGACAAACTGATCGGGCGCTACAAAAGTTATTCTCGAATGTGTAGACTAAAACAATATGAAGAAGAGTTAGTTCGTAAGTTATCTTTAATCGGTTTTTGTCATAAAGAAATATATATGGGTTTAAAGACTCATAACCACAATATTGTATCTAACATGCGAACCATATATAATGTTCGAAAAAACATCAGATTGTTGAAAAAGTTAGTAAAACGCAAATGTAATAATATTTTATAGATTATAAAGAAACACAATTACTAAGTGTGGCATCAGACAACAAGGGATCTAAAGTGATCACCGATTTATTCTTCGCACATTTTTTAAGGATCGATTTGTTGTGCACATTCTCATGAATACTTATAATGGATAGTACTTACAAGACGATGAGGTATAAAATATCGTTGCTTAAAATTGTTGGCTTTACTTCAATAAAAATTTGTACTGCTTTCATTTTTTACGAAAGAGAGAGAATCAAAGTACACTTGGGCATTGAGTGTTCTACGTACGGTGATGATTGATAATAATTGTCAATTTACGAGTATTATTTGGACCAACTGAGAGTTAGCATCGACGCGAGATCTCAAAGAATTACTTCTGGATGTTATCCACTTGCTATGCAAATGGCACATAAACAAAAACATTTTTACAAATGCCAAGAGTTTGATGCCTAAAAGGGATGATGTAGAGGATTTGATGGAATTTTATAACATCGTGATCGCAGCAAACACCTTGCAAGAGTTGAACGGAAAAATTGCAATAATGCATGAAATATTTTCTAGTTTTCCAAAGGTTATAAGATATATTATGAATCAATGGATAACATTGTACAACAAAAAATTTCTTACATATTTGACCAACGAGTTTCAACATATAAGAAACATAATTACGAATTCGTAAGTTATTCCTCTAAAAACATGAACATTATTTAGTTTACAACGAGTCAACTTTGATAATCAATATTTTTTTCATTTTCATCTTATAGAGTCGAGAGAGTTGATGCTAATCTGAAATATTACCTTGGTACAAGTCTACTAAATTTCGAGAGCTTTTTTAGTAAAGTTCATGCATTCCTTGGTCTTTGATATTCGAAGATTATTCAATTATTCGAGCGGATTAATTTTAGTGTTTCAATAAAATATGTGGATGTTTATATATTTAATCTCATAGAAGGTGAACTATAAATTATGAACTTAGATTTGTTACAAATGAATTATCAACGGAGTAAAGATATTGACGTCGATGGCATGTGGTTGTATTTTTAAGAAAACACACGGCTTGCCTTATGCATGTAAAATAACCATAAGTAAGAAAGAACATAAGTCCATTGAAAAGTTCGAATGTGATAGACTTGTCATAGGAGTACATTATAAATCAATCCTCAAGATAAAACCATATTTGAAGATAATATTATAAAAGAAATCCAGATAATAGATAAGTTTATCTATAGTTACAAACCCAAAATTTAATATCACATTATTAAAAAGGTTATGCAAATCTTTAATCGTGAAAGAATTCCTATTGTACCACTTAAATAATTGGTGACTACTAGGGATATTAAAAAGATCGACATAGACAAATCGACTAGAAGGTTAAATTGTATTTTAAGCATGTCAATGAGGAAACAACGAGTTCTAGTACGCTTGGTACGGTAGGTAGCACTCGATAAAAAAGGAAACGCACATGTACGATACCAAAAATTCGGAGGCAACAAAAAGTTCAAAAACCTAGTTTGGCATATGGTAAACAAATTCCAGAATTTTTATATCCGTTTATTACTAGTGTGGTAGACGTTGCTAACGGAATTAAATGAGAATCGCAATTTATGGTCGGCATTGTATCGTTTGACAAATGTTTTAAAGAAAATATTATCTTGTTTAGGTTAGTTTAAATTGAATACAGACTCACATTTATTTATAATGTGGTAGACGTTGTGTTAGGCGTGTAATGTGGTTTCATAACATATCTATAGCTATATACGATGTGAGTTAAAGTGTTCATCAACTAGATATGATTTGCTAACACAATTAAATGAGAACCTTGATATATGATTGGCAATGTATGGTTCTTATGGTTCTTGATCAAATATTGTACGGTTTAGCTTGGTTCAAATCGAATACAAATTCGCGTTATTAGATGACATTACATGATCTCGACTTGATTATTTCCACTATCTACCAATACAAATTCGCGGCATTTTATCTAGCACTACGCAGTTGCCTCCTGAGACTTATCAAAAATTTGTAATCACTTGCGTGAATAAAATCCATTTTTTCAACTAAATAAATCAATTATTTTCATGATGTTATGGTATGTTTATAATGGTTATTATATTCTAATATTCAATTTGTTTAGGTTCATATGGTTCCAAATGGACCATCGTCGACATTATACCAGATATGGAGGACATATCGTATGAACAAAGCTTGTGGTTATGCAATACCTTATGAGGGAATATCTAACTTATTTAACCATCCCAATCCGGTTAGAATGAAGACATAGTATAAAGGTCGCTCATGACAAGTGAATATATATTAAATATTTGTTAATTGCTTGCCAATGTGATTTTATAAAATTACCTTCGGTTAGGGAATGAAGACATGGTTTGACACACTCTTGGAAAGTATCCAAAATTATTCACTCGAAGTCAGACGCTCAAACTATAGGAACATACAGATTTAGATCAACACTAATGATGTCCAGATCCGTAAGTGAACTTACTTTTCCAATACGGGTGTACAAATCCAATTTAGTAGAGAAAAACTGAAAATTAACATACAAATCCGACATTGATGTCATACAACTCATTAACATGTAAGTTTTTAAAAACACTTCCTAACACATAAAGTAGAAAAAATTATTAAAAACTAAAACTTAACAAAATATGGTATTCTAACATGATATTCAAAGCATGCAGACAATTGATAAATCATCTAAATCCTATTGAAAAAAACAAAGTATGGTCAACCATCCAACATTAGAAAACATTATCCAATAAATATAGTCCAAAAAATTCATAATTTAACGAACGACAAAACAAAGCCTTAACCATCCAATAATCTAACAATCTCACTCGGTATGGTTTCCACGCAATACCGTATAGATTGGTATAATTTTTTTTGTACCATATGTATCAAGATATGACTCCATTTCATTAATCTGGTACCAATTATAATATGTCAAATAAATACTCGCATGCGGATTCTCTCCAACGTACATATCAAGACAGAGCAAATAAGGGTTTTCAATGATGCACCATAAGTTGCTTCTAATCCAAATTGGATAATCATCGTCCGTATTAAATTGTTCACCTTCATATCGATGATCTTGCAAGATGGTAGAAATGTTTTAGCATTGCTAAATGACCCAAGAAAACCAATCCTAAGAAAATTAAGATTTAGCAAGTCTATGTTTCATAGACAATACCTTCCATAATGGATGTGGAACCATCTGAATATTCCTCCATCTGTCTAGGTTTCTTATTAGATAATAAGCTACTACTGTATCGTACGACTTCATCATCAGTTCGATCTAAGATATCCCCATAAAAAGGTGATGCCTTCATAGATATAAATACGACATGAGGTTCACCCATCAATTTGTACCAATCAAATGTTAGTGCTTTTGTGAGTTAAAACAAAAACAAGTTAAACATAAATCGAATAAAATATAAAACTTGCATCGATCTCTCAAAACAAGGATATGGTATGACATATACGTTTCCTAGTATGTCCCTACTACTTCCAAGGAGGAGCTTCTGCGTATCTGCACATGTGTGGTGAGGTGATCGCATAATGAATGAATTATGGAGCCCCAAAACATAAAAAATGGTAAAACAATTCATTCATCTAACAACCTAGTAAAGCTAGATAAACCACCACTATTGTGAAGTGATGTCTGCCCAAACGCACTATGCCACTAGGTCAATAACATTAGGTGCAGTTATAATTCTCTATCAAGTTAGGATACTTAATGAACTGAATATAATCAAGTGTGACAACATTATACAGTTTTTTTTACAAATATGGAACAACTAAATATAAACAAGAAATAAGGCCTAGTGGTACATATGGTACAATGCTTGGAGGGATGTAATTATCCATGATAAGCATTATTCATAAAACATGTTCCTCAACCATACTAAACGAACAACAATCAGACACATACTCTCATAAATAAGTTCACTCTGCAATACGTGGTATACTTATTTTCCTTTCCATAATAACACATTCTACGTTTCATTTGCAAAGTTCAGAGTAGTTAGCAAATAAACATTTTGCACTGGTATACCCGTGATCGTATGGACATCATGGAAGATGATTTTCATCTCCCCAAAACTGAAATAGATCGACAAAATTTCTTCATACCATCGTTCGATGAATGTCTCGACAAGATGGACATGTATGTACCTACATCGCTGACAATCAATAAGTGGACCGAAAAGTGTTTGCATAAATCGTTCTTAACTAATGTCTGAGTATCTAAAATATCGAAGCATGATTCTAGGAAATATAGATCATATTAATAAATAATAATAAATTCATAAACAAACAAGAAAATAAAGAAATGTGTGTATATATATATACTTACATCCTTTTTGAATATGTGGTACTCCCGTGGTTAATATAATCCAGGTATAAATTTGGCACATGAGATAATGTTGCACAAAAAACCTCATCATAGTAAGGTTAGGTGCCATATTTTTTTATATTTCTTTCGTGGATATTTTGAGCTCTCATCCATATCTGAAGGCTCCCTAACAAGTCTGTGTTTATGAATGCGTACCAAATGAGAAGTCGGTACATAGTTAATTAGTCGGTTAGCATTATCGGTGCTCGACCAGCTAGTAGCAACATGTGTACGAACAGATATCCTACAAAAATGGTTATAAAAAAAATTAGTTTCGCTACCACATGCAATTCGTTAATAGTAAGCAATTGAGTCACTAATGTTTTTTTAGGATATGACACTTTTTGCTAATACAGTCGCCAATGTTTCACAAAACTTGTCAGGTGATCCGCTAACCATGAGCTACACACATCCCTATATTCATTAGTCAGTGGAGACTTGGACAACGAGATATGCGAGGATCTATCGATGAACATCACCACATTCGTTCGACCGTAGCGAATCTCAATGTCGATGACAACCCCATACTCAAACCCAAAACCTATCAAATTATACCCAAATTCAACAAAAAAAACATCTAAAACATAGATAAACATCAAACACATACTTTATGACTAACCAATCAAACAACTCAAACTTTATAAAAATTACATTTTTAATAATAATAAAGATAAAACCTAAATATATAATATTCTAAAAACTTAATAAAAATCTAATTATTCCATGGTGTTTGAAATACATATCTTACTGATTGTAAAGTTCGATTGTAGAAAACATTATTAACTGTAATAGTGGTAAGAGGTTTTGAGATGAATAGTGAGGAGGACAAGGTTTCTAGTAAAAATAGTAAAACACATAGAGAGAGAAGGTCTTAATTCTCTCCACCTTACATTTTATCTAAAATTTCCTTCAAATTTGGTTTTCTAAGTAGTTTGAGGCCATATGACCTGAATACAAAGATTATTTTTAAGGCAGTAGATCTGATGCCGCTTCCTTTCACATTCTCGATGTTGTTCATGTTGTCTTCATCAGTACAGAGCATGGACGGTATTCCTGTTAGTGTATTTTTATGTGAAAATACGGAACCTCACGGACTAGCAAGATATTGTCCGCTTTGGGCTTCTTGGGCCCGCACATATTTGCTCTTTGGGATGACACTCCCAAAAGGACTCTAGCTAGTTGAGGTGGAGCCACAATTATATACACTCACCATTTTTTGGTTCTTACCAATATGGGACTGGGGTCCTCTATAAAATGAAGTTTATACTTCAACACTCCCCTTTAAAACTTTATCCCATCAATCACAGCGAATTCGGCGTGTTTAAGCCTACACTAGAGGCTCTTAATTTTCAACGCTGGAAATTCGGCATTTAGGCCATTTGTGGCTCCGAATTATTTTGGCGGTTAAGCCATTTTTTGGATCTGATACCATTTGTTGGTGTATTATTTTGTGAAAATGCGGAACCTCAATGACTAGCAAGATATTGTCCGCTTTGGGCTTCTTGGGCCCGCATGGAGTTTCTCTTTGGGATGACACTCCCAAAAAGGCCTCTAGCTATTTGAGATGGAGCCACAATTATATACACTCACCATTTTTTGTTCTTACTGATGTGGGACTGGGTCCTCTATAAAATGAAGTTTATACTTCAACAGTTTCTTCCTCAGGATTGCGAACCCCTTTCATCTCCTTCTCTTTATGCCGGAGTATTGTTACATGTGGTTGATTAATATGGTATTGAACACAATTTACAAAACAAATAACTTAATTTTATTATTCAACAGTATTGGCATATATAGCCAATACAACCAACTGAAACGCCTAGAAAACAGCCCACGTTAAACAACATGATAACGTGTACAATCCACTCTCTTCTAAACTGACTCCTACATGAACTATTAACTGGACCTAAATAATAGGTCTTATTAAACAGAAAGAAACAGAAACTGATATAGAAACTGAAATACCAAGTCAAACTCCTAAACTTAAGGAAACACTTATTTCATACCCTCCCATAAACTCAACTTACTATTGTAAGTTAGTTTATCTGCTGCAGAACATATGCCAAGCGCTGCTCGAAACTTCTGGAATGAATCCTTCTTCAGGGGTTTTGTGAAAATGTCAGCCACCTGATCCTGTGTACCACAATATTCTAGCCTCACAACTCCATCATTGACAAGATTACGCACGAAATGATATCGTACATCCATGTGTTTGCTTCTGTTATAGAACACCTGATTTATTGACAGCTTGATTGTAGAAGTGTTGTCACACAAAATAGTAGTTACATTATCCTCCAACGCAAATTCCATCTCCAGCAAAATTCTTCTCATCCAAATTACTTGACATGCACATATAGCAGCAGCTATATATTCTGCCTCTGTTGTCGAGAGGGCAACTACTGATTGCTTCTTAGATGACCAAGCCACTGCTCCTCCGCTCATCATAAATGCATAACCTGAAGTGCTCTTCCGTCCATCAACATCCCCTGCATAATCACTATCTGTGAACACTTTCAGTTCAGCCGCGCTTCCTCGTTTGTACCAAATGCCATAGTCTAGAGTCCCCTTCAAGTACCTCAATACTCTTTTGACTGCAAGAAAATGTAACTTTGTAGGCCTAGACATATAACGACTTAACAAACTTACAATAAACTTTAAATCTGGTCTTGTGTTGGTGAGATATGTAAGGCTGCCAATAATCTGCTTATAAAAAGTTTCATCCCCTTTTTCTCCATTTTCATCCATATCTATCTTGCTGCCTGGAACAATTGGATTACTTACTGCATTGCATTCCTCCATACCAAAACGCCTCAATAATTCTAATGCATACTTATGTTGTGATATATGAATTCCTTCTGAATTTTGCATCACTTCTATTCCAAGAAAATATCTCATTTTTCCAAGATCAGTCATGTCGAACTCTTCTTGCATAGAACTCTTGAATTCTTGCATCATTAAATTGTCATTGCTAGTATATATTAAATCATCAACATAAACACTAACAATGAGAATTTTACCTTCTTCAAGAACAAAGTTTCCTCATTTGGACTCTTTTGAAAACCTTCTTTCAGAAAGTATTTCTCGATATGGCTGAACCATGTCCTCGAAGCTTGTTTCAACCCATACAACGCTTTGCGGAGCTTGTAAACTTTATGTTCACTTCCTTTGACTACATATCCCTTTGGTTGCTGTACATAAACATCCTCTTTCAGTGTTCCATGTAGAAAAGCTGACTTAACATCAAGTTGGTGAATTTCCCAACCATTTTGAGCAGCCATAGCAACTATCATCCTTACTGTATCCATTCGCGCAACTGGTGCATATACTTCCGTGTAGTCTACCCCATGTTTCTGAGAGTAACCTTTTGCTACTAAACGCGCCTTGCACTTGTCTACTTCTCCGAGTTCATTGAATTTGGTCTTGTAAACCCACTTCACTCCGATGCACTTTGCCCCCTTTGGTAGACTGGTTAACTCCCATGTTTGATTCCTCCTGATTGCATCTATCTCTGCATCCATAGCTAATCTCCATTGTTTGCCTTTTACTACTTCCTCGAACGTTGATGGATCGGATGTTTCAATTTCTACAATTTCTGCCATGTTTACCTCGTCTTCTTCTTCGGAGAGACCATCACTAGTGACATAATCATTGAGATAAGCTGGAGATTTTCTGATCCTTCCCTCCCTGGAACTTGCACCTTCAATTATATTCTCACTTGTGTTACCATCAACAGCATCACCAGACTCGTCACAAGGCTTACTCAAGACACTTTCTTCATCCTCATCATCACTCCACATCAAATCAGCCCCTACTTGTTCTTCGTAACCTTTTCCCCATTCCCATTCTTTATTTTCTTCAAATTCAACATCTTTACTGATAGAAACTCCACGTGTTTTGGGATCAAACAGCCTGTACCCCTTTGACTCATCACTCCAACCCAATAAAACGCAAACATAGCTTCTTTTGTCAAGCTTACCTCTTTTTGCTTCTGGTATGTGTACGTGAGCAAGGCATCCCCAAGTTCGGAAATGTGCAACTGAAGGCTTTTCTCTGCTCCATACTTCTTGAGGTGTAACATCCTTTAGTGCCAATGTAGGACTTCTATTAAGGACATAAAATGTCCATTTCACTGCTTCCGCCCAGAAGATCTTTGGAACCTTCTTTGCTATGAGGATAGATCTTACCATATTCATGACTGTCCTATTTTTACGCTTAGCTACGCCATTCTGCTGTGGTGTGTTGGCTGTAGTAAGTTGCCTCTGAATACCATGTTCCTTACAAAAATCGTTGAAGTCGTGGGAATTGAACTCACCACCTCTATCAGTCCTTAAGCATTTAATCATCTTGCTTGATTGCTTTTCAACCAAAGTCTTAAAAATCTTGAAGCAACTTAGAGCTTCAGATTTTTCAGCAAGTAAGTATGCCCATGCTTTACGACTAAAATCATCAATAAAACACAATATATATCTCTTACCACTGTTAGAGGCTGGGATGATTGGTCCGCAAATATCTGAATGAATGAGCTCTAGAACCTCATTTGCTCTCCACATACTCTGTTTTGGAATTTTCTTTCTTTGTTGCTTCCCTTCAAAGCAATCGACGCATACCTTTGATGTGTCTTGAAAATGTGGCAAGCCTATCACCATCTTTTTATCATGAAGTAGTTTCAAACTCCTGTAGTTTAAGTGTCCGTAACGTTCATGCCATAATTGAGACTGGTTCACAGAGCTTAAATATAAACAATTCTCAGATTGCGTAGTCGGAGAAGATTTTGCTGGAAGTATGAACATTCTATTCATGCTCATCTCGCTTTCAACTAACAGACCTTTCTCTGGATGATATATCTTGCACATGCCTCCTTGGATAAGTATAGCCAAACCATTTTCTTGTAGTTGTCCCAAGCTCAAAAGATTGTTTTTAAGCTCGGGAACGTAATAGACCTCAGTAATTGTGGACATCATGCCATTCAAAAGAAGCTTAATATCCCCTTTTCCTGCTACTTCCATCCTCGAATTGTTTCCAAGCTTGACTGAACGCTTAAAACCTTTCATTTAGGCTTGTAAACAATTCTTTGTCTCCACTCATGTGATTTGAACAACCAGAATCTAAAAACCAAACCTCGCCTTTCCTTGCCCGCACATCCTCGACATGAGTCATTAATAACAGCTCTTCTTCTTCTTCCTTGCATTCTACATAATTGGCTTGCTTATTCCATTTTGGACATTCTTACTGATAGTGTCCAATATTGTGACACTTAAAACACTCAATGGTTGCTCTGTTGAATGCTTGTCTGCCTCTACCACCTCCACGGCCTCGTGCTACAAATCCCCTACCTCCTCTACCTGCTCTTTCATCATAGCTGACCTTCAATACTTGTTCTTCGCCGCTACTCTTCTTAAATTTCTGCTCATGAACCAAGAGTGAGCTTTGTAAAGCATCAACAGAAAGAGTATCGATGTCCTTTGATTCTTCAATTGAACACACAACATAATTAAACTTCTCAGTAAGAGTACGCAAAATCTTCTCTACAATCTTCACTTCCTGCATATCTTCACCACAATTCCTCATATCATTCGCCACTACTATCACCCTGCCAAAATAGTCGGAGACTGTTTCATTTGGCTTCATGGTTAACAACTCAAAATCTCTCCGAAGAGTTTGCAATTGAGCACGCCTTACTCGAGCATTTCCTTGGTATTTCACCTTCATCGAGTCCCACAATTGCTTAGCAGTATCCTTCTGGGTGATTGTTCTCAATATGGACCTGTCAATGGAATTAAAAAGATAGTTCTTAGATTTTAAGTCCTTCAACCTCATATCATCAAGAACCTTCCTTTGCACTTCTGTTAAAGCCTCTCTCTCTTTATCTGTTGGCTCTGTGTAACCTTCTTGAACAACACTCCAATACTCCTTCGACCTGAGGAGGTTTTCCATCAGTAAACTCCAATGATCATAATCTCCATCAAACCTTGGAATACATGGCTGTGAAAAACTGTTTGCCTCAGCCATTTTCATTCACACTATTGACTAGCTTATTCACTCACACTCTTGAATGATCTGCTCACTCACAAACCCACTGATTAGTAAAGTGGCTGTGATACCATTTGATTAATATGGTATTGAACACAATTTACAAAACAAAGAACTTAATTTTATTATTCAACAGTATTGGCATATATAGCCAATACAACCAACTGAAACACCTAGAAAACAGCCCACGTTAAACAACATGATAACGTGTACAATCCACTCTCTTCTAAACTGACTCCTACATGAACTATTAACTGGACCTAAATAATAAGTCTTATTAAACAGAAAGAAACAGAAACTGATATAGAAACTGAAATACCAAGCCAAACTCCTAAACTTAAGGAAACACTTATTTCAGTGGTAACTTGCAATTTTGGCAATGCATTCTTTTATGCATTGGCTGATCTGTCTCTTTCGTCGGCTTCGTCCTTGGAGGATTGGTCCAGAAGTTCCAATTTGCAGGAGTCTGATACGAACCAAATAACTAAACAACCCACAAAGAAACCTTCACTAGTCTATCGTGTATATTGGTAAGGGACATGGCGGTTATCGGGTGGGATTTGCTAAAAGAGGTCAGACCCCATTGGAAATTATCGACGGGAAATTGTTTGCCGCACTGAATGTATCGAAACAGCACTGCTAACCGATGTTTTGCCCCCCGTAAAGATTTTGTCGAACCTGATAAATCTTATACTTGTTGTCCGTTGCGTTTCGTCATATACCTGCTCAACTTGTTTTTGTAACATGGTGAGACAAGTTTGATGTCTGTAAGAGTGGACGGTGCGCTGAGTTTGGTCAAGATCACGGGTTTAGATAGTCTTGTTATCGGGTCGGGTCGGTCCGGGTTTGGACGGGACCAATACCGACTTGTTAAGTTACTGGGCGGGTCGAGCCGGACCGCTAAGCGAAGGGAGCCAAATATGATGGACCGGGATCGGCTCGTTAAGAGTCGAGTCGGTCTGGTCCGACTCTTAACGGGCGGGTTTGTTAGTTTATCATAATGTTTTTAGGGTTTTAGTTAAAAATATACATAGATTAGGAAAAAAAAATTATATATCTCCTTTACCGGGCTGGTTATCGGGTCGACCGGTCCAAACCGATAAGAGAGTCGGTCCAAAATTTTGGCTCCCAACCCGCTCCCTAAGCTATCCGGACCGGTCTCGGGCGAGCTTTACCGGTCCAGTCCCGGGCAGGTTAACGGGTTGGGAGACCCCTACCAACTCTAGGTTTAGATTCGGAATCCACAACTTTTTCCTCTTCAGGGTAATCTTCAAAACACGTGAACGACCCTACTCCTCTGTCGAACTCTATTTGCAATTTCCTCTCTGTGCAATTGATTTTAATTTTATTACCTCAGCACTATTAATTATTGTTGCTTTTATGGTCCCATTTATAAATCACATGTGTATGCATATTATTTATCAAATGGGTCTTTTTTATTTTATTTATATTTATTTATATTTATATTTCTTTTCTTATTAATAATTTAATGGTATGCTTAAATTATTATAAGATTTTTTGATTGGATTTTTTAAACTAAAGACCTTAGTTTTGGATCTATCGAAAAGGGTTAGTTCGTTTTGTGCCAAAATTTCTTTTTTTTCTAGATTTATTGGACGAGATCTAAGTTATTGCAAGTAATTAAAAGGTGGGGTCACCTTTCAAGAGGCTTCGCTCTTCTAGTGTCATCACTTATGGTAATATGGATGTGTCGTCCAACCGGACCGTCGTCTGATGCACTGTAAGTTTTTTTTATGAGTATTTCTTCTTGGAATGTGCGGGGTCTTAACGATCTTGTTAGGCAAAAAGATGCTACTGATTTCATAATTAGTAATAGTATCTAATTATTAATTTTAGTTGAAACAAAAGTCCAGCTTTTTAAAGTTGACTCTATTATTAGTTATATGATTCCATTTTGCATGTAATTACCAATCACTCCTCTAATCCTCTTGGTAGAATTTGGATTATCTGGAACCCAAGTGTTATCACTGTTTCTAGATTATCCCAATTCTCTTAGTACATTCACTGCATGGCCAATTGCCATAATTTCAATGCCTCTTTCAGATTCTATGCCATCTATGATTTTAATGACGCACATGATCGTACTCATCTTTAGAATGCTTTAATAACCATTTCCAAGCAAGATCTGGGCATCCCCTGGGTCTCCCTAGGGGATTTCAATGTCATTCGTCATCCGGATGAGCGATTACGCTCCTCTAAAAACTGGTCATCAGCAATTGATGACTTCAATAATTGCTGCTACTTCAATGAGCTTAGCGATCTTCGATCCACTGGATTCTACTTCTCTTGGATTAATAAACAGCCTACTCATCTCATCCTGTCCAAAATCGATGGTGTTCTAGTCAAACCCGACTAGGATGATCTCTTTTCTATGTATTTCGCTCACTTTGGTTTTCTCCGTTCCTCCGACCACACCACTGTTACTCTCAATCTTGGGTTACACCGTCAAGACGTAAGAAACCATTCAAACTATTTAATATGTGTCAATCTCATCCTCAGTTCAAAAACATCATTTCCAAAAGCTACAATCTTCCTATCTCTTCCTCTAGTATGAGTCTTGTCACTGATAAACACAATCGTCTTCAGCATGAGCTTGCTTGCTTCAATCGTAAGGAGTTCAACGACATTAGCTCTAAGGTTTCTAATGCTCAAAACATTCTCTTTCAAGCTCAATCTAATCTCACTCATGACCCTCTCAACCCTATCCTTGTCACCAAAGAAGTTGAGGCTTCGACGATTTTCATCTTCTTAGTCGTGTTAAAGAATAATTCCTCAAGCAAAAATCTAGAGATAGTTGGATCAAGCTTGGTGCTAAAAATACAAAAAATTTCCACAACAGAATAAAAATCCGTCTTTTCGGTAACAAAATTATTTCTATCAGTAATGACCAGGGTATCACTGTTTCAACCCCCCATAGTGTTTCCAAGGTCATTGTGAGTTACTTCGAGGACTTCCTTGGTACTAGGCATCCTGCTCGTTATCCATGGTTGGAGAAAGTTTCCTCTTCTTTTTAAGTCTGCCCTTTTTAAGTATTGATAGCAATAAATCATCTGGTCATAATGGTTTTAATTCCAGTTTCTTCAAATCCACCTGAAATATTGTTGGGCAAGACATCTGTAATGGTGTCCTCGAGTTTTTCCATACAGGAATTCTCGATTCATATTGGAACTCTAATTCCATTGATCTCATTCCCAAAAAGGATTCCCCATCTATGGCTGCTGATTTTAGACCCATTGCTCTTTTTAATGTTGTTTACAATACCATATCTAAAATCTTAGCTAATAGAATTAAAGACTCCTTACCCTATCTAATTGATAATTCCTAATCAATTTTTTTCTCGTGTAAAAATATCTCGGATAACATCCTTCTTTCCCAAGAAATTATAAGAGGCTATCATATTAATTGCGGAGGTAAAAGGGTAGCTCTTAAAATTGATCTTATGAAAGCTTTTGATAATGTTCGTTGGCATCTCATCCTTGACATTCTTGTGGTGATAAACTTCCCGGAAATGATGATCACTTGGATCATCAACTGCATCTCCTCCCCTTCTTATTTCATTAATATTAATGGAGAATCCTTGCAGTAACTTCAAAGGAAGAAAGGGTCTCAGGCAAGGGGACCCGTTTTCTCCTCTTCTCTTTGTCCTTGTCATGCAAGTCATTTCTAGTACCTTCAAAGAGAAGAGTAATGACAAAAAATTCTGGTTTCACTGGGAGTGCCACAAACTCAAAATTACCAATCTCTGTTTTACAGACGATCTTATGATTTTCTATCATGGTGATGTTAACTCTTTTCTCCTCATCAAAAATGCTATGGATGATTTATACTCCCTTTTATGGCCTAAAAGTCAACCCCTTTAAAAGTCATATCTTTCTGCCGGGTATAAATAATCCTCTCAGCACTGTGCTCCAGTCTATTATGGGTTATTTGGAAGGCTCTCTCCCAGAAAATATCTAGGAGTCCCCCTTCTTATTGGTCGTCTTACCCACACAGATTGTCGTCCCCTTCTTTATAAAATTACCACCATGATAGATTCTTGGACCTCCGAGCATTTGTCTTATGCGGCTAGACTCCAACTTATCAAATCTGTCTTATTTGCTGGTCAAGTTTATTGGTCCTCCATCTTTATACTTCCCTCTAGGATCATTAAAGAGCTAACCCAGAACCTTTTTCGTTTCCTTTGGTCGGGTTCCGCTATGAAAATCCATGGGGCCAAAGTGGTCTGGTCTAATATCATCTCTCCTACAAAAGAGGGCAACTTTGGGATCCTGGATCTAAAAATCTGGAATCAGGCGGCTATCCTTAAGCATCTATGGCCTATTATTAGTAATAATTTATGGGATCTTTCTATTGGTTCCTCCCCATCTTGGATTTGGAGGAAAATTCTTCGTCTTCTCTCTTTGGTTTGTAATTAGTATAGGGTGGCTATTGGCAATGGTGCGCGTACGTCTTTCTGGTATGACCCATGGCTCATCCCTACCTCTCTAGCTTTGTATTATGGTTCCAATATCATCAAAGAATCCCGGCTTGAGAAAAACCTCAAGGTATTAGATATCATTCTTGATGGTCATTGGAATTGGCCTCCAAATATTAGATCGGCTAGAGCTAGAAGTCAATCTAATCTTCTGGAGATCAACAGCCTCATCATCACCCTGCTCCCCTCCTAATATCAACTCCTACGATGTTCCTTTTTGGATTGCGAAGGCTGGCTGCAACAACTTCACAATCAAGGATAGATATAACGCTATTCATACGCCTGCCCCTATGGTGGGGTGGGCTGGGTTAGTATGGATTAAATTCAATATTCCTCGTCACTCCTATATCTTATGGCTCACTATCCTGGGAAAACTTTCTACCAAAGATAAGTTTCTCAGTTGGGGTTTCAATACCCCACCTGATTGTGCCTTATACAATTCTGCTTCTGAAACTATTGTCAATCTTCTCTTTGACTGTAGTTTCCCTCAGAGTATTTGGACATTTGCTAGTTCAAAATTAGGTTTCCCTGTTTCCACTTCGTGATGGCACTCTTGGGTCTATGAGGCGTCAAATTGGTCTCACTCTCAAAATCGTCACATTTGGCGCTCTTCCTTTAGCGCGGTTATTTATCATGGCTGGAAAGAGAGAAAATCAAGAATTTTTGGTTCCCCTTCGGCCAATGCCTCTATGGTTTCTCATCGAATCTACTCTGATCTTCGGTTCAGATTCTACAACACCAAGATTTGCTGGCCTATGTAACTACTTTTAATTTATTCTTCTACTTTATTATGCAGGTCCCCTCCTCCTCGGTCTCGTCCGTTTCTTTCCATTCCTGTGGATTTCCTTGGAGTTACTCTATGCCGGCTCGATTGGTCCTTGTTATGATGTTTAAGTTATTCTAGTCTATCTCTACTGTTTCTAGTCATTCTTACTATGTTTGTTTTCGCAATTCTGTCTATCGACCTTCTTACGTCGATTGCATCTCCTTGGGGTATGCCATAGGTACTTGTATGAACACATTTTATTTTATTTAATATTTTTTCACAAAAAAAAACATATTAATAGTATACAAATATGCTTTTATAAAAGAATAAAAAAAATAGATAAAAAATCTAAAAAATCATTGATGGTATCCTTTTTGAAAAATCCAACAAAAACTTAACAAGATTTAGCCTACTATTTATAAAAACGTACTACTCGTTATTAAATAAAATTACAAACTTTTGAAAAATAGAATATTTAAAAATAACAAAAAATGTGTAGCTTTTTATCATTAATATGTTTTCAGTTTTGTATAAATTTAGGGATTAAAATATAAAAGATAAGACTACAACAAACAAAAAAATGATTACATTTTATTTTTATTAATATTTAAAAGAGACATAGATTTTCTTTTCTATTATTTTACTATTTTTTTTGTTATTATACAGGTCGAGAAATAACTATATCAATCAGGGTGACAATTAGTGACCTTTTTTCTCCGGCTTTTAATATTGTACGTATCATTTTTTAAATTTTAGTAATGGTGATGGGCTGGGTATTTATATATTGATATTTAAAGCAGAATAAAAAATGGTATCGATATTTGAAAATTCAGTTGTGGGTATTTGACATTTTTATAAAATTTAAATTTGTGGGTTTGGATTATCCGTATGAATATTCATGAACTATTCATATACAAAATTGAGATAATTATTTGAATCAAACTAAAGTCTAACTGAATTTAATAAAAATAAAATAAAATATACTTAAAATAATATTGATATGTATAGAGGTTTCACAACATCTCTTTCAATATCCTATGCATAGAGATTTCATAAAATAATTATTTGAATTGAACTAAAGTCTATCTGTATGGTTAGAGGTTTCACAATATCTCTTGCAATAGGAGGTTCCATTAATTGATATGTGGGTGCAACAAAATCCGGAGAGAGTTTCCATAGATGACTCTGAACAAAGTTTAGATGAACAAAATGTCATATGAAATTCATTTGACCACACTCATTCTGTTCATTCACTCATCTTGGTAAATATCTTCTCGACAACAGTTTTATGAATTTTGTATCGCCTTGAAATTTTTGCATAGTGCAATCAAAATTAGTATGAACTAAGGGGAAAGTACATTAAGTGAATTATATAACTCAATTGTGCTCTTCTATTTGAGAGACAATCCCGAAGGATTATTCATTGAAATCTCTTTGCTGTTTTCCCAAAAAAAAACATTTATCCTTCCATATTTTTTCTGCCTTGAGGAGATTTTCGATTATCTTCAACAAATTTCTGAGAGTCAAGTAATAGAATGGAAGAACAATGTTTTTTGAAATTCCAGATTCGGCTATGAATTGTTCTATGGGTAGAGTTGTCTTCGTAAGCCTTGACTCCATAATGTTGGACAACAGGGTAACCAAAGGTTGGGACTTGCTTGCGTTGGGCAGAGGTAAATTATTTTGAATTAATCTACCAAAATTGGGTCCAATGGAAACTGAAGGCCCCAATTCAGAATTTATGGGTCGACTAGTAGTTCCTACCGATGGTAATCGAAAGATAATATTTTATGGAATCCATGGTTGCCCCTTATGAATCTCAGCCTCACATTGATTGAAACATGTGTATTGCATATTATGAAGTGCAATAAGATATTTGGGGAGGATATCTTTGAGATTGATACTCAAATTGGCATTGATGTCGCCGGGAAGTATGACAGTCTCCTTTTTTTTCTTTGCAACATCGCCCTCGGAATCCGAAAAGATGAGTACTACCAAGTTTTTGGATATCTAAATCAGTTTCTGTCCCGGATTCTGAATCGGCGACCTCATCAGATATTTCATCTTGGAGTTGGCGAGGTGAAGTTGTGGTGGAATTATGTTCCTAGTTATGAGAAGGTGACTTCGACGTTGTAGGCATGCTTTGTGAGTTAATAGGTGTGTTTGAAACTACTTGTTGGGTGTTTTCCAAAGATATATGTTGTGACTCTTTGTTTGTCATAATTGTTCTCTTCGAGGGAGGTGGTTGTGTAGTAGTTTTTATTTTGGGATTTGGTAAAGTATTGAGTTGTTCAAAGTCTCCCATGACAACAAATCAACTTTTCAATGAGGTACTTCTTTGCTTGTTCAAAGTGATTGGATTTTTTGAGGAGGTACTTTTTGTCTGTTCAAGGTGATTGGTTTTGTTTGGTACGAGATGGTTTTTGCAAACAAAATTTCAAAGTTAGTTCATAATGACTGTCTGAGGAACCTCCAAGGGAAACAAAAGGTGATGACTTTCTGGTAGGAGCTCAGGGACCTTAGGTAAATGTTTGAGTATTTTGCCTGGGTTTATCGTCAATAATGCCAGTAACTTCTCTTTGAGTGGATCTTTGCGTGATGGTAAGCCAATCCTAATAATTGGCTAAGCTGTACATAAACAGAATAAGAATGGATCGGAGGGAGATCAGATATGATCTACAGGGGTTGACTATGGCGACGACGGTGGAGGAGAAAATAACTCAGTGCAATTACTCTCTTTATCTCTAGAATTTAATAGTGATAGGAAAAGTGAGTAATGAGGGTATATTTATAAGAAACGTTGTGAAGACTGGTCTAGGATTTTTGGAGAGGAATTTGAAAGGTTGACAGATTTCCATTAGATATGATTTGAGCCGACAAATAATGGGAGCCTATTTTGAAGTAGGTAAACACGTGTAATGTGTCAGAATGAAATGGTATATATTCTAAGAATCTTCTGTTACCTTCTACTTTATTCCAGGAAGTTTATTATTATACTATTTAAAAATTACAAGGGCCTATTGATTGGGAATGATTTTTCAAAAAGGAATGATGCACGATTTAAAAGAGCACATGATTTTTTGAGGAGAGACAATGCATATGGCATAATTCATAATCTTTAAACATTGTGCTAGACTAATTCCGAGGGGGTTACTAATACGGATGTAAATAATTGAGAAGTAAGAATAATTATTGAACATGTTATTCATAGATTATTTAGTAGTTAGAAGAGAGATGCGGTTTAAATTGTAATTATAATAGATCAAACATATAATTTGTTGAAAATATGTTTGTACTAAGAAGTAAAGTAAGGTCAACTATACACACAACATGTAACCATCTCACCTATAAATATATGTACTTGCCATGGAAATATGATTGATTGACACTTTATTCACTTTGACTCTTGATTACTTTATCTCTTTAGAAACAGAGTAATATTCTCTCTTTAAAAATCTCCCCATAACTCTTTTAGACTTTATTTTATTTTCTCATAATAATCAACACATATAACTTGTGTCAAATCCAAATTTGGTAGTGGTTTATTAAATTAATTTGTTATAAAATAGAAATGTATACTAAATTGAGATAGTTATTACTATATTGGACTCTAGTTCAACATTAAAATGTCGGTTTGACTTCCTTTTCCATAGACATCCCCAAATGTAAAATTCTCTTAGACAAAGCTTTCGTTAGGTTTAAGGTTAATGTACTATTTTTAATAATTACTTTCAAATTTATAAACTTAAGAATGAAATATTACACATTTAAATAAACAAAATAAATCGTCTTATTATTCACTAAGCTATCAAACTCCCATAGTGAGAACCATAAAGTTCAAATATAATAAAATTATATTAATGACCAAAATGGTATACCACATTCTGATTTTAAAAGATTTGAATTTGTCAATGATTTCTAATCATGATAAAATATGGCATAATATAGCCGATATATATATGTTGTCTTCATCAATATGAATAATATATGAATAATATATGTTGTTTAAAGACTTACATTACTATGTATGCACCTAATTTATTTTACTCGATCTATCTTATCTAAATGTATCCAACATATGTATGAATATTCAAAATAACCAAAAGGGTCTGTAGTATCTCAAGAAACTAGTTTGCCAACCTCTTTTTAAGAGACGCGACATGAATGTTTGTGACAAATGTATACTAAATTTTCAAGTTTTAATTTATTTCACCATGCAATACATAAATATGTATATCATCATTGAAAAATTTAGTTATATGTATTGTACATATTTTATTTATATTATAACTTATTTATGCAAGAATGACCAACATATGTGAAAATATTTACCATCACTTAGTATTGGTATCTTCTGCATAAAGAGAGAACATGATGGTTGTAACTGTATCAATCCACCAATCTTTCTAGAAGCTGAAAATAAATTAAAATGAGGACTAGACCAAAAGTGTGAAAGAGAAGTTTTTGGCCCAGCCAAGTCTCAAATATCTCAACCCTTCTGAATTTTTTGGTTTCCACATTTTTCAAATAAATTTAACTTTGATGCTAAATTTACTTGACCTTCTTATAATCAGAAACTTTCTTACTCACTTTTCTTTCGTTAGATAATTCTAATATGTAAGCTTTTTTATAGGCCACTGTTGAATTATTATTTTCGTTATTGTTCAACTTTAATATAGACAAATAAATTAATAATATAATCATATTTGAATTGAGATAGAAAAATATAAAGTGTGTAGTTAATATTAACAACTTTACAAAAAGGAAATCAGAATAAATTCTAGAATGTAACTATGCTTCTAGATTATTTTCTCATAGATATTACCATTAACCTTATATTTTAGTCTACACCATTTTCAGATTCAATGAACTTAGATAAATCTGGAAAACTAAAAGCATTGAAAATTTGAAATTAATTTTGATAGTGAAATTTACAATTATCTTAATTATCTCACAAGAAAAACTGTTATGATAAGGTTAAAGAATGTCACATAGACTATCATCAGACTTATAGGATTAGACCGTATCCTCTTTATTATAATACTCTTATCCTCTATTCCAATTTCTTAATAAAAGAGAATGATTATCTACTGCTATTGTCTTACAAATGTCTTAACATTCTTAATTAATAAATAAATCATAATTATATTCTATGCAAATCATTTGGAAACCCGACAACAATATCATGTTGTATTTTTTCACCCTCAGACAAATATGGGCATAGTTTTCATGTTGATCGATCTATACACATGACTACTAGTCTTTGTAAATAAGTTCTCAAATAATTTTCCTGTAAGACTCGCACATAAATAGGCCACTCGAGTAGTATAAAAAACCTACCATATAGTTCCACAATATGAACATATCAAGTATTCATGTGCAAATCATGCGAGATAATGATAATTCTAAATAAAAACACCTTCATATTGTATTTTATTACACCATGAACGTCTAAAGTAGTCTTCATGATTTACAAATATCTCTTCAAGAGTTGAGATATCTAAATGAAAATGAATGACATTCAAATTCTACATTAGTAAATAATAACAAATAATCTCTCGGATGTAAGGAACCACCTTGTACATCTCATAGTCCAAGTGATCAACTGTTTTAGATCTTCAGTCCCACATCTTGAAGGCCATAAACACTTAAAATACAGATATACATGGTATCATACCTAAACATGCATAGCTAAACATGAATTATTAAGTAAACTAACATATTACATTATATTAAAAGTTGAGCCTAAATCACCCGGTTATTCGAAATGATGACCAACCCATCATGTACGTATCTAAATTTTAGGTTGAGTAAAAACAATCACCTAATTTTGACAACCAAACACAAGTTACGACCACCTTATGAAGAGAGATACACATATTGTTTTCGGCATCGTTGTTGTGACAATGCAGGTGATTGTCGCGACACTATGACTAGTCCATATCTGTTACCACGAAGTATCACATGAGTTTTACGTTGATATTTCATGGCTATTGTAGCACAGTTGCTGCGACAGTTGACCTTTTTGCGTAGTAACCCCTAAAATTCTAGAATCCCTAAAATATTTTTTGTTACTTAATTATGGTTTTTTGATGATTCCTAAAAATCGAAGTCATTAAAATTTATGCATACTTCACAATACACATATACATATAATTTATTAATTCAAATTGAACTTAGAATATGTATTGTTTTTATAATATTTAATCTAAAATAAAGACATGCAATTTTAACATCAACACATATCTAATCAAATCATAACAGAGTTTTATTTATTCCCAAAAAACTAAATTAATCAATTGAATTTATTTTGGGAGAAATGTTAGATAAACTATTTAAAAATTTGTATTCCCCACAATTTAGAATTTAATAGCAATTGTAAAGTGTTATAACTTGGCAGTAAAATGAGCAGAAGTGTTATAATTTGTATTACCCACAGTCATCTTAATTGTGTAGTTATAACTTGGCAGTAAAATGTTAATATCCGCAACAAAACTATTGAAATCGACATTGAAAAGATTGATGTTGGGGTTATATATTATACTTATGTGCGTGAAATGTTGTTTATTTATCCCTTAAAAGAGGATAGCTAATACCACTCAGTGGATTTCGGTAGTATGATGCATAAATAACATTCTACAATTTCGGTATAGAGAGAGTGTGTGAAGTGTTCGTAAGAAAAAAAATGATACGATGATTAAATCTTTTATTTTTATCCATATTTATATCTTTTATTTTTATCTATATTTATATCATTGTACGGATTCAACCATAAATTCTAAATATAATATCTCTTACAAACTTAACCCATCAGACACAATACCATTTCGATTTGATAATCTCGTGTTAGTTAAGGATCAAAATCATATTGGACTCTCATGGCATAATATTTATACTATATATTCAATGAGGTTTCTTTATCTGTGGGTCCAATATAACGATTGTTTGTTATATTTAATTAATTGAACTTATAGTTACAATAATTTATATATTGTGAATCTTAATGGATGAGATATTCGAATTCAAGATATTATTTGATAGCTTACACTGAGGAATATTGAAAATCTGTTTCTGATCATAACTCATATATTGTATGAATGATATCTGAAGAAAAATATTATAATTAATACTAAAAATACAACGATAAACATGTCGGTTTAGCACCATGCGCAATATAAAGAAGTATAATAACTCATAAGGCTCAGATAAGTTCGATTAGGTTTACCAAATATATATTTATATACGAGAGATAGAGATAGAGAGAGAGAATAGTAAATGCTTTAAAATAGAATAATAATTGTTCACCTTCTTCTATAGGTTATAGACCATAAAGCTCTTATAAACCATAAGTACAAAGAGTCACTATTAAGGCTTTGAACATGAAATAGTCTATTGATTATCCACTTTCTAGACATATAATATAGTTCATGGACTAATAGTGTTATGTTGGTAGTCTCTTGACTATTTGTTTCCGATAAAGTTAGTATATTGACTATCTAATTTTGATAAAGTTAGTCATTTAATCAACACACGCGGATGCAAGGGGGGGAGGGGAGGATCGGAAATGGATAGTCAATAGACTAACACCAAATGATTTTCAATCGAAAGACTATATGTTTAGAAAATGGATAATCACTGGACAATATTTCTAGAAAATTATATGGTTCAAATCCCACATGGTTCAAATCCCACCATAAAGATTGTTTTACACGGTTAATAAGTTACCCAAAGAGACAACTCAAAGCCAGATAATATCTTGATTAATAATTCCCTTATTAATAAAAATATGTAAAATCTTAAAAAGTTTAAGGATCATTTGACTGCGCTTTACTCATGGATTCACCATATAGTATTAACTTTTTTTTAATGAAATTGCAGGTTTTGAAGCTGAATCTTGGGCTGTTCGGAGCAATAAAAAGCTTGACGAAGCTGCAAGTTTTGGGGTTATTCGCAACAGCAATGGTGACACACCTGACAACCCAAATAGCAGCGAAGGTCTTGGAGATGATCGCAACATACATGTTCGAAGCAGAAAGATGCATGGACGCGACAACAAAAAACCTACATCATACATTGATCACATCCAAAGTGAAGCCTATAATACTCCTCAAACATCAAAATATGCACCACAAGCTCCCTACCCAAGCCGAAAGAAGAAACAAAATTCTAACGATAACGTTTCTAAATTTCTTGAATTTTTTCGCAGCTTAAAGGTACATATACCATTTTCAGAGTTGGTGGAACCAATGCCTAGATACACAAAGTTTCTCAAAGATATTATTTCTCACAAAAGGAAATTCAAGGACTTTGATACAGTTGCGTTGACATAAGAATGCAATGCGTTGATTCAAAATAAATTACCACCAAAGTTAAAAGATCTAGAGAGTTTTACTATTCCTTATTAAATTGGAAATTTTGCGTTTAATAAATGTTTATGTGGCTTAGGTTCTAGTATAAACTTAATTCCTCTTTCTATATGTAGAAAATTAGAAATCACTGAACTAAAGGGTATTAATGTTTCATTATAGTTAGTTGATAGGTCTTTTGTATATCCTAAGGGCATATTAGAAGATATTTTAATTAAGGTTGATACATTTGTCTTTCCTGCTGATTTTATAATTTTAGACATAGAGGAAGATAGATTTGTACCCCTCATTCTAGGGCTACCTTTCTTAGCTACTTCTAGGACTGTGATTGATGTTGAGGCTGGGAAAATAATTTCACGAGTAGAGGATGAGCATATAGATTTTAAAAAATTAATAATTACATGTTTAGATTTTTATTTGATTAGGTCTTTAGATCTTTATATATCTTGAAGTTATTAAAATTAATTATATTGCAAATTTACTTTGAGTATTTTTACTTACATGGTAATTAATTTACTAATATAATAAATATTTTCTAAAAAAACAGTTGTGATTGTTAAAAAAATAAAAATAAAAAATTATATCAAAATAATTGTATATTATTTATCAAATAATAAGGTTGAATAATTCTTTACTCAGTGACTCGGTCTCACCCTAATCTGGTCGAGATTCGAGTACAAAGGGAAGAGATTTATGTTAATTCTCAAATGTGGCTTGTCTAGTTTTGTAGTTTATTTAGTGTGAGTTAGTAAGGTCTTAGGGGTGCTTTATCACCTAATGCTCCAAATAAACTGGGAGAGATGTCATTGATCTAAAGCTCGTTAAATAGAATAATTAAAAAACTTAACTACACATTGCACAAGTCATATATATATATATATATATATAATATTTATATTATTCATTTTTTATGTTTATATGTCATAGGGGTGCCTTATCACCTAATGACTTAAGCCAAGTGGTCAGGGATTCATTGACTGTCACATAAAAAAATAAATTATATTTATATATATAAAAAAAAGATAAAATTGACAAGTGTTAAAAAATTGATATAATTTTGGTTTATTAATGAAATGTTTAAAAAATATAAGTAAATAGTATATAATGAAAGTTTAATTTTTTCGACGCATGTTAAAGATTCTTTAGATTTCTTCAAATTTCTATCTATAACATGTGGTTAGCAATTTTTCACTTGATTCATTAGTTTGTTTTGAAATTACGAAACTTGGTCTTAATTTATACCATAGGATAATATCATTTGATAATACTTTTACTTGTGATATTTTATTTTTGCTTGGGACTAGCAAAATTATAAGTGTGGGTAATTTGATCAAAGGATATTTATCCTTGATTTTATATTACTTTTATACTAATTTAATTGTTTGTTTCAATTAATTATGAATAAAAATACTCTCATTTGGTTATTTTTCATTTATCAGTGAAATTGGAGCAAAATGAACAAAAAAGAGTTAAGATTAGACATAGAAGTTATAATCCAAGAAGAAGATAAAAGCAAATGACTTGAAGATAATTAGAGAAAGAATAAAAGAAAGAAAGACAAAATAATAATAATATCTTTATTATTTAATTTAAAAGAATAATATGATTCTTTTATTTTATTTGATAAAGATTGTGATTTTATTTTTATGATAATTAAATATCTGGCCTTCTATGGTAAGTTATAATATTCTATTATCTAATTTACAAGAATTATTATTTTTTAATTTTATTTAATAAATATTATAATTATAATATCTCATGTGTTTTATTTTTAGGAGATTAGTGTTTATAGAAATCCCATAACTTTTGTTATAAATAAAAATCCCAACACATAAAAAAAGGAGATTTAGACGTCCATCAACACAAGAGCCTACTTTTCTTCTTCTCTAATTTTATTTTATTTTCTTTAATTGTTAAAACGATTAGCATAGTTGATCTTTTTGTTCTAGGGTTTAAAACCAGCTAAAAAATATTATTGGTCCCCCATGTATGGCCCGTGTATCATAGTAGTCCTTGATCTTCACTTTTGTTTCCCACTCATCCTTCTTGTTTTAGACATTTGCACGATCAGTCCCCCCCGCATAATCTGGGAGACCAAAAGTGACACAAAATTTGGGATTTAGAACAAAAGTGATACAAAACTTGGGATTTGGGTGCCACGTGTTATTTTAAAAATAGTTTACATGTGCGGGGGGACTAATCATGCAAAATTCCAAAACATGAAGGATGAATGGGAGAGAAAAGTGAAGATCAAAGACCACTTTGATTGATACACATGCTATACATGGGGGAGCAACGGTGATTTTTAGTCGTTTAAAACCTCTGTATATATATTTGTTAAGGATTAATTTTTAATTTTAATTTCTTCTTTATATAATTTTTTAGTATCTTTATTAAATGTAATGCATTCAATTACTTACGGGTTCAATTAATTGATGTTAGATCTAGGTTGAGACCGAGAGTTAAAATATATTTCCGAAATATAATAATACCACTGGGTTGAATGAATAGTGCGCTACGACCATGACCCGGTGAAGTCTGAAATAATTTCTTAGGTTGCATGACCCAATTGTAGGAGGTAGGGGACTAGAGATATAACTAGCCATACTAAAGTTTTAGTTGTGAAAATTTCACAGGACGGGGAAGTGATTATGGCAGATGATGGTGAAGTAGCATCGGTGGAGCGCATAAGGGAGTTGATGGAAAAAATTTCCAAGAAAGGAACAATACAGGGGTTTGGCTAGCAGTGCCTTAGAACCGGAGAACCAAAGAGACAGAGGGCTCTACATCAGTGCCTTGTCAGAATGAAGGTGGAGGAGATGTATTGGCAATTCAAGGGGCTTACAAGGTAGATCAGCAGAAAGATGACGCTGCCCCTGCTGGGGGCGATGCAGTGAAAAACTGAATGCGGCGTGTTCGTGAAGATGAAGAAGTATCAGATGGTTTAGTGATACCCCTACAGAAAAAATCACGGTGATAGTTGATGATGTTCCTCTTGCAACAAGGAAGTTGCAATTGGTGACAAGAACAATGAAGATGGTGCAGAAGCCGATTGATCAGTATGTGCATCCAACAACCGGCCAGGATTGGGGGAAATCTCCCGAGGTACTTGTTCTTGATGGAAATTAGGCGGATGATCAGACGGGTCGGGTAGAAGATAGTAATCATAAATCTAGGAAACGAATTCCCGATGAGATAGCGCAAACAATGAAGGAATTTGTGAACTGATCAATGTACGCCCTTCAGCCTTGTTAGTGCATGAGGTAGGTATAGGACACTGCCAACATCGTTAGACTAGAGCATATGCCAACTGGAAACATAGGGATCAGATCCAGCAGAATGAAAGTACTCATTGGGTAATTACCACCGACCAAAGTCGTTATGCCTCGTCCCTCGATGCTGATGTTTGAACAGCTCAAACAATGTGCCGAATTGTCATACTACGACGGTATACCGATGAGTGACATCTTGCAACATCAAGTAGAGCTAGAGATCGAGGTAAGACATCATATATTTAACTATAAAATATATAAATCAACCAAGAATTAATTTGATGTAGTTTGCAGATGCATCATAATTCAGTTGTGATGTCCTATCACCGGATGTCCAATTCTGACTTAGAGGTCAAGAAGAAGTAGAAACCGAAGCCTATGTTGTTCGGCTCGACTAAGACTTTGACTACAGACCTTGTTCGATTTAAGCATACCCATGGATTTTCCAAGGCATTGAAGGACAAATCGAATGAAGTGAGTGAGGGACTTTGGGTGAAAATTATTGCTTTGGAAGGTTCATTAGCAGCGAGCGAAGACAAATGTAAGGAACTGTCGTCTGGTAACTTCGCTCTTCTTTCCCATAACAACGAGCTGGTCAAAATAAAAAATTATGTAATGTCACAAAGTTCCGCTCTGCTTGCACAAAACATGTCTCAAGCGCAAAGAATGGAAGATCAAGCTGAGCGTCTGACTACACTGATGCTGGAGAATGGAAGCCTGAAGAGTCAGACAAATGATGCAAAGAACAATATAAATGTCACACACGGGCATTGGAAAAAGAAGCTAGGGGATGGTTTAGATGAGAGGGAAACACAAGTGATGGGTTTTTCTATTGATATGATGGAAGAACCAGAGGGAGACCGAGGCAAAGCTGTTGTCGTTGAACCCAAGACTGAATCTGGGATCGATGAGTCATCTGGTGACATTGCTTGCCCCTCAAATCACAGTTAGTCCTCTAAAAACTCATCCAACCTGTAGAACAAAGAGCCGACATAATGTCGGTGGTAGAAGCTGAGGGGGTTGGGACACAACCGACCGATACAGTTCATGCCGAGACCATTCCTGGCAATCCACCTACTGCCACCGGCTCTTGAATTATTAACTCCATTAAAAATTCTTGTTTTGTGAACATTAAGTTGTACACCAAAATTTATGTGTTTTCCTTTACTACATTTCGATACAATTTTATGATTTTGTATTGCACGCTATACATATAGCGGTTGCATGGAATGGACGTATGTTACTCCGTAATATGGTCATGTAGCTTCCTTAGTGTTGTTTGTACATGTGGTTATTAATTACCTTAGCTATTTTAGCTAATCCTTACAAGGTCGAGCTCAGTAGGGCTCATTGCATAGCTTAAGAATTGACTTATCATTTTAGCTTAGTCGCTAATGAGGTTATAAAACCATATTGTGTGGCCTACTATAGGCTTGGTTTATAACCAGTTCACTTATATACCATGTGCAAGGTATCAGGCTCAGTACAACCTTTACGTAGCTCATAGGCGTGGCCAATTAGGTTGTTCATGCTTATAGACACTTGGTCTGGACTCTGTATGGTCCCTTGCGTAGCCCGTAAGCGTGGTCATTGGCTCAGTCGCTATAGCAAGGATGGATAAAATTTAATAAAAACATGGAACGACGAAAGCAATAAAATATTTTAATGAGATGAATAATAGTTTGGATGCTTCATTAAAAAAATCTCCCGCGCCATCAGGGGGAAAAAGAGGGCATCCTCTTATTTACAACTTTAAATGATTTACATTCCATGGGTGCTTCAGGGTGCAATCCTTTGCGTCTGCTAAACAATAAGCTCCATTATGGATTTTAGAAATTACGGTGTAAGGTTTATCCTAATTAGAACCTAATTTGCCAGCTGATATGTCGCATGCTCCCTAAAATATCTTCTTTATTATCATGTTGTCGACCTTAAAAATGCGTGGCTTTAACCAAGTGTTAAAGTGTCCCCGTATCAAGCTCTTATAATGTTCTTCTCGAACGCGAGCTTGGTCGCGATTCGATAAGGTCATTGCTCTCTATCCGGATGATCAAACTAGGTTCTTCCTCATAACTCGGGATCCTACGGTGCGACACAATTATTTCTGATAGAACTACTGCTTTGTCGCCATTGACGGGGGTGAATGAGATGTCTTTAGTTGTAGTTCAGGGAGTAGTTCGGTATGCCCAAAGGACCTCCGCTAATTTGTCGGACCATTTTCCTTTGGATCTTTCAAGTTTCTTTTTTATGCCCTCCAAGATTGTTTTGTTGGAGACTTCCACTTGTCTATTTTCTTGAGGACAATACGGTATGGAGAAATGCTGCTCAAAACACGTGATTTGCCAAACCTAGCAAGTATCTGATTATGGATAAAGTCACATACCTCCTAGGCTCGTGTTCTTAATAACTCTTTAGCCTCTACCCATTTCGTGAAATAGTCTACTGCCATGATTAGGAATTGTTTTTCACCGGTTGCCATAGGAAGTGGCCCGACGAGGTTGATACCACACTTATCAAAAGAACAAGGGACAGAGACAGCTTGCATATGCTCGCTAGGTAGGTCTCCAGTATTGGCGAACTGCTGGCATTGATGAGATTGATGGACCAATCGTTCTTTATCGGTTGCCAACTCTGGCCAATAATACCCGACGAACTAGAAACGCCAATTAAGGCTTTGTTACCCATACTGTGCTCCTGCTTCTCATGTGTGTAACTCGTGCAACACTAAGGTAGCTTCAGCCCGATCAAGGCAGCATAGCAAAGGCCGAATAACACTTTTTCCAGTACAACAAGCTGTCTAACACACAATATTTGGCCTCCATTTGTTGTAGAGCTCGAGCGACGTTCTTATCAGTTGGAAAAATGGCGGAGCTCAGATATAGTAGGTAAAGCTGCCTCCAATCGTTAGAGTTGTCAATTGCATGGATAGTCTTGTTCCTATTGATGAGTTCTGTTGTTGGTAGTTGTTGAGTGATGACCAACAAATTCTCCCCCAAGGATGCAGTCTTTGCGAGAGTGTCTGCAACAGATTTTTCCATTCGAGGGACTTGTTGATATGATACCTTCACAAACTTAGACTTGTACTCCTTCTATATAGTTAAATAGCTATTTATTTCCTCTCTTTTGGCATCATACATGCCCTTGTCTTGGTTGATTATTAACTACGAGTCTGAAAGAACCCTTAGTATTAGAGCTCCACATATAAGAGTCAATTTTATGCCACAAAGAACTACCTCGTATTCTACTATATTGTTCGTAACTAGGAAGTTAAACCTAATAGCCTGCTTTATTTTCTCACCCCTAGGTAAGTGAAGTACGACCCCTGCACCACCACCAAATATGCTAGAGGCCCTATCCGCTTCAACTATCCATTCGACGTACTCGGTATCATCATCCTCTCATTTAAGAGGAGATATTGTTTTGGAAGAGGAGAATTCAGCTAGGAAATATGCTATGACTTTTCCCTTTATAGCAGTGCACAGCTCAAGTTGTATGTCATATTATCCAAGTTCGATGCTCCACTTAGTTAACCGACCCAACACGTCAGGTTTTTATAGCATAAATTTAAGAGGGAAAGCTGTTCGCACGCAAATCGTATGTCCTTGGAAGTAAGGGCGCAATTTTATAGTGACCGTACCAATCCCAACGTGAGTTTTTCGAAGTTAAGGTACTTTTTTCAGCATCGACCAACATTTTCCTCAAGTAATAAATAGGTCGTTCTATTCTGTTTGGTTCATGCACGAGAACTGCACTAACCGAAAATGGGGAAACTGACAAATATATGAATAATGGTTTGTCAGTTAAATGTGCGGATATGATCTCAGGCGAGGTGAGGTAATGTTTCAACTCATTGAATGCCTTGTTGCATTCCTCCGTCCAGTCAAACTTATACACTCCTCTTAGAATCTAAAAATATGAGTGACTCTCATTCGTTCCCCATCAACTCTATTTCCCCCCACACACTAAGATGTCTAGACTTCATACCCAACTAAAGTTCGTTGAGTGGGCTTGTACGGTGGGACCTTCTCCATCCAATTATAACTCTCCTTGAAAACGACATTGCTCGAAACTTCATATCACCTTCAATCATATGGGTGGGTGACAACATGAAATCATTGTTGATTACAATGGAGTTTTCCCCTGTGATAGTGACTAGCCACAGTTGCTTGCCCGCGTCAGCTTGCTCATTATTTCATGGCTTGTCTTCAATAGTAGGGCGCGTACCATCTCGCTGATTATGTTATTTATATTGATCCTTTTTTCTTGATGAATTTTACAAACTCGTCATTGTATATGAGTCGTTGGATCTCCTCTTAAAGCTTCCAACATTTGTCAGTCGGGTATCCATGGTTCATGTGGTAAGAGCATAAGTATCGATTTGATTGCTTCAACCCAGATGCGCTTATTTCACGCAGTGTTTGATACTTTATCCTTCCCTTTGTTCGATCATACACAACCGATATGGAATCGGTCAGCAGTGTAAATCGCCTGGACGGATTCTCGTAGTATTGAGACCTTCAACTAGTGTCCCGTCGATGGGGGCTCCTCAACCTTCTTTTGTTCGGGTATCCCACTCTGAAATTCAGAAGCGTGTCTGTCATGTGAATAAAATTTCCGATCATTGTCCATCTGATGAATGTGTATGCATGGGCGAGAAGGTCTCCCATCACTTCTATTGAGAATTTGATCAGGTCGGCGTACAGTTCCCCTCGTTGATCGAGACCTCGCTTGAGCGAGGCTACTGCCATATTCTATTCTAAATTTGGGACATCATTCATAGCATGAAAAAAACGTCTGACATAACTTTCAAGTGACTCACCTTGCCTCTGGTAAAGATCCATGATCGAGTCTTGCTCATGTTTGCGCTCCTTATTACCGAAGAACCTTTCCCTGAAGGCCTTCCATAGACCGGCAAGATCGTGAATGGATCCTTAAGGTAGACTGTTGAACCAGCCCATTGTGTTCTCGTTGAGTGTCATGGAAAAGGCTCTGCACATCATAGAATCGTCAGAATTATACGTCATCATCATGTTACAGAACTATTTGAAGTGCATTTCTAGGTTACCCGATCCATTATAGGCCTCCATTCAGAAGGGGTCGAATTTCCATGGCAACTGCGTTTCGAGGATCTTATCTGAAAAGGATGACTCTTTGAGGATGAAGCTGTACATTCTAGGTCTCACATAGTTTTAATGGATGTTCTCATCCTCCTGGAATTTTTCAATGTAGTGGGGTGCCCCTCTTAAGTGTGCTCTTGTTTTTTGGAGTGTTTTTTTGCCTATGCTCTTTCTTTCTCCTTCTTGTTTATCGTCATGCTTGGAGGATCAATGTGCTCGGTTAGCACGACTGGCCTCTGGCTCTGACTGGTGGTTAACCCGACTAGCTCTCTACACCTTAGCCGTGAGCGCATGAAGGGCGTCGTTCATTCCTGCTACGGTAGCATACATGGCATGTTCTCTCTCCTCACGTTCGAACGCCACTCTAAGCTGCTCATGCTGAAGGTGTTGAAGCTGTTGCTTGGACTTCTGGACAGTGGGGTTTGTAGCAGGGTTAATTCTTGGCACGTCGGGCGTGATGGGAGCCACCGTAGTTCTCGAGGGTGCGACTTCAGTTCCGAACCCTGCTACTGGTTGCAACAACTGCGATGCTGGTTCCAATGGTACAACGGGGGTTGCAATTACGGCCTCCGGATTGGCGGCAGTGATAGGGCGAGGAACGTCTTGCCTCAATGGTTGATTCGTCACCGATCTCCGATTACCCGTTGTTTTGCTTGAATCCTGGACCTCTCTCTCAAGCGATGACCTAGTAAATTTAATGGTTTAAGTAACTTAATATATTTTCGTTTCCCACACACTACACCAAATTTGTTACGAGAAATAACAAAGCAATTTACTAAGTAATATTTTTATTATATGTTTTCTGATTCTCAATTACACTTATTTGGGATTCTATCCCTTATTTATATCTTTTCCTCAGCGTTTATTGACAGTTATTACATTTATTCGCACTAATTACACGCACAATTATATTTACATCATGGGTCCTATATTTACAAGCGATGTGATAGTGGTTTGACTAGTTGCATTGTAGTAGCATTAATTCATCGACGTGGCCATTTATTTCATGAATTGGGTCGCACGACTTCGTCTGCATCCCCGCCCGGGCGTGATCCAAGTGATCCCCTCGTTTGTGACTGAGTGTAATTCATATGATTGCCTTCTGCTCATTTGAATACCTCATTCGTTTCACACTTCGGGTTAACTTATCCTTCTGCTCATTGAGTTGTTGGAATATTTTACTGGTCCAAGCGCCATCAATCTTCTTTATCCTAACTAGGTAGACCATGAATTCTCGTGCAGTTCGTAGTTTAAGCTCTCAGTATCCTTTTTTTTCTTTGTCTGCCGCTTGGACTTACACCGTACTCGGTCACTTCGTATGTTCCGAATGGTTTCATCTGCTCGGATACCTTTTTTCTTGCCAACCGGAGGATATAACCTCATCAATATCAACATTTTATGAATATTTATGTCATATGAAAGTTTACACGGAAATATAACAGCACATGGATAACCGTTCCAAAACACATGATATCCAAAACTATATAAATACAAATATAATTATAAATACTCCACATTAGTTTTTATTTTAATATGTATATGTAATATATAAAAATAATTATTTCACGACATAAAACATTAGTAATTATTTTGATATGTTCTTTATCGCTTATCAATACAAATTTTAATATTATTTATAATAATCTAACAATTAAATCTTTTATTTTCTTCCTTTTTATGAAGAGGAGAAATAATTATTACCTTTCTTAATTTATATGCATAATCTTAAAAAGATTTATATTTTGGGACATAGGAAGTACTTATTAAAGTCGTGTCTCTTTCACTTGAAAAGATCATGACCATCAACTTTTTCCCACTTTATATTCCATAATTATAAAATAATTCAAATATATTGCTTAATACAAAACATGTTTTAAATATATATGTTTTACCAAAATTACATCAATAACAATAATATAGTTTTAACAGCTTTATAGTTCTAGTTATTTATGTTTTTATCATGGGTTTTTTTACATTTTATTAAGATACAAAACTACATTGACTATACATAGGGGCGAAACTTTCTATCATATTGTCCTGCCGATGTCCAACCGAACCATATCAATTTTTTTACCAAATTTTTGGTACCATAACGTAATTTATATTATCGTATCGATTTGTTTTGATAGGGCATTGGGAGTCGGTATTAATCGTGTGATAATATTGTATCATAATAAAATTTTAAATAAAAAATATATAATTTAAATTTATAGCTATAAACATAATATTTTGAAAATAGTTTTAATATAATAATCTTCCTTGTTTGTTGGTTTTGTATGAGAAAGTTATGGTATTTCTCATAACAATTATTTGTTAGAAAAACCAATTTAGCATCAACAAATTTTATATAAATTTAAAATTGAATTCTACATTCACTCGAAATTTATAAAATTTAGTTACACATATGTTATCGAAGATATATGAGTCTAGTTTCTAATAAAAATACCGTCATATTTAAATAAAATTTATGAAAAACGTTACCGTATATATCGTAACAGTAGTCGAAGTTGTCAAAAATTATTTTACGTCAACATATTAGATCAAATTTAAATGTAATTATGTACTGATCTAAAACATTAACATTTAAGTTTTTATATATGGTTTCGAAAATTTACGAGTCTAATTTCTCATGAAAAGATAAAGTTATCGTGTTTTTTGTAACAGTCGTCAAAGTTATAAAAAACCTACTTTGCATCAACAAATTATCGATCAAATTAAAATATAATTATGTAATTATTTAGAATGTTTGAATTTTAATTTTATATATATGTTTGCAAAAAATCTAAAAGTCTAGTTTCTAATAAAAAAAATATTTGTAGATAAGGTTATCATATTTCTCGTAACATATGCCAAGACTATTTGAAAACGATTATACATCAACAAAATTTAGAGGGTACTCGAATATGATTAGACACTTATTTATAATTTTTAAAATTTATCTTTATATATATAATTCTAGCTTCTAATAGAAAAAAGAACATATTTGAATAACAAGTTTAGATAAAATTATAACATTTTTATAATATTTGTTGAAGTTGACAAAAACCAAGTTTGTAACAATAATTTATATATCAAATTTAAATGTGTATTTGCACTAGTTAATTTTTTTAAATATTATAATCTATATGTTTTGATATATTTCTTATTTTTTATTTGTGGTAAAATTCACTATAAGTCTTTCGTGTATACCAATTATCACAAAACAGTCCATCATGTTCACTTTTGTATTAAAATTATCTCCATGTTTCAACAATATAGAATTTTAGTATATAATTTTCATCCAGTTTGACCAAATAAATATTTTAAAAAATAAATTGTTTAATTTTAGTTTGTCTAATATTTTTTAAGTTGTTTTTTATTTCTATTTTACGGTAATACGTACAAAACCAAATATGTTGGTATACGAACAAAACGAAACGGTATATTTAATTTTTGGTAAAAATAATAGTAATAATTTTTTAAATATTTTTAATATATAAAAGATTTGGTGGGATAGTCGTACCAAAACCACTCCTAACTATGTATAATTGTTGTTCAATCGACAAAAATTAAATAAAAGCTTAGATATAACAAATTGTCAAAATAAATATAAAAGTTACTATATTGTATCGTGTCGCGAAAATTAAATATAAACAACTAGAAAGAAATTATTTGTTTTTATTTTTTTAATAATATTAGTATATTAAAAATTATTAAATAACACTAAAAAATTCAATAGATATTATGAAATTTAGAAAACCGTAACTTAAATATATATATATATATATATATATATATATATATATAAATAATTGATTTATATTCGTTGTTAAGCTACACATTTTTGTTTGAGACGCACAAAATTGAAACCCAAATTCAAAATATTAGATCTAAATTTTTATGTCCGAAATATTTCAGGTTTTATAACTTTTTAGATATCTTTTATAAAACATCTAAACCCAATATACTACAACAACCAATACAAGTAATTATAATTAAATTAACTAATCATATTATATAATGATATATGTAATCAAATATCAACATTTGTTTTTATCAATTCACGTTAATACGTATAGTTTGACGCATACTAAATGGAAGACAAACTTTCACCCGTATACAAAACTCATGACTTACTTTAGATATAAAAAATCTTATGACTTAACATTGACCAACTTTCATCCTTTCTGCACATAAACTTTATACTCTCCATGATGTTAGTAATGTTATAAATATAATGGTTATGTCTTACACGAAGACTCTGAACTAGGACTTAATATATATGAGATTTCAAAATAAAATTTATTTAAAAATAGATATTATAAAAAAATATAATATAAAATTGGATACTACTCACGTTTGCAAGAGCTAATATACTAATTATGTACTTGCTTGGTTATTCTTGTAATTCTAGCTCAACCATTATTTTAAAAATATTTGTCCAAATTTTGATCTTATCCTGAATTAAATGTGGATGATATAAATTACATTTTTCTTACATAGCTATCAGATGTACTATACGCATTAAAATTAATTATAAATGTGATTCTTGAACGGCTAGTTAGTGTGATATGTTTTAAACACTTCGATTTTTTAATAAATATATTTTTATTATAGAAAGACGACAATAGCATATTCAGAAGATTTACTAAAAATTGCAGATCCCGTCTTTAAAAAGGGAGGTAACAAAAATAAATTTTAGGGATAACGTCTAAAATTTTAGATTCTGAAATCTACAAACTTAGCCGAAACTAATAAACAATATAGTTCCACCATATATTATGATCGAGAAATTATCAAAATCAAAAAAAAAATTAGCTTAATTCCATCAAACTGATATTGTTGTTTCAATTCTTAATGATTTTAAGGAATAATTTTTTAGATCTTGATAAGAGCGTCAATGGTTTCTAACTACTTGCGATTAGAAAGAAATAGAGAAGAAGACAATTGTCAAGCGAAGCTTGCTGTTTAATGGTGAGATTAATGACGGAAAAGAATAAATGAAGATATAACTCAAAGAATCACTAGTTTTTTCATTCTTTTATATTTGATTTTAGTTATGATGTTGATATTTTTTTGTCACATGAAGTGGTGAATGGATTAAGAATATATTGAGTTGGAGGTTAAAAATAATAACGAAAACGAATTATCGAAGAGAGAAAACACAAGTGATAGTAAAGATATATAATATTAATTGATGATATTTCTCTAACTATTAAGATATGCGGTTAAGTGTCTTTTTTACTTAGTCTATGTAGATATTTACATGTTTGGATAAGATCATGTGCCGATTGGTTTGGACTGGACTAAATACACACTTACCAATAGCCCCACAGTCTTCATGAGAGTAACAAATGAAGACTAGCCTAGTGTTGCCTAAAACATTATTGTTATTGGCTCAAGTGTTCTTTAGTCTTTGTCGACGCACATATTTCTTATCTACAACATCTTTGGTCTTTGTCAAATCATTTTTTGTCTTTTGATTATTTGGCTTGGATGATGTTTGGCCTTCAAATGTATAATGTTTTTTTAAAAAACTAACTTGTTGTTATATGTGCTTCAACTTTACTTATTTTTCTTTCATTTGTTTACTTCTCCATTTTGTATTTTGAGTTTTGCCTAGCATGTCCGCATAGGTATTCCCATAGCCTTTTTAGTCTTTGATGAAGCATCAGAAAATGAATATAATTTTGGAAGGAATTTATTCCTTTATTTTTTATTTGTATGTAGCTTTTTTATTCTTTCTCGAAGACTAAAGTTAAAGATCAGTATCGTGGTTATAATCAACCGAAGTAAATTTTCTTTATTTTTGGAGAATTGTACATTTGAATCAAATAATTGTGTATTAACTACCCTGGACATTACAAGCACCTTTTTTTTTATTTCTAAGTAATTCTACGCTTGAATTTTTTGTTTTTGAATAATCCCCTAAGTAATACTAAAGCTAAAAGCTAATATATTTATTTTCTATTGAATTTACCAAAGTAAAGTTTTGCTTATTTTGGTCAAATATAACTATGAATAATATATTCTTGTACTTAGTGCCTTGGGTAAATTATAAATGTTATTTTGCTTCCAAGTAACTATATGTTTGGAAATAATTGACCTATTTTTAATTGCATACTTAACTTATAAAGTAGACTGTAAAATCTCATAGATGATGGTGATATGCTCTCTATTAAATACGTTCAATCGTTTTAGTTTCTTTTATCATTACATTTTTCTCATTTTTGTACAAGTCGTATTTGCTTTCACGTCGTCTATATCATTAGTTTAGGTAAAGATCAGTTATTGAAATTTATTTATTTTTACTTGGATTAAATATCATTTCTTTTTTTTTGTCTACTCAATTTTGTTTTGTTGGATTTCTCTTTATACTCTTATCTATTTGTTAATTTATTATACCAAATTAATTAAATCTTCTCTTTTCTAAAATTTTCTTAGATAAAAATCAGTGATTTTTACAATTTGTACTCACAAATTTTAAGTATGAATTCTTATAGCGCTCAAGATATCAGAGGCGATGGCTTTGTTAGCAATGATCGTGAACCCATCTTATTGATTAATGGTTTGAATGGAGAGAAAACAGTTGATTTGATAATACACCCATACACATTGCTATATAAAAGCAAATTCTTTTAGAAATCTAAAGATTGGTGCATTCCTGAGAATGTCCGCTTATGGTTTACCAAGCAATGGGAAATTCTTATTGATAGTCGCTATTACGAGGCTACTTTATTTTTTACATTCACTTGATCATGGGCTATGCTTTCCTCTAAGCAGTGACATTGTTAAATTTCTTTATTTGAGCCAACTTTGTCCAAGCTGGTTGAATCCTCAATTTTGGCTTTTGTTCCTTTTTACTATTATATTCTCAAGAAATTTATTTGGACATTTATTTGTTAATGATTTATTGAATGATGTTAAAAAAATTCGGTCAAGAGAAGAGTCCTTTCGTCTATATCGTTATTTCCATTCTCTCAAATAGTTAGCGATCTTCCCAGTGTTGAGGGTTGCCAGAGATCTCTGAATCTTTCTTAAATAACAAATCGTAAGTATCGATATCTTCGAGTTGTTTATATGCGTGCTTCATTTTTTTTAATGTGGCTAAGCTTATTTTTGTATTTTAGATCATGACATCAATTCCTCATTTGATGATATTCTAACAAAAACTATTCATAAGAGGTATAGTTAAATTATGGACGTAGCTAGGAAATTTTATTTTTCATATTCTTCCATAACGGTGCATGAACACTTTGTATTGGCTAAATTATGGCCTAACATGGTGTTGAATGCAATTTCACTAATATTTTTTAAAGGATAATAAAAATTCTAAATTTACTAAATATAAAGGTAAAATCCACAACCAAAGACATGTAATTTAATGAATGAATCATCTAATTCTTTTAGTCTCTTACTTTATTGATCGAAGAGAGTGAAAATAATGACGAGAAAAAGGATTATGTTTCTCTTAAAAGGCGAAAGCGCTCATGTACTTCATATATTCTATAATTTATTCTTTCTATAATGAAAGTAAATATAGATTTTCTTGTTAAGTTATGTACCTTTTCATTATAGAGTGAATATGAATAGTGAAATCGCTTCTTTTGTGCCTCATTCAACTCTTCAGGTGAATCCTGATTGTCTCCGTTAACAAACAATGATGACTTGGGTTCTTTTTTCTCTTTCAGTTATGGTCCGACGGATTTTAAATTTTTGTTTGATGGTTTTTTGTCGTTTGATGCTTTGTATATAAGATTCGTTAAGCCTGAATTGGCTACGAATCTTAATTCATACTTCTTTACATTTTCCGAGTGCTATAAAGATTAAAAATTTATGTCTTCTTCAGAATTAGCTCTTCCTATTGATAATGTAGCTTCTATCTTAGCTTCGATGTAAGGTGGTGTTGTAAATGTTATTGGGGTTTACTAGAGAATAGATTGAGCCTACGTGACTGAAGAATACTTTTTTCAGAGAAAATGTTTATCAGAAGGTCGATGTAGAGGAATATGTTCACATAAGCCCCCTAAGGTTTCGTTAATTCTTCGGTAAGGGCACTTGTTGTTATAATTGATTTTGATAATTATTACCTTCTTTTTTAGGCTTGTCTTTCATCAATATCTAATGGTAATGTTACTTATACTCGTGACATGGTTATTAATGTTCTAAGCCCTTTTGAAGTGTTTGCTTCGTCTTCCTCTATTCTCTCGATTAATTAGATTATTGAGTTTGTTACCAAATTTGGTATTTTAGCCGGTGTATGGCTTTGCTTATTTATCTTTCTCATAAAGAGCTAGCTATTCGTCACTTCGACATTGGTTTTTAGGTAGCTTATTTTCGTCATTTTTTTTTTACTTTTTTCCCTATTTTAATATTTATTGTTGTCTTTTTTGTTTACAACTCATTTTCAATGGATTAATTATGTGCCTTCGTGCCCAAGTGAACCATTTCGATCAATTATCAAACTATCAAGACCTTTTGTATAATGATTCCTCCTCTATAGATTTATGAACTCATTAATAAATGCTCGTCCATATGATGTCAAGAGAGAAACACGATTGTAACAAATGCTAAATTAAAGCCTAAAAAATGAAACGTTTTTATCTATTTGGTTATAATATCAGGATGATATTTGAACATATATCTCTAATGTTTTATCGTTATATAAAGAAAATTTACAAGCTTTTCAATCTAATATTTTTGCTTTTGAAGTTGTGCATGCAAGTTTCTATAAGAATTGTGTGGATACAAAATCCAAAACACACATTTTTTTTAATGTTTCGAGAAGTGCACGAGATTTTGAGTTATTTTTCATCCATGTATACATTGGCGGTGAAGTAACTTTCTACTGAGTATAAAGTTTGTTATATTGATTTTGATAATATTTGTTTTAATATTTCTCCTTAGAAGGCTATTATGGAAGCTCTTTGTACTGGATATTTATTAAGATTATCCCGAGATAAATCTCGAGTATTTGTAATATATCATTCCTTAGGTGCAGTGACTGAGGGATATTATTTTGATTGATAAATCTCCTAACCATATTCTTCCTTTATCAGTGTTGAGCAGAGCATGGATTAGATTTTTTCTGACTATGTTGAATATGGTAAAAGTAGTGGTTTACATAACCACACGTCCGAAGCAGAATGTTCCCCCAAACCGAAGGAATGATTATTTCTTTACAGTTTTTGGCTCCTTCTTAGATTTTGTATTAAATTTTTTTGTCATCTTTTGTTTTGTTTTCCCTTTATTGTACTTGCTACTTTTACCAACATATTTTGTAAGGCTTTTTTACGATTATTTTTTATTTAATTTTAATGAACGAGTCTGTGTGCCTTATGACACATCTTGTGTTCTCTATTTTTTTCTATTAATGATCAGGTGCAGTAGGCTAAAAGCTATTTTTTAGAACATTATGTTTATTTATTTGGATTTTGTTAGAATCTTCTGAGGTGCATGACTCTTTGGTATGAGTTTTTCTTTAATTTTATGTAAATATAATTTACATTATCGTTTTTATTATTTTTTGTTATATTGATGATACATGTTCATTCTCTTTATTATTCGTTTCTTGGACTAGTGATTCTTTATCATTTGAAGTATGTTGAATTTTTTTTATTTTAGGACTTTATTTTCACTGAAGTGGTTTGTTGCTTTTGGTATTTTTATTGATAAACTTTTCGTTTTTTATTTTTTTAAGGATATATTTAGTTTTGATAAGTTATACTTTAGCACTTTATATCTTGGCAAAGTGTGTTATTCCTTTTCATATTTTTCTATGTTTTTATAGATATTGTTTATTTTTTGTATACTTAATGTTATATCTAAGTTATTCCAATGCATGTTTTCGCTTTGGCACATTATTTAGCATTCATAGTTTGAAAACATATTTTCATATTATTTATGATAATATATTTGACACTATTTGAATATTGATTTATCTTTAACTTTTTTATTTTGCAGCACTATGTGTTGTTTACGTTGCTTAGATTATAATTGAATCATATTTTTTACACTAAAAATATTTTATTAATATCGAATGCCTCATTAAAACCTTTTTGTGCCATCAAGAAAGGAAAAAGTACTTCCTCATTGTTGGATTGATGATATAGATAAATGGAAAATATAAAACACTCCTACAATCATAGATATTAAAATAAGCTAAAATTAGTGCAATATTAACATATATGTATATCTGATATCAGGATATCGTATGAAACTAAAAATTGTTTTGAATAGCACATTTTTATAATTATATTATTAAAAATAATGTACCTATTTATAAGAATAGAGTCATTATATTACTTAAAATTTAAAATTAGCGGAGAAATATTCATACTTAACTGATAACACGAACTTCAAGTCTATATGACACAGTATTTTTGGCTTCAAGCGGATCAATATATGTATAAGCATTTATTTTTTTATTAAATACCTTTAGAAAATATTAAATACAAAAATAATCTATATATGGTTTCAAATGTTGTTTTCAGATTGGCTCGTTAAAAATGTTTTGTTGACCAAATGTTTTAAAGGAAAAAAATTGATTTATTAGGGGAAAAAGGAACATGACTAATAGTCGATTTGGATATGATTTCATGCGTGAAGAAATTGTTATGAACTAGTTTGATTGTGGGTACGTTTTGTAGACTATGCTTATGCTAGTTGGTATGTAAGGTTATTAATGAAACAATATGGTTTATGAGTTTATGAGTTTATGTCATTTTGAAATCCTATATTTTAGATAATAAGTTTTAGTTGTATCTTAACCATTGATTTAAAAATTAGATCGATGGTATACAATTATCATGATATTTTGTAACGTATAAAAGAGGTTGTTACTTTTTAGAGTTCTTAGTTGCTACGTTTTGATTTTTTTAAAATAGGTTAATCTTTACAATAATCAAGAATCGACCATTCTTATTGCTTTTGTTTTTTATGTAATATAGTTTATTTTAGTTAGTTTTGGTTGAAGTAGAGCCGTTAGTATGTGTTGTTGTATAATTTGGTTATATATTTCTAAAAGTATTTCATATTTATTTTTCTAGATTAAGTTGTACGTTCATATGATACACAAATAAAAAATATATAGCGTTTGGTTATATATAATATCAGGTTTTAATAATTTTATGATTTTGTAATGTTTTGCTTTATTCGTTAGTGTCCATGAATTGTTAAACATGTGATATTTCTAATAGTAAGTTAATTTTTCATATTCAAGCATATTTCTTTTGTGTTGTCCCTTTACTTACGATCAGGTTGTTTACAATCTTTTTATTTTGTACTCAAAATGATAAATTTACTAGATTTTGATATGTGTTTGCGTTAGATGTTGAATTTATAGCGAATATTATATTTGTTGTTAATACTAATATCGTAAATGAAACAACTGATTATGATGAAAGTATTGAAGTTATTAGTATTCGTGAGTAAATCCATAAAAGTGATGTGGAGGATGAAATTATTAGAGTTGATGGCAACGTTCCAGGTTGTAAGTTGGAAGGATATCTGAAGCCTAGTTATATCAATATAAAGATCGAGTATAGTTTATTTTAGTCCTTAATATGAATGACTCACGTGTTAGAAAAAGTGGCCAATTTTATGGTGTTAATGTCGAAGTTAGTGACTAATACACTGGTTGGAGTGCCCAATTGATATTGGCAAACTAGTGATAATGTTGGGATCACCATTTATGATGATTATTGTGAGGATGCTAATATATAAGTAATTCATCTATAATATATTATATATTTGACTTTGATGATACAATTATTGTTACGAATTAGAAGGCATTCAATGACTCGACCGATATGAAGTTGAAGAATGAAAATAAAAATATGTATAAGGAATGGTTGGAATAGCTTATAATTAATTAGCTTAACAATATAAATTGTAAGTTCTCTTTGAAAAATGAACCACTTATCTTTGTTAGACGATATATATATAGTATTTAAAAGTGGGTCAAATTTTACTCCTAATTTTTTTAAGCTTATAATAAAGTCTTTTAGGATATGTGTTATGGTGGCGACCAAAGTGTGTCACATCCCACATCGGTTAAACATGAGAAAGATCAGTGGTATATAAGTAAGAACATACCTGAACTAGTATGAGGCCTTTTGGTAGTGGACCAAATGCAAAGCCGTGAGGGCCTTCGGGTGCCAAAGCGGACAATATCATACTAGTGTTGAGATCGGTTGTGTTCTTACTTATATACGGAGGCGGAATATGTGGATCCACAACACCCATATTCCCAACATGTGGTATCAGAGCGTCAGGCCCAGACGGAACGCGATGGTGGTGAAATTCTCGGAGGTCGAACATGATGAACCAGTAGCCATATGATCAAGGTGATCTGCTCTAGAGATCCTAGTTCGGAGTGCTCGTGGCTCATCAAGCAGTGTGGCTTGATTGGAGTGACGCTAAGGAACAAGACAGTGTGGTCTAAGAGGAGGTGAGCAGTAACATCCGTAGTGCCTCTATGGTCAGGTAGTCTCCAACCTGATTAGAGTGGGCGGATGAAAGTCAATTGTGAGATGAGGATAAAGTGGTACTTTGTTCGAGAGGAGGATTTGTTATGGTGGTGACCAAAGTGTGTCACATCCCACATCGGTTAAACATGGGAAAGATCAGTGGTATATAAGTAATAACATACCTCAACTAGTATGAGGCCTTTTGGTAGTGGACCAAATGCAAAGCCGTGAGGGCCTTCGGGTGTCAAAGCGGACAATATCATACTAGTGTTGAGATCGGTTGTGTTCTTACTTATATACAGAGGCGGTCTATAACATTTTGTTATGAATGGGTTGATGGTTTTATGTGTATTTATGATGATGAGACACTAAGAAGTATGGTGATGTTTTAAAATGAGATTTTAGTTTCTTACGTAGGAACTATCAGGATGTTATTTTATTTTCTGCAAAGACTGTCTCCCGTCATACGTTTTGTAAGAAAACTATATATCTCTTATCATGATTTATAATATAGAATTTATTTTTTTGATGATTTATGTACAAGATATGGTTAAAAATCTAATGTATTTATTTCCAGTGAAATTTATTAAACAAGTATGTAGTAGGTTAATGAGTTGGATGTTTATAATTTTGTATTTGTTAAATTTTATTTATATATTTATTCTTTTTTATTATTATGTTATAAATAATCATTTTATTTTGTTATAAATCATCATTTTATTTTGTGATATTTTTTTAGGAAAAAAAAATAAGCTCGTTAATATATTTTTGTGTTTAGAGATAGAATCCTGTTGGACTCGCAATATTGGGCAGTCTAGAGCCTAATATGAATAGTGCATTCATGAAAGGTATATATTTTTTTTATACATATCTAAACAAACCTCAATTTAAAGTTGTTTCATTTCTTTAGGATTAGGTGAAAATGCTACTCAACTGAAAATATTAGGAGTAAAATTTGACCCACTCTTAAATACTAAATATATATTATCGTCCAACAAAGATAAGTGGTTGATCTTTCAAAGGGAACCTAATATTTATATTGTTAAGCTAATTATTTATAAGCTTTGCCAACCATACCTTGTACATATTTTTATTTTCATTCTTCAACTTCATATCGATCGAGTCGTTGAATGCCTTCTAATTCGTAACAATAATTGTATCATCAAAGTCGAATATATAATATATTATAGATGAATTACTTGTATATTAGCATCCTCACAATCATCGTCATAAGTAGTGATCCCAATATCATCACTACTTTGTCAATGTCAATTGGGCACTCCAACCAGTGTATTGGTCACTAACTTCGACATTAACAACATCAGATTGACCACTTTTTCTAACACATCAACCATTCATATTAAGGACTAAAATAGACTATACTCGATATTTATGTTGATATAACTAGGCTTCAGATATCATTCCAACTTACAACCTTGAACGTCGCCATCAACTCTAATAAGAACAAAGTCTGGGGAAAAAATCTAAGGTGAAAGGTCTCACTATCTCTACTACAACAAAAATCACCTACATCAAGCAGATTCTATCTGTTTAGCTCAGCCTTTTCTCCTAAAACATAAACATTGGCCCAAAACTAATACTGCATCTACTGATCTGGTTGTTTTAATCACATCAAAAGCAACAAAAAGCCTTCATGTCATACATGGATTCCTCCACCCTACAACAGAAGCAAGCTCAATATTGATGGCTCTTCCCTTGGGAATGGAGAAGCTAGTGGAGGCATCCTCATCATAAAATATAATAGGAAAATTATCACTGGTCTTGGCAATACATATGGAAAAATCTTTCCTATAATTGCTGAAGCCCATGTTCTTTTAGATGACCTTATAATCTACAAGAATAAAAGATTTGTTAATGTCGATATTGAATCTGAATCTAAAATTCTTGTCAATCTTTTCTCAACATATGAATCTCCTAAGCCTCTTTATACTATTGTTAAAAATTGCAGAGAGCTTACCAGCTCTTCAATGGTGATTAAGCACATTAATCGTGTCCAAAGCAAAGCTACCGATTGGCTAGCTAAACGAACATCAAAATGCAAAATGAAAATTATATTTAATTCTTGCAATGCTCTCAACCATATCAAAGTTATTACTTTTCTCAAAATTATTGGCATTGGTTACATTAAAAAAAGTTCATAATGTTTCATACTAATGCTCTTCTCTGAAAAATTATGGCTGTTGCAGAACTCTCTAATAAGCATACGCCTAATTTTTTTTATAATGTTTTACATGTATGTCGTGGATGAACTTAGCATTTGAAAAGGTCTCATTAATGGTCGCTGGAATCAGTCAAGTAGAGTTTACATGGTTGTTCCCGATATTGCTTCAACATTTGAAATCCCTGCTTTATTTCCTGATTTGTTTTATAGGTTTAGCTGAAAGCTTCTTTTTGTGTGGCTTCCTAGGTTCTTGTATGAATAGTTGTTCTTTGAGCAGATGGTATTCATTAATAGCTCATTCTCCCCTGTCTAATCTGTTAGCTTCGAACTTCAAGTTATTCTCTCAAGACAACGTTTTTCTTTCAAAATTTATTTCTTCAGCTCTGATGATTCATTCTCAAGTGTTATCCTCCTTGTGCTCAAGATCTTCTCGAAACTTTAGAATGTTCTTCCTTTCGCTTTCTCCATCTTAAGAAGCTCAACTCTAAGATTCTTTTCTTTTCTACTCTAAATTTATTCATTTGGAAGTTGTAGATTTATTTCCTCCATTATTTTCAGATATCAAGCTCTAATCACAATCAAGATGAATTTTTATTTTAGGATGAAATCTTATCTGAATCGGGTTGTTCTCTAGTTGTCAAAGAAAGTTTTCAATTTTTCAGTTTGAGCGCTTCATTTTTTGTGCTAGCGCCTTTGTATTCCTTTCAAACTATACTCTTTTATCATTTCAGTAATGATTCTTTTTAATTAAAAATTCATAATAATCAATATATCTATACATTCGTTATTAATTTAACCGTACCTTTACTCTATAAACTGAGGTGTTAATTTGCGTTATTGACTAAAAATCATGTTAATTAAAAAAAGTAATTTGAGTATTGATTTTTGCGTTATTAACTAAACAGACACAAATTGAGGTCTTAATTTGCATTATTGACTAAAAGTCATGCTATTTTTTTAAACGTAATTTGAGTATTAATTTTTGCATTATTAACTAAACAGACACTTAGAGATATTTTTGGTATAATTAACAAATGAAAAAACCTCCAAGAATGTAACTCTTTTTTTTGAATTCCAAAAAAGAAAGTTTTCTTCCTCTTGATCTTCATTTCTTCTTCTTCTTCTCTTCTAATTAAGTCTTCCATTCTTTGCAATATACTAATTGATCTATTTCCATCATTGCAAGAAGTTAAGACAGAGCTCCCAAAACTTCAAATCTGGGAAAGACGAACATGATACATATGTTGAGGCGTTGATACCCATAAACAGACACAATATCATTTCTTTGATCCATAAAGTATTACGGAGAAGAAAAACCATATTTTGATCCAATATGGGAAGGAATTTCATGATTACCTGAAATCAATAACCAAATTTACAATCATTGGTAAGTTTGCTCAAGGTCTGCCAAAACGAAATCATTTTAAGATTTTTTTTTTAATCATTAAAATTGGAAGCAGATTATAGTTACACAATTTTGGACTCATGGCATGTTCAGATTGAGTTAGACTCAAAATCAGATTTATGCAAAATTTGGCGTAGAACAGTCTGAACAGTTGGCTCTACAATGATGAGATTGTTAAAGTAGACTGAAAATTTCAATATTAATCAAGAAAGTCTGATTACTTTAGTTTGGATCAAGGTTGAACATCTTCCAGAACATCTTTACAATGAGAAAATAATCAATTATATAGCTGGATCTTTGGGAAATCCTTTACATTGGTCATTGTTATGTCCAAGATGATTGAAAGTCACTTATTTAAACTTTCTAAAATACTGTAAGAATTGCAATCATCTTGGACATACCAATGACCAATGTAAGAAGAACAACTAGGATCTGCAGAAAATTAATGAGAATGAATAAGGTGAAAAAGGTGAAGAAATGAAAGAAACATAAGATACGAATGACAATGATCAGAATATAAGACAGATAAAATATATTATATTCAAGCCTAAAGAAAGAAGCAAAACTTATGAACAAGAGAAGACTGGTATGGTTGTCAAAGGTAATAATAATCAGGTATACATTACTACTCAAGAAACCGAAGAAGCTATAACTCCAAAACCGGGAGAAATAATAGAAGTTATACAGACTATGAAATTTGGATACAATGTATCAACAACATCGACTATGAACATTGGTAGCAAACAATATACCCCAAAAAGCAACAACAGAAACAAATATATTATTCAAGGTTCTCCAGAATTCTACAAAGAAGAAGATGATACTGGTTTCAAAGAAATATTTGATAGGAAACTAAAGGTTGGTAAAGGGAAGAGGAAAACAAAACAACAAGATTATTCGGGCTCTTCAATTTACATGAATAAGTAAATCTAAACCCTCTCTCAATAATGATTAGCTTTCTCAACCGGAATATCAAAGGTATTAGAGACAAATCTTCTTTCAAGAGACTTAAAAATTTAATTAATAAAAACAATACTAAAGTGGTTGCTACACAAGAACCCTTAGTTAGTAGAGAAAACGTTGATTTAATAGCAAAAAATATTGGTTTTAATCAGTTTAAATCAAATACTTCAAACAAAATATGGCTATTCTGGTATGATGATATCATTGTCAATGTCTTAATAGATCAACATCAATGTATACACTTTGAAATTAGACACTCTTCTCTCGATCATATTTTTCTTATAATTGTTGTTTATGCTAAGGGCCAAAGACTTAGTAGAATTGACCTTTGGAATACTTTGAAATCCATATCTAATACTAGTTCTGAATGAATCATCTGTGGAGATTTTAATTCTATTACTTCTATTGATGATCAAATTGTTCTTCTTTTTGTCAGAATAGTACCGATGATTTCAATAAGATGATTATGGAGTGCAGAATTGAAGATACAAGTTATGTTGGATCTAGATATACGTGGTCTAACAAATCAAAATGGAAGCACTTGGACTAAGTATTCATCAATAACAAGTGGAATTGTTTTTTTAAAAGAAACCAAAGTTATTCATAAAGATAGAACAAGATCAGATCGCATGCCCATTATCATTAATCTATCTAAATAAAATCACAGTCCAAAAAAGTTATAGATTTTTAAACTTGTGGTCTTTAGATAGTGATTTCATTCCTTTTGTGGAGAACAATTGGAACCAAGATTTTGAAGGGGATCGCCTGGTCAAGTTCTATCTCAAACTTGAAAGGCTCAAGGTAGGTCTAATATCTTGGAACAAACTTCATTTTGGTAACATTTTCAATAATTTGCAGGCGCTAGAGGATGAAGTTCAAATGCTGGAAATTAAACATCAAGAGTAAAATAACATTCACACTATGACTGAATTATCAAAAACTAATGCTCTGTTGTTACAAGCTCATAAGATGGACGATTTATACTGGCTACATAAATGCTATGCTAATTGGACTATTCATGGAGACAAAAACACTAAATTGTTAACAGTTATGTTACAAAGAAAAGGAAGAAAAACTGCATTAATGGTACTAAAGAAGAAAATACCTGGATAACTGATAGAGATGTTATTGGCCTCTTTGTTGTCTCCTATTTTAAAGATGCTCTTACAAGCTTCCCTTACAACAACAAGCAGGATGAAAAAGACAAAATGCATAATCCTATTTTAACAACATTCCTACTATTGTCACTAAGGTGAATAATAACAACTTGTTTCTACTTCCTAGTGAAGATGAGATCTGGGGTATCATTAACAACCTAAACACTTCTAGTCAGTTCTTCTACAAAACCTGTTGGAACATTGTTAAAAAAATCTTACATTAGCTATGCATCACTTCATAAGAGGTTACAATCTTCCTAAAGGTATCTTAGCTACTAGAATATGTCTAATTCCTAAGAATCTTAACCCTACTAGATGGAATGATTACATGCCAATTAGCATCTGCTCTCTCCTTAACAGAATTATGTCTAAAATTCTGAATAATAGGTTAACTTGCATTCTTCCAAGGATCATTTCAAAAACCCGAGGTGGTTTTATGCTTGGAAATTGTATTTAGGATAACATGATTATTGCTAAGGAACTAGTACATGATTTAAATAGAAATGTCAAAGACAAAAACATTATCATTCAGCTCGATATGTGTAAAACTTTTAATAAAATGAGTCACTGATTTATCATCAATGTGATGATTAAATTTGGATTTTCTAAAAGATTTACTACTCTCATAAGCAAGATGATTTCAAATGTCTATGTTTCTATTAGTGTCAATGGAGAAGATATTGGGTTTTTCAAAATTGTTAAGAGACTGAGGCAATGTGATCCCCTATCACCTAGCCTCTTCATTATTGCTGAAGAGGTATTGCTAAGAGGCCTCAATAAAATATTTGAAGAAAATAGTTTTATGAATTACAAAAACAGAAGCAATTTGTGTATTAACAATTTAGCATTTGCAGATGATATACTCCTCTTCACTAACAGTAAGGAAAATACTTTAGTTTCTTTAAGAAACTTTTTGTAGATCTATCGAGAAGTCTCAGGCCAAGTTGTTAATAAAGACAAAACCAAAGCCATCGCTCCTACTGGGATGGATCCAATCAAGCTTAATCTCATTACAAGCAAGACTGTTTTCAATACTAACATGATTCCCACAAATTATTTCAAGATTACAATCAACAAAAACAACAAAGTTGTTAACTAATCTAACCTTCTTAGTAAAATAAGCAAAAAAATCAAAGATTAAGAGTCAAAATACCTCTCATTATCACGGAGGTTAACTCTTATAACTTCTGTTCTTATGAGTATTGTTCTATACTTGATTCAAAGTAATGTTATTCCTAATGGTGTTATAGACAAAATAGAAAAAACTTTTAACAGATTCTTGTGAGGTTCTACTAGTGCTGATCATAACATCTATTGGTGTAGATAGAGCTATGTCTGTAAGCTTTTTAATGAAGGGGGTTTGAATATAAGAAAGTTGTCTGATATTCAAATTTTTTTATCATGTAGAATGTGGATTAACTTTAAAATCAATAAAACTCTATGGGCTAACTTAATGCAAAATATATACTGTAAGAATCTTCATCATTTACAGGTAGCTGACACCAAGCCTGGCTCTATGGTTTTGAAAACACTGACCATGATTAAACGTTTGTTGAACAACATATCAGTTGGAAGCTTGGTGCAGGTTTGACTGATTTCTGGTTAGATAATTGGTCTAATCTTAAGCCTTTATTAACTCTTGATAATAATATAGACAATAGATGGTATAAGTCTGAAACTGTAAACTCTTATTGGCTTAATAATCATTGGAATCTTACTGCTATTAAAGACTTGCTTGATCCCATGGATCTGAATAGAATTTATACTTGTTCTGTCAAGCCTAATTGTGATTACACTCTAATTTGGAACCTTTCTAATTGTGGCAAATTCACTCTTAAGGATACTTGGGAAAACATTAGATATCATAGTAATAAATCCAATCTTTTTGCAAAAATCTGGAACATTCTGACTCCTAGAAAGTATTCTTTCTTTCATTGGAAGTTGTATCATAATTTCATTCCTATAGACTCTATTATGAAGAAGAGACATATGGTTATTATCTCCAAATATCAATTCTGTATGAACTGTGAGACCTCAAATCATCTATTTATTGCTTGTAATTTCGCTTGGTCTATATGGAATCATTTTGCAGGAATTTTCAATCTTCAAATCTATAGACATATGACTATAACTCACATGTCTAAGACATGGTTTTGGTCAACTAATAAGGATACTCGTGTAAGGCATATAATTTATTCTCTAGTATATAGTACCATTTGAAAATATAGGAATCGAGCTAAGTTTAAAGGCAAATTTGTTTCCAATCAAAATGTTATCGTTGATGTTATCAGGGTTCTTAACAACCTTGACTTCTCTAATTACTTTAAATCTAAACATTGGTTTAAGGATCTTAATGCAACTAAAGATCTTGGCTGCTTCAACCATTGCAAAGAAACTAAGTCAATGCTTACTATCCTAAAATGGAATCACCCTTCAATATGTCATTTGAAATTAAACACCGATGCATCTTGCCATTCAAACGGTGAATCTAGCGGAGGCATAATTGTTAGAGATAGTGAAGGTAAATTACTTCATAGAGCTGGATTTTTTATGGTAAGCTCACTCCCATAATGGCAGAGGCTCGTGCTTTATTGGATGGCCTAATTATCTGCAAAGAGAAAAATTGGGATCAAATAAATATGGAAACAGACTCAATTCTATACACTTTTTTTCTTTTCAAATGTTTTATTATCTTAATTCAGTAGTCACTAGATAATTTGCCCGCACTTCGCCGCGGGATACTATAAAATTTAATATTAAAAAAAATTAATTTATTAATTTAATAATAATAATATAAACATATAGTTGGTTTTTTAGACGTTTAAAACAATTTTTTTTAACAAAACAAAATTAAGATAAACAAATATATTTTACACTGAAATGATATTAGTACTATCGAGACCGTCATCTTCTTCGCTCAGAACTAATTCAATACAACTAAGACTAAGTATCGTATTCAAAACAGTCGAAATTCTTCAAGTTTCATCATCAAGATCGTTAAAAGAATCGAATGTGGCATAAAAATTCCATTTGGCAACAAGACTTGTTATTGATTTTACTATGTATTCTTGGTCGCACTTCGAAAACAAATAAATATTCCTGCTACCAAGCTAATTGAGCACAACTACATAAAACTTATTTCAAGAAAACCGTTCTTTTCCAAATTTAATTTTAAACAAGAAAGTTCTCACGTTATATAATTATTGAGAGAAGTTACAGACTAAATAATCATCAGTAATGACATAAACTAACTTACCAGTTCATATGCAATTGGATCAATTTCTTTCTTTGGAATTCTTGCTGAAATTATAGAATCGATATCTTACGGAAGACTACATGCGTATTTCGAGTCTAACCAAACTAACAAATGACAATGAGGAAGACCTTTTTTTTAAAATTCAATTGTGTAAACATCTGCAAATATACAAATAATCGAGAAAAATATATATTATGAGTTATAGAAATAACTACACATAAAAATATCAAACTTTATATAATAAAATAACGAACATGTTACAACTTCTCCAAAAGGTTTTCCTGGTATGATGTAGGAAATCATACTATCAAGTTTCATTTTAGATAGTCTTGTGATAATATGGGGTCTATCTTCAGCTTTGTAACCTGGATTTATAGAGAGTTCTTTTATAATTTATGGCCATTTAGTATTGCATATAAACGTGATGAACAAATCTGGATTACCAAAATATCTTCAAATTGTCATTGTGTCTTGATAATTATTTATCATATACCTAACACTTCCGGTGTGAGAAGACGGTAAAATTATCTTTTCCCAAATATCCTTAGCATTTGTTTCCCCTTTTGATATTGCATCGTGTATTCCCTTATAAATCTCGGTCCTAAAGGTTTTTTTTCATTTTTTCTAATAAAATCTAATCGATCTTCTTCAAGAGTTGCATATACATCTACTAAATATTGTTGGAAAAATCTACCACCTTTTAAGAAAGAAACATCATGCAATTTTTTATCTTGAATTTGATATGAGTAGAAATCTCTCATTGATATTCTTCCTTGTTTTGGTTTTTGACCTCTGAACTCTTCGCTCCATTTCAAATCAGGTCTATAACCGTCTTCGTCGTGAGGAAAAAGAATTGGATATTGCAGTGACATAAATTTAGGATGTAATTTCGTCATTCTTTGTAAACAATTAGATTTATGTTCTATTATGATATCTCTTTCGGAATCAAACTCTCCAATATCTCCAACTATCAAACCACCAATTTCATATGAAAAGGGTTGGTCATACTATTTACCATCTGTTATTCTACGACTTACTAATCTCATTTTTAATGAAGTAATTAAGTTTTAATTAACTCTATCTTTAACCCTGCGATATAGTTTGACTAAATTATAAGTTGCATCAAACATTTTTATAAGACCATCAACTCAAGATAATCTTCAGAATTCATAACGTTAAACTTAGACAACACCTTCTAAACTGATATCTATTTGTATTTGATTTGCTTTTAAGAGATTCATTAATCTCAAATAAAGCACCACAATATTTACATTCAATATTTTTTTTCCAAAATCTATATAACAATCGTCTTCTCCTAATAAAGAAAAACAATAAATAAAAACAAATACAAACTAAATAACAATCGTCTTCTTCAGAATATCTCTTAGTGTCAAAATAGACTGTAGTACTTTGTTTAGGAGTCTTTTTAGAGAGAGAAAGTAAGGATTAGATTAAGTAGAGAGAGAAAGTATTATTATATTCATCTCAGGATCTGTGAAGCGTGTGTGATCCTTTTATAGTACAATTGCGGGTCCCACACGCTTTAACTCCCGTTTATTACATTTTTGGTCCCTATATCTTTTAATCTTCTCATAGTGGCTACTTCTTTAGTAGTCTATACAATTTTCCCCTAATACAATTTCTTCTTTACGATTCTCTCCTAACAAACCTCTTATTTGCAATTCTCTCCTTAACAAACTTCTTCTTTATAATTTTCTCCTTAACAAAGTTCTTCTTTACAATTTTCTCCTTAACAAACTTCTTCTTTACAATTTTACCATGTCATTTATTCTCCCTCATCATAGCAAAATCATCAAAATTCCTGCAGAATCATCCAGCCAAAGGCCCATCGCTCATCCATCAATATCCGAAGAGCAAGCGAGGCAAATAGCCCCTAAGTCCAAAGGAGACATAACGCTCCCCTTGGAACTTGATGCCATTGTGGGCAACAATATTCGAGGGATCGAGAACAAACATATAGTTGCTCTTCGCAACATATCATACAAGGACTTCTTGCCTTCAAAAGAAATGCTGTTAAGGACCGCATACCTTCATACATTGACATTAGGTTCCCCTCGGAGGGCGAGACCCCATTGTTATTGAGGGATAACGAACTTGTTGTGTATACTGAAATCATGAATTGGGGACTAAGATTTCCTTTAGACCCATTTTTCATCGAGTATTTTGCGAAGATTGACCTTTGCCTCTCTCAAGTCGGTCCCAACATGTGGTTCACATTGATGGCATGCATCATGGCTTCGAGAATCTCAGGCCAAGAATTTTCATTGGAGCAGCTCATCGGACTATCTGGTCTAGCCAGAAACCCTTTCTTCCCCTTTTATTCATTGACCTTTAGTCGAAGACAGAAAGTTTTGAAGGACTTACTAGAGGCTGACAAAAAGTGGAGACAGCAATTCATCTACTTCTTGGGCCATTGGGAGACAGGCTCAGAGGCAACCCCTTCGAACCCTCACAAACTATCCCTCATGTGGACCAACAAATGTAAGTCCTCGAAGTATTTTACTTATGGCAACTGCTCGAATGATGAAGTTCTAATTGGATATCTTTGCAGCTATGACTAGTATCTCAAAACCATACGCAGAACACGTAGAGAGTGCCACTACCATTTTCACCAAACTGAGCGAATGGGCCAAAGAAAATTGGGAAAATATATTTCGCCTATGGATTTCGGGACAACAATTTGGCCTTGAGCAGACTCTGAAAGTTGAACCCCCTTGATCGACTGTCCTTAAAAGAATTGATGACCCCCCCCCCCCCCCCATTCTCAAGACAAGGTGCTAGAGCGAGTAACTAAGAAGGACATAGTAATTTACCTTCTGAAGCGTTCTCGTGCTAAGAGTCATTTAGGTGAACCCGATGATGAGGAAGTTGCCATCAAAGATCATCAACCAAGAATTGAATGAGTAGTCACCAACCAAAAGCCCTCTTCCTCGGCCAACCTTGTGACACCAAGCTCCAACTCTCCCCCAAGAAGTCTGTCCATCCTCAGAAGAAGAAAGACTCTAAGGCAAAAGATAGAAAAAACAAAGCTGTCCTGGATCCCATCCAGGAATTATCCGACGACGGCAAAATACAAGACGATGCCCCCAAAATCGCCCAAGATATTGAGCTCCAAAAGGCATCAAGTGAGCCTGAAAAAGAAGTTGGAGATAATTCCTTTAAACAAGACTCAAATCAGACGCCCAACTCTCCTCTCACCCAAGCCTCAAATCCAGCCCCCATCGAAGATCCCCCTGTATTGGCACCACTACCCATGCCTCGAAGCAATCCTCATCAACATGTAAACCTTAATGTTCTAGTAGGAGATTCATAGGATTTTGACCCCGCAGCCTTAGGCTCACCCACCAGATCCTTCGAAGTTCCTCTTCATGATGAATTTTCACTAGTCTTCGGAGCCTGCTGCACACTTCTGTCAATAAGGGAAAGAAAATGCAGCATCTAGAGGATCAAAAAAATCATTATAAGTTCAAGGAAACTCTGGTCTCCTCGCAACTTGAAGAGTCAAAGAAACAATATGCCATTGTGGAGAAGCAAGCATATGCACTTTATGAAAGATTATCTTCCTCGGAGAATTACGTCATAATGCTTTAACGATGTTGCTAGGAAGAAAGAGACCTCTATCAAAAGAAAACAGGGGGACAAGAAAAACTTATGGCAAAATATAAAGAAGCTCACGAACTAGCATGTCGGGGATTTAAGAATTGTTGTGACGATTATGAAAAGGTTATGAAGGACAGAGAGAAGTTGGTGAAAAGAATTGAAGACTTTCCCAGGAAAGTCGAGGAGGAGAAAGAAAAAGCGGTGAATACCTATGTGGCTAAGTGTACAGACAACCTGAATGCCCGGGATGCTACAATTCGGGCAGGGCTGATCATCCAGATTCATGCAGAACACCCTGAATATGACCTCGGGAGTTTTTGGAAGCTTGTCGCCCCCGACCTTCGTCCTCCAAACATTGTGGTGAGTGACAGTGAAGAATCAGACGCAGAAGAGAGCACCAAAAGGTCGCCATAAAAAATAGTTCGAAGCATAAAATGTCGCTTCTCACAGAATAGTCTAAGAAAACACTGCCTCATAGAGAATAGTTCGAGGAGTGAAATATTGCCTCATAATGAATAGTTCGAGGAGTGAAATATTGCCTCATAATGAATAGGTCGAGAAGTGAAATATTGCCTCATAATGAATAGTTCGAGGCACAAAATGTGATTTCGAAAAGAATAGTATAAAGCAAAAAATGCAGTTGTATTGATTAGCTCATAGGGACACCTCATTAAAACCTTCTTGTGCCTAACATGGTAGGAAAGAGTATACCCTCACTATTTTTCGTTAACCTGGAAAGATAAAAAAGACAGATAATACATGCTAACTTGTTCCTCATTCGACGTACAATTTTAAATGTTCGATGTTCCATGGCAACCTCAGACATCGCCCTTCATTGTCTTTTAATCTCTATGTTCCCTGTTTTACCTTCTCCGTCACTTCATAGGGGCCCTCCCAATTTGGTCCCAATTTTCCAAGACTCTTCTCTTTAGTGTGTAGAAAGACTTTGCGTAATACTTTGTCCCCCACCTTAAATTATTTGTGCTTTACTTTAGAAGCATATCGACTCCTCATTAGAGTTTGATAATGAAAAGACTTCAACTGTTCGCGTTGTCTTTTTTCTTCAACCAAATCTAATTTCAGGGCTCTGCTTTGATCGTTCAAGTCTGCTGTATAAGTTGCCACACGATATGATGAGAAGACAATCTTCGAAGGGCTAATGGCATCCATACCATATACTAATGCAAACGGAGATGCAACAGTTGCAGTTCGAGGTGTTGTCCTATAAGCCCACAATACTTCTTGTAAATAATCAGGCCATCTTCCTACCTTTCCTTCCAAATTCTTTTTCAACCCATCCAGAATTGTTTGATTGGTCACTTCCACCTGTCCGTTAGTTTGGGGGTGAAATGGGGCAGAAAAACATTGTCGTATGCCCCTAGAAAGGCAAAAGCTTTTAAACTCCTTGTTGTCGAACTGAGGTCCATTATCCATCGTGATCTGCAGTGGTACCCCAAAGCGACATAAAATATTTGAAACGATGAATTTGATAACATCTTTGGCTTTCGTACCTGCTAGGGGTTCCGCTTCCACCCACTTAGAGAAATAATCCACCGCTACTATTATAGTTTGTCTGCCGCCAGACGCCATTTGTAGGGGCCCAACTAAATCAATGCCCCACCTGTCAAGTAGGACCGCCTCTGAAATACTCTCCAATAATACCCTAGGATTGTGGATTACGTTTGCATAGCGCTGACACGTGTCACATCGTTTTACAAAGTCTTTCGCATCCGAAGAAATAGTCGGCCAATAATAACCAGCTAGAAACACCCATCGAATTAACGCCTTATACCCACAATGGGCTGAACCTTCCCCATCGTGCAATTCGGACAGAACAAATTACGACTCATCCTTGTTCAGACACCTTAGTAATGGTCGGCTCAAATATTTTTTATACAGAACGCCTCCCAGCATGATATACCCGTGAGACTTGAACCTGATATTCCTAGCCTCGTACTTTCCAGCAGGTAAAGTATCTTTTTCCAAGAAGTCAATAATTTCTGACCTCCAATTATTTGTGATCACATTGCTTACCTCTTTAATATTCATTGAATGCTCCGCATCGATCATAATCGAAGGATTCTCCTGAATCAAGACCCATGGGTGTCCCTCCGTCCGTGAGGCTGTGGCCAAAGAATCTGGGACGACATTTTCCTCTCTTCGAAAATGTTCATATTTAACCTTATCGAACTCAGAAACCAAATATTTTAATGCTTTCAGATACTGTATCAGCTTATCTTTTATGGCCTTAGATTCCCCCAAAGTTTGGTTTATCACCAACTGTGAGTCACTGATCAGTTTAATCTTTTTGGCCCCACATATCCGAGCTAAACACAAACCCACCAATGTTGTCTCATAATCCGCTTCATTGTTAGTTGCCTTGAAACCAAATTGAATAGCTTGAAACATAGCTATCCTTTCTGGAGAAATTAATTGGACACCCGCACCACTTCCAGAGTTATTCGACCCTCCATCCGTTCGAACCAACCATTCCGTTTCATCAAAATGGTCAATGATCTCCATGTCCTCTTTGTCTGAGTGGAATTCAACCAAAAAATCAGCCAAAACCTGGGCTTTTATCATCGTTCGAGGCTCAAATGCTATGTCAAAATCTCCCAATTCTACTGACCATTTAGTCATCCTCCCAGAGATATCGATCCTTTGTAACAAACCTTTTAGGGAGAATGTCGTTCGATAGGATGTGCATGGAAGTAAGGTCTTATATTTCGGGTAGCTGTTACCAAAGCTAAAGCTACCTTCTCCAACTTGAGATATCATTTCTCTACATCCAACAAACTCTTACTGACATAGTAGATCGGTTTCAAAAGAGTGTCCTCTTCTCGGAGTAAAACAGCACTTACCGCACAATCTAAAACTGCTACATAGATAATTAATCTTTCCCCCACCAATGGTTTAGACAGTATATCAGGGGATGTCAAATATTCCTGAATTTGGCAAAAAGCTGTTGAACACTCATCAGTCCAATTAAATTATTTTGTGTTTTGTAATACCTTAAAGAAATGTGCACATTTGTCCGAGGACCGAGAAATGAATATTTTAACATGATAAGATATAGTTTTGGTTTGTAACATAATATCAACACCCATATTGGTTGTTCGTCATCTTGTACGTCATATGAATTTTTTTATTTCATTAAGCTTTTAATCACCTCGGCCGAATCAATAGTCATCATCCCATCTTGTACTTCATTGATTTCAATATGTAACTTTTTATTTTTCACATGAGGTTAAGTGTTACCACTTGTTTCTGTTTATTAGAAATTGATTCACCCAGTTCGAGTTGTTTGCAATATAAGAAAGTTAAAAAAAATAGCCTATATTTCTACAACTCTTCTATTATTGATGTTATGAGTTTTCCTTTCTTAATAACTGACTAATGCAACTTAGTATTTATGGTTGACAGCTACAAGAGTGTTTTCATCTTTTCCTGCAAAGTAGCATAACATTACAATCAATAACTAGCGTGAAATGCGAATTAAGACTACATATCAAGTGCGAAGCGAGAATCAATACTAAATTGTAAACGTGAATCACAAATCAATATATAAATATTATATATGAAATGTAAACCAAGGTATCTATTCTAAATAATAAGCGCAAAACAAGTAATAAAAGCAAACGCAAAATATGAACAACTACCAACTACTATATGAAAAATATGAATCTGATTCTTACATGTTCTCTTGTCAACACTCTCATGAGACATCTGTTGTTTACTTTTAACTTGTCAATCTTATTCACAAAATTCAAATTCTGACGTGACTCACTTTGGGGTTTCTTGAGATACCTAAATGTATGTGAAGACATTTTTATCTTTTGAGTATTTATATGTGAAGTTCAAAACAACATTTTGTGAAAGATTTTTTGTCTTAGAAGTAGATTTTTTTTGACGTCTTTGTTTACTCATGTGGTTGAACACAGTAACTATTTTATTCCTCATTTCCATATGAAGAACAATCGTCAAAACTAGTACATCACCTGATATTGAGAAGAACAATGTTGAGCATGCTAACATAATCGATAATATACCCAAATCCACTACTCTTTGCTCTCTTCCAGTCGTACGAGCTTATTTTTATTTCAACTTAAAACATAAAAGAAGTAATAAAGCTAGTCTTCCTTGCTTGGGTCAGAGATATCTGTTTTTATTATTCTTAAATCGGGTCCTTCTACTTCGTATATAGGTTGTAAATATTTGGTATTTAACAAATTTAACTCTTCACCGTGCTTCAAACTAAAGCTAGTTTTTACATCTTTGGTTGTAAGTTGTACAAATTTGGACCTCAATTTGAAAGCTCATTCTTTAGTGTCGTGGATTTTTATAATTTCCACTATGATGTCTTATTGTTTCTTAGTTGTTTTTTCATTATTGTTTCTAATTAGATCATATATACTTTTACAGATACTATGAAACAGGGTTATTCTTGTTGCCTTGATGTGAACCTCTTGTTTTTTTTATCTTCTATCTCCTATATATACGTGATATGAAACAAGAAACTCTATATATGTTGCATGCATAAAATATAAGTTCATGTAAAATACAACGAGATGCGAAGCACGAAACACAATAAAATATTAAAGTTGAAATGCGGAGCGTGAAATACTGCAAAATTTGAAGTGGAAAATACTGATAGATGCGAAATACAAAACACCGATAAGTGTGAATCCAAAAACACGATCGACTCCTAAATGCGAAGCACAAAACATAACCAAATATTAAATGTGAATACAAATTATATGCTAAAACACAACACTTGTAAATGTGAAATGCGCAACGTAACTGATAAGGATAGAATTTATCCGGTTCGGAATTATCCGACCCGGATTCGTCAAAGCCGTACGTAAATTCTAGCTAATAAAACTACATGTATTCTCTTAAGGGTTAGCTTTAGGAAGAGTGAAAATATGAAGGGTATGAAATATAATAATAAGTAAATATGGTTGTACTTAGTATAATTATGGGGTGAAGTATCCAACAGAACCACCAATTTGGGTTCAGTAAGAACTTACATCTACTATAAATAGGTGTACTATTTATTAGGAGTAACAACACAATAATTATCTTGACTTTTAATTTTCATAGCTTCTCTTTCTAGAATACTTAACTCATTCTATCTCACTAGAAATTTGATTACTTACTTTGAGGATATTTTAGACCAATTATCAAATAGACTCCCGCCATATTTTTAGGAGTGATTAATGACGACCATGATGAGAGATATGCTTAGTACCCAGATATCAAATCCAAAACCATATACTCGTTAAAAAGTATATATGAATCTAAGTGGGGTATGGATTCCAAACTATAAGTGAATCCAATAGTGTTTGTAGAATGGGAAATATTAGATGCAGGCTTTGAACAAATGAAAGCTTAAACCAAGCAATAATTAGAGGAACATCAAAGTTAGTTAGACTTGGAGGATCATTGAAATCAATTATTGGAACAAATTTCTGGATTAAATGATCAATTTCCTCATAAACAACAATATGTTATGGTTCAACCAGGAAGAGTTCGATCTGAAGTTTAAAGGGTAAGTGAGTGTATAAATTCAGTTAGATAAAATGATGAGACCCAATGTTAAACTCTTTGAGGCAAAGAAAATTGTTGAGAAATTCATTTTAAAGTGGATCATAACTATCGTTCATCAAAGAGGGAAAATATATCAAAACATAAATATGATCTATTGCAGTCTTATGATTCACCTATTTTGGAGTTCGAAGGTTTTTCTTAATCATCGGAAAGAACTGATGATTACAAAAAAATGAGGAATTTTAAAAATAGGTACTATTTGAAGAAGCATGTTAGTCAAGATAAAGATTATCAAAGAGAGCTCAAGTATGAGAAAGAATATGAGAAAGGACAAAGTAGGCCTCAAAGTATTTTCGAGAACCCAACCCTCGAGTACAAGGTAACTACCCAGTTTTTGAACCCTTCAGAATAATGACTTTATGTGATTGCAAATGATGGTGTATGAGAGAATCAGTACACACATGGAATGGATTGGAAGGCATCTCATTTGTCTTCTGAAGTCCGATCTATTTCGCTTTTGAAGTGTTTGGATATTGCAAAACTTGAAAGTTTTGATGGAACGCAAGATCTTGATGATCATATTGAATAGTTTAAGAACTACATGATGAATTTCGATATTCTGATAAATTTTTATGTCGAGATTTCTCACAGACGTTTAAGGGAACTTCTCTAAAGTGGTATAATAGGATACCATAGGGTACTAAAACCAATCTTGGGATGTTCTATTCGGGTTTCCGAAGGTAATTTATTGATAGTAATAAAATACAGGAGATCAAAGATACCAAAATTCAATATAGATAAATATTATGTGAAAGTTTGAAAGATTATAAAAAGTGTTTCATGCTTACTAAGACTGGTTTGGATGACTATGACAAACAAGTCGCATGCACTATTATAGACAAGGATTACTCCCTGGAGATTTGTCAATGAGACAACAAGGAGGAAGGCACTTATCTTTGGGGCTTTAATGGCTCAGTTAGAAGAACATATCAAGATTGATGAATAAAAAAGGGTGAGTTTTATACCAGATTCAACATAAAAGTTTCAGTAGGGGATTGCTTCAAATAATTAAGGTTATCCATCGCAGGTTTCTCTTTGACCCAGAGCCCCAAATAATTTTCCTTCTCGATCAGGAGCTTGTCAATTGATGACTTCCATTTATCAATAGTCATATGCTCCAAGTTATCAATAATAAAGTAATCAAGCCGTACAATAGAGGTCCAGATCAAACCAGTTGGTCCGACCTGAACACTATACGGAGTTAATAAAGAGTGTGGCGATAATATTTGAAAAAAATAAAAATCATGTTCACTTTTGAAAGCCTCTACCTAAAAAACCTATAGATGAAAGGAGTATGAGGTTTTGTGAGTACCATAATGATATTGGACATGACACAGTGGATTTTTTAGAATTGTGTAAGGAAATTCAAATACTGATTGAGAATGAAAAATTGACGACCGTTGTTAAGAAGCAAGTAGGGTCTCAACATGTACCATGTGAAAATCAACAAGCAATGAATGTAGAATCCAAGCAAGAAAACACAACAGTAATTACTAGTTCTATTAATGGGTTTGATGTATCTGTAGGGTATCTTGATAGTAATCCGAATCAAGGAATGGTATTGGTAGTTAATGAGACGACACAGCTGAGTAGGGTTAAGATTTTGTGTGAATATTTTGAGTCGCCTAATTTTTTTAGAGATGATACAATGGCTGGAAATACTAATAGTTCTATGTAAAGGCGCATTGTAAGTTTAACAAAACAACTGGTTGATGGAATGTCAAATCACCTTTATATGGAGATCCATTTACCTTTTATTTTATTCAATGATGATGATTTGAGACATGTAGCTAGACCCCATGAAGATGCAGTAGTAATTCGAGCAAAAATAGCAAAAAAGTGAAATTTACAAGATACTTATCGATACTGGTAGCTCGACCAATGTTCTGTTTATGCCAACTTACCAGAAAGATGCAGGAACCCCCGTTAAAGCTTGGTTCATAATGAACTATAGTTGGTTTCATAGGTGCAAAAACTAATGTCGTTGGGGAATTCGAGGAGGATTCTATTAGGTCGAAGACCATTTAAAAGAAGGTAAGAGTACTGTTTGTAGTAGTAAATAGCCCAACAACATACAACGTATTTTTTTGTAGATCATGGTTATTAAAAGGGCATGTTATTGCTTCTATGATCCATTAATGTCTGAAATATATGGTTAGGGATCATGTGGGAACAGTTCAGAGTAACTAGCAAGTGGCCCACGAATGCTATGCTACAACTTTGCATACCATACAGATCGAAAGTATCGAAGAAATAAACAATAACAATTAAAGGGTTCTACCTCAGATTTGGAAGGAGTGGATGATCCAAGGGAGACCCCTGTATCGTTAATAACTAATGATAATATAAAATTATATGCTTTTATAATGAGTAAAGTTTGGAAATAGGTACTTTGTTGTCATCACAGATAAGAGAACGTTTGGTAAATTTTGTTGAAAAATTCAAACATGTTTGCTTGGAGCATTGAATATGTAATAGGGGTGCCAGATGCTATAGTTTTTCATACTTTAGTTGTGAAACCGAATGTAAGATATATTATTAAAAAGGAAGAGCTTTTTCTGTTGAGAAATTTGAGGCGATTGTGGTAGAGGTGGATGAGTTATCAGAGTTTGGTTATATTCGAGAAGCTCAATATCCGATGTGGACAATGAATCTGATGCTTGTAAAGAAAAAAAGAGTAATTAGAGAATGTGTGTAAGATATATTATTAAAAAGGAAGAGCTTTTTCTGTTGAGAAATTTGAGGCGATTGTGGTAGAGGTGGATGAGTTATCAGAGTTTGGTTATATTCGAGAAGCTCAATATCCGATGTGGACAATGAATCTGATGCTTGTAATTAGAGAGTAATAGTTTTTCATACTTTAGTTGTGAAACCGAATGTAAGATATATTATTAAAAAGGAAGAGCTTTTTCTGTTGAGAAATTTGAGGCGATTGTGGTAGAGGTGGATGAGTTAGAGAGTAATAGTTTTTCATACTTTAGTTGTGAAACCGAATGTAAGATATATTATTAAAAAGGAAGAGCTTTTTCTGTTGAGAAATTTGAGGCGATTGTGGTAGAGGTGGATGAGTTATCAGAGTTTGGTTATATTCGAGAAGCTCAATATCCGATGTGGACAATGAATCTGATGCTTGTAAAGAAAAAAAGAGTAATTAGAGAATGTGTGTGGAATTTATCAATTTGAACAGAGCATGTCTGAAGGATCATTTCTCTGTCCCAAAAATTAATCACCTGGTATGTTTGATATCTAGAAATAAGCTTCTTTCCTTTATAAATTCTCTTAACATGATATAAACATATCCACATGATTCTAAAGAATCAATAGATTACAACGTTTATTAGTGATAGAGGTTTGCATTGTTATAGGGTGATGCCTTTTGGTCTTAAGAATGCGGGTGTTACTTACTAAAGATTGGTTAAAAGCTTTAACTACCCAGATAGATAGGAATATGGAGACATACATTGATGATATGTTGGTAAAAAATATCAAATATTAAGATCATTTTTAGGATTTAGAAGGGACTTTCTATAATTTGAGAGTTATTCTCTTGAAATTAAATCGTGAGAATTGTGCCTTCGGCGTGCATTGAGGGAATTTTTGGGAGACATAGTAAGTAATAAAGGGAATGAAGTTGATTTGGAGCAATTAAAGGTTTTGATGACTATGGACCCTCCTAGGTCAATAAAAGATGTTCAAATTTCCCCCCAAGGGGGTAGCCGAGTTGGTTGAGTATGGTGTGCTTGTGACCAAAGGTCATGAGTTCGAGTCCCTCTTCATACGCTTTCTTGGCTGAGTCTGTCACCTTGTGTGGTTTACCTTCTGGCGTTAGTTTGCAGGCTATCGCGTCAGACTGAGGGTTTACCCTGTGCGCACTCACTGCGCTCTGAGTAGCGGCTGCGGGTTCCCTCCGAAAAAAAAGATGTTCAAATTTTAATGGGGAGGTTGGCATTTGAACACATTTATTTTTAGATCATCAGACAAGTGTGCTATATGTTTTTAAGTATTAAGACATGCAAATTGTTTTTGATGGATACTGGAATTTGATGAAGCATTTTTAAAAATCGAAGAACATTTATCTTTTCTAGAGATTCCGACTAAGCCGATATTGGGTGAAACTATATTTCTTTATATTGCAGTTTTGGATTTTATAATAAACGCAGTTTTGCTAAGGGAAATTAATGGTAACCAACGACTAGTGTATTATGTGAGTAAAAAATTTATGGATGCTAAAATGAGGTATTGAAGTTGGAAAAATGGCTTTAACTTTAGTTACACCTGCCCAAAAAATACACCTTTACTTATACTCTTTCATTTAAGGGAGATCCTTTGTGGGTTCTCTTTGAAAAATTCTTTCCATTTTTCCGGCACCCGATAATAAAGAAAAACTTTTGCTTCCAAATTTTGTTTGCCTCGATATCAACTATTTTAAAGAAATTCTCTAGAATAATGTAGTAGACTGGGAGGAAATTCTTTTTCGGTACAACAGTCTACGTAATGAATTGGTCCATCGAAAGATTAATTTTAAATAGTTTTGAAGCCATGATGCATGATAGCAAGGTGAACCAAAGATTAAAGATGGCATTTGGACACAAGTTGATCAATTCGCAGTAATAAAAAATAGTGGGATCCAATGGGAATCGGAGGCCTTAGTTCAGAACCTCTCGGTATATCACCAACTTTTCTAGCCCACAAGATAGTGGAGTTTCTCCTTCCTTGGGAAGACGAATGGTAACTGAGTCTGTAATGCCTCATTATCTTTGGAGTTCGGGCATCTCAGATTTTGAAAAATTATTCATATTAAAGTTTGTGGAGAGCGATGAGATAATCAGGGAGAATTTGGTTCAAATTCTCTCCCATAATTGTAGTTATCTCGGAGGAAAGGATAATAATTTTTTTGGTTTTTTTTATTTTTAGCCTTATGATTTTTCTTTAAAGGATCCCCATAAGATTTGACCTGAGTCGTATCAACCATGTCTTGTACTTCTTTAGTATTACCAACTGCTTCATTTGAACCACCAACTTTTGATTCATGGCTCTTAGTCTATCTGGAACACTTTTCAAATAGTTTGGGAGGATGTTAAGGCACGATGATGTTTATTTCTTTCCCAACGGAAGAATCCGATGGGGGAAGGTTTACATTGGAAGGAACTATCAGAAAATTCGTTTCAATTTCAGATGGTCCCTTCAGGGGAGGATTAGCCTTAGACTTCTTGTTCTAATTTTGTTTTAATTTAGAGGAGTGATGCATCTTTTTTGGTATAAAAGTATCTTTAACTTCACCCATTTCAAGAAATTAATATTGACGAATGGGTTTGTGAGAGCAAGATTTCGGGTTTAGATTTTGGGAGAGGATTCATGAATAAGTACTTTGGTTAGTTTCTTTGTTGAAGGCCAAAACCCTTAAGTAAATGTTGATTGTAAACTATCTGAGCAGCTCTTCTTTCGTCAGCCTTTTGAGCGATTGTTAGCCAATCTTAAATGATAAAATTTATCCGGTTCAGAATTATCCGACCCATATGTAGATTTTGGGTAATAAAACTACATATATTCTCTTAGGAACTCTACAATAAATAGGTGTACTATTTCTTGGAAATAACAACACAACCATTAATTTGACTTTTACTTCTCACGACTTCTCTTTCTAGAATACTTTAACTCATTCTCTCTCACTAGACATTTGATTTCTTACTTTGAGGATATTTTAAACCAATTATCAAATAGACGCTACTTATATTTTTAGATGTGATAGTTAACTAAGTGAGGTATGTAACTAAACACATACCGATGTATCCATTAATTCAACCAAACCAACAAATGTATATTTTTTCATCTTTTAAAACTCTCGTCCAACCATTTACTAAATCATTGATCCAAAAAACTCTAAAATGTATATTTTTCATCTTTTAAAGACCACAGTTCAACTAAAATCATATAATCGAAGCCGTAAAAATAACTCTATTTTTTTAACGTCTACTTATACTAAAGATATATATTTTTTATTACATAAATTCAATAAATTTTAATAAATTTAAAAAATTGAATGTTAACCGTAATTTTTTTTTTTATTGGATGTAACTTGCTAACCAACCATTTTGTTTTAATTCAAAAAATATATATATTAAGAAAATTACATCAATTTAACCAAAAACCCCATTTGGGCTTTGACCCAAATCTATTAGTTGAGATCCATAATTCTAATAATAAGGAGCTGAAAAATTTAGCCGCCAAACTAAAAACCAAGCGGTAAAATATAAAGGCAAAATAAATTTTGGTATCTACTCTGAAATTGAGACACGGAAAGCTCATACCAAAACTGACTTTCCTCTTCCATTGTGACCTTGGACGATTCTTCATTCTTTCGCATCAATGGATTCTTTTGTTGAACTCTCTTCTTTCATCTTCATTATTGTAGAAGCTCTTAATAGAGTTAGCATCAACAAACAATCATAATTCCATTTTTTATTTTTCGTCGATCGAGTTTTTTCAAAAGGCTGCTAATTTCCAACTTAAAGCTAACTTCCAATACTTATATTCTTTGTTATATTCACTCATCCATTAGCGTCCGAACCTCTTTGATTGAGAGCTCTGCAGTTAATTATGTGTTGAGGTACTGATCATGAACTATCTGCTTGAATTTCATTTTTAAAATATATATTATCCTTGATTCCTAAATTTCCGGCTTGAAATTTGTGTTTTTCTCATTACAAAATTTGTTTATGCAAAACATAACTACTCTCGCCAACAAGTCAGGTGTTAGAAATAAGTTTGCATAAATATGTAGTTTGAGGCATGATATTATATAAATAGAAAATATTTTTATCACACAGTATTTAGATTAAGAGAAAGTTTCGGTCGTCAGTTTTTAAATAGCTTAACACCAAAACTTTAAATAAAACTTATAGCCCGCAACTATTTGAGATTTGACTTTAACCGTAATTCGGTTTCATTTTACATTTAAATGTTTATTTAGCAATCAAGTTTTAGTAATCCAGTTTTAGTCCAAGACGCGATTAACTATACGAATAATAGTCGTATTTGAGGTTGTGAATTTTGTACATTAGAAATTATTCTAGAAGTGATGATAAGTACCATATGATTTATGTATTATGACCATAAATATATTACAACATAAAAAGTGTTATTTACCTAAAAGTTAACACTCCATTCATCTGGAGTCAACGGTTACGGGAACAGAAAATTGGAATCCGGACCGATAGGTACCGGATCAAATTTTAAAAATTTTATTTTAAAAATCGAAACCGATTAATAATCGGACTAATAAAACGGATTATGTGCCGAACCGATAAAATCGATAGAACCGATTATAAACCGGACCAATAAAATTAATAAACCGATAAAGAATCGTATCGATAAAACTGATAAATTAGTAGAACCGATAAAAAATTGAACCAATAAAAAAGTAAAAATCGATTATTTTTTTATTTTTTATATATTATATTACGAAAATTAATAGTCAATTAATAATTTTTAATAACCAGATTGTTAAATTTTATTTTTATTTTTATATTATTTATTTAAGTTAATGAATGAAAAATTAAATTATAATTTTATTTATTTATTTATATAAAGACGAGCGATAACTAAACGAAATATAACTGAATCCGAAAATTTAAGGTTGTGATCCAGTTTTAAAAATTAAAATCGAAAACTCAACGGTTCACTCGGTCCCTCAAAATGATAAGTTTCGTTGTTATCGGGTTCAGTTCAAGCGAAATCCGGACCAACAACACCCCTACATCCAGTTTTAAAAATTAAAATAGAAAACTTAACGGTTCACTCGGTCCCTCAAAATGATAAGTTTCGTTCTTATCCGGTTCGGTTCAAGCAAAATCCAGACCAACAACACCCCTACATCCAGTTTTAAAAATTAAAATCGAAAACTTAACGGTTCACTTTGGTCCCTCAAAATAATAAGTTTCGTTGTTATCCGGTTCGGTTCAAGCAAAAGCCGGACCAACAACACCCCTACATCCATCGGTGGAGGGAACTGTCTTTCAACTTTTTATTTTCTATTCTGAAAATTTTGTAATTAAATAAAAGGAAAACACAACTGAAAGACGAAAAAAATTGACCCCAATTAAACGAGAAAGATGTGAAACATATAGTGCCATATGGCACAAGGAAAATCGCTGTTAGAGGAGGAAATCTGTGGCGAGTCATAGATATCTTTGGCCAAACGTGCTGCTACAGTGCTATGACCAACCTTCCGGCGTTTAGATACTCACCTTCGTCCTTCTTAAGACTCACCCATCATCACCAGGACTCTCTCTCTTTCGCTAAACCCTTCTCTTCCTACAACAGAAGGTCTCTCTTTTTTGCTATTAAGGTAACAACACTTCTATTAGACAATTGCTGAACTTTTTTTAATTTTTTATGATGACCATGTAGTTTTCTTTCTCAATGATTGTTTGAAATGGTTGTACTAGTGTTTGGTTATTAAAAATAAAGAAAGAGAAAATTGATAAATTTGTTGTTAACTTAAGTTGAAAGAAATCGTCAAAGTTCCTTGAAACTAGAAAGAATCCCAATAGATAAATTTGTGATGCTTAAGGGATGAAATTCGTCCGCTTATTAAGTTATAAGGTTCGCGAACTCGTTTCTCTTGTGTATGCAGATGGAGGGAGGCGAAATTAGGGAGGAAATCTTGGAGAAAAACGAAGTAAATACCAAAAGGAAAATATTTGTTGCTGGAGCAGCAGGAAGTACTGGAAAGAGGATTGTTGAGCAGTTGCTTTCAAGGGGTTTTGCCGTCAAAGCTGGTGTTAGAGATTTGGATAAGGCCAAGACTACCTTTGTGGACAATCCAGCTCTTCAATTGGTAATTGGTTTTATCAATTCTTGAACTTACTGTTCCTATTCTTTTGTCTAAGTTATGGTTAAATATAGTCTGTAATCTTTATTCAAGGTGAAAGCAGATGTCACTGAAGGTTCTGAGAAGCTCGCCGAAGCTATAGGTGATGATTCTGAAGCTGTCATATGTGCCACCGGCTTTAGGCGGGGCTGGGATTTATTTCTTCCATGGAAGGTCACTTCTTTAATACATCCTTTTCTTCATTTCATCACCCAATTTTATATAAGTCATTGTTTGTGTGCTAAACCAAGACTCTATTTTGCTTTCCTAAGATTCATATAAACCACAGTCCAACTGAGTCTTCTTGTCTTTTGACACTTAATGTTGTGTTTCTGGTCCTCGGATTACTTTAGCAGTTCACATTGGGTGTTTCTTTTCAAAAACCAATGCCTTTTTTAATAAACTTTATCTTTCTCTGTCTGCCACAGACAGGAGTTGTAATTTTATTGTAACACAAATATCTGCTTTTGTGCTTGCAGGTTGATAATTTAGGGACAGTGAACCTGGTTGAAGCCTGTAGAATACAGGGTGTAGAGAGATTCATCCTTATCAGCTCTATTTTAGTGAACGGGGCAGCAATGGGGCAGCTTTTCAATCCAGCTTACATCTTCCTTAATGTTCTCGGACTAACCTTAGTAGCAAAGCTTCAGGCTGAGAAACATATCAGGAAATCCGGTATCAACTACACCATTATCAGGCCCGGTGGGCTTAAAAATGAACCTCCTACGGGAAATGTTGTCATGGAACCAGAGGTAATGTCAATTACTATTTCCTTAAGAAGATACCTTTGCTTGTCCAATTGTCTAAACTAAAAACCCACCCAGAGAAGCGTGATTGTAAACTCTGTTACGATATCCCACAATGCCGGGTTATGATGGCATGAACTGCCACTATATATGCTACGAAGAAAGCCCTCCTCTCTGTTTTCCTGCTAAAAACCCTCCTATCTTAGACCTCTTTTGAGAGTTAGTTAAGCATCTCTAACTTCTTGCTCACTAAACTCTAACCACACACATATAAAACACTGACATAGGAGTGGGGAAGAGTTAGACAAATCCTCCAGTTCAACTACATGAATATAATCTATATAGCTGTCATGTTTTAACATATACTCAGACATTGTCTTGTCATTTGGTACTATGTATTCTGTTGGTGTTTTTTTTATAGTTTTTTTATCATTTCAAACACGGCTTTATTTGCTTTGTTCTGTGCTAATTTTTTTCCTACATGTATAGGATACTCTTTCTGGGGAAAGTATCTCGAGAGACCATGTTGCAGAAGTGGCTGTAGAAGCATTAGTTCATCAAGAATCATTTTTCAAAGTTGTGGAGATTGTGTCCCGACTTGATGCTCCAAAGCGGTCATATAAAGATCTTTTTGGTTCCATCCCACAGAAGGATCTTTGAACTCCTTTTTCATGCTGTTGATATTAATTTCTCTTTACATATGTTGTATTTCGAATCACTTTATTTATACATTACTTGCTTCATGTTTGTGTAGATAAATATTATGAAATTATGATTCCTATTACGTGTTGAATAAGTCGAGATTCGAGGGTTGTAGCTGTTTTTAAATGGCAGCATGTTCAGTTGAAATTTAGATGCAAAATGCAGAAAGAAAAGGTCAGTTTAAATGATGAGTTTTACCAAAGGCGAGTGTTTGTTGGAACCTACAAATGTTATATCATAACCTGCAAGTTTCTTCTTATGTTTAAGAATTTCAAATTAAGATATCAACACAAGGTACAATAGTGCTGACATGACCATTGCAAAGTGAATAATGTAGTATAAGGTATGAAAAGTGAATAATGTAGTATAAGGTACGACAGTCTTAGGTGCGGGTGTTTTTGCCACTATATTGTACAATGTGCGGATATTGGGATGGAGTACCGTTTACGTTCGCATGTTTGGAGAATATGTTGTAAGTTGTTATTGAGTCTTGTTTGGAGAATATGTTGTAAGTTGTTATTGAGTCTGGGATGCGTTCATTCGTCATTGGTTCTGTGTAAGGTGTTATTGAGTCTGGATGTGTTCATTCGTCATTGGTTCTGTGTATAGTGGAAGATATGTATGAAGCTGGTGCGCGTGAATTTGCTTAGAGAAAAAAAGTTTGAAGTTTGTCTCGTTTTAGATAGAGAAGCAAGGTGAAAGATAAAACTTTATATTCATAATGCATTTAGTGGTTGGTTAGTTGTGTTTGAAAGGTCTCCTTGTAACATTCTACGTAAAATATATGTTTGTTGCGCGTGGATGTAGAATTTATTCACAATATGAAACATATTAAATGTGTCTTGTGTGATTGGTTTTGTGTTTCTATCTTTCTCATTGAATTTGTGTTGGGAGTTCAGAGAGCGAATATTTATTTCAATTTTGTCACACTTGTAAGGAGTGAATCATCTAATGATTAAGCTATAATGTATTGTCGAATCCATAAGCTTAAGCCTCAAGTTTCAGGCACCGTCGTATGACTTGATATTATAATTATTATTTGAGTATCTTCATATATATTCTTGATTTTTCATTATCCCAATAAATATTGCGATGAACATTGATAATCTATAACAATATTGTTTTGTATGTGATATACACAAGAAACAAAGACGAAGATCATTTCATATTTTGAGATTATAAATTTAAATCTCACCAGGAAACCAAGGAAATTCACAAAGACGAGTTCCATAAGGTTCGATCTTGATAAATTTTATACAGATGTCGATTTTAACATCTAGAGAATGAAAATCGAGTTTTCCTAGTACAAAATGGGTTGTTTGCTGCCATTGATAAAAAAAGTCAAAGACTATATTGATTTTGAAGTGTTGTCAAATGCCCATAGTCCTTTAATCTTGAGTTTGAGGCACGAGGTGTTTTAAAAGGTGTCTGAATAGTCTATGACTTAATAGACTTAGGGAATCGACCAGAAGTCATTTATATAAAGAAGTCCCTAACCAACATATTTTATCTAAAAAATTATTGTATATACTGGAAATAAATGGTAGCAATGACATCTGAAGATATCTGGATGGTTTCAATAAAATAATTATTAATTTGAAAGCAGTTGGAGTCAATGTAGAAGATGGCGATCAAATAATAATCCTTTTAATTTCTATGTTGAATGTGTATGAAAACTTTGTTGACATCATGTTTTATGACAAATATTTCCTTACAATAGTCCAAATCAAGAATGGTATGAACTCAAATGTTCTTCAAAGGAAGACAATTTTTGAAGAATGACTCGAAATATCTTAGAATGAGTATGAGGGGAAGGTCTGTAATAAGAGATTCGAACAAGAAGAGATGAATCTATCTGTTCAAATCAAGGAGACTTATGAGTGGTTCTAAGGTGAAAATTCATATCAATAAGAATTGTCGTATATGCTCCAATGGTTTCATATGATTCTGTATACAATCATGCTTTAAGAACTTCTACTTGTAGGTAGAATGACAAGTAAGTTTTGGACTCGTGAGCTTAATTCCACATGATTTCCAAAAACATTGGTTCAAAAATCCGAGATTATTCGCTGATATCAAGGTCATACTAGGAAATTATGAACTTTTGTTGTGAAAGAGACGGGGAACGTTCGCCCCAACTTCTATACATGACTTAACATAGTGATAAAAAATGTGAGGTGTATAGTTGAATTTAAATGAAACTTTATTTTTATCGGAATGTTCGACGAGGAAAGATTTGTATATAAGGATAAAAAAAATGGCAGTTTATGATTTTGCAGGGCTCACTAGTTGTTACGAAGCTTATACGACTAATGGTGTGTTAGTTTTGTGAAAGGTCTGTAGTGGTGGGAGGTGCGTCTAGTGTAAAAATAGATTCACACAGCTGTGTCATATGAGGTTAGGGCATGTGAGGCAGGAAGACCTTATTAAGTTTAGCAAACAACGGATTTTGGAGATAACACAATTTATACGTAACAACCATACAATTAATGATGTGGTTGAATATGTTCATTCAAACTTTTGAAGCTCTACAAGGCAACTCACCATGGGTGGCCCTATACACTTCATGTTTTTTTATTGATGATTACTCTATAAAATTGTGGGTAATACTTTTGAAGACCAAATAAAGCATTTGATACTTTTAAGAGGAGAAAAAGGCTGGTGAAAATCAAACTGGGAAAATGCTGAAAAAATTAAAGACTCACAACGGCTTGGAACATATGAATTAAGCATTCACTAGCTCTAAAACTAAAATTTCCCCAACAAAATGAGCTTGCTGAGATGATGAACCAAACCTTGATGAAAATAGTAAGGTGTATGCTTTTGACAACTGGAATGGGCCGACAGTTTTGAGAATAAGCTGTAACGACATATGCATGTATCATCAACATGAGTCCATCTACCACACTAAAGTTTAGATGTTCACTAGAGTTATGGACTATAAATAAACACGTGTTGACACATTTGAGAGTGTTTAAATGTGATCTAAAATATGAGGTTATGCCATTGGTTAAGGTGGTAAAAGCCAAACTTAGTATTGTCGAGAAGAGAGGTTGAGTTAATGGTGAGTCTGAACAAGAGAGTGAAGCTGAGGATGCTTATGCTTCTTATACAAATCATGTAGAGGAAGATCACCTATTGCATAAATTAGAATATGGTTGGGATTTTGATGTTAAAAACCCTATGATGTTCGGACTGATGAGCGACATGATGATTTTGACAATAATCAATTGGTGAATGATAAAATATGAATACTTAGATAGCCTACACATAGATACAAATTTTCTAATATTATAGGTTATGTTTTGTCAATTGATATGAAGGATATATTCTTTAACCCAAAAGTTATCATGATGTTATGAAGAGCCATGATAGGCTGAAGTGGCTGAAGGCCATGAGAGAAGAATTGGGTTCTTTGAAGAAGAATTTGCACATGGATCATTGTGAAGTAGCTGAAGGGTCGGAAGCTTGCTGAAAGTAAATAAGTATTTAAGATGAAACCATACATTCACAGAGTTGAGTTATCCAAATACAAAGTTAGGTTGGTGGCTAAGGGATTCATGAAAAAAAAGGATGTTAATTTCAATAAAAATTTCTGACTAGTTGTGAAACAAACATCAATAAGGGTTGTATTATTAATAGTTTCTAAATTTAAACCTCAGTTAGATCAAATGGAAATTAATACTGCCTTTATGCATTGAGAACTTGAGAAGATTATCTACTTAAGTCAGCCTCAAAGTTTTGAATATGGGAATGAAAAATATGTGTGTTTGTTGAAAAGAATCTTATTTGGGCTGAAACAGTCGTCGAGACAATGGAATAAAATATTTGATTCTTTTATGAGGTCCATAAAGTATGTGAGAATATGTTATAATACATGTGTCTATTATAATGGATAAACACACATGAAGAGACATGATAGTATTGCTATTGTATGTAGATGGCGTACTATTAGCTGAAAATGACACAAGGAGAATTGAAATAATGAAGACTCAGTTGAAGAGAGAGTTTAAAATGAAGGATATGTGAGAGGCTAAAAGGATTCTTGTTATAAAGATCAAGCGGAACAACTTGTGATGGCATTTATTCGTATATTAACAAGAATACATACGAAAGACTCTCAAGAATTTTGGTATGCCTGAAGTTAAAGTGGTTGGAACTCCCATTAATGCCCATTTGAAATCTCAACGCCACTCAAACAACAGACCAAAGTAAAATATAATAAATATAATACAAAATATATTTTATGATAATGTCATCATAATTATTATATACGATGTGATATGGACGACTAAAGGGTTCGAGCTTGAGGTACTTGAAATGTTTGATTGAAGTTAAGTTTTATTATAATCATAAGCACATGACTCATGAGATGGTAAGCGGGTACGTTAACTATGATTATGTAGGATGTCTTGACACAATGAAGTTAACTTTGGGTTATTTGATTATTGGGCTTGAATGAATGGTTTGCTGGAAATTATATCTTCAAAGATATGTTGTCTTATCATCTAAGGAAGGCAAGTATGATTGTTACTAAAGTAATGAAGTAAGTCACGTGACTCAAAATATTATTGATTGAGATCACTAGTATATAACAAGATGTGACTTTGTTATGTGATAATAATAGTGCTCTTTATTTTATGAGGAATTCAAAGTTCCATGGGAAAACTAAGCATGTAGCTATCAAGGTGCGTTTCATCCAAGGTGTGTTGGAAATATAGAAAGAGAGAATGGTATAAACTGCAAGTACTAAAACCATTTGGATGCTCTAACCAAGGTTTTACCAGTTTCAAAGCTCACAAATTTTATGAGACTTGTGCAAGTATTGGAGGTAAGTAAAATGGATATCATTAAAGATTAATTGAAACGTTGGGGTAATGGATATTATAGTCACTATAAGCCTAGATGTATAATTTTTAGGGTTAGACTAAAAGTAATAGTTGCAACTCATTCAAAGACTTATCGAGAATTTAATGCTAAAAATCTATATGACAGGATGCTCAACCGAAGATTAAGGTGTAGAGATGTCTGCTGGAACTTGAGGTCGAGCTTAGCCAAATAAAATTATTGATGGTATTTCTCGATACGAATAGTGCAGGAACATTATAGTTATTGTATCATTCTTTGGATTTTTTAGATTCTTCAAGGTGATGAATGACATAGCGTAAAATATGTAAACGTGTAGGCCGATATCCACCACTAGATTATAAGCCATCCTCATCTCAGCTAGATGAAACTCTCTCATGTCGTCCAACTGTTATTGGATGTTTGCGTGGGAACAATATGAGCCTTCAATACAAGAATTGGTTGTAAACTTACAGAACTAAGATGTATTGGTTTTTTGGTTTGTTTGGAAAGTTAATAGAAGTTGTAAAAGTTTCTTTAACAATTTTTTAAAAAAACTTGTTCTTACTAGGATTTAGATTTCCCACATATGACACCAATTCGATGATGAGTTTTTGTAGAAGGTCTAATCTTGGTAAACAAAGATTTTCATAATGATGAGAATCACCAGAATGTAAGTTGGGTAAGGTTACCGAAAGGTTAGGCATGTTTGAGAATAATTGGTCGAAATGGTGTAAGAGAGTGGAATGAGTGTTGGTGGTTAGTTTAGAAGTGTATTAGAGTGATATAAGTAACATAATGCATGCATAAACATGAAAAATATTGAAGAAATAAGTGGTAAGGAAAGTAAAAGTGTATGACTATAAAATAAGGAGAGTGAGATAGCGGGCATAACGCTAAAAATGGAGATATTCATAAATAAATAAGTGATTTTGATGAAAATGTAAAACCTTCAACAATGAGAAGTTAAATTTTATTTGGAGGCGAAAGAATTTGGGTCATGAATTATTACAGACTTCAGACCCTAAAGATGAGGTTTATCTGATTATTAAAGACTTTGTATCCCACATGTCTTAGTTATTTACATTTGTTACCCAAAACCTATTTGAGGTTTATCTGAACCAAGTTACACTATAAATTTATTTACTAAGTTCAGATGTAATGGACTAAAACTTTGCTTTTATGATTACAAATTTAAAAATACAAACGTTTTTTTAAAATTTGGAAAAAACATAATTAAACCAAATAAAAATTCTAAATTAAATAAAAAAACTTACAAATGTATTTTAAACAATTCAACAATTCTACCCTGAATATATTAAGAGATATAAAAATAAAAAAAATTGTGCGTGCGTGCGTGCGTGCGTGTGTATCTGTGGCTGTGTGTGTGTGGGTGTGTGGGTGTGTGTGTGTGGGGGTGTGTGTGTGGGTGTGTGTGTGTGGGTGCGGGCGGGCGGGTGTGTGGGTGTGTGTGTGGGTGTGTGTGGGGGGGTGGGGGGTGCGGGCGGGCGGGTGCAGGCGGGCGGGAGCGGGCGTGCGTGCGGGCGTGCGTGCGGGCGTGCGTGCGTGCGCGCGCGCGTGCGTGCGCGCGTGCGCGCGTGCGTGTGTGGGTGCGTGCGTGCGTGTTTGCGTGTGGCTAAAGTCTCTTCATACAAATATAGAAAGATTCTCATCATGAGAATAATTGAATCCTTATGCAATTAAGAATATCCTCTTAGTTTTATACGTTTCTATCTCTCTCTCAAATTTAAACTTAAAGTATCTTATGCTTAAACAAATTCCTTATTTTCTATTATCTATAATAACTCTCTTACTTATTCTCATATATCTTTTAGCCTATTCCACCACCACACAAACTTCGACTATCTCATAAGTCTCGGTCAACCTCCACATAACCTTTTTTGGTGACTTATTTTCCCTCTAAATTAAATAACTTCTCCAAATGGCATCCCAGCGTAAATAAACCTCACCAAATTGAGGTTGTATATCAAAAATGATTAGTTTTCTGACATTTTCTGTCTAAAACTAGTAAAATATCTAAAATGACAAATGGAAAGTTTATACATGGAATCTAATCACTATATTGATGTAGAGAATCTCAATGGACAACCAACTGCTTATGTTGCTCTAGTTGGTCCACGTATGGACATTTAACAATTGATGAAGGAGATAAGAAATGAACATGTTAACCAATTTAGTTTTTTGTAAACTATGTCGGTCGATCCTACTCCGCGGCTAAGATTTGAGATCTAACATACAACACATAATATTGAAGATGAGAGAAACGATACCACAAGTTTTATAATAAGAGATCACAAACGTCACCCACATGTTCAAGTAAACCTTTTGAACTAAGACTGATGGCCACAAAAAAAATTCAGAACAATGATCATCCGACATGAATAAAAGGTGGTGTCATCATTGTCGTAGCAAAAATAAGAGAAAGACTTCTACGTTAAAGCACGATATTGAAAAGAATAATGAGGAGCATGCCTCTGAGTAAAAAATCACCTAAAATGAACAAAAAGACAATATGGGAAGCCAAACCATCCGACCAATACGTGCTCCATTTCAGTCGAACGGACATCGGGCTCATCTAGTGCCTAAAGTGGCTTAGAACAATATGCCTCAAATTCCCTTAACACAACCAAAAGTTCAAAAAACTACCAGCAAGTCAAGTTCAAAAAACTACCAGCAAGTCCCTTTTAACGGTACATCATTCCCAACAATAAAATTTTCCTCTAATTCCATTGTTTTACATAATTGTGCACCAAGGCTACCCTCAATACTAGTTGCAATAGATGCAAACCAATACAACTTTCCTCTCAAGCCTTATATATGTCATCATAACCCTTAGGAAGCTCATCAAATGGCGCGACTATGGAGTGGTTAGGGCTCCACCAACAATTGTAATTTTACCCCCTCTTCGGCCAAAAAAACCAAAGAAAAAAAACTTTACCTTATAATGATGAAGATATCAACGAACTACCAGCAAATCCCTTTTAACGGTACATCATTCCCAACAATAAAATTTTCCTATAATTCCATTGTTTTACACAATTGTGCAGCAAGGATACCCTCAATACTAGTTGCAATAGACGAAAACCAATAAAACTTTCCTCGCAAGCCTTATATAGGTCATCATAACCCTTAGGAAGCTCATCAAATGGCGCAGAAAAAACCTTATAATGCTACACAACAACAACCTTAATTATCAATGGTTCTCCCAAATAAATCATATATACAATAACTTCCATCATTTGGCTATGGAGTGGTTAGAGCTCCACCAACAATCGTAATTTTACCCTATCTTCGGCTAAAAAAACCAAAGAAAAAAAAACTTTACCTTATAATGATGAAGATATCATTGATAGTGAATATCCATTAGATCTGGAGATATTATATAGAGATATATCATCGGAGTTTAACAAATACAAAATGGACAAGTACAATAGAAAGTTAGACGTTACGTTTTGACAGGACAACAAGATGTTAACCAAGGAATTTCTCCATGTCCTTGAGAGACAATGCTTTGAATTAGTTTAATAACATCCCCCTCTCAAGAAAAAATATTCCAATATGCTTTGGACTACCTTCAAAAATAAAAAATCAATTCATTGGCTCTAAATTCATTAAAGTAGATGTTAACTACATCATCAATTTTAAGCAAAGTTCGAATGATAGTCTGAGAGACTAAAAATTTACGGAAACAAAGAATGTGATACAAGACTACGGTGACATGGTAACAGTTGCACCATCTAGGAAAATGATTCTCCTAAGATTTATAGCATAATATATTAGGAAGAAAAAAGCATTCAAATTCGGGACCTATTGGCTCAGGTACAAAGAGAAATAAAGATGAAGATGACTTTAAGAGAAATGATGGATCGATACACTGCAACTCCAAACGCATACCCCTATTACCATATATTGGTAAGCAACAATGAGCTACTAACACTAACATAAGCTAATTCAAAGTTCAACAATAAAGCTTAAACCTCCAAACATAATAATGTTTGAGTTTCGGTGCGATCGAGATATTACAATCAAAATCACAACTTAAGAGGAAAGCCGAGAAGCAACTATAAAAAATAACTATAACAAAAACCAAAGACATGAACATTTAAAGAAATAACCTTACACAGAGTTAACCGCGATTTTGAGGGTCATTTATAAAAAAACCTAAATATGTGATAAAGTATCAGCGACTAGATAAGATATACTCTACAAAGAGTAAAAAGATAAGAGTAAGATTTTCAATTTCAAAAAGATATTTGGCACTACATAAATGATTGTTTCTTTTAAAGATGAAATCCAAAATATGATATATATTATGGCAAACTATCAAATTTTTTAAAGAAAATATCCAAGAATGAACTAAGATATGCGGTGGTTGAGCGTGAGCCTTCAATAAGGAAAGAAGGAAAGTTGGAGCAACGAATGAAGAGTTGAGAGATTTAGAAAATAATAAATTCATGGAAAAATAAGAAGATGAGTAGATAGACCCAGATCCCAACAGAAAAAGAATTTGCATAATTTGCGGAGGATACTCACTATATGGAATATCGAGGAACTCAAGAAAGATACATATAAATGATTTAGAAATTCAGCATCAAGGTCATGCATCACACAACCTCTACATGAATTTTTACCCAAGGCTAGGATTCCCATATGCTGATCTAAGAGCAATGTGACATCCCCACAACAAGATGCAGTACTCTCTATAGTCAAGTTAGTCGTAGTAAATGTAAATAATAGTGATGATAGACATATGAAGTTCATAAAATATTATGTACAAAAACACATATAACAAGATGAGAGGCGCCCAAGTCCTTACACCATCCCAAATAATTTTGAATTAGTTCAGTGAGGCATATCATAACGTTATAGAAGAGTTAACTTTAGATGTTTTACTACGGAAACAGAATTTCAGGAAAAAGGTCTAGTGTTTATTCATGATAGTGAACATATTTCCCTCTTATAGTATGATATTGGGAAGGCTAGGGTTAAGTTAAATACATGGTGTATTATCAACAATATACCATTTTCTTCGCTATGTAATCAACGAGAAGATCAGAGTGATCAAAGAAAATCAAACAACCTTAACTAGATACTATGAAGCTTTTTAGCACTTAAAAAGTAGCAATCATAATGGGCTCTGATCATCCTAAATAATATAGATTTCTAGAATATAACATGAGTCCCGGTAGAAATCATATGCCACAAGATATCTATTGATGGTATTCTTCGACCTATCAAGCAGAATAAAAAAACATACTCACATAAAAAACCATACAAAAATAGATAGACTCACAGTAGTAAGTGACAAAAATCTTACTATTCAGTGTGGACATCCAATATAGTGACAATTAATAAGAAGAATGAAAAGTATATGATGTGTGTAAACTTTATGGACTTAAATAAAGCATGTCTTAAGGATCAGTTTGCCCTTCCAAGAATTGATCAACTAGTACATGCAACATCAGGGAATAAGATGTTATCTTTTATTTAGGATAAAACTAGATCTAAATATATGAAGATTATCAAGAGTACACTTCATTTGTAATCGAGAGACGAATTCACTACTACACAGTAATGTCCTTTGGACTAAATAATTTTGAGACTACATACTGGATACTTGTCAACTATATATTTGCAATACAACTTGGTTGAAACGTATAAGTCTACATTGACAATATGCTAGTTTCTAACACTCGAGATGAAGATCACTTAACTGATTTAGCCGAGACATTTGTAAACCACACAATAGTAAATATGAAGCTCAGGAGAAGTGTATATTTTATGTGAGGTCTAGAAATTTCTTGTCATACATGATCACTGAGAAAAGTCCATACTATAATGAACTACTAAACTTAACTGCAATGAATCATCTAAGAAACTTAAAATAAGTGCAAATACTCGCAGTAAGATTGGTGGAAATAAATAAATATAATTTTAGGATCCTTATATACGAGGCGTTCATTCATTCAACTTTTTAAATGAGCAAAGAATTTCAAATGGCTTCAGTTTGTGAATATACTTTCAACAATATCACGACGTTTATGACTTCTCCAGAGGTATTTTTAAAATCGAAGCCACGATAGTTCTTATTTGTTTATTTTAAAATTTTAGATTTTGTTGTTAACGTTAATTTAATAAAAGAGAAAGGAACAAATCTAAGGCCAAACTTCAGCTAACCCCTCATAAATCTCAATGAACCTCTACAAAATTTATTTATGAGACTTATTTATCTTTTCGGATATAATACTTATCCAAATAACACCATAACATAAGTAAATAAATCATATATATATGCTCAGGTAAATGATAGATTTGTCCCGAAAAGACCTACTATTATAAAATATTTTTTTAATTGTATTTTATTTTATAAATATTTATTTGTTTGTTTATATCAAGACCTACATATTGTTATTATTATAAATTTTTTATAAATATTTTATAAACATTGTGCCTGGTTGTAATTAAATTTTATGTATCATTAAATCACTTAGCTCTATAACAGCAGCAGGGACTGACAGTTTTAACGGTGAGTTTTACTAAAAGTTTTGGCCTTTCATTAATTTTGATCTCTGCAGTGCCATTCAGTGGTTTTTCAATGGGCATAATCTTACTACTAGGATGAAATCAACTGCTATCTGTCTTCTTCCTAAGATTGCTAATCCTAATCACTGGCAAGACTTTCGTCCTATTAGCCTCATGACTATGATCAGCGGGATCACTGGGAAGATTATTAACAACAAATTGTCAAAACTTCTTCCCAAGATTATCTCAGAGGAACAAGTTCCCAGGAGATGTGCTGTGAGATGTGCTGTGATTTGAATTCTAAGTGCAAAGGTGGGAATGGCATTATAAAGACAGACATAACAAAGGCGTTCGACAAACTAAACCACAAGTTCCTCCTCATAATTCTAAATCTATTTGGTTTCAATTCGAACGTGATTTTTCTCTTAAGTAACTTCATCAGCAATGTTCATTCCTCTATCTTGATCAATGGGAAATGACGAGTTTTTTCATGAACACTCGATGCTTGAGAAAAGGAGATCCACTTTCTCCAAGTATCTTTATCCTGGTGGAAAAGTATCTTATTAGAAGCATCAAGAAGATCTACCTTGATAACACTAAGCTCAGGTTCAAAACTAGAAGTGAAATTAACATATCCTGCCTTGCTTTCGCTGACGATTTTATGATCTTTACTAATGGTGGGGCTATTTCTATTCAAACTATAAAATACTTTCTCGATCACTATCATCTTGTATTTGGCCATGAAATTAATTCTTCTAAATCCAAGATCACTGTTCCTAACAACATGGGAAATCAGTGCATTGCAATCATCGAGAACATCTTGAACATAAATCACAAAACCTTGCCATTCAAGTATCTGGGTTCCACTGTTGCCACTTCAATGAGGATTGCTAATTTTGATGCGTTGCTGGATAAAACCAGAAGGAAAATCCTAGAATGGGATAAAGTTGATCTCTCCTTTGTTGGTAGGCTCTTGCTTATTCAAACTGTATTATTAGCCTTTCTAATCTTTCTTCTACAACACACTATCTTGCCTACTAGTGTTATTAATAGATTTAAGGTTATATACAAGCAATTCATTTGGGGTAATAAGGATAACAAGCATGTTATCAACTGGTCTATGTGGGATAGACTATGTAAACCTACAGATGAAGGGGGCCTTAATCTCAGGAAATTGAAGGATGTTCAAGTTGTTTATTCCATGAAGCTCTGGTTCATTTTTAGAAATCAGTCGTCCATTTGGGCTAAATTCACAGCTTCTATGTATTGCAGAAATCATATTCATCCTGTACTTGCTATTTCACCTATCAAAAAGTCTAAAGTGTGGGATCGTATTATTGAAGTTAGAGATAATACTGAGGACCTTATCTTTCATAATCCTGGGTATGGCAACATGGATTTTTGGCTTGACAGATGGTGCTCTGACAAACCTTTCATCCAGTTCAGAGACAACGTCAACAGAAGCCTGCTATGGGATGTCAAGAGTGACAGAGTCAATAGCTTTTGGATAAATGGAAGCTGGGATTTGGTTAAATTGAGAACCCTGGTGACTAACTCTGAAATAAACAAGATCATCACAATTACTTTAACTGACAAAGATGAAAATATGTTATGGTCACTATCTAAGAATGGTGAATATAATAGCAAAGATACATGGGATTACATAAGACATAAAGGAAATAAATCAAAGCTTTATTCTAAAACATGGAACACTATAACACCTAAGAAATTCTCTTTTTTGCTATGGAGAGCTTTCTACAACTGGATTCCTACTGATGCAGTACTTCAACGTAAGAACATTCAACTCGCTTCGAAATGTACCTTTTACAATTAATTCGAAACTTCGCAGCACGCCTTAGTTCATTGTTCTCAAGCTTGGTTAGTCTGGGTCTACTGCAGCTCTATCTTTAAAATTCAGATTCAGCCTCACATGAATCTGGTTCACGTTGTCAGAATGTGGTACGGGTCTTCTTAGAATCACTGTGATATTCGAACAATCTTGCCTGCTATCATCGCCTGGTCCATCTGATTTGGTCGAAACAAGAGGAAACATTCTGATCATATTGTTAATGTTGCCTCCATCATCAAGGATATCCTTTACATATTTTCTAGCCTTGATTACGCAAATGTCTTAAAGAAAAAGCACTGGGGAAGATCAGATAAACAAACGTTAGAACTGGCATGTGTTCATCAGTTAACGAAATTCACTAAACCCCTATTCCTCTAATGGAAGAATCCCAAAAGCAATAGATTTAAACTTAATGTTCACGACTCCTGCAACCACAGCAACGAAACCAGTGGTGGTATTCTTGTTTGTGACAGTAAAGGCAGCATCGTTATAGGTATGGGTAGACTTTACGGCAAAGGAGATCCACTCATTGCAGAATGTAAGGCCTTACTCGATGGCCTGAAGCTCTGTAATCTTCTCAATATTATCAATGTGGATGTTGATATTGATTTTGAGATTCTTTTCAAGCTTCTATTATACGGTAACTCAATGTGGTACCTGGATCTGATTCTCAGTTGATGTAGAAAATTTATTCAGCCTCCCATGGTCATTAATCAAATCTATCAAACTACGGGGCTGATTGGATCGCAAAGGATGTTCTGAACAAAAGAAAAAATCTGGATTATAACAACTCGGATGCCCCGATTAAATTGAAGGCAATTACGTACTTGGATAGTATGAACTTAGGATATCTTCGTTTACACCATTAAAAAGTCTGATTGTTCGTTGGAGAAGATGAAGTCGAAAGGTTTATTTTAAATTTGTAATATTTTTTAGCCCCTTGTACTTTCAATTGTTTTTAATGCAATCTAAATTCAATTAAAAAAAATATCAAGAGCGACTCACTGCTGCAAAAAGAACATATTCAATTTATCTATTGGTACCAACACGTTCCATATTTACCAATAGTTGTTATAAAATTGAAAATATAATTCTCTAAACCCTTCTTCATAATTAATCGGAAGGTATTGAACAGTAAATCGTCCCTCGACTATCGCGTTTGGTGGCAGATAGTCCCTTGACTTTCAAATGTCCGTTGCAAGTCCCTGGACTATCGCGTTTGGATAAAGTTAGTCCACTAGATCCTCTGATCCATGAGAGGCTGCCACCTGTCACCATAGTTCCCAGATTTTTGTATCACCACTAGTCCCTTGAGTTTAGGTCAAACCCAAAATGTAGAATATTACAGATAACTAAACTCAAGGGACTAGTGATGATACAAAAATTTGGGGACTATGGTGACAGGTGGTAACCTCTCATGGATCAGAGGGTCTGGTGGACTAACTTTATCTAAACGCGATAGTCCAGGGACTGTCAACGGACATTTGAAAGTCAAGGGACTATCTGCCACCAAACACGATAGTCGAGGGATGATATACTGTTCAAAGCCTACATCGTAATGAATAGACTCTGTTTCTTCTAAGAACAGAGATCTTGAATTTTCTTTAATCAACCATTGAAGCTTTTTCTCAAGTCAGATTCTGGTCCCTAATCCTTCTCTAAGGATTAATCCTCAGAACTCTACCTCATAATCTGAAATTCTCCAGTGATGTGTAGTTTGACTATCTCTGCTCCTTCTCATCAAACAGAGTTTCAGATTAAAGTTTTCTTTTCTGGAAAACAATCTGCAGTCTCTCCAATGTAGAAGGCAAAAGAACTATAGATCAAAAGGAACAAATGCAGCAATAAAATGTATCTTGAAGCTGCAACCAAACCTGCAAGTAAGGAAAATCTCAAACCAGTATATACAAAGTATAAATATGATCACATTGATTTACAGTTCGATGAAAAAATTCTAGACAGTCTCCAATCTTGTACAAAATATACATTAATTGGAAAATTTCAAATGGTCACCCAAAGAAACATGTTTTGGATAAATTCTTTGAAAAAATGAGATTCGAATGAGATTTCTCATATACTAACTGAGAATCGAGGCACCTAGTCCTTGAATTCTCTCTAAGAGATAACATTAGAAAAATTTAGGAGTCGTGGGATTTGGACAGTGGTCAATACTGAATGAGAATTTTCAAATGGCAACCTTCATTCAGTGCAAAAAAAGAGTGTCTGATAATGCCAATTTGGATCATAATAAAAAGGCTTCCAGAAAACTTGTACAATGGAGATATTGTTCACTCAATTGCATCTGCAATAGGGGATCTAATCAAATCCACCCAAAAACAAAGCATTAGACAATGCTTGTTATGTCTGGGTGAAGATCGACATTTCAAGAAAACTACAGTGCAATATGTTGCTTAGTTTTGGTGAAACAAAGAAGGATGGATTCATCTTAGCTATAAGAATGTTCCTAATTATTGTGACCAATGTTTCCATGTTGGACATGATAAATCATCTTGCAAAAAAATAAAGTTTGATCAGAACCAAATGAATCAGACAACTACAACTCAGAAAGATAGATGAGAATAGAATACATCGAAGGATGGACAAGCACGTGTGCCAAACAAACTCAATTCTATAATATTAGGTTCTAAGAAAATGAGCAACAGAACAGAAGAATTGGAGCTAGAAACTAATACCAATATTAGTCCTCAATCAAGTAACAAAGAATCAAGTATACGTGTTGCACAAAACGAGAATAAAGTCGATGTAGAAGAGACGACAGATGAGAAAATAACAGAAGAAATAAAGTCATTGGAAGCAGATCACAACTCTTCTCAATCTGATGACTCTACTTCCTTCTCCCCTAGATATATTACACCAAACAAGAAAAACACTCGTAGTCTCCCTATTACTCCAACCTTATGTAAGAGGGAAGTAGATCCAAGTTTCCAAAAACTGTTGGACAAGAAATTGAAGCTTGCAAGAGCAAATAAAAAGAACAAACCATTAGTGATACAACATCTTCAGTTTAAAGAGACAAGGAGGTATGCATGTATCAATCCTAAATGATCAAAGTCTTATATTGGAACATAAGAGGAGTAGAAAACAAAATTTCATTCAGAATATTGAAATACATTATTAATAAAGAGAAGATCTCCCTGCTATGCATCCAGGAACCTATGATAAACAGCAATCAAATAGAATCCTTATCAACAAAGCTAAGTCTTCCAAATTTCTTTGCTAATGTATCTAACCAAATTTGGTTGTTTTCGAACGCAGATTTACAGACTAATATACTTAGAGACTGTGACCAATGTATACACATCAACATTAAGCATTATCTACTTAACAAAACATTCTCAATAACCTGTGTATATGCAAAGTGCCAGAGAGAAAACAGAATGGAGTTATAGAACACAATTAGAAGCATAGCTAATTCTACGAATGAGTGGTTACTAATGGGAGACTTTAATACTATAACATCTTCTTCTGAACAAATTGGTTGTACTAACTATTGTTATCAGAGTTCCACAAATTTTAATGATGTTATTAAAGACTGTTTCCTAGAAGATGCAGGTTTCTCAGGGACTCAATTTATATGGAACAACAAGATAAAGTGGAAGCGCTTACATCGGGTGCTTATCAACCAGGAATGGGCTGAATACTTTACATAACAAAGGTGGTTCATATGGCACGTACATGTTCTGATCATACACATTTGTGTGTGTCCATCATTAAATACAGAGACAAGCACATAAAGACTTTCAAATGTATAAATTCCTAGACATTGGACAAAGAATTCATGAACATTGTAGAGTCAAGTTGGAAGGAACCTATTAATGGATACCCTATATTTATTTTTTGGAACAAGCTAAAGAGATTGAAGAAAGCTTTGAAAACTTGGAACAAAACATAATTTGGAAATAGTTTTGATAACGTTACTCAAACAGAAGATAATGTTAAGGCAAAATAAATGAGTTTCAAAAACTCTAATAGTCAAGAAGACAAGACATCTCTGACCAAAGAAACTGTTGAACTTCTTCTGGCCTCTCTATGTAAGAAGAGTACTAGAGACAAAAATGTTACTCAAAATGGATCCAAGATGGAGATAGAAATACAAAGACATACCATAATTACGTAAAAAGAAGGAGAAGGGAATCAAGAATTGCAGGAATAAAGCTTAATAACAAATGGTTAACTGATGAGAAAACCATCAAATCGTCAGCAGTAGAATACTTCAAATATATCTTGTCTACACCCTCATATCCTAATCAGAGTCTACAAGATTATTACCTAAATAATGACATATTTAATGTTATTCCAAAACTAATTGATAACTCTGATAATTGTTTTGTGTTAGCTTAGCCTCCAGATCAAAAAAACATGGAGCATAATACAAAGTATTAACTAAGAAAGAGCAGCTGGGTAGATGGTTTCAACAAATGTTTCTTTACAACATGCTAGAATATTATTAAGCAAGATCTATGCAGTGTTATGAGATCATTTATCAAAGGCCAAGACATTCCAAAGGGCATCATAGCCACTGGAATCTGCTTAATACCTAAAGTAGAAAATCCTTATTACTGGAATCAATATAGGCTAATAAGTCTTTGTTCTATGTTAAACATAATTATGTGTAAAATGCTAAATAATAATTATCCTCCCTATTGCGTAAAATGATTTCTAAAGTGCAGGGTGCATATGTCAAGGGCAGATCGATCCATGAAAATATACTAATTGCAAATAAGTTGATGCATGATATTGGCAGAAAGACACAAGTTGGGAATATAATCATTAAGGTGGACACGTCTAAGGCATTCGATAACCTCTCTTACAACTTTATTTTAAAGGTTTTACACTACTATGGATTCAACAACAGAGTAATCTCTCTAGTGAGTAACATTATTAAATCTGTACATGTTTCTATCCTTATAAATGGAGAATCAATAGGCTATTTTAAAATCAAAAGGGGTGTTAGACAAGGGATCCACTATCCCTTAGTCTCTTCATACTAGTTGAAGAGATTCTGTTAAGAGGTTTAAATGTTATGTTTACTAAAGATAAATCCTTAAGATTTTCTACATAAGTAAAATGATAATCCCTATTTTATCATTCGCTGATGACTTGTTTATATTTACTAATGGATTGTCATCTTCTATGGAGAAAATCAGAGAATTTTTGCAGGTATATCAGAACATTTCAGGCCAGTCTCTAAACAAAGAGAAAACAAACATTATCACAACTTCCAGTCTTTCTCAAAATAAAAGAAATTCTCTAGTTTTTCAGACTAACTTCAGCCTAAGCAACCTTTCAACAACTTACCTAGGCATAACACTAAGCCCTCACAACAAAACAACCAACTATATACTGCTGTTGGAAAATATTAAAGCAAAGATAAAAGGCTGGAATGACAAAATGTTATCGTTAGGAGGAAGACTTACATTAATAAATTCAGTTTTTATGCCCATTCCTCTATATTGGTTACAAATTTGTTTGCTTCCCAATTCAATCATCACCAAAATTAAAAGAATTCTGAAAACGTTCTTGTGAGGATCAACCAATGAGGACAACAAAATCCACTGGTCCTCCTGGCCAAAGATATGCAAAACATATGGTGAGGGAGGTCTGAATGTAACAAGTTTACTAGATATTCAGATGGATTTCTCATGCAAGCTATGGATAATGGTGTGGATAATAATCGCCTGAGGGTAGGTTGGTAATTTCAGTTGGTGTTTTATGGTAGTGTGTGGGTGTTATGTGTTTAGAGTAAAGAGTAGAGAGATAATTAAGCAGCCTGGTAGCAGTTAATTTTCATTATTCCTACTTAATGCAGGTGGTTGGGTATTTATACCCTGATGTTTGGGCCCTTATGGGCTTTCGGGTCATGTTTAATGAACCCGGGTCATGTTCAAAAACCCATGAGCTCTAAGTAGGAGAGCAAGTAGCTTAGTCAAGAAGTGTTTAGGTTTTTTAGTACTTTTGTCATAGTTCGAACAGTCCTATGGTCATAGTGTCCAAAATGATCTGTCCGGTTCGTGTGATCTGTCCGGTCCGGAGGCCTTGGACCGATCTGTCCTTGTCCGGGGAGTGTGCAGAATTCGGACTCATCAAGAGCCTCTTTTTTAGGTGTTTGTGCAAATATTCTTGCCAAAGACCTGAAAAACAGTCCGATGTCAGAGGTAGTTTTAATCCGGACAGGTCTATGGGTTTATCCGGACAGATAAAGCTTCACGAATTCAAAACGGTTTTTGCCAGAGTTCGTGGGACACGTGTCGCTCTCTGATTGGTTGCTTCAGCTGTTTTTTCACCTTGAATTTCGAACCCACCTTCTTCGAAAAGCAACCTCTTTAATTACAGGTGGTGACATCAGCGCCGTCTTTTAATCATTGCCAAACTTTTCGAATTCTCCTAGGAATCAACTGCTTTTTCAGATTTACTATAAATACAAATTCATTTCTACTGTTTTACCATCTCCTTCAAACTTACTTCTGTAAAAACTCTCAAAGCTTTCTCTCTCTAAAGAAAAAAACTTAGTCCAACATTTTATGTTTACAGCGAGGAACGCTCTTGTCAAAGGCGGGTGGCTCAACCTTTCTGAGCTAGAGAAGGCTCAAAAAGTCGAAAGAGAAAGACGGATTGCTACAGGGTTGCCTGCCTCACCTGTTGACAGACCTATCACCTTTGCATCTGAGTCAGATCGTGGCTCGTCCTCTTCCAAAGGTACCAAGCCTAGAAAATTATTTCAAACCACCTACTCCCCCATAATCTCTGGTTCCTCAGTTCAGGAATCGGTGCCTACTGTCGAGCCAGGAGTAACAGCCACTAGCCTTAGAAAACCTTCTCCCTTTCTTGCAATGGGATCAGACACGGAGCATTCTCTTGAGAAGCTGGTTGTTAGGAGGACAGGACGGCTGGTTAAAGGCCAGGGGACTAAAAACACTCCCTCAAGATCGGGGGCAAAGGATAGCAGCACCGGATCAGAGGTGCCAATTATAGCTCCTAAGGACAGGTTGTCCGGACCGGAGGGCTCCAATCCAAACCTTCAACCAGAAACTTTTGCTCCAAACACTTTACCGGAGAGCAGAAGTCAAAGGGGCACTGAGGCCCATCAGTCCGGATATAAGGCTGAATCAAGTTTGAACCCTCCCCCCACTACAGCTGCTGAAATCCCTTCAACGATCATGGAGGAAGTGATGGAGGACTCTGTTGAAGAGGCCCCGTTTGAGTCTGAGCCCTCCGGTCAGACTAGCAAAGAGATAGTTGCCAAGAAGGACAAGGGCAAAGAAAAATTGTACTTGAGGCATCCAGATCTGCCCGATAGCCTAGAAGGAAAAGCAGGGCCTTGTTTTCACAAGGTCAACGTTAACTATCTTCTCTCCCTACAAAAAATCAACTATGCATTCATCCACACTGCTGAGTTGGGCAGGATGCGTTCAAAATGGGGTATTCCAGAAAATGTAAAGATCAGGATCCCAATACATCCGGAGACCCCCATGGATTGCAAGTTAAGTGAGGTGGTTATGTTCACGGAGCTGTTCAACTGGGGGCTCAGGCTCCCACTAGACCCAGAGATTGTCAGATATTTCCATCTGACCAAACTCTGTCCGAGCCAGCTGAGCCCCAACGCTTGGTATACCCTTATGTCATGCATCATGGCATCAAGGCTGTCCGGGATCCCTCTGCCCATGGAGGAGTTTGCTGCAGTGGCTATCCTGTGTAGAAACCACCACATCCCCTTCTACCACTTTAACATGGGGAATAACTTCAAGGCGGTGGATGATATGCTGGAGGCAGAGAGGAATTGGAGGACCCAGTTCCTGTTCGTCAGTGGTGCCTGGGAGAATGGCAAGAGGATAAAAGCCGGAGAGAACCCAAGCCTCCTCAGAAGCAGGTGGAGGAGTGACCGTAAGCATCTTGCCTTTATATTTTTGTCTCTCTTGTCTTTTCTTTTTGGACTTAGTTTATACTAATTTGTCTTACTTTTGTCTTAGCAGAACTGCCCAAGGAGTTTAGTGACCACTTGAAAGCCGGGCAGGTCACTTATGGCAAAATTAATGCCTGGGCTGCTGAGAACTGGGGGAACCGACTCCACGATGCTTTCACTAGTGGAAATTTGGCAAGGTCTCACCTGTGGAACACCACAGGTTGGAGAGACTTGACCTGGGAGGAGCTCACCACCCAACCTTCTCCAGATGTTGTGCTCAAGAGGACCCTTGAACCAGATGGGACACTCATCCTGCCAGGCCGAGCCAAAGCCCCGAGCAAGATGAAAGGCAAGAAGAAGAAGAAGGGAAAAAGGGTGATGGGCGATGCCAACCCTGCTGATGCTGAGAAGGATGCTCCAACAGTCCCTGAGGGGCCAGCCCAGAGCCAAATCGATGCTGCTCTCTTGCAAGTAGTGGAGCAAGAGACTGAGAGGCAGGAAACAAATCTCCCAAAACCTCCAAGGGCTTCCAAGATAAATCGCAAACAGGGAAGCGAAGGTGCAGACCGGGAGACGAAGAAGAAAAAGACTTCTAAGGGAAACGAGCTTTCTCTCCGGGCTCCGGAGCCTTCTTTCCAAGTTGAGCCTTCTGACCCAACGCACGCCGAAGAGATTCCGGGGGACTTTCACACTGATGAGGTTGAGGGAGGAGATCTCAACATTGATGCAGTGGACATCACCGGTCTCGGTGAGCTTGGTGAATACTTCCTCAACCTCCCTAGAGATGACTTTGCAGGGCCTTACATTCCTCCGAGCAGCTCTAACACGGTCAATTTTAACGGTAAGACTTTTATTATCTCTAGTGAAAAGGATACCATAGCCCACTCCTTGTTAAGCAATGTGCAGCCGGTACTTACGTTGGAGAGACAAGTTCGAGGTCAGACAAACATCATCAACGACCTTAAGTCTGAGAAGGAAAAGCTGTCCGAAGACCTTCGTACTGCCACCTCCAATGCTGCCATGTTGAAAGAAGAAAACGAGGAGTTGAAGAGAAGCCAAAAGACAAGCACCACCAAAGTCACCACTTTAGAGGAAACCATCAAAGACCTCCAGGAGAAACTGTCCGGTCTGGAGAAATACATTGCTACCTCAAAGGGAGAAACCAAGGCAAAGGACAAAGTCATCACCAACTTAACCACTGATAAGATTTCCCTTGAGAATGCAGTGCCCAAGGCTGCCGAGGAGAAAAATACTTTGTTACAGGAGCAGGAGGCCAAGATCCAAGCCAAGATCAATGCTTATGCCAACCAGATGATCAAGAGCGAAGAGCAACTGCTTGAGAAGGTGAGGTCTGACATGGTTCTACTCTTCCATGAAAAGTTTCCGTAGAGGAACCTAGGGGACTTATGGTTTTATGTTGAGCCTGAAGACCTCCCATACCACACGATGGCCGAAGGTGACAGGTATGGCTACTCTAGTGGCTCCTCGGATGATGAAGAACATACTGGGGAGAGCCCAGATGACGAGAAAGACGATCCTAAAGGCAAGAAGGTAGATGAAGGGAAAGACGACCCTAAGGGTAAGAAGGTAGATGAAGGTGAGCCATCTTCAAAGGCTCAACCTTAACTTATGATCCACTTTGTTTATTTTTTATCCAGACTAAAGTCCTTGGAAGGCCAAGGCACTCTTTTTGTAATGGTGTCTGGTATCTGACCGGATAGGTTTTTTGTGTTCTACTTTGACCATTTAAAAGTCCTTGGAAGGCCAAGGCAATTTTAAGTTATTTATTTCAATGAATATTTCTATTATGTGCAACCATCATCTCCTTTCATTGTTCGTTTTAATTTTGATAGTCATAGTCTAAGTAGCCTTTAGTTGTTCCATAATGAGAGTGTTTAAGTTCTCCGGCTAGAGTTTAAATAGCCCTTAGTTATTTCATAGTGAGAGTGTTTAAGTTTTCCGGCTAGAGTTTAAATAGCCCTTAGTTATTTCAATCCGGATAGTATGACAAGGGACAAAACTTTAAACAAGTAAATATTTACACAAGTGCTATTCCAAGTACATCCGGAGATGCTCGATATTCCAAGGATGAGTTAGAACTCTGCCATCTTTGTCTTCCAACCAATATGTTCCAGGTTTAATTCTTTCAACAATCATATATGGACCCTCCCAAGTCGGGGCCAACTTTCCGAACAGCTTTTCCTTAGTGTGTAAGAAGACCTTCCTTAATACTTTGTCCCCTGGTTGGAAATCTTTTCTTTTAACTTTGGAAGAAAACCTGCTTCTCATTAAGCCCTGGTAGTGTGCAACCCTAAGGTGAGCTTTAACTCGTCTTTCTTCTATCAAATCAAGTTGACTTCTGATTGCCACCTCGTTAGCGTGTTCGGAGAAGTTGTGGACACGAAAAGAGGGGAGGGTCTTCTCTATGGGGGCTACTGCATCCATCCCATAGACCAAGGCAAAGGGTGACTCTTGTGTTGCAGCCCCAGGTGTTGTCTGGTAGGCCCACAAGACCTCTTGTAGATAACTAGGCCAATTCCCAGCAGCCCTTTCCAAATTCTTCTTTAAACCGGACAGTATAGTTCTATTAGCCACTTCAACTTGACCATTTTCTTGTGGGTGGAAAGGTGAAGAAAAACAATGTTGTATACCCCTTGAGGCACATAAACTTTCCATTTCCCTATTATCGAATTGTGGCCCATTGTCTGTTGTTATTTTCTGTGGGACACCAAATCTGCAACAGATGTTGGATAGAATAAATTTTATAACAACTTTTGATGTTGTCCCTGCTAGGGGGGCTGCTTCTATCCACTTCGAAAAGTAGTCTATGGCCACAATTATAGTTTTGCGTCCTCCGGACGCCACAGGGAGAGGCCCCACTAATTCCAATCCCCATCGAGCAAAAGGAATGGGCTCAGAAATTGATTCTAAAGGAATGGCTCGTACATGAATTTCGTTGATGTACCTCTGGCATGGGTCACACCTTCTTATCAATTCCTTAGCATCTTTCATGATTGATGGCCAATAGTAACCGGAGAGTAAAACCCTTCTTGTTAAATCTCTAAACCCACAATGGGCTGATCCCTCACCATCATGCAATTCAGAGAGGACTACTTGTGATTCTTCATCCCCCAATCAGCGATTGAGAGGTTTACTATAGGACTTTTTGTACAACACTTCTCTCAATATGATGAAACCACGAGCCTTATGTTTAAATCTTCTGGCTAGTGACTTATCCGGAGGCACGACACCATCGGAGAGATATTGCAGGAGAGGAAACCTCCAGTCTTGAGGTTGTTTCACTTGTACTTCAAAAATTTCCTCTTCTTTACCCTTACTAAGTTGAATGGAGGGGCTTTCGAGCACATGGATCCATGGATATGACTCCGTATATGCTATGGTTGCCAATGAGTCTGCTAGCTCATTTTCTGTCCGGGGAATGTGCTCATAGACAACACCTTTAAACTTAAGTTCTTCATTTTCGAGGAGGAGTAAATACTTCACAAGTTGCTCCTTCATAGCCTCAGATTGACCTTGGGCATGGTGGATAAGTAGTTGGGAGTCACTTAGCAGCTTGACCCTCTTAGCCCCACAAATGTAGGCTAACTTTAACCCAGCTATAGCTGCTTTGTATTCAGACTCGTTATTAGATGCCCTGAAAGCAAAACAAATAGCCTGGTACATCTTGTCTCCATATGGGGAAGTTAAACATACTCCTGCACCACACCCCATAGTGCTAGATCCACCATCTATTCGGACGACCCACATCTTTTTATCTTTTATGTCAGTAGCTTGCTCTGAATCCCTGTCAGAGTGGAATTCAACCAAAAAGTCTGCCACAGTTTGGGCCTTGACTGCTGTTCGGGGAGCAAAATCTATGTCGAAGTCCCCCAACTCTACTGACCACTTAGTCATCCTCCTTGAAATGTCTGCCTTTTGGAGGACATTCTTCAGAGGGAAAGAAGTCCGGACGATGATGGGATGAGCCTGGAAATAAAGCCTCATCTTCCTAGCAGCTATTACTAGGGCCAATGCTAACTTTTCGAGTTTCAGGTAACGCCTTTCTGCATCTACCAAACTTTTACTGATGTAGTATACTGGATGGGGATGACCATCGACTTCTCTTACCAACACAACACTGAGGGCATAACTTGAAACTGCCAAATATACGAAGAGGGTCTCCCCATCAACTGGTTTAAACAAAGTCTTGGGAGAGGATAGGTGCTTCTTGATCTCACTGAAAGCCTCATCACACTGCGGGGTCCAATCAAATCCCTTTGCAGCCTTCAAAGTTTGAAAGAAAGGTGCACACCTGTCCGAAGATCTTGAGATAAATTTGTTTAAGGCAGCTAATCTCCCCGTTAAGTGTTGTACTTCTTTAATGTTTCGAGGAGGCTCCATTTGGAAAAGAGCATTTAGCTGGTCCGGATCGGGCTGTATTCCATGCTCACTTATGATATAGCCTAGAAACTTCCCGGACTGTACTCCGAACACACACTTTTCAGGGTTTAACTTCAAATTCACTTTCACCAAGTTGGCAAAATTTTCTTGGAGATCGGACAAGTGAAACTGCTCATCCACACTCTTCACCATCATATTGTCAATGTATACTTCCATATTTCTTCCAATTTGATCAGCAAATGCCTTGTTGACTAACCTCTGATAAGTAGCCCCAGCATTTTTCAAACCAAATGGCATCACCTTGTAGCAATGAAGTCCCCTGTCAGTAACAAATGTGGTATGCTCTTGATCCTTTGGATCTACTTGAATCTGATTATATCCAGAGAAAGCATCCATAAAGGAAAGCAGCTTGTTCCCAGAGGTGGAGTCTACTAACTGATCAATCCGGGGAACTGGATACAAATCTTTTGGGCAAGCTCTATTGAGATCCGTGAAATCAATGCACATGCGCCACTTGCCATTCTTATTTTTTACCAAGACAGGATTGGCAGTCCACAAAGGGTATTGAGACTCCTTGATATGCCCCATCTTGGTGAGTCTGTCGACCTCTTGCACAATAACATCAGCCTTTTCTTTAGAAAAAACTCTTTTTTTTTAAACCACTGGAGCTATGTCTCTCCGGACAGATAGATGATCTGATATCACTTCTGATGGAACTCCAGTAACATCAGCATTGCACCAAGCAAAAACGTGCTGATGGTTCTTCAAAAAAAACATTTTATTTTTCAACACTGGTGGCATCTTGGACCCTATCTTGACACTTTTCCCCATCTTCCAAACAGTGTGTTTCTACTTCTTCGATCGGTATTAATACTCCATGGGTCTCTCTGGGGTCATCAACTTCACCCTCACCCCCAGAAAGGCCCTCAAAGTGCTATTGTTCATTAATACGGACTGCCCCCAGCGTTCGGGGAGCCAGGGTAGTGGCATAACATTCTCTTGCAATCTTTTGGCTGCTCCGGACGACTCCAACCTGTCCCTGAACAGCATATTTCAAGCACTGGTGGACTGTTGAAGCCACTGCATGCATCCTAGAGAGCCAAGACCTCCCTAGAATAGTATTATAGCAAGTGGGACAATCCACCACAATAAATAGTATTCTCACCATTTTCTTGAAAGGGCCCTTGCCCAATAATACTTCTTCTTCGAACTCTCCAATCACATCTGCTGACCTGCCTGTAAAGCCCACGATTGACCTGTCCGAACTCTGAATTACAGCTGGATTTTTCATTTTCTTATATGTGGTTAGGAAAAGGATATTGGCTGAGCTTCCAGTATCCACCAGGATTCGTCTTATGGCATTGCCCCCTATAGATGCTCCTATGACAACAGCATCCTCATGAGGGCCAGCAATGTCTCTTAAATCATCTTCATCAAAAATAATGAAGGGGAATGAATTTTGTGACTGATAGGAAGTCATGCCTCCTTCTAGCTGGGAGGCCAAAGTATGAACATGCCTCTTCCTCGAAGAAGCAGTATGAGCTGTCATAGTGTCCCCTCCGAAAATTGTAAGTGACTCGAAAAACTTAATGAGCCCGGAGACTGACCTAGAACATTCCTCAATTGCACCCACTCTGTTTCGAGTTGGATCAGGATCCAAGTACTCAGATTTCACGTCAAACCTTTCAATTATAACCATGGCTCCCTCCGGAGCAGCATTACTTGGACCAACCCGATGAGTGTTATCAGGCCTGTTACCCCCTCTTCTTTTCGCGTAGGCCCCCAGCTTTCCCCTTTCAATCAAGTTTTGAACTTCTTGTTTCAATGCTATACAGTCATCAGTGGTATGACCAATATCATTATGATATTGGCAAAAAGAATTGTTGTGATGCTCTCTGGGAGACTGCAATGTTGCCGGTCTCCGGTAATGCACCTCTTCCTTCGTTTTATCAAAGATAGTGGCCACACTTTCTTTTAACTCTGCGAACCACTCCGGTTGGACCCATGGCCCTCTCTTGTTTCTGGATTGTTGACTTTGAGCAGGAGCAGCTGGCTGAGACTGAGCTTTTGCCCTACCATGCCCCTGTCCGGTCTCTCTTACTTTGTTCCCGGACTGATTCTGATTGGGATTTGGTGCTACTGGGGTAGACCTCACCTGCCTGTGCACCCTGGTTTTCTTTGTTTCATCGACGTTTATTTGTTTGCCAACCTGATTCAGCAACCCTCCCCATGTCATGGCCTTCTTTCTGGTCACTGAATCAGCTAGATTGTCTGGGTTCAAACCCTGTCTCAGGGATGCTATTGCTACCTGTTCGAAGCAATCAGCCAACCCATTCTTGGTGTTCAAAAAACGACTTATATATTCTTTCAAGGACTCATTTGGTTCCTAGGAACAATGGATTATTGTGTCTCTATTGCCTTTTAGCTCTTTACTCCCTACGAACTGCCTTCGAAAGGCTACCCAAAAAGTATCGGAATCTTTAATACAACCCTGAGGCAGGCTGTTGTACCACTTTAGAGCACTCCCTGTGAATGACTGGGAGAATGCCCTACAGAGCAGTTTCTCATCGTCATCAAAGTTCATCATGAAGTTTTTGAATTGCTCCAGATGGTTGTCCGGATCAGTACTGCCATCGTACTTCTCTATTTTGGTGCCGTCAAACCTTTTAGGGAGGTTTCCGGACAGAATTTTAGAAGACAATGGATATTCTCTCCAATTTCTTCCACGACTGAACACAGTATCCTCATTGGGAGTTGCAAAGATACCTGGTTCATCGTGGAAAGCAAAGGGATCCATTAGCATTCGATCCACATGCCTCCGGCTGTGTGATGACCCTTTACCAATATTCTTCTTCATCCTTCCATGTCTATCCCTTTTTCTTGAATACTTTTTGATCTGCTTCTGCTTCTTTCTAGTTCGACCCTCATCGCTGCTAGAGGATAAAGATTTCTCAATTCCCTCACTATCCGAAGAGCTATCAGAGGATTCTGAGCTTGAGTTAGAACTCTCCACTGGCTTAGACCGGTGAGACTTTTTGGAACTGGCATGAGTCTTTTTAGTGCTCACATGAGTCTTTGAAGACTCACGCTCTCTGGGGTTATCGGTGTGATGAGCAACCGATGCTTTGGACTTTTCTTTCAAGCCCATCTTGGCCTTTTCAGCCCTCAGAGCTTCTATTTCACCCTTTAGCCTATCACGCTCTTCGATAGTGTATTCATCGTTTTCTCCCACCACTTCGAGCAAAGCTGGTGGCACTTCTGGATTGTCCGGATTCATTCGGAGAGATTTTCTTAGCTGGTTTTGAATGCTTGATTCAGGCACCTTCTTCTCCCACTGTGGTCGCCAATTTGGTGTGGATAATAATCGCCTAAGGGTAGGCTGGTAATTTCAGTTGGTGTTTTATGGTAGTGTGTGGGTGTTATGTGTTTAGAGTAGAGAGTAGAGAGATAATTAAGCAGCCTGGTAGCAGTTAATTTTCATTATTCCTACTTAATGCAGGTGGTTGGGTATTTATACCCTGATGTTTGGGCCCTTATGGGCTTTCAGGTCATGTTTAATGGACCCGAGTCATGTTCAAAGACCCATGAGCTCTAAGTAGGAGAGCAAGTAGCTTAGTCAAGAAGTGTTTAGGTTTTTTAGTACTTTTGTCATAGTTCGAACAGTCCTATGGTCATAGTGTCCAAAATGATCTGTCCGGTTCGTGTGATCTGTCCGGTCCGGAGGCCTTGGACCGATCTGTCCTTGTCCGGGGAGCGTGCAGAATTCGGACTCATCAGATAAGATTCAGAGAGAATAATTCACTGTGGGCTAACCTCATTCATAGTATCCACTGTAAAGGAAACCTCTTTTTACAAATAAACTTCTCAAAAAAGGCTCTCAAACAAGGAAGAGATTGTCTAACATAAAAGACTTTGCAGAAGAGAAAATCAAATGGAGACTAGGTGAAGGTAAAGTGGACTTGTGTCTAGACAACTGGTATGGAAATCCTCCCTTAATCAATCTTGACAATAATACAAATGATAGTTGGTTCAAAGTTATCCCTGTAGACATCTTTTGGGAAAATAACGAATGGGATGTAAACAAACTGAAAAAAAATACTTAATAGACTCTAACATAAAACTAGTCCTAAAGACTTATATTAAAGAGAATGTCAAGGATACTATATACTGGCGGATATCTAAAGATGGATAATTCAGAATCAAAGATACTATGAATGCTATCACACCTGTCCTAATTACATATTCACTCTTTGGAAATCTGTGGAACAACATAACTCCAAGGAAATTGGAGACTCATACAAAATAAACTACCAGTAGATTCAATTATTCAATCTAGACATATACCTATGGTATTTAAATGCCAATTTTGTCAAAATACTTGAATTAAAAGATCATTTATTTGTGTCATGTGATTTTGATTGGAGTATATGGTCTCACTTTGCAGGAATCCTAAAGGTTGGCATAAGGAGATATATGACCACAATGCATTTGTTCAGAACATGGTTCTAGTCATCCCCTGGAAAGACACATAAAAAAAATACTTCCTACACTAATCAGCTAAGCAATTTTGCAGCAAAGGAACAAGACAAAAATCAAGGGTGGCCGTTTCTCAACCAAATCAACAATCAACTACATCTCTAATATGTTAATCCATCTGGATCATTCAAAGCTTCTATGGAGAAAGCACTGGAAAACGAAGCCTCAACTCTTGGATGTGTCAATCACATCAAGACCAAACATAAGATTTTTTACCTTAACTGGACACCTCATTTGCCAAGAAGATACAAACTAAACTTCGATGATTGCTGCCTATCATCTGAAGAATCAAGTGGGGCAAAAATTATTCACTACAGCAAATGAAACATCATCAGTGGATATGGAAATACTTATGGAAAACTTACACCTCTAAAAGTTGAAGTCAGGGGACTGCAAGATGGTCTTCAGATATGCAGAATCACAGGAATCAGGGAAGTAGATATTGGATCCGATTTTAAAATCCTTATCTCTCTAATTTCTTCTTCTGCAAGAGTCCCAAATTACCTAGAATCAATAATTAATGGTATAAAATCGTTAATTACAAGTAACATGTCTATTCGTTTTATTTTTAAGGAACAAAATAGAGTTGCCGATTAGCTAGCTCGTTGGACCCTAAAATGTAAAATGAAGATTGATTACAAAGATTTTAAACCACCAACTCAGCTAGAAGCAATCACGTACTTAGAAAGCTTACAAATAGGCTATATTAGAACTCATAAATAACTTACCTTTGTTTTATAATCTCTGTTTTGTATAAACACATGAGAAAGAACTAAAAGATGAAAAAGAATAATAGAGAAAAGAAGGAAAGGATGCTGAAGATTGTTGAATGAAAAAAAGGTTGGTTTTGCTTCAGGAAATGAACAACAGCAAATAACAATGGAGAAGTAGTAGAGGTTGAAAATGAAACTGAAATTCAAATGATAATGAGTTGTAGAATATCATCTGACGGAATCCATTGGATAAAGAAACTAATGGAGATTCTAGATTAAAGAGAAGAAGATGAAATTTGGTTCCGAATCAAAAGGGAGGAAACATTTCTTTTGGCGCGATTTCAACTTTTTGAATTTTCCCTTAAGGACTAAATTTTGATGTATTTCTTATTAAGTCCAATACTCTGTAAAACTTTATATTCTAAAGTTTCTTTAGATTTACAAAAATAATAAATTCTTTTTCATAATACAAACACGTTGACTCTCAAAACAAAACAACTTCCAAATCAAAAACAATAGAAACTATCTCCTAAATCATACGCTCTCACAAAATCAACAATTCTATGGAAACATCTTCTTCGATATCAAAATTTATTTCAAAACTTATTGCACTCAATCAAAATTGAAAGCATAAACTACCTCTCCAAATACAAAACATAAACCCTAAAATAAATTTTATTATAAGTGATTTCGTAATTGTTTTATTTTGTTATTGCGAAAACGCTTGATATATTTTATTTTATTCTGATTGCAGCGCGTCTTATATTTTTTTTCGTGTATTTCATCGATTAATTTTGTTGGATTTATTATCATTCATGTTTAAACTATTTCATTTTATTTCCTTTTAGTTAATGTAGGTCTAGTTTTAAGTTTAGTTAACTAAACATGATTAAATGCGTGATTTAGGGTGGAGTTTTTTTTAATTAATGAAATATAGTTTAAAATAAACAAAAATAACTTTTTAATTATATTGATTAATTTTTTTATTTATTGTTTGTCAGTGTTATAAAATCATTATAATTTTAAATTTTTATTTTAAAATTCATTTTTAATTAACTGAAAACATAATTGTAAATTATTCATATTATAATTTATAATTAGTTATATTTTGATAAAATTATATTTATTATTTTTCAATTCATAATTATTTTAATATAACATAATCTTTTATAATATAAAATATGTTAATATTGATATTCAAAATAATACGTTCAATCAAATCGGTAAATATAAAAAGCTAAAAGTATCAAAAATTATTATAACAAAATATAACTAATAGTATATTATTTATTAAAATATGGTAAATAATCTTATATTATCTTACCAAAATTCTAAAATCAATTAATAATGTTAAAATTAAAAATTGAAAATTTCAATATATATATATATATATATTAATAATAAACAATAATTCAAAAAATATAATTATCATTTAAAGTTATTATAAAATTATTTTTTTATTTACTTATTACGATTTTAAAGTATAATTTATATAGATTATTTTAAAGGTGATATATTTTACTAATAAAGTCCAAGCAGAAACATTAAATTGTATTTGATATAAAAAAAAATAGAGACTTACGTAATAGGTCTAAAATTCGTCTTTATTTACCCAAACATACCCCCAAAAATATTATATTATATAATTTGTATTTTACTAAAAATATTATATTGTATTTTAATAAAAAAATATTCCATATAAATTATATTGAATAAATTAATTATTAAAAAATAACTAAAACGATTATTCGAAAGTCAAAATTAGTAACTCCTATTACCCTTCTCTCATTCTTTTTGTGCCTCCATCTCAAAGGCCACATCCTCCTTCGATTTCCAAATCAAAATCAATGGAGAAATCTCAAACTACCTATGTTGATACTCGCCAGCACAGAAAGAAGCAAGCTATGAAGACAAATTCTCTTTCCTTACTTAGAAAGGTTCAAACTCAACAACTCTATAAAATGCACAAAATTAAAAAATCTTTCAAAACCCAGTGTTCGAAATAGAACCTGCAAAATTGAACACTGGAAATTCATAGTGCAATCACAATCCCAAAAAAATCATTCGTCGAAGTCACTCGGATTAAAAACACGGCCTTTCGGCATTCAAAGGTGAATTACCAGTCGAAATAAGAATTCGAAGCAGTGTTTTTCATATAGAAGATAAGTCTGAAATCTTATATATGGTTCATTGGCCAACATTTCTTGGATTGGTGTTTGGTGAAAATGATGGTTAGAGAGATTTTGTTACGTTAAACCGTAAAACTTCATCTTGTAACAAAGAGAAACCAATAAATAACATTATTACTTCTTTTCAAATCAAAACAGTGAAACCAAATGTTGATAATTACATTCAACCTTAGAATTGGGTCCCAAAATAAAATCAAACAATTAAATTTATAATTTTGTATCCTTCAATCCCTTCATCGAATCTAAATCAGATCTCTCATCATTCATCAAAACGAATCATAGGGTCAAAATTGGAAAAACCAAACCAAGAAAACAAAATCTTATGCTAGAGAGGAAAAATTGACTTTCTAAGTAATGAAATTGTTGATGGTGAAAATAAAGAAATACCAAATCATGACCATTAACGGAATAGAAAGTATACAATAAATTAGTTTGATAATATCTCATGAATCATTTTAAATATGGTACAAAGAAAAGAATAAAAAAAGCTGAAACCCAAACTAATCATAAATGAAATAAAAATATTTAAACTAGAATGTCAAGGGGGTATGCAATAAATATTCTCAAATAGACTAATTGATAAGGAAATGGAACTTCGAGAACTGAAATGTAAAGAATAAAACTTCTCATGACAGATTGTAAAATTAGAGGTGGGAATTAAAACTTTGTATTTTAGTCAGACACTAGCGTGTAATTATACATTTTATGTAACTATTTCAGTTAAGAGCTAAGTGCGCTCTATATAAAGGCCAAAACTAATCTAATAAAGGGGTTGGCTTTTTGAGATAGATCACTTTTGCAATATAACTTTCTCTCTCTAAAACCTGTTTCTCTCTCTACATTCTGACTTCATTTACTTGGACAATCCAAGTATTCAACTCATCAAATTGGTGACTCTATTGGAATCCTGATCATCAATTGGTGCCTAGTTTACTAGTTCGAATTTTCTCCTTTTCAAATCTTGAAAAACGATTTAAGCTTGACAACTAATCTAGAAAACGATCCGCTAGTGCGATTAGTTGTTGAAACATTAAAAAAGGATTTACAAAGGAATGATAATAGACAAGAAGAGTATATCCCAATTCTCAATCCTATATATAGTTACGCATGAACCAACTTTTGGACAAAATAACAGCTCAGAACGAAAAATACCACCAGAGAGAACATGAGATTCAGTCAGCCAGGCTGAAATCCGAGGTGAGACAAGTGAATAACCAAAATGATGCTGGTGATTAGTCTGATCGTTCTTGCACTGATCATCATATCAGAAGAAAACAGAAAAAGTCACGGTTGGAAGCGCCAAAAGAGCGTCATTCTTCTCGATGGGAAAAAACGATAAACAGAGGTGTGTCACATCTAGAGATGAAAAAGTTGAAAGTTTTGTATCTGATTTTAAAAGATATCGAGGCTCTTCGAAATAAGAGAATGATCAACCTCGCAAATCTAAAAAATAATATAAAGCTAGAAGGGAAAGTGTACCTCAATGTTTGAGGGAGGCAAACTGGTGTGAAGGAAATACATCAAACCAGTACAATGTTGGGGATGATCGAAACTTGTATGTAGTGATGGGAACTGAGGATCAATATGTTCAAGGTGTTGATTGGAGGAATTCTCTATTGGTAATTGAAAAAAGATCTATCACACTTCCGAAGCTTTTTTATATTTCAAAAGTTGAGAAATTCGATGGTATGTAAGACGCGGACGATCACATCAAACAGTTCAAGAGTGATATGATGAATTTCGAGGATGACGACAGGTTGGTTTGTCGAGATGTTTCTCAAAATTTCAAGGGAACAACTTTGAAATGGTATAAGAAAATTCTGAAGAGGTCTATTTTAAATTTCAGAGACTTTTACACTGCTTTTCGAAGACAGATTGTGGGGAGTAAGGAAATGAGGGCAAATGAAGATATAATAATCCAATGCAAGTAGACAGTTGGAGAAAAGCTGAAAGATTATACGAAGCGGTTTGTCTTAACTAAAGCGAGTCTGGATAACTGTAAAGAACTGGTGGCGTGGCAGCCTTTCGGCAAGGGATTGCTACCAGGAGATCTAGCTAATGAAACAACAAAAATAAAAGCCTTAATTTTTGAAGCTTTGATGGCTCAAGTCGAGGTCCAAATCAAGGTGGAAGAATCGACCATGGTTCGAGGGGTAGCAACTACTGGTCAAAAGAATTATGGGCAGGTGCCAAATAACCAGGGGCAATCTTCAAATTCTGCTTAACAAGTACGTCCAAGGAACAACAACATGCCACCTCGAATTGGAGGGCATTCGAACCAAGCACCAGCATACCAGTTTAACAGGCTGAGGCCCAATCAATGGATAAGGCCCGAGTATTATGCAAATAAGATTGAAAATGTGGCTACAATCTTTAACAAAGCTAAAGAGTATATGAATTTCAGGAAGCCCGCTCCAATCTATAGGCCTAGGGAGGAGTGAAACAACAGGTTTTGCAAGTATCACAATGACATCGGACATGATACCGCGGATTACATCGCCTTGAAAAATGAAGTTTATACTTTAATTGAAAATGGGAAATTATTGACTTATGTGAAAGCGCACAGCGCATCGAAGAATCTCATTGCATCGACTTCACAACCAACCAATCCAAATGCACATGCTGAAAATTTAATGATTTTGGATTCGAAGGTTGATTATTTTGATTTTGCATAGGAATACTTACACATGGATCCAAATAGGTTAATCTTGTTGGAAGTGGATGAACCATTAAAGCAAGGCCACGCTCGAAGCATTTGCGAGTATTTTGATTCCCTGGCAATTTTCGGGGGCTACTTAGTAACACTGGTAATTCAAGGAAAATGCACATAGTGAGTATGGCTACTCAAATATAAGGGAAATTGTTTATCCATTTGTACGGTAAGAGAGACATTTCCTTTTATCCTTTTTGATGAAGATGATTGACGGGGTACTGCAGGGCCACATGAGGATGCGGTGGTCATTGGGGCAGAGATTGCTGGTGTTGAGATTAGACACGTATTGATAGATACTGGGAGTTGTGTGAGCGTTCTTTTTACAGCAACTTATGACAAGATGCGCAATCCTCCTCGGATTTCCCAATCAGAGTGCACTATCATTGGTTTTACTGGAGTGACTGCGTGAGTAATCAAAGAATCCGAGAGGGAGGTAAGTCTGGGAAGGGGACCTTTTAAGAAGAAGGTTCAAGTGCTTTTTATTGTGGTGGACTGTCCAACTAGCTATAATGCCATTTTTGGAAGTCTTGGTTATCAGGGATGTATGGTGTTGTATCAACAGTCTATCAATGTTTCAAGTATGTCATTGAAGATAGATAGTGTTGGGATCGTCCAAAGTGACCAAAAGGTTGCCAGAGAATGTTATGCCACTGCTCTTTGGATCTGAGGATCTAGCAGGGGCGATATGATGAATGAATAGCAGTCAGGGGGGTTGACCAGGGATTCTGAGGAAAGCGTTGACGATCTGAGGGAAACCACATGTTCATTGACAGTAAGTGAAGAAATAAAGGAATATTCTTTTCCTGAGGGAATAATACTTTATATAGCTTTTACAATTTGTATCCCACAATCTTGATGTTTTTATTTGGAAAACATAGGATATGATAAGAGCACCAATTGAAGTAATTTACCATAGCCTAGCCATTAATCCAAAGGTAAAACCTGTTATACAAAAAAGACGTGCATTTTCTTTTAAGAAAGTAGAGGCAATTTTTTTCCGAAGGGGACCGCTTATCGAAGGTCAGACATATAAGGGAGTCACAGTATCATTTGCGGACGGCGAACCCAGTAGTGGTCAAGAAAAAAATGGGAAGTGGAGAAATTGTGTTGATTTTATAGACTTGAATCGAACCTGTCCTAAAGACCCGTTTCATGTTCCTCGAATAGACCAGCTGATTGATTCCACTTCGTGAAATGAAATATTGACCTTTATGGATACTTTTACAGGATATAATCAAATTCAGATGGATCCAAAGGATCAAGAGAGTACCACTTTCATCACAGACCAAGGCTTACATCGTTACAGGGTTATGCCTTTTGGGTTAACAAATGCAAGGGCTACATACCAGAGATTAATGAATAATGCATTTGCTTTACAGATTAGAAATAACATGTAGGTGTATATCAATAATATGGTGGTCAAAATCTTAACAAACAATGCACACTTGGACGATTTAGAAGAAACGTTCTTGAATTTAAGGGCGATAAGGCTAAAGTTGAATCCTGAAAAATACACTTTTGGAGTTCGATCAGGAAACGTTTTGGGTTATGTTATCAATAAAAAAGGGATAGAAGATGATGCAGAGAAATTAAAAGCTATAGTATCCATGAAATCGCCTCGAACTATCGAAGAAGTGAAAATTTTGACAGGAAGGTTAGCAGCACTTAACAGCTTCATCTCTAGATTTTCTGACAAATGTTTCCCATTCATTCAAGTGTTACGAAGACCAAATAAGTTTGAATGGACTTCGGATTGTGAAGCAATATTTTCAAGTATCAAGGATTTCTTATCATCACCAAAAATATTATTCAAACCTCGAAGTTGAGAGAAACGTTTTGTGTATATTGTGGTATCTGACTTTGGAGTAAGTGCAATATTGATAAGATAAGATTCAGAAATTCTGAAGCCGGTGTACTATGTCTGCAAGAGTTTGGTGGGAGTAGAAAAGAGGTATTTGAAGCTCGAAAAATTGGCACTAGCATTGGTGGTGGCTGCTAGGAAAATGCTTCCTTATTTTCAAGCTCATACTATTGAGGTTTGAACTTTATTTCCATTAAAGAATATTTTAAAACGTCCTAATATTTCAAGGAGGATGACTAAGTGGTCAGTAGAATTGGGAGATTTTGACATCATTTTTTCGCCTTGAATGAAAATTAAAGCAGAAGATTTGGCATATTTTATTGTTGAATTTCATTCAAGCAGATCGGATGAAGAAGTTAGCAAGGATGTTTTTCCAGCTAATTGGATGTGGATTGTTTAAACCGATGGAGGTTCTGGTGTTTTGGGATGCATAGCTGAAGTTCAACTGGTTGCTCCATCTGGAGAAACAATGCTTCAATCTATTAAATTTGGTTTTCCCGCATCGAATAATGAATCTGAGTATGAAGCTGCATTAGCTGGATCGAGGCTTGCGAAGATATGTGGTGCAACTTCAGTACGATTAGAGACAGATTCTCAGTTAGTAGCAAATCAACTGCCTGGAGTTTCTGAAGCACAAACGGACCACTTAATTTGTATTTTTGAGAGCTTTGAAATCTGATTCTTTTGTTTGATCATGTTGTTGTAGAGCATATAAAATGAGGGAATAATATGGTTGCTGATTCTTTAGCAACAATTGCTTACAAAGATGAATATCCTTCGATTTTATTACAGGATAGTCCATCGATTTTAACCCATCCAGAGTAGTGTGAGCATATCAAGAAATTGTTTGTCAGCCTATACACAGTCTGAGCCGAATAGAGAACTGACATTTTGAATTTTTTGGTTAGAGGAGAGCTGCCTGAAGATGTGAAATTGGCCAAGAAATTGTGAGACAAAGCTTTTGGCTATATAGTGTTAGATGGGGTTTTATATAAGAAAGCGTTGAGTAGGCCATTATTGTGATGTTTGGGCAGACAAGAATCACATGAAGTTTTATTAAAATTACATGATGGAGAAGGATCAGCACATTGTGGGTTCAAGCCATTGACTCGTCGAGTTCTATTGGCAGGGTTTTATTGGTCCTCGATTATGAACAATGCCAAGAATTTGGTTCGAAACTGTGATACTTGTCAAAGGTTTGCTAACTCTGTTCATAAACCAGCAGTTCCACTTATGTCCATTACCGAAGCCATTCCATTTGATAAATGGGGAATATATTTGGTGGGACCTTTGCCGATGGTCTCTGGAGGACGACAAAAGATAATTGTTGCAGTGGATTATTTTACAGAGTGGGCAGAAGAAGATCCATTGTCTAGAACAAAAGTTAAGGGTGTGATTAAATTCATTGTAAACAGTATTTGCTGTCGTTTTGGAGTACCTCGAACAATTACTACAGAAAATGTCATCAATTTAATAATAAAGAAATGGCTTCGTTCTATGTTTCGAAGGAGATCAAATAATTTTTTTTCAAACCCTTTCATCCCTAAGAAAATAGACAAGTAGAGGTGATAAGAAGATCTATTTTAGAAGTTTTAAAGAAGAATTTGACATGAGCAGCAAGAAAATGGCCTTATTACTTGCAGGAGGTACTATGGCCTTATTGAACAACCATAGGGAAGATACTAAAGAAACTCTTTTTGCTTTGGCGTATGGAATGGATGTTGTTAGTCCTATAGAATCTACATTGCCTTCTTTTAGAATTACTCAATATTCTGAAGACTTGAATAATGAAGCTAAAATAGAAAGTTTGGATATGGTTGAAGAGAAAAGAGTTCGAGCTCACCTGAATGTAATTCGTTATCAAACTCTTATGAGGAATAATTATTATTTAATGGTAAAAATGAGGGAGTTCATGGTGCGTGACAACGTATTAAGAAAGGTATTCCTCTATACCAAGGAAAAGAGCATCGGTAAGATGGCCCCAAATTGGGAAGGACCTTATATGGTTGTTGACAAGATAAAGCCAGGTTCTTATCGCCTTTGTGATAATCAGGGGAGGATGTTTCAATATCCGTGGAATATACAACATCTAAATTGTATTGAGAGTGACTGTGTTGTATTTTGAAATTGTTTTCTTTGACTAATTAGCACAGTATTTCCTACATTGTTGGCCCATGGAAGTTTTAACAAGGTGTTATGTGCATATTCAAATCGATCAATAAAATGAATTTTGGCCTATGGTTGTTTACAAATACTTGTTTAAACTATTTTGGTAACTAGTCAAAGACTGATCATCTTTGAGGTTGGCCAAGAGTAGAATATTCCAAAGTGTTGAGTACACTTTTCGAAGAAGTAACCATATGCGAAGTGCTACGTTCTCTAAACGCATTATAATATTCGAAGTTCTACATTCTCGAAACGCACTATAATATTTGAAGTGCTAGTTCTCTAAACACAATATGATATTTGAAGTTCTATATTCTTTAAACGCACTATAATATTCGAAGTGCTACGCATTACAATGTTATTTAAAATATCATGTTATATTTTCACTTCGAATAACTAATATAAATAATAGTCAGATGAAAACATGACTTTAAGAAAATAAAGTATAAACAAAACCTTTTGTCATTCAATTTAATTCAACGAGAATAGAATAATTTCTTAAATGCCAAGTGAAAAGGCATATATTAAAAACAAAATATTACAGCGGTTGCATAACAGGCACAAAAAGAGATGGTAGAGTACTCGTCTTCGGAGCTTTCTTCGGAATCTTATCTTGAATCTTCCTCTTTGGATGAAGAGTTAGGAACAAGATCAAAAGCCTCGCTAGGACACCGTTCGATGGGAATTTTATTCCAAAATCTTGAAAGATTGATTTTAGGATATGTGGCATAGATCTCACTAAGGAGGGTGACGGTATTATGCTCTTTGTCATTTTTAATAGCTGCTAGCATGTGTTTCGCACATTCATCTTCAGCAGTGGTGACAACAAGTAGTTTCTCCTCATCGAATTTGACCTTAAAAACAGTCATGTCGTGTGTTAACGTTTTCTTATCTGCCTTACTCTTGCTAAAAGAAACTTGAAGATCATCGGTTTTTTTTCTTTTCTGCAGCTAACTCTTCATAATGCTTAGTCTTAAGTTGATATATTTCATTCTAATGAGAAGTATTGAGATATTCTTTTTCTTTTCGATGCATTCCTCTGAGGTACTTCTTGACATTTATAAGTCCTTTGAGGAATTCAGATTTGGCCATTTGAAATTCATGAAATTGATCTTTTACAAGGTTGCCAATGACGTCCCGCATGCTTTTCTGAGCTGCATCGGCATTTTTATAGTGAACCATCTCTTTAGCCACGTGTTTTAACTGATTTCTAGAGGATTCGATTTCTTGAGTCATTTTTATGATGCAGCATCGAGATCAGTAAAAGGTTGAAAAGTGGCAAAAACGTCTTCGAATGGTTCTGCAGAAGAAAAGACCACTGGGCTAGGTCGAGGTATGAGCGCTAGGGAGGTTGTAGGAATGGTAACCTCAGGAGATATGGCTTCAAAGGTAGCAGGTGCAGGTCTCCTACCAAGATTATGCATGTGATCTTGAATTTCTTGAACGATGGGATCTTCATCTCCAACAAGCTCTTGAAATTCATCAAAGTTGATAAAGCTATCAGGATCAAAGTGGTCATCGCCTCGATCATCATCTAAAGCCACAGTTTCTTTCTATTGATTGACAACGCCTTCCACGCTTGCCTTATTTTCTTCTGGTTGACTTTGTTGATTCTTTATGACTACAACTTCGTCGCCATCGGACAACACCTTTTGGACAATCTCTACATCTTTCTTTTTCTCTTTCTTTTGGGGAGTCGTTTTAGTGGTGCCTTTCTTTTTTGAAGGAACAATTATTTTCTTCTTTTTCGAAGAAGGTTCGTATTCTACTCCTTCTTTGATGGTGGAAGGGTTGTTTTCTTTTTATTTCCCTCTTTGAACCTCTTGGCTTCAGACCTACTGAAGAGCTAGCACCAGATGTACTAGTTGTCTTTTTATTCTTTTTTTCTTTCTTCTTCTAGGGAAGATGGTTATCCGATCTGTTGCAAATTGGTAAAAATACTTTACAGTCAGGATGGACAAACCTTCTGACAATCTGTAAAGGATCGGGTTGCTCCATCAAATTCTCAGGAGGGAGAGCTCTAAACTTGATGGGAAACAAGTGGTTTTTGAGAAAGTTGATAGGTTCAACAGCTGTGTGGAAAGCATTATTCCATTTTTTTCAGCCCAGACAGCGAGCTTGATAAAGTTCTCTTTTGCTTTCTCTCGACGAAGTGCATAACACCTAGGAATTTCTGTTCAAAACATACAATTTGATAAAAAATAAGGATAGCATTAGTTGAAAATATAATTCAAAGAAATGAAATTAAAGGACTTACGATTACTCCTCCAAATGAGATTCAATCTAGATGGGTTAGCTTCAGATATTTCTTTGCCATTCTCCCAACCCCTGAGATGAAGAAATTTTTTGTTTCGAATTTTTTTCTATTTTCAGTAGGTCATCGATTATCTTAAGTCATCATCCAAGGTAAGATAATATGTGGAAGCACCTGTCCCTTCGACAGTTTTGTCAAAGAAATGAAGTCCTCGATGCAAAGTGGAATTTTGGACAGTCGAAAGGCCATAATCACAGAAAGCAAAGTGAATCATTGATTTGGTATCACTTGAGTCGGGCATAGATCCAGAAGTTTGAAGTACTCAACTATCATGGGGTGCAATAGAAATCGAAGACCCCAGTTGATGATCTTTGGGTAGACCACTAATTAATATTTTCTGCAATCTAGATGTGTTTCCCCTTCTTTGGGAAGACGAAGTGTAATATTGTCTCACATTCCTCATTGCTTCTTTATGTCAGATGTTTGGCTCTCCTTATAATATGTATATGCAAAAAAAAATCAAAGCTAATATGCAATGCGCTTCGAGAGGCCTTACGTTCTCACCTACTGACTTATGCAGCTCGTCAGATATTATGACATGAACTTTCTTTTTTCTCGTTTTACGAGCCTATCTATTTGAAGCATTTTCTGACTTCTTCGAAGCTTATTCCTCAGTTTCAGCTTTTCTATTTGACTGTGTAGCTCCGGAATCGAATTCTCCTTCAGATGCCTCGTCCATCAGTTGAGGAGGATCACTTGAGGGATTTTGTTGAGACGATGTTGTTGTCTCAACAATCTCCGTTAGTGGATGAGGATTGGTTGATGGTTTCGAAGTGACATCAGCATCATCGCCCATTTCTATGAAGGTCTTTTTTTGGTGTTCAAGGAGGGTGAGTTTTTGGAGGATTGGTTGAGGAAAGAGTCTCTTCGGATTTCTTTGAGGAAGATTTTCTCACTTCACAACTGATTCAAGATGATGATCCAGTAAAGGAATATGAGATTCGAGGTGTCTTTGGTGTTCAAGTTTTTTATAATTGGCTTTCTTCTGTAAGAGGAGAAGGTGAAAAAATAGGAGTTTTGGAAGGATCGAAGTTACTGTAATATATTATCTTTGTAGATAGACCACGAGAAGCTTTGCTTATTAGTCCAGCTTCTCTATATTCATCTACCCTTTCACTAATACAGAAGTAGTTGTAAGCTCCGAAGATGTTGTTATCTAATTTTGAAGATTTGGGTTTATTGGGAATTATGGTTTTAGATCATCTAGTCTTTGGATGCTTTCTCATAAACTAGTTAAAGATTGAATGGAAAGTTTGAGTTTTCCGGTGAAGATAACCAACAAATTGAAGAAGTCGTTGAAGGTAACAAATGAATCTTGAGCTTATGTAGTTTCTCTCTCAAGGAATTTTTTCTGTGAAACAAACAATGGGTCGCAGCGATATTTATAAGAAGAGAAAAGAAGTGGAAGAGAAGTGGAAGAGATGGACAGTGATTGGATAGAATTTGAAGCGGTTACATAAATAAGGATCTAATGCATGTCACGTTATGGGTCTAGTGGCAGACCTACTGCATAGAGTCTCATTATTTGCTAAGAGACAGACTTGATATCTAGATTTTCGCCCTATATTTGGCCTCTGCTTCGAATCATGAATAAGGAATGGATTTTTTGTTAAAATAATTCGACGCATTTGACATAAATTATGGTATAACCACATATTCGAAGCACTTTAGATTATGGATAAGGGGATTTTATTTTCCTCTGAATATGTTTGAGGCTAGTTAGTTCTCATTCATTTACTTACATGATAACTAAGGGGGCTACTGATAAGGAAATGGAACTTTGAGGACTGAAAGGTAAATGTTAAAACTTCTTATGACATATTGTAAGATTAGAATAGGGAATTAGAACTTTGTATTTTAATCAAGGACTAGCGTGTAATTATCCCTTTTATGTAACTGTTTCAGTTAAGAGCTAAGTCTTTGCGCCTTTATATAAAGTTCAAGGCTGATCTAATAAAAGTGTTGACTTTTTGAGATATATCACTTTTGCAATCTGGCTTTCTCTCTCTAAAACCCATTTTTCTCTCTACATTTTGATTTCTCTCAATTTACTTAGACAATCCAAGTATTCAACTCATCAGAGCTAATGATCAGTGATGAGGGAATTGAGAATATCACCAAAAGCTTAGGGTTCCAATCTTATTGTATTAACAAAAATAATAAAATTTGAGTGATTTGGAAAGATAATTTCCAGATCAACATAATAATTGACCATTATCCAATTCTTCACCTCTCTGTTAATCACACACTTTTAAACAAATGCAGTAGTTTTCTTAGGTTTGAACTTTGGAAAACCTTAAAAGAAATCTCTAACACTAATCAGAAATAGTTAGTTATTGGTGATTTCAATACATTAACATTTGTTGATGGACATCTAGGATGTTCTTCTCTCTATTCTAATAGTATTGAAGATTTTAATGCATCCTGGAATGTCGGCTTGAAGATGTTGGCTTCTCAGGATCCAGATTCACATGGACAAATAAAAAAGTTTAGAAAATATTAGACATAACATTATACAATGATTCATGGTGTAAATTTTTTGACATCGCAATGGTGAAACATCTGGCCTGAACTGGCTCGGAACATTCACCATTATGCATTAACATATCATGTAATTGAACAAATCCTAAACCAAATTATAAGTATTAGAAGATGTGGCTTATACACTCTGATTTATTTAAGAATGTAGAAGCCAACTAGAATGTTAATATGTCAGGCACACCCTTACAGGTGCTCTAGGTTAAATTAAAGAGACTTAAGTAAAGACTAAAACCGTTGAACAAAGAATCTCTTAGTAATATTATTAACAACATAGGTAATGCTGCAGAAGAGGGAAAATACTTTAAAACATGTTTTGAAATTTCCAAAAATCTGGATGATAAAATTAAACTCTCAAAGGCTAAAACAAAACACTTGAATCTTCTAGCCAATGAGGAAACTTTATGGGAACATAAAAGTAACACTTATTGAGACAAAAATAGAGATATTAATACCTCTTGTTTCCATAATTATATAAACAAGAGGAGAGCTAAAAACAGAATCCATAGGATTTTTCAGCATAATTCTTGGATTGAGAATCAAGATACTGTATGTATCTCTGTTGTTGATAATTTGTATAACATCTTTAACTCTCCAACTTCAATCAACACTGAAAGTAACCTTCAAAATCACATCCCTAACATTATAAATGATCATGATAATAAATACATCATTGGTATTTCTTTAGATGATGAAATGTTTAAAACCATTTGTTCCCTCAACCCCAAGAATGTGGTAGGGGTGGATGGTTTCAATGTTAAATTCTATATCAACTATTGGCTACTATTTAAAAAACTATATGTGTGATGCTATAAGAGATTACTTTATGAAAATAATGCTCCCTTGGGGATTTATGCTACATCTTTGTGCAATATCCCCAAAAGGAATCTCGCAAGACTTGGAGTGACTTCGGGCCTATTAGCTTGTGCAATTATTTTAACAGAATAATTTCAAAGTTAATCAATAATAGATTAGCCACTATCTTCTATACAAATCATTTCAGAAAATCAAGGAGGTTTGTCATGAATAGGAACATATATGTAAATATTTTAATTACTTATGAGCTTGCTCATGACTTAGCCAAAAAAAGTAGAGGTGGAAATATCATCTTTAAGCTTGACATGGATAAAATATTTGACAGGATTTCAATAAACTTTATTCTTAAGATTATGATTAAATTTGGTTTTAACAACCACTTTATCAATTTAATCAAAAAAAACCTTGAGAATGTTCATTATTTTGTCATAATCAATGGTTCCTAATATGGTTATTTCAAATCATCTAATGGAGTTAGGCAGGGTGATCATTTGTCACTCAGCCTCTTCATTATCGCGGAAGAATACTTCATCAAGGGATTCTCTAAGTTAATTAAAAAATAATAGCTCGGTGAATTACAATTCAAGATGCATAATCCAAATTAATAGTCTTACTTCTGCAGATGATATCATCATCTTCATGAACGGCTATCAATAATGTCAAAAAAATTGGGATTTCATTCACCACTATGAAAGAGTCTCTGGCCAAATAATAATATAAATAAATAATCTTTTATAACCTCAATGTTATAAATAGTTTAACTGCTTTAGACATTCCTATCTATCAACTAAATACTTAGGCATTACTATTCATCAAAGTAACAAGATTTATTACTTTGATGATTTAGTCACTAAAATAAGAAAGAAATATTATAATGGGATGTCAAAAACCTTTCTTTTGGTAGCAGATTGGTTCTGATCCACTGTGTTCTTATGGAAATTCCATCATACTATATTCAAAGTTATAATCTGCCTTAATAGATAAGATAAATAGAATGTTCAATAAGTTCATGCGGGGTGTAAAAGAAAACAAAAATATGATTATCTGGTCTAATTGGTCTGAAATTTGTGAAAACTTTGATGAAAATGGTTTAAATATAAGGAAAATCAATGACATCCAAAATACATTCTCATGTAAGCTTTGGCTTTCATTGAGAAGTAATCAATCATTATGGGTCAGAATGATATATTCAATTTATTGCTACAACAAACATCATCTTCAAATCAGCTTAAAACCTAAAGACTCTAAAATATAGAAACGATAATAAACATAAGATTGCTGAATCTTTTATATTCTAAGAAAGTTAGGATTAGTAACATAGAATTTTGGATCGAGAGATGGTGTTCACCTAATCCTCTCATAAGACTTCTGTATAACCATAATACCCTTTGGTATAATACTGACAAAATTAATCAATTTTGGGCTAATAATTCTTGGAATCTTGATAAACTCAGAGTCAATGTCACAACCTCATATATAAATGGAAATCATCAAATTCAACCTCCATGAAGATTAACTTGATATAATTAAGTGGAATGCAAATAATACGAGCTATTTTCATTTGAAAGATACCATTGAAAGAATCAAAACTAAATACCCTCAATCAAGTATGTGTGTATATATATATATATATGAAACTTTGGAACTCAATTATCCCCAATAAGTGTTCTTTTACTACTTGGAGGATTATGATGGAAAAATATTTGTGGATACCGTTCTTCAAAATGAACTTCACTATTGTGTCAAAATGTCAATTTTTCAAAAATATTGAGTCTATAAATCACCATTTTGTCCATTTTTAAACCTCATAGGAAGTATGGAAATACTTCACGTGCCTTTTTAGAATATTAATTAGTAACCATATGACAATTCATCACTTGATTGACTATTGGTTTCTATCAACCAATAAATTAACCCATATTAGAATAATAATCTCTACAATAATTTGTTGGTGTATCTGGAACATGAGAAACAAAGTTAAATCAAATAATATCAACATAATTTCAAACTCAATTAAGGATAAAGTTACAAATATGATTTTTAAACTTGATTGTGCAAACCTTTTTAAAAATAAATTTGGACTGGTGATCACAATAAGGTTTACACCTTAGTTGTTTCAATCATAAAAAAACAAAATGAACATTCAGTTGCTTAAATGGATTCCTTCTCATAACAACAGACTAAAATGAATTTTGATGAGGCTTGTACTATCTCTGGCGAGTCTAGTGGAAGCATTGTTATCAGGGACTCCAATGGGTCTTTAGTTTCACCAATAGACAGACTATATAGAAAGCCGAGCCCCATTATTTCCGAATAGAGAACTCTTTTAGATGGCACGATTCTTTGTAGATACCTTGATTACAAAATGGTTGATATTGAAATAGATTCCTTGGTATTAGTTACTTGTTTGCCTAATGGATTATGTCTTTGGTACGTTTTACCCTTAATCAATTATTGCAAAAAACTTTGGAAACCTATTATGACCTTAAAATCTATTTACACTGAACATAATTTTGCAACTGATTGGGTTGTGAAATGGTCCTTAAAATGTAGGTCAAATCTTAAATTACCTTCGAGTAACTCTCCCCTTCAATTGAGTACAATAATCCTATTAGAAAGTTTAGGTACTAATATCTTATACTTGATAACATGCAATCTAGTTAATGTTGGATGATCAATTAATATTATGTTAAATTATAATTTATACAACATTACTAACATTCGTAAGCATGTAATTCATCCGACCTACAAATTTTTTACTATTTTGATGTAGGTATAGATAACCAAACTGACAACATATCAATTTTAGACAAAGTGGAAATCTTTTAAATCCATACAAGTAAAAAGGATGAATGGAAGCTTCAAATTATGGAAGCCAGATTGAAAGAGTCAAGATCATAAAAACATACAAACAACTCAATCAAGATTATTCAACTAAAATATGAAGCAATTCTTCAATTATCTTAGGTATTTGCCTTTGATTAAAGTATAAATTATTTAATGGCGTAATCTTTCAAAGTGTAAACACTGGTCCTTTATGAACCGGTGTAACGTAACTCAAGCCTTGTGGCCTATATTTCGCATCAATATATTTTATTTTTTATTAAAAACATTAAATAATAATTTATCATTATACTATTTTTAAATATTTAGAAATATCTACCAATAATAATAATAAAAAGATGGTATAAATACAAAGGCTAGTTTTGTCTAAAATTAAATCATTGATTACATTAATTAGAAAACATGTGCAAAATTATTCATGGGTCAGAAAAAGAAGTAATCTAATATTTCCTCGGCACCGGTTAGGATTACTTTATGTATATTTATATATAACTGTTTTTAAGTTTGGTTAAGTGAATAATATGATTAAATACATGATTAAACTTGTTTAAAAGTATATACATAGTTACTATTGAGTTTGGTTACGTGAATAACATGATCAAAGGTGCAACCTTAAGGTCTTCCACATTTGACTTGTTTTATTTGTAAGCTTGTTTTATAGTTAGGTTAATAGATTAATGACTAGAACTGTACAATGAGAAAGTTTGTTGCCTTTATGGTTGTTGTTCGTGAGAAGTTGTTATTTATTTTGTTTGTTTTGTTAATCTGATTTTTCTGTACATTTTTGTTGTTTTACTATTGATGTTGAATTTTCTTGATTTAGTTTGTTTCTAGTTGATATTCATCTTTGATTTTGTTCGATTCATGTCTGTTTTTATAGTTACATGAATAGATTAACAAGATTAAAATTTTTACTATGAGAGGGTTTGTTGTTTTTCTTGTTACTCTTCGTGAGATTTTATTATTTATTTTCTTTGTTTTGTTATTGTGAGTTTGTATTCTCTTTTTTTGTTAATGTTGATTTGTTTGATTTTGTTTGTTTCTAGTTGATGCTCATCTTATATTTTTTTTTTGATTTAGGTTATATAGATCTTGCATGAAGACATATATTCGATTTAGGTTATATCCCACGTTAGAAAAACTGACTTTTGGAATTCATAACTGCAAGTTAATCTCATCGAATCCGATTTAGATTCAAACTGGATACATTGGACACATTGGGCTTCACCCTGGATAAAAACTGAGTTTTATTTTTCGAATTAGCTTTTCCAAAGTTCTTTGCAATACCTAAATGGGCTACACTGATGAGGTCGAATTTCGTTGACACTATCTATTGTATATATCCGGAGGGCAGTTCAGACATATCCAGTACCATGCCCCACCGACCAGCACAAACAAGTTGACTGTGACTCAGCTAGTTGTTAGTCACTTCTTATCTTAGGCCTATGGGTTTTTTTAAATTGAATAAAGCCCATGATCCGACCCGGAAGGCCCACAACCCATTAAACAAGTATAAATACCCCAAGTACTTTCATTTATGAGTGTGATAAAAAATTACTGAGCACACACCTTACTTATCTCTCTAAATTTTACACTAAACATTAAATTCTCAAAACTCTTTCCCAAACTACTTTTCCATCATAAATAATTCACACCACAAATAATGTCAGAAACAAACTACAATACAAGTATATATGACTTAAACCATAAAGCAACATAATTAAATATAACATAACCTAAACATTACATAAGCTTCTTTTATATTAATTAAATAGAAGATTAACATGAATAAGCATAGACTCGACAATAAGCAATACAGAAATGAAGTATGAAAATTTCTACGAGCTAAAATATAAACTGAATTTTTTTACTAAAATAACATTGATTAAACAATAAAACTAGCTCTCTACATATACTTTTAACACATAACTAACTCAAACTATGTGAAAATAGAAAAAGTCAAGACAAACAACTATATTGACCTAGCAGAATGACTTACGCACAAAATAGGCTAACTAACATGTTCAAATATGAACTAATCTAAAAACTTAGTATGAAATCATCAAACATACCATCCAAAATATGAAATGCTATCAAAGCACGAAATGTAACGTCACTAAAGGCAACGTTACCGTCAAACTTAAAAGTTACAAAAATAGTTGGTATAGTTCTTGTAAATATGTAAATAATATTAAAAATAACATTACAAAAATATACGATTTAAACAATAAAGTAACATGAATAATTGTAAAATCAAGAATAAACAGTATGAAACTCTTTAAAAACGAAGACAAAAAACAAAAAGAATCAGTAAATGAACATAGATTAAAAAATAAAAGTAAATATCTACATATAATTTTCATAAAAAAGCGAATTTGAAAAAATATCAAAAGTTACTCTAGTTGCTAACCAAAGAAACTTCAAGTTTTGTCTCAAAAATAAAAAATTCAGCAACACTGGAAGAAATTTTAAATACAATATTCAAATCATGAGTAACAGTAAGCAAATAGAATATGTTCAACAATAAAACAAAAAACATAGACATTAAAGTTTTATAAAACTTACTAAACAAAAATTGAAATGTGAAGATCGAAAAATGTGAGTCCATAAGCAAAAGATATATACTACAATTTGATTTTGGAGAAGAAGGCTAGGGTTTAATGGTTATAGAAAAAACCTAAAGAAAATTAGGGTTTAATAATCGGAGAATAAGGTTTCACGACTGAGAATAAGATGAGGAATGTCAAACAATGAGAGATAGGAATGTCAAACAACGAGAGATGGCATAATTAATTTTACGGTGAAAAAGAAAATAAGATTAAGACAATAAGATTTCAAAAATATTATATACATTCAGAAATTCAAAAATATTTTAATATTAAAATAAATAAATATAATCTATTAATACTCTTATAAATTAACGCATGTAGGAGAATTTATGAATAAATATGATATGTTATTTTTGTATTTACTAATACAATTTTTTGTATAAATCGTATTTTTATTCGTTTTAGGATTTCTCTTTCTAGAAACATTAAAGAACGATGTCGTTCTTTTTATTTTCAAAGCCACAACCTACTAAAATCTTTTATGGTTCTTGCTATTTTTTTACATCTAAAACCACTACTATGGCAATGTCAAGCTCTTTAACCCTTATCGATTCACCACTTTTTTATGCTTCCTTTCGGGATGTCTTGTTCGGCTAACAAGTATTTTTTTCTGCGTTTACCTATTGGTATCAGACACAGGTAGTCCTGCGAGATGGTGCGAGGAAGACCCAGAGGTCGCAGCGGCGTTGCTGTGGAAAGAAATGTGAGTGATTTCGGAGATCGCGAGAATGCTGACCTGCGCCATCAGGTCGAGTATCTTGCCCGTCAGATGTCTGAACTTACGACCAGGCAACCCGGTGTGGAGGCTGAAATTCCCGATAAACCTTTTGGAGAAAGGCCAGAACGGAATGCTTATTAGGACCGCCGCTGGGAGCTTGGATTTAAGCTCAACATTCCTGAATTTGATGGTGGCCTTCAGGCGGAGGAGTTTGTTGATTGGTTATCACAGGTTGAGGAGGTGCTGGACTTCAAGGAAGTTCCTGAGGAGAGACGGGTAGCTTTGGTTACCATTCACCAGCGCGGCAGGGCACAAGCTTGGTGGCAGCAGGTGAAAAAGATCCGTGCGCGTAAAGGCAACGAGCAAGTACGTAGTTGGGAGAATTTCAAGAAGAAAATCCGGACGCATGCTTGCCTTACAATTTCGAGCGAGAATTGTTCCAGCGTTTCCAGAATCTTCGTCAGGGGCCACGCTCTGTGGACGAGTATACGGAGGAGTTCTTTCAGTTGCTTGCTCGTACAGATATGAACGAGTCAACACATCAGCGGGTATCCCGTTATATTGGGGCGTTGCACCCTCAATTCTAGGATGTGTTGAACATGTTCGACCCGTTGTCTGTTTCGGAAGCTCATCGGCGTGCCCTCCATGCAGAAAAACAGTTGGCTCGACGGACCCAGATTGGCGTACGGACTGGTGCTCCTACACGGACCTTGGCGCCTGCACTAGTTCCACGTCCAACCCCTGATTAGGCCCCTCCTGGGTGCGATGCGACCAACCATTCTGCTGGTAAGTTACGTTGCTTTGGCTGTGGTGAGTTAGGGCATCGTCAGGTAAAGTTTTTGAATGCTGCGGGTGCTAGGGTTTTTTTTCTCTCACGAGGCGTTTGAACCGGCCCTCATTGTTCCTGATGGCCTCCCGAAGTTTGATACATATGATGATGATGTGACTGAGGTCGCGGAGGAGGTTGTGACTGGTGATGTTGGTGCAGTTTTGATGGTACGACGAACTTTTCTTTCCCATCGTGTTCCTGATCAGAGTGACTGGTTGCGGAATAATGTGTTTCAGTCCACTTGTACGATTGGAGGTAAGATGTGCACCTTCATTATTGATGCTGGTAGCTGTGAGAATGTAATTTCCGAGACAACAGTTTCGAAGCTCGGGCTGAAATCAGAGTTGCACCCCAAGCCATACAAGCTGGCCTGGCTGAGTAAAGGTACTGATATCACTATGTCTAAACGTGTGCTTATATGATTTTCTGTGGGGAAGACATACCGGGATGAGATGTTTTGTGATGTAGTGCCTATGGACGCTTGTCACTTACTGCTTGGCCGCCATTGGCCGTATGATTTGGCTGTTGTGCACGATGGTCGTGCGAATACTTATTCGTTCTTTTTTCGGGGTAAGAAGATTGTTCTAGTGCCGCCAAAGCCTTGGTCCCTCAGCATTGGCTCTAGTCCTTCCACAACGACCTTGCTGTCCCGTGCTCCTTTTCAGGCGGCCATGGAAGAAGCTGGTGTGATCTTCTTGTTGTTTTGTGATCCTGTTGTGATTGATTCTAGTGCGGACCCTAGCCCTGCAGTTCAGTCTCTTTTGTAAGAGTTTGCGAATGTGTTTTCTGAGACTTTGCCCCCCGAGTTACCTCCTCTGAGGGATATTCAACATCAAATCGACCTGGTTCCTGGTGTTGCTCTCCTAAATCGGCCCCACTATCGTATGAGCCCGAAGGAGCGTGAGAAATTACGTTGACAGGTGGAGGATTTTTTGGATAAGGGGCATGTTCGAGAAAGTCTCAGTCCATGTGCAGTTCCGGCGTTGCTGACACCGAAGAAGGATGGTTCCTGGCGTATGTGTGTGGACAACCGAGCTATTAACAAGATCATTGTTCGCTACAAGTTTCCTATACCTCGTCTGGATGATCTTTTAGACCAGTTGGGTGGTGCTTCTGTGTTCATCAAGTTTGATTTGAAGAGTGGATACCATCAGATTTGGATTCGTCCTGGTGATGAGTGGAAGACGGCGTTTAAGACGCGTGAGGGACTGTTCGAGTGGCTGGTGATGCCGTTTTGCCTGTCTAACGTGTCGAGCACTTTTACGTGTGTCATGAATCAGGCATTGAGGCCTTTTATCGGTAAATTTTTTGTTGTTTACTTCGATGATATTCTGATCTATAGCGCTAACTCTTCTGTGCACTTGTCCCACTTACGTGAGGTGCCGCGTTGGGACAAGTTTTATGGTGCTCCTGCCAAATGCGCGTTTATGTCCCCATCTGTCCATTATTTGGGGTATATTGTCTTTGTTGAAGGGTTACGAGTTGATCCGAGCAAAGTTGCTGCAATGGACCAGTGGCCTCGACCGACTTCCATCACCGAGGTTCGCAGTTTTCATGGTTTAGCTTCTTTTTATCGGCATTTCATTCCCCATTTCAGCAGTGTTATGGCCCCAATTACGGACTGCATGAAGGGATTTGAATGGTCTGAGGATGCTGATGCGACGTTTGCAGAGATTAAACGGCGTCTCACCACTACACCTATTCTGGTGCTACCCGACTTTTCCCAGCCATTTGAGCTTCATTGTGATGCGTCTAAATTTGGTATTGGGGCAGTTCTTTCCCAGTCAGAGCGTCTTGTGGCTTTCTTCAGTGAGAAACTGGCAAGTACTAAGTTGCGATTTAGTACATATGACATTGAATTTTATGCTGTGGTTCAGGCTATCAAGCATTGACGTCATTATTTGTTTCAGCGTGAATTTGTGCTATATACTGATCATGACTCTTTGAAGTATCTTAGCAGCCAGGACAAAGTCTCTCATAGACACGTTTCTTGGATAGCTTACTTGCAGCAGTTCACTTTTGTCATCAAGCACAAGGCCGATATTATGAATCGGGTTGCTGATGCTCTGAGCCGTCGTCACAATCTGCTGACTGAAATGCGAGTTCAGGTTCCTGGCTTTGATTCTTTTGTTGACCTTTATGCTACTGACTCGTTCTTCTCTCGGGTTATTGAATTGATTCAGCAGGGGATACAATCTGATTTTTTAATGGAGGATGGATTTCTCTTTCGCGGGGTACAGTTGTGTATCCCTGACTGTAGCTTGCGTCTTCAGTTGATCAAGGAGCTGCATGTCGAGGGTCATGTGGGCCGTGATAGGACATACCAGTTGTTGTCTGCATCATATTTTTGGCCTTCGGTGCGTAAGGAAGTTGGTCGTTATGTCTCCCGTTGTCGAGTTTGTTAGTTGGCCAAGGGCACATCAACGAATGCGGGTCTTTATTTTTTGTTGCCAATTCCTACTCAGCCATGGACCGACATCCAGTATGGATTTTGTTCTTGGATTACTCTGGACTCAGCGTTGATTCGACTCTATTTTTGTGGTGGTTGATCGTTTTTCTAAGATGATACACTTCATCCCATGTAGAAAAACATCTGATGCAGCGTGTGTCGCGCAACTTTTCTTTTGAGAGATTTACCGCATTCATGGCCTCCCTAGTGTCATTGTTTCTGATCGTGACACCAGGTTTGTAAGTCATTTCTGGCGCAACTTATGGCGCATGGTGAATACGCAGCTCAGTTTTTGTAGTGCCTACCACCCCCAGACTGATGGTCAGACAGAGGTTGTTAACCGTTCCCTCGGTAACTTGTTGCGCAGCCTAGTGGGAGATCACCCGAAGGCGTGGGATCAGCGCCTACCGCAGGCAGAGTTTGCCCACAACCATGCCCTTAATCGCTCGACGGGTCTTAGTCCTTTCAAGGTGATGTATGGTGTTGTGCCCCGGGGTCCTGTGGACTTGCTCGCCCTGCCCAGTAAAATTCGTGTTTACACAACTGCTGAGGAGCTTGTATAGTAGATTCGCCAAACCCACCAGAAGACATACGATCAGCTTGTCTTGAGCACCGCCAAGTATAAGTCTCAAGTGGATTATCATCGCCGTCCTGTACAGTTCGAAGTTGGTGACTATGTGTGGGCAGTTCTAACCAAGGCTCGATACCCTGCCGGTGAGTACAATAAACTGGCCGCCCGGAAGATTGGCCCCGTGGAGATTGTGGAGAGGATCAACCCGAATGCTTATCGTATGCGCTTGCCTAGCCATGTCCGTACGTCTGATGTCTTTAATGTTAAGCATCTGATTCCTTATGCAGGTGACTCTTCTGACGAGGAGACTGGTTCTGATTCGAGGGCGAATCTTCTCTACCTCGGAGGGGATGATGCAGACAGATTAGCGCTAGAATTTATGAAGACAGGCGATCACCCGAAGAATGCAGCGAATTGACAGTTTCAGAGCTCTCGACGTCCGATTTTGACCCACAACACCTTATTTCGATGGGAACGACGTCACGAGTTGAAGTCACCAACTATGCTTGTGCTATATGGCATTTTTTGGGCATTCGGAGTCGTTTACTATTTTATTTCAAATTTTTATTACTTTAGGGTATTTTTGGTATTTTCGTATTAGGGTTTTCATTCGAACCCTTATTTAAATAGACTTTGTTTACGATGTAAAGCAGTTGACTTTGAATTTTAATAAAGAAAATTAGAGTTTCCCTATATTGGCTTCTCTGCGTTTACTCTGTATCAGACCTTCATCGATTGTTCGGCTACCAACTATCTATTGTTTGACTTTTATAGATCGAAGTTTTTTAGTCGATTTTTTTTTCTGAAACATGTCTATTTTTTTATTCGGTTTTCAAAGGTTTTTTTGTGAGATATTTTGTTGGCATATTGTATCCACTAGTATTTTTGTCTCTATTTCAAACTATGTGATTATTTTTTATGGAGTTTCCAAAAAATTATAATGTTATAAATGTTGAAAATGATGTAAATGTAAAATTTTTATATAATCTCAACATAAATTTTCGGATCTAAATTTCGAATTTTGAATGTATTTTAGTTAACTTTTTGTATTACAATATTATTGATATTCTGATAGCATTGTGGTTATTCGCATCCAAAATATATAAAATGTTTTATAATATTTTATAATTTTATTTATGATTTATTTAACATTTTTAAAAACTAATATTTTTATGAGAAAAGTACCAGTAAATACCTTCTCACCTATTTAATTACCTAGTGATACCCGCTTTTTGGATAGTGTAACTTGGTACCTCGAATTGAAATGTGGACAAAAATACCCCCGACCATATATACCCGTTGGTACCTCGAGGTGTTTGCATTTCTCAGGATATCATGAGAATTGTTTGCACCTCAGGATTTCCTGAACAAGTCTGAGGATATCATGAGAGGTGTTTGCAACTCTTAGGATTTCCTGAACAATTCTCATGATATCATGAGAATTGTTTGCAACTCAGGATTTCCTAAACAACTCTCAGGATATCATGAGAATTGTTTGCAACTCTCAGGATTTCCTGAACAATTCTCAGGATTTTCTGAACAATTCTCAGGATATCCTGAGAGTTGTTTGCAACTCAAGATTTCCTGAACAACTCTGAGGACATCATGAGAATTGTTTGCAACTCATGATTTCCTGAACAACTCTCAGGACATCATGAGAATTGTTTGCAACTCAGGATTTCCTCAACAATTCTCAGGATATCATGAGAATTGTTTGCAACTCAAGATGTCCTGAACAACTCTCAGATATCATGAGAATTGTTTGCAACTCAGGATTTCCTAAACAACTCTTAGGATATCATGAGAGTTGTTACTGGTGAAATTTTATTTTTTAAAAAAATAAAAAAATATCATCAATGGATCTAGTTTTGTTCATTTTAAAAAAAACAAAAGTGATGGTACTTTCATTTATTTTTTTTCGAGCTCCGGTTTGAAAGACTCAAATCTTTTAAAAATAAAATAAAAATAAAAAGTAAGAAAGAGAAATTTTGGTTTCGTGGTTCTTCATGAAGAGTGAGGGTAGTTAGGGTATTAAAATAATGTTAGATACTATATGGTAATTAAATAGTTAAGATCGGTATTAAAAAATAATTGATCAAATCTTAAATATTAGATAACAATAAAATAGTTGAGTAAGGATTAATTTCTCTATTTTTATTAGATCAATCGATTTAATACGTGGAAATCGTACCGCCTTAATTTTACGGTTCTCTTTCCCTTATCATCCCTCCTTAAACTCGAAGGTTAAGTTGGTGTACCCACCAATAATCTTATAAACGTCGGTCATTCTCGTAAAATCTATATAAGACCAAATCGAAAAACTAAAACAGCTCGTAGGTTAAAGAGAGCTAAAGACCCACCAAACGACTTGAATTTGCGAAGACTGAAGAATCACCAGGCTAGTTCATTCTCTATTTTCATATTTCTATTATACGATGGCGAATTGAAATCGACTGCTTAAATTAGGGTTTCTGCTATCTTTTTCATTTACTTAAGATGAAATAGATAATCGTTTTGCTAGGTTGTTTAATTTATATTCCTATAAGTTTGTTTTCATTTATTTATTTGCAATTGCTGATTGATTTCTACTGTTTTTTCATTGCCTTGTCCATCAATTGACAAAGCAAGTCAGGATTTGTCCTAAAAACATGATTTTTTATTTTTTTTTCATTCTGGATCTCAAGTCACGGTGTTGTTGTTCTCACACGTTTTCACATGTATTAGTGTATTGGTTTGGTGTATACATTCTGTAAAAATTACCTGAAATCGTTTTGATGTGAGATTAATGTTCGATCGGAATTTAGTTCTTACAAATTGTAGGTGTACATGTATATCTATGGTGAAGGAAGTAGATGTTTTGTTGGCCTGAAAATAATGAGCACGCATTTGGTTTCAGGAATAAAAGAATTCATGTCAGCTTCTAGTAGTTCAGTGGCGTCAATTGGCTCGTCAAATATTGGATTTCAGGTTTGCTCATTCATCTGATGGTGTCATCCTTTTCTGCTTCTGCCTTTTTTCCGCTCGTCTAGGTTAATGAGTTTGGACAGAGAAAGGTGTTTGATTATTTGTTTTTCGGGATTGTTTGCAGCTTCTTAAGAAGCATGGTTGGAAAGAAGGGACGGGTCTTGGGGTCTCTGAGCAGGTTAGCTTTTTTTTCTTCTTGAAAAAGCGTCCATGCTTCTATTATTCTTGCCCGACCCTTCGTATCTCGAGTTTGAAAGTTAAAGCTAGTCATATCAGGTACTAATTAGACAGGAATAAGCCTCTTATTAGTTGATTATGCATATCCACTTAGCTATCAAGTAGATGGTGTGCTTACTAGCCCGCTGATCGTGTTTCAAAAATCATATATCTTTCTTGAAAAAGTATAAAACGTTTGGTTCTACCTTGTGTATGCATGATTGTTCTCAGTAAATAGTTAGAAACAAGAAATTCGCAAGAGTGGGTGTCTATGTAATTCATTTTATGTGATTTGACATGTACACGGCATAGTTTCAGTAGTTTTTGGCTCTTCACTGAATCAACCAATTGTGCAAAACAGGGTATATTGGAGCCAGTGGAAACACATCTGAAAAATAATAAAAGAGGCCTAGGAGCAGAGAAAGTGACAAAGAAAGTATCAAAGCCACGTCAAAATGATTCACAAAAAGTTGATAAGGTGAGTTTTTGGCAAATTAAACAAGTTTGACAAATTAAACCTTTTCTATTCGATAAGATCTTAAACAAGTTTGACAAATTAAATCGACCGGCTTCATTGGTAGCATTGAATACTCTTCCGTTAGTTGATATCTAAGACTAACTAAGTATGTAGTCTTTTCCAGGAAGAATTGCCTACAAAGAAATCAAAGGCAATGTCTAAAAAGATGAAGAAGATGCAGGAGGTGGAGAAACGTTTAGCCGAAAAAGAATTTGAGCGGGCGTTTTTTAGGGAGTTTTGGCCTGATAATGTCTAACAGAGAATTACATTGTTTGTGTACAGGTATTCAAATTTGATTTCTCACCTTTGTTGTTTGTCAGTTTTGGGTTAGGATATATGAAGTAGTATTTTGTCACCCGTAAAACTGCTGGCTTTGAGGACCAAAAGCTGCTTGGGTAGCACATCCCACTTGGGTCCAAGATCTGTGAACTTGTGTTTTTTCTGCTTGGGTAGCACATCTCACTCCTATCCAAGATCTATAAACTTGTGTTTTTTCTTCCAGTATGATTTTATCATTTTCCAAGCTTATGCAGTCCCTTGGCTCAGTGTACAATTTTTTGCAGCCACTTCACCATTGAGTTTCACCAGCCACACTTCTTCAACAGCTAAAACAAGTTTTTGCAGAGTTTGACTTCTTAAGTATGCGTATACTTTATACCAATGAAATAAAAAGTTATAGATTATCTCACAAATCCCTGGTAAACATAGCCAATTTACTGGAAAATAAAACCCTCGTATGAACTTGACGGAAATGATAAAGTGAATAGAATGGTGGGTGTTCTAGCATCGTCAGTTGTAATATTAAGCTTATCCGGCCGCGAAGCTTTCGGATTTGATGGAATCGGACTATAATTTGATTTTTAAATTTTTTACTCAAATTAAATATATAAAAATAAAGTAAATGATATAAAAATTATAGTTTGAAAATTAATATTTGATTTTTTAATTGGTTTTCACCTAATAAATTCGGCAATAATATAATGTATGAATCTTTTTTTAATAATCTATTTTTAATGGTTTTATTGGGATTCTTTTACTGGTGCTTACAAATTTATGGTTCAGTTTTGTATTAGTTTTGTAGGTTATTAGTTCCGAACCGATTTTATCATTTCGGATTTTTATCGGTTTTTAAACCGAAATTGAATTCGATTCGGTTTGGTTTTTTGTTAAAAAGATTTGGTTTTCAAAACGGAAAGAATATCAATATTATTTTGGCCATAGTTCTAGTTAAGTTAGTAAGTGTGGTTGTTTTCGAAGATTACAATTACAGTATTTAAAATTTATTTTGCCATAGATCACCCTAGTCCTTCTTTAAGAATTATTTCTCGACTCTTCCATTTAATTATTCGATAGAAATCAAGTTGCATTTTCACAAATTTCTATCAAATCTAGTTTTTTCTTCACAGGGTCGAAGACTTAATATTTCAGTCTAGAAATAATTTCTAGACAATTTGTAATCTTCAATTAAAGAAAGCAAAGTAATTTATGATCAAATGGAACATATGTTGAATTCTTGCAAGAAATTGTATCTTGAAGCTGTCATCATAGCTGCAAGGAAATAATAGATCAAACCAGAATATACAAAGTACAAGGAAGATCACATTGACTTACAGTTCGATGAACGAGTTCCCGACAATATCTATTCTAGTACAACTTATACATTAATTGAGAAATTCTCAAAGGGTCTTTCAAAGAAACAGGTTCTGGACAAATTCTTTGAAGAAAGAAGATTCGAAGGTGATTTCTCATATACTAACTGAGACTCGAGACATCTTTTTCTTGAATTCTCTCTAAGAGAAGAAATCTGCAAAATCTGGAGCCGTGGGATTTGGATTGTGGGTCAATACTCAATGAGAACTCTCAAATGGAAACCTTCATTCAGTCCAAAAATAGAGTGTCTAATAGTTCTAATCTGGGTCACAATTGAAACGTTTCCAGAAAACATGTACAACAAAGCTATTGTACACTCAGTTGTATCAACATTAGGGAATCCAATTAGATCTTGGATCCCACTAAAAAACAAAGCACTATACAATGATTGTTATGCTAGGGTGGAGATTGACATATCAGGAAAACTACAACATAATGTGCGGCTTGGTTTTGGTGAAAACAAAGGTGCATGGATTCATCTTAGCTATAAGAATGTCCCTAATTACTGTGACCAATGTTTTCATATTGGCCATGATAAATCATCTTGCCAAAAAGTGAAATTTTATGCATACAGTCAATCAGAATGAAGTACAAGCCCAAAATATACAGAAGGATGGACATGCGCAAATGCCAAACAATCTCAATTCTACAATAATAAGTTGTGAGGAAGTCAACAAAAAATCAAAAGAATTGGAACATGGAACTAATCTATATTAGTCCTCAACCAAGTCACAAAAGATCAAGTTTACTTGCTATACAAAATGAGAGTACAGTTGATGAAGAGATGATAGATGAGGATATAGTTGAAGCAATAAAGTCATTGGAAACATAACACATATCTTCCCAGCCTCATGATTCTCCTGGATACATTACACCTAACAAAGATAACTCTGGTAGTCTCCCAAATGCTCCAATTTTCAGTAAGAGGGAGGTTGATCTAAGCTTCCAAAAGCTATTGGACAAGAAGCTAAAGCTCGCAAGAGAAAATAAAAAGAATAAGCCATTAGTTATACAATCTATTCTGTTTAAAGAGACAAGGAGGTCTGCTCGTATCAATCCTAAATGATCAAAGCCTTATGTTGGAACATAAGAGGAGCATGAAGAAAAAAAATTCTATTAGATGACTAAAATCAATCATTAGCAACGAGAAGATCTCACTGATATGCACTCAAGAACCTATGATAGACACCAGTCAAATAGAATCTCTATCAACTAAGCTAAGTCTTCCAAATTTCTTTGCTAACATGTCTAACAAAATTTGGTTGTTTTGGACTGCAGATTTACAAACTAACATAATTATAGACTGTGATCAATATATTCACATAAACGTTAAGCATTACCTTCTTGACAAAGAATTCTCGATAACTTGTGTTTATGCGAAGTGCCAAAGAGCAAACATAATGGAATTGTGGGAAATAATCAGAAGTATAACCAATTATATAAATGAATGATTACTAATGGGAGACTTTAATATTGTTACATTTCTTCTAAACAAATTGGTTGTGTTAATTATTGTTATCAGAGTTCTTCAAATTTCAATGATGTTATTAAGGATTGTTTTCTAGAAGATGTAGGTTTCTCTAGGACTCAATTCACATTGACCAACAAGATAAAGTGGAAACGTTTGGATCAGGTGCTTATCAACGAGGAATGGGCTGATTATTTTGCAATAATAAAGGTGGTATACATGGCATGTACATGCTCTGATCACACTCCTTTGTGTGTGTCCATCATTAAAGAAAGAGATAAGCATGTAAAGAACTTCAAATTCTTAAATTCCTGAACATTAGATAAATAATTTCTAAATATTGTAGAGTCAAGCTGCCTATGAATGGATACCCTCTGTTTATTTTATGGGACAAGTTAAAAAGGTTGAAAGAATCTTTGAAAAGCTAGAACAAAATAAATTTTGGAAATATCTTTGATAAGGTTATTCAAACAAAAGAAAATGTTAAGGCTAGAGAACTGAACTTCATAAACTCTAATAGTCAAGAAGACAAGATATCTCTGGCTAAAGAAAATGATGAGCATCTTCTAGCCCTCTTTATAGAACAAGAGCACTGGAAACAAAAGTGTTACTCAAAATGGATCCAGGATGGGGACAGAAATACAAAGTTATACCACAATTATGTAAAAATAAAGAGAAGGAAATCAAGAATGACTGGAATTAAGCTTCACAAAAAATGGTTTTATGATAATGAAACCATCAAATCACCAGCCGTAGAATATTTCAAAGATATTTTATATACACCCTCATATCTTAATCATAAGCTACAAGATAAATACATGAAGAGTGACATTTTTAATGTTATTCCAAAACTAATTGATAACTCTGATAATGGTTTTATATTAGCCAAACCTACAGATAAGGAAATATGGAGCACAATACAAAGCATTAACTCAGAAGGAGCTGATGGAGTAGATGGTTTTAACCACTTTTTTTCACAACATGCTGAAACATTATAAAACAAGATCTATGTAATGCCATGAAATCCTTCTTCAAAGGCCAAGACATTCCAATGGGTATCTTAGCCATTGGAATATGCTTGATACTAAAAGTAGAAGCGCTTCAGTATTGGAATCAATACAGGCCAATAAGTCTCTGATCAATGCTAAACAAAATTATCTCTAAACTACTAAATAACAGACTGTCTTTCCTATTGCCTAAACTGATTTCTGAAGTACAGGGAGCATATGTCAAAGGCAGACTGGTTTATGAAAACATACTTATTGCAAATGAGCTATTACATGATATAAGCAGAAAAATACAAGCTGGAAACATAATCATCAAGGTGGACATGTCCAAGGCATCCAATAACCTTTCCTACAACTTTATCTTGAAAGTTTTACAATGCAATGGTTTAAACAACAGAGTAATCACTCTAGTGGGTAACATTATTAAATATGTTCATGTATCTATCCTTATTAATGGATAATCATTAGGATTTTTCAAAATTAAAAGGGGTGTTAGACAAGGGGACCCTCTTTCCCCTAGTCTCTTTATTCTAGCTTAAGAGGTTATGTTAAGGAGCTTAAATGTTATGTTTAAGAATGGAAAATCCCTGAAAATTTCTAACATAAGCAAAATGATAATCCCCAGTCTATCATTTGCGGATGACCTGCTTATATTTACTAATGGACTATCATCTTCTATGGAGAAAATTTGTGACTTTTTGCAGGTATATCAGGACATCTCAGGCCAGTCTCTAAACAAAGAGAAAACATACATTATCACATCTTCAAGTCTCTCTCAAAATAGAAGAAACTGCCTAGCAATCCAGACTAATTTCAACCTAAGAAACCTTCCAACTAATTATCTAGGAATAACTCTTAGCCCTCACAACAAAGCTCTCAATTATAATCCTCAGCTGTAAAAGATTAAAAAAATATAGAAAGATGGAATGACAAAACATTATCGTTTGGAGGAAGACTTACATTAATAAATACAATTCTCATGCCTATTCCTTTATACTGATTGCAGAGTTGTTGGCTCCCCAACTATATCATCACCAAAATATAAAGGATGTTGAACAAGTTCATGCCGGGATCAACCGATGATTCAAACATAATCTATTGATCCTCTTGGCAAAAGATTTATAAAACATATGATGAAGGAGGGTTGAATGTAAGAAGCTTACAAGATAAAATTTCAGAGAAACTATGGATAAACTTCAGAGAGAATAACTCATTATGGGCCAATCTCATCCATAGCATCTATTGCAAAGGAAGACACCCCTTACAAATAAAATTTTCAAAAAAGGCTCTCAAACATGAAAGAGATTGACTAACATAAAATACTTTGCAGAAGAGAAAATCAGATGGAGACTTGATGAAGGTAAAGTAGACTTGTGGCTAGACAACTGGTATGGTAATTCTCCCTTAATTAATCTTGAAAAATAACACAAATGATAGCTGGTTTAAAGGCATTTCTGTAAACATCTTTTAGGAAAACAACAAATGGAATGTTAACAGACTGAAAAGATATCTAATTGACCCTAACATAAAACTAGTCTTAAAGACTTGTATTAAAGAGAATGTCAAAGATACAATATACTAGAGTATATCTAAAGATTGCCTATTTTGAATAAATGATACCTTGAATGCTATCAGACCTGCCCTATTTAGATCTTCACTCTTTGAAAATTTGTGGAATAACATAACTCCAAGGAAATGCTCTTTCCTTGTTTGGAGACTTTTAGGAAAAAAACTACCTATTGATTCTATAATTCAATCTAGACATACATTTGGCATCTAAATGCCAGTTTTGCCAAAATGTTGAACCAAAAGACCACTTATTTGTGTCATGTGGCTTGCTTGTGACTTTGCTTGGAGTATATGGTCTCACTTTGCAGGAATATTAAAGTTTGATATAAGGAGATATATGATCATAATCCACCTATTCAGAACATGGTTCTGGTCATCTCCTGGAAAGATTCATATAAAAACAATCCTTCCTACACTAATCAGCTGGGAAATTTGGCAATAAAGGAACAAGTAAAAAATCAAGGGTGATAGTTTCTCAACAAAGTCAACAATCAACTATATCTCTAACATGCTATTACATCTGGATTACTCAAAGCTTCTATTGATGAAGCATTGGAAACAAAATGAAAACGAAGCATCAATCATTGGATGTGTCAATCATATTAAGACCAAATAGAAGATCTCTTACCTTAAATGAATGTCTTCTTTACCAGGAAGACACAAACTAATCTTCGATGTTTGCTGTCTATCAAGTGGAGAGTCAAATGGGGAAATAATCATTCGAGATTGCAAAGGCAATATAATCAGTGGATATGGAAAAAATTATGGAAAGCTCACACCTCTGAAAGCTGAAGCCAGGGAAACGCAAGATGGTTTTCAAATATGTAAAATCACAGGAATCAAGGAAGTAAATACCGAATCAGATTCCAAAATTCTTATCTCACTCATCTCTTCTGCAAGAATTCCAAATTACCTATATACTCTAATTAACATTATAAAATCTTTAATCACAAGAAATATGTCTATTTGTTTTATTTTTAGGGAACAGAATAGAGATGCTGATTGGCTAGCTCGCTGGACCCTAAAATGTAAAATGAAGATAGATTACAAGAACTTCAAACCACCAACACTGATGAGTCCGAATTCTGCTTACTCCCCGGACAGGGACAGATCGGACCTAGCTCTCCGGACCGGACAGACCACTTAGAACACCTAGCTAATGGGACTGTTCGAACTATGACAAAAGTACTAAAAAACCTAAACACTTCTTGACTAAGCTACTTGCTCTCCTACTTAGAGCTCATTGGTCTTTAAACATGACCCGGGTCCATTGAACATGACCCGAAAGCCATAAGGGCCCAGAATGTAAGGGTATAAATACCCAACCACCTGCATTAAATGTGGGTAATAAAAATTAACTGCAACCAGCCAGCTTAATTCTCCTTCTACTCTCTACTTTAAATATTAAACACCCGCATACTTTCACAAAACATCAAACAAATTACAAGCCTACCCTCAGGCGACAATTAACCTCACCAAATTGGCGACCATAGTGGGAGCATAAGGTGCCTGAATCAAGCATTCAAAACCAGCAAGAAAAGTATGTCCGAATGAATCCGGACGCCCCAGGAGTACCACCAGCTCTGCTCGAAGTGGTGGGTGAAAATGATGAATACACCATCGAAGAGCGCGATAGGCTGAAGGGTGAAATAGAAGCCCTGAATGCAGAAAAGGCTAGGATGGGCATGAAAGAAAAATCCAAAGCATTAGTTGCCCATCACACCGATAACCCCAGAGAGCATGAGCCTTCAAAGACTCATGTGAGTACCAAAAAGACTCATGCCAGCTCCAAAAAGTCTCACCGGTCTAAGCCAGTGGAGAACTCTGACTCAAGCTCAGAATTTTTTGATAGCTCTTCGGACGATGAGGGTGTTGAAGAATCTTTATCATCTAGCAGCGATGAGGGTCGGACTAAAAAGAAGCAAAAGCAGATTAAAAAATATTCGAGAAAAAGAGATAGACATGGAAGGATGAAGAGGAATATTGGTAAAGGGTCATCTCATAGCCGGAGGCATGTGGACCGGATGCTGATGGATCCTTTCGCTTTTCACGATGAACCAGGTATCTTTGCAACTCCCAATGAGGATACTGTGTTCAGTCGTGGTAGAAATTGGAGGCCATCTCCATTATCTTCTAAAATTCTGTCCGGAAACCTCCCTAAGAGGTTTGACAGCACCAAAATGGAAAAGTACGATGGCAGTACTGATCCGGACAACCATTTAGAGCAATTCAAAAACTTTATGATGAACTTTGATGACGATGATAAACTACTTTATAGAGCATTCTCCCAGTCTTTTACAGGGAGTGCTCTGAAATGGTATAACAGTCTACCACAAGGCTGTATCAAGAATTTCGATACTTTTTGGGTGGCCTTTCGAAGGCAGTTCGTTGGAAGTAAAGAGATAAAGGGAAATGGAGACACAATAATCCATTGTGCTCAGGAACCAAACGAGTCCTTAAAAGAGTATATAAGTCGTTTTGTGAACACCAAGAATGGGTTGGCTGATTGCTTCGAGCAAGTGGCAATAACATCCTTAAGACAGGGCTTGAATCCTGGCAATTTGGCTGATTCAGTGACTAGAAAAAAGGCCATGACTTGGGGAGGGTTGCTGAATCAAGTTGGAAAACATATTAAGGTAGACGAAACAAAGAAAACAAGGGTGCACAGGCAAGTGAAGTCTGCCCCGGTGGCACCAAATCAGAATCAGAATCAGTCCGGGAACAAGGCAAGGGAAACCGGACAGGGGCATGGTAGGGCTAAAGCTCAGTCTCAGCCAGCTGCTCCTGCTCAGAGTCAGCAATCCAGAAATAAGAGAGGGCCTTGGGATCAACCGGAGTGGTTCGCAGAATTGAAAGAAAGTGTGGCCACCATTTATGATAAAACAAAGGAAGAGGTGCACTATAGAAGACCAGCCACACTGCAATCTCCTATGGAGCATTGTAATAACTCTTTCTGCCAGTATCACAATGACACTGGCCATACCACTGGTGATTGCATAGCTTTGAAGCAAGAGGTTCAGAACTTGATTGAAAGGGGAAAGCTGGGGGCCTATGTCAAAAGAAGAAGAGGTAACATGCCTGACACTACTCACCGGGTTGGTCCAAGTAATGCTGCTCCGGAGGGATCCATGGTTATAATTGAAAGCTTTGATGTGGAATCTGAGTACTTGGATCCTGATCCAACTCGAAACAGAGTAGGTGCAATTGAGGAGTGTTCTAGGACGGTCTCCGGGCTCATTAAGTTTTTTGAGTCACTTACAATTTTCGGAGGGGATACAATGACAGCTCCTACTGCTTCTTCGAGGAAGAGGCATGTACACACTTTGGCCACCCAGCTAGAAGGAGGCATGACTTTCTATCAATCTCAAAATTCATTCCCCTTCATTGTTTTCGATGAAGATGATTTAAGAGATATAGCTGGCCCCCATGAAGATGCTGTTGTCATAGGAGCATCTATTGGAGGCAATGACATAAGACGAATTCGGGTGGATACTGGAAGCTCAGCCAATATCCTTTTCTTAACCACATATAAGAGAATGAAAAATCCAGCTATAATTCAGAGTTCGGACAGGTCAATTGTGGGCTTTGCTGGCAGCTCAGTAGATGTGATCGGAGAGTTCGAAGAAGAAGTTCTATTGGGCAAGGGCCCTTTCAAGAAAATGGTCAAGATACTTTTTATCGTGGTGGATTGTCCCACTTGCTATAATGCTATTCTAGGGAGGTCTTGGCTCTCTAGGATGCATGTAGTGGCTTCAACAGTCCACCAGTGCTTGAAATATGCTGTTCAGGGATAGGTGGGAGTCGTTCGGAGCAGTCAAAAGGTTGCAAGAGAATGTTATGCTACAACTCTAGCTCCCCAAACACTGGGGGCAGTTCGTATTAGCGAGCAATAGCAATTTGAGGGGCTTTATGGGGCTGAGGGTGAAATTGATGACCCCAGAGAGGCCCATGGAGTGTTAATACCAGTCGAAGAGGTGGAGACACATTGTCTAGAAGAGGGAAAAAGTGTCAAGATAGGGTCCAAAATGCCACCCGGTCTGAAAGGCGAAATGATAAAGTTTTTGAAAAATAATCAGCACGTTTTTGCTTGGTGCAATGCTGATGTTACTGGGGTTCCAGCAGAAGTAATATCACATCACCTATCCGTCCGGAAAGACATAGCACTAGTGGTTCAAAAGAGAAGAGCTTTTTCTAAGGAGAAGGCTGATATCATTGTGTAAGAGGTTGACAGACTCACAAAGATGGGGCATATTAAGGAGTCTCAATATCCTTTGTGGACTGCCAATCCGGTCTTGGTGAAAAATAAAAATGGCAAGTGGCGCATGTGCATTGACTTCACAGATCTCAATAGAGCTTGCCTAAAAGATTTGTATCCAGTCCCCCGGACTGATCAGTTAGTAGACTCTACCTCTGGGAACAAGCTGCTATCCTTTATGGATGCCTTCTCCGGATACAATCAGATCCAGGTAGATCCAAAGGATCAAGAGCATACTACCTTTGTCACTGACAGGGGTCTTCATTGCTACAAAGTAATGTCGTTTGGGTTGAAAAATACTGGGGCTACTTATCAGAGATTGGTCAACAAAGCTTTTGCTGATCAGATTGGAAGGAATATGGAAGTATACATCGATGACATGATGGTGAAGAGTGTGGATGAGCAATTGCATTTGGCAGACCTTCAAGAAACTTTTGCCAACTTGGTAAAAGTGAATTTAAAATTAAACCCAGAAAAATGTGTGTTCGGAGTGCAGTCCGGGAAGTTTCTAGGCTATATTATAAGTGAGCATGGGATACAGCCCGATCCGGACCAGCTTAATGCTCTATTCCAGATGGAGCCTCCTCGAAATGTTAAAGAAGTACAGCGACTAACGGGGAGATTAGCTGCTTTAAACAGATTTATCTCGAGGTCTTCGGACATGTGCGCCCCGTTCTTCCAAACCCTGAAGGGTGCAAAGGGATTCGATTGGACCTCACAATGCAATGAGGCTTTTAATGAGATCAAGAAGCACCTGTCCTCCCCCAAAACTTTATTTAAACCAGTTAACGGGGAGACACTCTTCGTATATATTTGGCAGTTTCAAGTTGTACCATTAGTGTTGTGTTGGTAAGAGAAGTGGATAGTTATCCCCATCCGGTGTACTACATTAGCAAAAGTTTGATAGATGCAGAAAGGCGTTACTTGAAACTCGAGAAATTAGCATTGACCCTAGTAATAACTGCAAGAAAAATGAGGCCTTATTTCCAGGCTCATCCTATCATCGTCCGGACTTCTTTTCCCTTGAAGAACGTCCTCCAAAAGGCAGACATTTCAAGCAGGATGACTAAATGGTCAGTAGAGCTGGGGGATTTCGACATAGATTTTGCTCCTCGAACAGCAGTTAAGGCCCAAGCAGTGGCTGATTTTTTGGTTGAATTTCACTCCGACAGAGATTCGGAGCAGACTACTGACATAAAAGATAAAAAGGTATGGGTCGTCCGAACAGATAGTGGATCTAGCACTATGAGATGTGGTGCCGGGGTATGTTTGACTTCCCCATATGGCGACAAAATGTACCAAGCTATATGTTTTTCTTTCAGGGCATCCAATAATGAGTCCGAGTACGAAGCAGCTATAGCTGGATTAAAGTTATCCTACATTTGTGGGGCTAAGAGGGTCAGACTACTAAGTGACTCCCAGCTTCTTATCCACCATGCCCAAGGTCAATCTGAGGCTAAAAAGGAGCAGCTTGTGAAATACTTACTTCTTCTTAAAAATGAAGCACTCAAGTTTAAAAGTGTTGTTTATGAACATATACCCCGGACAGAAAATGAGTTAGCAGATTCATTGGCAACCATAGCATATACAGAGTCGTATCCATGGATCCAGGTGCTGGAGAGCCCCTCCATCCAACTTGGTATGGGTAAAGAAGAAGAATTTTTTGAAGTACAGATGAAACAACCTCAAGACTGGAGATTTCCTCTCTTGTAATACCTCTCCAATGACATCGTGCCTCTAGATAAATCATTGGCAAGAACATTGAAACACAAAGCTCGTGGTTTTATCATATTGAGAGACGTTTTGTATAAAAAGTCTTACAGTAAACCTCTCCTGTGCTGTTTGGGGGATGAAGAGTCTCAAGTAGTCCTCTCCGAATTGCATGATGGTGAGGGATCAACCCATTGTGGATTCGGGGCTTTAACAAGAAGAGTTCTACTGGCCGGTTACTATTGGCCATCTATCATGAAAGATGCTAAGGAACTGGTAAGAAGGTGTGACCCATGCCAGAGGTACAACAATGAAATTCATGTCCCAGCCATTCCTTTAGAGTCAATTTCTGAGCCTATTCCTTTTGCTCGATGGGGGTTGGATTTAGTAGGGCCTCTACCTATGGCCTCCGGAGGACGCAAAACTATAATTGTTGCTATAGATTACGTTTCGAAGTGGATTGAAGCAGCCCCTCTAGCACGAACAACATCAAAAGCTGTTATAAAATTCATTCTATCCAACATCTGTTGCAGATTTGGTGTCCCACAAAAGATAACAACGGACAATAGGCCACAGTTTGACAATAGGGAAATTGAGAGTTTCTGTGCCTCAAGGGGTATACAACATTATTTCTCTTCACCTTTCCACCCACAAGCAAATGGACAAGTCGAAGTGGCCTAGTTATTTACAAGTGGTCTTGTGGGCCTACCGGACAACACCTGGGGCTGCAACACAAGAGTCACCCTTTGCTTTAGTCTATGGGATGGATGCAGTAGCTCCCATAGAAGCAACTCTCCCATCATTTCGTGTTCACAACTTCTCCGAACGCGCTAACGAGGTGGCAATCAGAGGCCATCTCGATTTGGTAGAAGAAAGACGAGTTAAAGCTCACCTTAGAGTTGCACACTATCAGGGGTTGATGAGAAGCAGATTTGCTTCCAGAGTTAAAAGAAGAGATTTCCAACCGGGGGACAAGGTATTAAGGAAAGTCTTCTTACATACTAAAGAAAAGCTGTTCGGCAAATTGGCTCCAACTTGGGAAGGACCTTATGTGGTTATTGAAAGGCTTAAACCTGGAACATATTGGCTAGAAGACAAGGATGGAAGAGTTTTGACTCACCCTTGGAATATCGAACATCTCCGGATGTACTTGGAGTAGTATTTGTGTAAATATTTACTTGTTTAAACATCCATGTAAATATTTGGGGGCATACTATTTCCTCCCTGGTGGCACGGGGAGGTTTTAATGAGGTGTCTGGGCTTTTGAATAAAATTTGATGCCTTCTTAAAAAAATTCCGAAGTGTTTTAAGTTTTGTCCTTTGTCACACTATCCGGATTGAAATAAAAGAATGATGACCACTTAAATATTCGTCATCGGAGAATTTAAACACTCTCACTATGAAATAACTAAGGGCTATTTAAACTCTAGCCGAAGAATTTAAACACTCTCACTATGAAATAACTAAAGGTTGTTTAAACAATGAAAGAAGACGAGAATTGCACAAAACAAAAATATTCATTAAAATAACTTAAAGTGCCTTGACCTTCCAAGGACTTTTGAATTGTCAAAATAGAACAAAAAACCTATCTGGTCAGATACCGGACACAATTACAAAAAAGAATGCCTTGGCCTTCCAAGGACTTTAGTCTGGATAAAAAGTAAAAAGTAGTTCATAAATTAAGGCTGAGCCTTTGAAGATGGCTCAGCTTCATTTACCTTCTTCTTTCCCTTAGGATCATCTTGATCTTCGTCTGGGCTCTCCCCGGTACGTTCTTCGTCATCGGATGAGGAAGCACTAGAATAACCATGCAAGTCTCCATCATCCATTTTATGATACGAGAGGTCGTCAGACTCAACAAGAAGCCATAAATCCCCTAGGTTCCTCTTCGAAAATTTCTCGTGGAAGAGTAGAACCATGTCAGACCTCACCTTGGCATACATTTCCTCCTGGGTGTCGATCACGTTGTTGGCATAAGCGTCGATCTTGGCCTCCTGCTCCCTTAGCAAAGTAGCTTTCTCCTCGGCAGCCTTGGACACTGTATTCTCAAGAGCAATTTTGTCATTGGTCAAGTTGGTGATGATTTGGTCTTTTGCCTTGGATTCCCCCTTTGAGGTGGCAAGACCTTTCTCCAGTCCGGACAGCTTCTCCCGGAGCTCTGTGATGGTGTCCTCTAAAGTGGTGACTTTTGTGGTACTTGCCTCTTGGTTTCTCTTCAACTCCTCATTTTCTTCCTTTAGGATGGCAGCGTTTGAAGTGGCAGTACGAAGGTCATCGGACAGCTTCTCTTTGTCAGATTTAAGATCCTTGATAATGTCTGCCTGATTCCGAACTTGTTTTTCCAACGCAAGAACAGGCTGAACATTGCTTAATAAAGAGTGGGCTATGACATCCCTTTCACTTGAAACAATAAAGGTCTTACCATTGAAAGTGACCGTATTCGAGGTGCTTGGAGGGAGATAAGGCCCAGTGAAGTCGTCTCTGGGAAGATTGATGAAGTACTCACCAAGCCCACCAAGACCGGTAATGTCTACCCCATCAATGTTGAGATCTCCCCCTTCGACCTCATCGGTATGGAAGTCGCCCAGTATCTCCTCCGCTAGTGTTGGGTCAGTAGGATCAGCTTGGGAAGGAGGCTCCGGAGCCCGGAGAGAAAGCTCGTCACCCTTAGAGATCTTCTTCTTCTTGGCCTCCCGGTCTTTGCTTTCACTTCTCTATTTACGATTTCTTTTGGAAGCCCTTGGAGGTTTCGGGGGGTGCACTTCTTGCCTTTCAGTCTCCTGCTCCACCACTTCCAGGAGAGCAACATCAATTTGACTGTGGACTGGCCCCTTCGGATTTATTGGAGCATCCTCCTCTACATCAGCAGGGTTAGCACCACCCACCACCTTCTTGCCTTTATTTTTACCCTTCATCTTGCTTGGGGATTTGGCCCGGCCTGGCAAGCAGAGTGTCCCATCTGGTTCATGGGTCCTTTTAAGCACAACATCCGGAAGAGGCTGAGTGGTGAGCTCCTCCCAAGTCAAGTCTCTCCGACCTGTGGTGTTCCACAAGTGAGACCTTGCCAAGTTGCCTAAAAGGAGCATGGAACTGGTTCCCCCACCTCTCAGCAGCCCAAGCATTGATCTTGGTGCAAGTAGCCTGCCCGGTTTTCAGATAATCACTGAATTCCTTGGGCAGTTCTGCTGAGGCAAAAGTAAGACCAGTTAGTTTAAACTAACTAAAAAAAAGACAAAAGTATAAAGCGGGAGACTTACGATCACTCCTCCACCTGCTTTTGAGAAGACTTGGGTTCACTCCGGACTTGATTTTCCTTCCATTTTCCCAAGCCCCACTTACGAATAGAAATTGAGTCCTCCAGTTCCTCTCCGACTCTAGCAGGTCATCCACAGCTTTGAGATTGTCCCCCATATTGAAGTGGTAAAAAGGGATGTTGGGGTTTCTACAAAGACCGGCCACAGCAGCAAACTCCTCCATAGGCAGAGGATTCCTGGAGAGGCTCGAAGCCATGATGCAGGACATGAGGGTGTACCAGGCGTTGGGGCTCAACTGGCTCGGACAGAGTCTTATCAGATGGAAGTATCTGACAATTTCTGGGTCTAATGGGAGTCTGAGCCCCCAATTGAATAGCTTCATAAACATGACAATTTCGTTTAATTTGCAGTCCATGGGAGTCTCTGGGTGTATGGGGATCCTGATCTTCACATTCTCCGGTATTCCCTACTTCGTACGCATCCGGCCCAGCTCAGATGTGTGGATGAATGTGTAGTTGATTTTTTGCAAGGAGATGAGGTACTTAACGCTGACCTTGTGGAAACAAGGCCCCACCTTTCCTTCAAGGCTCTCCGGCAGATCCGGATGCCTCAAACACAATTTCTCTTTGCCTTTGTCTTTTTTGGAAACAGCAGCACTACTAGTCTGGCCGGAGGGCTCAGACTCAAAGGGAGCCTCTTCGACAGAGTCCTCAATACATCATCCATAATCGATGAAGGGTTTTCGATAGCAGTAGTAGAGGGAGGGTTCAGCTCTGGCTCAGCCTGAACTCCGGACTGATGGGCTTCAGTGTCCCCTTGATTTCTGGCTTCCGATTGGGGCTCTGATGCAGATACTTCTCTTCGAAGACTTGGATTAGTGCCCTCCAGGCCGCGCAGCCTATCCTTGGGAACTTTGATGGGCACTTCTGACCCTGTGCTACTATCTTTGGCACCTGATTTTGAGGGGGTGCTCTTGGAAGCTTGGCCTTTAACTAACCGGCCTCGTCTCTGGTCAACTAGCTTTTGAGGGGAGTACTCAGTGTCCGACCCCATAGCTATGAAGGGGGAGGATTTTTTGAAACTGGTGACAGTTACCCCTGGCTCAACAGTGGGTTCCGATTCTTGAACTGAAGAACCAGAGATGATGGGGGAGAGATTAGTGTGGAATAACTTTCTCGGCTTGATGCCTTTTGAGGAAGAAGAGCCTTGATCTGACTCTGTGGCTGAAGTTATTGGTCTGTCAACAGGCGAAATGGGTAATCCTGCTGCAATACGTCTTTCTCTTTCGACCTTTTGCGCCTTTTCAAGTTCAGAAAGGTTGAGCCACCCACCTTTGATCAGAGCGTTCCTCGCTGTAAACATAAACTATCTGAGTAAATTTTTGCTTTACGGAGAGAAAGCTTTAAGAAGTTGTGCAGAGTAAATATGAGAGTGATGGTGAAACAGTAGAAAATGTTTGAATTTATAGTGAATCTGAAAAAGGAGTTTGATTCCTAGGAGAATTCGAAAAGATTGGTAATGATTAAAGACGACGCTGATGTCACCACCTTTAATTAAGAGGTTTCTTTTCAAAGGAGGTGGGTTCGAAATTCTAGGAGAAAAAACGGCTGAAGCAACCAACCAGAAAGCGACATGTGTCCCACAACCTCTGGCAAAAACCGTTTTGGATTCATGAAGTTTTATCAGTCCGAACAAAACCATAAGACAAACAGACCTGTCCGGATTAAAACCAACCCTAACGTCGGACTATTTTTCAGGTTTTTGACAAAGGAATTTGAACAAACACCTAAAAAAGGGGCTCCTGATGAGTCCGAATTCTGCTTACTCCCCGGACAGGGACAGATCGGACCTAACTCTCCGGACCGGACAGACCACTTCGAACACCTAGCTAATGGGACTGTTCGAACTATGACAAAGTACTAAAAAACTTAAACACTTCTTGACTAAGCTACTTGCTCTCCTACTTAGAGCCCATGGGTCTCTAAACATGACCCGGGTCCATTGAACATGACCCGAAAGCCCATAAGGGCCCAGAATGTAAGGGTATAAATACCCAACCACCTGCATTAAATGTGGGTAATAAAAATTAACTGCAACCAGCCAGCTTAATTCTCCCTCTACTCTCTACTCTAAATATTAAACACTCGCATACTTTCACAAAACATCAAACAAATTACAAGCCTACCCTCATGCAACAATTAACCTCACCAAGCACAGCTAGAAGCAATAACGTATCTAGAAAGCCTAGGAATAGGCTATATCAGAACTGATAAATAACTCACCTCTATTTCTGTTTTGCAGAAACTCATAAGAAAGAACCTTAAAGAGGAAAGAATCAGTGAGTAAGGTAGAAAGAAGGTTGTGGAAGGTCAAATGTATGAACTCGATTTGCTCGAGGAATTTGAATCAACAAAATAAAGAAAAGCTTTTAATCCTGATACCGAAACTACATCTTTAGAGGATAATCAATTGTAGCTTTATCATCAAAAGTAAGCTACACTAATGGTGATTCTGTGCTTCACCAAAGGAAAGAGTACGAGAAACAAATCTGATTTCAGATTCAAAAGGATGGAAAGTTTCGTTTGTCGCGTTTCATTTTTTAAATTTCATTAAGGACCTATACTTGTTGTAATTTCTTAATTAGGCCCAATATTTTGTAATAATCTATTTTCTTCCCAAATTAATAAAGTCTTCTTTTGCATAAAAAAATTACATTTGCCAAATATTCTCTATGTCCCAAATTAAATGAGGTTCTAGAAAAAACATAGATATTTTAAATCAAAATTACATTGTCAAATTTCAAGGTGGTATTAATTTTTGGTTGACAATGTTATCCTCTGTCATTTAATTATTTACTTAAATCTTGTTCACAATCTATGTTAAATAAAAAAATTATTTATGGAAAATAAAAAAAGAAATTTACAATTTCAAAAGTAAATATGGTTTTTCTTAATTAATACACTAAGAGTCAAAACCTCATATAATTTGGGACAAAAGAAGAACTACTAATAATAGTTGTATATAATAGTTTTGGGGTTTCAACGTCTCGAGCCCCATGCTTTGTGGCACGATGGTGACCAGTAGTTTAATAAAATCCATAAAAACGATTTATATGTGTTTGTAGAAATACATTTCTACAATAGATCAGTCCAATCATAAATCGAACTGAATTAACCAAAATTTATCGGTTGGTTTTATCAAAGTTAAAGAGTTCGATTTTCAGTTTTTTTATCCGATTTGGTTTTGGACCAAACCGACCGTGCTCTCTCTTAGATTTTTCAACAAAAAGGACGACTTTAGCTTATGTCATAGATTTTATCTGAAACGTATCATAATGAAAAATAGAAGCATGCGAATGATTGTGAATGTGAGTGTTTGCACATCACTAACAGCAATATGTGTGGAGTAGTTTCATTTGTTTTTTTATAATAATAATAATAATGAAAAACTATAAAAAAAAATTGACTAGTTAGACAACTATAGAAGACTCAACATTTAGGTAATTGACAAATCTCAAACGATTTTTGTTTTTCGGCAAAAATATTTATAACTTTTTTGTAGGAACTACATTATCACACTAACTGTAAAAACAAAATGGTCGGTTTTTTGAGATGTTGTTAAATTTTTTAACAATGTCTGATGACACCTCATTTTTTACACCTTTATTGTTATGAACTATACATATCACTAGGATATCTAATTTATTGTCACTTCTTTCTATAATATTTATCATTAATGGTGACCTTTATGGTAACTTTCAATGTATGAAAGTGTTCACGCAATATGGCGTTTTTTCCTTTCTTTATTTTTGTCGTTGTAATGCAAGTCATATCCACTCTTATCAAGAAAAAAACTAATGACAGAAACTTTCTAACCCAGTGGAAATATTATAAGCTTAAAATTGTCAATCTCTCATTCGCAAACGATCTCATGATTTTTTTTCATAGCGATCTTAACTCCCTCCAACTTATGGATGATTTCTTCTCACTTTTCGACCTCCAAATCAGTCATACTAAAAGTCACATTTTCCTTTCACCTGTTAATCACATCCTCAATATCTTAGGATACAAGGAACGCACATTTCTTGTAAAATATTTGGGAGTTCCTCTCCTCACATGACGATTCTCTCATACAAATTGTCGTCATTTTTTCCCATAATATTACCTTGCACATTGGCTCGTGGACTTCTAAGCACCTCTCATATGCGCCCCAGCTCCTGCTTAACAAATTTATTCTGTTTGTGGGACAAGTATATTGGTCCTCAATTTTTATCTTTCCTTATAGGGTTCTCAAAGAGCTGGCATAGTACCTTCGTCGTTTATTTCTGGTCATGCTCTGAGATGAAGATCTCGGGTGCCAAGATTTCCTGGTCAAAGGTTATTTCTCCCACGATGGCGGGCGATATTGGAATTCCAGACTTAAAAATTTGGAATCAAACGGTTGTCTTTAAACATCTGTGGTTTTTTAATTAGTAATAAAAATAACTCAATATGGTGCGATTGGATCAAATCTGGAAAAAAAAACCAAAAACGATAATTTATGGGCTTTGGAGCTAGGTTCCTCCCCCTTTGGACTTGTACAAAATTTTACGTTTTAGGACTTTGGCTAGTAAATTATACAGGATGACGATTGGGCTGATACCTATTTCTAGTATAATCATTGGCTCCTTCCCACTTCTCTGATAATTCATGATGGAAAAAATATTATTGAAGATTCTAGGCTCGACAAAAACCATAAAGTCTGAGACATAATTCAGAATGGTATTTGGAATTGGCTATCTTACATCATATCTGTTGGATTAAGAAATCAAGCAATCTTCAGGAGATCAATAATCACATTCTCTCTTTACTCTTCTAAATATCAATTTTAATAATGCGCACTATTAAGGACACGTACAACGTCATTTGTAGGTTCATCTCATGTGTCAAGTGGGCTAGGTTAATATGACATAAGTATAAAATTTATCGTCACTCTTTTATCATTTGGCTTGCGATCCAAGATAAGCTGCCTACTGGAGATAATCTTTTTAGTTGGTAATAAAATACCTCGTTGGATTGAGTCTTATGAACTTGTAATTCTAAAATTATCAATCACATGTTTTGTGACTGTAGTTTGACTCAAAGTATTTGGGGATTTCCCAACTCTAAACTCGGGTTCACTCTAGATGCTATTAACTGACATTCTTATATTTGTGAGATGTCAAATTGGTATTTTTCTTGAAATCGACATCACTGCGTTCTTGTTTTAGCGCGGTTATTTACCACGTCTGGCGGGAGAAGAATGCAAGAATTTTGTGTTCCTCTCTTGTCCTTACCTTCACGGTTTTGTGTTGATTCTTTCAGACATTCGGTTCATATATCTTGGTACCAAGATTGGTTGGCCATGGTAATTTGTAAACTTAACTCTAACTTACTTATAATTCTATGTTTATATTATTTTTTATCCCAATCTAACTATCAATTATCAATTTTTTTTATATTAAGGCTCGCATGTCTTTTCTCTGGGTATGCCCCATGTATTTGTAAGAACCTTTCTAATTTAATTTAATGTTTTTTTGACAAAATAAAAGTTAAAAATTATAAATTTTCAATGGATTAAAATATATATTTAATGATATGTAAATCAGTGAGCTAATTCGAATGTATTTCAAAAACGTTAACTAAGCTAAAAAATAATGAGACGATTTGGAAAATTTGAAAAGCTGTCAAAAAAGACTAAAAAAAACATTTACCGGTAAACTGATTTAATTTTTTTCTCAATTCTCCTCACCTAAATATATAAGAAAATACTACAAATGGTTGAGTTAAAAGTAATTTTTTGTTATGTCTAGATTTGTTTTACAATTTTTTACGTCAAGTTACTAATAACCACCTCGGATAAATTAAAAGTAACAATAGCCACCTTGATTTTGGAGGGTTTTGAAGTTTATTAGAAACCACTTGCAACATAAAATTTCAAATAATACTTGTAAACACACAAAGCATGTACACTCTTAACAATTAGTTATTTTTAATCTTCAAAACTCCATATCTTTCAAACCCTAATTATACTTTTTATTTATTTATGAAAATACATATATTTATATATTTTAAAAATGAACAAAACAAAATCCATGAGTGATATTTTAAAAAAAATCGCAAGCAATTTACATGTAATTTCGTAATTAAAAAATGCAAAAAATATTGTTCATGAATATAGTTTTGTTCGTCTTAATAATACAAAATTCATGGTATTTTTGGTTACTTTTTTGGAGCTATAATTTGAAAGATATGATTTTTTTTATATAAAAAACAAAAAATAAGGGAGAGAAAATAATAATAAAATAATAATAAATTATCTTCCATGGATCTAGGTTTTTTAGTTTTTTTTTAAAATTTAATAATATATTCAGATATTTTTTTACAGCTATGGTTTGAAAGATATGACATTTAAAAAAATACAAAAAATATGAGAGAGAAAAATCACAAACTTATTACACAATAGAATTTCTATTACCGCAAGTAATTTCTTCTTATTTCTGCAATAAAGTTAAATGTATTTCCACAAGTCCAATTTCAAAATCTAAAACCTCAACCTTTAATATCCTAACTTAATTGTTTTTATAAAAATAGATGTATTTCTATTTTTCAAAGATGAATAATATGAAATCCATGAATGATATATTTGGAGATTTTTTTCTCTTTTCGCAATCAATTTATACGTAATATCACAACTAAAAAGATTTTTAAAAAATCTTCTATAAATATAGTTTTGTTTGTCTTAAAAAAACAAAACCAAAGGTATTTTAGATTAACATTTTGGAGTTATGGCTTGAAAGATGTGACATTTAAAAAAACAAAAAATAAGAGTGAGAAAAATGAGAGACTTATTAAACAAGTGAATTTATATTTCTGTAACTAATTTCTAATTATTTCCGCATCTCTAATTTTAACATTCAAAACTTCATATATTTTTTCCTCAAAGTAGTTGGATCTTTTATTAATTTTGATAAATAGTAAAACCAAGGTACATTAGGCCTAAGAATTGAGAGAAAATAAGAGGTATCTCATTTCGTGGTTATATTTTGGAGGGATTTTAGATTTAGACAAAAACAGTATCTGCTATCTTCATTAGCTCTAAAACTTTTGCGATTCTAACTCAATCTGAGATGTTTTCACGATGACTCGGTATGATTGAAGGAAGTCGAAACAAGAGATTCTTTAAGAAATAATGAAGAAAAGTCAGCTGATGATATCAAGTGTTCTTACCAAACCTAGAGAAGCAGAAGAAGAACCCTGGAGAACAGAGCAACGTGATTCCACCCTCCTATCTTCTAAAGGTAACTTTTCATCTTGAATGATCTTTAAAAGAATAGTTATTAGTTGCTTTATGTTCTTATATACCCAGTTCCCAGACTTTCCAGTAAGATAATCGCTCTGAGCTTGTTTGGTATTTGGTATGGGTTGTAGTCTTTGTTTTCTCCTTTTTTTTCAGAGAATACTTTGAAATCCAGTTTGTTGCGACGTTTTGTTCACAAAAGCTGTGAACAATAGCCATAGTCGATGTTATTCAGACCATGCAGCACCTTATTAGAGGATCTAGATACCAAGGAGTCTTACCTTTAAGAATCATTTCAGCTAATATGTTGGAATCAGTTTCAATATATAGAGTATTGATGCCTTTAGCCTTACAGACTAGAAGCCCGTCAATAATGGCCCTACATTCAGCCATAATAAGAGGATGTTTTCCATAAGTTCTGCCATAACCTGCTATCATGTCGCCTTTATGGTCCCTAATTAGACCCCCTCCACTTGCTTCACTAGAGAAATTGTAAGCTATATCCGCATTAAGATTGTATCTTCTGTTTTAGGATGATTTCACTTGAGAGATAGAGAGATTCTAGGCTTTTCAAGATGATAAACATAACCCAGGTGATACAATATTAGTATCTTTACCCCCCAGTGAATTCTTTTGAAAAGTTTCCCTTGATCGAGGATAGATAAGATATGAACGATGTAGTCCATCATTGAGTTAACATTGATAGAAAGAGCATTGGGCTTCTTCTTGTTTCTAGTAGATCATATAACCCATGTAATAATCACTGGTAATATAGTTCTGATGTGAATGTATTTTTTGGTTGACCAAAAATAAGTCCTTAACATGTGAGAGTAGGACATGTTTCTGCTAATAAGAATCTTGAACATTGAGGCAAAGAAAACCCATGTCTCTCATGCTTTGGAGCATTGAATAAAGACATGATTTGCTGTTTCGGAATCCCCACAATGCTGACATTTGGAAACCTTTCTTTTGAAGAAATGAATCTATAGGAAGCTAGTTGTGCAATATTCTCAAAAACAAAAATGAGCATTTATTGGGTGCTAGGGAGTTTCCCTTATTTTTTAAACATGCTGAACTTGTTATGCTTCATTCTTAAAACATTCCACGTGTCTTTGGTATTGTATGTACCTGATTGAAAATAAGCCCATTTGATGGAGTCTTTATTAGTATTCAAAGAAATCTTTCTGATTCTATCAATAGTTGTAGTGGAGAAGAACCCTTCCACGTTTGCCATATTTCATTTCCCATTATCTCACAAGGTTCTGACTTCTCTTGGCTGATACCCGGTTCTATCTACTTCTGAGTCTATGATGATAAAACGAGAAGGAGAGCACCAATGTTCTAAACAAAAATCCATTCTCCATTCTCCCACCTTCCAGTAGATTAATTTCTCTGCCGTGTCTTTAACTTTAATTAACCTATCTACACATTAGAACGTTTGCAGGGGTTAGAGGCTATTATAGGATGGTAATTGTTGCAGTAAATTGAAGCCATAAACCTTTCCCAAAGAGAAATTTATTCTCTAAAGTTTAACCGTAGCTTATAGGAGAAAGATTCTTGAATGTCCTCAAGATTCTTGATGTTTAGCCCTTCTTTATCATTGGGTTTTCATAGCTTAAACCAAGATGACCAGGAGATTATTTTGCTGATTTCCTTGGATCTCTACAAGAAATTATTTCAAGGGGAATTAATTCTCTGAATAACAGTCTTGGGTATGAAGGAATTTTGCATTGTATAGATGAGAATTCTGTTGAGCACAAATTGAACTAGAATAAGTCTTTCTCAAAGAAAATGAAGATATTGTCCTATTCCAATATCTTTGATCTAACTTTGCTGACCACATATTCATAGCTTACAAGCCTGTTATTAGTATTGATGGTAACTTCCAAGTATTTCATAGGAAATCTTCTATGATTGGAACTCAGGATCTGTTACAGGCTTTTGATCCTTATGTTAGTCATTTTAGGAGGCACGATAAATTTTGATTTCTCTTTATTTATGGCTTGCCCTGATTTCTCCTGGTAATGTTTCAGGAAGGTATCTATCTTTCTAACAAAGGGGGAAGAACCATTACAAAAATCAATGAAGTCGTCTGCAAAGGCTAAGAAAGGTATGTGTCAATAGTCTTGATTGGTTATATGTTTCATCCCCCTGATCATGTACTCTTCCGCAATTATAAGTAGGTTAGGAGATATGGGGTCTCCTTTCTTAAGCCCTTTGGTAGATTTAAAATAATCCTTCAGCTCTCCATTCACTATAATAGAGGAGTAAATGTTGTTAATGCACTTGTTTATAAGATTCAGGATAGGACTTTAAAATCCAAAAGCAACCAAGATCCTTAAGATAAACCTGTGAGAAATTTTATCAAATGTTTTTAGTAATATCCACCTTTATCATTATATTACCTCCTCTAGTCTTGTAATTCAGATTACAGCAGAGTTCTTGGGTAAATAAGATGTTCTCGTGAATGTTTCTTTGTTGTACAAAATATTATTGCTCTTCTGAAATTATTTTAGGAAGAAGAGAAGTCAACCTGTTGTTGATTACTGTGGAAACAATCCTGTTGAACATTATTGTCAAACTAATAGGCCTAAAGTCCTTCCACGTATTAGGAGAGTCTATATTTGGGATTAAACAGGCTGCAGTTTCATGAATCCCAGTAGGAATTAAATTACCGTTGAAGATGTCCCGTACAACTTCACATAGGTCATTTCCTATGATTTTCAAGCATGTTTCGAATTTTTTCCATTAATTCTATCTGGGTCTTGATTGTTATGCAGAGATTTTCCCGATTGGGAAGTGGTTTAAGAAAGCCTTTGCAAGATGTTTTATAGACGTGTTATCAAAGTAATTGATCCATGCTGTGTTGTATAACACTTTATCCAACATTTTCCACTTCCTCCCATTTGTCCAGGTAAAATTTGATCCAAAGAACCCTGCATCACTCAAGTGACAATCAAAAAATAAGTTATTAAACTCATTCACACTTCTAATACATGTAGAAGTACAAATATTTGTTTATTTTGATTCAGTATGGAATTGAAGTCTCCAAGAATGATCCACTATTTTGACTCATCTTCAACAGCTCTAATTGTGTCCCACATGTAAGTTCTCTGCTCAATTTTATATTTTCCATAGACCACTATGACTCTGAAATTTTTATTAATAAGATGATGTTTGACATTTAAAATATAATATTTTCTCTTCATTGACAAGAATATCAACATGGAATCATAGTTCCACGTCACCCAAATCCTATAATTGATGTTTCCACCAAAACCATTAAACTCCACTTTATGTGCGATGGAAACCAGGTTTGATTGAGATATTAATGGTTCTTGCAAGGCCATAAAAGTGGATTTTTCATATATTTTGAGGGATTTCAGTCTCCTGGGAGTCTCCTTGTTTCCAAGCCCTCTCACATTCCAATTTAATATGGAAATTGTCATTTGGATTGAGAGGTGAAAGGTTTAGTCAATTCTTTCAACTGCATTATTTTTGAAGAAAAAGAATATTTAGCCTTCCAACCCTTAGGTATTTTGAGCTTTCTCCCTTCCATTGCTTTAGCTTCTTTTCTTTTATCAAACTGCTTTATTCTTGGAAAATTTGGCATACTACCTATATTGCATTTCACGGGAGAGTTACCTTTGTCACTAATAGAGTTAGAATCTCTACTGATTCCAAATAAAAATTCATTATCAATAGTTTGTAAAGCTTCTAGAATCTCTGAATCTTTCACTATAATTGGCCCAATTCTAAAGTCACTATCTGAGGGAGCTATATTTTGGTTGTTCTTGATTATCTTTTCAGAAACGTTAGTAGCAATGCTCTTTTCCTTTCTTAGTTGAGGATCAGTGCTTTTAACATTTTTCCTTTGATCTTTGACAGAAGATGGTGTACAACTGCTAGAGAATATATCATTTCCAAGAGTTTTTATGATCAAGAACTTGATTTTGGGAGGTAGGTTGGTTTGGTATGGTTCATCATTTGGAGTTGTTAAATCATTAGAAGAATTATTCAAAACTAGTTGATTTTCCTGATTTTCTGGCAATATTTTACAGTCTTTAATCTCGTGTCCTAGATGAAAATATTTTTTATAATAGGAAGGAAAAGGGTTGTAGATGATTTCTTACCATAACCCTTATTCTTCACCAAAGCTAATCGATATCGTTTTACTAAAATCTTTTGAGACATCCATTTCCAACCATATCTTACAGCAAGTATGCATCACTATGTTCTTGGCAGGGACCCAAAATGACAGAGGCGAACCAATAGCTTTTCCAATAAACTTAATAGTCTCTTCAATGAACATGTACGCAGGGAGATTCGAAAGGCTTATTTATACTGGAAAATAGGACACTCGATGTTAGGATTAAAGATAGGGGTCCATTTAAGCATCCTCAAAGTTTTAGGTCCTATATTTCATACATTTCGTTCCCAAATCTTCTTGATATCTTATTTACATTTGAATTCAATGAAAATGTGTCTATAATCCCATTAGGTAAGACTATAACCACCAACAAAATTAAAATTGTGTAGAAATTGCTTGATAGTTTCTGATGCAGGTTTCCCAGTACAGAATTTTCCTATTAAGGTTTGCTTTGCGTTTCTTTCCAATTTTTATTTGTCTTTAGGGTCATATGTAATATAAATTTGGTTATAATTATTCTTGATTGAATCATTTTCATGATAGGTCATTCCATCTTTTTATTTGAATAAGTTTGTGAAAGATCTTCACTGATGGTTTAAGTTACTTGAGTTGGTTTCTGTTTGATATTGAGGTCTGGATTCCTCAAATGCTAGATTATTTCTCACTGTTGTTATATTTTTAAAGATCAAAGGTTATTGATCCTTGTTGTTTCTTGATTGATTACCCAAGAGTGAAGACTTTATATTTCTGGAAAACAGAGGAGAAAAGCCGACGACTGACACTAACATGATTGCTGAGTTAAACTCCCGGTTTGGTGATGATTCGGTTGAGTTCGGTCAAAGGATTTCATCTTATTCCATGGAGGAAAAGACATTATCGATTTATTTCAGTTGTTTTCCGATTCTTATGAGGCCTTTCCAAGACCCTGTTTCTTGGAGAGAAACCGAGCTTATGTGTACAATTTTATAAAACTATATATTAAAATATATCAATTTTCTGTTATGCTCGTGACTTTTCAAAACTTCATATCTATTAAACTTTAACCCAATTTATTTTTATAAAAACACATATAATTCTATTTTTAAACGAAAAAATGGAATTCATTGATGATACTTTTGGATTTTGTTTTTCAATTTTCATAACTAATTTCCCAACTAAAAGAAATAAAAAAATATATATCTTTCATAGATCTAGTTTTGTTGTCTTAAATAACAAAGCGAATTTTATTTTCATATATATATTTGGAGCTATGGTTTGAAATATATGGTTTTAGAAAACACAAACAAACAATAGGAGAGAGAAAATCATTCGGAAGTGAATTTATATTTCCCAAACTAATTTCTTGTTATTTGTGCAACACAATTGCATGCAGCATTTCTGCAACTTCAATTTTAACATTGAAAACTTCGAATCTTTCAAACTCTAACTTATTTTATTTTTCCAAAAACACATATATTTCTATTTTTTAAAGACCAACAAAACTAAATCCATGAGTTATATGTTTAAAGAATCTTTTTGTTCATCTACAAAACAAATACAATGATATTTTCAGATTTTTCTTATTATGGTTTGAATGATATAACATTTTTTTTAAATACAAAAAAACAGGAGATAGAGAAGATGGTTAAGGGATATAGGTATTAACAAAAAAGTCCATGTAGTTACTGTAATTCTAAAAACAGGTAATTATTTGTACTATCATAAACCTTTGATGGTTATTTGTAAATAGTTTTTGATGTTGAGCGGTTATTGGTAGATTACTCATAGATTACCCATTTTTGTATGAGTTTATCTTTATAAACATCAATTTTAAATATTCTAACCAAATTTAAAACTTTTAACTTTTTTGTTAACATTTTGCCAAAAAGAATCGGTTGAACTTTACCTATTGACATTTAATTAACTTGGAAATAAAAAATATTTAAAAATAAACTATTCTCTTCTATAATCCAAAAGTGGAATTATATTGGTTTAAATATTCGAATACTTCGAAATAATTTTTGTTTGAAAGAATAATTTTGGTAAAAAACAAGTTGTTGTTTTGGATGTTTCCCGTCCCGTTGTATTTTTACTATCATTTTGAATTCTTTTGTTTAAAATGGCAATAAGATATACAAGTTTAATTCACTGTTTTAAAAATTATTGGTTTCCATCCAATCCAGCACCATTCGACATGATTTCAAACCCGATTTGTTTTTTAAATATATTAAACAAATATAAAAACAAAAAAATATAAATTATATAACTATATTTAGATTAGTGATCCTATTATAAATTTTATAATAAAATTTTGTACACATTTTAGGTGGGTCGGGTTTTTGAATGAAAACCTAGATCCACACCGTCCCGTCTAGATGTCAAAAAATTTACGTCTAGATGTCAAAATTTTAAGATTCAAATCTATCTTGCAGATCAAGATGTTGAGATACGAACCGAAATGACTATGTTTTTGGGGCGCGTTGAAGTTCTATTCCCATCCTTAGCAATATTATTCTACATCGTGACTTGTTGGTGTTGTGTGTGCCTATGTGTATGATATTTTAACTTGATGTATTTTAAATATAATTATTTATCAATGTAGCCTATTTTATTTGCAATTGTAAGGTTTTGAAAGTCATATAAATTCTAACATGGTATTATAGGTTATTGAAAGAACAACACAATAAAGAAATAAGATTATAAGGACTATCTACTTTTAGTTTTATGACATTCTATTTTGTATTCATATTAGGGTTATAAATTTCACATTCTATATATATTAGTTTATATATAAGTGTAATCTTAATGGTTCTACTAGTGTGACATATCAATAATATTTTATACTCTTGCATTGTAAAAAGTCAGGTTTAGGGTTATGATTGTTTTCGGACATTTTTTATGTTAGCGGGCAATCGTAACATAATAATATTTTGATTGATTGAATATGGTTTTCTTTTATTTTTGAAGATATTTTTTAAATATATTCCACATAAAAAAATAAAATTAGTCATAACAGTTCTGGTTATCGTGATGATGATGGTTATACTAATTATGGTGGATTCATAAATCGATATAAGCATGAAAATTATGATAATTAGGGACATGAGTTTTGATATTTTAACAATATAGAGTGATACTACTGTTATGAACTTGGTCACACCAAATGGTATTATCCACAACAAACAAAACAGTTTATACCTATGAAACCTTTTCAAAAACCAGTTGTGTTCTCACCTAAGTACTAAGACTAATTAAAGTCATATGAACTTACAAATACTCATAATAACATTGGAGCATTACATATGACAAGTAATCCGTAAATTTTTACTATTTTCTCAAACACAAAATATTTATATGTAAAATTGACGGATGAATCATCATTTTGTGATGTTTATTTATAATAAAATATTTTCTTTACTTCAATTATTAATATTTATGTATTTATTAATCTTATTTCTATTAGCAAAATCACTAAAGATTTTATTCTTTCAATACATTTTATTCAGGTCTAGTGAGGATACTTATCGCCTGAGGGCAGGCTTGTAATTTGTTTTGTATTTTATAGAAGTATGAGGGTATTTAATATCTAGAGTAGAGAGTAGAGAGATAATTAAGTTGGCTGGTTGCAGTTAATTCTTATTACCCACACTTAATGCAGGTGGTTGTGTATTTATACCCTTATGTTTGGGCCCTTATGGGCTTTCGGGTCATGTTTAATGGACCCGGGTCATGTTCAAAGACACGTGTGCTCTAAGTAGGAGAGCAAGTAGCTTAGTCAAGAAGTGTTTAGGTTTTTTAGTACTTTTGTCATATTTCGAACAGTCCTATGGGCTAAGTGTTCGAAGGGATCTGTCCGGTCCGGAGGCCTTGGACCGATCTGTCCCTGTCCGGGGAGCAGGCAGAATTCGGACTCATCAGGAGCCCCTTTTTAGGTGTTTGTTCAAATACTCTTGTAAAAAACCCGAAAAACAGTCCGACATCAGGGGTAGTTTTAATCCGGACAGGTCTGTTTGCCTTATGGTTTCATCCGGACCGATAAAGCTTCATGAATCCAAACGGTTTTTTGCCAGAGTTCGTGGGACACGTGTCACTCTCTGATTGGTTGCTTCAGCCGTTTTTTCACCTTGAATTTCGAACCCACCTTCTTCGAAAAGTAACCTCTTAATTAAAGGTGGTGACATCAGCGCCGTCTTTAATCATTACCAATCTTTTCGAATTCTCCTAGGAATCATCTTCCTTTTTCAGATTTACTATAAATTCAAACACACTTTCTAGTGTTTTACCATCTCTTTCACATTTACTCTGCAAAATTTCTCAAAGCTTTCTCTCTCTAAAGCAAAAACTTTCTTAATAGTTTATGTTTACAGCGAGGAACGCTCTGATCAAAGGCGGGTGGCTCAACCTTTCTGAATTAGAGAAGGCTCAAAAGGTCGAAAGGGAAAGACGAATTGCGGCAGGGTTACCCACTTCGCCTGTTGATAGACCAATCACTTCTGCCATAGAGTCAGATCAAGGCTCTTATTCTTCTAAAGGCATCAAGCCGAGAAAGCTATTCCAAACTAACCTCTCCCCCATTATCTCTGGTTCCTCGGTTCAGGAATCGGAACCTGCTGTCGAGCCAGGAGTAACAGTTATTAGTCTCAAAAAACCTTCACCCTTTATAGCAATGGGGTCAGATACGGAGCACTCCCCTCAGAAGCTAGTTGACCGGAGAAGAGGCCGGTTGGTTAAGGGCCAAGGGTCTAAAAGCATTCCTTCAAAGTCGGGTGCTAAAGACAGCAGCACTGGGTCCAAAGTGCCCATTAGAGCTTCCAAGGACAGACTGTCCGGTCCGGAGGGCACCAGTCCAAGTCTTCAAAGAGAAGCATCTGCTCCAGAAACTCTACCGGAGGCCAAAAGCCAAAAGAATACTGAGGCCCAGCAGTCCGGAGACAAGGCTGAGTCAAATTTGAACCCTCCCCCCACTACTGCTGCTGAAAACCCTTCAACAATTATGGAGGAAGTAATGGAGGACTCTGCTGAAGAGGCTCCATTTGAGTCTGAGCCCTCCGGTCAGACTAGTAGTGCTATAGTTTCCAAAAAGGACAAAGGCAAAGAGAAATTGTGTTTGAGGCATCCGGATCTGCCGGAGAGCCTCGAAGGAAGAGTGGGGCCTTGTTTTCACAAGGTCAGCGTTAAGTACCTCCTCTCCTTGCAAAACATTAACTACGCATTCATCCACACAGCTGAGCTGGGCAGGATGCATACGAAGTAGGGAATACCGGAGAATGTGAAGATCAGGATTCCCATACACCCAGAGACTCCCACGGACTGCAAGTTAAGCGAAATCGTTATGTTCACGGAGCTATTCAACTGGGGGCTCAGATTCCCACTAGACCCAGAGATTGTCAGATACTTCCATCTGATAAAACTCTATCCGAGCCAGCTGATCCCCAACGTCTGGTACACCCTTATGTCCTGCATCATGGCTTCAAGGCTCTCCGGGATCCCTCTGCCAATGGAGGAGTTTGCTGTTGTGGCCAGTCTTTGTAGAAACCACCACATCCCCTTTTACCATTTCAATATGGGGGACAATTTCGAGGCTGTGGATGATTTGTTAGAGGCGGAGAGGAATTGGAGGACCCAATTCCTGTTTGTTAGTGGTTTTTGGGAGAACGGAAAGAAGATCAAATTTGGAGTGAACCCAAGCCTCCTCAGAAGCAGGTGGAGGAGTGACCGTAAGTCTCCTGCCTTATATTTTTGTCTCTTTCTCCTTTTTTTTAAAGTTAGTTTATACTAATTGGTCTTACTTTTGCCTCAGCAGAACTGCCCAAGGAATTTAGTGATTACCTGAAAACCGGGCAGGCTACTTGCACCAAGATCAACGCTTGGGCTGCTGAGAGGTGGGGGAACCGGTTCCAAGCCGCTTTTACCAGTGGCAACTTGGCAAGGTCTCACTTGTGGAACACCACAGGTTGGAGAGACTTGACTTGGGAGGAGCTCACTACTCAGCCTCCTCCGGATGTTGTGCTTAAGAGGACCCATGAACCAGATGGGACACTTTACCTGCCAGGCCGGGCCAAAGCTCTAAGCAAGATGAAAGGTAAAAAGAAAGGCAAGAAGGTGGTGTGTGGTGCTAATCCTGCTGAGGCAGAGAATGATGCTCCAATAAACCCGGAGGGGCCAGTCCAGAGCCAAATCGATGCTGCTCTCTTGGAAGTGGTGGAGCAGGAGGCTGAAAGGCAAGAAGTACCCTCCCCGAATCCTCCAATAGCTTCCAAAAGATAGCGTAAACGGGGAGGAGAAAGCAAAGACAGAGAGGTTAAGAAGAAAAAGACCTCCAAAGGTGATAAGCTTTCTCTCCGGGCTCCGGAGCCTTCTTTCCAAGCTGATCCTCCTGACCCAACGCATGTTGAGGAGATACCGGGTGACTTCCATACCGATGAGGTCGAGGGGGGAGATATTAATATCGACGGAGTAGACATCACCGGTCTGGGTGGGCTTGGTGAATACTTCATCAATCTTCCTAGAGACGACTTTGCCGGGCCTTACCTCCCTCCGAGCACCTCAAACACGGTCACTTTCAATGGTAAGACCTTTATCGTTTCTAGTGAAAGGGATGCCATAGCCCACTCTTTGTTAAGCAACGTTCAGCCTGTACTTGTGTTGGAGAAACAAGTCCGAAATCAGGCCGACATCATCAAAGACCTCAAGTCTGACAAAGAGAGGTTGTCCGATGACCTTCGCACTGCCACTTCCAATGCTACCATTTTAAAGGAAGAAACTGAGGAGTTGAAGAGAAAACAAGAGGCAAGCACCACAAAAGTCACCACTTTAGAATGCACCATCACAGAGCTCCGGGAGAAGCTGCCCGGTCTGGAGAAAGATCTTGCCACCTCTAAGGGAGAATCCAAGGCCAAAGACCAAATCATCACCAACTTAACCAATGACAAAATTTCTCTTGAGAATACAGTGTCCAAGGCTGCCGAGGAGAAGGCTACTTTACTAAAGGAGCAAGAGGCCAAGATCCAGGCCAAGATCGACGCTTATGCCAAAAACGTGATCAACACCCAGGAGGAGATGTATGCCAAGGTGAGGTCTGACATGGTTCTACTCTTCCACGAGAAGTTTCCGAAGAGGAACCTAGGGGATTTATGGCTTCATGTTGAGTCTGACGACCTCCCGTATCATACAATGGCTGATGGAGACTTGAAAGGTTATTCTAGTGCTTCCTCATCCGATGACGAAGAACGTACCGGAGAGAGCCCAGATGAAGAGAAAGATGATCCTAAGGGAGAGAAGAAGGTAAACGAAGCTGAGCCATCTTCAAAGGCTCAGTCTTAATTTATAAACCACTTTTTTTTACTTTTTATCCAGATTAAAGTCCTTGGAAGGCCAAGGCATTCTTTTTGTAATTGTGTCCGGTATCTGACCGGATAGGTTTTTTGTTCTACTTTGACCATTCAAAAGTCCTTGGAAGGCCAAGGCACCTTAAGTTATTTTAATGAATATTTCTGTTTTGTACAATTCTCATCTTCTTTCATTGTTTGTTCCAATTTTGATGGCTAGAGTTTAAACAGCCTTTAGTTATTTCATAGCGAGAATATTTAAATTTTCCGGCTAGAGTTTAAATAACCCTTAGTTATTTCATAGTGAGAGTGTTTAATTTCTCCGGCTAGAGTTTAAATAGCCCTTTGTTATTTCAATCCGGATAGTGTGACAAAGGACAAAACTTAAAACACTTGGGAAATTTTTTAAGAAGGCATCAAATTTTATTCAAAAGCCCGGACACCTCATTAAAACCTCCCCGTGTCACTAGGGAGGAAAGAGTATATCCCCAAATATTTACATGGATGTTTAAACAAGTAAATATTTACACAAATGCTACTCCAAGTACATCTGGAGATGTTCGATGTTCCAAGGGTGGGTCAGAACTCCTCCATCCTTGTCTTCCAACCAATATGTTCCAGGTTTAATTCTTTCAACAACCACATATGGACCTTCCCAAGTTGGGGCCAGCTTTCCGAACAGCTTTTCTTTAGTATGTAAAAAAAAATTCTCAATACCTTGTCCTCTGGTTGGAAATCTCTTCTTTTAACTTTGGAAGCAAACCTGCCTCTCATCAAACCCTGATAGTGTGCAACTCTAAGGTGAGCTTTAACTCGTCTTTCTTCTACCAAATCGAGCTGACCTCTGATTGCCACCTCGTTAGCGTGTTCGGAGAAGTTGTGAACACGAAATGATGGGAGAGTTGCTTCTATGGGAGCTACTGCATCCATCTCATAGACCAAAGCAAAGGGTGACTCTTGTGTTGCAGCCCCAGGTGTTGTCCGGTAGGCCCACAAGACCTCTTGTAAATAACTAGGCCACTTCCCAGCAGCCCCTTCCAAATTCTTCTTTAAACCAGACAGTATAGTTCTATTAGCCACTTCAACTTGCCCATTTGCTTGTGGGTCGAAAGGTGAAGAGAAACAATGTTGTATACCCCTTGAGGCACAGAAGCTCTCCATTTCCATATTGTCGAACTGTGGCCCATTGTCTGTTGTTATCTTTTATGGGACACCAAATCTGCAACAGATGTTAGATAGAATGAATTTTATAACAGCTTTTGATGTTGTCCCTGCTAGAGGGGCTGCTTCAATCCACTTCGAAAAGTATTCTATGGCAACAATTATAGTTTTGCGTCCTCCGGACGCCACAGGGAGAGGCCCTACTAAATCCAACCCCCATCGAGCAAAAAGAATAGGCTCAGAAATTGACTCTAAAGGAATGGCTGGGACATGAATTTCATTGTTGTACCTCTGGCATGGGTCGCACCTTCTTACCAACTCCTTGGCATCCTTCATGATAGATGGCCAATAGTAACCGGCCAGAAGAACTCTTCTTGTTAAAGCCCTGAACCCACAATGGGCTGATCCCTCACCATCATGTAATTCAGAGATGACTACTTGAGACTCTTCATCCCCTAGACAGAGCAGGAGAGGTTTACTGTAAGACTTTTTGTACAAAACGTCTCTCAATATTACGAAACCACGAGCCTTGTGTTTCAATGTTCTGGCTAACGATTTATCCGGAGGCACGATACCATCGGAGAGGTATTGGAGAAGAGGAAACCTCCAGTCTTGAGGTTGTTTCACCTGCACTTCAAAAATTTCCTCTTCTTTACCCATATTTAGTTGGATGGAGGGGTTTTCCAACACATGGATCCATGGATAGGACTCCGTGTATGCTATGGTTGCCAATGAGTCTGCTAGATCATTTTCTGTCCGGGGTATATGTTCATAAGCAACACTTTTAAACTTGAGTGCTTCATTTTTAAGGAGGAGTAAATATTTCACAAGCTGCTCCTTTTTAGCCTCAGACTGACCTTGGGCATGGTGGATAAGAAGCTGGGAGTCACTTAGTAGCCTTAACCTCTTAGCCCCACAGATGTAGGCCAATTTTAAACCAGCTATAGCTGCTTCGTATTCGGACTCATTATTGGATGCCCTGAAAGCAAAACAAATAGCTTGGTACATTTTGTCACCATACGGAGAAGTCAAACACACCCCTGCACCACATCCCATAGTGCTAGATCCACCATCTGTTCGGACGACCCATACCTTTTTATCTTTCATGTAATTAGTCTGCTCTGAATCCCTTTCGGAGTGAAATTCAACCAAAAAGTCAACCACAACTTGGGCCTTGACTGCTGTTCGAGGAGCAAAGTCTATGTCGAAGTCTCCCAACTCTACTGACAACTTAGTCATCCTGCTTGAAATGTCTGCCTTTTGGAGGACATTCTTCAGAGGAAAAGAAGTCCGGACGATGATGGGATGAGCCTGGAAATAAGGCCTCATCTTCCTGGCAGCTATCACCAGGGCTAATGCTAATTTTTCAAGTTTCAAGTAATGCCTTTCTGCATCTACTTCTCTTACCAACACAGCACTGATGGCACAACTTGAAACTGCCAAATATACGAAGAGTGTCTCCCCTTCAACTGGTTTAAATAAAGTTTTGGGGGAAGACAAGTGCTTCTTGATCTCATTGAAAGCCTCATCACATTGTGGGGTCCAATCGAATCCCTTTGCACCCTTCAAGGTTTGAAAGAACGGGGCGCACCTGTCCGAAGACCTTGAAATAAATCTATTTAAGGTAGCTAATCTCCCCGTAGTCGCTGTACTTCTTTAATATTTCGAGGAGGCTCCATTTGGAATAGAGCATTAAGCTGGTCCGGATCGGGTTGTATCCCATGCTCACTTATAACATAGCCTAGAAACTTCCCAGACTGCACTCCGAACACACGTTTTTCTGGGTTTAATTTTAAATTCACTTTTACCAAGTTGGCAAAAGTTTCTTGGAGATCATCCAAATGCAATCGCTCATCCACACTCTTCACCATCATGTCATCAATGTATACTTCCATATTTCTCCCAATCTAATCAGTAAAGGCTTTGTTTACTAATCTTTGATAGGTAGCCCCAGCATTTTTCAACTCAAACGGCATTACCTTATAGCAATGAAGACCTCTGTCAGTGACAAATGTGGTATGCTCTTGATCCTTCGGATCTACTTGAATCTGATTGTATCCGGAGAAGGCATCCATAAAGGATAGCAGTTTGTTCCCAGAGGTGGAGTCTACTAACTGATCAATCCGGGGGACTGGATACAAATCTTTTGGGCAAGCTCTATTGAGATCTGTGAAGTCAAAGCACATGCACCACTTGCCATTCTTCTTTTTCACCAAGACCGGATTGGCAGTCCATAGAGGATATTGAGACTCCTTGATGTGCCCCATCTTTGTGAGTCTGTCAACCTCTTGCACAATGACATCAGCCTTCTCCTTAGAAAAAGCTCTTCTCTTTTGAACTACTGGTGCTATGTCTTTCCGGACGGATAGGTGATGTGATATCACTCCTGCTGGAACCACAGTAACATCAGCATTGCACCAAGCAAAAACGTGCTGATGGTTCTTCAAAAACTTTAACATTTCATTTTTCAAAACGGGTGGCATCTTAGACCCTATTTTGACATTTTTTCCTTCTTCCAGACAGTGAGTCTCTACCTCTTCGACCGGTATCAACACTCCAGGGGTCTCTCTGGGGTCATCAATTTCACCCTCACCCCTAGAAAGCCCCTCAAACTGCTATTGCTCATCGATGCAAACTGCACCCAATGTTCGGGGAGCCAGAGCAGTAGCATAACATTCCCTTGCAACCTTTTGACTGCTCCGGACAACACCCACCTGTCCCTGAACAGCATATTTCAAGCACTGGTGGACTGTTGAAGCCACTGCATGCATCTTAGAGAGCCAAGACCTCCCTAGAATAGCATTATAGCAAGTGGGACAATCCACCACGATAAAGAGTATCCTGACCATTTTCTTGAAAGGGCCCTTGCCCAATAGAACTTCCTCCTCGAACTCTCCGATCACATCTGCTGAGCTGCCAGTAAAGCCCACAATTGATCTGTCCGAACTCTGAATTACAGCTGGATTTTTCATTCTCTTGTATGTAGTTAAGAAAAGGATATTGGCTGAGCTCCCAGTATCCACCAGAATTCGTCTTATGTCATTGCCCCCAATAGATGCTCCCATGACAACAACATCCTCATGAGGGCCAGCTATATCTCTTTAATCATCTTCATCAAAAACAATGAAGGGGAATGGATTTGGTGACTGATAGGAAGTCATGCCTCCTTCTAGCTGGGTGGCTAAAGTATGAACGTGCCTCTTCCTCGAAGAAGCAGTAGGAGCTGTCATAGTATCTTCTCCGAAAATTGTAAGTGACTCAAAAATTTTAATGAGTCCGGAGACCGTCCTAGAACATTCCTCAATTGCACCCACTCTGTTTCGAGTTGGATCAGGATCCAAGTACTCAGATTCCACATCAAACCTTTCAATTATAACCATGGCTCCCTCCGGAGCAGCATTACTTGGACCAACCCGGTGAGTATTGCCAGGCCTGTTACCTCCTCTTCTTTTGACATAGGCCCCCAGTTTTCCTCTTTCGATCAAGTTCTGAACCTCTTGCTTCAAAGCTATACAATCGTCAGTGGTATGGCCAGTATCATTGTGATACTGGCAGAAAGAGTTATTGCGATGATCCCTAGGAGATTGCAGTGTGGCTGGCCTCCTATAGTGCACCTCTTCCTTTGTTTTATCATAAATGGTGGCCACACTTTCTTTTAATTCTGCGAACCACTCCGGTTGGACCCATGGCCCTCTCTTGTTTCTGGATTGCTGACTCTGATCAGGAACAGCTGGCTGAGACTGAGCTTTGGCCCTACCATCCCCCTGTTCGGTCTTCTTTGCCTTGTTTCCGGACTGATTCTGATTTGGATTTGGTGCCACCGGGGTGGACCTCACATGCATGTGTACCCTGGTTTTCTTCGTTTCATCGATGTTAATCTGTTTTCCAACCTAATTCAGCAACCCTCCCCATGTCATGGCCTTCTTTCTGGTCACGGAATCAGCTAAATTGCCTGGGTTCAAACCCTGCCTTAGGGATGCTATTGCCACTTGCTCGAAGCAATCAGCCAACCCATTCTTGGTGTTCACAAAACGGCTTATATATTCTTTCAAAGACTCATTTGGTTCCTGGGCACAATGGATTATTGTGTCTCCATTGCCCTTTAGCTCTTTACTCCCTACGAATTTCCTTCGAAAGGCCACCCAAAAAGTATCAAAATTCTTAATACAACCTTGAGGCAGGCTGTTGTACCATTTTAGAGCACTCCCCGTAAATGATTGGGAGAAGGCTCTGCAAAGTAGCTTATCATCGTCGTCAAATTTCATCATGAAGTTTTTAAATTGTTCCAAATGGTTGTCTGGATCAGTACTGCCATCGTACTTTTCCATTTTAGTGTTGTCAAACCTCTTAGGGAGGTTTCCGGACAGAATTTTAGAAGATAATGGAGATTGCCTCCAATTTCTACCACGACTGAACACAGTATCCTCATTGGGAGTTGCAAAGATACCTGGTTCATCGTGAAAAGCGAAAGGATCCATCAGCATCGTGCCTCCGGCTATGAGATGACCCTTTACCAATATTCCTCTTCATCTTTCCATGTCTATCCCGTTTTCTTGAATATATCTTGGTCTGTTTTTGCTTCTTTTTAGTTCGACCCTCATCACTGCTAGAGGATAAGGATTCTTTAACTCCCTCATCGTCCGAAGAGCTGTTAGAAGATTCTGAGCTTGAGTCAGAACTCTCCGCTGGCTTAGACCGGTGAGACTTCTTGGAGCTGGCATGAGTCTTTTTGGTACTCATGTGAGTCTTTGAAGGCTCATGCTCGCTGGGGTTATCGGTGTGATGAGCAACTGATGCTTTGGATTTTTCTTTCAAGCCCATCTTAGCCTTTTCTGCCCTTAGAGCTTCTATTTCACCCTTTAGCCTATCACGCTCTTCGATAGTGTACTCATCGTTCTCACCCACCACTTCGAGCAGAGCTGGTGGTACTTCTGGATCGTTCGGATTCATTCGGACAGACTTTCTTTGCTGGGTCATGTTTAATGGACCCGGGTCATGTTCAAAGACCCATGTACTCTAAGTAGGAGAGCAAGTAGCTTATTCAAGAAGTGTTTAGGTTTTTTAGTACTTTTGTCATAGTTCGAACAGTCCTATGGGCTAAGTGTTCGAAGGGATTTGTCCGGTCCGGAGGCCTTGGACCGATCTGTCCCTGTCCGGGGAGCAGGCAAAATTCAGACTCATCAAGGTCATTGTTTGTTTCAAGATTTTACAACAAAAGGTAAAGGTACTGAGTTTTAAAGTTTTTAGTATGAGGATAATGATATTAAAAATCTATTATATATTCTAATGCCCAATATATAATTGATGCCCATCGTTACATGCGTCGTCCATCTTTAGTCATTCTAAATCAACTTTATCCCCAATTTTATTAAAATGTGGGTCGTGTAAGTTTTTTAAACATCATTGTCTTCCGTCATATTATCTTATAAATAAATGGATGGCATCTCTTTTTGAATTAGTTTATTAAAAAAAGGAATAGTCCAAATATCGGCAAACGTTTTGCATGCACGTGAACTCAGGGTTGGTTTGTGTGATGAACGAAAAATAAGATCGATTATGAAAAATAATTAATAAATTGTGAATAATAAAATATATGAATTTGCAATTAATCGAGGATGTATTTTAGGGGTTTTCCATGCCATACACTTGTCTGTACAATGAGATTTCCTCGTTGGTACCCAACACAGTACCATAGAGGAAAGTATGAGCTAATCAACAAACCTCTCACAAACCCTGAAATCCCCAAATGAGCCTCCAAGTGTACTAACGATACTTATATTTCCCTTATCAATACACAACAACAGTACTTATCGGGTGAACATGCCCCAAAAATAGCCCTTCCACAAACCCTTAAACCCCAAGTCCCTTTCAAATTGGCCACAAAACATAAGATTTTCTCTAAAAATGTATCATAAAAACATTTATTGAAAGAATGCTTCAACATTACAAAATGATGAGCAATAAACCAAATGATATTTATGTTGTAAATTGAGATAAGTTTAGTCTAAGTTTATATCGGAAGATAAAACTATAGTTTGAGAAAATTCAAAAGGTTGTCTATACTTCGATCATTAGAAGCATAAACAAAACTAATGTATGCATAAGTTTGTACGGACCAAATATCGTATTTTTTATTGGGATATTGGATAGATATGTAACTAAACCAGTTAATAAATATTAGAATTCCGTCAAACAATCCTCTTATATTTATAATAAACAAATCATCACATGTTGCATATAAGTTGATAGGGAAACTTAAGTCAAATGGTCTTCAGATTTATATCTTTCAAATATGTGGATGATATTTGTTTAACTATAGCCATCATATTATTTTCTAGTTAAAGACAAAATTTTATATCAAAACATGATAAATACATGTCATACCCTCTATTATGATATCATACCCATTTGTTTATTTCGAGGCCACCAACTATGTATTTTGGTTGAAGAAATTTCTCAATATAATATAAGTTATGGAATTTGTAGAAATATTCATTCAATTATGTTGTGATAATAATTATATAATATAATTAATATTCATACAATAACATGAGTTCAATTAAATCTAAGTAGGTCATTTATGTTAAAAATTTCAGTTTAGATTCTTCATTTTAGTGTAGAACACATTAACAAAGTTTATGTCGATGAATCTTCTAACTAAGAGTTTTGTGACCAATATTTGTCATGAAAACAACATTAATATCAGTGTAGTTTTAGAAGATTATTCGTTTAAATGAGAGTTTGTATTTAGTTTTAAGATATGTTTGTATATACTTTGTTTTATTAATTAGTTAACATATATATAATATGCTCAAATTGTACTCACTTCTCATACTCATTTATTAGTTGATATTTGATTAAGTATGGAAATTAAGGATAATATTGTATGATTACAATTCATATTATTTTTATGTTATGTACCGTGATAGATCCGTAATGTTTTAATAATATGATTATTCATTTGGTGAATATAAGAACTATTTTGTATGTTGTTAATATGATTTTATATCATTGGTTGCATTGGCTGGCCATAGTAAAGCTTAAGATATTGTTAATGAGATTGTTGAAACTAGCTATTTAGGTATGGATTATACTGATTTGGATAAAGTATCATTATAAAATATTAAATCGATAATTGAAGATAATATATCAAATAAAGAACCTAATTTGGGTATTCGGTCTTTCAAATATAAAAAAAACAGCTTGCTAATATGATTTGGTTTGATGGTATATAAGATGTAGGGCAGGTACTTGAATGTGGTGTTACATTTTTGTGTCTTTATTTACCTTGATTTTCTATCAAACATGGATTTATTATAAAGATTATGCACATCACAAGAGATTTTATGTTGTAGTATGATGGAGGTAATCGTTTTTTAAATGATGTTTAATATATTATGGAGCTTGTCTTCAAGGTTTTCACTTTTACCATCACATGCTCTTTATCGATGATACAATGTTTACCGATACACATCGAGGGGTTTTACTTTTTGCAATAGCTAAATATGGTAACAATTGTAATTTTTTTAAAACAATTATGTGTAAATATAGAATTCTATTTTGGTTGTGGAATTATGTGTTAATTTGTCACCGAATTACATGCAATTTGGTACGTAATTAGATTTATGTTACAAAATTAGCCTCATATTGTGAAAATACATAAAAAAAATTGGCTGCATAAGTACATGTTAACTTGTTGCGTAATTATGTGCAAATTGGTTATGTAATTAGCTTATTGTTGCAAAATTACAAATTATATAGTTGGTTGTTAAATTGATTTATTCAATTGATACTTATTATCCTTATATTTTCTATAGGTCATTTTCCAGTAGCATTTGTTGTTATTGGGGCTGAAGATGTTGATAATTGGAAATAGTTTTTTGAGACATTAAAGCATCATATATTTGGTCGCCACATCACTTTTATATTTGATTTTCAGCTAGGTATAGTTAATGTTATCTCAATTGATTATCCTGATTTCTATCATACATATTGTCTTTAACATCTTATTGAGAATCTAAAGCATGCGTTGAGACATACAACAAAGGATTAAAGGGTGAATGATCAAGATTTTGAAACATTGTACTTATGCATCCACTAATATTTTATTCAATTTACATTTTCATAATTTTTTTAAAAAGATGGTAAGAAACAACTTACCTTCATGGAAAACCTCCCTTTATAAAAAGTACGCATGTACATACTTTATATGTAAACGTTATGGTTTTATGGCTTCTAGTCTAACTGCGTGTTTTAATAATCAAATTAAAGAATTTTGTAGCATGTTTATTTCAAAATAATTGGATAAAATTAAGATTATGCTTATGACCCAGATGTCAAAGCGTTACTCTAATTATTTATGCTGGAATAGTGCGTTGTGTCCTTATATTGAGAAGAATATTACAATAAACATTGAAGAATATTGTACGTGAATTTTTTGGTCGTTTACCAAAGTACTGTTTTGAAGTTCAGTCGAAATCGATATGGTTGTTGATCTTTGGAGCTAAAACTTTTCTTGTGGTATTTGGAAAATTGAATTTTCCCTTGTTCACATGTTTGTGCAACTACATTTAGTTTTCATGAGAATCCTTTGGCATATTTGGAGTCATGTTATTGTTCAAGTTCTTATTAGGAAACTTATTTTCTAGGCATACTAGCTTTAAATACTTTTTGTGAAGCTTCTAAATTAAATCCATCTCTTGTTATTTTTTTCCATCTAACTTGAAAAAGAGAACTTGAATACCTAAGAAGAAACATATTATATCCCAAGGTGAAGACTTAGTTTATAAATTAAAGTGTGAACATTGTCAAAAACGTGTTCATAATAGAAGAACCTATAGAAAATATATGCAATAATGTATTTTTGTTTTTGAATTGGATATGTTATGTGTATTCCATTTTGTTGTTTCCTAAACAATTTGGAATTATAAATTTTTAGTTATGAAAGTTATCATTTTCATTCCATTTTTGTTGTTTCTTAAACAATTTGGAATTGGAAATTTTTTAGTTATGAAAGTAACCATTTTTATTTGGGTGTGAAATTACGTTCATTTTAATTGTGAAAAATTATTGTGAAAAAATACAAGTGTAATTACGTGCAAAATTATGTTGTAATCGGCTGCAGAGTTACACTATAATTGGTTGCGTAATAATATTTTTGTTGCGTAAATAGACTTATATTATGAAAAATACAAATGTAATTGGGGAGACATTATTCTTTAATAGGTTTCATAAATAGGTTGTAAATGGTTGGAGTTCTAAAATAATAATATATAAATAAACGATAAAAGAAAATTAATACTCCAAACAAAAAAATAGTGTAGTTTAAAGAAATACAACTTTTAAAAAAACTTAGTTTGACTTTAACAAACGAGCATCTGCCAATATTGTATGTTCATGGTTAAGAAATAAACCAAATGTTTTATGTTCTTATGTTTGCTGCAAGATATTCTTCTGTTTGATGCAAGATCTCATTGCAAATGGTTGTGGAACTAGATTGATTTTCATTTTCCAGTTTTTCAACAAGATCTTTATGACTAGCATTTGATACTTACAGTTTTTAATCAGTTTATTTTAGTCATTTTTTTTGTTTCCCGATCTTCAATTTTTTAAGGTCTTCCTTTATACACATATCTGCTAACTTGGAAATAATAAAAATAAAGATTTGTAATAATTATGGTTGTGAAATTATGTACAATTATGTTGTGTAATTACATTTTTAGATGTGTTTAAATACGGTTGTGTAACTACTTGCTAACTTGTTGTGTAATTATGAGTAAAATGGTTGCAAATTTGTTTTTTTTTGTTACAGAAAAAAAATTAAGTTTCTAGTTGATATTGATTATTTATTTCTTCTATGAGCTGAAATGTATTTGGAATTCTTGATGTGGAGAATATTGATTTTTTTGATATTTTTATCTACATTAAAAAGTTAAATATATGCAAATTAGTATTAAAATTAACTCTTAGTTAGGTACATAAATACATGTAATTGGATTGCGAAAATGGTTTCTTATGTTTGAAAAATGAATAGAAAGTGGGTCTGGAAACTGACTGTTAGTTGAGTGCGTAAATATGTGCAATTTGGTTACAAAAATGTCTTGTATGTTTGAAAAATAAAATAGAAAGTTGGTCTAAAAACTTACTGGTAAGTTGGGTGTGTAATAGGTGGAATTTGGTAGCAAAAAATATTTTTAATTTTTTAAAAACATAATAGAAAGTAAGTATATAAACTATTGTATTTGGGTGTGTAAATACGTTCAACTTTGTTAAAAAAATGTCTTTTAGTTTTTTAAAACAGAATAGAAACTAGGTTTAGAAACTATTATAAGTTGGGTGTGTAAATACGTGACATTCAGCTGTAAAAAAAGAAAAATGTTCATCCATAATCTTTAAACATGCACATAAATAGTTCCTAAGTTACTAATTATATTGTTTGTTGCGTAAAAAGACATACGAATCAGCAAAACCAAACACGAACAATTCTTAGGTCATGTATGTTATTTGCGAACACATAAAGTGAAAAATCTAAGACAAAATAAAGTAATTTTTTCGTGACAATCTCATTTAGCAGGTGCTTTATGCTGAAATGGTTGAAAAATCACTAAAACTTTGTATATGAATCTGTAATTTGAGAGATTTGAGACTTTTTAGTTTAGAGAAAAAGAATACGCGAGCGTAAAAAAAACTTATGTTTTTTTGTGTGTGTATTTATATCTAAAATGTATTGTTGAACTTTTTACGATGTGTAGTTTTTAATAAATTTAAAAATCGGAATCATCAGTATTTTTATTTTTAGTAGGATGTTATCGATAATTTTATATATGTTATTTATATTTTATTAAAAAATTAGAACACACGTAAATCAAAAAATCCTTTTAAAATATTTTGCGCACACAAACTATGGTACAAATGTGTATTTAATGCAAAAAAATATCTATATATTTAATCAATATTTTTAAACTTAAACTTAAAAATGAAAAATACAATATTTATTTTGAATTCAAAGCTACGTAAAAAAGATAAAACATAATAAGATAGGGTAAAAAAATATGTACTTTAAATAATATTAAAACACGGAATGCTACAAAATCAAGAAGGCAATCATAAGTCTAATTATTTAGAAAGATATTTTCCGAATTCAAAATCAATCATCTTTATTAGAAGTTCAAAATTTCAACAATGACTTTTGGTAAAATTTTCCTTATCAGATTTTTTCTTTAAAAAAAATCTAATGCATACTCTTATGTGACTTTGGACTCAAGGCAGATTTTGGTCGAGTTTTCTTTGCTGGAAGACGTGACAAAGTTCTGGTCCAAGCCATTTTGGAATGTTGACGGAAAGCTGATGAGGGTTCTAAAGTGGACCCCTGATATAAACAAGAACAAAGAAAGCCCTATAGTACTGCTTTGGGCTCGTTTCGAAAACATGCCTGAGTATCTCTGCAATGAGGGAATTGTTGGGGATATTGCGGCCTCTTTGGGCAAGGTTCATAAAACTTTCGTGCCTAAGTTTAATTGTGTGAAAGCTGGTGCTGCTTATGCTCAGGTGGAAGTTGATGTTTCAAGACTGCTTAAAAGGAAGGTATGGGTTGGGTTTAGTGAGAATGAAGGGTGCTGGGTTGGTGTGAGTTATAGGAATGCTCCTGATTATTGCTTTAATTTTTTTCATTTGGGACATAAAGCAGATGATTGTAAAAAGAATGGTTCTAAAACTGAAGAAAGGAAATATGAGGAAAAACCTAAAGAAGCCAGTCAGAATTCTGATAACATTACTAAGAATGATATTCAATCTATTAATATTGATAAGTTGGATACATCTGTTGAGGAACAACCATTTATAAAAGTTTACAAGAGAATGCTAAAGTCAATTATAACTGCTAAGGATAAGGGTGTTGTGTCTTGTCAGTCTACTAATCCTTGTAGTCCTTGTTTAGTTGACTCTACCTCCAATAAAGAGCCTGATATTATTGGGGCTCTTCAAGACTTGGATCAGGACATGTCTTTATGTCAGGATGCCAAACAGGATGCTCCTCAAGAGAACAATGTGGGCAGCTACAACCCCTCTCCAAAGGCTAGCTCTTCTGATCAGGATTTCAACACTATCATTAATAGGAAAATCATATATGCAAGGAAAAACAAAAATGTCAAAAGATTGTCCATTAACTCTCTTCGCAAAAGAGAGAAATCCTTAATTAAATCCTTTTCTGAATGATTAAGTTTCTCTGTTGGAATGCTCGTGGAATGAATAACAATCCTACGTTGGCTAGACTTAAACACATAATCAATACTGACAATGTTAAATTTATTGATATCCAGGAGCCAATGGCCAGATTTGACAAGATTGATCTTATTGCTAGAAGGTTAGGTTATCCTAATTTTGCTACCAATATTTCTAACAAAGTATGGATGTTTGGGCTATTGATGTTAATATTTCTGTTATCCTTAGTCATGATCAGTTTTTACATGTGGCAATCAACTATACTACTTTTTCTGGTTTATTCACTGCTGTCTATGCTAAGAATCAGAGAGCTCATCGTAGACTACTCTGGAGTCAGCTGTGCCAGCTTAATAGTGAGGATAAGCAATGGATAGTTGCAGGGGATTTTAATACCATTACCTGTCCTGAGGATCAGCTATGTTGTGCTTCATTTGATGATGGTAGTGTGGAGGAGTTTAATGACTGCATCAGGCAATGTAGCCTTGAAGATCCTGGCTTCAGTGGTTCCAGGTATACCTGGAGTAACAACAAAATTTGGAAAAGGTTAGACAGGGTGTTAGTTAATCAGAAGTTGATATCTAATTGGAATATTCAGGTTTGTCACATGGTTAGAACTTGTTCTGACCATGCTCCTCTCCTTATTTCTATCTCTAACATTCAGAATAGGTACTCTAGCTATAATAAAGGTTGTTTTAAGTTCTTAAATGTTTGGTCTAATCATCCTGATTTCTTAAGTGGTGTAAAGCAGAATTGGGATAAGAGATGCAATGGTGACTCTAATGTTCTTTTCTGGTACAAGCTTAAGCATTTAAGGAAGTATCTTAAAGACTAGAACTCTACTATATTTGGTAACATTTTCAATAAAGTTAAAGATTCTACTATTGATGTTAATAATTGTGAAATTGCTCATCAGCATTCTAAAAACAACATAACCAAGTCTAAGTTAGCTAAATCTAATAGGTTACTCATCATTGCTCTAAAAAATGAGGAGAGTTACTGGCGTCAGAAGTGCTACAATACATGGTTAAATGATAGTGATGGTAACACTAAGTTATATCACAATTATGTGGCTAAGAAGAGAAATAAGAACTCTATTATTGGTATTAAAGATGAGGGTATATGGCTTACTGATCAGGATAAAATTGTGAATTCTACTGAGTCCTATTTTAAACAAATTCTCTCTAATAACTATTATAGCTTTACTACTGATATGTCTCAGGATTCAATCCTTAACAATATTCCTAAGCTTATTATGGACAGGGATAATGAGGCTATTCTTAGGCAGACTAACAAGGATGAAGTGTGGTCCATTGTTAAGGGGATGAAGAATGATAGTGCCTCTGGCACTGATGGTTTCAACTATTTCTTTCTTAAATTCTGTTGGGATGTCATTATCAGTGATCTTTGTAATGCTTTAAATTCTTATCTCAAAGGTTATAGTATCCCTAGTGGTGTTTTTGCCACTGGGATTTGTCTAATCCCTAAAGGCCCTAACCCTATTTCTTGGAATAACTACAGGCTTATAAGCCTATGTACTATCTCCAACAGACTAATATCTGGTCTTATCAAGAAATGCTCCATAATATTAAAAGAAAACCTTCTAAAGGCAACATTATTTTACAATTAGATATGACAAAGGCATTTGACAGAATGTCTCATGCCTTTGTCATTAATACTCTTAAAAGATTTGGTTTCTCTGATAATATTTTGAACCTTATTAATATGCTTATATCTAATGTTATGATTTTGATCTTGATAAATGGAGCTAGTATAGGTTATTTTCCTCAGAAGAATGGGTTAAGACAAGGAGACCCTATGTCCCCTTGTCTTTTCATTCTTGTTGAGGAAGCTCTCTTTAGAGGATTGTCTAATCTTTATAATACTAACACTAGCATGAGATTCTATCTAAAATCAGATTTTACCTTACCTTGTTTGGCTTTTGCAGATGACATTATCATCTTCTCGAATAGTTCTCCTTCTTCAATTAGCTGCCTTAGTCATCTGCTAGACAAATATCAATTAGAGTCCGGCTAGTTAATTAATAAAGAGAAGACGAAGCTGTTTACCTCGTCTATTTGTAAAAATGACAACATTGCCAGAATTAAAACTTCAACAGGTTTCAACGTTGAGCAAGCTCCTTTTACCTATTTGGGCATCACTATAGCTGCAAATAACAAAGGGAAGCATTATCTACCTCTTCTTAATAAAAAATTTAACAAAATTTATCTATGGGATATGAAGAATCTCTCTTTTGGGGGCAGACTGTCCCTTATAAAGAATGTACTATACCCTATTATCTATTTTTGGATGCAAAGCAGTCTGCTCCCAAAAAGCATTATTTCCAAAATTGAACATTGTTTTAGCAAATTTCTTTGGAGATCTAAATATAAGGAGAAAGCTATTCATTGGTCTAACTGGAGAGGGCTTTGCAGGCCTTTTGATGAAGGAGGGTTGAATGTCAAACTTCTGTCTGACATTCAACAAACCTTCTCTTTTAAACTCTGGTATCATTTTAGGCAAAGAAATTCTCTCTGGTCTGATCTTATGCATATAACTTATTGTAGCTATGGCCATCCTTTAAATGTTGACTGTAATGTCTCTGATTCTATTATTTGGAAAAGTCTCTGTGCTATTAAGGGTCAGGCTGATCAATGTATTAGTTGGAGTCTTGGCAAGGGGAACATAGATTTCTGGAAAGACTCTTGGCTTCTCAAGTCTCCTATTGCTAATAATTACAGTTCTAACACTTGTTTCTCCCTGTTAAGGTTAACTCTTTTTAGAAGGAGGGTACTTGGGATATTACTACTCTCAGTACTTTTCTTCCTATTGATTATTTTAACCTAATTTCCACTACCAAAATCTCCCATGATCTAAATGACAAAATTGAATGGAGTTTATCTAAAGACAAAAATTTCAATACAAAAATAACTTTGGATAATATCAGATTTGTTTATACTAAGCAATCTATTTTTAAGAAAGTTTGGCATCATTTCATTCCTAGCAAATTTTCATTTCTTTGTTGGAAACTTTTAAAAAACTATGCTCCCATTAACAATATTCTTTCTAAAAGGCACATGATGATCGTTTCTAAATGCCAGTTTTGCTGTAACTGTGAGGACAAAAATCATCTATTCATAAGTTGCGATTTTTCCCGGTCTATTTGGAATTATTTTGGTATAATGTTTAGGGTCCCTGTGAGACGTTTCATGTCTCTCAGCCATATGTTGCAGTGTTGGTTTTGGTCATCTGATTGTTCTTTTCACATTACTCATGTTGTCCCTCAAATAATTTTTTGGGCTATTTGGGTCAATCGAAACCATCATAAATTTGACAAAGCATATGATAACTTTGCTAGTGTTGTTGCTAGGGTTAAAAGAGTGATTCTAGGTATTGACTCTAAGAATTTACTTAAAGCTAAGCATTGGTCTGGGGTTACTGATGCAGGTGCTTACTTAGGATGCCTTACTATTAGAAGGGCTAAAGTGAAGTACCTGAAATGGGTGCCTCCATGTGCTGGGAGGCTAAAGATCAATATTGATGGAGCCATTAGCTGCGTTGGAGAAGCTTCTGGTGGCTTGGTTGTTCGTGAGAGGTCTTACCTTGGTTAATAATGTGGTCTCTAGAAATCATGCGAATGATAACTCCATTGCTTCAATCTGCCGAAATCTGGTTCCTTCATCAATGAAGCTTCGCCACATTTCTCGTACCCAGAATGCAGCAGCAGATTGGGTCGCGAAATGGGTCTTGAAGGAAAGTTCGAATCGCCATTTCACCAATGTTGATACTCCTGCTCATCTGCTCGCTATTATCACCCTGGAAAGATTGGGTGTAGGATATATCGACCCGGGTTAGGGGATTCTCTCTCTCAAATCGTAAGGGAGAGGGCTTCTGAGTGAGTGTCGACCTGAAGGTTGAAGATGGAGTCTTTCTCTGGTGCACCGCACCCAACTCTTTTCAAATCGGAAGAGCTAGTATCTAGAGTGAGCGTCGACCTGAAGGTTGAAGACGATTGTTCTTCCCCCTAGTGCACTGCACTCTTTTCTATCTCCTTCGTCTGAGAAAGTCCGGGTGCGAGCGTCAACCATGAAGAAAGATTTCTTCTATTCTTTGGTGCTTTCACTCAGGCTTTCCCTCTCCCCCTCTATTCAGATGCTTTGGGTTCTTTGGTAGTGTTTTGGAGCTAGCAGTGGTGGCTTCGAGATCTGGAGGTCTGGATTTGGTGGTGAAGTTTGGTCTGGTTGAGTGGTGGCTGTCGATTTAGGGTTGAAAGGTGGAAGTCGGTCGGGAGGTGGAAGAAGAGGGGCCAGTCGATTTAGGGTTCTGTCTGATCGATTAGAATTAGGGTTTGTTTCTTTGATTTGGGGCTTCTCTTTTAGGCTAATTGTGTGTGAGCCCTCTATTTTGGTGTGGTCTTTAAATTGGCCCTTTTTCTTTGTAAAACTTTCTATTTGGTAATATATTGACTTTCTGCCCAAAAAAAAGACTGTTAAATAATGAAATTAAAATCGTATACCTCTAACACATGCCAACTCTTTATACTTTCTATCGGGAATGAATCGACTTTGAATTCAAAAAACAATTTCGAATTCGGACTTGAACTCGAACTATTCGACTGATAGTGCGATGACGTTTCCCAGAACAATGAAATACGCAACTATGAAAAGATTAATAATGAAAGTAGGGGGGTAGTACTACTAAACATGTCAATCACGCGCTTGGTGCGTTGAATAATATGTACAAAATCATATACGCTACCTACTATTATTTCAGTTACGCTAGGCATCCCCAAAAGTAATACTCCGTCCGCTCGAATCCAGGCAGAGCCAGGTACAATCCATTTTCATGCGTTTAGTCCTTCAAGTTACAGAATTTATTCAATTGTCCACTCAAATCATTTCTTTACGGTAATTCAGGCCACAGACATCAATATTCAGTAGCTTCTTCTACCGAATCATTACCATTAATTAAGTATACGATATTTCATCAATCTCACAAGTCATGAAACTGACACACAAAAACCATTTAAAGCTTGAATCCAGAAATAATGGAGCTTAGGATGTAAGAAAATAGAGATTTAGACGTTAACACCATCTCAGGCCCAATTTAGTAATTTCCTAACCAGCTCAGCATATAAAACCCCAAAAGCGAAACAAGAAAGTCAAAGAACCGAAGGAGATGACATCTCAACAACAATTGATAGAAGAGCACAAAGAAGGTGCTGAGATCTACCATGGAGCCTTGATATGCAAGCAGAAGACACATGAAGTGCTACAGCAGATGAATTTGCCAACAGGCCTTTTGCCGTTAAACCATCTGGTTGAGGTAGGCTACAACCGCGCCTCAGGTTTCGTGTGGCTCAAGTCTTCCCAAAAAAGTGAACACAAGTTCCGTGCCATAGGGCGTGTGGTCTCTTATGACACAGAGATCACAGCCTTCATGGGTGATAAAAGGCTGAGGAGACTCACGGGTGTCAAAAGCAAAGAGCTATTCATCTGGATTTATATTTCCGACATTTTTATTAACCAAAATGATGCCAACAAAATATCGTTCGCTAATTCCTCTTCAGGGCTGTCGCGGACATTCCCTGTATTGGCTTTCCATGGAGAAGAATGAACTGAAGAACAGATGATGATGATAATGAATAAGATATAAGAATCTCACACCACACCTCTTACTTTCCTCTCTTTTACCTTTTTCGCTTGTCATTTATATTACTGTCCTTTAGGTTGTGCCGGTCCAATGCAACTTGATTGAATGTATTTTCAATGGCATATACACATACTGCATCTTCTATTTACGGATCTACTCTATTTTATTTTAAAAGTTGTTACAAAAGACAAAATAACACCTATTGGTTTCTTTGATATTTAAGTACTTTCACTGGCTAGAAACAAAATGTTATTTTTGTATACCATTATTATTTTATCCCTCCTCGTATATAAATAGTAGATATTTCAGTTGCAATTTTCAAATTCAAAATATTTCTTTCCTATAACTATTTTAATTTTTGCCATCTATTTTAATTTTTGCCATCTATTTTAATTTTTAATTTTTAATTTTTAATTTTATTAAATTTATTTTTACTATTTTACTTTTAATTAATCCTAATCAATTTGAAAGTCGGATCGGTTAATTTAATTAATTTAACCGGCAAGAGGTGTCAAATGGTTCTTGAACCGCGGTTAAAGTTGGACAACTGTTTGTAAACCAGCGAGTAAACTGTTTAACTGGTCCATTAGAACGGCAAACCGTAAGGACCACAAACCGCCAGAACCGCATAAGGAGTAAATCGCCATGACTGCAAACCGTTAGGACCGCAAACAGTCAGAACCGCATAAAGAGTAAACCGCCAAGACCGCAAACCGTTAGGACAGTAAACCGCGGTTTATTTGTAAATATTATAAGTGTTTTAATTATTTTATAATCAAAATCATATCTTAAGTTATATTTAAAAATATTGAGATATTATATATAATTATAAAATTATTATTACATTTTGGTTAATATTAATTTGTTTTGGTTATTAATATTTTAAGTGTTGTAATTATTATATAATCCAAAATTTTAAATATTTTTTTATGTTATTATTACATTTTGAATCTTATTATTATGTTTTGAGATCCGATATTAGTAGTGTTGATATTATGTTACAAACCAAAACTATATTTTATCATGTTAAAATATTACAAATTTTATAGTTATAATTTTAATATTACATTTTGATTACTATTATGATTTGGTTTTAAATATTACAATTGTTTGTTATTATTTTTTAAACCAAAATCAGATCTTATCATGGTAAAATATTACAAGTTATATTTGTTATAATTTTAATATTACATTTTGAATATAATTATTGTGATTTGGTTATAAATATTACAGGTGTTATTTATTATTTTTTAAACCAAAATCATATTTTATCACGGTAAAAGATTACAATTTTTTAAACCAAAATCATATTTTATCATGGTAAAAGATTACAATTTTTTAAACCAAAATCATATTTTATCATGGTAAAAGATTATAAGTTATATTGTTATAATTTTAACATTACATTTTGAATATTATTATTCTTATTTGGTTTTAAATATTACAAGTGTTATTTATTATTTTTTAAACCAAAATCATATTTTATCATGGTAAAAGATTACAAGTTATATTGTATAATTTTAATATTACCTTTTGAATTTTATTATTGTAATTTTAATAATGATTATAAAATTATTATTACATTTTGGTTAGTATTAATTTGTTTTGGTTATCACAAACATCATTCATAACAAATGAAAATTAGCGGTGTGGGTGAGCATTAGTAAGTCTACATTTTAGAGGCATTTTAAAACTTAGAACAACGTTATTTTTTAAATATGCAATAAAATACTAATCGAAACTAATTAATATCGCAAATAATAAAAACTAAATTTAGACTAATACCAACTAATACCAACTAATACCAACTAATAACAAGCAATAACAACTAATAACAAGGACTTTATGAAGTTCAAGTAACTAAAGTTTGAAAAACTGCTCTCCCCTCTCTCTAACATTCAACGGTAACCATCTCCTACTGGTGATTACAATCAATCGCCTCCTGGTGATTTCTAAGCTTCCCTGGCTTTATGGCCAGGGAACTCAAGGTATAGATCTCAGTGACATTTCTTTGTATATGGCAGTAAAGCTCACCTCTTCTCCAAGTACCAAAGTCTTGTTGTCCCTCTTCATCTCTTGTATAAAACCCTAGTTTGAACCAAAACCATCTTCTATCCCCATTCTGCCTGCTCTTCCTCTTAATTCACCGGTTCATAAGCTTGAAGATGAATATCCTGATGTATCAAATGGTTACATCAGAGTCCAATCAAGCATCTCCTTTGCTGTATCAAAGCCCCACCATTCCTTCGCACCTCAGCCTTCCACTCAACTCTTACCATTCATCATGTACTTCAGAGCAAAAAGGTTCCCCATAATGTCTATTCCAATGTCTAATCCTAGGTTAGCCAAACCCCATGCTATGCTCAGTTCTATGAAGTTGGCCTCTTTATTGTCCACTAGATTATCTACAATTTGGAGTTACCTTTGATCTAAGAAGGTTTCTTTTCTCGAACCAGATATCCTAACCTGGTTGGCTCCCCCTTCGATGCATCTGCCTCGTTGGTCTCTCTCCTCTCTATTTTGGGAAGCCCCAACATTCTCTTTCCTTAGCCTCCTGCATTTGCCTGAGTCAGATAGCTACATTGAGCATTACTGGCTCTCTTGTACTACCCTCAAACTTCTCCCTCTTTTCCACCTTTTCTCAACCCCTAGGCAAGCCACCCTCCTCACCCTATCGTCTGTTACTTCAACATCATATCAGACTTCCATCCTTTTAAATCCAGTAGCTAGTTCCATTCTACTGTCCTATTCATGTCTAAGGCTAAAATCTTGCTCATCAATCTCATTCTATAAAGCTCTTCTAAGTTTCTCTCCCCTCTCAAGAACTTCTACTTTGTCTCTAAGTTTAAAACAGATACAAAGAATCTCTTACCTTGCTCTGCCTCAAATGACTTCCCCTCGTCCAAAATCAACCTCTGATTTCGTAGACTCCTTCTCTCTGGTGCGATCGCAGGCTTTCTCTTCTATTCTGGCCTCTATTCCGGTCAGCTCCTCTGATCCAAGTGTCTCTGTTGATTCTCCTATCAGCTTCCCGATCACCCCACCTATGCCCCTCCCTGTCCTCATCTCCCCTCTCCACGAAGCTTTCGTTAGGGACGCTTTGGCCATGGCTAGAAGCCATATGGAATCGGGGCATTCCCTATACCCCCTGTTTCGCCTTCCACCCTGTAAAAATAGCATCTTTCCACTGTGAGCCCTAGAAACCTAGCTGAGACTCACTTCTCCTCTGCCTCTGTGTTAGGAGCCCTCCCCCGCCCGGACTTCAAGTCTTTTGAAGGCTTAGTTGAGTCTCCGATCTCTATGGGAGCTTACGAAAATCTTGTTGCTACTATCTATGATCACTGCTCTGCCCCAATAGCGACTCCTCGATCCCCTGTAATAGGATCGGCGCCTTTGGTGCTCCTTCGAACCGGCTTGCTTGCCACATCTCCCTCGAATCAAGATCATCCGATAGGCTCAGGGGGCTCTGGAAATCGTATCGGGACTTCTCGCCTTGCCTATGCTACCAGTCCTAGAACTGGATATGCCTCTGCTTCGTCTTCAAGAGGGTTTCTCCTATCGTCCCAGGATTCAAGGCTCCAAATGGCACCGAAAGGTCAAGGCTGCTTGGGTGAGTCGTCTGGAAGGGCAAAGGATTCGCCGGTTTGCGATTTGGAATCCGGCAATCGTCTGGGTGCGTTGGGATCTGGGGATGGCGCCAGGCTGAGGAAAGCATCCAGGGAGAGATAGAGAAGAAGATGGGATCAGCGACTGAAGCTGAGGAGGCCGATGATGGTTTGATGGTCAGTGAGTCGGGGTTTGCTCTGGCGAAATTGGGATCGGCGAAGGAAAGGTTTGGTTCTGCTATGTGCGTATTGGAATCCGGCAACCGGCTGGTCGAGTTGGGGTCTGGGGATGGCGCCGGTCTGAGGAAAGCAACCAGGGAGAGAGAGAAGAAGCTGGGATCGGCGACTGAAGCGGAGGATGCCGATGATGGGTTGTCGATCAGTGAGACGGGTTTAGCTCTGGCGAACTTGGGATCAGAGAAAGATCGGAATGGTGCTGCTCTGTGGGTTTTGGGATTGGATAATGGATTCAGGGCTGATTCCGGCAATTGTCTGGTCAAGTTGGGATCTGGGGATGGCGCCGGTCTGAGGAAAGCAACCAGGGAGAGAGAGAAGAAGATGAGGTCGGCGACTGAAGCGGAGGAGGCCGTCGATGGGTTGATGACCAGTGAGACGGGGACTGCTCTGGCGAACTTGGGATCGGAGAATGATAGGTATGGTGCTGCTCATTGGGTTTCGGGATTGGATAATGAAATTAGGGCTGATTTGGTGGAAGCGGGGTCCTCTGGTGCTCTGCCTAAGTCAGACTCTAAATTCATGTTTCTAGTTTCGGGCCCAAGTGAGAAGGACCCAGTAAATCGATCGGGTTCTCATTTGGGTCCTTGCTCTGATGGGCCTCCTAACCGGGTTTTTAATTTAAATCGGGCGGGATCACCCAATCAAAACAGATCTTATAAATCGATCGGGTCGACCCAAATTATCTCCATTGATAGGCCAAAAAGAAATGCGGGTCAAGGAATAATGGTTGGTCCGTCTCCGTATGTCCCATATTCATTAATCCGGAATTTTGGCAACGCGGGCAAAGGCCCTAAAGGAAGGCGATTTAAAAATAAACTTGCCCAAATCCGTTCAAAATTGTCTCAAGCCCCTCCTTTTAAACCAAGCTCTTTGGGATTTGCAAATTCAAATTCTCGTTTACATTCGTCAGCTCCATCCTCTTATGCGAGTATCGTTTCGGGTCATAGCAATAACCGATCCCCTTTGGTGATTGGAGTCAATCATATGGAGCTTGTAGGCAGTGAATTCATCATGAAAGAATCAGCTATGGGCCCTCCGGAATCCTGGAAAGCTTGTCTTTCAGGATATTTTCTTTCTCAGCCAAGCAATCTGAGCTTCCTCAAAGCTAATGTTGAGGCTCTGTGGAAAAGGTTTGGCCTCATTCAATTTAAACCCCTTCCCGAAGGCTATTTTCTTTTCCAATTTGGTTCCGAAAGTATGGTTAAAAAGATCTTGGATGGAGCCCCTTGGCATTTTGGAGGTAATTTGATGATTCTGAAAGTTTGGGAACCTCTCTCCCCTCTTATCAAAGATCCTCATACGGAAATCCCTATATGGGTTAAGGTTTTCAATTTGCCCCTGGAACTCTGGACGGTGGAGGGATTTAGTAACATAGGCTCAGTCCTAGGGACTCCTCTATATGTGGATCACCAAACGGAGAGAAAAGAAAAGCTTTGTTTCGCTCGCATTTGTATTATGATCTCTGTAGGTTCTCATATCCGCTCTGAGCTCTCCTTTAAGATAAGGGGTAAATCTATCTCGGTATCTTTTGAATACCAGGGCCTACCTCCCTAGTGCGCCAACTATAAGGTTTTTGGTCATCCTACTCGTATCTGCAAAAAAGGCCCCATGAAGTTATCCTCTTTCCCAGCTCCATCTTCATCCTCCGAGGAAGACCCTTCCGAGTATATTCCTGAAGCAGACCCTAGTCATCACCTTCCATCCATAAATGAAGAGACAGAAGTGGAAAGTGGAGAAGAGGCGGAATCTCCTCCGAAGAGGCTTCACACTGTAGACCCGAAGGGGAAGGGTAAAATGGAAATGTCCTCCGACAGGACCATCGTCTGATGCACTGTAAGTCACTCTTTTAATGAATATTGCTTCCTGGAATGTTCGGGGTCTCATTGACCCTGTTAGACAAAAAGACGTAACTGATTTTATTATTAGACATAGTATTTCCTTGATTATTCTAGTCGAGACTAAAGTTAATATAGCTAAGGTTAACGCTATCATAAGTAAAATGGTCCCCTTCTGGCATGTCATAAATAACTACTCCTCCCATCCCCTCGGTCGAATTTGGGTCACTTGGAACCCAAGTGTGATCACAGTCTCGAAACTCTCTGAGTCTCCCCAGTACATCCATTGTCGAGTCAAATGCCATAATTATAATACGGCTTTTAGGTTAACAGCAATCTATGCTTTTAACGAAGCAATTGATCGTTCTCCTCTTTGGAATGACTTAATTTTCATTTCCAATCAAGAGAAACATATCCCCTGGGTCGCACTAGGTGACTTTAATGCTATTCGTCACCCTGACGAAAGAATTTTTATTTCGGATAACTGGACTTCAGCTATTGACGAGTTTAACAACTGTTGTTACCTAAGTGAGCTTAGTGATCTCCGGTCCACCAGATTTCACTTCACTTGGATTAACAAGCAGCCTGCTCGTCCAATCCTCTCTAAAATAGATCGAGTTATGGCCAGTCCCAACTAGGACGACCTTTTCCCAATGTCTAATGCCCGATATGGTTTCCTTAGAACGTCAGACCATACCACAGTTACTCTCAATCTCGGTATGCCTAGACCTAGAAGTAAAAAGCCCTTCCGATTTTTCAACATGTGGCAATCTCATCCTTCATTCAAGGAAATAGTCCTGAAAAGCTGGAATTGCCCTATTTCATCCTCTGGAATGAGGCTTGTAACAGAAAAGCTTAAAAGACTCCAAATCGATCTTGCTAAACTCAACCGTAGAGAATTTAGTGATATCAGTAATAGAGTTAGTACGGCTCAATCCAAGTTGTTTGAGATCCAGTCAAGACTTGGGCTTGACCCCCTCAACCCGAGAACCATTTGCGAAGAAATTGAGGCTTCCAAAGACTACATATTTTATAGTCGTGCCGATGAGTCATTTCTAAAACAAAAATCTTGAGAAAATTGGATTAAGCTCGGGGACAAGAATACTAAATTCTTCCATAATAGTATCAAGTCCCGTCTCTTCCGTAATAAAATCGTTTCTATTAATAATGACTCCGGAGTTACCATCTCTTCGCCAGCTGGTATCTCTAAAGTCATTGTTAAGTACTTCGAAAATTTGTTGGGCTCTCAACACTCTATCTCTTACCCGGGTCTGGAGAGAGTCTCTTCTTTGATTACTTCCACTGTCAACAGTAATGATATGGATTTAATGACGCGCAAAATCTCTTGCGAGGAAATTAAATCTGCATTATTCAGCACTGACAGTAACAAGTCGTCTGGGCCTGATGGATATAACTCTTCCTTCTTTAAATCTTCTTGGAATATAGTTGGTCCTGATATTTGTAATGGTGTCCTAGAATTCTTTAATTCGGAATCTTTGGATAAGTCTTGGAACTCAACTTCCATTGCTCTTATTCCCAAAACCGTATCTCCCTCTGTTCCTGGAGACTTTAGACCTATTGCCCTATGCAATATTGTCTATAAAATTATCTCCAAAATTCTAGCTAATAGAATTAAGGACTCCTTCCCCTATCTGATCGACCCTTCTCAATCGGCCTTCGTGGCGGGAAGGAATATCTCTGATAACATTTTATTATCCCAAGAACTATTGCGAGGGTATCATTCCAATGCTGCAGGCAAAAGGATTGCTCTCAAAATAGATATAATGAAAGCATTTGATAATGTCCATTGGCACCTAGTTCTTGACATCCTGGTGGCAATGCGATTTCCTGGAAAAAGGATTTCTTGGATAATAAAATGTATCTCCTCCACCTCTTACTCAATTAATATTAATGGAGACTCTTTTGGGAATTTTTCTGGGAAAAAGGGTTTGAGACAATGTGATCCTTTATCACATTTCCTTTTTGTATTCATTATGCAAGTTCTTTATGGGTTACTCAAAGAAAAAAGCCAGCATAATAACTTTCGTTTTCACTGGAAGTGTCAAAAGCTTAAAATCATCAATCTCTGCTTCGCAGATGACTTGATGATCTTCAGCCATGGGGACCCCAACTCTCTAAACCTAATAAAAGAGGCCCTGGATGAATTCTATAAGCTCTCTGGTCTTAAAGTCAACCCTTTAAAAAGTCATATTTTTCTTTCGGGTATTGAGGAGTCTCTCAAGTCTAGTTTACTGCCCATTCTGGGCTTCCCGGAAGGTACTCTCCCAGTAAAGTATCTGGGAGTCCCCCTTATTACGAGTAGACTTACCTACTCGGACTGTCGTCCTCTGCTTCACAAGATCACTAATCATATTGAGTCCTGGACCTCCAAACACCTCTCTTATGCAGGTAGGCTTCAGTTAATTAAGTCTGTCTTATTTGCTGGTCAGGTCTACTGGTCCTCTATTTTTATTCTCCCCTCTAGAATAATCAAAGAGCTAAGCCAGTACCTCAGTCGTTTCCTCTGGTCGGGAACGATCACGAAAATTCATGGGGCAAAAGTTTCTTGGGACTCTGTTACGTCTCTCATTAAAGAGGGTGGCCTTGGGATTTTAAATCTAAATATTTGGAATCATGCGGCCATCCTCAAGCATCTTTGGTCTATTATTAGTAACACTAATCACTCCATCTGGTGTGAGTGGATTAAAGTGGGAAAAATGAAAGGAAAAAATTTATGGATCATCCAATCTGGATCCAATCCCTCGTGGATTTGGAGGAAAATTCTTCGTATGCGCCCTTTGGCAAGTAACTTGTACAGGGTGGCTATTGGCAATGGTAAAAATACTTCTTTCTGGTATGACCTGTGGCTTCTTTCAAAGTCCCTGGCTTCTCACTATGGGGAAAACATAATAAGTGATTCTCGGTTGGGAGATAATCTCAAGGTATCGGATATCATTCATAATGGATCCTGGAGCTGGCCAGCTGATATCAGACCATCGAGATCCCGAAGTAGAGCTCATCTACTTGAAATAAACAACCTCATCAAAACTCTTCCCCCCCCTAACATCACCTCCATCGATGTCCCGTTCTGGACGGCATCAGTAGGAAATTCTGTGTTCACAATTAAGGACACGTATAATGCAATTCGATCTTCCAACCCTGAAGTGGGTTGGGCCGGGTTAGTATGGCACAAATATAACATTCCTCGCCACTCCTTTATTCTTTGGCTTGCTATTTTAGGCAAGCTTGTAACTAGGGACAAAATTCTTGATTGGGGGCTAAACACCCCCACTGATTGTGTCCTTTGCAATTCTGATTCTGAATCTATCTCTCATATTCTCTATGAGTGTAGATTCACTCAGAACATTTGGTCCTATGCTAGTTCTAAGCTAGGATTCCCGTTCTCTTCTTCGTGTTGGCAATCTTGGACTATCGAGGTGTCTAAATGGTCCAACTCTCGGGACCATTTTATCTGGCGTACTTGTTTTGGCGCGGTCACTTACCACGTCTGGAAGGAGCGGAATGCCAGAATTTTTGGTTCCGCTCCAGCCCTGGAATCTTTAACTTTCCATCGTATTGTAGATGATCTACGGTTCAGATTTCATGGTACCAAGATCAGCTGGACTAAGTAAAATTATAATGCTTCATCTAATTTTTTGGGTAAACTGAAAAAACTGGCCATTAAAACTGCAAATCGCAAAGACCACAAATAGTTAGAACTGCAAACCGCAAAGACCACAAACTGCAGACCGTTAGAACCGCAAACCACCAGAATCACATAAGAAGTAAACTGTCACTCTGTTAAACGGTTCTGACGGTTCGCGGTTTGAACCGTTTGACACCTCTCATCTAACCCGCCTTATCTCACATCATTTTTGTCATTTATTTTGTCCTAATTTCAATCACTTTTTCTCCTTCTCTATCTCTTCCGTAACTACACTAAAAAAAATAGTCAAAGATCTGTGGTGGTATGAGACTTGATACAAACACATTTATTGTTGTTATTTTTTAATATAAAAATATCTAAAAAATAAATGTATTTAAAATATTTTAAAGTAGACGGATGTGTGAGATATAAGTTTAACTTAATTTTTTTAAAAAAAATTGTCATAAATAATAAAATAATTACTATTATTTATATTTTTCAAAAAAATAATAATCTTAACATATATAGTCGTGGTGGTAGATTTTTTTTTGCCAAGATAATATCTCACCCCACTAACTTACTAATATTAAACATATTTATTTTTTATTACAGAAAAAATCTTAAATGCTACACATTTATTTTGTTTATATTACGAATTAAACATTGGACCAATATTTAACGGGTTTGACATGTGAGTCAGATAAATCCTACCATTATCATTAACTCTTTAATCCATGCGAAGATTGATGAGAGTACTAATTCTAGCGTTGCTTTGGATTTCAGTCATACCATTATTACGGAGTGTAACTGGTCTTGTTAATTCAAAACGGCTCGGATCAGATAGTCTTGTCTCCGACTGTCGTTGCTGTGAATTTTTTTGATCTCGTAAATCGTGTGCAACGCGTGATTTTACTCACGTACACGTGTCATGAAAGCATTCAACCTACGTAATAGATCTTCACTGATGAAGTATGAAGCAGTGGTAAAGAAACTTTCCCATTTCCTCGCATAAATATTCGTGGAGATCCAAAAGGACCGTTAAATGGATCGTTTGCGGACTGGGTTCGGGCCGGCCCGACCGAGCCTAGTTTTTGGATATTTGAACCCGAACCCGGTTCAAGGTTGTGGATGACCTGCTAGAGTCCGAAAAACCATGGAGGATACAGTTCCTTTTTGTTAGTGGAACATGTGAGAATGGCAAGAAGATAAAGGCTAACACAAGCCCTAGCTTGCTGACTAGCAGGTGAAAAAGTACTAGTAAGTTCCTTCAGATCCACTTGTATCTGATTATACCCTGAAAATGCATCCATGAAGGACAACAACTTATTCCCAGATGTAGAGTCTACCAGCTGGTCTATCCGAGAGACTGGATAAAGATTCTTTAATGTGCCCCATCTTGGTCAGCCGATCAACCTCTTGAACTATCACATCTACTTTTTCCTGAGAAAAAGATCTTCTTTTTATGTACAACGGGTGCAACATCGCTCCGGATGGGAAACTTGTGTGAAATAACGCTTGCTTGTACTCCGGTTACACCACTATTGCACCAAGCAAACACATGCTGACTATTTAGCAAAAAAGATAACAACTTCTTCTTTAACTCTAGCGTCATCTTGGAACCAATCTTGACATTTTTCCCTCTACAAGGGAGTGAGTTTCAATTTTTTCAATGTGTATTATAATAGTAGGAGCCTCTCTGGGATCATCAATCTCACTTTCCTCAGCAGAAGGCTCTAGTAACTGTTAATCTTCATTAATTCGAACTACCCCCAATGTCTTAGGAGCAAGAGCGGCTGCATAGCACTCTCTAGTTATCTTCTGGCTACTTTAGACAACGCCTACTTGTCCTTGAACTGCATACTTTAAACATTGATGGACTGTATAGGCCACAACATGCATTTTGGAAAGCGAAGACCTCTTAAAAATCGAATTGTATGACGTGGGGCAATCTACCACAACAAATAGTACCCTCACCATCTTTTTTAAAGGCCATTTGGCCAACAATACTTCTTCTTCAAATTCCCCAATTACATCCGCAGAACTACCTGTGAAACCCATAATAGTTTTGTTCGAACGTTGAATAACGTCGGATTCCTCATCTGTTTGTAGGAGCTCAAGAATAGGATGTTTTCCGAACTGCCTGTATCCATCGAAATTCAACGTATATCATTCCCCCCAATAGAAGTTCCTATAACCACCACATCTTCATAAGATCCAACAATATTCCTCAGATCATCCTCATAAAAAACTATGAATGGGAAAAGGGATTAGAACTGATGGGAAGACATTCCCCCTTCCAATTGAGTAGTCAAACTGTGGACATGCCTCCTCTTTGATGAAGGGGTAGGTGCAGTTACAGTATATCCTCCAAAGATAGTTAATGACTCAAAGAAACTGATCAGTCCAAACATTATCTTGGTTTGTTATGTTATCACCCCCATCTTGTTCTGAGTTGGATCAGGATCCAGGTACTCAGAGTCCAAAGCGAACCTTTCAAGGATTACCATTGCCCCTTCTTGAGCAGATGTTCCGAGATTTTTTGTAGGACCTGTCCGAGGAGCATTGTCAGGTTTGTTTCCATTTCTTCTTTTAACATATGCTCCTAGTTTTCCTCTCTCAATAAAATTATGAACTTCTTGTTTCAACACTATGCAGTCTTGAGTGTTGTGGCCTATATCATTGTGATACCAGCAAAAACAAGTGTTTCGGTTTTCTCTGGGGGACTGCAACGCTGCTGGCTTTCAGAAATATACTTCATCCTTAGTTTTATCATAGATTGTAGCTACATTTTCTCTTAATTCTGCGAACCATTTAGGTTGGACCCAAGGACCCCTCTTACCCCTTGATTTTTGGCTTTGGGTCTGGTTCTGGTTGGATTGAGTTTGCTTAGACTTGTTAAATCCTTTTATGGTCTCCTTAGCCTTGTATCAGGACTGGTTAGCGGCTGGATGAGCTGTTATGGTGGACCTCACTTGACGGTGCACCCTGGTTTCTCTTTATTTTCTCCACATTAATCTGCTTTCCCACTTGGTTTAACAAGCCACCCCAGGTCATAGCCTTCTTCCGGGTCACATAATCAGTTAAGTTCCAGGATTCAACCCCTGTCTTAGAAAATAAATTACCACCTGCTCAAAGCAATCTGCTAATCCGTTCTTTGTGTTCATAAATCGACTTATATAGTCTTTCAAAGACTCGTTTGGTTCTTGGGCATAGTGGATAATGGTATCCCCATTACCCTTCAATTCTTTACTCCCAACGAATTGCCTCCGGAAGGCAACCCATAATATATCAAAATTTCTAATACACCCCTAAGGTAAGCTATTATACCATTTAAGAGCACTTCTCGTAAAAGTTTGGGAGAAGGCTCTACACAAAAGTTTATCATCGTCATCAAAATTCATCATGAAGTTCTTGAATTGCTCCAAATGGTTGTCCAGATCCTGACTTCCATCATACTTTTCCATATTTGAGCTATCAAACCTTTTGGGAAGGTATCCGGATAATATTATTATAGACAAAGGTGAGTGCTTCCAGTTTTTATTGCGACTAAAGACTGTATCTTTATTAGGAGTTGTAAAAAAAACACCTGGTTCGGATTGAAAAGCAAAAAGATCTATCAACAACTGATCAGCATGCATGTGGGATGATCCTCTACCTATATGCCTTTTAAGCCTACCATGCATGTCCTCTTTCTTAAGTGTGTGTTGGTCAGTTTTATATTTTTTCTAGATCTCATTTTTTTACTGCTTGATAATAAAGATTCTTCAAGCTCAACCTCATTTGAAGAGCTACTGGAGGATTCAAACTTATAGCTTTCAACAGGTTTGGACCGATGTGTCTGCTTTGAGCTGAGATGAGTCTTTTTTGAACTAAGGTGAGTCTTTAGTGATGGCTCATCCTCCCTATGATTGTTAGTATGATGGAGCACTGATGCTCCAGATTTCTCTGATACCTTTCTCTGCTTTTTTATGGCCCTTAACGCCTTTATCTTTGCCTTCAGATGATCTCGCTCCTCAACAGTGTATTCCTTAGTTTCCTTCACTGTTTCCACCTTAGGAGGTGGAGTACTTTTCTCATTTGGATTCATCCGAACTGTTTTTCTCAGTGGCTTTGAACATAAAATTCAAGCACCGTCGTGCGCCCACTGTGGTCGCCAATTTGGTTTGGTTTATTTTGGGCTGAGGGTAGTTTTGTAAAGTGTTTTGGTAAATTTTGGGTATTTTGTGTTTAGTGTGGGGAATAGTGAGATAATTAAGCAGTCTGCTAGTATTAAATTTTGATCACCCTCATTAATGAGAGTGTTTGGGGTATTTATACCTTAATTATGGACCTATGGGCTTATCGGGTCGGGTTGAGAAACCAGGTCGAATTTAAAGACCCATTAGTGTTTAAGTAGATTAGCAAATAGCTTAGTCAAAAGTTATGTACATTTGACCTGTTCGGATTTATAGTGGTGTGATATGGTCCGAATTACCCCTGTCGGGATTAATGGGTAGGCTGTGACTGTAATATCTGAACTCATCAATATTGATACCTACACGTCTAATAAGGTTTGTCATAGCTTTTTAAGAGTCAGTAATCTTATAAATGCATAAGATGAGTTCCATGATGTTCTCGGAATGAAGTATTTCGGCAAATCCATAGCTCTTCGACTTGAATACCAAGGTTTACCCCTCACATGCAACAAGTGCAATATTTTTTATCATAATAGTTCAAGTTGTCCCAACCCACCTTCATCACCACATTATGAAAACATACATATTGTTACTTACCAATCCGGAAAAGATCCATTGCTTAATAATAATGAACGTCATCTACCAGTCTCCTCAAATGACAATGACATCCCATCATATCCCAATAGACATCAACAACAAAACATTCTAAATGGGATTAACAAAGATATAAAAGACTATCATTCCGATGAGAATGCGACAGACTTCTCCGCAAGTGATAACAAAATGCTTGACCAACTTAACCCTGAGTCCCCTAACATCCACCAGGATTCTATTAAAGTCAACTCCTTGGCTGCCCATCCTAGGTTGCACGTCGTGGCTCTTGAAGTAACCACACATTAAGGAGACAACTTATTTTCGACTAGTAAAACCAAATAAGTTATTTTCCTTCATACATTGTTATTATTATTAATTCTGCATGGAATGTGTGTGGCCTTAATGACCATGTCTGCCAAAAGGATGTTACTAAATATGTTTATTCCAATCATATTACCCTTATTTGTCTTTGAGAAACTAAAGTACGGGAAAATAAAGTTGAGAATATAGTGTGTACCATGCTTTCATTCTGGAATTTTAATACCAATTATTATATACACCCCTTATGAAGTATATGGTTCTCCTGGAACACTAGTGTATTTAGAGTCACCATTAAAAATATCTCCCATAATATTATAGATTGTATAATTACTTATAGCTCGTCTCAAATACCTCATTATATATATATATATATATATATATCTTTTTTTTCTCTCTCTCTCTCTCCGTAATCTATGATTTCAATGATACCGCTGACTGTACTCTAATTTGGCATGCTATTTCTTTCATTTTCCTTCATCATCGTGGCATTATGTGTATTGCTCTTGACAACTTTAACGTTATTTACACGCTAGAGGATCGAACTAAAAATTTAGACCTCTATACATCATCCACAAACGATTTCAATAATTATTGTTACTCTTGTGAGCTCATCGACCTTGGAGCCATTGGCTTTCATTTCTTATATACGAACAAACAGTTTAACAATACCATATATTCTAAAATTATTAAGGTTTTATTAATAGAAATTAATATGGCCTATTTCATAATGATTTTTCTCATTATGTCTACCCCGCACATCTTACCACCATAATAACTCTCTTCATTAATACCCCTAATTGCCCATCTAATTATCATGATTATCAGACTATTATCACCAGTAACTGAAACCTTCTTTTGGATGGTTTTATTATGTCAATTTTTCCCGCAAAACTTAAGCGTATCCAATATGCACTCCTATGCTTTAATAAGAGAGAGTTCAGTAACATAAAAAAAAGCTTCCACTGCTCAAACTTTGCTCACTTGAGCCTAACACAATTTGACAAGTTACCCTTTTAGTCTCTCTCTCATCGAGGCTGAAATCATTATCTCTAAAAAATTGTTTTCTTTAGCCGCGCAGAAGAGTTCTTCTAACAAAATTCCTACAAACCTTGGCTTAATTTGGGAGACCGTAACTCTAAATTCTTCCATAACAATATCAAATCACATATCTCTGTAAACAATATCGTCTCCATTAATAACATTTTTTGGAACTTCTTTACCTCCACAGTGGAGTCGCTAACATTTAGCCGTGCATAAGAGTTCTTATAACAAAATTTCTACGAAACTTGGCTTAAGTTGGGAGGCCGTAAATCTAAATTCTTCCATAATAATATCAAATCGCATATCTCTATAAACAATATCATCTCCATTAATGACCTTTTTGGGAACTTATTTACCTCCACACTGGAGTCGCTAACATTTACGTCACTCAGTTCGCTAATATCCTTGGTGTAAAAAACCCTCATACATATCATAGCCTTGATAAAGTAAATTTGATTACATCTAGGATGATAAACTCATATGATTTGTCAGTTAACCAATGATAAGATTAAAAAACCCATGTTTAAAATTGATAATAATAAAGTTTCATGGTATGATGGCTATAACTCTAGTTCCGTTAAGTCATTTTGGGTCACAATTGGTTCTGACTTTTACAAACTAGTCCATTATTTCTACCATCACAACCGGATAGAACCTCGTTCGAACATGACCCTTATTGTTTTTATCCCAAAGCCCCTTCATCTCCCTCTATCTTCATACATATTACATGCTACAATGTTATATACAAAATCATTTCGAAAATCCTCACTAACAAGATTAAAGTCTTTTGCCCCTCCCCGATCGACCCATTATAGTCGGCCTTTATCACAAACCATAGTATTTTAGACATCATTATAATTTCCCAAAATTTCCTACAACAGTCCTTAAGATTGACCTCATGAAAGCTTTCGGAAAAGTTCGATAATGCCTACCGATGGATGTCTTTTATGTTATGGATTTCCTCGATCAAGTGATTTGATGGATTATCCAATGTATTTCAACCTATTTTTCTCGATCAATAACACTGTAAATCTTTTCGTTCATTCCATGATAAAATGAGCCTTCAACAATGAAACCCTTTTCCCCTTCATTTTTGTTCTCATCATGCAAGTACTCTTAGTATTCTCAAAAACAAAATCCAGCTTCCATCTTTTAACTTCCATTAGAAGTACCATTAGCTTAAAATCATTAATCTTTGCTTTGTATACGACATACTGATTTTCCATTGTGCCAACATTAACTCCGTTAACCTTGTTAAAAAAGGACTTGATAAGTTCGCAAACCTCTGAGGCCTCCACCTCAATCGCAATAAAAGTCAAATATTCCTTTATGAGGTCCCCGGGTCGATCCACTATTCCATCACCGCGCCTTTAGATTTTGAGCAAGATTCCCTTTATGTTTGTTACTTATGTTGTCATCCTCATCACCTCGCGTCTCTCTTACAAAGATTGCAGGCCATTGTTCAATAAAATTACTAGTCGTATCAAATCTTGGAACTCCAAACACCTCTCATAGGCGGGTATGCTCCAAGCACCCCACACAAGCGTGTATGATACAAATATATATAAATCTAGATAATAAAAGCCAAAAACACGATTTGATAAAGTATTTCACACTTAAAGACTCAGCATAACAAAAACGAAACAAATTATACATAATTAAATTAAAACTAATATTCTATATTGCATTTAAATTTTTCATAAATTATGTAAAAATATTACAAAATTTATATATTTTTTTGCACGAACTACATAAATTGTGTCCGAAAATTTAACGAAACTGATATGATCCCTAAAAAACATATATTGTCGCAAATGACATTTTATAAGAAATTACAAATTAAGAAAATATACAAAAATTATAAGTTGTTTCGTTTATAATTTTTTCAAAATGATTTTACGTTTTTTTTTAAATTTTATTTGTTATAATTATTGGGTTAATTTTGGATAAATTTTTTAATGTTTAAACAATCTTTAAAAAAAATAAAAAAAATAGATCTGATGTTTTTTTTTTTACAAATAATTTAAATCAAATAACGTGATATCTTTGTAAATAAAAAAGAATATAAAAATTGGAAAGTATAAAGAAAAATTAAATATCATTACCTCGAGTGAGATTTTTTTGGTTCGAAATAAGCTTGGGTGATCTAATACTGAAGCCCATATCTCATACGAATCGCGAGAAAGCCTTCAAAAAGGTCCAAACCCATCACATTAGGGTTTTCCTATCATGTCTCATAGCAGGTTATATTTATACCGCTTTTGAATGCAAATCATCACTCTTATTCCTGCCGGAAACAGAGACCTTGTATTCTCCTCCAACGACATGGGCGTCTTCAGGGTAAGTATGGACTAGGGTGTTGGTTAGATCTAAACGAGGTTTGTTTTAGCTGATTTAGATATCTTTCGTTTTTTTTCTTGTAGTTTCATCAGTATCAAGTTGTTGGGAGAGCTCTCCCTACCCCTACTGAGGAGCATCCTAAGATCTATCGGATGAAGCTTTGGGCAACAAATGAAGTGAGAGCAAAGAGCAAGTTTTGGTGAGTTGTTTCTGCTTTGTACGTAAATGATATACATTAGATCGCCCGAATTTATAATCGTTGCGAGTTTCATCGATAAATTTCTTCATTCCTTATACTCGAGCTTTCGTTGTATACTGTTGAAATTAGATATGCTAACGAGGACTTAAAAGCATTCATCTATCAGTTATCTGTGTATAGTCAAGATATCTTAAGCCGTCGTGACTACTTATTGCTTGCTCAGATTTATTTTGATTATAGCGAATGTATGTAGCTTCAAAACAAATTGTTCGTTTGATTTTGTGGATTCTGTAAAAATTGCACCTCAGCACACTTAAAATTTGAAATACTAGGTTTTGTCTTGGTCCGGTACTAAGATCTATGAAAGTGAAACTCTTCTTTAAAATAAATCTATATGCTTTGGAAACCCGTGGTATGAATGTATTAGCTTAGTTATTAGATAACATTACATGACTTCCCAGTCTCGATTTTGCTAGCTTTGCCATCTCTCGTGTTTGTTTTAACTTATCTTTTGTTGTTGTTTATGGTTGGTTTCATCAGGTATTTTTTGAGGAAGTTGAAGAAAGTAAAAAAGAGCAACGGCCAAGTCCTTGCTATCAATGAGGTAAAACACTATTGCACACGATTTTGCATTCATTATCTGTTTTGTTTGGATCCTTAATAATGGCTCGCTGACCATCTATTTGTGTAAGATCTATGGTTGATATAGCAGTGTTTTCTATACTTTGATATTCTATTACTAGTATATATAACCAGGCATAGGTATTAGGGGTAGGTATTTGTAAAACTAAAATTACTCAATACAGTGCGGATAAGTATTACTTATTACAGTGCGTATAACTAATTTTCTGTCAGCTGATTTGGAAATTTTAAAAAATTAGCCTGCCATTTGGAAAAATTAGTGTTTCTTAAATTTTGTGTTCTCTCTGGTTAATTTGGCGCAATGTTTAGGATTTGCGACTTTTTTATTTTTAATGTGGTCACTCTAGTGTTAGAACATTTGTTGTCTTATCCTTACTAAATTCCCATGCGATGTTTTTTGGGTGTTAGTCATTAGTTAGGTAGTGCATTTTACTTGAGGCTCTCAGAATGAACTTATATTTAAACTATTAAGCAAATATTGTATTTCAATTTAGGATTGCCTTAAATTTATACTATTTATGGGTTCTTTTAGTTGTTATTTGAGCTGAAGGAATTAGTTATGAAATCTATTTAACCCTCAATATTCTTTTTAATCCCAAAGTCTCACATGTGTGCAGATCTATGAGCGATTTCCTACCAAAATCGACAACTATGGAATTTGGCTGCGCTACCAAAGCCGGACCGGTTATCATAATATGTATAAGGAGTACAGAGATACTACCTTGAATGGCGCTGTTGAACAGATGTATACAGAGATGGCCTCTAGGCACCGGGTGAGGTATCCATGCATTCAGATAATTAAGACTGCCACCATTGCTGCAAAACTTTGCAAAAGAGAGTCTACAAAACAATTTCATGATTCCAAGATTAAATTTCCGTTGGTCTTGAGTAAGATCAGGCCACCCTCAAGGAAGTTGAAAACAACCTACAAGGCTAACAAGCCCAACATCTTTGTTTAAATTTTCTCGTTGCTTTTCTTGAGAGATATTTGTTTAACAATTTCAAAGCTCCTTAGAACTCTGTTTTCCTTATCACTGCATCTTGTTTTGTTTTGTATTTAATTTACAAATTTTGCCAAACTAGTGCTTTGAAGTACTTGGTTATTGCCTTGTTGATTTTTGGTTTGAAATTTTATTGGCAAATGGTTTTGTATTATAAGTACTTTCAGTCTATCTATATTTTCATGTGATTGGGGATACAACAGGGTTTGTTTAGTGTTGAAGTTGTTATACAAAAAATAGAGATGTGGTAGTCCATCAGTATTTTCATATGTGATTGGGGATACAACAGGGTAAGTTTGTTATACAAAAAATAGAGATCGGGTTTAAAGATGCGCCGGTCTACTTAACGTTACCTTTGAAACTCTATTTTTGAAATTGAAATATATGGTTTAGTCATTGTTGACTATGAGGTGTAGCGTAGGTAATTTCCATTATGGCAAACAGAGTGAGTCTTAAGGAGGCCATTCTCTAGCATTTCTTGCCTACCGATCTGTACTTTTTTAGATCACTGCATGTATTATGTTGCAAATGTTTATATATTCCAAAAACTTATTTAAGTCTATCCAAAAAATGCCCTAATAATATTAGAGACACCCAAACAAGTAACATCAAAGAAACCAAAAGACTTTTGTTTGATTTTTTTAAAGACAAAAAGACCTTCGAAATTTACATTAAGTATAAAAAACATTGACTATATCCTTGAAGTTCTTTAAAGTGTTCTTGAACGTTTAAAGTTGCCTTAAGAACATTCAAAGTCACTTCAAAAAAATTTAAACATTTTATAATAAAAACACGAAATCAAACATGAATCAATCCGTACTAAAATATTTTTTTTTTTTAAAAAGAAGTTTTTTTTTCCTTCTTTTCTTTGAAACTCCTATTTTTTTAGTAAAAAAAAAAATCTTTCTATTTAGCTTGAATTTTTAAAAAGAAATTGGTATTATCCCGATTTCACGCTAGAAAATGGAAATATAATAAAACTTTATTAATGGAAATATAATAAAACTTTATTAATTGATCTTAATATTTATGGTTTGTATTGATGGATTTTTTATTCTATTTAAGAAATTAAAACTAAATATTTTAGAAAAATATACTATTGTTTTTATTAATTAAATAGTGATATATATACCAATATATAAAGTTTAAATATAATTATATTTTAAATATTGTTTATATATATTCAATTACTATATATATTTATTGAATTTTAACCAATTTTTATTAATTAAAGTTTAAATATAATTATATTTTAGATATTATATATACACAAAACTCGTAAATTACTATTTATTTATTCAATTTATATGAGAATTTATTAATTAAAATTTAAATATAATTATATTTCAGATATCATATATATACAAAATTTTGTATCTTACTATATATTTTTATTAAATTTATATGAGATTTTATTTATTAAAATTTAAATATAGTTATATTTTAGATAATTTTAATATATATATATATATATATTAAACTTGTTACGTTACTATATATATTTATTAAAAAAAGTTATGAGATTTTTTTCATTAGTCTAATTTTTTTAAACTTATCCGATAATTATTGAGTGAAGCGGATTTAGGGGGAGGGGGAGATAGGTATGCCGAGGACAACCCTAAGTCAAACAAATAAATTTAGTATAGTGGTTAGGTTCTCTAATAAAATACTTTGATTCAAAAAATAATTGAAAAAATTGGGGATTTTCAAACCCTAGTTTTCCTTTCTATAATAAAATTATATGATATGCTTGGTTGTTAATCCTTCATTCCAAATTGATTGCATATTTCATTGCAGGTTAATGATTAATAAACACGAAGATTTGCAAATGCTTGGTGCAATATCTTGTCCACCTGCTAAATTGTAATTTTGATTCAACAAATCACCAAAACAATTGAGGATTTTCAAACCCTAGTTTTCCTTTCTATAAGAAAATTATCTCGGATCTATGCAAGACTCTTATTCTATTTGGATTTGTGCACAGACTTTTGAAGCTAGCTTTGTCCTTACCGGTTGCTACCGTTGAACGATTTTTTCTCGTATGAAATTGGTGAAGAATGAGAAATAAAATGGTCGTCTTAATGATTGTTCAATGACATTTGTGGAGAAAGAAGTGTTTTCTACCGTTGGTGATCTAAATATTATCCAACCCTTTCAAATCGTAAGTAGGAGATCGTAAGTAGGAGAAGAATGCATTTACTATATTTTCATTTTGAGTTGTAACTAGAATATTTACATATTTTTTATTATGCAATACTCGGATATTTATATTTTATTGAAATTGTTTTCCATAACATTTTTGGGCATACCTTAAATTTTAGTCGTGGATCCGACTGTATTTATTCATTTTTAATGTATGAGGATACACGAATAATTAAATTAAAATTCAATTTAAAAAATATCACATTAATTAATTTTTAAATACATAAACGGTTAATAAATAATTGTATTAAAATTATAAATTATATACATAAATAAATATTTAGAAAAAAACTGAAAAACAGTTTTGGAATTCCGAGTAAACTGTTTGATTAAATACCTAAAATAAACAAAAAAAATTTAAAGTTAGTCACAAAAATTATAAAAAACAATTAACATAAATTATTATAACTATTAAATATATAAAAACTAAAACAACTTTTTTGAAAATTATTAATAAATTTAAAAACGCTAGTTTAAAAAAAATTAAGGACTTGATTATAAAAAAAATATTAAGAATTTAATTTTTTTTACCTACACCATCGATGCAGGTCTTGCGTACCGATGGTGCGTTGGGCTTGCACCATCAGTACACACAAGACCTGCACCGATGGTGCAGGCTAACGCACTGGTGGGCTGCGTCAGGCACACCATCGGTGCGTAAGTTAGATTGAGCATAATACGCACCGATGGTGCGCCTGGCAGCGTGCCGGCTATTTTCCAGGCCGGAAAATGGCAAAAACACAAAAAGATTTTTTTTTTCTAATTTAATCTTAAATCTGACTTTGAAATTAAATCTAATTCTACTCTATGATTTTCAAAAAAAACTTAACAAAATCATAGCAATTAAGTCTAAACAATAAAAAATCCTTAATCAAACAAAAAATCAAATCTAAAAAATACTTACTTCGCTTGAAAAATTAAAGAGACCTAAGATATATGTTAGAGAGAAGTAAGAGTGAATATGAAATGTTAGAGAAAAAATGAAGCGGAATAGATGGACTCGAACTCATAACCTTTGATCACAAGCATATCTTCCTCAACCAGCTCAGCCGCTACTTAGAGTGCAATGAGTGCGCACATGGTAAACCCTCAATCTGAGGCGATAGCCTGCAAACCAATGCCAGAAGGTAAACCACACAAGGTGACAGGCTCAACCGTGAAAGCGTAGAGGGACTCGAACTCATGACCTTTTGATCATAAGAATGCTATACTCAACCAACTCGGCTACCCCTTTCTAGGCTTAATATGTCTATTTATTATGAAATAGAGGAGAGTATTTCATTTATTGGTGGTCCAAAATATTTTTATTTATTCTCTTTTCTCCTCTTTGCAGTTCATGCATATCATGTCTCTTGCCTGGATCCTTTTTTGACCACGCAGTTTAATCCAAAATGGTCTTATTTTCTATAACTTCCTAATCTGTGGGAGTATTTACTTATTAATTTTTCTTATCATAACTGTCTAACAAAATTAGAAATAATATACTAAAAAAATAATAGTATACCAAAACCAAATCTAGAGATTTATAAATCTATAATTATTTATAATTTTATACTTACTTAAACCTTTAGTAAATTATATTGTTTTTTAAATATGTATAAATTAATTTTAAATAATTTTAAACCTAATAAAATATAAATAAAATAAGACTATGGAAACAATATTATAAAAACATATAAATCATAAACAATAAAAATTAATTAAAATTTCAAAACCGTAAACTAAAGTGTTTGAATATCAAATCCATTTGTGTCCAATATCCACATATGGAAAAAAAAATTGTCATAAAAAATTATGTAGGGTACCATTTTACTACATTGTTATGAGTTATGATAGCGAAAAAGATAAAAGTAAAGTAGGAACAAAGCTATACGCATTATCCATTTGATTTTGTCTTATTTATTTATTTATTAGTATATAATTATACATAAAAGCAGATAAGAAATGACTATGCATCTTAAACCCATAAGATATGTTGGGTTTGAATTCGGTAGAACCGATTTGTATATAGTATATACTCAAAACTCAAAACCCAAAAGCAGCACATAAGGAAATCATGACATGTATCTACCTTTATCTTTCTGTATTTACCTACTAATCATTTCACGTTGAACACCACAGCTCAAATACCCTGTTCTGAATTAAGTAATCCGCATGATTGAATCTCTATTCTCATCTATCTCTGCAGATCTTATAAAACTGCTGGAGAAGATGGCGATGGCTGTAATAAAGAACAAGTTGAGTCCTGAAACGATAAATAATATCAAACTTCATGGTGTATTGCTCTGGGCTTCAATGGGGTTTTTAATGCCACTTGGGATTCTCACCATTAGAATGTTCGATAAAGTCAAAGGTGGGAGAAAAGCCACAATTATCTTCTACCTCCATGCTCTCTTGCAGGTATACATTTTATTACCTGCCAATTCAATTCATTCTTTATTTATATTCTTATATACCTTTGTCTCTTCCATCAAAGCCTCAAAGGGATTAATTTTTGTTATTATTAAAATCCTATTTATCTCATTTACAAACATCAATTTCTAAATACAATATCTACCTAAAAACCATTATTGTATAACTGAGTCTTCTAATTCAAACATGTACAGTAATGTTGAACATACATTCTTCTTTCATTTTTAGAATTATAGTCTAAACCAGATTAAGGTTCTGGTCCGAAAGGGCGCGGGTTCTATCCCCCTGTCAAAAATATTATTATTTCGTAATCTATTGTTTACGACCTTATTTGAACACGATCTACTCTTAGACTCGTACCTATGTTCTTTTGAGGTTTAGGGAGACAGGATCCCAAATCTTGTTGATGAGATCCTGTTGATGAATCGTTGCTGTGCAATTATAACTTGATTAACGGTTCTCCTTTTTCTTTTTATGGTGGACGGCTGTAGAGGATTGTTCTCATCTGTTCTTCACTGACTAATTGGATTGGTTGCATGATTGTCTAACAAATATTTTTCCTTTTAAATTAGTAGACAAATATCTTTCCTTTTAAATTAGTAATAAAATAATGAGATATTATTAGACGAGCTCTCTACGACAAAAAGATTTTCTACCCCTAGATGGAAACTCTTCATGGTTCCCTCCTCTCTCTTAAATCATCTCTTTAAAATTTGAGTGCAAGTTTTTGTTTTCGATTCATTCACACATTTTTGTAGAGTGATTGCAAAGTTCTTCAAAAAAAAATTCCAAATTTAAGATTTTTCCAAAATCGTTCAAATTAAAATTTTAATAGAAGCTGGTTTTTTTGTTCTCCTACTATCAGATAAATTTCTCTTCAAGTATGGCAAGCACCAAAAGTCCAGCACCGAGTTTCTTTTGGAGCTCCTAACCTTAAATGGGGTTTTCGATGTTACAAATAAACTCAATTTCTCAGCAAATGAAAAAACCTTAGTACACAGAAAGGCTCCGGCAGAAAACCAAATCACTTATCCTTCGAAACAACACACAAAGGCTCCCGCAGAAAACCAAATCACTTATCCTTCGAAACATCAAAAGAATGAAAATGAGCCAAAAAATCTGCAAGTACATCAAGATAACATACATGCTTAAAAAGGTCTCAAAGAAGACACAGAGATTCAATATCAAGAGTTCTCCTTTTAAAGACGCATTCTTTAAAAGATCATAATCAATTCCAGACTACGACCAAAACTCTGATGTCATACAAGAAAGCTGTCAGACCTCACTCTAAGCCCAATAAATACCATGCAGCTTTACAAAGATATGGCTGTTACTCGACCAAGGACAATATCCAGCAATCCATTTCACTAAGCAAGATAATTCTACTTTAATTAGTAATTCTCGAATTACTCTGACTGGTAAATTTGCTTTAGGTAGACCTAAATTGCAAGCTATACATTCTTTCTTAGAAAACCTAAAATTCATTGGAAAATTCAATATATCTACTTATGACGATAGTCATGTTTTTATAGAGTTTGAAAAAACAGGAGATCTGAAAATAATTTGAAAACGCAATGTGTGATTTGTTGACAATCACTCTACGAGGCTCTTGAAATGGGAGCCTCACTTCAATCCAAAAAAAGAATCTCCTGTAACCCCAATGTGGGTTACATTTTCCAAATTGCCTGAATTTCTATATAACACAAATATAATTAAAGGAATACCTTTAGAGATATGGATTCCCAATAGAAACAGGGCTAGATTCAACTACTGCCAAACTTGGATAGAGCTTGAAGTATCCAAATCCCTTAACAAAAAACTTTGGATTTATTTTGATAGCCAAGATGAGTTCTAGCTAGACCTTTTATATGAAGAAGTTTCATTATATTGTCTGGATTGCCACCATCTTGGCCATAATGCCATTAAATGCAATAAAAATATAAAAAATGATCTAAAGACCTTAACCAACCTTGGAAATCATACCATCCATACCCCTTCCTTCTCAATACCCTAATGAATCAGATTCTAAAATATACAGAGTAAAATCTATAATAATTTCCAACCAAAATGAAAATACTAATAAAACTCTTGACATTAAATAATCTAATTCCTTTCAAGACAATGTGAAACCTTTACCTAATGTTAACACCCAACATAGCCATCCAAATCCCATGGAAAATTCAAACCTCCCTATTAACTCCTCAATCATTTTTGAGGAGTTAGATTCTAAAATCATTGAAGCATTAAACTCTATTGAAATTGGAAATAGATTTAGTGGTCTCCTTGAATCATCTGATGATGATCGCAATGAAATCTCCCCGAAGGCTACTCTCACAAGTAGCCTCCCAGCATCACCATCCACTACCCACAGACTTAAAACTTCTGAGTTTATTAATGTAATCAGAAAGAAATCTAATAAGGCTAATCTGAAAAACAAAAATAAAACATTAAAAACTTCAAGTAAGAGCACAAAAGTTCCAAAACATCCATCACCCTTTAATATAAAATGACTATAACATATTAAATTGGCATATTAGAGGTGTAGGAAATAAATCATCAATTAACAGACTCAAAACTCTTATTACAACTAAAAAAAATTTGAATTTGCAGCCTTGCAAGAACCTATGGTTAATGAGAATATGCTTAACACCTTAATCAAAACTATTAGCTTTCAAAGTGGTGTCTCTAAATGCAATTGGATAAGCAGACTCCCCTTCCGGGATAAACTTAGGGATCTCTCAAACAATTCCCTTGAGTGGATTGTTTTGGGAGATTTTAATTGCATCTCCTCTGCCTCTGAGAACCTCTCTTGCTCCACATTATGTTTAAGAATCCTTGATGACTTCAACAACACAATGCTGGACTGTGTTTTAGAAGACCCTGAATTTATTAGCTCCCTTTTTACATGGACTAATTAAATATGTTGGAAAAGATTAGACATAATCTTAATCAATGAAAAAATAAGAAGCTTGTTTGATAAAATCCAGGTCAAACATCTTGTGAAAACATGTTCAAACCATTCTCCCATTAACATATCATTTTGGAAAACAATAATTTCAAGCCAAAATCATCATTCAAATTCCTCAACATGTGTACTTTGCATCATGACTTCCTTCAAGTTGTTCAAAACTCTTGAGATAACCCAACATCTAACTATCCTTTGCTAGTTTTTTATAATAAATTAAAAAGGCTAAAAACCTATCTTAAAATCTCGAACAAGAATTCTTTTTGAAATATCCTTAATGATATTGCCAAAGATGAGGAAGAAATCTCATTTCATTAAATAAAATATTCAAAAGCATCAATTTATTGACAATAAAAATAACTTGGCCAAAACAAATGCAAATTACCTCATTCTCTTAGCAAGAGAAAAGGCGTATTGGGATAAAAAAGCAAACATAAATTGGGGGACATATGGTGAAAGAAACTCTCCTCTATTTCAAAATTTTATGAAAAAAATAAAGAAAAAATAGAATCAATGGTATATACCATGAAGGTATATGGCTTGATGATCAAACTCAAATTAGCCATCATGCTGTTGATTATTTCAACTCATTGTTAGCCTCGAACACTACTACCAATCAATATTGTGATCCCTTTAATGTTATCCCCAAGCTATTAACTGATGATGATAATCAATTTATTCTCAGTACCCCTACCAAAGATGAGATTCTCAAAGCCATAACCCCCAACCCCACCCCAAACAATGTGGTTGGCCCTGATGGGTTTGATGCTACCTTTTACCAAAAATATTAGCCTATTATCCACATTGATTTAGTCTCATCTATTGTTGACTACTTCAGTGATAAGCCTGCCCCCAAAGGCATCTTTTCCACATCAATTTTCCTTCTTCCTAAATCCCACAACCCCAAATACTTGGAAATATTATCGCCCCATTATCCTCTGTTCTATTTTTAAACAGATTTGTCTCCAGAATTTTAAATGACAGATTGTCTGTCATCCTCCCCAAGATCACCTCTGAAGAGCAGAGGGGTTTGTTCATTGAAGAAACATCCATGAACACATCCTCCTTTCCCAAGAGGTCATCTATGACCTTAACAAACCATCTAGAGGTAGTAACATTATTCTAAAAATTGATATGACCAAAGTATTCGACAATATGTCTCATAACTTTATTTTAAATGTTATGAATGCTTTTGAATTAAATCCTAAGTTCACTCATCTCATTAAAAAAGGAATTAACTCTGTTTTGTTCTCCATTATTGTTAATGGAGAATTACATGACTTTTCAAAGAAACTAATGACATAAGGCAAGGGCTTCCGATCTCCCATAGCCTTTTCATAATTGTTGAAGAATACCTCATAAGAGATATTAATCAACTCATTGGTCTTAACCTTTCCATGAGATATAAAACGAGAAGTGATATGTACATTTATAGTTTAACATTCACTAATGACTTTGTCATCTTCATTAATGGACCATAAATAGCTTAAACAAATTTCTCAAATTCTTAAACTTATATAAAATTATTTATGGTCAATCTATTAACCTTGAAAAATCCAGCCTCATAGTTCCTAAAAACATCAATAATAACAGAATCACAACATAGAAAACATTAATGGCTTAAAAAATAAATCTCTTCCCTTAACTTACCTTGGTGTCAAAATTCATAACAACAATAAAGCTAAGTTATATGATGACTTGATTAACAAAATCAATGATAAAGTCTTGGACTGAGACTTCAAATCTATATCTTTTGGTGGTAGAATAATACTGATTCAATCACTACTAATGACCATCCCATCTTATTATATCCAATGCTATACTCTCCCTAATAATGTTATCCAAATAATTAAAAGACTTCTTAATAGGTTCCTTTAGGATTTGTGAAGTATTCCCAAACTATTATATTGACCAATTGGAATATTATACGTAAGCCTTATAATGAAGGTGGCATGCACCTGCGCCGATTGGTGCAGGTAGTAAACACACCGATGGTAAGGGGCTTACGCACCGATGAGGTGCATGGACCCACCCCATCGGTCTGGTAAATTTTCAGCCATTTTCCGGCGAGAAAAATGACCAAAATCAGCCTCCAAACACCACCAAAACCTATCATAAACCCCTTAGTTCGAACCTATATCCAAAACTCTAAATCTAACCCATCAAATTCACTCAAAAACCAATCTAAATCAACAAAATTCAACCTAAATCAACCTATAATCAACCAACAATCACCATCCAAAAGATTGAAAAAGAGGAAAAGTAAGAGAGAAGTGAGGGTTATGGAGAAGTGTTGGAGAAAATAGGATGGATGCGGTTTAGTAGAAAAAAAACTTCTTAAATACCCAAAAATGTATTTTGCTCCAAAAAAGGGTGCACTTATACCAAACATGGGTAAACTCAAAATTGGATAAAGTTAGATTGGTTTTGGATATGTACAGCCTAACCCTTATACTTTTTGAAAAATCTACTTAATATATACGACCACATCAGTTAATTCCACAATAAGAAACTAGAAAAACTACAAAAACAAAAGTTTTTTCTAACTATTCTATTATATATAAAAACATATTTTTTCTTTCCATGTCACTCTGTCATATACTCTATCATAACCTTTTATTTTTATTTATTATTATATATAATGATATTAAAATTATAATTATTAAAATATTATTTTTAATAGAATAATAAATTATATATTATTTTATTAAAATTAAATTATAAAACTAATTTTTGTTTGATTTTATTAAAAATCATTTTTAATAAGATAAATAATATAAACTTTACCAAACACACACACACACACACACACAATATTATTGATCATTTGCTAAAAAAATATACATAAACCATTGCAAACAAACACAAATGCAAAAGTACATAAATAATTGCAAGCACGCATGAAAAAACATTAAACATTGATGAACTTAAAAAATTCAACCGAAAGATTGTTTCGAACTTATTCCAAATGTTTTTGACAAAATCATTCTTCAATTGAATATGTTATGCCTTTTCACGTAATTCAGGTCTAGTCCGACCGTGGACATGCATTTGTAATCAAAGATTTATTTGAGTTTATAAAGTAGGCAATGAACTAGGTCCAACATTTCCTGAAAGTTTAAAATCGATATCTTTCCAACTTCGTGAATATTAATGTTGTTCGTCATCAACTATCATGTTTTGTAAAAAAATGCATGCCCTCATAATCTTGCCTAAGTCTTTGTGGTCCAATATCATTATTGGACGACGGATAATTACAAATCATGTATGCCAAACTCCAAATGCACATTCCACATTCTTTATGTATGACTCTTGTATTTTGGCAAACAATTAAGCTTCCTTGCTTTGGGATATTGTAAATTGATTGGATGAAAATGTACCATTCACATTGTATTCCACCATTAGCCGACACCATACTCAATTTTGTTAAACAAAAAAAATCTATCTAGTATGTTTATGTCGTTCAAAAAACTAGACATCCCAAAAAAGCATGCCATAACTACAAATCACGGGAAGCCACTACCTCGAGGATAATCATTCTTTGCCATTTTTCTCATTAGTATATTACGCGTGCCATGTCTTAGAACAATTTTTCCATGTCTAGTGCATGAAATCAATACTTCGAAACATTCAGGGAAACCCCAGTCCTGACCAACTTATAGTAACCTCTCCATGTCGGCCACATTCAGACGTCTTAATTATTCATCTTGAAAGAAGACAATTATATAATCGTAGAAATTAGGAGTGCAATCAAGTGAAATTTTAACTCTAATATTGATATATTCATCATAAACACCTGTTGCATTTTTGTAGGCAAGCATGCACATAACAACTGTACACTTCTGGATACTTGTCAAGCTAGGCTTGGTTGTATTTTTATTCCTTTGAGTAAAATATCTGTCATAATTTGATTAGATTTCTATAATTTAGAAGAATAATGACATCCTCATACGAAACCTTCTTCTAAATTGCTTTGCACTTTACGTGCGTGGTTCATCAAAATAGTCAGACACTATCCTCCGATTGACATATGGATGATCTCGCCTAATAATTATTCTCTTATGTGGTGATTTTCTAACTGTCGTAGCTCATCAATAATTTTTTATTGCCTATAGAGCATGATTTCTTCCAACTCCCATTATTTTTGTATATCCTCAAAATTAATATGAGAAAGTCCATTGTTGGTTCCATTGAATGAGTAGAAGATAGATTAATAAGATACGAAAAAGAAGATATAAATATCAATTATTTTTTGTGATGATCTCCATATAATGTACAATAGCTTTCTTATAATGAGGTGTATTTGGATTCTAAGATAGTTGATAAATTATATTTAATCTTTAGCTAGTGGAGGGTGGGGACATGTATGAAGAAATCCTATCGTAAAAAATCATTATCTTATCTTGTCAACAATTAGTGGGTGGTATAATAATTGAAACATACTATAATTATAATGAGTTGTATCCGGATTCCAAGATAGTTGATTAATCTTTAGCTAGTAGAGGGTGGGGATATGTATGAAGAAATCTTATCTCGTTAGAAAGCATGGTCTTATCTTATCAAAAGGTAGTGGATGATATAATAATTCAAATGAAGCGTTACTATAATGAGTTATCTTCGGATTCCAAGATGATTGATTAATTGTATTAAATCTTTAGTTAGTGGAGGGCGATGACATATATGAAGAAATCTTATCTCGCCAGGCAGAATGGTATTTTCTTGTCAAAAGGTAGTGTGTGGTGTAATAATTCAAACAAACTTAATTGTTAAGAAATAATTAAAATAATATTTTTCTTTAACCAGAATAATTGCAATGACACAACCACCCACAAATTATTTAAGAAATCTACTACCCATATATTGAATAACAAACACGCACGCACGCACGCACGTACGGATGCACGCACGCACGGACGTACACACGGACGCACGCACGCACGCACGGACGCACGCACGCACGCACGCACGCACGGACGCACGCACGCACGCACGCACGCACGCACGCACGCACGCACGCACGCACGCACGCACGCACACACGCACCCACACACATAATAATTGAAATGAATACACACAATAATTGAAAAACACACACAATGAATATGCTACTACCCAAATATTTATTTTCAGTAACATATGATATATATCCTCGTCTAGTGCATCATGATATGGTTTATTCTTCAACTTCAACTTCATCCTTATCATCCTATATTTTATATAGTCATCGATAACTTTATTTTGGTAGTTCCATAACACATGCGCCTCTTTTTTGGAAGTCATGTGGATAGTCTGTGCAGCTCTAGACTATGTTAACTTGTCCTTAAGTACACTTTTTGTTGTTTTATATTTTTTTGTTTTCTCCCTACCGTCTAGACGTATATGGGGAATATTTGAGGACTCAACCGAGTCACTATTACTCTTTATCTTTGATCAAATACTACCAGATTCAAATGCAACCGAGTCACTCTTAACTTTCAGACTTATAGTAACTGAAACTTCATACCTTCCAAATCAAGGTACATTTTTACAACATGATAAATATAGTAATTATCATACCAATCTCTACAACTCTTTGTACATGACGTACTATAATAACCAATAAAACTAATTTTTTATTGATCAAAGTAAAATGACTTTTGTATTTTCTCCGAGTTCTTGGTTTTCAAGTCTTCTCAGTTATAAAGTCTATAATTTTACTCTAGAAAGTTCACCTTTTTGGTTCGTCTCAATTTAACTGTCATTACTAATACATAAAGAACCACATACTAAAGATTTATTCTATTTTGTACTCCAATCCCCATATTTTTTTTATTAGTTGATTTTTAGGTTGGAGTTACAAAACTAATAAGAGTATCCCTTACAGTTCCAAAAAGAGATTATTGGGTAAACAATTATGAGTTATATGGAATATTAGTGTTTGGGTACTTCATATGAGCCAAAACATAACTATTTCCGTGTATATATAGATAATTAAAAACCATACAAGGTTGATTGTAAGAATTTTACATGAGAAAATTATCAGGCATGCCATGCTTTGAGCCAAAGTTAGGATTTTATTTATTATTTTACGAAACTTCTAGACGTAGTTTTGGGTATGATGGTCGAATATTCGAGTTTTGGGGTTGGTTAGTGAAACCATATTGTGATTATGGGTAAAAATTACAGTTTATTAAAGGATCCACGAATGCAATTAAAGATGACAAGAGTAAACTAAAAGGTGGCAGTCTACCACGTCTAGAGTCCAAATCATACAAACCCAGTCTATATTTATAGATCTTGAAATATAAAAGATATTATCCAAAATAGAGTTAATATAAAAATACGTGGCAGTCTACCACGTGTAAACTACCACTATACCATATAGAGAGCGTGTCCCTCACCTGCTTAATGGCAGCCTACACATGTACACGTAGTAGATTACCATTGGTTCCAATAGATGGAAAATATGTTCCATCTATTGGAACCAATAAAGAAAGAGAAAAAGATGATATTGAGATGCACTCATGGTTGGTGTGGTTTATTTTCGTTTGAGGGTAAGTTTGTAATTTTTGTTTAGAGTTATGTAGAAGTTTGTGAGTATTTAATATTTGGGTAGAGAGTAGAGGGAGAATTAAGCAGCCTGGTTGTATTTAATTTTCATTATCCTCATTTAATGTTGGTGGTTGGGTATTTATACCCTTATATTTGGGCCTTATGGGCGTTCGGGTCATGTTTAATGGACCCGGGTCAAGTTCAAGGACCCATGAGCTCTTAGTAGGAGAGCAGGCAGCTTAGTCAAGAAGTGATTAGGTTTTTAAGTACTTTAGTTTTGTTTGAACAGTCCAATGGATGATGGTGTCCGAATTATCACCGTCCGGTTAAGAAGACAGTGTCCAAACTGACTTTGTCCGAAGTGGTAACGGAATCCAGACTCATCAATGGTGTGTATAAAAAACCCTTGAAATTGGAAATTTTTGAGCAGAGTTCAAAAAATCTAAATAGTAGAATGCTTGCTGTAACCTACAAGATAAAATTATTTTAATGAAATTTTTAGAAAGTTGGTTGTTGAAAACAAGATAGTTTTCCACAACAAAATATTATTGATGTAACGGTCTTGTTCATTTTATTAAACTTTGTTAATAATATAGAAGTCTGAAAGGTTAAAAATATCAACAATTTTTTTAAAATTATATTAATCTTTGTTTCATTTTACTTAGTTTATCCATAAAAAAATTGATTCATTTTTTTTACTTATATCAAAATTTAAAGCTTGATATATCCTAAAATAAAATTTTCCTAAAACTCTAAGAAATTGTGAGATAAAAATAATTCTTCTTGAAAATCATATCTAAATCGTTTCTCAAGTCATCATCCAAAGAAGAAAAAATAACATTCATGGTCAAATTCTCACAATTTGAATTTTATAGTTTGTTTATGCCTTTCTCATTTTCTAAATTACAATAAATAGATGATATTGTGTCTATAAACATGACTAAAACTACTATTAGAGTGATGAAACTAGACTTGGTTTGATTTAATGCTTTAACATAATAAATTTGGCAATGTGACAAGATAAGTTGGCGTTAGGACTATCAATTTTAAAACTATACTACATTCTTGGCCGAATGATGAAAATATCTTATGGAGCCAACAAGCAAAGACATATAACAAGTGAAATAGAAGTGATACAGATCCAGTATATTTTTAAACCACCTATTTTACCTTTACACATGATATATTAGCACTCAAACTTTGGAGTGCATTTGGGAAGAAATATAAGACCAAAAAAGAAAGTAGTAATAAATTCCTTATATCTTAGTATTTTGATTATATATATATTCGTATCCATAAAATATATTTCCTCCCAAATACATAAATTATGAATACTAGTGAGCACATTTGTGTCTAATAAATGAATATTTATAAAACAATTTCAAGTCACAACAACAATAACATAATTAACTCATTATTAAATGTTTTTCCAAAAAGATTCTTAACACAAATATGAGCAGTATAGTATGACATACATTAAAAAACAAAATACTTAAAGATCAAAGATGAATAACATATTTATGGCTATATAGAAAAATAATCTAAAATAAGAAAGTTCAAGAATGTAAATATTATGGATCCAAAAGAAAGAAACATTAGTCATCTCAAAATGAGCTTGATGGAAATAACGAGACTATTTTAAAAAAATAATGAAGGAAATTATTCATATTAGGCTTATAATTTTTTTAGAGATTGTATCCTACAATATAATAGTAAAACAATTAGTGCCATTTGTGAGAAGATTATGGATATTGTGACAGAATCCAATCTTATAGAAGATGAAACTCATGGGGGTGGTATGGTATTTGTGCATCCATGCACGTTTCCCATGATAAAACTCTATTTATTGAAGAATATAGTAGCACAAAAGAAGTACAAAAAAACATCAACAAATTTAAGATGGAAATATTGACTTAATATCCACAAGTGGAAAAAATATAACTCTCACCAATGTTATATTATGATGTATAAAATTATGAGACTTGATAGATACCAATCTATATGAGTTAAATGACGAATTGGCACATGAGGATAACTGATACTTTATTACTTTCATAGATGAATACTCTCGATATACTTATGCATATTTTATTGAACAAAAATATTAGATCTTTAACATGTTTAATATTTTTAAAATTGAAGTTAAAAATTAATTTAACACTAAAATAAAAGTACTACATTGTAATAAAAGAGAAATATACTTCTCAGACATATTTTTATTTTTGTAAAGAATACATGTTAATTCATCAATGTTCGATTCTTTTTATTTTTGTAAAGAATACATGTTAATTCATCAATGTTCGATTCTTTTACGTCGTAGTAAAATAGATTGGTTCAACGCAAAATCTTAACTGATATGTGCAATGTCATGCTAGTTTATTCTAGATTACATATTAAATTATGAGGTCATGTTATAAATTGTGTTCATTTTACGAAAGCTGAAATTTCAACACATGAGTTATTAAAAATTAGGAAGCTAAATATTAGTTATTTCAATGTGTGGGCGGGCTTAAAATTTTATAAACAAAATACAAATCCCTAAAGACTAAAATTGTGTCCAAAATCCAAGAGTTTCGTATTGTTGGATACGCAACAAATATAAAAGTTAATAGACTGTTAAACTTGAAGTCTCATATGGTAATTGAATCCAGGTAAGCCAATTTTTTTAAATCCATGTTATATGATGATAATATGAATAAAACCATTGTACAAAACGATAAACTAATTTCAGAAGAAACATATTTGGTTGCATAACAATAGTACGAGCCTCGTAAGCGTCAAAATAAGAAGTCATCCAAAAATTTAGCACCTAATCCGATATATTCAAAGAATATTTTTTCAGATTTAGTATATTTGATACTGTTTCCTTTAGAAAATGATTATAAATTTTAGAAATACGCAATACTTTCTAAGACAATGCATTTTGGAAATATGTCATAAACAATGAGATGAATTTGATATTGTTAAATCATTCTTAGGAATTAGTTGATTTACTTTCGGGTTGAAAACTAATTGGTTATGATGGGTCTTTCAGAAGAAATATCACACATACGATATAATTCTAGCATAAAGCTTAGTCTGGCAACTTAATGTTTTGAGCAAAAACATAGATTTCATTATTTTGGCACATACGTTTCGGTCAAGAGTCCCACGAGCATTATAATGAGTTTTTTCCCATTTTTATCGCTATTTAAGATTTATCAAGTTGAAGTTAAAACGACATTGTTAAATGATGATCTCAAAGATGAGGTCTACATGGAGCAACCTGAGGGATTTGTCCTTCCGAGTAATGAATCAAAAATCTGTAGGTATGTGAAATTATTATATGATGTAAAACAAACACCTCAAAAATGATATAAAAATTTGCTCATGCCACAATATTTAGTGGGTTTAGACACAATACGGTGGACATGTGTTCATGTAAAAAGGTTCACAGTGATACTCATGACAATGCGTTTATACGTACATGACTTAATTATCTTGAATACTAACATTTGAGGGATTGCTGAAACAAATAGAATTGTGTCTTCTACCTTTAAGATGAATGATCTTGTAAAAATAGACATTATATGAAAATAAAAGTTTAAAAAGAAGTGGATGAGTTATACCTTTAGCTAATCTCATTACTTTTAAAATATACTAAATAAATTTATACATATGAAATTTAAGGAATCGTGTACACCATTTAATCATAATTTAAATCCTGGAAATATTGCATGACGAGCTGTGACACGATGAAAATATGCTAGTCGTATAAGAAATCTAATGTATATAGATTTATATATAGGCTTATATTTCTTTTGCAGTTAGTAAACCTGGTCAATTTACTAGTAATACAAGTGTGCAATATTGGAATGCTATTTGGAGGGTTCTTAGTTACGTATGATACAAAATTAGGTACGAGGTGTGTGTTTACTTTTGCAAGTGAAGTTTTTTTTCTTAGTGGTTGATGGAAAAATTGCAAGCATACGATTTCTATTGTAGTTTTGATGAGTATTTAAACTCGGGAATGATCGAACCCTAGGGAAAATATATTAATTTTAAATATACAACTGTATATAAATATCTACTAATTAATAAAAAATATTCAATTGGTGATCCAAATGATCAAATATTTTAATGGAAAAACAAAAATTATAATTGAAAGGTAAAAAGTTGAAATCAACTTGGAAAAATTATTCTAGATTTTTTTGAACATGCATATACAATTTATTTAGAATTTTAGCAATTAATCTAATTAAATCTAAACACACTATTTTAAAGCCAGATTTTCCTTGAGAATGTTGTGATCATCTCTCAATCTCACACAAGTAACCTTCTTGTATGACTAGTTATATCTCTAGTCCCTTACCTCCTACAATTAGGTCAAAAAACTAAGAACCTAGTTCATGCATTACTCGAACATGACCGTAACGTACGACTTATTCAACCCAATAGTAATAGTATAGACCTGAATTAGTTTTTACCTCTTGGTCTCAACCTAAATCTATTATCATTCAATCAATCTTGTAAAAAATTGAAAGTATTAATATTAATTATAAGATTTTAAAAGTATAGTTCATAATGAATGTATAGACAGAGGTTCTAATAGCCTAGAAACAAAGGGTTTAGCTCATGCAGAGCATAATCGTAATAATAAAACTGAAAAGATACATAAGAATTGATAAAATATGAAAATGATTGTGTTTGGTGTACTCTTTAATGTCTCAATGTCTTCTGTTTGATGTGTAAGAGTTTTATTTATAAGAAAAATTATGGATTTTCTTTTTGAACATTATTTTTTGAGAATAAAACGCTTCTTCCTAAGAATAAAATCATAATTCTCATCAAATAAAATAAAAGAGTTATTATATTCCTTTAAGTTAAATAATAATATTTATAATTTATTTTTAAGAGACTAATTTTTTCTTCCTCAATTGTCTTTAATTCCAAATCTTTTCTTCTTCCTATATTATTTCTTCTTGATTTATTTATCTTCAAGTCCTTATATTTATAATATTTTCAATTGTAGCTCATATTTTCAATTTAGCTTATTTTGCTCTCAATTTACTAATAAAATACAAAAATAAATAAATAAGAGTATTTTATTCATATATTAATTAAAACAAACAATTAAATTAGTATAAAAGTAAAGTAAAATCAATGATATCCTACTACATGATGTAAAGAAGGACAAACAATGGTCTTGAATGAGATTTGCTTCATGTACGAGCTGAATAACACATTCTTCTCAACCCTTGTATCTACTTTGACCGACCTCGACTCACAATCTGTTATGTTATGAGTATCAATGGTAATATAAAGTCAAAGATAAACATCCTTTGGTCAATGATAAAAAAGATAAACGTTTATATCATATTCAACTATGAAATTTTAACTTATGTCGTTGGCCACAATAGGAAAGAAAGCGAAATTATTAAGAGCACCATTTACTTCCAACAATATAATAACAATTCAAATATATTATGATAATAAAACATCTCTTATATAGCCTATAGTGATATCTACAATGGTAAGTCTAGACATATAAATATAAGACACGAGTGCATCAAACAATGATATAACATATAACCACATTTGTCTCGTACGCACGTTCTAGTGAGAACGTGACATATCCGTTTATCAAAATATTATACTTATAAGTTATATACTCGACCTCTAGATGGATGTGACTAAAATTATAATGATGTTATGTAAATAATGAAAATCCAATCTAACTAGAGTGCACATATAAACTTCAAATTTTGGAATGAGGACCAACAAGTCATTAGAAAAAAAAGTTGAACATATAAGGATGAATTTCATCAGATATGTGTAGCATACGTTGGTTGTTATCGTGGAAGGATAAAACATTGTAGAAATTTTAAGACAAGTTTGTGTATGTATAATATAGGTTCCTAAAGATAATAAAAACATCGTAGAAATTATAACTACTTGAATCTAGGGGTAGTGACGTAACTCATGAGAAAATGAGTTTATTTTTTCAAATAATTATTTTGAGTCGGAAAAGCACAAGATCAAAATAATGATAAACAAAACGATGATAAACAAAGAGTAAAATGTTTACGTGTGTGATATCACTAGTTCGGTAACAAATGACAAGATGTTCAAAGTTACGACTAAGATACAATTCGACTCGATTTTTTTTAATTATCCATAAAATTTGTCTCATTGAAAAAAAAGAGAGATATCAATTTAAACAAACAAAAGATCGTGTAAAATTTTGACTAAATAAAATGATAAAAAAGTATATCCAAATAAATTTTTAGATAAGATAATAACCTACTATCAGATGAGCTATACTAGGGGTACCAATATTGCGATCCAATGATAAAAAACCTATGATGATCGATTTCACTATGATAATGGGTAAGAATCGTCACCACGATTTTCTAACAAAGTCTAAAACATTAAAAGTTCAAGTCATTGCGACAGTAACTATGATGCTCGTTACGACAATCAGTAAGATTGAAACTTTTCGTACTCCAAAAAATTGATCATTGTAAAAAAATTCCAGTATCATAACAATTTGACCTTTCGCCGCAATGATGGCCGTTATAATAAATGTAACGATTTGTAAATTTTTGCGAGCTGTATCAACTACATTCGTAATGAATATACATAATATATATTTTTTTTAAAATTTTAAAATTAAACATTTTTGATACTTATTTTTGAAACAAATGATGAATATCGTTATACAATTTTGTTAAACCTTATTACTCCTCTAAAATATTAAACACATTATGGTATAACATATTTTACATGTTTTTTAACTACTTCAATTTTTCCGTATTTTGTTTCAGTTATTGGTTAAATTTATGATTATTATTGTTTGTATTGAAAATAAAATTTTGTTACATTACAATTTCTTTTTGCCAAAATCCTAACCTTTCCGTAACGGAAATAATTTTTGGTAAAAAAATATATTCATATATCAAATTATTTTATTATAAAAAACAATAACTCCAATCAAATGACCTAAACTCTAATACTGCTGCTGGGCCAGATGGCGTTAATGGGAAGTTTTTTTAAAACTGGTTTGTCTATCATTAGAACAGAATATCAAAGAATTTTTTAGGGAGGGATCCTTTCCTATGGGTCTGTATGCTACTACTCTTTGTCTTATTCCTAAGGTGGATGCGCCCAAAACTTGGAAAGATTTGAGACCAATAAGTCTAACTACCTTTATGAGCAGAATAATATCAAAGATCATTAGTAGACTGTCTACTATCCTTCTTAAGTTGGTTTCACCTGAACAAGGTGCTTTCATTTAGGGCAAATGTATACATGATAACGTGTTGATTGCTCAGGAATTGATCAGTGAGTTGGACAACAAAGTTAAGGGTGGTAATATTCTTCTCAAGGTCGACATGGACAAAGCTTTCGATAAAATGTATCATACTTTTATCTTAAGCATTCTAAGTGGTTTTGGTTTTGCTGCTGGGTTTACAAGGATGGTTGAAAGGATTCTGGGGAATTGCCAGTTTTCAGTAATGGTTAATGGTGTATTGAAAATGTATTTTAGATCAAATAAAGGCTTGAGACAGGGTGATCCCCTTTCACCCAGTCTTTATTTTAGGGCAAGAATATCTGCTAAAGGGTCTTAATCATCTTCTCAGAAATATACCTACTTCAAAGTATAAAAGTAGAGGAGAATTAAACTCATTTTGTTTGTATTTTGATGACGATATCTTTGTTTTCTGCAATGGCTCCATTGATTCTGTCAATAAGCAAATGAAGATGTTTAAATTATATGAAGAAACATTGGGGCAACTTGTTAATAAAGATAAGTCTAGGTTTATTAACTCGAAAAAGCTCTTTACTTAGCACATTAGGAAGTTGGAGATGTTTCTGGGATTCAATCATGCTAATCTGCCTTTTAAGTATCTGGGTGTTGTCATAAACAATAAAAAGAGAATTAGCAATCATGATGACATTATTGCAAAAACTATCAACAAAATTCCAGATTGGGACAAAAAACTTTGTCTTTTGGGGGCAGATTAATGCTGGTCAAATCTGTTCTTTCTACATATCCGATCTATACTCTTCAAATCTCTTAGCTTCCTAAAATTACCATCAAGAGGCTTGAAGTCCTTTATAACAAGTTCTTGTGGGGTAGTAAAACTAACAAGAACACCATTCATTGGTGCAATTGGTCGAAGCTATGTTTCAGATTTGAAGAAGGTGGTTTGAGTCTTAGAAAACTGGATGATATGATGGAGGTATTTGCTGCTAAACAATGGTTTAAACTAAGAAAATATGATTCTCTATGGGCTATCTACATGAAGTTTATATACTTCAAGGATCAGCATCCCTTAATTGCACCATTGAACTCTAAGAGTTCTCTCACGTGGAAAAGACTATGTAAAATTAGAGACAGAGCTGATAAGTATCTAATTTGGCATATCAAAGCGGGTGAAGTGGATATCATGTTGGACAGATGGTGCTCTCCTATGGATTTTAAGGTTTTTGTTGAAAATGAGAACAAGCTTCTATATATGGGCTCTTCTGCTAAAGACTATTGGGAAAATGGTTCGTTGAATTTAAGAAAGTTGGAAACTGTAATGAACACAGAACAAATTCATTACGTTTCCAAAGTTACACAGGATAATGCTTCAAGGGATTCAGTCAGTTGGTCTCTCAATGGAGATGGTTTATTCTCCACTAAAGACACTTGAGAAGATTTATAGGAAAAATGGAGTGAAATCATACCTTTTTTCCAGAACCTGGAATAAGATGACTCCAACTAATTTTTCTTTCACTTTATGGAGAGCTTTCAAATGTTGGATCCCAGTTGACTCGATTCTGCAAAAAAAGAAAATGCAATTAGTCTCTAAGTGTCAAAACTGCAGAAACTCTGAAAACATTAATCATGTCTTTGTAGATTGCCAAAAGGCGTGGGAAGTCTGGGCTCATTTTGCTGCTCATTTTAATATCTATCTTTCTAAACCCATGTCTCTCTCTCACAAGGTCAGGAAGTGGTACTGGTCTACAGAAAAGGTGATTCATATACGAAATATACTTCCTTCGATCATAGTATGGGTTTTGTGGTCTGACAACAACAAGAGTAAAATGGAAGGAAGAGTTCAGAACTCTAAAGATTTAATTGGACAAATTTGTCACATTCTGGCTGGTCTCGATAATGAAAATCTACTGAGAAGAAAATTCTAGGGTAAGGACAGTTGTGTTGGGACATCGTTGGGATGCTTAAATCATCTTCAAAGGACCAGTATTCCTATCTCACTCAGTTGGGTCTGTCCCAAAGTGGGAAGATTCAAACTCAACACTGACGGTGCGTGTAGTGACTCTAGAGAGTGTTTTGTAGTAGGTATTTTGAGAGACAGTTCTGGAAATGTTCTCTTTGGCTTTGGTAAGATTTATGGTAAGGGAAGTCCTATTATCGCTGAGACCATGGCTTGTTTGATGGTCTTCAGGTCTGTTTTGACACAGGTTTCATAGAGCTAGACGTTGAGACTGACTCTCGTATTCTAGCTCAGATGATTTTCACGGGAAGTTCCCCTTGGTATCTCAAGTCCATAATCGATTACTGCTACAAATTGATTTCTTCAAATGTGAAGGTTATCCACATCTTCAGAGAACATAATGTAGCAGCTGATTTGGGTTGCTAACTTAGCCCTAGAATCTGTAAGGAATTTCATATTTGAAGAAAACAAAATTCCTGACAGATTAAGAGCTATAACTTTTCTCGAGGGGCTCGGTCTATGCTACCTAAGATGGAATCATGAGGATTAGGTCAGATTTGTACATGGCTGCCTCTCGTAATCTTGTTCAATCCTTTGCGACTGTTGTAGTTATCAAGATGCTTTGCTGTTGGATTCGGAATTCGCGATTATTTCCAGGATTTTTGGTTTGTTTACTGCTTTGTGGTTGTTTTCGTGATCGAAGAACTAAAAATGGCGTTCGAATTGGAAAGAAAGAAAGAGGAGAATTTAAGGTTTTTTCATTCGGAATTTTCTATAATAATAATAATTAAGGAGCTGAAAAGTTTTCAGCGTGTATTGTTTGAACCAATTGATATAAAAATCCAATAGTTAGCCCAAAAATAAAAAAAACTCCAACCAAATTCCCATCATTAAAATTTTCAAAATGTCGTTTTACGTGATGAACATAAATGTTTATATAAAAGTGTTTTGTCTACCTCTTTTCTAAAGGCAACAAACATAATTATGCTAAGCGTAACCAGGATAAATGCTTTTCTTCGATGTAGGTTAAGCTCATCATTACTATTCTTATAGTCACCTAAACTTTAATGATATTTCCGCAATTTATTCATTTGGTTTTTACAAGTACAAAGCTTTTGGTTCTAAGGATACAACATAATTGAAACTCCAAACCTTTCTTTTCATGATTCTGAACCAAGCGACTTATTTGTTTTGATCTCTATTTTTATACCGGTATATCTATTCGGATTTTGTTCTCCCCTGTTAGGTGATAGGTGATAAGGTCGAGTCTATTTTATCTAACCGAAAATTTTCATGAATAAAAAATAAATAAAGTTTTTATTTTTATTTTTATTTTTATTTTAAATGAAGTAATATATATATATATATATATATATATATATATTGGTATTAATGAAAATATGTAAAAGAATCAATTTTCCAGAAATAAAAATGTAAAAATCTTCTTGTCTAATCTAATTACAGTTGTAAAGAAGTATATTGGCATACACGTACAGCTTTGAATGGTCCACACCTAAAATTTTAGGACTCTTGTGAACAGTAGTCTATCGAATTGTTTGAAATTGAAAGTATAAGACATTAGCGAATATAGTGTAAGGGTCCAGTGAAGCTAATTTTAAATTAATCGAGTGCTCTTCAATACCGATTTTATGTAAATCGGTGTGGTATTATAAACCAAAAAGAAATGGAGAATTTATATTTTATACAGGTGGTTGCAGTGGTGGTTGCTACAATAGGAGGTGTAATGTCGGTGAGAACCCTGGATAACTCTTTCAATAACTTGCACCAAAGACTGGGCCTGCTTCTGTATGCTGCCATCTATCTCCAATTTTTTATTGGAATTTTTAAGCCTTCCAGTTCCAGGTGACAACTATTCCAACACGATCAAATCTGATACTATAAGATCAATTAACAAATATCTGTTATAATAATGAACATTTTTTGGTGTCAGTGTCAGGCAAAAAAGAAGAATATGGTACTTGGTGCACTGGATGGTAGGAACCGCAATCTCCTTAGTTAGTATCATCAACATCTACACAGGCTTCGAAGCCTACACTAGTAAGACAGGAACAAATTCCAGTACTTGGACTATACTATTCACAGCTCAGATCGTTTTCATTTGTTTCTCTTATTTGATCCAAGACAAATGGGTGTACTTGAAACAACAAGGAGCTACTGTGGAACCTAACATCACTAGTACTGCTTCTGCTTCTGGTGACCATCAAATCCAAGTGATAGCCACTCAATTGAGGGATAACCAAATGGTTTTGGTGGCATGTAGAAAGCACAACGCACTTGTTAATTTGTTTGATAAACCACCTACATAGTCACTTTAAGTGTCTGCCAATTGGAATTTATGACGTTTTCTTGTTTGTTTAAACAAAGTTTTCTTTTAATGTGCTCGAATGATTAGAAATGTGTAAGATTATTTTATTAACTATAGATCAGCGTGGTTTAATATATCTAGCTGTTGTACATAGTGTTATTTCATTTAATAAAAATAATATGTATCAAAGTTTTAATCAGGGATTGCCACTTTGAACAAACATATTAAATACTCTAGTATTAATTAGGGAGGCCGATGGGTTCGCTCCAAGAATCGATTACCGGGTTTTCAAGAAAGCCCACGAAGTAGCGGATCCCTAGTCTTATCGTTTTCCTCTTCTCGAGGATTTCTATCGACTCTCCTCCACTCATTCAGATCTCTCTCTCTTGTAACTTCTCTTCCTCTTCGAAAACGAAAAACCAGACTTTGAGAGGCTGATTTCTTTAAGCCTTTATCATCAAATTATAAACCAAAACCGATCTCCTGAAGCTGGTTCGTTGTGGTTAAATCGCTTCTTGCTGAGAAGCTGTTTCGCGATCTGAAATCAACCCAAGATTTGGATCTAAGAAGCTGGTTCGTTGTTCAAAAGCGATCTCCTGAAGCAACTCCTGAAGCTGGTTCGTCGTGGTTTCTTGCTGAGAAGCTGGTTCTCGATCTGAAATCACCCAGGATTTGGATCTGAGGAAAGATGAGCAAGAATGTGGCTCAAGAAGACTTTCCCCACCTGAAAGGCGCTGCTATTCCGACGATGATAATGAATCCGACATTTGAATCTGAAGGAAAGAAGTCGTTTGCTGAAGTGCTTGGAGGAAGAAGCAAGGAGTTCATTCACGAAGGAGTCGTGCATGAGGAGCATGAGGACTACAAGTCGGTACATTTTTGACATTCAGATAAGTCTTCTCTGACCAGTATCTCTAAGCATACTTTAATCGCTAAGTTCTCGTTTGGGAGTCCTACTCTCGACGAGTTCAAAGCGTACATTGCTGCATTTAGGTTCATAGGTTCTTTCAGCATATCTAGATGGGACTATATGCACTATTTCATAGAATTTGTTCAACTAGAAGATGTAAAAACGTTTTGGACCAAACCTGTTAGATCGATAGGAAGTCTGTCCTTTAGAATTCTTAAGTGGTCTCCTGACTTTCACCCCAAAAAGGAGTCGCATGTGACTCCTCTTTGGATTTCACTACCAAAATCACCTGAAATACTATATAATTCTGATTCTGTTAATCAAATTGCTAAATCAATAGGTTTGCCTTTAGCTGTATGGATCCCTAGGAATAATATTGCTATGTATAACTACTGTAAAGCTTGGGTTATGGTTGATGTTTCTAAACCTCTTCCTCAAAGCATTTGGATATGCTTTGGGGAAGAGGATGGCTTTTGGCAATATATTGTTTATTTGAAAAAACCTTTTTATTGTAAAGTTTGTAAGCATATAGGACATATCGAAAGTCAGTCTAAAAAAGATGAAATAGAACAAAATGTGAAAAAACAGAAGTAATAAAGATAATATTAAAAATGTATCTAACCTACCCTTAAAAGAAGTCTGGATACCTAAAGTTACAGGAACTGATAATGATAAACATACTGAAACTGAGGTTATAAATATTGAGGAAACTACTAAGAATTATGAGCCTAAAAAACAAGTTCAAACAACTGATGAGAATAAGATTTTAACAGAAGATAAAATGGATGGAAATGGAATAGAAAAAATTATGTTAATTAGTCAAACTGAGAGGCAACACTTAAAAGAAACAGAAGTAAATGTTGTAAATGTAAAGGAGTCAGTTGAAATAGCTAATAATGATACAACTAATATGAATACAACACAGAATCATGATATAGAACAAATAAATAATAAACTAAGTCAGTGTAATAATCAAATTGGTTTTAATGTAACAGAGATAGATAGTGTGTCTTTGAAAGAATCAAAGGAAAGTGCAAATAAGGATATATCTAGTGTGTCTTTAGAGCTTCAGAAGAATAATGTTAAATTTTTAATCAATTAGAAGACTCTGTAGAAATCACTAATGAAGATATAATTAATGAATTTGAAAATATAAAATTAAGTAACCCATTTAATGCATTATCTGATGATGAGTTAGAAGATTTAAAAGAGGTGGTAGAAACAGAACAGATATCCTTAGTAAGGTCTAGTCTAAGTGAACCTAATTCACCTAAGCAAAGAAAACTTATAAAAGAGTCATTTAATGTTAATGTGAGAAGATCTGTAAGAAATAAAGCAATATCTAGAACAAGGAACTTTAAAAGGTCTATAGGATCCACTTATAAAACTTCTAAATGACTGTATTACTTAATTGGAATGTAAGGGGAATTGGTAATTGTAAAACATTAAGAAGGATAAAGAACTTGATTAAAAAATTTGCTGTTGATATCATAGCTCTTCAAGAGCCTATGATATCAGCAGAGAATATCGCTTCAATCTGTTTAAAACTGGGTTTTACTTCACAATTGGCAAATATTAATAATAAAATATGGTTGTTCTGGAGAAATGGTTATGAAATTGATGTTTTGGATAATTCTGATCAACTTTTAAGCACTATAGTAAGTCATTCTTCATCTAAGCCAGTAGTTTTAATTACTATAGTTTATGCAAAATGTAATAGGGCTCATAGAATGTTATTATGGGATCAGTTAAGAAATATTTCAGTCACTAGTTTATCCTGGCTTGTTGTTGGAGACTTTAACACTATCTCCAACGCAAGTGAACAATTGGCCTGTAGTACTCTTTGCTCTAGAGGTATAGATGAATTTAACCATATGATTATAGATTGTAAATTAGAAGACCCTGGTTACATTGGATCAGACTTTACCTGGACAAATAATCATAAGTGGAAAATGCTTGATAGAACATTGCATAATGATAAATGGAGAGAAATTTTTAACATAACAAAGGTAAATCATTTGGCTAGAACATATTCTGATCATTCACCATTGTTAATTTCAGTAACTAATAATTCAACATATAAAAAACCATCTTTTAGATTTCAGAATATGTGGTTAAAGCATGAAAATTTCTTAAAAACTGTAAATGACAACTGGTCTAAGCAGATCTGTGATTCTTCAAATATGTTTATCTTTTGGTCAAAACTTAAAAGGCTTAAGGAACATTTAAAAATATGGAATAAAGAAACATTTGGAAACATTTTTGATCTTTTAAGTAAAGTAGAAGAAGACATAAAAATTGCTGAGTTAAGATTAGAAGAAAATGATTGTTCTGAAAACCAAAATAAGTTAAACAGTTTAAATATTACATATTCTATATTGCTTGAGAGAGAAGAGGATTATTGGAAACAGAAGAGTTATTCTAATTGGATCACAGATGGTGATAATAACACTGCAATGTTTCATAATTATGTAAAGAAAAGAAGATCTAAAAATATTATAAACGGAATTCAGAAAAATAATAGTTGGATTGAAGATGATAGTTTGATAGGAGATTCTGCTGTGAAATACTTCTTTAACTTGTTAAATAAAACTCAAACTCAAAAAGACTTTTCTTCAGTTAGAAGTGTTATTCCTAAAATGATATCGTCTGTTGATAATGATAGTATCTTAGTATTGCCTACTTTAGATGAACTACATGCTGTTATTAAGAGTTTGAACCCTGACAGTGATTCTGGAGTTGATGGCTTCAACTCCAGATTTTATCTTTCTTGTTGGTCTATTATAAAGAATGATCTCTTAAATGCTGTTATAGATTATTTCTCGTTACATTACCTAAAGGTTTGTTTGCTATATTAATATGTTTAATACCTAAAAACAAATCACCTAAAACTTGGATGCATTTTAGACCTATAAGTTTGTGTTCTGTGCTGAATATTATTATTTCAAAACTTATAAACCTTAGGATAGCTAAGTTACTGCCTTTAATAATATCTAAGGAGCAAGGAGCATACGTAGAACATAGGCTCATTCAAGAGAACATATTAATAACTCAAGAGTTAGTTAAGGACCTGAATAGGAAAGTTAGAGGAGATAATGTAATTATAAACTTGGATATGTCAAAAGCGTTTGATAACTTAGAGTTTAACTTCATTTGTGATGTATTGTTGTCATTTGGGTTTAGTGATATAGTTATTAGGTTGATTAAGAAAAGCATAGAAAATGTTTGGTATTCAGTTATAGTTAATGGGAATGCTTACGGTTTCTTTAAATCTGTTAATGGTCTTAGGCAGGGAGACCCTATGTCTCCTTATCTCTTTATTATAGCAGAAGAATTCTTAATTAGGGGTGTGAATAACTTAATTGATCAACATAGCTCTATGACCTATAACATGAAAAGTTTAGTGAGAATTAACTGCTTAGCTTATGCTGATGACATCATTCTATTTGTAAATGGTTCTCAAACAAGTATAAAGAAGTTAATTGAGTTTTTAGATTCTTATCAAGCCCTTTCTAGTCAACAAGTAAATACAAAAAAGACTATTTTTATAACTCCTTTAAGAATGAACAGATCAAGAATAACATCATTAGAAAGTATTTTAGGTTTTAAACATATTGATCTTCCTTTTACTTATTTAGGTATTCCAGTTCATACAAATAATCATTCAATTCATTTTGAGAAGTTAATAGATAAGATAAGAGCTAAAATTTTAGACTGGAACTCTACAAAACTATCATTTGGAGGAAAAATGACCTTAATAAATTCTGTTCTTATATCATACCCTATATACTATTTGCAATCTATTAAGTTACCTTTAAAAACTATATCTAGGATTGAGAAACTTCTTAATAAGTTTTTGTGGGGGTCTAGTGAAACTGATAAACATATAGTATGGTCTACTTGGGATAAAGTGTGTAAGCCATATAAATAAAATGGGTTAAATATCAGAAGCATAAGAGACTTACAAACTGATTTTTCATTTAAACTATGGTTTAACTTTAGGGATAATAAAACACTTTGGTCAAACATGATGCATTCAAAGTACTGTAATAACTTACATCCTTTGCAATCTACATTGAAAATAACAGACTCTAAAATTTGGAAAAGAATGTATGAAGTTAGGGAAAGTGCTGAAAAACATATAAGGTGGAAGTTAGGTAATGGTAATTCAGATTTTTGGTTAGATCATTGGTATAGTTCCAAACCTTTAATAACTTTAACAGCAAGTAATTCTATACACTATACACAAACAAAGATTAAGGAATATTGGATAGATGATGTATGGAACTCTGATAAATTGCTAAGTATGTTGCCTGTTAATTATGTGAATGAAATCACTAAAGTTAATTTTAACACATGCTTATCTGATTCTATAATTTGGAAACTATCAATTGATGGAAAATTCATTTTAAAGAGAACTGTTAATTGGTAAGGATAAAAACAGCCTAGGGGTAGGCTAGTAATTTTAAGTTGAGTTTCAAGATGGTGTGAGGGTGTTTCAAGGTGGTGTGAGGGTGTTTCAAGGTGGTGTGAGGGTGTTTCAAGGTGGTGTGAGGGTGTTTCAAGGTGGAGAGAGAATTAAGCAGCTTGGCAGCCGTTAATTTTCATTACCAGAAGTTAATGCTGGTGGTTGAGTATTTATAGCATGTTATTTGGGCCCTTATGGGCTTTCGGGTCAAGTTTAATGGACCCGGGTCATGTTTAAAGACCCATGAGTTCTAAGCAGGAGGACAGGCAGCTTAGTCAAGAAGTGTTTAAGTTTTTTAGTACTTTAGTCATAGTTCGAACTGCCTTAGGCTCACATTGGTTCGAAGAGATCTGTCCGGTCCAAAAGTTCTGTCCGATTCACGGAGAGAATTACACTGATCTGCCCTTCCGGGGAGCACTCCGAATTCGGACTCATCAGGAGCCCTTTTTTTAGATGTTTGAACAAGTGTCCTTGTCAAATAACTGAAAAACAGTCCGATTATAGGAAGTGGTTTTTTCAATCCGGAGAGAGTTGTGGACAAATCCGGACAGACCGAACGTTACGAATTCTAAACGGTTCTTGCCAGAGTTAATGGGACACGTGTCATTCTCTGATTGGTCACTTTAGCCGTTTTTTCACCTTGAACTTCGCACCACTTTCTCGAACAAGTTACCTCTTTTAAATGCCATTAATGACATCAGCGCCGTCTTTTAATCATTGCCCAACTTTTCGGATTCTCATAGGAATCAACTCCTTTTTTTACTTTTACTATAAATTCTAATTCACTTTTCACTATCTCATTATCTCTTTCAAATTTCACTCTGCCATTTTTACTCAGAGCTTTATCTCTCTAGAATCTTCATTACTTTCTTGGCTGTTTATGTTTACAGCAAGGACAGCACTAATCAAGGGTGGCTGGCTTAACCTCTCTGAATTGGAGAAAGCTCAAAAAGTTGAGAAGGAAAAAAGACTTGCAGCAGGGCTTCCAGCGTCACCTGTTGAGAAACCAGCCCCTTCAATCGAAGAATCTGACAGAGGTTCATCTTCTTCTAAACGTACAAAACCTAAAAAACTCTTTCAATCAACGCTTTCCCCAATAGTATATGGCTCTTCAGTTCAAGAGTCAATCCCTGTTGTTGAACCGGGAGTCACTGCCACAAGTGTTAGGAAGAAATCCTCTTTCATTGCTATGGGGTCTGATTCTGACCACTCCCCGGACAAATTGATCATGAAAAGGCCAAGTAGGTTGGTTAAAGGACTTTCCTCTAAAAACACACCCTCGAAAATCGGGGGCAAAACACAGTGAATCAGGGTCTGGGGAAACTATAAGGGCTCCCCGGGTGAGGCCGTCAGGATTGGAGGCCAGCAACCCACTACCCCCCAAGGAAACTTCTACCTCAGAAACTCAAATAGAGGTGAGAAGTCGAGTAAACACGGACAGCCAACAGTCCGGAGGATCAGCTCTGCCAAGCCTCATTCCTCCCCGGACTATTTCTACTGAAGCTCCCCCAACGATCATGGAGGAGAGGATGGAGGACTCTACTGAGGAGGTTAGATTTGAGTCCGAGTCTTCCGGACAGGCTGAAACTGATATCGTTGTTGCCAAGAAGGGCAAAGAAGACTTGTATCTAAGACGTCCGGACCTGCCGGAGAGCCTTGAAGTGAGAGTGGGACCATGCTTCCATAAGGTGGAGTTCAAGTATCTTTTGGCTTTGTTGAAACCCAAGTACGCGTTCATTCATACTTCAGATCTGGGCAGATTGCGCACAAAGTGGGGAATCCCTGAGAACGTAAAGATAAGGATTCCTATCGATCCGGAGACCCCGATGGATTGCAAAAGGAACGAGATAGTCTTCTTTACGGAGCTATTCAACTGGGGACTCAGGTTCCCACTGGACCCGGAGATAGTGCGCTATTTTTACTTGGTCAAACTCTGCCCATCACAGTTAAGCCCCAACGGTTGGTTCACCTTGATGTCATGTATTATGGTGTCTAGGTTATCTGGAATCCCTCTTCCTATGGAAGAGTTTGCAGCTGTGGCCAACCTGTGCAAACATCATCAGTTCCCCTTCTACCATTTCAACATGGGGAACGATCTTAAAGCTGTTGAAGATCTCCTGGAGTCGGAGAGCAAATGGAGGAGTCAATTCTTATTTGTCAGTGGCTCATGGGAGAATGGCAAGAAAATTAAGACCGAAGAGAATCCAAGCCTCCTCAGGAGTAGGTGGAGGAGTGATCGTAAGCGTCTCATCTTAAGTCTCTGTTCGAATTTCCCTTTTCTTTCAAGTTTATGCTAATTAGTTTCTCTTTTGTTTTATGAGAGCTGCCAAAGGAGTTCGGAGACTACCTGAAGGCCGGACAGGTCACCTGTGGCAAAATCAACGCTTGGGCCGCAGAGAACTGGGAGAATCGGTTCCATAAAGCCTTCACTGCTGGGAACTTAGCAAGGTCTCACCTGTGGAACACCACAGGTCGAAGAGACCTAACTTGGGAGGAGCTCTCCACACAACCTGATGAAGACATCGTGCTGAGAAGATCTCACGAACTGGATGGGACTCTCTTCCTTCCTGCCCGGGCCAAAGCCCCAAGTAAAATGAAGGGCAAGAAGAAGAAAGGCAATAGGGTAGCAGGTGACGATGAGAAGGAGGCCCCAACAGACACAGAAGGACTGGCACAGGCTCAGATTGATGCAGCCCTTCTGCAGGTGGTGGAACAGGAGAGCGAGAAGCAGGAAGTGAACCTCCCTAAGCCTACAAGGGCCTCTAAGAGGACTCGCAAGCAAACAAGTGAGAGTGCTGACAGGGAGGCCAAGAAGAAGAAGTCTTCCCAAGGGGATGAAGTTGCTCTCCGGGACCCGGAGCCCTCTTTCCCTACTGACCCTACACTGGCCGAAGAGATCCCAATGGACTTTCAAGAAGAGATTCCAAAGGAATTTCATACAGATGAAGTCGAGGGGGGAGAGCTTAACTTGGATGAAATGGACATCACCGGTCTGGGTGGACTTGGTGAATATTTTCTTGGCCTGCCCAGAGATGAGTTCGCAGGGCCCTACGTCCCTCCGAGCAGCTCCAACACGGTCAACTTCAACGGTAAGACTTTCATGGTTTCTAGCGAGAAGGACATCATAGCCCACTCTCTACTTAGCAATGTACAGCCAGTGCTTACTTTGGAAAGGCAAGTCCGAAGTCAGGCTGACACCATCAAAGAGCTCAAGTCTGAGAAGGAGAAGCTGTCCGATGACCTCCAGACTGCTGCCACTAAGATTGATTTGCTTAAAGAGTCGAATGAGCAGCTAAAGAAGAATCAAGATGAAGGCAAGACAAAAGTTGCTTCTTTGGAGGAAATCATAAAAGACCTCCGGGCTAAGGTGTCCGGACTGGAGAAGGATCTGACAGCCTCAAGAGGGGAAGCTGCAGCAAAGGAGAAGCTTGTCACCAACCTGACCACTGACAAACTTGCTTTAGAGAATGCAGTGACTCAGGCTGTTGAAGAGAAAGCTGCTCTGGTGAAGGATCAAGAGGCCATGATCAAGGCCAAGATTAATGCTTATACCAGGGAGATGATACGGAGTGAAGAATTAATGATTGAAAAAGTGAAGTCTGATATGGTCCTCCTGTTTCACGAGAAATTCCCGAAGAGAAGACTAGGGGACTTATGGCGCTATGTGGATGACGATGATCTCCCATACTGGACCATGGTTGATGAGGGGTACTCCGGTGAGTCCTCGTCTTGTGGTGAAGAGGAAACCAGAGAGAGCCCAGGTGAGGAAGAGATTGATCCCAAGGGTAAGAAGATAGTCGAGGAGAAGAGCGACATCAAGGGCAAGAAATCAGATGAGGGTGAGCCATCTTCAAAGGCTCAACCTTAATTTATAATTTGTTTTGTTTATCTTTTGCTTGAACTAAAGTCCTTGGAAGGCCAAGGCACTTTTTTTGTGATGGTGTCCGTATTATTCGGACAGATTTTTATACTGTGCCCAAACTTACTCAAAAAGTCCTTGGAAGGCCAAGGCAGTTTTAAATTGTTGAATAACTATCTTATTTTGCTCAACCATCCTCTTCTTTCATTGTTTGTTTAAATAGCTGGAGTTTAAACAATTTTATTGTATTGTGAGAGTATTAAGACTTTCCGGCTAGAATTTAAGTAGCCCTTAGATCTTTTAACCCAAGTAGTATGATAAGAGACAAAATGTTTAAAAATACTTAGAGAATTTTGAAGAAGGCACCAAATTTCATTGAAAACTCTCCGTGCCACCGAAGAGGGGAAGGTATGCCCCCAAATATTTACATGGATGTTCAAACAAGTAAATATTTACATAAGTTTTATTCCAAGTACATTCACAGGTGTTCAATATTCCAAGGGTGAGTTAAAACCCTGCCATCTTTGTCTTCCAACCAGTATGTCCCAGGCTTGATTCTTTCAACCACAGTATACAGACCCTCCCAAGTTGGGGCCAGCTTTCCGAAGAGTTTTTCCTTTGTGTGCAAGAAAACTTTCCTTAATACTTTATCTCCTGGTTGAAAATCTCTTCTTTTAACTTTAAAAGCAAACCTGCTTCTCATCAAACCCTGATAGTGTGCCATTCTAAGATGAGCTTTAACCCGTCTTTCTTCAATCAAATCAAGCTGATTTCTAACTGCCATCTCATTAGCCTGCCCGGAGAAATTATGAACACGAAAGGAAGGGAGTGTCTTCTCTATGGGGGCTACTGCATCCATCCCATAGACCAAGGCAAAAGGGGATTCTTGTGTTGCAGCCCCAGGTGTTGTCCGGTAGGCCCACAAGACTTCTTGTAGATAACTAGGCCACTTCCCAGCAGCCCCTTCCAAGTTTTTCTTTAAGCCGGAGAGAATTGTTCTATTAGCCACTTCAACTTGCCCATTGGCTTGTGGGTGAAAAGGTGAAGAAAAACAGTGCTGAATACCTCTTGAGGCACAGAAGGTCTCCATCTCTCTATTATCAAACTGTGGCCCATTGTCTGTTGTTATTTTCTGGGGGACACCAAATCTGCAACATATATTGGATAGAATGAATTTTATAACGGCTTTTGAGGTTGTCCCTGCCAAAGGGGCTGCTTCTATCCACTTCGAGAAGTAATCAATGGCTACAATTATGGTTTTACGCCCTCCGGACGCCATAGGGAGAGGCCCAACTAAGTCCAATCCCCATCGAGCAAAAGGGATGGGCTCAGAAATTGATTCCAAAGGAATGGCTGGTACATGAATTTCATTGCTGTACCTCTGGCATGGGTCACACCTCCTCACCAGCTCCTTAGCACCTTTCATAATCGATGGCCAATAGTATCCGGAGAGTAGTACTCTTCTTGTCAAAGCTCTAAATCCACAATGGGCTGATCCCTCACCATCATGCAATTCGGAGAGAACCATTTGTGACTCATGATCCCCTAAACAACGCAGGAGAGGTTTGCTGTAGGATTTTTTGTACAAGACTTCTCTAATCATAATAAAACCACGAGCCCTGTGTTTCAATGTTCTGGCTTGTGATTTATCCAAGGGCACGATGCCATCGGACAGATACTGTATAAGAGGAGACCTCCAGTCTTGAGGCCGATTCACTTGTATTTCAAAGACTTCCTCTTTTATACCTTCATTGAGTTGAATAGAAGGGCTTTCAAGCACATGGATCCATGGGTAGGACTCCGAATATGCTATTGTTGCCAATGAATCTGCTAGTTCATTTTCTGCCCGGGGGATGTGCTCATAGACAACAGCTTTAAATTTTAAAGCTTCATTTTTGAGGAGGTGTAAATACTTGACCAATTGCTCCTTTCTAGCTTCTGATAGGCCCAAGGCATGGTGGACTAGCAACTGGGAGTCACTTAGTAGCTTGACCCTTTTAGCTCCACAAATGTAGGCCAATTTCAACCCAGCTATAGCTGCTTTGTATTCGGACTCATTATTGGATGCCCTGAAAGCAAAACAAATAGCTTGGAACATGTTGTCCCCATATGGGGAAGTGAGACATATTCCCGCCCCAGATCCCATGGTACTGGATCCTGCATCTGTTCGGACAATCCACACTTTCTTGTCTTTTGAATCAGTAGGCTGCTCCGAATCCCTGTCAGAATGGAATTCAACTAGAAAGTCAGCCACAGCTTGAGCTTTTACTGCTGTTCGGGGAGCAAAGTCTATGTCGAAGTCCCCCAACTCTACTGACCACTTTGTCATTCTGCTCGAAATGTCTGCTTTTTGAAGGACATTTTTTAAAGGGAAGGACGTTCGGACAATGATAGGATGAGCCTGGAAGTAGGGCCTCATTTTTCTTGCAGCTATCACCAAGGCCAATGCCAGTTTCTCGAGTTTCAAGTAACGCCTTTCAGCATCAATCAAGCTTTTGCTGATGTAGTACACTGGGTGAGGATGCCCATCAACCTCCCTCACTAGCACAGCACTGACGGCACAACTTGAAACAGCCAGATATACAAAGAGAGTCTCCCCATCAACTGGTTTGAACAAAGTCTTGGGAGAGAAAAGATGTTTCTTGATTTCATTAAATGCTTCATTACACTGGGGTGTCCATTCAAACCCCTTTGCACCCTTCAAGGTCTGAAAAAATGGAGCACACCTGTCCGAAGACCTGGAGATGAATCTGTTCAAGGCAGCCAATCTCCCCGTTAATCGCTGTACTTCTTTAATGTTTCGAGGAGGCTCCATTTGGAACAAAGCATTGAGTTGGTCCGGGTCGGGCTGTATTCCATGCTCACTTATGATATACCCTAAGAACTTCCCGGACTGCACTCCGAACACACACTTTTCAGGGTTTAGTTTTAAATTCACTTTGGCCAAGTTGGCAAAAGTCTCTTGGAGGTCGGACAAGTGCAGCTGCTCATCCATGCTTTTCACCATCATATCATCTATGTAAACCTCCATATTTCTTCCAATTTGATCAGCAAATGCCTTGTTGACTAACCTTTGATAAGTAGCCCCAGCATTTTTCAAGCCAAAGGGCATCACCTTGTAGCAGTGTAAACCTCTATCAGTGACAAATGTGGTATGATCTTGATCTTTTGGATCCACTTGGATCTGATTGTACCCGGAGAAGGCATCCATGAAGGAGAGTAACTTGTTCCCAGAAGTTGAATCTACTAACTGATCTATCCGAGGAACCGGATACAAATCTTTTGGACAAGCTCGATTGAGGTCTGTGAAGTCAATGCACATACGCCATTTTCCATTCTTCTTTTTTACCAAGACAGGATTGGCAGTCCACAAAGGGTACTGAGATTCTTTAATGTGCCCCATCTTTGTGAGTCTGTCAACCTCTTGTACAATGACATCAGCCGTTTCTTTTGAGAAGGCTCTCCTTTTTTGTACCACCGGTGCCACATCTCTCCGGACAGACAGGTGATGGGAAATCACCTCTGATGGAACTCCAGTAACATCAGCATTGCACCAAGCAAAAACGTGCTGATGGTCTTTCAAGAAGTTTAACATTTTTTCTTTCAACATCTGTGGCATTTTGGACCCTATCTTGACATTTTTTCCTTCTTCTAAGCAGTGTGTTTCAACCTCCTCTATTGGAATCAGCACTCCAGGGGTCTCTCTGGGTCATCAATTTCACCCTCACCCCCAGAAAGGCCCTCAAACTGCTATTGATCGTTTATACGGACTGCCCCCAGCGTTCGTGGAGCCAAGGCAGTGGCATAACATTCTCTTGCAATCTTTTGACTGCTCCGGACAACCCCAACCTGCCCCTGAACAGCATACTTTAAACACTGATGGACTGTCGAAGCCACTGCATGCATCCTAGAGAGCCAAGATCTCCCTAGAATAGCATTATAGCAGGTGGGACAATCCACCACAATGAAGAGTATTCTAACCATTTTCTTGAAAGGGCCCCTGCCCAATAACACTTCTTCTTCAAACTCCCCGATCACATCGGCTGAGCTGCCTGTAAAACCCACAATCGACCTGTCCGACTTTTGAATCACAGCTGGATTTTTCATTTTCTTGTAAGTGTTCAGAAAAAGGATATTGGCAGAGCTTACAGTATCCACCAAAATTCGCCTTATCTCATTGCCCCCTATAGATGCTCCTATGACAACAGCATCCTCATGAGGGCCAGCAATATTTCTCAAATCATCCTCATCGAAGACTATGAATGGGAACGAGTTTGGAGATTGATAGGATGTCATGCCTCCTTCTAGTTGGGAGGCCAAATTATGAACATGTCTTTTTCTTGAAGAAGTAGTAGGAGCCGTCATAGTGTCCCCTCCGAAAATTGTCAGCGACTCAAAGAATTTAATGAGCCCGGAGACCGATCTAGAACGCTCCTCTATAGCACCTACTCTGTTTCGTGTTGGATCAGGATCCAGGTATTCAGACTCCACATCAAACCTTTCAACTATTACCATAGCCCCCTCCGGGGCAGCATTACTCGGACCAACCCGGTGAGTGTTGTCAGGCCGGTTGCCTCCTTTTCTCTTAACGTACGCACCCAGCTTCCCCCTTTCAATCAAATTTTGTACCTCTTGTTTCAACGCTATGCAATCATCGGTGGTATGGCCAATATCATTGTGGTATTGGCAAAATGAGTTATTACGATGCTCTCTGGGAGACTGCAATGTTGCCGGTCTCCGGTAGTGTACTTCATCTTTTGTTTTATCAAAAATGTTGGCCACGCTTTTTTTAAGTTCTGCGAACCACTCTGGTTGGACCCATGGCCCTCTTTTGTTTCTGGACTGCTGACTTTGAGCAGGAGCAGCTGGCTGGGACTGAGCTTTTCCCCTACCATGCCCCTGTCCGGTTTCTCTTGCTCTAATCCCGGACTGGTTTTGATTTGGAGTTGGTGCCACCGGGGTGGATCTCACTTGTCTGTGCACCCTGGTCTTTTTCGTTTCATCAACATTTATTTGCTTGCCAACTTGGTTTAGCAATCCTCCCCAGGTCATGGCTTTCTTCCTGGTCACCGAATCGGCCAGGTTGCCTGGGTTCAAACCTTGTCTCAGGGATGCTATTGCTACCTGTTCAAAGCAATCAGCCAACCCATTTTTTGTGTTTACAAAACGACTTATGTACTCCTTTAACGACTCATTCGCTTCCTGGGCACAATGGATTATGGTATCTCCATTGCCCTTCAGCTCCTTACTCCCCACAAACTGCCTTCGAAAGGCCACCCAAAAAGTATCAAAGTCTTTAATACAACCCTGAGGCAGGCTGTTGTACCATTTCAGAGCACTCCCCGTAAAAGACTGGGAGAATGCCCTACAAAGTAGTTTATCATCATCATCAAAGTTCATCATGAAGTTCTTGAATTCCTCCAGATGATTGCCTGGATCAGTACTACCATCATACTTCTCCATCTTGGTGCTGTCAAACCTCTTGGGGAGGTTCCCGGACAGGATTTTAGAAGACAGTGGAGACTGCCTCCAATTCCTTCCACGACTGAACACGGTATCCTCATTAGGAGTTGCAAAGATACCTGGCTCATCATGGAAGGCAAAAGGATCCATCAGCATCCGGTCTACATGCCTCCGGTTGTGAGATGACCCTTTTCCAATATGCCTCTTCATTCTTCCATGGTGATCTCTTTTTCTGGAATACTTTTTAACTTGCTTTTGTTTCTTCTTGGTTCGCCCCTCATCACTGCTAGAGGACAAGGACTTTTCATTTCCCTCACTGTCCGAAGAGCTGTCCGAAGACTCTGAGCTCGAGTCAGAACTCTCCACAGGCTTGGACCGGTGAGACTTTTTAGAGTTGGCATGCGTCTTCTTAGTGCTCACATGAGTTTTGGAAACCTCATGCTCTCTTGGGTTATCGGTGTGGTGAGCAGCTGATGCTTTGGATTTCTCTTTCACGCCCATCTTGGCCTTTTCAGCCCTCAGAGCTTCTATCTCAAGTTTTAACCTGTCGCGCTCTTGGACAGTATACTCATCGTTCTCTTCCACCACTTCGAGCAAAGCTGGTGGAAGCTCTGGATTATCCGGATTTATTCGGACAGAATATCTTTACTTGGTTTCGAATACTTGATTCAGGCACCGTCGCCTCCCACTGTGGTCACCAATTTGGTAAGGATAAAAACAGCCTAGGGGTAGGCTAGTAATTTTAAGTTGAGTTTCAAGATGGTGTGAGGGTGTTTCAAGGTGGTGTGAGGGTGTTTCAAGGTGGTGTGAGGGTGTTTCAAGGTGGTGTGAGGGTGTTTCAAGGTGGTGTGAGGGTGTTTCAAGGTGGAGAGAGAATTAAGCAGCTTGGCAGCCGTTAATTTTCATTACCAGAAGTTAATGCTGGTGGTTGAGTATTTATAGCATGTTATTTGGGCCCTTATGGGTTTTCGGGTCAAGTTTAATGGACCCGGGTCATGTTTAAAGACCCATGAGTTCTAAGCAGGAGGACAGGCAGCTTAGTCAAGAAGTGTTTAAGTTTTTTAGTACTTTAGTCATAGTTCGAACTGCCTTAGGCTCACATTGGTTCGAAGAGATCTGTCCGGTCCAAAAGTTCTGTCCGATTCACGGAGAGAATTACACTGATCTGCCCTTCCGGGGAGCACTCTGAATTCGGACTCATAATTAATGAAGTAAGGATTAAAGCCATAGAGTCACAAATAAAAGATAAAGTCTGGAATAATATCTCACCAAAAAATGTTCTTTTGTCCTTTAGAGAGTACTGAATAACATTTTAAGTATAGATATTAAGCTGCAACATATGGTTTTTGTTTAGCATCTAAATGCTCTAGTTGCCAGAATCTAGAAACTTTAAATCATGTTTTTGTAGCATGTGAGTCTGCTTTGTATACCTGGTCCTACTTTTCTGCTATGTTCAAGATAGATGTAGGTAGACATATGATAGTGAATAACATTATCAACCTTTGGCTACTGTCTACATCTAAAAGAATACATATTAGAACAATTCTACCTGCATTGATTGTATATTCTATTTGGCATGCTAGAAATAGTTGTAAACATAAAGGTAAAATCTTATCCCCCAAAAGGATAGTTAATCATATTCTATTCATGCTTGCATCTCTAGATTCAGGTTTGCGTTTGTCTAGGAAGCATTGGTCTAAAGATCTGCATTTAGCTAAAGACTTGAAATGCTTTAACCATGTTAAAAATACAAAATCATGTCTGTATGTTGTTTGGTCTTTGCCTGATTATAACAGACTTAAATTGAATTGTGATGGATCTGCTCTAAACAATGGTGAGGCTAGTTCTGGTTTTATAATTAGGAATAGTTTAAGAATTACCTTAATAGCTAAAGGTGACTTACTTGGGAAGTGTTCTTCCCTCACTGCTGAGGTTTTAGCTTTAATAAATGGGCTGATGTATTGTAAGGATCACGATTTATTGTTTGTTGATATTGAGACAGACTGTCTCAGCTTATTCAATATGCTTGCAAGTGGCAATCATCCTTGGTATTTAGATCAAATGCTTACATATTGTAGATCTTTGATTAAGCCACAAATGACCTTAAAACATATATATAGAGAGCAGAACTCTGCTGCTGATTGGGTGGCAAAACATGCGTTGAAAGTGAATTCTAATTTCATGGTTGAAACAATACATTCTTTGAATGAATTAAATGCAATAACGTTATTGGAATCATTGAATCTAGGTTACTTTAGATTCTTTGATGATGACTAACTCTTTTGGCAAGTGGAAAACTTGACCAGCATGCTTTGTTTTGCAGGTTAAGGAACAATACACAGCTCTGGTTTGCAGAATAAGGACATGAGAAAAGACTTGCTTAAGAAGAGAAGAGAAGAGAAGAGGCATGGAATGAGGCATGGAAGAGATGGATGTTAGCAGCTAGGGGATGGAATGAGGCATGGGAACACTTGCTTGAGAAGAGGGGTGCAGGAGGAGACAACTTTTTATGAAGAACATGTAAACTGATGTAAATAGTTGAAGTAAAAGCTGTATAAAATGAGTTATAACTCATAATCTGTTCTAACATTTGTAAAGATTTTTATATATCAATAAAAAATGCATTTTCTTGGAAAAAAAGTTAGGATGGCAATCGGACGCTCCGGTTCAGACCGGCCATCCGAATCCGTTTTCTTAACATTCGAGTCTAAACTATGTTTTTACGACTTGTTCCGGATTTAATATTTTCAAATCCGAACCAGTTTATTCATGTTCGTCGGTTAGTCCAGTCCAATGTCTTTAATTCTATTTTAAATATATTATATTATTATATATATTATTTTTATTTTAAAAATCCAAACCCGATCCGATCCATTTAAAGATTATAATTTCAAAACCCGTACCCTACTTACTCAATGTTCGGACCGGACCGGATAAATCCATATTAAGAATTGTAATCAGTTTTAGTAGTTAGTTACAGTTTTAGTAGTTAGTTACAGCTAACTCTTGTATATAAAGGTACTTGTATTCTTGTATGTAAGATGACTCAATTGAATAAAAATAATTTCTATTCTCTTTCTTGTTCGATCTTCTTCTTCTTAATATGGTATCAGAGAAATTGCTCTTTCCGCTGTGATCCACCATTGTTAAGCTATTAAAGTTGCTCGGTGTGATTTAATTTCTTCATTCTTCTTAATCGATTGCAACTCTGATTGTAATGACAACCTCAACTGGAGCAAATGATGCTGTGTTCGATTCCGATTCAAACTCCAGGTCTTTGGCTACAGATCCATCTAGTCCCTATTTCCTCCATCACTCTGACAATCCAGGTGCTGTTTTAGTTACGCAATTGTTGACAGGAGAAAACTACGCCTCTTGGAGTCGAGCAATGCTAATCGGATTGTATGTGAAAAACAAATTAAAATTCATTGATGGATCGATTACCAAACCTGAAGGTACTAATCTCAATCTTCTTACCTCTTGGACTAGAAATAACAATGTTGTTATATCTTGGATCCTCAACTCTGTTTCTAAAGAAATTTCTGCTAGCATTATATATGCTGAGTCTGCTTATGAAATTTGGGTTGATCTTAGAGATAGATTTCAACAGAAAAATGGTCCAAGAATTTTTCAATTAAGAAGAGAGTTGATGAATCTCACTCAAGATCAGAGTTTCGTTAGCATTTATTTCACAAAAACTCAAAACTATTTGGGAAGAATTGAGTAACTACAAACCTGTTTGTTCTTGTGGGAAATGCACATGTGGAGGTGTTAAAGAAATGAGTGATCATTATCAGATGGAGTATATAATGTCTTTTCTTATGGGATTGAATGACTCTTATTCTCAAGTTAGGGGTCAGCTTCTGTTAATGGATCCATTTCCTCCCATTAATCGAGTCTTTGCTTTGATTTCTCAAGAAGAGCATCAGAGAAAGGTTGGTGTTTCTACTAATAATGCAACTGATGTTTCTGCTACCATGGCCTTTGCTACTAAAGTGAATGTTCCTGATAGAAGGTCTAATGATGAATCTAGTTATAGAGGTCAGAGAAAAGATCGACCTTATTGTACCCATTGTAAAATCCATGGTCATACTATTGACAGATGCTTCAAGATTCATGGTTATCCTCCTGGATATAAACCTAAACCTCGTAACAATAGCTTCTCTAATATGAGTTCTAAATCTGTCAATGTTGGTGCTAATCCTGCCAATCAAGTTTCTGGCTATGCTATGCAGACAGATCAAAGTTCTACAAGCACTTTTTTTTTCCAGAATTTGAACTCCAATCAGTACCAACAACTCATGACCATATTGTCCACTCACCTGAATTCTCCTAACAAAAGTAGTAATGAAGCTCAAACTACAACAGCTTCCTTCACTACAGGTACCTGCTTTTCTGTGACATTGAGTGCAGTATTTTCTTCACCTCAATATTGGATAGTAGATTCTGGAGCAACTAAACATATATGTGTTATTGCTTCTGCATTTACTTCATTGCATCATATCAAGAATTCCTTTGTTACTCTTCCTGATCATACAAGGATTTCAGTTAGTCTTGCTGGGGATGTTCAGATCAGCCCAGACTTGATTGTTAAAGATGTTCTTTTTGTGCCAACATTCAAGTTTAACTTGTTGTCTGTTAGTGCACTGACCTCTGGCACTAAACTTATAATTCGGTTTCTCCCTGATCACTTTGAAATTCAGGATATGTGCAACCGGAATATGATTGGCAGGGGTGAGAGGACATAAGATCTATACCTTCTTGATGCTGCAGTGATAAAATCTCAATTTTCAGCTTATGTTAATAACATTTCTGCTCAAACTTGGCATAATAAACTTGGACATCTCTCTTTTAAGAGATTAGATAGTTTGAAAACTCAACTACATTGTGATACTTTTGTGTTGAATAAATCCCCACCTTGTTATATATGTCCCCTTGCAAAACAAAGAAGATTGGCTTTTGATTCTCACAATCACTTATCTGAATCTCCGTTTGATTTAGTACATTGTGATGTTTGGGGACCCTATCATGTTTCATCTTATAATGGTTTCAGATTTTTCTTCACTTTGGTGGATGATTGTTCTCGGTTTACATGGATTTATCTTCTCAAGAACAAATCTGATGTTACTGCTATTATCCCCAAGTTTTTTAGAATGATAGACACTCAGTTCAGTGCTAAGATCAAAGTGTTTCGATCCGATAATGCACCAGAACTGATTTTTTCTGAGTTTTTTTAGCTCACTTTGAGTGTTGCATCAATTCTCTTGTGTGGAAAGACCTCAACAGAATTTTGTAGTAGAACATAAGCATCAATACTTGCTCAATGTTTCAGGGCCTTGTATTTTCAGTCTCGAGTTCCTATTAGGTTCTGGAACGAATGCGTTTTGACTGCCACATTCTTAATCAATCGGACTCCAACTCCTCTTTTGCACAATCAGACTCCTTTTGAAATTTTATATCAGAAAAGTGTTGACTATTCTCAGTTTAGATCCTTTGGTTGCTTGGCTTTTGCCTCTACTCTGACTGCTCATAGGACGAAATTTGATTCACGATCTAGGATTGGTGTTTTCATTGGATATCCTCCTGGTGTTAAGGGATACAGAATTTAAGATATTCAGTCTAAGCAAGTTTTCATTTCTCGGGATGTGGTTTTTCATGAGGAGATTTTTCATTTTCATACAATTGTTACATCAGAGAGTCTTGTTGATCCTTTTCCAGACTTTTCTCTTCCTGTTCCTGCTACATCAGTGGGGAATTCTTCAGTTACAGATCCTGAGAATTTCTACTCGGACCGTGTTCCCTCTTCTTCTGCTGCTAATGAAGTGGTTGATACTGTGGATACTTTGCCAATGACATCCACTCTTGCTCAACATGATGCAGCCCTCAGACATTCCTCTAGAGTGTCTCATCCTCCTTCATTTCTCAAGGATTTCCACTATAATCTTGTCTCCAAGCAGGATGTTTCTTCTCCTGTTTACTCTCCTACATTTCCCGTTAATGATGTCTTATCATATAATGCTTTGTCTCCTTCTTACAAAAATTTCATCCTAAATGTTTCTTCTCATTATGAGCCTCAGTTCTTTCATCAAGCTGTTAGATATCCTGAATGGAGGGCTGCTATGAAAGTTGAACTTGATGCTTTGGAATCAAATAAAACTTGGTCTGTCATTTCTCTTCCAAAGGGTAAACACTCCATTGGGTGCAAATGGATCTTCAAAATCAAGTATAAGTCAGATGGTACCATCGACAGACATAAAGCTCGGCTGGTAGCTAAGGGATACACACAACAAGAAGGGCTTGATTTCATTGAAACTTTCTCTCCGGTTGCTAAGCTCGTGACTGTGAAAGTTCTTCTTGCTTTGGCAGCTAGCAAAAGATGGAATTTAACTCAGCTAGATGTTAATAATGCATTCTTAAATGGGGATCTATTTGAGGAAGTTTATATGGATTTGCCTCTTGGTTACTGTAATAATCAGATGGATGCATTGCAGGGTGATAAACTTGTTTGCAAGCTTCACAAGTCTATCTATGGCCTGAAACAGGCTTCTCGGAAATGGTACTCGAAACTTTCTCATTCTCTACTTAAATTTGGCTTTCTCCAATCCAAGTGCGATTATTCTTTGTTTACTAAAGGAACTGGGGATTCATTTGTTGCTCTACTTGTGTATGTTGATGATATAATCATCACAAGTCCAAATGCTCAAATTGTAAATTCTGTCAAGGATTTTCTTCACTCCCAGTTCAAGCTCAAGGATCTTGGGCCTCTAAAGTACTTCATCGGTCTTGAGATAGCTCGTTCTTCCGTTGGAATTGTATTATCTTAGAGACAATACACCCTGCAGCTCCTTGAGGACACTGGAAACCTTGCTTGCAAACCAATTGCTGTTCCAATGAATCCGAATACTCATCTTAGTGCTCTTGAGGGTGATCTTCTGCCTGATCCCTCGGTCTATAGAAGGCTCATTGGTCGTCTTATTTACCTGACATTATCTAGGCCAGACATCACCTTTGCTGTGTACAAATTGATTCAATTTCTTTCTCAACCTCGAGTTCCTCATCTTCAGGCTGCCAATCACTTACTTCGATATCTCAAGAACAAACCTGGTCAGGGACTATTCTTCTCTTCTACTAATTCTTCTTTAGATGATTGTTCTGTCACTTCTTCTGGTTTGCAGCTTCGAGCATTTTCGGATTCTGATTGGGGATCCTGTCCTGATTCCAGAAGGTCTGTGACTGGTTTTTGTGTTTTTATTGGAGACTCTTTAGTTTCATAGAAAGCTAAGAAGCAGGCCACAATTTCTCGGTCTTCTGCAGAGGCTGAGTATAGGGCGTTGGCTTCCACAGCTAGTGAACTGGTTTGGCTTCATCAGCTCCTCAGTGATTTTCAAGTTAAAGTCTCCTCTCCTGCTCTTCTATTTTGTGACAACCAGGATGCTGTTCACATTGCTTCCAATCCAACGTTTCACGAGAGGACCAAGCACATCGAAATTGACTGCCATTTCATTCATGATAAGGTTTCTCTTGGCCTCATCAAATTGCTGCCTATTCAGTCTCAACATCAGTTGGCTGATGTAGTCACTAAACCTTTGCCTTCTGTTCTTTTGTTTCCTCTATTATCCAAGATGTCTGTAAAAGACATTTATAGTACATCTTGAGGGGGAGTATTAGGAATTGTAATCAGTTTTAGTAGTTAGTTACAGTTTTAGTAGTCAGTTACAGCTAACTCTTGTATATAAAGGTACTCGCATTCTTGTATGTGAGATGACTCAATTGAATAAAAAGAATTTCTCTTCTCTTTCTTGTTCGATCTTCTTTTTCTTAATAATCCCAAATCGCCATTCCTAGTTTAAGTTAGTGAAAATGACTATTTAAGTCATTTTAAAAGATCCGGTAATTTTGACTATTTAAATATGTTGATTTTTTAGGTTGAAAACGTGTCTTTTATACTTGTTCTATGGTTCGGTTCCTTTTTCTTTTGTTAAAATAAATATTAGAAACTTATTAGAAATATATTTTATGTTTTGATGATTAGTTGTTCAGTTTTTTTTTATGATTTACATATGTTTTGATTTATTTATTTGATTTGAGTTAAAATAAGTTTTAAATTCTTATAGTTATTTAAAAAATTAGTTTTTTTGGATACGTTAGATTTACGTTACATATTTTTACTATGCGATGAGTTCAATAAATTTAATTGATATATTTTTATAAAATTAATTGATTATTAAAAATGGTATAGTAATATAACCAACAAAATTCAAAATAGATAAAACAAAACCAGTTATAACTTTACATCAAGGCATACTCCATCAAACCTTAAGGCTATTATTATTTTAGAAGGAAGGTTTAAAAACTGATTCAAACTAATGATGAAACCCTGAGTTGATGAATTATTCTAAAGTGGCTAACTCTTCCCTTACGGGAGCAATTCTGATTATTTTTACTTTCTATTTTTTCAGGTATATGCAGGTGAGTGAAGACAGAAGCATAGGATTGAAGACTAGAATGGATCATCACAAGACAGAAAGCTTAAAATATAAACATAGGATTGAAGACTAGAATGGATCATCACAAAAGGGATTGGATTAAGGACTACAGTATTCATAAGAAAAAAAGGAATGAAAAACCTGGCTATATTTAGCAATAAAATTAAACTTCAATTCGTACATATATTCCAAAATTAAGACAAACATTTTGTCTTATATTGTAAATATACGAACTTGGTTTCATTAAAATAAAAATATAATGGGGTGAAACTACTAAAAAACCAACAATATTCAAAAAAATAAATTAAATGACGTTTTGATCTCGTGGCTTGAAATCGCAAGCTCTACTAAAAGATAAAAATAATAACAGTTTTAATTATTTACATTATTTTAGTTTTGTTTTATATTTTTTTTAATTTTATTTTTACCATTAGTCACACCATTACTTATTGGTGGTAGACACCGTCAAAATTCACGTGTTCTTACTTCAATTTGAATATCTTTATTTTTGAATTGTAATTTAATGTCACTTTTTTTTAATTATATTACACTATTTTGTTTTTTTATCGTTTCAAAAAACGAATCGAATTCAATTTTATTGTTTGCTGTGTGGACATGGTTATGTTATCGTGTTTATGCTATTTTGTTTTGTCATTTTTTTTTTAAAATTTTAGCTTTTTATTAAATTTAATTTAGTTCGAAACTGAATTAAGTTTAAGATTAATAATATAGAGTGGTAATCTATATCTTTTATGTGTATTAATAATTGCTACGGTGACTTAGTGCTTGCTATCTATATTTTCTTTGCTGTTTTTTTATTAGAAATGACTATTTTGTATATAAAAAAATAATTTTTTGTGTGTTTACGTACTATCTAAGTCTTTATAAATAAAGTAGATCATTTTAGTCTTTATAAATAAAGTAGAACAACTAAACGTTTGGTTTTACATGTAACTGGCTAGATATATATATGTTATTCTTGTTTTTAATGTATTTTTGTTACAGAAGTTACAACTAAATAATTACAAATATGATTTATTGTTAAAATTTATATCAACATGTAAATGTTGATAGGTTATACACTTACTTTATTTGTATGCTTATATGGTCATATCAACAAATGACGAAGACATCCAAACATACCCTATTGAAGACCAACGTGAGATCTTTAAAGTACCAAATGTTGGAATCGCCTAAAACACATTCACGAACTACGAAACTTCGTGAAGAGTTCCATAAGATTTTGGAGACTTTTTTTAGCGTGATAAGCATATGCTCCACACAATTTGCTGCAAATAGGTGGATAATGCTATTGAGTGTTGTGCTAAGATTACGCATGTTAAACATTAAGGTTTGTTTGGGAGATTTACTCATTGCCATGGATGTAGCCAAATTAGCTAAATCTCCATTTTTCTATACGCGACTGACCGGGGTGAGAAAAATAATCGAACTTCCTAGCTATGACAAAAACTGGAAACACTCTTTATGTGCTTGTGTCAGGAAATTGCGAGCATAAAAATTCCATTATGACCTTCCAACTGGAACGAAGGTGGAAAGTAAAGTGTAAGAAAAATCTAAAAGCCTTGTGTTGATCCGAGTGATGAATCCAAGTGTTGAACCTATTGTTCATTTGTGCAGGTGAGGAAAATCATCAAGAGTGGGGCAGAGAAGACAAGTCGAAGGAATATAAGAATCCCTTAATTTAACTAGCCAACTTAACGAGCTCTACTTGGTTGCAGGAGCCAGCTTGGTTATTTACTCAAGTAAACTATCTACTTGCTGGATTCTGGCCAGTGCCCGAGTTGACAATCTCTAAGGACAGGAAGGTCACCATGACTGGAAGTAGGGAGACAGCTACTGCAGAGCACATACAGGCTCTCATGGAGCAGAGATATATGGAGCGAAATAACACAATGGTTTCGCGGTCAGTGCCACAAAATCATAGGGCAAAAAAAGCGGAAGGGTGTTTGTTTTTACAAGGTCAGAATAAAAAGAAGGAGGATGTATTAACTATTCAGGATGTTGATGAAGTAAACCAACAGAGGAATGAGGCTGTCCCGGTAGAGGATGATATTAATCAGGAGTATGATCGACGGGCTAAGGATGAGGATGATGATGGTGAGTAAAATATGATTCATCTTCAAAAGAAGCTATGAGTGGTTATCGATCCTGTGCCACTCGCAACGAGAAAGATACAGCTGATGAATGAGGATAGGGATGATGGGGCACCAGTGCCCGAAAAACAAGGAGTGCAAGTATCTAGCCTTGATGTAGAGCAGAACTTGGGGAAGGCCCCTAAAGTGATCGTGCTGGATGAAGTTCGAACGGATGGTCAATCAAGCCAAGAAGAGGAGAGAGATGGGGTACAACCAAAGAAGCATATCATGGAGGAGATAACTTAAGGAATGGAGCAGTTTGTGAAGACGATCGTGCGGCCCGCTAACTAGTTCGTGCAAGTGGTAGGCTCTAGTTCCTCATGTGTTAACATAGTGAGCCTAGAGCAATTGCCTCAAATGAACAAAGAGACCGAGGCCAGTAAGGATGGAATAGTAGTTGAGAAATTTCCTTTCGCCGCTATTACAATGCCTCAACCTTCAATATTTATGCAACTCAAGAAGTGCCCAGATTTATCGTCTTAAGATAATATACCTATCGATGAAATATTACAGAGACATGTTGAGCTTGCAATAGGGGTAATCATAAATCCATTTTTTCCGAATATACATGAATTAGGATTTTTGAATTTAATTTGTGGTGATTTTGCATATGCAACATAATTCGGTCATAATTTTCTATCGGCGCATGTCCAATGCTGATCTCCACGTGATAGAGAAATGAAAACATTAGCCGATGTTCTTTGGCTCAATTAGAGGTTTAACTACGGAGCTAGCTCCGTTCAAGAATGCCTACAGAGCTGCCAGAGCTCACAAAGAGAAGGTTGTGCAAGAGAATGAGAGGCTGTAGAAGGAGGTGGCGATGCTGAAGGGTGCTCGGGAAGCGTGTGAAGAAAAGAACAAAGATATGATCATGGAGACTGTATCGCTAATAACGCAGAACAATGGTTTTGTTAAGAGAAATGATGACATGATGTTTCAGAATGTTGAACTATTAGCACAGAAGATGGTTCACACCAAAAAGGTTGAAGAACAAGCAGACTAATTTGCGAGTCTGGTGGTTGAAAATGGAAAATTAATGGCTACGGTGGCGATTTGAAGATGCAACTCGAACAACAGCTCCAACAATTTATAAAGAAGGTGGAAGTTGACCTTGAGGAAAATGAGAGGCATGTGCTGGAAGTGGCCATGAAGACGATGACAAAAAACCTAAAAAAAGTAATTGCGGAGCTGTTGAATTTAAACCATGGCATGAAACTAGGAACACTGAGAAATATTTCCCCAATGACCATGCAACCTATGGTGAGGGGTTCAAAGGTTTTTGATCCAGCTCATGCTAAACAAAAGGTGGGAAAATCACCCCTCTAGGCAGCTCAGGATGCTGATGGACAACCAAGCGATGTGGAGCCTATGGGGACTAAAGAGAATGATCCTCCCATGATACTGATACCTGAAGCTTTATTTATTTTTGTATTCTGTGTTGAGTGCTATTTAAGTTTTTATATTGCGGGTTGATGAACAATCTGAATTGCATTATATTCTTATTTTATCTTTCCAAATTATAAAGCATAAATATATCGCTCGACCTTGTTAAAATAGGATACCAAGTGGTGATGAGTAGATGTGTGTGTGTTAGTTTATATAACGTTCGAGAGAGGTCCTTACAAGATCGAGCTCAATATGCTAATTGTGTAGTGTTAAGTGAGACTTGCTCCTCAGCTTTGTCAGCGACGAGGTTGATTAAACCTATTTGTGGCCCTCAAAAATGCTTGATACTTAGTCAATTTGCTTATTTATACCATGTATAAGGTACGAGGCTCAGTATGGCCTCCACGTAGCTCGTAGGCGTGGCTACTTTTCCCATTCGTATAATATGACTCATTGGTCTAGGCTCAGTATGGCCTCTTACGTAGCCCCTAGGTGTGGTCAGTGACCCGTTCATTATTGTAAGGACAGAGAGATATAACAAACAAATACACATATTGACAAAAGCATAAAAATTTCATTAATTTGATACATGTTAGTCTAACGTCTCATAAAAAAACCCTCCCGTGCCATCAGGGAAAAAATAGTGCATCTACGAGATTACAAAGACTGACGATATAACTTGAGGTGATTTACATTCCACTGTATCCCTTGGATATAATTTTGTATGGGCCATCCCAGTTTGGTCATAATTTTCCTCCTGCTCTCTCACCGGATCCATGAAAGACCTTCCTCATGACCATGTCCCCTTCTTGCAAGTGGCACCTGCATCAGGCTTCTGTAGTGTTCTGCTCAAACTTGTGCTTGGTCACGACGCTATTCTATGAGGTCTAGATTCACCGCCCGATCGGTGGCGTTGTTGCTTTCCTCATAACTGGCTATTTGATGGCTTAGAACAATTATTTCTGCCGATCCACGACTTTGTTGCCATAAATAAGTGCAAAATAGGTATTGCTTGTAGCTATTCAAGGGGTAGTCCGGTACGCCATAAGACCTCAGGAAACTTATCTGGCCACTTGCCCTTAACTCTTTCAAGTTTCTTTTTAATGCCTTCCAGAATGGTGCGGTTGATGACTTTACCTGGCCGTTTTCTTGCGGGTAGTAAGGTGTGGGGAAATGCTGACTTATCCCATAACGTTTGTAAAACATTGTTACCCCGACATTTTGAAATTGTGGACCATTGTTTGTCATCTAGATTTGGGGTATGCCAAACCTAATGAGTATTTGATTGTGGATGAAGTCACATATATCCTGATCTCTGGTTCTATAAAGGGCTTTAGCCTCTACCCACTTTGAAAAGTAATCCACTGCGATGATCAAGAGTTGTTTCTTGCCAGTTTCCATAGGAACTGGCCATACAAGATCGATGCCTCACTTATCAAAAGGGAAAGGGATAACTACAAGCTAAATCGGCTCATTTGGGAAATTCCCAGTATCAGTGAACTGTTGACATTGGTGGTATTGCTGGACAAGTCTCTCCGCATCGGTGGCCAGCTCTGGCCAGTAGTAACCTACTAGCAAAAAATGTCAAATTAGAGTCCGGTACCCACAATGTTCCCCGACTTGTCCATTGTGTAGGTCATGCAGAACTGAGATAGCTTATTCTTGGTTGAGGCAGCATAGTAGGAGTCGGGTTGCACGTTTTTGGTATAAGATGCTGTCTAGCATGCAATATTTGGCAGCCTGTAGCTGGAGAGCCCTAGTGGCTGTCTTATCGGTGGTAGCACAGCTGAATTTAGGTATATGAGGTATGGTTGCCTGTAATCAATAGTGTTGTCGATCGCATGAATGGTTTCACTCTAATTAACTAGTTTTGTAGTCGGAAATTACCGTGTAATGACGAGAGGGTGCTCACCCAAAACTGCGGCCTTGGCCAGTGCGTCAAGGACGAAGTTTGTTTGGCGTGAGACTTGTTTATATAGTACCATGGCAAATTTGGACTCGCATTCCTTGAGTGCTGTTAGGCAGCCCCATATTTATTATTTCTTTACATCATAAGTATTCCTAGCTTGATTTATGACCAACTGAGAGTCTAATCGGATTCGCAGGAGACGAGCCCCACATATTAAAGCCAACTTCATAGCGAAAATGACTGTTTCATTTTCTGCAACGTTATTAGTCACCGGAAATTTAAATTGGATCGTGTGTCAGACGTCTTCTCTTGTAGTTAAGTGGAGAACGACCCTTGCGCCTCTGCCAGATGTGTCAGACTTCAGTCTCAATAATCCATTCTTAGTTGCTTGATGGTCGGTGTAGTGGTGGCTGGTTGATATGTGTCCATAGGTGAGGAGAACTCGGTCAGGAAGTCAGCTACAACTTGCCCCTTAATTACAGTGCGTGGTTCGAATTGGATATCGTATTCCCCGAGCTCGTGCTCCACTTAGTTTATCTTCTGGAGGCAGCAGGTTTTTGCAGCACAGTTTTAAGGGAAAACGACGTGCGGACTATAATTGTGTGCCCTTGGAAGTATGGGCGAATTTTCCGGGTAGCGGTGACTAGACCCAATGCAAGCTTCTCAAGGTTGAGGTATCTAGTTTCAGCATCGACTAGAGTTTTGCTGGTATAGTAGATGGGTCACTGGGCTAGTTCTCTGACCAGGACTACACTAACATAAAAGGGAAAAATAGATAAATACAAAAATAAAAGCTCATCGACGAGGGGGGCGAATAAAATTTCTGGTGAGGTTAGGTAGCTCTTTAATTCAGTAAATGCCTTATTGCATTATTTCATCCATTATAATTTCTTGGCCCCTCGGAGAATCTTGAAAAATGAGAGGCTCTTATATGAGGCTCTGGAAATGAAGCGGGAAAGTGCCGCAAGGCATCCTGTGAGACATTGTACCTCTTTGATATTCCAGGGTGGTGCCATCTGTATAACTGCTTGTAGTTGGGCGGGGTTGGCCTCATTTATTTTTTTGCTGATTATGTAATATAAGAATTTGCCACTTCTTACTTCAAAGGAGCACTTGATTGGGGTAAGCTTTAAATTGAACTAGCACAATAGGTTGAACACCGTTTGGAGCGTCTCAAGTTTGCTGTCTTCCGTATGTATTTTGATGATCATATCATCAATATATGCTTCCATGTGCTTACCCAAGTGTTTGCTAAAGATGTGGTTAACTTGGTGCTGGTATGTCGACTCGACATTCTTTAATCCGAATGGCATCACCATGTAACTATACAAGCCTCACTCAGTTTGAACGTTGTATGCTCTTCGTCTAACGGGTTGAGCCAAATCTGATTGTAGCCGGAGTATGCGTCAATGAACGATAGAAATTCGCATCCTGAAGCCGAATCTACCAGTTGGTCGATGCGGGGCATGTGGAATGCATCTTTGGGGCATGTTTGGTGCAGGTCGGTGAAATCAACACACATGCGCCATTGACCATATTTTTTCTTAACTAAAACCAGGTTTCCAATTCAGACGGGATACCGAGCTCACCTAATATGTCCTAGCCTGGATAGTTTCATCATTTCAGCAGACATGACCTCATACTTCTCAATAGAGAAAGACCATCGCTTCTGTCGTATAGGTTTGGCATATGATTTGATAGCTAACTCGTGGTAGATAACTGACGGGTTAACCCCTGAAACATTTCCATCCCATGCAAACACATCCAAATTTTGTTTTGACAGTTCAACTAATGATCGATTATATATAGGGGTTAGATTATTATCCAATCGCAAAGTACGGCCTTTGGCTACTACTTTCTGGACTGAGTCTGGAAGGTCCTCTTCTGGCTACTCTATTTCTTTTGGGTCATCAACTAGTTTAAGCGAGGGTTGGGTATTGCTTCTCTCCCCAGTTAATTTCTATCTGAGAGGCTTGGCGGGGTCGATGGCGACTGCATAACATGTGCTTGTAGTACGATGAATCCTCCAGATGATTCCGTGGTGCTCCCTACAGGGTATTTGATGCATTGTGTGAACGTGCATGGTGTGGCCTCCATAACAACCAGGGTCTGTCGATTATCGCATGATAAGAACTTGGGGCATCGGAGATCCTGAACAATGTTTTAACCTTTTGCTTAGTAAGTTAGTATCCTACTATAACCATCAGCTCGACTTCTCCCATACATTGGGACGCCTTACCTTCATATCCAACCGAAGTTTATTGGGTGGGCTTGTAGGGTTGAATTTTATGCATTCGATCATAGTTATCTTTAAAAATGATATTAGCCGAGCTACCCTCATCTACTAAGACTCGAGTGACCATTACTCCCCCGATATCCAGATTATCGTTAGTGCATCCTCATGAGGCGTACCGACACCTCTGAAGTCGATATCGTTGAACATGAGATCTTTTATCAGGTCCTGATAGTTATGATATAAGGAGGCGTCAACTTCACATACCTTCTGATCGGTTCGTGACTTTTTGTTGGTTTTTGGCCCTTGGTCACCTTGGAGTTTTTGCCAACAATAGTGAAGAGGGATAGGAAATTGTCCCCTGCATTTGAGACTGTGTTGCTGGCCACCTTGGATTGCCTCCCTTTGCTAGAGTGAGATTGGGCACCCTTTTTTATGTTGTCAGAATGACCCCCCGACAATGATTAACAAGCATTGTTGTTTTCCTTTGTCTGCCCGGGCATCATCGTCAGGCTTATCTTCATTAAGTGAGTGCGTTTCTTCCCTCTGATAAAGCTGACGGTGGTGAATTTGTTCTTTGATGAATTAGACGAGTTCCCCGATGTCTATCAGTCTCTAAATTCCTTCTCGGAGTTGGCAGCACTCATCAGTTGTGTGGCCATGATCATTGTGATATGAGCCAAAATACTTGATCAATCGTTTGAAACCAGGAGCGCTCATTACCCATGGCATTTGATACTTCATACTTCCCTTTCGTTCAATCATGAATAACCGATATGGACTCATTGAGTGGGGTAAATCGCATGTATGGATTTTCATAGTGCAGTGGTCATCGTCCAGTATCCCAACGAGGTGCATCGTCAATCTTTCTCCGGTCAGATAACCTTTTTTTTGGGTCAGAGACATATCTATCAGGCGATTCTCCTTTTCAGGCATCGTCTACTCGGATGAACGAATCCATGCTGGCGAGCAGGTCTCCCATCACCTCCGTTTGGAATCTAACAAGATCATCATACAACTCCCCTCTACGGTCGATGCCTCTCTTGAGTGAGGCTACACCCATATTATCCTATAGATTTGGAAAAACATTCATGGCATGAACAAAACACTTAATATAACTTTTTATAGACTCACCTCACTTCTGATAAAAGTCCATAATCGAGTCTCGCTCGCGCTTGAGCTCTTTGTTGCCCATAAATCTTTCTGTAAAGGCTTTCTTAAGCTTACGAAATCATGAATGGATCCCTTAGGCAGACTACTGAGCAACAACATAATTTAGGAGTTAGCATGTTGGAACTACCAAATGAAGTGAAAAAGTTTTTGAAAAAGTATCAAGATATTTTTCCATAAGAGATACCTCTTAGTTTTCCCCCTCTTCGAGATTTAATATCAAATTTATATTGTTCATGGTTTTGCATTACCAAAAAAGCTAGCCTACCGCATGAACTCGAGAGAAACTAATGAGTTATATGAATAAATGCAAGAATTGATGGCTAAATGATACATCAGAGCGAGACTTAGCCCATGTGTTATACTAGTTCTATTGGTACCAAAAAAAGATTTTAGTTAAAGAATATGTATGGAATTTTGCGCCATTAACAATATCATCATCAAACACGACTATCCAATTCCAATACTTTATGACATGTTAAATGAACTTAGTGATGCCACAATCTTTTCTAATATTTATTTAAAGATTGTTTATCACCAAATCAAAATGCAAGAAAGATATGAACGGAAGACAACCTTCAAAATCAAGCAATGATTATATGAATGGTAATTATTCTATTTGGGATTACTAATGATCAAAGTAAATTTACGAGACTTATGAATCATGTTCTAAGAGTATATATTTGTAAGTTTGTTGTGGTATACTTTGATGACATACCAATTAACATTAAGAGTTTGAGAAAGCATTTAGAGAAAATTGAGATGGTTTTGCAAACTCACGACAAGAAGATCTTTATGCTAATCTCAAGAAGTTTACATTATGTATTGATTGACTTGTATTCATTAGCTTTATTGTGAGTTTTTAAAGGCGAATACGTTGATAGTGTAAAAATAAAAGAAATCCAAGAATGGCCAACACTAACGACAATTGGACATGTGCGAAGTTTCCATAGATTGGATAGTTCTAGTAACAGATTTATGAAAGATATCAGAACCTTAGGAGCTCCTCTCACTGCTGTGATTAAGTAAAACGTAGATTTGAAGTCGGAAGAAGCACACAAGAAGAATTTTCAAGCCATTAAGGAGAGTCTCTTAAGCACTAGTTTTAGTTCTTCCTTATTTTGACAAACATTTAAAGTGGAGTTGATACTTCAGGTATGGTTATTGGAGATATATTGACTCAAATAGAACATTACATAGCCTATTTTAATGAGAAATTCGGTGAACATCAATTAACTATCCAACCTACGATAACAAACTCTATGCATTGGTGAGATCGTGAGTAAGATGTGTTTTACAATTGTGATCCATTCAATGGGAAGTTACCAATGATCAAGATAACTAACCATTAGGTTACTTCATATCATTTAGGTAACCACCCACTTATTTTATCTAATCACCACTTCTATGATGGCTAGAGTAGTAAAATAAGGATATGATAAATCTGAAAATGGTCACCAAATTCACTCTCATATAAGTTATATACACCATCCAAAGGTGAAAGGAGAATTTGGAATCAAAATTCAGAACGATCATTTGATTAAGCATACAGAAATACAATTTAATCACTCAAATTGCAATGACTGGAGGTACACATATTCTATCTCATTTATCGCTTCCGCTTTCATTATTGTATATTCATATTATTGTTAGAATATACATGAAGTAATCAAAATATTTGTACTTTTGGTATCAGAGCCTGTAATTTCCTCTATCTTGCTTGTTATATGAATACTTATTCTTTATATTTAAAATACAGTATGTTTATATGGTCATAATGCATAATTCTATGTTATATGAATACTTGTGGTTCTGAATTTTGGGTCTAATATGTTATTTGTGTTTCATATTGGTGGAGGCATAAAAAGTATGATTATCAAATGCTTATTTGCTTTATTTATTGACATGTACAAAGATTATAATAATTAATTAAAACAAATTATGACCATAAGGATTTTACATGAACAATGATCAAAGATATATTTCAAGTGATTTAATATTTTTAGGAATTGAAAAGTAGCCACAACATTTCTAGTTATTTAAAATTTCTTGAGAAATCACATGTTGAAACTAGATATAAATTTGTAATTAATCATATGTAATATAATGAAATATACCCATATGTACTTTTTGTTATACTTGTATGATTAATTAGGTTGAAATATTAAATCATGTGTCTTAACGTACCCACATGAATTAAGAAATATATATGATTTAGTAATTTTAGCATATAAATTTGAATATAATTTGAGTAGAAGTTTAGCCCACAAACAGGTTTTATGTCGCTAGATTCATATTTTATGCATAGTTTGAATTGTTAAATTGTGATTAAAGTGAAGTCTCAAATTTTAGTTTATAAGCATGTATGTATATATATATATATTGCAGCAATTTTAACTGGAATTTTTTAAGGATTTTCGGAAAGACGAACCACCTAGCATACCTGAGGCTAGTAGTCTTGATTCAGTTGATCTTTATGAAAAGTGGGAACGATCTAATCGTCTCTCAATTATGTTCATAAAGACCAAAATATTTTCTAGCATTCAGTGTTCTATCAATCAACATACTAGTGTTAATGATATCCTTAAATCCATTGATGAACAATTTGTCAATGTTGACAATACTCTTTGTCGCACTTTAATTTTGCAACTTTAATCCTCTAGGGACAATGGGTTTAAAGGTGTTCATGATTATATCATGCGCATGAGAGATATTTCGGCCCAACTTAAGAGTTTGGAAGTTACCATGTCAGAATCTTTGCTAGTACATTTCATTTTGTGCACTCTTCCTCCAAAATATGACCTCTTTCAGATATATTATGACACACATAAGGATAAATGGTCAATTAATGTACTTATGATCATGTGTGTTCAAGAGGAGGGGATATTGAAGATGGAAGAAGGCAAACAAGTAAATCTCACTACAACTTCTTCTTCGAAGAAGAAAATGGATCACATTAAGATAAATGGAAAGCTTTCATCTGCCCAAGGCATAATGAATGAGTCTATGTATTTCTTTTGTAAAAATAAATAACACATGAAGAAAGACTACATTAAGTTTAATACTTGTCTTGAGAAGAAAGGTAATTTTCTAGTGCTTGTTTATGAATCTAATATGGTTAATATTAATCATAATACATGATTGATTGATTTTGGTACTACAATCCATGTTTAGAATACCTTGCAGGGCATGAAAAACCTAAGGAAACCAATGGGGAGTGAGCACTACATCTATCCAGGATGCCAGATGGGTTCACATGTGGAAGATATTGGGACATGCATCTTAAATTTAAGTAGTGGTTTTAATTTGCATTTAGAAAAGATATTTTATGTACCATATTTCACTAGAAACTTGATTTCAGTTTCAAGACTTCTACCTTTAGAAATTTCTTTTAATTTTTCGGATTCTAGTTTTAATATTTTTGAGAAACTCAGAACTTATTGGTTATGTTATTTTGTCAGATGGTTTATATCGTTTTTCTTTGCAAAACAATATCACTCATCGTTCGATGCATGTTAATAATGGGTTAAAGATGTATTATGAATAAGGATTCTTCACTTTTGTGGCACCAGAGATTGGGACATATCTCCATTGATAGAGTTCAGAGATTGTTAAATGATGAGGTACTTGGTACTATAGACTTTACTGATTTGGATACTTGTGTTGGTTGCATTAAGGGAAAGCAAACTAACAAACACAAAATTGGTGCGAAAAGAAGTTCAAACATATTCACATTTGTTTTCCCGACATGAATGTTAATGATCCGAAATAGTTTATCACCTTCATAGATGATTATTCACGATATATGTATCTTTACTTACTTCATTCTAAAAATGAAGCTTTAGACGGTTTTAAATTGTTTAAGGCTGAAGTAGAGAAACAATGTGATAAGCACATTAAGATTGTGAGATCAGATAAAGATGGAGAATACTATGGTAGATACACCAAGAATGGACAAACACCAGGTCCATTTGCAAGATTTCTTCAAGACCATAGGATTGTTGCCCAATACACTATACATGGTTCTCCAGACCTGAATGATATGGCAAAAAAAAGAAATCAAACTTTAATAGACATGGTGAGAAGTCATATTAAACTTCCATAATTTTTATGGGTAGAAGCTCTTAAGACGACATCATACATATTAAACTGGGTTCCTTCCAAAGTCGTCTCAAAAACTCATTTTGAGTTATTTAAAAGATAAAAACCGAGTTTCCAATATATACGTATTTGGGGATGCCCATCTGAGGTGAGAGTGTACAACCCACAAGATAAGAAGCTAGAACCAAGGACCATTAGTGAACACTTCATTGGATATGCTGGAAAGTATAAGTATTACAGATTCTATTGTCCGTCTCATAGCACTAGAATTATGGAATCAAGAAATGCAAAATTTCTTGAAAATGACTTGATAAGTGAGAGTGATCAATTTCAGGATATTGTTCCTGAAAATAAAGAATATCAAATTCCACATGTTGTTTCAAGTGACAAGTTAATTGTCATTCACGCACCTCAAGCTATATTGTGTGTTACACAACCAACTATTAAAATTTCATAAGTTAACAATAATCTAATAGATCATGATGATAATGAGGAACAAATTGTTCATCATACAGATGAACAAGTTCAATTGAGGAGATCTACTAGAGCAAGGAAATCAACTATTTTAGTGACTATTTAATGTATTTACAAGAATTATATTATAATACTAGAGTCGATAATGATCACATGCCATTCTCACAAGACATAAGTTGTATGAATTCAAACTTATGGATGAATGCCATAAAAGATGACATGGACTCAATGACATCAAATCGAGTTTGAGATCTTGTAGGGTTACCCAATTGTGTAAAATCTATTGGATGCAAGTGCGTCTTTAAAACAAAGAAAGACTCGCATGGAAACATCAAGAGATATAAGGCTAGAGTCGTTGCCAAAGGGTTCACTCAAAGGGAAGGAGTCGACTACACCTAAACTTTCTCTCCTGTATCAAATAAAGATTCTTTCTGAGTTGTGATGGCATTAGTAGCTCATTTTAATTTTGAGCTACACCAAATTGATGTAAAAACGACATTTATAAATGGTGATTTAGAGGAAGAGGTTTGCATGAAACAACTAAAGGATTATTCTCTAAAGAGGGTGAACATTTAGTTTATAGACTTAATAAATCCATATACGGGTTGAAACAAGCTTCTCGACAATGATATATAAAATTTTGTAAAATTATTACTTCATTTGGATTCGAAGAAAATATTATGGATCAATGTATATACCTTAAGGTCAGTAGGAGCATATTTATTTTCTTTGTATTATATGTGGATGATATTTTGCTAGCAACGGATGATAACGGATTATTATATGAGGTTAAACAATTTTTTTCAAGTAACTTTGATATTAAAGATATGGGAGAAGCATCTTATGTCATTGGCATAAAGATCCATAGAGATAGATCTCAATGTATTTTGGGTTTGTCTCAAGAATCCTATACAAAGTATTAGAAAGATTTGGTATGAAATATTTTTCGCCAAGCGTAGCACCCATTGTGAAAGATGATTGGTTCAACTTAGACCAATGCCTCATGAATGACACTGAAAGGGAACAAATGCAAAATATTCCATATGCTTCAGTTGTTGGTAGGTCTTTACCAGAACTGACATTTCATATGTTGTTGGAGTATTAGGAAGATATCAGAATAATCCAGGCATCAATCACTAGAAGACTACGAAGAAAGTGTTGAGGTACCTTAAGGGTACTAAAGATTACATACTTATGCATAAACGGACGTAAAATCTTGAAGTGGTAGGCTACTCCGATTCTAACTTTGGAGGCTGTAATGATTCACGAAAAATCCATATCAAGATATGTGTTTATGCTAGCTGACGGTTCAATATCATGGAGAAGTGCCAAACAAAGCTTGATGGCCACTTCTACAATAGAGGATGGGTTCGTTTCTTGTTTTGAGGCTATTTCACATGGTGTATAGTTGAAATGATTTATATCTGCGCTAAGAGTTGTTGACTATATTAGCCTACCAATAAGAATGTATTATGACAATTTGGCTGCTGTTTTTATGGCTAAGAATCATAAGAGTGAAAGTCAAAGTAAACACATCCACATAAAGTATCTAGCCGTGAAAGAACGTGTGCAGGAAAGTAAAGTGCTCATTAAACATATTAGAACTGAATTGGTGATAGCTGACCCCATGACTAAAGGCATGCATATTAAAGGATTCAAGGATCATGCAGAAATGATGAGACTTGGTTCCATTATGTAGTACATTCAGTATGTTTTTTGAAACTTTCATTTAGTTCGATTATTTCTCATTTGAAATTATGTACGTACATACTCTCGTTATTTTATGGAGAAATATCATTAAAGTTTGACATAGAGTAAAAATATGGTTTACTCATTAAGTGTGAGTGGTGAAAGACTAAATATATTGTGATACATGGAAGATTGATTCTTGCTTTAAAAAAGGGATTACTCTCCGTGATTCGTATATGAAGCCTCTCTCGATAAATGGATCAAGTGGGAGAATGTAAGCCGTATTTTACATATGTGATCAATTTAATGAGCAGTTATCAATGATCAAGATAACTACCCATTAGGTAACCTCCTATTATTTAGGTAACCACCAACTATTTAGGTAACCACCCACTTATTCTATATAATAACTCATTCTATGATGGGAGTAGTATAAATAATGATAGGATCAATTTGAAAATGATCACCAAATTCACTCTCATATAAGTTATATACACCATCTAAAGGTGAAATGAGAGTTTGGAATCAAAATTCAAAACGATAATTTGATGAAGCACACATAAAGACAATTTAATCACGCAAATTGCAATGGCTATAGGTACACATATTCTATCTCGTTTATCGCTTCCACTTTCATTATTGTATTCATATTATTTTTTAAAATACACATGAAGTGATCGAAAATATTTTTTACAAGATCACGAGAAGCATGAAAACATTAATTATTGTTTAAAGAATTTAGTTAGTTATACAAATCACGAATATTTTAAAGATTTAGGTTGGCAGAAAATAATAGTAGTAGAAAATAAGATAAAGCTAAAAAAAATTGATCGTCACAATTTTTTTTGTTGATAATAGTTGAGATGAATATTTTGATGTAACAAATACAATCTACGAAATAGTTTAATTAATCTAGGTTTTTGGACTGGAACTTTTTATATCAATATACGTGTAATTATACTTTTTATTTTTGTTTTGATATTATTAATATTTATTTATTTTATTTATATTTTTGTTTTTGACATTAGTTGTATTTGTAATTAGTTTTGATCCTACTTTATTCGAATTTATTAAATTTAATCTTTTTTGGCATTAGTTAGCTATATAATTTAACGTTATATGTTTATCGGTTAGTAATTTAGAACTAGTCGTGTTTTAAGAATTAAAAACAATAATTGTTTTTTATGAAAGTTGAATAACTTTTATCTAAAAATTTAAAAATAATTAAAATAATTGTAAATATTTATTTTTTCATTAAATAAATATCGATATAACATATTGAATATTAAACAAATAATAATAATAATAATTATTATTATTATTTATTGGTTGGTTGGTTGGTTGGTTGGTTGGTTGGTTGGTTGGTTGGTTGGTTGGTTGGTTGGGTGGTTGGTTGGTTGGTTGGTTGGTTGGGCGGGTGGGTGGTTGGTTGGTTGGTTGGGTGGTTGGGTGGTTGGGTGGTTGGTTGATTGGTTGGGTGGTTGATTGGTTGGTTGGTTGGGTGGTTGGGTGGGTGGTTGGTTGGTTGGTTGGTTGGTTGGTTGGTTGGTTGGTTGGTTGGGTGGGTGGGTGTTTGATTGGTTGGTTGGTTGGTTGGGTGGGTGGTTGGTTGGTTGGTTGGTTGGGTGGTTGGTTGGTTGTGTGTGGGTGGTTGGTTGGTTGGTTGGGTGGTTGATTGGTTGGTTGGTTGGTTGGGTGGGTGGTTGGTTGGTTGGGTGGGTGGTTGAATTGGTTGGGTGGGTGGTTGGTTGGTTGGTTGAATTGGTTGGTTGGGTGGTTGTTTGAATTGGTTGGTTGGTTGGGCGGGTGGGTGGTTGGTTGAATTGGTTGGTTGGTTGGGTGGTTGGTTGAATTGGTTGGTTGGGTGGGTGGTTGGTTGAATTGGTTGGTTGGGTGGTTGGTTGGTTGAATTGGGTGGTTGGTTGGGTGGGTGATTGGTTGGGTGGTTGGGTGGGTGGGTGGGTGATTGGTTGGGTGGTTGGGTGGGTGGGTGGTTGGTTGGTTGGGTGTGTGGGTGGTTGGTTGGTTGGTTGGTTGGTTGGGTGGGTGGGTGGTTCGGTGTCAATAGAAAGTCCACAAGCTGATAATGAAATGACAAAATATTTGACCACCCCGTTTGTATAACTCCTGGCCCGCAAGAGTATAAACTGTGAACGGCTAAAATAAATAAAATTTATTTTTTATTCTTCAATAATTCAATCTCATAAATTTTTTACCGCTAATAAACTAAATTAATAATAAATAAAAAAAATATTACCGCACTATAAATAAAAAAATTCAAAATATAATAATTAATAATTAGTTTATCAAGCAATAACTTTATTTATTATTTAATATTTGTTAAAATACTAATATATTACGTGTGTATACATTTTAATTAAACGTATTAATGATTAAAGTATAATAAAAAATAAAATTATATTAATAATCTATATGGTGTACTGCCGTGACAATAATTTTACCATGTCTACGTGTGCCGTGTCTGCCGTGTGCCGTGTCTACCGTAATCGTGACGGCTTATACCATGACAATCGTGTTAGTGAGTCACGCCGTGCTTTACCGTGTTCTGCCGTTATAAAATAACGTGCGTACCGTGACAGATTACCGTACACACGCTAAATCCCGCCGTGTCGCGTCCCATTTGACATCTCTAGGTGGGTGGTTGGTTGGTTGGTTGAATTGGTTGAGTGGTTGGTTGGTTGGGTGGTTGGTTGGTTGAATTGGTTGGGTGGGTGGTTGGTTGGTTGGTTGGGTGGGTGGTTGGTTTGTTGGATGGGTGGTTGGGTGGTTGGTTGGTTGAATTGGTTGAGTGGTTGGTTGGTTGGTTGAATTGGTTGGTTGGGTGGTTGGTTGGTTGGGTGGGTGGTTGGTTGGTTGGTTGGTTGGTGGGTGGTTGGTTGGATGGGTGGTTGGTTGGGTGTCAACAGAAAGTCCACAAGCTGATAATGAAATGACAAAATATTTGACCACCCCGTTTGTATAACTCCTGGCCCGCAAGAGTATAAACTGTGAACGGCTAAAATAAATAAAATTTATTTTTTATTCTTCAATAATTCAATCTCATAAATTTTTTACCGCTAATAAACTAAATTAGTAATAAATAAAAAAAATATCACCGCACTATAAATAATTTTTTTTTAAAATATAATAATTAATAATTAGTTTATCAAGCAATAACTTTATTTATTATTTAATATTTGTTAAAATACAAATATATTACGTGTGTATACATTTTAATTAAACGTATTAATGATTAAAGTATAATAAAAAATAAAATTATATTAATAATCTATATGGTGTACTGCCGTGACAATAATTTTACCATGTATACGTGTGCCGTGTCTGCCGTGTGCCGTGTCTACCGTAATCGTGACGGCTTATACCATGACAATCGTGTTAGTGAGTCACGTCGTGCTCTACCGTGTTCTGCCGTTATAAAATAATGTGCGTACCGTGACAGATTACCGTACACACGCTAAATCCCACCGTGTCGCGTCCCATTTGACATCTCTAGGTGGGTGGTTGGTTGGGTGGTTGGTTGGTTGAATTGGTTGAGTGGTTGGTTGGTTGGTTGGGTGGTTGGTTGGTTGGGTGGGTGGGTGGGTGGGTGGTTGGTTGGGTGGGTGGGTGGTTGGTTGGTTGGTTGAATTGGATGGTTGGGTGGTTGGTTGGTTGGTTGGTTGAGTGGTTGTTTGAATTAGTTGGTTGGTTGGGTGGGTGGGTGGTTGGTTGGGTGGTTGGTTGAATTGGTTGGTTGGGTGGGTGGTTGGTTGAATTGGTTGGTTGGTTGAATTGGGTGGTTGGTTGGTTGGTTGGTTGGGTGGGTGGTTGGTTGGGTGGTTGGTTGGGTGGGTGATTGGTTGGGTGGTTGGTTGGTTGGGTGGGTGGTTGGTTGGTTGGTTGGTTGGGTGGGTGGGTGGTTGGTTGGTTGGTTGGGTGTGTGGGTGGTTGGTTGGTTGGTTGGTTGGGTGGGTGGTTGGTTCGGTGTCGACCAAAAGTCCACAAGCTGATAATAAAATGACAAAATATTTGACCACCCCGTTTGTATAACTCCTGGCCCGCAAGAGTATAAACTGTGAACAGCTAAAATAAATAAAATTTATTTTTTATTCTTCAATAATTCAATCTCATAAATTTTTTTACTACTAATAAACTAAATTAATAATAAAAATAAAATCACATAAATTGGTTGGTTGGTTGGGTGGGTGGGTGGTTGGTTGGTTGGGTGGTTGGTTGAATTGGTTGGTTGGGTGGGTGGTTGGTTGAATTGGTTGGTTGGGTGGTTGGTTGGTTGAATTGGTTGGGTGGTTGGGTGGTTGGTTGGTTGGTTGGTTGGTTGGTTGGTTGGTTGGTTGGTTGGGTGGGTGGGTGATTGGTTGGTTCGGTGTCAACCAAAAGTCCACAAGCTGATAATGAAATGACAAAATATTTGACCACCCCGTTTGTATAACTCCTGGCCCGCAAGAGTATAAACTGTGAACGGCTAAAATAAATAAAATTTATTTTTTATTCTTCAATAATTCAATCTCATAAATTTTTTACTGCTAATAAACTAAATTAATAATAATAAAAAAAAATCACCGCACTATAAATAAAAAAATTCAAAATATAATAATTAATAATTAGTTTATCAAGCAATAACTTTATTTATTATTTAATATTTGTTAAAATACTAATATATTACGTGTGTATACATTTTAATTAAACGTATTAATGATTAAAGTATAATAAAAAATAAAATTATATTAATAATCTATATGGTGTACTACCGTGACAATAATTTTACCATGTCTACGTGTGCCATGTCTACGTGTGCCGTGTCTACCGTAATCGTGACGGCTTATACCATGACAATCGTGTTAGTGAGTCACGCCGTGTTCTACCGTGTTCTGCAGTTATAAAATAACGTGCATATCGTGACAGATTACCGTACACACGCTAAATCCCGCGGTGTCGCGTCCCATTTGACATCTCTAGGTGGGTGGTTGGTTGGTTGAATTGGTTGAGTGGTTGGTTGGTTTGTTGGGTGGTTGGTTGGTTGGTTGATTGAATTGGTTGGTTGGTTGGGTGGTTGGTTGGTTGGTTGGTTGGTTGGGTGGGTGGTTGGTTGGTTGGTTGGTTGGGTGGGTGGTTGGTTGGGTGTCAACAGAAAGTCCACAAGTTGATAATGAAATGACAAAATATTTGACCATCCCGTTTGTATAACTCCTGGCCCGCAAGAGTATAAACTATGAACGGCTAAAATAAATAAAATTTATTTTTTATTCTTCAATAATTCAATCTCATAAATTTTTTACCGCTAATAAACTAAATTATTAATAAATAAAAAAAATATCACCGCACTATAAATAATTTTTTTTAAAATATAATAATTAATAATTAGTTTATCAAGCAATAACTTTATTTATTATTTAATATTTGTTAAAATACAAATATATTACGTGTGTATACATTTTAATTAAACGTATTAATGATTAAAGTATAATAAAAAATAAAATTATATTAATAATCTATATGGTGTACTGCCGTGACAATAATTTTACCATGTCTACGTGTGCCGTGTCTGCCGTGTGCCGTGTCTACCGTAATCGTGACGGCTTATACCATGACAATCGTGTTAGTGAGTCACGTCGTGCTCTACCGTGTTCTGCCGTTATAAAATAATGTGCGTACCGTGACAGATTACCGTACACACGCTAAATCCCGCCGTGTCGCGTCCCATTTGACATCTCTAGGTGGGTGGTTGGTTGGGTGGTTGGTTGGTTGAATTGGTTGAGTGGTTGGTTGGTTGGTTGGTTGGTTGGGTGGGTGGGTGGGTGGGTGGTTGGTTGGTTGGTTGGTTGGGTGGGTGGGTGGGTGGGTGGGTGGGTGGGTGGTTGGTTGGTTGGTTGGTTGGGTGGGTGGGTGGTTGATTGGTTGGTTGGTTGGTTGGGTTGGGTGGGTGGGTGGGTGGGTGGTTGGGTGGTTGGTTGGGTGGTTGGTTGGTTGGGTGGTTGAATTGGTTGGTTGGTGTTCAGTAAGTGAAATTTCTAGGATAAATGGTAAGCGAGACAAGTTTGTGTCCAATGCCCAGATAAATATTAACCTCCTTTCGAAGTTTTGAAAGGAACATGAAAGTTTTAGTGGACTCTAAAGTGCAAAGATGCACTCAACAACATCAAAAATTTCTTGGCATCGCCATAAATAAATACGAAGCCACAACAAGGAGTAGGTTGGTACCTGAATACGACAGTATCAGATTACAAAGTAAGTGTGGTATTAATTAGAGAGGAAGATAAAATAATATAAAACTTTATATCATGACTCTGCTTGGAAAAAAAATTTGTGGAGCAATAAGGTATTACTTCTAACTGACTCCTAACTAGTATTTAACTAAATGAAAAGTCAAGTCAAAGTTCACAAAAAATAAAAAAATATTATTCAATACTTAAAGGAGCTTTAATGCTTAATCTCTTAATTCGAGCATATCGAATTCAAACAGGTGCCGAGGTTGGGTGGTTGGTTGGTTGGTTGGTTGAATTGGTTGGTTGAGTGGTTGGTTGGTTGGTTGGTTGATTGGTTGGGTGGTTGATTGGTTGGGTGGGTGGTTGGTTGGTTGGTTGGTTGGTTGGGTGGGTGGTCGGTTGAATTGGTTGGTTGGGTGGTTGGTTGGTTGAATTGGGTGGTTGGTTGGTTGGTTGGTTGGTTGGTTGATTGGGTGGGTGGTTGGTTGGGTGGGTGGGTGGGTGGGTGGGTGGGTGGGTGGTTGGTTGGGTGGGTGGGTGGATGGTTGGTTGGTTGGTTGGTTGGTTGGGTGGGTGGGTGGTTGGTTGGTTGGTTGGTTGGGTGGTTGGTTGGTTGGTTGGTTGAATTGGTTGGTTGACGTTCAGTCAGTGAAATTTCTAGGATAAATGGTAAGCGAGACAAGTTTGTGTCCAATGCCCAGATAAATATTGACCTCCTTTCGAAGTGGTTGGTTGGTTGGTTGGGTGGGTGGGTGGTTGGTTGGGTGGTTGGTTGGTTGAATTGGTTGAGTGGTTGGTTGGTTGGTTGGGTGGTTGGTTGGTTGGTTGGTTGAATTGGTTGGTTCGGTGGGTGGTTGGTTGGTTGGTTGGTTGGTTGGTTGGTTGGGTGGGTGGTTGGTTGGGTGTCAACAGAAAGTCCACAAGCTGATAATGAAATGACAAAATATTTGACCACCCCATTTGTATAACTCCTGGCCCGCAAGAGTATAAACTGTGAACGGCTAAAATAAATAAAATTTATTTTTTATTCTTCAATAATTCAATCTCATAATTTTTTTACCGCTAATAAACTAAATTAATAATAAATAAAAAAATATCACCGCACTATAAATAAAAAAAGTCAAAATATAATAATTAATAATTAGTTTATCAAGTGTGTATACATTTTAATTAAACGTATTAATGATTAAAGTATAATAAGAAATAAAATTATATTAATAATCTATATGGTGTACTGCCGTGACAATAATTTTACCATGTCTACGTGTGTCGTGTCTGCCGTAATCGTGACGGCTTATACCATGACAATCGTGTTAGTGAGTCACGCCGTGCTCTACCGTGTTCTGCCGTTATAAAATAACGTGCGTACCGTGACAGATTACCGTACACACGCTAAATCCCGCCGTGTCGCGTCCCATTTGACATCTCTAGGTGGGTGGTTGGTTGGGTGGTTGGTTGGTTGAATTGGTTGAGTGGTTGGTTGGTTGGTTGGTTGGGTGGTTGGTTGGTTGGTTGGTTGAATTGGTTGGTTGGGTGGTTGGTTGGTTGGTTGGTTGGGTGGGTGGTTGGTTGGGTGTCGACAGAAAGTCCACAAGCTGATAATGAAATGACAAAATATTTGACCACCCCGTTTGTATAACTCCTGGCCCGCAAGAGTATAAACTGTGAACGGCTAAAATAAATAAAATTTATTTTTTATTCTTCAATAATTCAATCTCATAAATTTTTTACCGCTAATAAACTAAATTAATAATAAATAAAAAAAATATCAGCGCACTATAAATAAAAAAATTCAAAATATAATAATTAATAATTGGTTTATCAAGCAATAACTTTATTTATTATTTAATATTTGTTAAAATACTAATATATTACGTGTGTATACATTTTAATTAAACGTATTAATGATTAAAGTATAATAAAAAATAAAATTATATTAATAATCTATATGGTGTACTGCCGTGACAATAATTTTACCATGTCTACGTGTGCCGTGTCTGCCGTGTGCCGTGTCTACCGTAATCGTGACGGCTTATACCATGACAATCGTGTTAGTGAGTCACGTCGTGCTCTACCGTGTTCTGCCGTTATAAAATAATGTGCGTACCGTGACAGATTACCGTACACACGCTAAATCCCGCCGTGTCGCGTCCCATTTGACGTCTCTAGGTGGGTGGTTGGTTGGTTGAATTGGTTGGTTGGTTGGTTGGGTGGGTGGGTGGTTGGGTGGTTGGGTGGGTGGTTGGTTGGGTGGGTGGTTGGTTGGTTGGTTGGGTGGGTGGGTGGTTGGGTGGGTGGTTGGGTGGTTGGTTGGTTGGTTGGGTGGTTGGTTGGTTGGTTGGTTGGTTGAATTTGTTGGTTGGCGTTCAGTCAGTGAAATTTCTAGGATAAATGGTAAGCGAGACAAGTTTGTGTCCAATGCCTAGACAAATATTGACCTCCTTTCGAAGTATTGAAAGGAACATGAAAGTTTTAGTGGACTCTAAAGTGCAAAGATGCACTCAACAACATCAAAAATTTCTTGGCATCGCCATAAATAAATACGAAGCCACAACAAGGAGTAGGTTGGTACCTGAATACGACAGTATCAGATTACAAAGTAAGTGTGGTATTAATTAGAGAGGAAGATAAAATAATATAAAACTTTATATCATGACTCTGCTTGGAAAAAAATATGTGGAGCAATAAGGTATTACTTTTAACTGACTCCTAACTAGTATTTAACTAAATGAAAAGTCAAGTCAAAGTTCACAAAAAATAAAAAAATATTATTCAATACTTAAAGGAGCTTTAATGCTTAATCTCTTAATTCGAGCATATCGAATTCAAACAGGTGCCGAGGTTGGGTGGTTGGTTGGTTGGTTGGTTGGTTGAATTGGTTGGTTGGGTGGTTGGTTGGTTGGTTGGTTGATTGGTTGGGTGGTTGGTTGGGTGGGTGGTTGGTTGGTTGGTTGGTTTGGTGGGTGGGTGGGTGGGTGGTTGGTTGGGTGGGTGGGTGGTTGGTTGGTTGGTTGGTTGGGTGGGTGGTTGGTTGGTTGGTTGGTTGGTTGGTTGGTTGGTTGGGAGGGTGGTTGGTTGGGTGGGTGATTGGTTGGTTGGGTGGGTGGGTGGGTGGGTGATTGGTTGGTTGGGTGGGTGGATGGTTGGTTGGTTGGTTGGTTGGGTGGGTGGGTGGTTGGTTGGTTGGTTGGTTGGTTGGTTGGGTGGGTGGTTGGTTGGGTGGGTGGTTGGTTGAATTGGTTGGTTGGTTGGGTGGTTGGTTGGGTGGTTGGTTGATTGTGTGTGTGGGTGGTTGGTTGGTTGGTTGGTTGGGTGGTTGGTTGGTTGGGTGGTTGGTTGGTTGGTTGGGTGGGTAGTTGGTTGGTTGGTTGGGTGGGTGGTTGGTTGGTTGGTTGGTTGAATTGGTTGGGTGGGTGGTTGGTTGGTTGGTTGGTTGAGTGGTTGTTTGAATTAGTTGGTTGGTTGGGTGGGTGGGTGGTTGGTTGAATTGGTTGGTTGGGTGGGTGGTTGGTTGAATTGGTTGGTTGGTTGAATTGGGTGGTTGGTTGGTTGGTTGGTTGGTTGGTTGGGTGGGTGGTTGGTTGGGTGGTTGGTTGGGTGGGTGATTGGTTGGGTGGGTGGGTGATTGATTGGTTGGGTGGGTGGTTGGTTGGTTGGTTGGGTGGGTGGTTGGTTCGGTGTCAACCAAAAGTCCACAAGCTGATAATAAAATGACAAAATATTTGACCACCCCGTTTGTATAATTCCTGGCCCGCAAGAGTATAAACTGTGAACAGCTAAAATAAATAAAATTTATTTTTTATTCTTCAATAATTCAATCTCATAAATTTTTTACTGCTAATAAACTAAATTAACAATAAAAAAAATCACATAAATTGGTTGGTTGGTTGGGTGGGTGGGTGGTTGGTTGTTTGGGTGGTTGGTTGAATTGGTTGGTTGGGTGGGTGGTTGGTTGAATTGGTTGGTTGGTTGGTTCGGTGGGTGGTTGGTTGGTTGGTTGGGTGGGTGGTTGGTTGGGTGTCAACAGAAAGTCCACAAGCTGATAATGAAATGACAAAATATTTGACCACCCCGTTTGTATAACTCCTGGCCCGCAAGAGTATAAACTGTGAACGGCTAAAATAAATAAAATTTATTTTTTATTCTTCAATAATTCAATCTCATAAATTTTTTACTGCTAATAAACTAAATTAATAATAAATAAAAAAAATCACCGCACTATAAATAAAAAAATTCAAAATATAATAATTAATAATTAGTTTATCAAGCAATAACTTTATTTATTATTTAATATTTGTTAAAATACTAATATATTACGTGTGTATACATTTTAATTAAACGTATTAATGATTAAAGTATAATAAAAATTAAAATTATATTAATAATCTATATGGTGTACTGCCGTGACAATAATTTTACCATGTCTACGTGTGCCGTGTCTGCCGTGTGCCGTGTCTACCGTAATCGTGACGGCTTATACCATGACAATCGTGTTAGTGAGTCACGCCGTGTTCTACCGTGTTCTGCCGTTATAAAATAACGTGCGTATCGTGACAGATTACCGTACACACGCTAAATCCCGCGGTGTCGCGTCCCATTTGACATCTCTAAGTGGGTGGTTGGTTGGTTGAATTGGTTGAGTGGTTGGTTGGTTGGTTGGGTGGTTGGTTGGTTGGTTGGTTGGTTAAATTGGTTGGTTGGTTGGGTGGTTGGTTGGTTGGTTGGTTGGTTGGTTGGTTGGTTGGTTGGTTGGTTGGTTGGGTGGGTGGGTGGGTGGTTGGTTGGGTGGGTGGGTGGGTGGTTGGTTGGGTGTCAATAGAAAGTCCACAAGCTGATAACAAAATATTTGACCACCCCGTTTGTATAACTCCTGGCCCGCAAGAGTATAAACTGTGAACGGCTAAAATAAATAAAATTTATTTTTTATTCTTCAATAATTCAATCTCATAAATTTTTTACCGCTAATAAACTAAATTAATAATAAATAAAAAAAATATCAGCGCACTATAAATAAAAAAATTCAAAATATAATAATTAATAATTAGTTTATCAAGCAATAACTTTATTTATTATTTAATATTTGTTAAAATACTAATAATATATTACGTGTGTATATATTTTAATTAAACGTATTAATGATTAAAGTATAATAAAAAATAAAATTATATTAATAATCTATATGGTGTACTGCCATGACAATAATTTTACCATGTCTACGTGTGCCGTGTCTGCCGTGTGCCGTGTCTACCGTAATCGTGACGGCTTATACCATGACAATCGTGTTAGTGAGTCACGTCGTGCTCTACCGTGTTCTGCCGTTATAAAATAATGTGCGTACCGTGACAGATTACCGTACACACGCTAAATCCCGCCGTGTCGCGTCCCATTTGACGTCTCTAGGTGGGTGGTTGGTTGGTTGAATTGGTTGGTTGGTTGGTTGGGTGGGTGGGTGGTTGGGTGGGTGGGTGGTTGGGTGGTTGGGTGGGTGGTTGGTTGGGTGGGTGGTTGGTTGGTTGGTTGGGTGGGTGGGTGGTTGGGTGGGTGGTTGGGTGGTTGGTTGGTTGGTTGGGTGGTTGGTTGGTTGGTTGGTTGGTTGAATTTGTTGGTTGGCGTTCAGTCAGTGAAATTTCTAGGATAAATGGTAAGCGAGACAAGTTTGTGTCCAATGCCTAGACAAATATTGACCTCCTTTCGAAGTATTGAAAGGAACATGAAAGTTTTAGTGGACTCTAAAGTGCAAAGATGCACTCAACAACATCAAAAATTTCTTGGCATCGCCATAAATAAATACGAAGCCACAACAAGGAGTAGGTTGGTACCTGAATACGACAGTATCAGATTACAAAGTAAGTGTGGTATTAATTAGAGAGGAAGATAAAATAATATAAAACTTTATATCATGACTCTGCTTGGAAAAAAATATGTGGAGCAATAAGGTATTACTTTTAACTGACTCCTAACTAGTATTTAACTAAATGAAAAGTCAAGTCAAAGTTCACAAAAAATAAAAAAATATTATTCAATACTTAAAGGAGCTTTAATGCTTAATCTCTTAATTCGAGCATATCGAATTCAAACAGGTGCCGAGGTTGGGTGGTTGGTTGGTTGGTTGGTTGGTTGAATTGGTTGGTTGGGTGGTTGGTTGGTTGGTTGGTTGATTGGTTGGGTGGTTGGTTGGGTGGGTGGTTGGTTGGTTGGTTGGTTTGGTGGGTGGGTGGGTGGGTGGTTGGTTGGTTGGGTGGGTGGGTGGTTGGTTGGTTGGTTGGTTGGTTGGGTGGGTGGTTGGTTGGTTGCTTGGTTGGTTGGTTGGTTGGTTGGGAGGGTGGTTGGTTGGGTGGGTGATTGGTTGGTTGGGTGGGTGGGTGGGTGGGTGATTGGTTGGTTGGGTGGGTGGATGGTTGGTTGGTTGGTTGGTTGGGTGGGTGGGTGGTTGGTTGGTTGGTTGGTTGGTTGAATTGGTTGGGTGGGTGGTTGGTTGGTTGGTTGGTTGAGTGGTTGTTTGAATTAGTTGGTTGGTTGGGTGGGTGGGTGGTTGGTTGGGTGGTTGGTTGAATTGGTTGGTTGGGTGGGTGGTTGGTTGGTTGGTTGGGTGGGTGGTTGGTTGGTTGGTTGGTTGAATTGGTTGGTTGGCGTTCAGTCAGTGAAATTTCTAGGATAAATGGTAAGCGAGACAAGTTTGTGTCCAATGCCCAGACAAATATTAACCTCCTTTCGAAGTATTGAAAGGAACATGAAAGTTTTAGTGGACTCTAAATTGCAAAGATGCACTCAACAACATCAAAAATTTCTTGGCATCGCCATAAATAAATACGAAGCCACAACAAGGAGTAGGTTGGTACCTGAATACGACAGTATCAGATTACAAAGTAAGTGTGGTATTAATTAGAGAGGAAGATAAAATAATATAAAACTTTATATCATGACTCTGCTTGGAAAAAAAATATGTGGAGCAATAAGGTATTACTTCTAACTGACTCCTAACTAGTATTTAACTAAATGAAAAGTCAAGTCAAAGTTCACAAAAAATAAAAAAATATTATTCAATACTTAAAGGAGCTTTAATGCTTAATCTCTTAATTCGAGCATATCGAATTCAAACAGGTGCCGAGGTTGGGTGGTTGGTTGGTTGGTTGGTTGAATTGGTTGGTTGAGTGGTTGGTTGGTTGGTTGGTTGATTGGTTGGGTGGTTGATTGGTTGGGTGGGTGGTTGGTTGGTTGGTTGGTTGGTTGGGTGGGTGGTCGGTTGAATTGGTTGGTTGGGTGGTTGGTTGGTTGAATTGGGTGGTTGGTTGGTTGGTTGGTTGGTTGGTTGATTGGGTGGGTGGTTGGTTGGGTGGGTGATTGGTTGGGTGGGTGGGTGGGTGGGTGGGTGGGTGGGTGGGTGGGTGGGTGATTGGTTGGTTGGGTGGGTGGGTGGATGGTTGGTTGGTTGGTTGGTTGGTTGGGTGGGTGGGTGGTTGGTTGGTTGGTTGGTTGGGTGGTTGGTTGGTTGGTTGGTTGAATTGGTTGGTTGACGTTCAGTCAGTGAAATTTCTAGGATAAATGGTAAGCGAGACAAGTTTGTGTCCAATGCCCAGATAAATATTGACCTCCTTTCGAAGTGGTTGGTTGGTTGGTTGGGTGAGTGGGTGGTTGGTTGGGTGGTTGGTTGGTTGAATTGGTTGAGTGGTTGGTTGGTTGGTTGGGTGGTTGGTTGGTTGGTTGAATTGGTTGGTTCGGTGGGTGGTTGGTTGGTTGGTTGGTTGGTTGGTTGGTTGGGTGGGTGGTTGGTTGGGTGTCAACAGAAAGTCCACAAGCTGATAATGAAATGACAAAATATTTGACCACCCCATTTGTATAACTCCTGGCCCGCAAGAGTATAAACTGTGAACGGCTAAAATAAATAAAATTTATTTTTTATTCTTCAATAATTCAATCTCATAATTTTTTTACCGCTAATAAACTAAATTAATAATAAATAAAAAAATATCACCGCACTATAAATAAAAAAATTCAAAATATAATAATTAATAATTAGTTTATCAAGTGTGTATACATTTTAATTAAACGTATTAATGATTAAAGTATAATAAGAAATAAAATTATATTAATAATCTATATGGTGTACTGCCGTGACAATAATTTTACCATGTCTACGTGTGTCGTGTCTGCCGTAATCGTGACGGCTTATACCATGACAATCGTGTTAGTGAGTCACGCCGTGCTCTACCGTGTTCTGCCGTTATAAAATAACGTGCGTACCGTGACAGATTACCGTACACACGCTAAATCCCGCCGTGTCGCGTCCCATTTGACATCTCTAGGTGGGTGGTTGGTTGGGTGGTTGGTTGGTTGAATTGGTTGAGTGGTTGGTTGGTTGGTTGGTTGGGTGGTTGGTTGGTTGGTTGGTTGAATTGGTTGGTTGGGTGGTTGGTTGGTTGGTTGGTTGGGTGGGTGGTTGGTTGGGTGTCGACAGAAAGTCCACAAGCTGATAATGAAATGACAAAATATTTGACCACCCCGTTTGTATAACTCCTGGCCCGCAAGAGTATAAACTGTGAACGGCTAAAATAAATAAAATTTATTTTTTATTCTTCAATAATTCAATCTCATAAATTTTTTACCGCTAATAAACTAAATTAATAATAAATAAAAAAAATATCAGCGCACTATAAATAAAAAAATTCAAAATATAATAATTAATAATTGGTTTATCAAGCAATAACTTTATTTATTATTTAATATTTGTTAAAATACTAATATATTACGTGTGTATACATTTTAATTAAACGTATTAATGATTAAAGTATAATAAAAAATAAAATTATATTAATAATCTATATGGTGTACTGCCGTGACAATAATTTTACCATGTCTACGTGTGCCGTGTCTGCCGTGTGCCGTGTCTACCGTAATCGTGACGGCTTATACCATGACAATCGTGTTAGTGAGTCACGTCGTGCTCTACCGTGTTCTGCCGTTATAAAATAATGTGCGTACCGTGACAGATTACCGTACACACGCTAAATCCCGCCGTGTCGCGTCCCATTTGACGTCTCTAGGTGGGTGGTTGGTTGGTTGAATTGGTTGGTTGGTTGGTTGGGTGGGTGGGTGGTTGGGTGGTTGGGTGGTTGGGTGGGTGGTTGGTTGGGTGGGTGGTTGGTTGGTTGGTTGGGTGGGTGGTTGGGTGGGTGGTTGGGTGGTTGGTTGGTTGGTTGGGTGGTTGGTTGGTTGGTTGGTTGGTTGAATTTGTTGGTTGGCGTTCAGTCAGTGAAATTTCTAGGATAAATGGTAAGCGAGACAAGTTTGTGTCCAATGCCTAGACAAATATTGACCTCCTTTCGAAGTATTGAAAGGAACATGAAAGTTTTAGTGGACTCTAAAGTGCAAAGATGCACTCAACAACATCAAAAATTTCTTGGCATCGCCATAAATAAAAACGAAGCCACAACAAGGAGTAGGTTGGTACCTGAATACGACAGTATCAGATTACAAAGTAAGTGTGGTATTAATTAGAGAGGAAGATAAAATAATATAAAACTTTATATCATGACTCTGCTTGGAAAAAAATATGTGGAGCAATAAGGTATTACTTTTAACTGACTCCTAACTAGTATTTAACTAAATGAAAAGTCAAGTCAAAGTTCACAAAAAATAAAAAAATATTATTCAATACTTAAAGGAGCTTTAATGCTTAATCTCTTAATTCGAGCATATCGAATTCAAACAGGTGCCGAGGTTGGGTGGTTGGTTGGTTGGTTGGTTGGTTGAATTGGTTGGTTGGGTGGTTGGTTGGTTGGTTGGTTGATTGGTTGGGTGGTTGGTTGGGTGGGTGGTTGGTTGGTTGGTTGGTTTGGTGGGTGGGTGGGTGGGTGGTTGGTTGGGTGGGTGGGTGGTTGGTTGGTTGGTTGGTTGGGTGGGTGGTTGGTTGGTTGGTTGGTTGGTTGGTTGGTTGGTTGGGAGGGTGGTTGGTTGGGTGGGTGATTGGTTGGTTGGGTGGGTGGGTGGGTGGGTGATTGGTTGGTTGGGTGGGTGGATGGTTGGTTGGTTGGTTGGTTGGGTGGGTGGGTGGTTGGTTGGTTGGTTGGTTGGTTGGTTGGGTGGGTGGTTGGTTGGGTGGGTGGTTGGTTGAATTGGTTGGTTGGTTGGGTGGTTGGTTGGGTGGTTGGTTGATTGTGTGTGTGGGTGGTTGGTTGGTTGGTTGGGTGGGTGGTTGGTTGGTTGGTTGGGTGGGTGGTTGGTTGGTTGGGTGGTTGGTTGGTTGGTTGGGTGGGTGGTTGGTTGGTTGGTTGGGTGGGTGGTTGGTTGGTTGGTTGGTTGAATTGGTTGGGTGGGTGGTTGGTTGGTTGGTTGGTTGAGTGGTTGTTTGAATTAGTTGGTTGGTTGGGTGGGTGGGTGGTTGGTTGGGTGGTTGGTTGAATTGGTTGGTTGGGTGGGTGGTTGGTTGAATTGGTTGGTTGGTTGAATTGGGTGGTTGGTTGGTTGGTTGGTTGGTTGGTTGGGTGGGTGGTTGGTTGGGTGGTTGGTTGGGTGGGTGATTGGTTGGGTGGGTGGGTGATTGATTGGTTGGGTGGGTGGTTGGTTGGTTGGTTGGGTGGGTGGTTGGTTCGGTGTCAACCAAAAGTCCACAAGCTGATAATAAAATGACAAAATATTTGACCACCCCGTTTGTATAATTCCTAGCCCGCAAGAGTATAAACTGTGAACAGCTAAAATAAATAAAATTTATTTTTTATTCTTCAATAATTCAATCTCATAAATTTTTTACTGCTAATAAACTAAATTAACAATAAAAAAAATCACATAAATTGGTTGGTTGGTTGGGTGGGTGGGTGGTTGGTTGTTTGGGTGGTTGGTTGAATTGGTTGGTTGGGTGGGTGGTTGGTTGAATTGGTTGGTTGGTTGGTTCGGTGGGTGGTTGGTTGGTTGGTTGGTTGGTTGGTTGGTTGGGTGGGTGGTTGGTTGGGTGTCAACAGAAAGTCCACAAGCTGATAATGAAATGACAAAATATTTGACCACCCCGTTTGTATAACTCCTGGCCCGCAAGAGTATAAACTGTGAACGGCTAAAATAAATAAAATTTATTTTTTATTCTTCAATAATTCAATCTCATAATTTTTTTACTGCTAATAAACTAAATTAATAATAAATAAAAAAAATCACCGCACTATAAATAAAAAAATTCAAAATATAATAATTAATAATTAGTTTATCAAGCAATAACTTTATTTATTATTTAATATTTGTTAAAATACTAATATATTACGTGTGTATACATTTTAATTAAACGTATTAATGATTAAAGTATAATAAAAATTAAAATTATATTAATAATCTATATGGTGTACTGCCGTGACAATAATTTTACCATGTCTACGTGTGCCGTGTCTGCCGTGTGCCGTGTCTACCGTAATCGTGACGGCTTATACCATGACAATCGTGTTAGTGAGTCACGCCGTGTTCTACCGTGTTCTGCCGTTATAAAATAATGTGCGTATCGTGACAGATTACCGTACACACGCTAAATCCCGCGGTGTCGCGTCCCATTTGACATCTCTAAGTGGGTGGTTGGTTGGTTGAATTGGTTGAGTGGTTGGTTGGTTGGTTGGTTGGTTGGTTGGGTGGTTGGTTGGTTGGTTAGTTGGTTAAATTGGTTGGTTGGTTGGGTGGTTGGTTGGTTGGTTGGTTGGTTGGTTGGTTGGTTGGTTGGTTGGTTGGGTGGGTGGGTGGGTGGTTGGTTGGGTGTCAATAGAAAGTCCACAAGCTGATAACAAAATATTTGACCACCCCGTTTGTATAACTCCTGGCCCGCAAGAGTATAAACTGTGAACGGCTAAAATAAATAAAATTTATTTTTTATTCTTCAATAATTCAATCTCATAAATTTTTTACCGCTAATAAACTAAATTAATAATAAATAAAAAAAATATCAGCGCACTATAAATAAAAAAATTCAAAATATAATAATTAATAATTAGTTTATCAAGCAATAACTTTATTTATTATTTAATATTTGTTAAAATACTAATAATATATTACGTGTGTATATATTTTAATTAAATGTATTAATGATTAAAGTATAATAAAAAATAAAATTATATTAATAATCTATATGGTGTACTGCCATGACAATAATTTTACCATGTCTACGTGTGCCGTGTCTGCCGTGTGCCGTGTCTACCGTAATCGTGACGGCTTATACCATGACAATCGTGTTAGTGAGTCACGTCGTGCTCTACCGTGTTCTGCCGTTATAAAATAATGTGCGTACCGTGACAGATTACCGTACACACGCTAAATCCCGCCGTGTCGCGTCCCATTTGACGTCTCTAGGTGGGTGGTTGGTTGGTTGAATTGGTTGGTTGGTTGGTTGGGTGGGTGGGTGGTTGGGTGGTTGGTTGGTTGGTTGGGTGGTTGGTTGGTTGGTTGGTTGGTTGAATTTGTTGGTTGGCGTTCAGTCAGTGAAATTTCTAGGATAAATGGTAAGCGAGACAAGTTTGTGTCCAATGCCTAGACAAATATTGACCTCCTTTCGAAGTATTGAAAGGAACATGAAAGTTTTAGTGGACTCTAAAGTGCAAAGATGCACTCAACAACATCAAAAATTTCTTGGCATCGCCATAAATAAATACGAAGCCACAACAAGGAGTAGGTTGGTACCTGAATACGACAGTATCAGATTACAAAGTAAGTGTGGTATTAATTAGAGAGGAAGATAAAATAATATAAAACTTTATATCATGACTCTGCTTGGAAAAAAATATGTGGAGCAATAAGGTATTACTTTTAACTGACTCCTAACTAGTATTTAACTAAATGAAAAGTCAAGTCAAAGTTCACAAAAAATAAAAAAATATTATTCAATACTTAAAGGAGCTTTAATGCTTAATCTCTTAATTCGAGCATATCGAATTCAAACAGGTGCCGAGGTTGGGTGGTTGGTTGGTTGGTTGGTTGGTTGAATTGGTTGGTTGGGTGGTTGGTTGGTTGGTTGGTTGATTGGTTGGGTGGTTGGTTGGGTGGGTGGTTGGTTGGTTGGTTGGTTTGGTGGGTGGGTGGGTGGGTGGTTGGTTGGTTGGGTGGGTGGGTGGTTGGTTGGTTGGTTGGTTGGTTGGGTGGGTGGTTGGTTGGTTGGTTGGTTGGTTGGTTGGTTGGTTGGGAGGGTGGTTGGGAGGGTGGTTGGTTGGGTGGGTGATTGGTTGGTTGGGTGGGTGGGTGGGTGGGTGATTGGTTGGTTGGGTGGGTGGATGGTTGGTTGGTTGGTTGGTTGGGTGGGTGGGTGGTTGGTTGGTTGGTTGGTTGGTTGAATTGGTTGGGTGGGTGGTTGGTTGGTTGGTTGGTTGAGTGGTTGTTTGAATTAGTTGGTTGGTTGGGTGGGTGGGTGGTTGGTTGGGTGGTTGGTTGAATTGGTTGGTTGGGTGGGTGGTTGGTTGGTTGGTTGGGTGGGTGGTTGGTTGGTTGGTTGGTTGAATTGGTTGGTTGGCGTTCAGTCAGTGAAATTTCTAGGATAAATGGTAAGCGAGACAAGTTTGTGTCCAATGCCCAGACAAATATTAACCTCCTTTCGAAGTATTGAAAGGAACATGAAAGTTTTAGTGGACTCTAAATTGCAAAGATGCACTCAACAACATCAAAAATTTCTTGGCATCGCCATAAATAAATACGAAGCCACAACAAGGAGTAGGTTGGTACCTGAATACGACAGTATCAGATTACAAAGTAAGTGTGGTATTAATTAGAGAGGAAGATAAAATAATATAAAACTTTATATCATGACTCTGCTTGGAAAAAAAATATGTGGAGCAATAAGGTATTACTTCTAACTGACTCCTAACTAGTATTTAACTAAATGAAAAGTCAAGTCAAAGTTCACAAAAAATAAAAAAATATTATTCAATACTTAAAAGGAGCTTTAATGCTTAATCTCTTAATTCGAGCATATCGAATTCAAACAGGTGCCGAGGTTGGGTGGTTGGTTGGTTGGTTGGTTGAATTGGTTGGTTGAGTGGTTGGTTGGTTGGTTGGTTGATTGGTTGGGTGGTTGGTTGGGTGGGTGGTTTGTTGGTTGGTTGGTTGGGTGGGTGGGTGGGTGGGTGGGTGGTTGGTTTGGTTGGTTGGTTGGTTAGTTGGTTGGTTGGGTGGGTGGTTGGTTGGTTGGTTGGTTGGGTGGTTGGTTGATTGTGTGTGTGGGTGGTTGGTTGGTTGGTTGGTTGGTTGGGTGGGTGGGTGGTTGGGTGGTTGGTTGGTTGGGTGGTTGGTTGGTTGGTTGGTTGGTTGGTTGAATTGGTTGGTTGGCGTTCAGTCAGTGAAATTTCTAGGATAAATGGTAAGCGAGACAAGTTTGTGTCCAATGCCCAGACAAATATTGACCTCCTTTCGAAGTATTGAAAGGAACATGAAAGTTTTAGTGGACTCTAAAGTGCAAAGATGCACTCAACAACATCAAAAATTTCTTGGCATCGCCATAAATAAATACGAAGCCACAACAAGGAGTAGGTTGGTACCTGAATACGACAGTATCAGATTACAAAGTAAGTGTGGTATTAATTAGAGAGGAAGATAAAATAATATAAAACTTTATATCATGACTCTGCTTGGAAAAAAAATATGTGGAGCAATAAGGTATTACTTATAACTGACTCCTAACTAGTATTTAACTAAATGAAAAGTCAAGTCAAAGTTCACAAAAAATAAAAAAAATATTATTCAATACTTAAAGGAGCTTTAATGCTTAATCTCTTAATTCGAGCATATCGAATTCAAACAGGTGCCGAGGTTGGGTGGTTGGTTGGTTGGTTGGTTGGTTGAATTGGTTGGTTGGGTGGTTGGTTGGTTGATTGGTTGGGTGGTTGGTTGGGTGGGTGGTTGGTTGGTTGGTTGGTTGGTTGGGTGGGTGGGTGGGTGGTTGGTTTGGTTGGTTGGTTGGTTGGTTGGTTGGGTGGGTGGGTGGTTGGTTGGTTGGTTGGGTGGTTGGTTGGTTGGTTGGTTGGGTGGTTGGTTGATTGTGTGTGGTTGGTTGGTTGGTTGGTTGGTTGGTTGGTTGGGTGGGTGGTTGGTTGGGTGTCAATAGAAAGTCCACAAGCTGATAACAAAATATTTGACCACCCCGTTTGTATAACTCCTGGCCCGCAAGAGTATAAACTGTGAACGGCTAAAATAAATAAAATTTATTTTTTATTCTTAAGTAATTCAATCTTATAAATTTTTTACCGCTAATAAACTAAATTAATAATAAATAAAAAAATATCACCGCACTATAAATAAAAAAATTCAAAATATAATAATTAATAATTAGTTTATCAAGCAATAACTTTATTTATTATTTAATATTTGTTAAAATACTAATAATATATTACGTGTGTATACATTTTAATTAAACGTATTAATGATTAAAGTATAATAAAAAATAAAATTATATTAATAATCTATATGGTGTACTGCCGTGACAATAATTTTACCATGTCTACGTGTGCCGTGTCTGCCGTGTGCCGTGTCTACCGTAATCGTGACGGCTTATACCATGACAATCGTGTTAGTGAGTCACGCCGTGCTCTACCGTGTTCTGCCGTTATAAAATAACGTGCGTACCGTGATAGATTACCGTACACACGCTAAATCCCGCCGTGTCGCGTCCCATTTGACATCTCTAGGTGGGTGGTTGGTTGGGTGGTTGGTTGGTTGAATTGGTTGAGTGGTTGGTTGGTTGGTTGGGTGGTTGGTTGGTTGGTTGGTTGAATTGGTTGGTTCGGTGGGTGGTTGGTTGGTTGGTTGGTTGGTTGGTTGGTTGGGTGGGTGGTTGGTTGGGTGTCAACAGAAAGTCCACAAGCTGATAATGAAATGACAAAATATTTGACCACCCCATTTGTATAACTCCTGGTCCGCAAGAGTATAAACTGTGAACGGCTAAAATAAATAAAATTTATTTTTTATTCTTCAATAATTCAATCTCATAATTTTTTTACCGCTAATAAACTAAATTAATAATAAATAAAAAATATCACCGCACTATAAATAAAAAAATTCAAAATATAATAATTAATAATTAGTTTATCAAGTGTGTATACATTTTAATTAAACGTATTAATGATTAAAGTATAATAAGAAATAAAATTATATTAATAATCTATATGGTGTACTGCCGTGACAATAATTTTACCATGTCTACGTGTGTCGTGTCTGCCGTAATCGTGACGGCTTATACCATGACAATCGTGTTAGTGAGTCACGCCGTGCTCTACCGTGTTCTGCCGTTATAAAATAACGTGCGTACCGTGACAGATTACCGTACACACGCTAAATCCCGCCGTGTCGCGTCCCATTTGACATCTCTAGGTGGGTGGTTGGTTGGTTGGTTGGTTGGGTGGGTGGGTGGTTGGTTGGGTGTCAACAGAAAGTCCATAAGCTGATAATGAAATGACAAAATATTTGACCACCCCGTTTGTATAACTCCTGGCCCGCAAGAGTATAAACTGTGAACGGCTAAAATAAATAAAATTTATTTTTTATTCTTCAATAATTCAATCTCATAAATTTTTTACCGCTAATAAACTAAATTAATAATAAATAAAAAAAATATCAGCGCACTATAAATAAAAAAATTCAAAATATAATAATTAATAATTAGTTTATCAAGCAATAACTTTATTTATTATTTAATATTTGTTAAAATACAAATATATTACGTGTGTATACATTTTAATTAAACGTATTAATGATTAAAGTATAATAAAAAATAAAATTATATTAATAATCTATATGGTGTACTGCCGTGACAATAATTTTACAATGTCTACGTGTGCCGTGTTTGCCGTGTGCCGTGCCGTGTCTACCGTAATCGTGACGGCTTATACCATGACAATCGTGTTAGTGAGTCACGTCGTGCTCTACCGTGTTTTGCCGTTATAAAATAATGTGCGTATCGTGACAGATTACCGTACACACGCTAAATCCCGCCGTGTCGCGTCCCATTTGACATCTCTAGGTGGGTGGTTGGTTGGGTGGTTGGTTGGTTGAATTGGTTGAGTGGTTGGTTGGTTGGTTGGGAGGTTGGTTGGGTGGGTGGGTGGTTGGTTGGTTGGTTTGGTGGGTGGGTGGTTGGTTGGTTGGTTGGTTGGTTGGTTGGGTGGGTGGGTGGGTGGGTGGGTGGTTGGGTGGGTGGGTGGGTGGTTGGTTGGTTGGTTGAATTGGTTGGTTAGTTGGTTGGTTGAATTGGTTGGTTGACGTTCAGTCAGTGAAATTTCTAGGATAAATGGTAAGCGAGACAAGTTTGTGTCCAATGCCCAGACAAATATTGACCTCCTTTCGAAGTATTGAAAGGAACATGAAAGTTTTAGTGGACTCTAAAGTGCAAAGATGCACTCAACAACATCAAAAATTTCTTGGCATCGCCATAAATAAATACGAAGCCACAACAAGGAGTAGGTTGGTACCTGAATACGACAGTATCAGATTACAAAGTAAGTGTGGTATTAATTAGAGAGGAAGATAAAATAATATAAAACTTTATATCATGACTCTGCTTGGAAAAAAAGTATGTGGAGCAATAAGGTATTACTTCTAACTGACTCCTAACTAGTATTTAACTAAATGAAAAGTCAAGTCAAAGTTCACAAAAAATAAAAAAATATTATTCAATACTTAAAGGAGCTTTAATGCTTAATCTCTTAATTCAGTCAGTGAAATTTCTAGGATAAATGGTAAGCGAGACAAGTTTGTGTCCAATGCCCAGACAAATATTGACCTCCTTTCGAAGTATTGAAAGGAACATGAAAGTTTTAGTGGACTCTAAAGTGCAAAGATGCACTCAACAACATCAAAAATTTCTTGGCATCGCCATAAATAAATACGAAGCCACAACAAGGAGTAGGTTGGTACCTGAATACGACAGTATCAGATTACAAAGTAAGTGTGGTATTAATTAGAGAGGAAGATAAAATAATATAAAACTTTATATCATGACTCTGCTTGGAAAAAAAGTATGTGGAGCAATAAGGTATTACTTCTAACTGACTCCTAACTAGTATTTAACTAAATGAAAAGTCAAGTCAAAGTTCACAAAAAATAAAAAAATATTATTCAATACTTAAAGGAGCTTTAATGCTTAATCTCTTAATTCAGTCAGTGAAATTTCTAGGATAAATGGTAAGCGAGACAAGTTTGTGTCCAATGCCCAGACAAATATTGACCTCCTTTCGAAGTATTGAAAGGAACATGAAAGTTTTAGTGGACTCTAAAGTGCAAAGATGCACTCAACAACATCAAAAATTTCTTGGCATCGCCATAAATAAATACGAAGCCACAACAAGGAGTAGGTTGGTACCTGAATACGACAGTATCAGATTACAAAGTAAGTGTGGTATTAATTAGAGAGGAAGATAAAATAATATAAAACTTTATATCATGACTCTGCTTGGAAAAAAAGTATGTGGAGCAATAAGGTATTACTTCTAACTGACTCCTAACTAGTATTTAACTAAATGAAAAGTCAAGTCAAAGTTCACAAAAAATAAAAAAATATTATTCAATACTTAAAGGAGCTTTAATGCTTAATCTCTTAATTCGAGCATATCGAATTCAAATAGGTGCCGAGGGTGGGTGGTTGGTTGGTTGGTTGGTTGGTTGGGTTGGTGGGTGGGTGGTTGGTTGGTTGGTTGGTTGGGTGGGTGGTTGGTTGGTTGGTTGGTTGGTTGGTTGGGTGGTTGGTTGGTTGTGTGTGTGGGTGGTTGGTTGGTTGGTTGGTTGGTTGGGTGGTTGATTGGTTGGGTGGTTGATTGGTTGGGTGGGTGGTTGGTTGGTTGGTTGGTTGAATTGGTTGGTTGAGTGGTTGTTTGAATTGGTTGGTTGGTTGGTTGGGTGGGTGAGTGGTTGGTTGGGTGGTTGGTTGAATTGGTTGGTTGGGTGGGTGGTTGGTTGAATTGGTTGGTTGGGTGGTTGGTTGGTTGAATTGGGTGGTTGGTTGGTTGGTTGGTTGGTTGGTTGGGTGGGTGGTTGGTTGGGTGGGTGATTGGGTGGGTGAGTGGTTGGTTGGGTGGGTGGGTGGGTGGTTGGTTGGTTGGTTGGTTGGGTGGGTGGGTGGTTGGTTGGTTTGTTGGGTGGGTGGTTGGTTCGGTGTCAACCAAAAGTCCACAAGCTGATAATGAAATGACAAAATATTTGACCACCCCGTTTGTATAACTCCTGGCCCGCAAGAGTATAAACTGTGAACAGCTAAAATAAATAAAATTTATTTTTTATTCTTCAATAATTCAATCTCATAAATTTTTTACTGCTAATAAACTAAATTAATAATAAAAAAAAAAAATCACATAAATTGGTTGGTTGGTTGGGTGGGTGGGTGGTTGAATTGGTTGGTTGGGTGGTTGGTTGGTTGAATTGGTTGGTTGGGTGGTTGGTTGGTTGGTTGGTTGGTTGGTTGGTTGGTTGGGTGGGTGATTGGTTGGTTGGGTGGGTGGTTGGTTCGGTGTCAACCAAAAGTCCACAAGCTGATAATGAAATGACAAAATATTTGACCACCCCGTTTGTATAACTCCTGGCCCGCAAGAGTATAAACTGTGAACGGCTAAAATAAATAAAATTTATTTTTTATTCTTCAATAATTCAATCTCATAAATTTTTTACTGCTAATAAACTAAATTAATAATAATAAAAAAAAATCACCACACTATAAATAAAAAAATTCAAAATATAATAATTAATAATTAGTTTATCAAGCAATAACTTTATTTATTATTTAATATTTGTTAAAATACTAATATATTACTTGTGTATACATTTTAATTAAACGTATTAATGATTAAAGTATAATAAAAAATAAAATTATATTAATAATCTATATGGTGTACTGCCGTGACAATAATTTTACCATGTCTACGTGTGTCATGTCTGCCGTGTGCCATGTCTACCGTAATCGTGACGGCTTATACCATGACAATCGTGTTAGTGAGTCACGCCGTGCTCTACCGTGTTCTGCCGTTATAAAATAACGTGCGTACCGTGACAGATTACCGTACACACGCTAAATCCCGCCGTGTCGCGTCCCATTTGACATCTCTAGGTGGGTGGTTGGTTAGGTGGTTGGTTGGTTGAATTGGTTGAGTGGTTGGTTGGTTGGTTGGGTGGTTGGTTGGTTGGTTGGTTGAATTGGTTGGTTGGGTGGGTGGTTGGTTGGGTGGGTGGTTGGTTGGTTGGTTGGTTGGTTGGTTGGTTGGTGGGTTGTGTGGGTGGTTGGTTGGGTGTCAACAGAAAGTCCACAAGCTGATAATGAAATGACAAAATATTTGACCACCCCGTTTGTATAACTCCTGGCCCGCAAGAGTATAAACTGTGAACGGCTAAAATAAATAAAATTTATTTTTTATTCTTCAATAATTCAATCTCATAAATTTTTTACCGCTAATAAACTAAATTAATAATAAATAAAAAAATATCACCGCACTATAAATAAAGAAATTCAAAATATAATAATTAATAATTAGTTTATAAAGTGTGTATACATTTTAATTAAACGTATTAATGATTAAAGTATAATAAGAAATAAAATTATATTAATAATCTATATGGTGTACTGCCGTGACAATAATTTTACCATGTCTACGTGTGCCGTGTCTGCCGTAATCGTGACGGCTTATACCATGACAATCGTGTTAGTGAGTCACGTCGTGCTCTACCGTGTTCTGCCGTTATAAAATAATGTGCGTACCGTGACAGATTACCGTACAGACGCTAAATCCCGCCGTGTCGCGTCCCATTTGACGTCTCTAGGTGGGTGGTTGGTTGGTTGAATTGGTTGGTTGGTTGGTTGGGTGGGTGGTTGGGTGGTTGGGTGGGTGGTTGGTTGGTTGGGTGGGTGGGTGGGTGGGTGGTTGGTTGGTTGGTTGGTTGGTTGGGTGGGTGGGTGGTTGGTTGGTTGGGTGGGTGGGTGGGTGGGTGGGTGGTTGGTTGGTTGGGTGGGTGGGTGGTTGGGTGGGTGGTTGGGTGGTTGGTTGGTTGGTTGGGTGGTTGGTTGGTTGGTTGGTTGGTTGAATTGGTTGGTTGGCGTTCAGTCAGTGAAATTTCTAGGATAAATGGTAAGCGAGACAAGTTTGTGTCCAATGCCCAGACAAATATTGACCTCCTTTCGAAGTATTGAAAGGAACATGAAAGTTTTAGTGGACTCTAAAGTGCAAAGATGCACTCAACAACATCAAAAATTTCTTGGCATCGCCATAAATAAATACGAAGCCACAACAAGGAGTAGGTTGGTACCTGAATACGACAGTATCAGATTACAAAGTAAGTGTGGTATTAATTAGAGAGGAAGATAAAATAATATAAAACTTTATATCATGACTCTGCTTGGAAAAAAAATATGTGGAGCAATAAGGTATTACTTCTAACTGACTCCTAACTAGTATTTAACTAAATGAAAAGTCAAGTCAAAGTTCACAAAAAATAAAAAAATATTATTCAATACTTAAAGGAGCTTTAATGCTTAATCTCTTAATTCGAGCATATCGAATTCAAACAGGTGCCGAGGTTGGGTGGTTGGTTGGTTGGTTGGTTGGTTGAATTGGTTGGTTGGGTGGTTGGTTGGTTGATTGGTTGGGTGGTTGGTTGGGTGGGTGGTTGGTTGGTTGGTTGGTTGGGTGGGTGGGTGGGTGGTTGGTTTGGTTGGTTGGTTGGTTGGTTGGGTGGGTGGGTGGTTGGTTGGTTGGTTGGGTGGTTGGTTGGTTGGTTGGTTGGTTGGTTGGGTGGTTGGTTGATTGTGTGTGGTTGGTTGGTTGGTTGGGTGGGTGGGTGGGTGGTTGGGTGGTTGGTTGGGTGGTTGGTTGGTTGGGTGGGTGGTTTGGTTGGTTGGTTGGTTGGTTGGTTGAATTGGTTGGGTGGGTGGTTGGTTGGTTGGTTGAGTGGTTGTTTGAATTAGTTGGTTGGTTGGGTGGGTGGGTGGTTGGTTGGGTGGTTGGTTGAATTGGTTGGTTGGGTGGGTGGTTGGTTGAATTGGTTGGTTGGTTGAATTGGGTGGTTGGTTGGTTGGTTGGTTGGTTGGTTGGGTGGGTGGTTGGTTGGGTGGTTGGTTGGGTGGGTGATTGGTTGGGTGGGTGGGTGATTGATTGGTTGGGTGGGTGGGTGGTTGGTTGGGTGTGTGGGTGGTTGGTTGGTTGGTTGGGTGGGTGGTTGGTTCGGTGTCAACCAAAAGTCCACAAGCTGATAATAAAATGACAAAATATTTGACCACCCCGTTTGTATAATTCCTGGCCCGCAAGAGTATAAACTGTGAACAGCTAAAATAAATAAAATTTATTTTTTATTCTTCAATAATTCAATCTCATAAATTTTTTACTGCTAATAAACTAAATTAATAATAAAAAAAAAATCACATAAATTGGTTGGTTGGTTGGGTGGGTGGGTGGTTGGTTGGTTGGGTGGTTGGTTGAATTGGTTAGTTGGGTGGGTGGTTGGTTGAATTGGTTGGTTGGTTGGGTGGGTGGGTGATTGGTTGGTTCGGTGTCAACCAAAAGTCCACAAGCTGATAATGAAATGACAAAATATTTGACCACCCCGTTTGTATAACTCCTGGCCCGCAAGAGTATAAACTGTGAACGGCTAAAATAAATAAAATTTATTTTTTATTCTTCAATAATTCAATCTCATAAATTTTTTACTGCTAATAAACTAAATTAATAATAAATAAAAAAAATCACCGCACCATAAATAAAAAAATTCAAAATATAATAATTAATAATTAGTTTATCAAGCAATAACTTTATTTATTATTTAATATTTGTTAAAATACTAATATATTACGTGTGTATACATTTTAATTAAACGTATTAATGATTAAAGTATAATAAAAATTAAAATTATATTAATAATCTATATGGTGTACTGCCGTGACAATAATTTGACCATGTCTACGTGTGCCGTGTCTGCCGTGTGCCGTGTCTACCGTAATCGTGACGGCTTATACCATGACAATCGTGTTAGTGAGTCACGCCGTGTTCTACCGTGTTCTGCCGTTATAAAATAACGTGCGTATCGTGACAGATTACCGTACACACGCTAAATCCCGCGGTGTCGCGTCCCATTTGACATCTCTAGGTGGGTGGTTGGTTGGTTAAATTGGTTGAGTGGTTGGTTGGTTGGTTGGGTGGTTGGTTGGTTGGTTGGTTGGTTGGGTGGTTGGTTGGTTGGTTGAATTTGGTGGTTGGTTGGTTGGTTGAATTGGTTGGTTGGTTGTGTGGTTGGGTGGTTGGTTGGTTGGTTGGTTGGTTGGTTGGGTGGGTGGTTGGTTGGGTGTCAATAGAAAGTCCACAAGCTGATAACAAAATATTTGACCACCCCGTTTGTATAACTCCTGGCCCGCAAGAGTATAAACTGTGAACGGCTAAAATAAATAAAATTTATTTTTTATTCTTAAGTAATTCAATCTTATAAATTTTTTACCGCTAATAAACTAAATTAATAATAAATAAAAAAATATCACCGCACTATAAATAAAAAAATTCAAAATATAATAATTAATAATTAGTTTATCAAGCAATAACTTTATTTATTATTTAATATTTGTTAAAATACTAATAATATATTACGTGTGTATACATTTTAATTAAACGTATTAATGATTAAAGTATAATAAAAAATAAAATTATATTAATAATCTATATGGTGTACTGCCGTGACAATAATTTTACCATGTCTACGTGTGCCGTGTCTGCCGTGTGCCGTGTCTACCGTAATCGTGACGGCTTATACCATGACAATCGTGTTAGTGAGTCACGCCGTGCTCTACCGTGTTCTGCCGTTATAAAATAACGTGCGTACCGTGATAGATTACCGTACACACGCTAAATCCCGCCGTGTCGCGTCCCATTTGACATCTCTAGGTGGGTGGTTGGTTGGGTGGTTGGTTGGTTGAATTGGTTGAGTGGTTGGTTGGTTGGTTGGGTGGTTGGTTGGTTGGTTGGTTGAATTGGTTGGTTCGGTGGGTGGTTGGTTGGTTGGTTGGTTGGGTGGGTGGTTGGTTGGGTGTCAACAGAAAGTCCACAAGCTGATAATGAAATGACAAAATATTTGACCACCCCATTTGTATAACTCCTGGCCCGCAAGAGTATAAACTGTGAACGGCTAAAATAAATAAAATTTATTTTTTATTCTTCAATAATTCAATCTCATAATTTTTTTACCGCTAATAAACTAAATTAATAATAAATAAAAAAATATCACCGCACTATAAATAAAAAAATTCAAAATATAATAATTAATAATTAGTTTATCAAGTGTGTATACATTTTAATTAAACGTATTAATGATTAAAGTATAATAAGAAATAAAATTATATTAATAATCTATATGGTGTACTGCCGTGACAATAATTTTACCATGTCTACGTGTGTCGTGTCTGCCGTAATCGTGACGGCTTATACCATGACAATCGTGTTAGTGAGTCACGCCGTGCTCTACCGTGTTCTGCCGTTATAAAATAACGTGCGTACCGTGACAGATTACCGTACACACGCTAAATCCCGCCGTGTCGCGTCCCATTTGACATCTCTAGGTGGGTGGTTGGTTGGTTGGTTGGTTGGTTGGTTGGTTGGGTGGGTGGTTGGTTGGGTGTCAACAGAAAGTCCACAAGCTGATAATGAAATGACAAAATATTTGACCACCCCGTTTGTATAACTCCTGGCCCGCAAGAGTATAAACTGTGAACGGCTAAAATAAATAAAATTTATTTTTTATTCTTCAATAATTCAATCTCATAAATTTTTTACCGCTAATAAACTAAATTAATAATAAATAAAAAAAAATATCAGCGCACTATAAATAAAAAAATTCAAAATATAATAATTAATAATTAGTTTATCAAGCAATAACTTTATTTATTATTTAATATTTGTTAAAATACAAATATATTACGTGTGTATACATTTTAATTAAACGTATTAATGATTAAAGTATAATAAAAAATAAAATTATATTAATAATCTATATGGTGTACTGCCGTGACAATAATTTTACAATGTCTACGTGTGCCGTGTTTGCCGTGTGCCGTGCCGTGTCTACCGTAATCGTGACGGCTTATACCATGACAATCGTGTTAGTGAGTCACGTCGTGCTCTACCGTGTTTTGCCGTTATAAAATAATGTGCGTACCGTGACAGATTACCGTACACACGCTAAATCCCGCCGTGTCGCGTCCCATTTGACATCTCTAGGTGGGTGGTTGGTTGGGTGGTTGGTTGGTTGAATTGGTTGAGTGGTTGGTTGGTTGGTTGGGAGGTTGGTTGGGTGGGTGGGTGGTTGGTTGGTTGGTTGGTTTGGTGGGTGGGTGGTTGGTTGGTTGGTTGGTTGGTTGGTTGGTTGGTTGGTTGGGTGGGTGGGTGGGTGGGTGGGTGGTTGGGTGGGTGGGTGGGTGGTTGGTTGGTTGGTTGAATTGGTTGGTTAGTTGGTTGGTTGAATTGGTTGGTTGGCGTTCAGTCAGTGAAATTTCTAGGATAAATGGTAAGCGAGACAAGTTTGTGTCCAATGCCCAGACAAATATTGACCTCCTTTTGAAGTATTGAAAGGAACATGAAAGTTTTAGTGGACTCTAAAGTGCAAAGATGCACTCAACAACATCAAAAATTTCTTGGCATCGCCATAAATAAATACGAAGCCACAACAAGGAGTAGGTTGGTACCTGAATACGACAGTATCAGATTACAAAGTAAGTGTGGTATTAATTAGAGAGGAAGATAAAATAATATAAAACTTTATATCATGACTCTGCTTGGAAAAAAAGTATGTGGAGCAATAAGGTATTACTTCTAACTGACTCCTAACTAGTATTTAACTAAATGAAAAGTCAAGTCAAAGTTCACAAAAAATAAAAAAATATTATTCAATACTTAAAGGAGCTTTAATGCTTAATCTCTTAATTCGAGCATATCGAATTCAAACATGTGCCGAGGGTGGGTGGTTGGTTGGTTGGTTGGTTGGTTGGTTGGGTTGGTGGGTGGGTGGTTGGTTGGTTGGTTGGGTGGGTGGTTGGTTGGTTGGTTGGTTGGGTGGTTGGTTGGTTGTGTGTGTGGGTGGTTGGTTGGTTGGTTGGTTGGGTGGTTGATTGGTTGGGTGGTTGATTGGTTGGGTGGGTGGTTGGTTGGTTGGTTGGTTGAATTGGTTGGTTGAGTGGTTGTTTGAATTGGTTGGTTGGTTGGGTGGGTGAGTGGTTGGTTGGGTGGTTGGTTGAATTGGTTGGTTGGGTGGGTGGTTGGTTGAATTGGTTGGTTGGGTGGTTGGTTGGTTGAATTGGGTGGTTGGTTGGTTGGTTGGTTGGGTGGGTGGTTGGTTGGGTGGGTGATTGGGTGGGTGAGTGGTTGGTTGGGTGGGTGGGTGGGTGGTTGGTTGGTTGGTTGGTTGGTTGGGTGGGTGGGTGGTTGGTTGGTTGGTTGGTTGGGTGGGTGGTTGGTTCGGTGTCAACCAAAAGTCCACAAGCTGATAATGAAATGACAAAATATTTGACCACCCCGTTTGTATAACTCCTGGCCCGCAAGAGTATAAACTGTGAACAGCTAAAATAAATAAAATTTATTTTTTATTCTTCAATAATTCAATCTCATAAATTTTTTACTGCTAATAAACTAAATTAATAATAATAAAAAAAAATCACATAAATTGGTTGGTTGGTTGGGTGGGTGGGTGGTTGAATTGGTTGGTTGGGTGGTTGGTTGGTTGAATTGGTTGGTTGGGTGGTTGGTTGGTTGGTTGGTTGGTTGGTTGGTTGGTTGGTTGGTTGGGTGGGTGATTGGTTGGTTGGGTGGGTGGTTGGTTCGGTGTCAACCAAAAGTCCACAAGCTGATAATGAAATGACAAAATATTTGACCACCCCGTTTGTATAACTCCTGGCCCGCAAGAGTATAAACTGTAAACGGCTAAAATAAATAAAATTTATTTTTTATTCTTCAATAATTCAATCTCATAAATTTTTTACTGCTAATAAACTAAATTAATAATAATAAAAAAAAATCACCACACTATAAATAAAAAAATTCAAAATATAATAATTAATAATTAGTTTATCAAGCAATAACTTTATTTATTATTTAATATTTGTTAAAATACTAATATATTACGTGTGTATACATTTTAATTAAACGTATTAATGATTAAAGTATAATAAAAAATAAAATTATATTAATAATCTATATGGTGTACTGCCGTGACAATAATTTTACCATGTCTACGTGTGTCATGTCTGCCGTGTGCCGTGTCTACCGTAATCGTGACGGCTTATACCATGACAATCGTGTTAGTGAGTCACGCCGTGCTCTACCGTGTTCTACCGTTATAAAATAACGTGCGTACCGTGACAGATTACCGTACACACGCTAAATCCCGCCGTGTCGCGTCCCATTTGACATCTCTAGGTGGGTGGTTGGTTAGGTGGTTGGTTGGTTGAATTGGTTGAGTGGTTGGTTGGTTGGGTGGTTGGTTGGTTGGTTGGTTGAATTGGTTGGTTCGGTGGGTGGTTGGTTGGGTGGTTGGTTGGTTGGTTGGTTGGTTGGTGGGTTGTGTGGGTGGTTGGTTGGGTGTCAACAGAAAGTCCACAAGCTGATAATGAAATGACAAAATATTTGACCACCCCGTTTGTATAACTCCTGGCCCGCAAGAGTATAAACTGTGAACGGCTAAAATAAATAAAATTTATTTTTTATTCTTCAATAATTCAATCTCATAAATTTTTTACCGCTAATAAACTAAATTAATAATAAATAAAAAAATATCACCGCACTATAAATAAAGAAATTCAAAATATAATAATTAATAATTAGTTTATCAAGTGTGTATACATTTTAATTAAACGTATTAATGATTAAAGTATAATAAGAAATAAAATTATATTAATAATCTATATGGTGTACTGCCGTGACAATAATTTTACCATGTCTACGTGTGCCGTGTCTGCCGTAATCGTGACGGCTTATACCATGACAATCGTGTTAGTGAGTCACGTCGTGCTCTACCGTGTTCTGCCGTTATAAAATAATGTGCGTACCGTGACAGATTACCGTACAGACGCTAAATCCCGCCGTGTCGCGTCCCATTTGACGTCTCTAGGTGGGTGGTTGGTTGGTTGAATTGGTTGGTTGGTTGGTTGGGTGGGTGGTTGGGTGGTTGGGTGGGTGGTTGGTTGGTTGGGTGGGTGGGTGGGTGGGTGGTTGGTTGGTTGGTTGGTTGGTTGGGTGGGTGGGTGGTTGGGTGGGTGGGTGGGTGGGTGGTTGGTTGGTTGGTTGGGTGGGTGGGTGGTTGGGTGGGTGGGTGGTTGGGTGGGTGGGTGGGTGGTTGGGTGGGTGGGTGGTTGGGTGGGTGGTTGGTTGGTTGGGTGGTTGGTTGGTTGGTTGGTTGGTTGAATTGGTTGGTTGGCGTTCAGTCAGTGAAATTTCTAGGATAAATGGTAAGCGAGACAAGTTTGTGTCCAATGCCTAGACAAATATTGACATCCTTTCGAAGTATTGAAAGGAACATGAAAGTTTTAGTGGACTCTAAAGTGCAAAGATGCACTCAACAACATCAAAAATTTCTTGGCATCGCCATAAATAAATACGAAGCCACAACAAGGAGTAGGTTGGTAACTGAATACGACAGTATCAGATTACAAAGTAAGTGTGGTATTAATTAGAGAGGAAGATAAAATAATATAAAACTTTATATCATGACTCTGCTTGGAAAAAAATATGTGGAGCAATAATGTATTACTTCTAACTGACTCCTAACTAGTATTTAACTAAATGAAAAGTCAAGTCAAAGTTCACAAAAAATAAAAAAATATTATTCAATACTTAAAGGAGCTTTAATGCTTAATCTCTTAATTCGAGCATATCGAATTCAAACAGGTGCCGAGGTTGGGTGGTTGGTTGGTTGGTTGGTTGGTTGGTTGAATTAGTTGGTTGGGTGGTTGGTTGGTTGGTTGGTTGATTGGTTGGGTGGTTGGTTGGGTGGGTGGTTGGTTGGTTGGTTGGTTGGGTGGGTGGGTGGGTGGTTGGTTGGGTGGTTGGTTGGTTGTGTGTGTGGGTGGTTGGTTGGTTAGTTGGTTGGTTGAGTGGTTGATTGGTTGGGTGGGTGGTTGGTTGGTTGGTTGGTTGGTTGGGTGGGTGGGTGGTTGGTTGGTTGGTTGGTTGGGTTGGTGGTTGGTTGGTTGGTTGGTTGAATTGGTTGGGTGGGTGGTTGGTTGGTTGGTTGAATTGGTTGGTTGAGTGGTTGTTTGAATTGGTTGGTTGGTTGGGTGGGTGGGTGGGTGGTCGGTTGGGTGGTTGGTTGAATTGGTTGGTTGGGTGGGTGGTCGGTTGAATTGGTTGGTTGGGTGAATTGGGTGGTTGGTTGGTTGGTTGGTTGGGTGGGTGGTTGGTTGGGTGGGTGATTGGTTGGGTGGGTGGGTGGGTGATTGGTTGGTTGGGTGGGTGGGTGGATGGTTGGTTGGTTGGTTGGTTGGTTGGTTGGGTGGGTGGGTGGTTGGTTGGTTGGTTGGTTGGGTGGTTGGTTGGTTGGTTGGTTGAATTGGTTGGTTGACGTTGAGTCAGTGAAATTTCTAGGATAAATGGTAAGCGAGACAAGTTTGTGTCCAATGCCCAGATAAATATTGACCTCCTTTCGAAGTATTGAAAGGAACATGAAAGTTTTAGTGGACTCTAAAGTGCAAAGATGCACTCAACAACATCAAAAATTTCTTGGCATCGCCATAAATAAATACGAAGCCACAACAAGGAGTAGGTTGGTACCTGAATACGACAGTATCAGATTACAAAGTAAGTGTGGTATTAATTAGAGAGGAAGATAAAATAATATAAAACTTTATATCATGACTCTGCTTGGAAAAAAATATGTGGAGCAATAAGGTATTACTTCTAACTGACTCCTAACTAGTATTTAACTAAATGAAAAGTCAAGTCAAAGTTCACAAAAAATAAAAAAATATTATTCAATACTTAAAGGAGCTTTAATGCTTAATCTCTTAATTCGAGCATATCGAATTCAAACAGGTGCCGAGGTTGGGTGGTTGGTTGGTTGGTTGGTTGAATTGGTTGGTTGGTTGGTTGGTTGATTGGTTGGGTGGTTGGTTGGGTGGTTGGTTGGTTGGTTGGTTGGTTGGGTGTGTGGGTGGGTGGGTGGGTGGTTGGTTGGTTGGGTGGGTGGGTGGGTGGGTGGTTGGTTGGTTGGTTGGGTGGGTGGTTGGTTGGTTGGTTGGTTGGGTGGTTGGTTGGTTGTGTGTGTGGGTGGTTGGTTGGTTGGTTGGTTGGGTGGTTGATTGGTTGGGTGGGTGGTTGGTTGGTTGGTTGGTTGAATTGGTTGGTTGAGTGGTTGTTTGAATTGGTTGGTTGGTTGATTGGTTGGGTGGGTGAGTGGTTGGTTGGGTGGTTGGTTGAATTGGTTGGTTGGGTGGGTGGTTGGTTGAATTGGTTGGTTGGGTGGTTGGTTGGTTGAATTGGGTGGTTGGTTGGTTGGTTGGTTGGTTGGTTGGTTGGTTGGGTGGGTGGTTGGTTGGGTGGGTGGTTGGTTGGGTGGGTGATTGGTTGGTTGGGTGGGTGATTGGTTGGTTGGGTGGGTGGGTGGGTGGTTGGTTGGTTGGTTGGGTGGGTGGGTGGTTGGTTGGTTGGGTGGTTGGGTGGGTGGTTGGTTGGGTGGGTGGTTGGTTCGGTGTCAACCAAAAGTCCACAAGCTGATAATGAAATGACAAAATATTTGACCACCCCGTTTGTATAACTCCTGGCCCGCAAGAGTATAAACTGTGAACAGCTAAAATAAATAAAATTTATTTTTTATTCTTCAATAATTCAATCTCATAAATTTTTTACTGCTAATAAACTAAATTAATAAAAAAAAAATCACATAAATTGGTTGGTTGGTTGGGTGGGTGGGTGGTTGAATTGGTTGGTTGGGTGGTTGGTTGGTTGAATTGGTTGGTTGGGTGGTTGGTTGGTTGGTTGGTTGGTTGGGTGGTTGGTTGGTGGGTAATTGGTTGGTTGGGTGGGTAATTGGTTGGTTGGTTGGGTGTCAACAGAAAGTCCACAAGCTGATAATGAAATGACAAAATATTTGACCACCCCGTTTGTATAACTCCTGGCCCGCAAGAGTATAAACTGTGAACGGCTAAAATAAATAAAATTTATTTTTTATTCTTCAATAATTCAATCTCATAAATTTTTTACCGCTAATAAACTAAATTAATAATAAATAAAAAAAAATATCAGCGCACTATAAATAAAAAAATTCAAAATATAATAATTAATAATTAGTTTATCAAGCAATAACTTTATTTATTATTTAATATTTGTTAAAATACAAATATATTACGTGTGTATACATTTTAATTAAACGTATTAATGATTAAAGTATAATAAAAAATAAAATTATATTAATAATCTATATGGTGTACTGCCGTGACAATAATTTTACAATGTCTACGTGTGCCGTGTTTGCCGTGTGCCGTGCCGTGTCTACCGTAATCGTGACGGCTTATACCATGACAATCGTGTTAGTGAGTCACGTCGTGCTCTACCGTGTTTTGCCGTTATAAAATAATGTGCGTACCGTGACAGATTACCGTACACACGCTAAATCCCGCCGTGTCGCGTCCCATTTGACATCTCTAGGTGGGTGGTTGGTTGGGTGGTTGGTTGGTTGAATTGGTTAAGTGGTTGGTTGGTTGGTTGGGAGGTTGGTTGGGTGGGTGGGTGGTTGGTTGGTTGGTTTGGTGGGTGGGTGGTTGGTTGGTTGGTTGGTTGGTTGGTTGGTTGGTTGGTTGGTTGGTTGGGTGGGTGGTTGGGTGGGTGGGTGGGTGGTTGGGTGGGTGGGTGGGTGGTTGGTTGGTTGGTTGAATTGGTTGGTTAGTTGGTTGGTGGGTGGTTGGTTGGTTGGTTGAATTGGTTGGTTAGTTGGTTGGTTGAATTGGTTGGTTGGCGTTCAGTCAGTGAAATTTCTAGGATAAATGGTAAGCGAGACAAGTTTGTGTCCAATGCCCAGACAAATATTGACCTCCTTTCGAAGTATTGAAAGGAACATGAAAGTTTTAGTGGACTCTAAAGTGCAAAGATGCACTCAACAACATCAAAAATTTCTTGGCATCGCCATAAATAAATACGAAGCCACAACAAGGAGTAGGTTGGTACCTGAATACGACAGTATCAGATTACAAAGTAAGTGTGGTATTAATTAGAGAGGAAGATAAAATAATATAAAACTTTATATCATGACTCTGCTTGGAAAAAAAGTATGTGGAGCAATAAGGTATTACTTCTAACTGACTCCTAACTAGTATTTAACTAAATGAAAAGTCAAGTCAAAGTTCACAAAAAATAAAAAAATATTATTCAATACTTAAAGGAGCTTTAATGCTTAATCTCTTAATTCGAGCATATCGAATTCAAACAGGTGCCGAGGGTGGGTGGTTGGTTGGTTGGTTGGTTGGTTGGTTGGGTTGGTGGGTGGGTGGTTGGTTGGTTGGTTGGGTGGGTGGTTGGTTGGTTGGTTGGTTGGGTGGTTGGTTGGTTGTGTGTGTGGGTGGTTGGTTGGTTGGTTGGTTGGTTGGTTGGGTGGTTGATTGGTTGGGTGGGTGGTTGGTTGGTTGGTTGGTTGAATTGGTTGGTTGAGTGGTTGTTTGAATTGGTTGGTTGGTTGGTTGGGTGGGTGAGTGGTTGGTTGGGTGGTTGGTTGAATTGGTTGGTTGGGTGGGTGGTTGGTTGAATTGGTTGGTTGGGTGGTTGGTTGGTTGAATTGGGTGGTTGGTTGGTTGGTTGGTTGGTTGGTTGGTTGGGTGGGTGGTTGGTTGGGTGGGTGATTGGGTGGGTGAGTGGTTGGTTGGGTGGGTGGGTGGGTGGTTGGTTGGTTGGTTGGGTGGGTGGTTGGTTCGGTGTCAACCAAAAGTCCACAAGCTGATAATGAAATGACAAAATATTTGACCACCCCGTTTGTATAACTCCTGGCCCGCAAGAGTATAAACTGTGAACAGCTAAAATAAATAAAATTTATTTTTTATTCTTCAATAATTCAATCTCATAAATTTTTTACTGCTAATAAACTAAATTAATAATAATAAAAAAAAATCACATAAATTGGTTGGTTGGTTGGGTGGGTGGGTGGTTGAATTGGTTGGTTGGGTGGTTGGTTGGTTGAATTGGTTGGTTGGGTGGTTGGTTGGTTGGTTGGTTGGTTGGTTGGTTGGTTGGGTGGGTGATTGGTTGGTTGGGTGGGTGGTTGGTTCGGTGTCAACCAAAAGTCCACAAGCTGATAATGAAATGACAAAATATTTGACCACCCCGTTTGTATAACTCCTGGCCCGCAAGAGTATAAACTGTGAACGGCTAAAATAAATAAAATTTATTTTTTATTCTTCAATAATTCAATCTCATAAATTTTTTACTGCTAATAAACTAAATTAATAATAATAAAAAAAAATCACCACACTATAAATAAAAAAATTCAAAATATAATAATTAATAATTAGTTTATCAAGCAATAACTTTATTTATTATTTAATATTTGTTAAAATACTAATATATTACGTGTGTATACATTTTAATTAAACGTATTAATGATTAAAGTATAATAAAAAATAAAATTATATTAATAATCTATATGGTGTACTGCCGTGACAATAATTTTACCATGTCTACGTGTGTCATGTCTGCCGTGTGCCGTGTCTACCGTAATCGTGACGGCTTATACCATGACAATCGTGTTAGTGAGTCACGCCGTGCTCTACCGTGTTCTGCCGTTATAAAATAACGTGCGTACCGTGACAGATTACCGTACACACGCTAAATCCCGCCGTGTCGCGTCCCATTTGACATCTCTAGGTGGGTGGTTGGTTAGGTGGTTGGTTGGTTGAATTGGTTGAGTGGTTGGTTGGTTGGTTGGGTGGTTGGTTGGTTGGTTGGTTGAATTGGTTGGTTCGGTGGGTGGTTGGTTGGGTGGGTGGTTGGTTGGTTGGTTGGTTGGTTGGTTGGTTGGTTGGTGGGTTGTGTGGGTGGTTGGTTGGGTGTCAACAGAAAGTCCACAAGCTGATAATGAAATGACAAAATATTTGACCACCCCGTTTGTATAACTCCTGGCCCGCAAGAGTATAAACTGTGAACGGCTAAAATAAATAAAATTTATTTTTTATTCTTCAATAATTCAATCTCATAAATTTTTTACCGCTAATAAACTAAATTAATAATAAATAAAAAAATATCACCGCACTATAAATAAAGAAATTCAAAATATAATAATTAATAATTAGTTTATCAAGTGTGTATACATTTTAATTAAACGTATTAATGATTAAAGTATAATAAGAAATAAAATTATATTAATAATCTATATGGTGTACTGCCGTGACAATAATTTTACCATGTCTACGTGTGCCGTGTCTGCCGTAATCGTGACGGCTTATACCATGACAATCGTGTTAGTGAGTCACGTCGTGCTCTACCGTGTTCTGCCGTTATAAAATAATGTGCGTACCGTGACAGATTACCGTACAGACGCTAAATCCCGCCGTGTCGCGTCCCATTTGACGTCTCTAGGTGGGTGGTTGGTTGGTTGAATTGGTTGGTTGGTTGGTTGGGTGGGTGGTTGGGTGGTTGGGTGGGTGGTTGGTTGGTTGGGTGGGTGGGTGGGTGGGTGGTTGGTTGGTTGGTTGGTTGGTTGGGTGGGTGGGTGGTTGGTTGGTTGAGTGGGTGGGTGGGTGGGTGGTTGGTTGGTTGGTTGGGTGGGTGGGTGGTTGGGTGGGTGGTTGGGTGGTTGGTTGGTTGGTTGGGTGGTTGGTTGGTTGGTTGGTTGGTTGAATTGGTTGGTTGGCGTTCAGTCAGTGAAATTTCTAGGATAAATGGTAAGCGAGACAAGTTTGTGTCCAATGCCTAGACAAATATTGACATCCTTTCGAAGTATTGAAAGGAACATGAAAGTTTTAGTGGACTCTAAAGTGCAAAGATGCACTCAACAACATCAAAAATTTCTTGGCATCGCCATAAATAAATACGAAGCCACAACAAGGAGTAGGTTGGTAACTGAATACGACAATATCAGATTACAAAGTAAGTGTGGTATTAATTAGAGAGGAAGATAAAATAATATAAAACTTTATATCATGACTCTGCTTGGAAAAAAATATGTGGAGCAATAATGTATTACTTCTAACTGACTCCTAACTAGTATTTAACTAAATGAAAAGTCAAGTCAAAGTTCACAAAAAATAAAAAAATATTATTCAATACTTAAAGGAGCTTTAATGCTTAATCTCTTAATTCGAGCATATCGAATTCAAACAGGTGCCGAGGTTGGGTGGTTGGTTGGTGGGTTGGTTGGTTGGTTGAATTAGTTGGTTGGGTGGTTGGTTGGTTGGTTGGTTGATTGGTTGGGTGGTTGGTTGGGTGGGTGGTTGGTTGGTTGGTTGGGTGGGTGGGTGGGTGGTTGGTTGGTTGGTTGGTTGGGTGGGTGGTTGGTTGGTTGGTTGGTTGGGTGGTTGGTTGGTTGTGTGTGGGTGGTTGGTTGGTTAGTTGGTTGGTTGAGTGGTTGATTGGTTGGGTGGGTGGTTGGTTGGTTGGTTGTTTGGTTGGTTGGTTGGGTGGGTGGTTGGTTGGTTGGTTGGTTGGGTTGGTGGTTGGTTGGTTGGTTGGTTGAATTGGTTGGGTGGGTGGTTGGTTGGTTGGTTGAATTGGTTGGTTGAGTGGTTGTTTGAATTGGTTGGTTGGTTGGTTGGGTGGGTGGGTGGTCGGTTGGGTGGTTGGTTGAATTGGTTGGTTGGGTGGGTGGTCGGTTGAATTGGTTGGTTGGGTGGTTGGTTGGTTGAATTGGGTGGTTGGTTGGTTGGTTGGTTGGGTGGGTGGTTGGTTGGGTGGGTGATTGGTTGGGTGGGTGGGTGGGTGATTGGTTGGGTGGGTGGGTGGATGGTTGGTTGGTTGGTTGGTTGGTTGGGTGGGTGGGTGGTTGGTTGGTTGGTTGGTTGGGTGGTTGGTTGGTTGGTTGGTTGAATTGGTTGGTTGACGTTCAGTCAGTGAAATTTCTAGGATAAATGGTAAGCGAGACAAGTTTGTGTCCAATGCCCAGATAAATATTGACCTCCTTTCGAAGTATTGAAAGGAACATGAAAGTTTTAGTGGACTCTAAAGTGCAAAGATGCACTCAACAACATCAAAAATTTCTTGGCATCGCCATAAATAAATACGAAGCCACAACAAGGAGTAGGTTGGTACCTGAATACGACAGTATCAGATTACAAAGTAAGTGTGGTATTAATTAGAGAGGAAGATAAAATAATATAAAACTTTATATCATGACTCTGCTTGGAAAAAAATATGTGGAGCAATAAGGTATTACTTCTAACTGACTCCTAACTAGTATTTAACTAAATGAAAAGTCAAGTCAAAGTTCACAAAAAATAAAAAAATATTATTCAATACTTAAAGGAGCTTTAATGCTTAATCTCTTAATTCGAGCATATCGAATTCAAACAGGTGCCGAGGTTGGGTGGTTGGTTGGTTGGTTGGTTGAATTGGTTGGTTGGGTGGTTGGTTGGTTGGTTGATTGGTTGGGTGGTTGGTTGGGTGGTTGGTTGGTTGGTTGGGTGGTTGGGTGTGTGGGTGGGTGGGTGGTTGGTTGGTTGGGTGGGTGGGTGGGTGGGTGGTTGGTTGGTTGGTTGGGTGGGTGGGTGGGTGGGTGGTTGGTTGGTTGGTTGGGTGGGTGGTTGGTTGGTTGGTTGGTTGGGTGGTTGGTTGGTTGTGTGTGTGGGTGGTTGGTTGGTTGGTTGGTTGGGTGGTTGATTGGTTGGGTGGGTGGTTGGTTGGTTGGTTGGTTGAATTGGTTGGTTGAGTGGTTGTTTGAATTGGTTGGTTGGTTGGTTGGGTGGGTGAGTGGTTGGTTGGGTGGTTGGTTGAATTGGTTGGTTGGGTGGGTGGTTGGTTGAATTGGTTGGTTGGGTGGTTGGTTGGTTGAATTGGGTGGTTGGTTGGTTGGTTGGTTGGTTGGTTGGTTGGTTGGTTGTGTGGGTGGTTGGTTGGGTGGGTGGTTGGTTGGGTGGGTGATTGGTTGGTTGGGTGGGTGATTGGTTGGTTGGGTGGGTGGGTGGGTGGTTGGTTGGTTGGTTGGGTGGGTGGGTGGTTGGTTGGTTGGGTGGTTGGGTGGGTGGTTGGTTGGGTGGGTGGTTGGTTCGGTGTCAACCAAAAGTCCACAAGCTGATAATGAAATGACAAAAAATTTGACCACCCCGTTTGTATAACTCCTGGCCCGCAAGAGTATAAACTGTGAACAGCTAAAATGAATAAAATTTATTTTTTATTCTTCAATAATTCAATCTCATAAATTTTTTACTGCTAATAAACTAAATTAATAAAAAAAAAAAATCACATAAATTGGTTGGTTGGTTGGGTGGGTGGGTGGTTGAATTGGTTGGTTGGGTGGTTGGTTGGTTGAATTGGTTGGTTGGGTGGTTGGTTGGTTGGTTGGTTGGTTGGTTGGGTGGGTGGTTGGGTGGGTAATTGGTTGGTTGGGTGGGTGGTTGGTTCGGTGTCAACCAAAAGTCCACAAGCTGATAATGAAATGACAAAATATTTTACCACCCCGTTTGTATAACTCCTGGCCCGCAAGAGTATAAACTGTGAACGGCTAAAATAAATAAAATTTATTTTTTATTCTTCAATAATTCAATCTCATAAATTTTTTACTGCTAATAAACTAAATTAATAATAAATAAAAAAAATCACCGCACTATAAATAAAAAAATTCAAAATATAATAATTAATAATTAGTTTATCAAGCAATAACTTTATTTATTATTTAATATTTGTTAAAATACTAATATATTACGTGTGTATACATTTTACTTAAACGTATTAATAATTAAAGTATAATAAAAAATAAAATTATATTAATAATCTATATGGTGTACTGCCGTGACAATAATTTTACCATGTCTACGTGTGCCGTGTCTACCGTAATCGTGACGGCTTATACCATGACAATCGTGTTAGTGAGTCACGCCGTGCTCTACCGTGTTCTGCCGTTATAAAATAACGTGCGTACCGTGACAGATTACCGTACACACGCTAAATCCCGCCGTGTCGCGTCCCATTTGACATCTCTAGGTGGGTGGTTGGTTGGGTGGTTGGTTGGGTGGTTGGTTGGTTGAATTGGTTGAGTGGTTGGTTGGTTGGTTGGTTGAATTGGTTGGTTGGGTGGGTGGTTGGTTGGTTGGTTGGTTGGTTGGGTGGGTGGTTGGTTGGGTGTCAACAGAAAGTCCACAAGCTCATAATGAAATGACAAAATATTTGACCACCCCGTTTGTATAACTCCTGGCCCGCAAGAGTATAAACTCTGAACGGCTAAAATAAATAAAATTTATTTTTTATTCTTCAATAATTCAATCTCATAAATTTTTTACCGCTAATAAACTAAATTAATAATAAATAAAAAAATATCACCGCACTATAAATAAAAAAACTCAAAATATAATAATTAATAATTAGTTTATCAAGTGTGTATACATTTTAATTAAACGTATTAATGATTAAAGTATAATAAAAAATAAAATTATATTAATAATCTATATGGTCTACTGCCGTGACAATAATTTTACCATGTCTACGTGTGCCGTGTCTGCCGTAATCATGACGGCTTATACCATGACAATCGTGTTAGTGAGTTACGCCGTGCTCTACTGTGTTCTGCCGTTATAAAATAACGTGCGTACCGTGACAGATTATCGTACACACGCTAAATCCCGCCGTGTCGCGTCCCATTTGACATCTCTAGGTGGGTGGTTGGTTGAATTGGTTGAGTGGTTGGTTGGTTGGTTGGGTGGTTGGTTGGTTGGTTGAATTGGTTGGTTGGGTGGTTGGTTGGTTGGTTGGGTGGGTGGTTGGTTGGGTGTCAACAGAAAGTCCACAAGCTGATAATGAAATGACAAAATATTTGACCACCCCGTTTGTATAACTCCTGGCCCGCAAGAGTATAAACTGTGAACGGCTAAAATAAATAAAATTTATTTTTTATTCTTCAATAATTCAATCTCATAAATTTTTTACCGCTAATAAACTAAATTAATAATAAATAAAAAAAATATCACCGCACTATAAATAAAAAAATTCAAAATATAATAATTAATAATTAGTTTATCAAGCAATAACTTTATTTATTATTTAATATTTGTTAAAATACTAATATATTACGTGTGTATACATTTTAATTAAACGTATTAATGATTAAAGTATAATAAAAAATAAAATTATATTAATAATCTATATGGTGTACTGTCGTGACAATAATTTTACCATGTCTACGTGTGCCGTGTCTGCCGTGTGCCGTGTCTACCGTAATCGTGACGGCTTATACCATGACAATCGTGTTAGTGAGTCACGCCGTGCTTTACCGTGTTCTGCCGTTATAAAATAACGTGCGTACCGTGACAGATTACCGTGCACAAGCTAAATCCCGCCGTGTCGCGTCCCATTTGACATCTCTAGGTGGGTGGTTGGTTGGTTGGTTGAATTGGTTGGTTGGTTGGTTGGGTGGTTGGTTGGTTGGTTGAATTGGTTGGTTGGGTGGTTGGTTGGTTGGGTGGGTGGTTGGTTGGTTGGTTGGATTAATTGGTTGAGTGGTTGGGTGGTTGGTTGGTTGGTTGAATTGGTTGGTTGATTGGTTGGTTGGTTGGTTGGTTGGTTGGTTGGTTGGTTGGTTGGTTGGTGGGTGGTTGGTTGGGTGGGTGGTTGGTTGGGTGTCAATAGAAAGTCCACAAGCTGATAATGAAATGACAAAATATTTGACCACCCCGTTTGTATAACTCATGGCCCGCAAGAGTATAAACTCTGAACGGCTAAAATAAATAAAATTTATTTTTTATTCTTCAATAATTCAATCTCATAAATTTTTTTACCGCTAATAAACTAAATTAATAATAAATAAAAAAAATATCACCGCACTATAAATAAAAAAATTCAAAATATAATAATTAATAATTAGTTTATCAAGCAATAACTTTATTTATTATTTAATATTTGTTAAAATACTAATATATTACGTGTGTATACATTTTAATTAAACGTATTAATGATTAAAGTATAATAAAAAATAAAATTATATTAATAATCTATATAGTGTACTGGCGTGACAATAATTTTACGATGTCTACGTGTGCCGTGTCTGCCGTGTGCCGTGTCTACCGTAATCGTGACGGCTTATACCATGACAATCGTGTTAGTGAGTCACGCCGTGCTTTACCGTGTTCTGCCGTTATAAAATAACGTGCGTACCGTGACAGATTACCGTACACACGCTAAATCCCGCCGTGTCGCGTCCCATTTGACATCTCTAGGTGGGTGGTTGGTTGGTTGGTTGAATTGGTTGAGTGGTTGGTTGGTTGGTTGGGTGGTTGGTTGGTTGGTTGAATTGGTTGGTTGGGTGGTTGGTTGGTTGGGTGGTTGGTTGAATTGGTTGGTTGGGTGGTTGGTTGGTTGGGTGGGTGGTTGGGTGGTTGGTTGGTTGGGTGGTTGGTTGGTTGGTTGGTTGAATTGGTTGGTTGGGTGGTTGGTTGGTTGGTTGGTTGGTTGGTTGGTTGGTTGGTTGGTTGGTTGGTTGGTTGGTGGTTGGTTGGGTGTCAACAGAAAGTCCACAAGCTGATAATGAAATGACAAAATATTTGACCACCCCGTTTGTATAACTCCTGGCCCGCAAGAGTATAAACTGTGAACGGCTAAAATAAATAAAATTTATTTTTTATTCTTCAATAATTCAATCTCATAAATTTTTTACCGCTAATAAATTAAATTAGTAATAAATAAAAAAAATATCACGACACTATAAATAAATTTTTTTAAAATATAATAATTAATAATTAGTTTATCAAGCATTAACTTTATTTATTATTTAATATTTGTTAAAATACTAATATGACGTGTGTATACATTTTAATTAAACGTATTAATGATTAAAGTATAATAAAAAATAAAATTATATTACTAATCTATATGGTGTACTGCCGTGACAATAATTTTACAATGTCTACGTGTGCCGTGTCTGCCGTGTGCCGTGTCTACCGTAATCGTGACGGCTTATACCATGACAATCGTGTTAGTGAGTCACGTCGTGCTCTACCGTGTTCTGCCGTTATAAAATAATGTGCGTACCGTGACAGATTACCGTACACACACTAAATCCCGCCGTGTCGCGTCCCATTTGACATCTCTAGGTGGGTGGTTGGTTGGGTGGTTGGTTGGTTGAATTGGTTGAGTGGTTTGTTGGTTGGTTGGGTGGTTGGTTGGTTGAATTGGTTGGTTGGTTGGTTGGTTGGGTGGGTGGTTGGTTGGTTGGTTGGGTGGGTGGGTGGGTGGTTGGTTGGTTGGGTGGGTGGGTGGGTGGGTGGCTGGTTGGTTGGGTGGGTGGGTGGTTGGGTGGTTGGTTGGGTGGGTGGTTGGTTGGTTGGTTGGGTGGTTGGTTGGTTGGTTGGTTGAATTGGTTGGTTGGCGTTCAGTCAGTGAAATTTCTAGGATAAATGGTAAGCGAGACAAGTTTGTGTCCAATGCCCAGACAAATATTGACCTCCTTTCGAAGTATTGAAAGGAACATGAAAGTTTTAGTGGACTCTAAAGTGCAAAGATGCACTCAACAACATCAAAAATTTCTTGGCATCGCCATATATAAATACGAAGCCACAACAAGGAGTAGGTTGGTACCTGAATACGACAGTATCAGATTACAAAGTAAATGTGGTATTAATTAGAGAGGAAGATAAAATAATATAAAACTTTATATCATGACTCTGCTTGGAAAAAAATATGTGGAGCAATAAGGTATTACTTCTAACTGACTCCTAACTAGTATTTAACTAAATGAAAAGTCAAGTCAAAGTTCACAAAAAATAAAAAAATATTATTCAATACTTAAAGGAGCTTTAATGCTTAATCTCTTAATTCGAGCATATCGAATTCAAACAGGTGCTGAAGGTACAAAATACAACCGTCGATGCACTTTAGCCTGTAAATCATCAACACCATAAATAATACTACAAGAAAAAATACCAAGTACTTTGTCAAACTATTTTCTTCAACGGTCACGACGCAGGGATATGATAGTAGAAAAAGAAAATAGTTGGTGAGGATATATGATGCATGCCAAAGATTTAGAATTTTAATCTAAGTCCGTGTACTATTAGTGGAAAGAATAACAAAAGCCATCCCATTCAAAAGATGGGGTATGACCATTCCTGGTTGCTTTTGGAGAAAGAAAATACCTAATTTTCACCAAAACTACTTCTCCAAATCAATAGAAGAATATCAGTATAACACATAATGGAAAAAAGTAATTTCCTATTTAAAAACGAGTATATGTTGCAATTATGGTACCCCGAGATTCATAACCGCTAATAATTAAACATAGTTCCAAAATGATAGTGTCATACAATATAGTGGAAAGAATTAAATTAAACATATATTATCTTCTCATTTTCACCCTCAAGAAAACAGGAAAGTCGAGCTGACTAGTAGCACGATAATTGAGGGAATCAAGAAGATGTTGAATGAAGCAACAAAAAATTGTACTGAGACCCGACAAGATGTTCTACGGTCATACCAAATAACATCAATAATTGCTAGAAAAAAACACTATTTATATGGTCTATAATATGCAATCAATAGTACTAATAGATATATCTATGCCATACTTTAGCATCGCAACTTACAATAAATAAAATAATGATCAAAATAAAAGAGTGATAGTTGGCTTAATCGAAGAAAAAAGGTACAATGCCCACCTTTGATCAGAGCACTATAAGACACTAATGAGGAGTAGATATAATTCCAAAGTTTAGCTCAGGAGTGTTGAACTAGAGGATAAACTGATGAGACGAGTATTTCAACATACACAAGAAAAAAGAATTGGAAAACTAAACTTAATGTGGGAAGAACAATTTAAGGTCGAAACATAAAAACAAAGTTAGGTACCTACATGTCGTTGGATGAAGATGAAAACAAAATATGGTACTCCTGAAACATAAAGCATTTGAAACTCTTTCATAGTCATGCAGACTAAAAAATATTGTAATTTTGTACTCGTATAAATCATATTAATTAAACTACGAGGATGCGTTATTTCCCCCATCGGTGGTGCTAGAAGGTTTTAATGAGGCATTTGATATTTATAAAAAACTTTTGTTCCAAAAATAAGGTTAATTTCTTGTTTGCTATAACATAAATAACTCACAGTGCTGGAAAATAGAAATACTGAAGCGAAATAAACATTCGAAGAATAACAAAGCGCACAATAATAAAAATAATGGTAAAGAAAAAATACATTACAAAATTATAAATGCCAAAGAATATGATGAAGGGAAAATATACCTCAAATAACTTAGACAAAAATAAGTATACACAATTGTTTTTATAAATAAAAATAAAAAAACAACCAAGTTCTTAAAGAGGAATATAAATACCATAGAAAGATAATTATGCTTCAAATGATAAAGAATCATCAATCCTAAAATGGATGACAAAAATAATGAACAAATTTCATCAATTCTAATAAATAATAATAACAAAAGACAGATATATAGGAGTTAATCCGTAATAGAATGCTACATGTGCTTAAAATAAGGAAAACCCCAACCATAGAGTCATGCACCCTGATTAAACTTAACAAATTCTGAAAAAATCCAAGCAAAGAACCATGTCCTTCTAAAAAATAATTCAAAAAAAAAACAAGAGTCTTACAAAATACATACTGCTATAACAGCGGTAACAAAAAAAGAAAAGATATTGCAAACCATGGGTATACTACCACATTTGAAACTAGCGTCAACAAGCACGGGAGGGGAGGGGGGGAGGATCTTTGTATATCATAAATGATCCTGTGTAGTAAATAAGATAGTAACTGCTAAAAGTAGTATAAATAAGGATTGAGAGTGATGTAATAAGTTTATGTTCTTCTTCTTCCCAAATCGGTAATATTCACTATCTTGGCATATCAGTGTTAGGGTTTTCCCGTTAACATTTTTGGCGGCGTCTGTGGGAGCCGAAAAACCCTTCCTCATGTCTAGACACCAATGGTAGTAACCATATTAGAGATTGATATAGGACCTACGGAAGGACGCATCCCCATGGCTAACCCAAATCAAGTGGTGGAGCAAGTCGAGGGACCAACCATCCCATTGCCTGCTAGTGAGGAGATTCAGTCGCCGTATGATAGGGTGGAGAGTCCGCCAAGGAATTCTTCGGTCGCGGTAGATTCTCCAGTAGCACCGACCAACGCAGAGGTTATTGCTAATCTCGTGGATCAACCTATTAGATCCAACCGCCCAAAGGAAGCAACTAAGGTTAGGAGGCTGGAACAACAAATCCTGGCGATGCAAATGGCTCAAGGTAAGGCCGATCGAGACCAGGAGGTCAGAGACCAAGGAACCAAAGCGACCATGGTGGAACTAAATGATGCGATTAACGCTTTAACTATGAAGCTGTGAATGATGGGCATTAGCCGCCTAGGTCCACAATCGAGGCTAGCCGAACGACTATGGGTGAAGGGTTTTCTAAGCGAGACAAGAATGGTGAAGGAATTGGAAAAAGTAGTGGGCAGAAACGCCAAAAGGAGGCATCCCCAAAAGATGACAAAGAAGAGGTGGTGGAGCATTATGATCACGCGCGTCCGACAATGGAAACCCAGTACCTTTTCCTTTCGAAAAATAGGGGATCGACCTCGTAGGACCTTTACCAATGGCCACTGGAAAAAGAAAATTTTCGTGGTCATGGTTGATTACTTCACCAAGTGGGTAGAGGCCAAGGCATTGTTCCGAACCCGATCTCAAGAGATATGCGACTTCATACATCTTAACACATTTTGGAATTCCTCAAGTTCTAATGGCGGACAATGGGACTCAATTCCAGAACTCTGTGCTATCCACTTTTTGCAAACACTTTGGCATCACCCAAAACTTCTTCACACCATATTACCTGCAATCAAATGGCCAAGTAGAAGTCACCAAACGTACTATACTTGATGGTATAAAAAAGAAATAAGAAGGGGCAAAAAGCAAATGACCGGACAAAATAGCCGAGGTTTTATTGGCTTACCGTACAATCCCCCGCGCCACCACAGGTGAAACACCATTCGCCCTCGTATATGGATTTGAGACTGTTGTACCGGCAGAAATGCTAATTGTAACTCACCGCATTACAAACTACTCAGGGAAAGATAACGAGGCTAACCGAGCAATGTACATCGACTTGATTGATAAAAGGCGAGATTAAGCACGTGTATGGGCTGAGCGTTACCAAAGTTTAATGCGCAGGCATTTTAACTCTAAACTTCGACCACAGACATTACAAGCTGGTGACCTTGTCATGAAAAAGGTCTTCCAAAGAGTTGGTGACCAAAAAATATGAAATTGGGCCCCACATGGGAAGGAACCTACACAATCATCTCTAAAGGTCAACAAGGAGCATTTCACCTCGCCGATCCGGAGGGTATCGCTCTTAGGACCCCTTGGAATATCAGTCACCTTAAATTATATCATCCAGCAATGTAAGTAAGTGATGCGCTCTTTTTCCCTTCTGATGGTGCATTGGATTTTTTTAATGAGACATCCACCTATATGAAATACTTAAATGAAAAATTTCTTGCTTTTCCCATACAAATGTGTTTGTTTATACTTATTTTTGGTAACTCCGCGGTAGGGTCGATAACCACGCTTAAGGGCTACGTAATCGGGGTCGTACTGTGTCGTACTTAGACATGATCTAAAACGTGACAAACACGCTAATTGGCCATGCCTTTTTTGTCTATGTTAACGGGCCATACCGTGCTCAATCCCACACTACAGAATTATGTATGCGAAACACTCCAAGCCCACTGGGTTACACAATTAGCCGAACCGGTCACTCTGCGAAGCCGGTTACGACTAATTTACCTCGTCTTAGTCACTCAATGAGCCCCACTGTGCTCGATCTTGCAGAAAAAGTTTAAGTGTTAATAATTATAAGTATAAACACACACCTCCAACACAACACATCATTCCATACATATCTCAAACAACTTGTTTCTCCAGCAATAAGTATAAACGTACAGAACAAAAAAAAATCATGGCCACAAAAACTATAAAGTATATATAAAATAAAATATTACTACAGATCAACAAATTTCTCCACAACCTCCATATTGGCTACATTTTCCATACCAACGACATCGGTCTTCCCTTTTTCCAAAGCAGCGAGCAATTTTTGATGTCGACTAAGGTCCATTTGTGGATTCAACGCCAATAAATCATCCATGAGTTTCATCTTATCCTTATGAATCATGCCCATGGCCACCTGCATCACTTGTCGCTCGCTAGCCTCCAAATCCGATGTTGTCTGCCTCTTCATCGCCGTGCGCTCCCCTCATTTTCCTTCTGGATCTTAGTCATCTGTATTTTCCGCTCTGCCATCTCCATAGTTAAATCCGCTATCTTAGCAGCTTGCTCCTCCACCCTACCAACCTGACTCATATTCTGGTCCAGCAACTTCGAATTTTAAGTTATCAGAGTATCATTCTTCTTCACCAAATCATTATTCTGTGCTGACAACAAGATTGTACTACTTACTACTTCTAAGTTGCGGTTGCTCACAACATCCCTCTTCTCACAATCCTTGAGAAATTGTATGTGAAGCTCTTCATTCTCCTTCACGACCTTGTCCGCACGTTGTTTTTCCGAGCCGTATGCATTCTTAAAAAGGGTTAGTTCAGTGGCCAACCCCCGAACCGAGCCAAAGAACAAGGGCTCCGACTTCCACTTCTCCATCATTCTGATATCAGCAGAGGACATCCGATGATATGCGAGCGCATGCAAATTATATTGTATCTGCCCCAAAATAAAAGCAAGGTAGACAAATTTAGTATGATCCCAATTCCCAACGATTAAAACAAAACACATCATATTGAAAAATGGATATAAATCTAGGGGTGCCTTCATCGTCAACTCCAGTTGCCTTTGCACGATCTCGATCATCGACATTGTATCATAAAAATATAAGTCCGAGCCGTGATGCAACTTATCAATCATCATAGTGAGGCCGTGGGAATCACCAGTCTCAACGATGGGATAAGCTCAGTTACATGGACTCTTTTCCCTGCTCCACTTGATTTTTGCACAAGTGGATCCTCAGGTACCACAACATTCACTAACGTCGAGCCTGAACCTAACCCATGCACAAAATTCTTCATCCGTTGCGCCACCTATAACGGGATATCTTTCTTCTTTTCTCTATCCCATATCTTTCTCAGACCCCTTCGGATCATGCACCTTATCATCCCCCTCAATCACTACCACTTCCGACTTGTTGATCGAGAGGTTATCTCATTCAAGGGTTTGTGGAGCATCATTCTCCTGCTCACCCAACTTCCATCCACGTCAGCTTTATCAACCAACACCATCTTTGGTCGAGAGAACGGTACCGTATTGATCACTACCTTACTTTTCTTCTTTAATGGACAAACTTCCTCGTCCACCTCAACTTCATGGGGCCTAACGATCCTTTCTCCGTCTTCAATTCCCTGCACCACGTCTAGCAATACCGCTTTGTCTTTTTTGGGCTAAAAATCATTGTTAGTCCTCCATGATTACTCTTTGTATCAAACTAGTCCCTCACCTTCACTTTTGTCTCCTACCCATCTCTTTCGTTTGAGAAATTTGCACAATCAGTCATCGTGCACACTCTGGGGACCAAAAGTGACATAGAACTTGGAATTTAAGGACAAAAATTGATACAAAACTTTTGATTTAGGTGCCACATGTTAGTTTTTAAATGGTTTACATGTGCGGGGGGGGGGGGGGGGACTAATCGTGCAAATTTTTCAAACGAAGTGGATAAGTGGGAGATAAAAGTGAAGGTGAATGATTAGTTTGATACAAGGGATAAACATTTGGGACTAACAGTGGATTTTAGCCTCTTTTTTGCCTTCTGCCTCCTCTCCTTTCTCGACCCCTTCCAAATTAAAAGATGACCCGCTCGTCTCCCGCGTCTTCCGCCCTTGTGGCAATGATAGACCGAGCCTAGTATAATTCTCCCCCTCGTACCTCTTCTCCATCAAAGCGCGCAGCCTTTGTAAGGTCACCTTCTCTCCACTCTCACTCATGATCACCTGGCCGTCATGAGAAATGTGCAATTCTGGAATTCACCATATCCCGGACTTTAATTAGTTTATTGCGCAAAAAACATGCGTTGGTTCAACCCCCAAGCAGTGTTTCCTGCAACAAATAGCTTTGCTAGAAGATTAACCGAGCCCTTGGGCCAATCCTCCTTACACCACTCCTGATATTTACCTTCACCTGCACAAAGTACAACACAATTATAATCTACACTTTATTCAGACTTCATCTAAACCACTACTAGAGCTCTTACACTTAGTTTTCCAACGCCTTTCTAATTGTAAATTCAGTTTAGCACTCTCATGCTCTCAATTCCCAAACACATAGATAAACCTATGTTTCCAATTCTTGTCAGAGTTTGGCAGATCTACGATATCCCTTGCTCCATTTAGTTGAAGATAGAAAAATGGCGAGCACGCCAACTTTGATACCTCTACTGCCTCTAACAAATCAGCCAAGCAAATGGGTATTTTAAAATATTACAAACTGAGCACTATACTCAAAAGGGTTCTCCATCCGTTCGCTGTTAGCTGAGTCGGGCATATCCTAACAAAGCTGAAAAAATCCTTAATCAAAGAGGGAAAGGGGAGTCGTAAGCCCCAGTCAAATAAAGTGGTATACAAGCATGTCTCGCCTTCTTCAGTAGTATAAGGCTGATCCCCCGCACGTGGGAAGTAAAAGTAAGCTAAGAAAGAACAAAGGAAAATCATGAACTCTAATGAAGGCGCGCTTGACTTAAAGCATTGATAAATAAGAGGACGGGATGATCAAATCTGTGTTGGGCCTAATAAAGACCGAGCGAGCCTAAAACCAAGCAAGATTCCAAAGGCCAGACGCATAAGATGAAAGAAAACCCGCTTGAGAACTCAGGTAATTGATGATCATTAAATGAAAAGTATATTACGAGAGTCAACTTTAGAAGACCATAATAATGACCGCTAATTAGGTATATTTGACAAACGTTATAGTCAAGATCTTTGTATATTATAAATGATCATGTGTAGTAAATAAGATAGTAACTGCTAAAAATAGTATATATAATGATTGCGAGTGATGTAATAAGGTTACGTTCTTCTTCCCGGATCAATAATATTCATTATCTTACCGTATCAGTGTTAGGGTTTTCCCGTTAATAGATTCCACTTGTGAGTTTCAAGTATTAAAGCATTTTTAGAGTTATACGCAACATCCTCATTTTGATCCAATAAAATTGCTTCAAACTTGGCGGCAATATAAACCTAATAAAATATTTTGGCTTCCCCGATGGTACTTAACTCAACCTTCTCATAATTACAATAATTCTACTATCTTTCGGGAATCATTTTAAGCAATTAGTCTAACCAACTTGCTATTGACCTCCAATAGATTTGTGGTTCAGCCAAACTGCTTCGACTCTAGTGTCATCTTTGTGCTTTTAAACTTTTCTTTTTATTCGGTTAGATGAGCATTTAGACTCAATAGAGTTTTCTTTTCTTGCACCAAAGTAAGGGCCTGGTTCGCTAGTTCATTAATCAACTAGATGCTGGCTTCACGATGCTTTACTTACTTCGACACGAATAGGTTCAGTAAAAGTAACGGGTGGTGTCACCTGAGCTTTAGTCGAAGTTGTATCTTACCACATCTTTTGCTTTTGGTTTCCATACCTTCGATGTAACTAATTGTATTTTTTTTTTATATTTTAAACGCTTTCTCACGGCTCTATGTGAGCTTGAACTCGAACAAAATTGCAGTTAGGTTATTCATTATTTCAAAGTCATTCCGTAAACGTCTCGTCCAAAAAATTGCTCTCACAAAAGATGATGTCAATATATCTTTTTATTAATTTAAAAGACCAGTTAATCTATTATAAATTAAAAAAAAATAATTTAATATATTACATGGATGCCTAACAAGTTTAAATCCGTGATTGATCTTTTGACTATGATAACTTATTTCATATATGTATTTTAATTTTGAATATTCCGTAAATGTCTCTTGACTATAACAATTTCATTGCCACCACTATGGTCGTATTTGGATTGCTTGGAACCCAAGCGTTTTTAGTATTAACCCTATATATTCCTTTTCCCAACTCATGCACTGCAACATTACATGGACTTCCAATAACAAGAGCATTTTCACCACCGTTATTTATGGATTCAATGACCCTCCCGAACGCTCCCCGCTCTGGAAGGACTTGGTCTCCATATCCCAGACCTTCCATTCTTCCCCCCTGGATTGTTCTGGGGGATTTCAATACTATTCGTAATCCCCATGAAAGAACCAAATGACACCCGTTGGAACAACTTTATCACTGACTTTAATGATTGTTGCCGAGATTGTAATCTGGATGACCTCCGTACCTTTGGTTTTCCATATTCGTGGTTCAACCACCAAATTGATAACCCCATCTCCTCCCGTATTGACAGAGCCCTGGTCAACGACCATTGGGACAACGTCTTCCCGAACTCTTTTGCCCATCTCGACCCTCCTCGTACCTCGGACCACACCCCTATCATTCTCTTCCTTACCACTCCCCGTATCCGTCAACCCACACCGTTCAAGTATTTTAACATGTGGTACCTCCACCCTAGCTTCCTAGACACTGTCTCCAATAGTTGGTCTAGCCCCTGTCATAAAAGCCATATGAAATCTATTATTTGTAAGATGGACAGGCTTGCCCCCGCCCTTGACAGCCTCAATATGAAAGAATTTAGTGATATCAGTCTTAGAGTGGACAAAGCCCAATCTGCCCTAGCCCTCGCCCAACAAACCTTGGCTTCTAACCTGACAGATCCCTCTCTTTTGCAGTTTGAGAGGGATGCGGTAAATAATTATATCTTCTTCAGTCGTGCGGAGGAATCCCTCCTCAAGCAGAAATCTAGAGAGACCTGGCTTAAACTGGGGGACAAAAACTCCAAGTATTTTAACAACATCATTAAAGCCCGTAGAGCTCGCAATAAAATCTTATCTGTCACCACCCATGATGGAAGGGTCAGTTCTAACCCTAGATTAATCTCATCAACATACCTCTCCCATTTTAAAAACCGTTTAGGCACTCCTAGCCCGGATGGATACCCTGGCCTTAATAGGGTTAGATCTCTTCTTAATAAAGTCGTCACCCCGACCGATAAAGCTAATATGACTAAGCCCATTTCGGATGATGAAATCAAGACTTCCCTTCTTGACATTGATAGTGACAAGGCCCCTGGGCCGGACGATTTTAGTGATGGTTTCTTCAAAACCTGTTAGGCCATTATGGGCCCTGATATCTGTGCGGTTATTAAGCACTTCTTCCACCATGGTAAAATGCACTCGGAGTGGAATATAACCCTCATTTCTCTTATCCTTAAAATTGATAACCCCTCTTCCCCTTCCGACTACATACCCATTTCATGTTGTGATGTCATCTACAAGATTATTTTGAAAATCCTTGCGAACATAATCAAACCCACCCTTGCATACCTCATTGAACCCTCCCAATCTACTTTTGTTCCTGGTCGCTCCATTGCGGATAACATTCTCATACCCCAGGACCTTATGCATGGCTACCATACCAACAGAAAAGGCCCTCGTTGTGCCCTTAAGATTGACCTCATGAAGGCCTTTGATAACGTCCGCTGGGAACTCGTCCTGGATGATCTCTATGCGATGGAATTCCTTATTGAAATGATTGGTTGGATCATTCATTGCATTACTACCCCTTCGTATGTTGTTTGTATTAATGGAAGCCCTACTAGCTTCTTCTCGGGGGAAAGAGGTCATAGACAGGGAGACCCCCTTTCCCCATATATCTTTGTCATTATCATGGAAGTACTCTCTCGTAACCTCATGGAGAAGAGCCAAAATCCCCACTTTGGTTTCCATTGGAAATGTCACTCGCTCAAGATCATCTATTTATGCTTCGCAGATGATCTCACGATCTTTTGTCGGGCCAATCCCCATTCTGCACGCTCATTCAGGAAGGTCTAAAGGAGTTCACCATGTTATCCGGTCTCGACCTCAATCCTTCTAAAAGTCAAATATTTATTTCGGGAACCTCTCTAGCCTCAAAAAGCGTAATCCTCAGCATCCTAGGTTTCAGCGAGGGCTCCCTCCCGGTTTGCTACTTAAGGGTCCCCCTCATCACCTCCAGACTCTCATACAATGATTGCCATCCCATCTTCTCGAAGATCACCAACCACATCAGCTCTCGGACTACCAATCAGCTCTCGGACTACCAATCACCTATCGTACGCACACCGCCTTCAGCTCATAAAATCTGTCCTCTTTGGGAGCCAAGTCTAATGGTCCTCCATCTTCATTCTTCCGGTCAGGGTACTAAAGGAACTTTCTCAACTCCTTCGAATATTCCTATGGTCAGGATCAGAAATGAAGATCACGGGGCTAAGGTAGCTTGGGACAAGCTCACCTTGCCCAAAGAGGAGAGCAGCCTTGGGATTCCAAACCTAAAAATTTGGAATCAGGCGGCCGCCCTCAAGTTCGTTTGGTCCATATTAACAAAGAACCATAGCTCAATATGGACCCGGTGGACAATCACGGAAAAAATAAAGAACAAAAAATTCTGGACCATCCCCATCCCTCCTAACGCAAGTTGGGGCTGGCGAAAAATCCTCAAGCTTAGGTCCCGAGCGGCCGAACTCTATAGAGTCAAAGTAGGAGATGTCGCTAACACCTCCATCTGGCATGACCCCTGGTTATTTCCATCCTCCCTCACCAATTGTTTCGGAAGTGGTATTGCAAACCTTACCCGCCTCCGAAATATCTCCCGTGTCTCTGATCTAAACTCAAATAGCTCTTGGTGTTGGCCCTCTAATGTTAGGGCACAAATAGACACATATTCTCTCACTTATCTGAAATCATAAATGCTCTTTCATACCTTCCTTCCCCCAACAACTCTGAAGATATCAATCTATGGATTTCTAACAAATCCAAGCCAGTCTTTACCATCAGCAGCACCTACTCTGCTATCCGCCCTACCAGTGCCAAGGTACCTTGGGGTCCGCTTATTTGGAACCAATACTCTATCCCGAGGCACTCTTTTATCTCTTGGATGGCTATCCAGAATAAGTTGTCCACGCGTAACAAACTCATTAGCTGGGGCCTTGACACCCCCTCTCACTGCGTCCTTTTCTCATCATCCCCCGAGACTCTTGAACACATAATTATCTCTTGCCCCAATGCCTCCTCCATCTGGGACAACATCTGGATGGAGCTTCTAATCCCATCTTCCCCCACTACCTGGGATTCATGGATTGAGGTGGCCTGCAGCTGGGTGAACTGCAACCCCTCTCATATTTGGAGGGCAGTTTTCTGCGCCATTATTTATCATATCTGGAAGGAAAGGAACGCTCGAATATTCAATAATGTCTCAATTCTAAGCTCGAGTGTTGCCCACCGTATCCGCTCGGATCTCCGATACCACTTCCACGGAACTAAAATTAACTCTCCTTTGTAACTCTTATTTGTCTAATTGAAGCACCTGTTTGTTTTGTAATTTTACAAAGATCAATTGTTCGTTGGCAATGTACCACATGAATCTCTTGTAAGAACCATTTAATTTAATACAATTTACAGCTTTTTATAAAAAAAAAATTCTTTGATATAGTTTCTTGATATCAATATATCTGGTGAGCGTCCATCGACTATGACGCTTTTGCTAGATTTAGTCATTGATGTCTAAAAAATTTAGTACTAAATTTATCAAAATCTTTATATTTGAAGGATGTTTAGTGAACGTTTCAAAATCAAATTACTAAATTTATCAAAATCAAAAAATAAAAAATAAAAAATAAAATTATTAAAATTTACTAAGATAAAAAAATCTATAGGAAATTTTTTATAGTTCAAAAACAAACCACAGATTTAAATTACATTAGATCTACTATATAAAAATAAAAATGTATATTCAAAATCAACTTTAAAAATCATTCATTTATTTATACCTCTAAATATATTATTAGTTAATTTTGATGCAATAGTATGCAAATGAACGAAGAAGGTAAACCACATAAGGTGACATGCTCAAACCAATAAAGCGTTTGTAGATGGGGTCGAACACATAACTTTTTGGTCACAAGCTCATCTACTCCACCAACTCCCCTTTCGGGAATGTCAACTGTATTTCTACATTAACTTATAGTGATATTAGACCTTTCCTTTTATGATTTTATATTATTTTTTAAACATATGATATTGTCAAGATTTGGTATTTTTTTAATAAATTGGATAATATGTGTAAGGTGGTGTTTTTTTTAATATATTTTTTTACATGCCAATGACAAATCAGTGGATAAGGCCAGAGTATTATGCTGACTTGACTAAGAATTTGCAGCAATTTACGAGAAATCCAAAGGTCATGTGAGTTTTAAAAAGCTGGCTCCAATAAACAAACGCATAGAAGAACACAATAACAGGTTTTGCAAGTATCATAATGATATTGGGCACGATACTGCAGATTGTATAGCTTTAAAGAAGGAAATATAGGTTTTAATAGAGAATGACAAACTGACAGCTTTTGTCAAAGGGAAAAGCAGTGGAACAAAAACTCCAAGCTCATTGATGCAACAAACTGCTAATCCAAATTCAAAGCAAGAAAGTGCATTGATGATCTTAGATTCTAAATGTAATGAGTTTGATGCAGCATCTGAATATTTGTGCACAAATCCATATCGATTAATTTTGATGGTTATGGATGAGCCAGTAGGAAAATGACGGGTTCAAAGCTTATGTTAGTATTTTGAATCTGTAGCAATCTTTGAGGGGAGATTTTACGTCTGGTTATACTAATAGTTCTCGGAAAAATCACGTTGTCAGTTTAGAAACTCAGGTAGAATGAAGGATGTCTACTCACTTATATGACAAGCACGATACTCCTTTTGTTCGATAAAGATGATTTGAGGGAAATAGCTGGTCCTCATGAGGATGGAGTGGTATTATGGTCATCTATATACATGGAACCGAAATTCGACGTGTTCTAATAGATACAGGGAGTTCTTCAAATATGTTATTCAAGTGTACGTATGATAGGATGCGTAATCCACATCGAATTTGTCGGTTGATTGTACTATAATTGGATTTACAAGAGTAACAACTCAGGTGATTGGTGAATTCAAAGGTGATGTGTGTTTGGGAAAAAGTCCGTTTAAAAATAAAGTTCAAGTCTTGTTCATGGTGGTAGAATGTCCAACCAGCTACAATGTTATTTTTGGGATATCTTGGCTTTCACGAATGTATGTTGTTGTGTCTACTATTCATCAATGTTTGAAATATGTCACTAGAGATCATGTTCGAGTGGTTCGAAGTGGCCAAAAAACGGTCAGAGAATGTTATACAACATCACTACGAGCTTGAGGTTCTAATTCTGAGGATCAGATGGATGAATATCGACCAAGGGGGTTAACCTCAGATGAAGAGGGAATAGATGATCCGTTGGAGACGCAAGGTTCTTTAAGAGTGAGTGAGGATATTGAAGAGTATATTTTTTCTAATGGGAATATTTTACGAATATGAATATTATTGTCTCCTACTTTTGCGTTATCAGTTGTTATAATTTTTGTTATAGGATGTTATAGGAGTTCCATATGTAATATTATGTCACAGCTTAGCTATAAATTCGAGGATAAAGCCTATTATCCAGAAAAGCCTTTTTTGTAGAAAAGTCAGAGGTTATTGTTCAAGAGGTGGATCATCTTTCTCGATTAGGACATATTCGGTAGACACAGTATCCTTTATGGACTGCAAACCTAGTGCTAGTAAAAAAGAAGAACAAAAAGTAGCGAATGTATGTTGTCTTCATAGATTTAAATCAAGTATGCCCATATCCCTCGAATAGATCAGCTAGTTGATTCTACTTCAGGGAATAAAATTCTCTCTTTTATGGATGTTTTTGCAGGTTATAATAATATTCAAATGGATCCAAAAGATAAAGAATGTACTACATTCATCACTGATCGAGGACTAGGTTGTTATAGAGTCATGCCATTTGGGTTGAAGAATGCTGGAGCGACATATCAAAGGTTGGTGAATAAGGCTTTTGCTGCTCAGATTGGAAGGAATATGGAGGTATATATTAATGATATGTTGGTTAAAATATCGATAGATGGTGAACACCTCAAATATTTAAAGGAGGTTCTCTAAATTTGAGGGGTTCAATTAGCTGCTCCTTCTGTGGAGGCAATGTATCAGGTTATTCGATTAGGCTTTGATGCATCGAATAATGAGGCTGAATATGAGGTTACGTTAGCTGGTTTAAGGCTTGCAAATATTAGTATAGCGAAAATAGTTCGTTTGAAAACAGACTTACTGTTACCTTTGTATCTACGCAAGCTTCAAAATTTTGACTCTTTTGTTTGACAAAGTGATTGTAGAGCATATTAAACGAGGGGATAATACAGTTGCTGATTCTTTGGAAACAATTTCTTATACAGAAGAATATCCATGGATACTGCTACTGGAGAGTCCTTCGATTTTGAGATGCTCAGAATAACGTAAATATGATGAAGAAGTATTCGTTACTCCAGACATAATGCAAAGTGATTGGAGGTTTGATAAACTTAATTTTTTACTAAGAAGTATGTTACCTCAAGATTGACAGCTGGCTAAAAGGTTAAGGTACAAAGCCCATGGTTATGTTTTATTAGATGAAGTCTTATCGAAAAAGTATTTAAGTAGACTATTACTGCATTGTTTATGTAGGCAAGAATCTTAGTAGATTTTGTCTGAGTTGTATGATGGTGAAAGTTCAGCTCATTGCGGGTTTAAGTCTTTGACGCGCAGGGTTTTGTTGGCAGGTTATTATTGGCCTTCAATTATGACTGATGTTAAGGTCTTAGTTTGAGGTTGTGACACTTGTCAACGCTTTGTTAATTCTATTTACAAACCAGCATTACCGTTCATTTCTATATTCGAAGCTACCCCTTTTGATAGATGGAGAATAGATTTGGTAGGGCCTTGGCTATGGCCTCTGGAGGACGTCAAATGATTATAGTGGTAGTAGATTATTTTTCAAAGTGAGCTGAATCTGAACAATTATCTGGTACAAAAGCAAATGATGTTATTAAGTTTATTGTGTATAATATCTGTTGTCGTTTTGGAGTTCCTCGAAAAATCACCACAGTTAATGGTTCTCAATTTAACAACAAATAAAGGACTTATTTTTGCGCTTCGAGGGGTATCATACAATGCTTTTATACATATTTTCATCCCCAAGGAAACAATGAAGTGAAGGTAACTAATAATTCTATTCTGGAGGGTTTGACGAAAATATTTAACGGGTGCTGCAGGGAAATGGCCTAACTATTTTCAAGAGGTGTTGTGGGCTTATCGTACAACTCATAGAAAGGCTACTCAAGAAACTCTTTTTTCCTTAGTGTATGGTATGAATGTTGTTGGCCTTGGAAAATATAATTTACCTTCTTATAGAGTACTTTATTATTCGGAAGATCTAAATGGAGAGGCAAAAAGAATAGACCTAGACTTAATCGAAGAGAAAAGAGTTAGGGCATATTCCAATATAACTCATTATCAAACTCTAACGAGGAGTCATTATAATTCGAAGGTGAGAAGGGAGAGTTTTAAAGTAGGTGACAGAGTCTTGAGGAAGGTATTTCTCTATACAAAGGAGAAACGACTTGGAAAAATGGCCCCAAATTGGGAGGGTCCATATGTGGTAATGAAGCTAATAAAGCCAGGTACATATCGCCTTTGTGATGAGCAGGACAAATTACTTTAACATCATTGGAATATAGAATATTTGAAGTTATATTGGGAATAGTTTTTTCTTTTTAATAATTGACAGACTCTTTCCTATCCTGTTCACCCAAGAAGGTCTTAATGAGGTGTCATGTATATATTCGAGGACATTAATAAAATTTATTTTTGGCCAATGGTTGTTTTAAATACAAATATGTATATTATATTGGTAACTAGTCAAAGATTGATAATCTTTGAAGCTGTTGACCAAGAGTAACTGATTGTATTCGAGGTGCTAACATTCTTTAAACGCACTTATGGTATTCGAGGTACTCACACTCTCTAAACACACTGATTGTATTCGAGGTGCTAACATTCTCTAAATGCACTGATAGTATTTGAAGTGCTAACGTTTTCTAAATGCACAGGTTGTGTTCGAAGTGCTATATGCTTTTTGAATGAATAATGTTAATTTAAGATATTATAAATTAATTTGTGATATATATTGAAGTTCGAGGTAATAAGGACTTGTTTATAAAATAATTTTTTTTCATGATACGATAAAAGTTAGCAAATAAATATGGAAAAATGAAAATATTTCTTCACCAAAGTAAATTAGCGATCCTACAAAACATGGGTTTAAATGTCAAGAACTTAATCATTCACAAGAAAAAGTTTTTAATAACAAAAGATGATTTCATAACACAAAGACAAAAAGAAACAATAATAATTCATTCTCTTCAGAGTTCTCTTCAGATGAATCTACCTCTTGTTCAGTGACATCCTCATTTTCTTCTACTTCCATATCTTTGGAAGAATCAGTTGGTGCAGGATCGAAGGCTTCACTAGGGTGGTTTTCCATGGGGTTAATTCCTAAAAGCTTGGCATATTTGCTTTTGGGAATGTTGCGTGGAATTCGCGAAGAAAAGTAATTGTTTTTTGCTCATCGGCAATTTTGATTGCAGTAAGGGTGTCCCATCCACACTGAGTCTCAACAAATTTCACAGCAGCTTGTTTTTATCCTTCGAATGTTGTCTTGAGTGAAACCATTTCATCAGTGAGCTTCTTCTTTTCTTCTTCACTTTTTTCAAAGAATCTTGAAGAGAGGCATATTTTTTATGCTCCTCGAATATCTCTATGGCATGTTTGGCTTTAAGTGCATCTATTTCAGCTTGATGAGAAGTCTTTAGATCGTCTATTTTTTCCGTCATGAACAGATCTTAGAAGACGTTTGAGATAAATGGCTCCTTCTATAAATTCCAACCTGGTCAGCATGGAACACGTGAAATTGTTCCCCAATTAGTTTGCCAAATATTTCTCTCATCTTTTTTCTCCAACAATATATTTTATTCAACAAATCATATCTTTAGCCATTATTTCTAGATGGCTTCAAGCATAGTTCAATTATGTGCACAATGTTTTCGTTTATGTTTCAAGATTGGAAAAAGGTTGCAATGCAAGTAAAACTTCTTCGGATGGCTCTTCGATAAGGATGAACCTCTGATTATTATAGGGCATGAAAGTAGAAGTTAAGACAGTCAGGAAGATCTGAATTTAGAATTTCAGGTTAAAGAGGAGCAGTAACCCGATGACCAATTTGTTGAAGTTGATTTGAATCTTTTGGACCATCAGATCCATATCGTAGTAAAGATCTTGAAATTCTTCTACACTAATGTCCTCATCAGGAATGAATGAGTCATCTCTTTGTTGATCTTCCATCGTAGTTTCTTCAACTTTGGAGGGAGAAACTTCTGAGGGAGCTTCTTCATAATTGTTTTCTGCCCTCTTACTTGGTGGAGTTTCTGAAGTGCTTTTTTTCTTCTTTGAGGCAAGAACTTTCTTTCTTTTTAGAGAAGGTGCAACCTTGACTACTTCTTCCATTATTGAAATGTTAGTTTTGTTTGCTTTCCTCTTGGTATTTTTCTTCTTCTTTTGTGGATTCAGATCAGTTGAAGAGCTAGCACCAGATGTACTAGCCGATTCTTTCTTTTAGCCTTCGTTTTTGAAGATAGATGACTTTCAGATCTATTTCACACCGACATAGTGACTTTACCATCGGCTGCTATCAATCTCTTTACAACAACCTAATGGTTTGGTGGTTCCATTAAATTTTATGGGAGATCACTACCTGTGGAGATCCTCCACAGATGACTATTAATGAAGTTTATGGGCATAAAAACTGAGAAGAACCCGTTGCCCCATTCATTTTCTGCCCAACTGGCCAACTTGGCAAATATGTATTCCGCATCCTTCTTGCGACCTTTGTATCACCTCGGAATTTCTGCATGGAGTAGCAATACATGTGAATAATTAATATAAGTTGTAAAGAGTAAAAGAAAAGATAATGGAACTAAGTGTTGCTTCTCCAAACAAGATTGAGTCTTGAAGGGTTCTCTTCGGATATTTCCTTCCCATTCTCTCATGTTCTAGATATGAAGACAAACTTTTGCTTCCGAAATATGTCAATCTTGAGAAGATCGTTGATTATTTTCAAATCATCCACAAGTGTTAGATAGTAAAAAGGCAATACCTGACATTTGACCAGACCGGTCATGGCAATGAAGTCTTTGATGTAGAGAGGGGTTTGGCTTAGTCTAGAAGCCACAATCAGTCACAGGAGCGTGAACCATAAATTCAGTGTTGCTTGTATAGGCTAGAGATCCAGAAGTTCGAAGTACTCTACTATCATCAGATCCAATGGGAACCAAAAACCCCAATTGATGACCTCAAGATAGACCACCAATTCATTTACTCTATAATCAAGTAGAGTTTCCCCTTCTCCTGGAAGTTGAACCACTATGTTGTCTGGCATTCCCCATTGCTTCTTTAGACTCCCGACTTAAGCTTTATTATAAAAAATATATGGCACATTTTTCAGCGTCATGATTTATCCGGGGAGGGGTGGTTTTAAATTCACACTTATTAAGGCAGCAACATCCTCGGGAAGTTCAACTAGAGCTTTCTTTTTCTTTCCTTTTTTCTCTAGTGCCCCTTTTTTTGAAGCACCGTCTTAAGTATCAAATGCAACACCACGTTCTTTAGCCTCGTCATTTGAGATAGTTTCCTCTGAATCAACTTCATCCTTAAAAGCTTCGTCTATTAGTTGAGGAGGATTCAGGTTTGAGGCTCGATTTTCTTCTTGAATATTCGAGGGAGTTTGTTGTGACTACAAGTTGGTCTCAACAATATCCCCCGAGGGAGGAGATGGTGGTGTATGGTTATTTTTGGTGTTTTCGGTAGTGTTTTATGAAGTGTTCTCAACTTTGAGGTCTCCCATTTCTATGAATGCTTTATTTTTAACATGGAGACTTTGAGAGAGATGGTCTTCTGACTGAATTCAAGAATTTTCCTTTCGTAATGTTCGAGGTGGATCCAAGTTGATGGGTGATGAAGGGTTTTCAGATCTTCTGTAAGTGGATATGTTTTGTGTTACTTTGCGGTTCTTTTGAGGAGAAATGGACCTGGAGCCAGAAAGTATTGGGAAAGAATTTCGAGGCACTGATTGTAAGGAATTTGCTGATAAGAGGTGTTGAAGTTGTGGTGGTGAACACAATTGTCGAAGAGATTTAGATGAATGGTTTCTTTCTAGGCTGGATGAACTCTAAAACTCAGGGGAACTTTGATTGTGGTTGAAGTTACGGTAAATAGTAGTTTTAATAGAAAATTGAGGAGAATTGTCTATTACCCCTATAGCTTTAGATTCAGCAGCCCTCTCACTAACATAAAAGTAATTATAAAAGCCAAAAATTTATTTTTTAGTAGTTGGGGATTTTTTTCATAAACTATGATGAAGAAGAATCTTTAAATTAGTTCATAAAATTTGGAGGTTAGCTGGGAAATATGAGTTTCCCGACAAATGTAGCCAAGAAATTAATTTTTCAGATGAAGAAACGTAAGAAACTGGGTTCTCAAGTGAAGGTAGCTAGGGTTTTCTCATTAAAATGGTTACTTTCTCTCACTAGAAGGTATTTGTGATACACAAATAATAATGGAGAGAGTATTTATAAAGAAGATATGAAAGAGAAAGTGATTAGAGAAGTTGGAGATGTGATGATGATTATTGGGTAGAAAGAGGCAATGGCAAACGATTACTTGTAAATGGATAACGTGACACCTGCTAGTTGACAGAACTAATGGCAGGCCTAGTGGGTCATCGCATGCATACTAGACTATTTTAAATGTTTCCAACCGTTACGAAAAGGCCAACTAATGATTACATGTAGAATATTCGAAGCAAGAACAAAGGTCGAACCAGCTTCGAAATAAACATGAGTATAAATTTATTCGAGGAAGACAAGTATGTGACCTAGCATTTTTAATTCAGTTGACAGATGATTCGAACAGGAAGAAATACTTTGCATTCAGGGGCCACTAGCCTTTTGAAAACATACAAAGGGTTGGGTGGCTCCATTATATTTTCAGGGAGAGAAGCTCCCAAGTTGATTATTCACAGATGTCGGTTAAGAAAGTTGATAGGTTGGAAGGCTGTTAGAAATGCATTGCCTCATTGTTTTTCAGCCCACACGGCAAGCTTGACGAAAATCTCTTTGGCATCTTTTCGATGAAGCTTGTAACACCTCAAAATTTCTAGACAAAAACACAAAACTTGATAAGAAATAGAAATAAAATAAATTGGAGATACAATTCATAGTAATATAATCAAAAGACTTACTGTTACTCCTCCAACCGAGGTTCAATTTTGATGAGTTGGCTTTAGAAATTTCTTTACCATTTTCCCAAACCCCTGAGACGAAGATAAATTTTTGTTTCCAAAATTTGTCTGCCTCCAACAAATCATCAATAATAATCAAATCCTCATCTAATGTTAGATAGTAAAATGGAAGTACCGGTCCCTTCAACAATTTGGTTAATGAGATGAAGTCATGGATGCAGAGGGGGATTTGGGACAATCAAGAAGCCATGATCACAAAAAGCAAAGTGAACCACTGATTGGGTATCACTTGAGTTTGGAACAAATCAAGAATCTCGAAGTATTCAACTATCATGGGGTCCAGTGGAAATCATAGACCCCAATTGATGATCTCTGGGTAGACTACCAGTTCATCGTTTTTGCAGTCCAAAGGGGTTTCCTCTTCTTTGGGTAGACGAATTATAATGTTGTCCCCATTCCCCATTGTTTTTAGCTCATTTTCTTAGCTCTCTTGGTAACATGTGTAATTTTTTTAAAGCCAAAATATATTGTGCATCGAGAGGCTTTAGATTTTCAGTGACTGATGGAACCAGCTTTTCGGAAATTGTTACACGAGATTTCTTTCTTCTTATCCTAGGAGCTTTTTCCTTTGAAACATTTTTTACTCTTTCACTTTCTGATTCTTTCGAAGATTATTCTTCTATATAAGCCTCGTTATTTGAATGTGTGGATTCAGAATCGATTTCCTCATCGGATGCCTCATCCACGAGTCGAGGTGCGTTACTTGAGGGATTCTTTTAAGACGTTGTTATTGTCTCAAAAATCTCCCTCGGGAGAGGAGAAGAGGTTGATGGATTCGAAGCAATATAAACATCGTCACCCATGACTATGAATTGTTTTATTTTTAAGGTTTTAGGAGGTTGAGTTTTGGTTTTCTTGCGCAATCGACAAGTAGGCTTAGGATTGGCTGGAGAAAGAGTCTCTTCTGATATCTCTGGAGAATATTTGGTTACCTTACGATTGATTCGCGCGATTCGAGGTGATGATTCAGTTAGAGAAGATGAAGTTCGAGGTGTCTTTGGTATCTGAGTTTTAGATGATTGACTTTCTTTCGGAAGAGACGAAGGAGAAAAGACAGGATTTTCGTTAGGATCGAAGTTACCGTAGTATATTGTCTCTGTGGAAAATCGAGGAGCGTTGCTTATCAATCCAACTGCTCTATATTCATATTTCCTTTCACTTATGCAGGATTATGCTCCGAAGACAGGTTTCTTTGGGGAACATGAATTTGTGGGTTTTTTTTGCTCTAGGGTTTTTGAGTTTTGGATGCTTTCTGATAAACAAATTTAAAGATTAGGTGGTCGATTGGTGTTTTCCGGTGAAATTAGCAAAACGATAAAGATTCAGACGAAGGTAGCCAGTGAGCTTTCTGTTTCTCTCTCTAAAATAAATGTTGTGAAGAAAAATGAGACATAGAGAAGTATTTATAAGGAAAGTTGGAAGAGAGGAAAGTGGAAGAGGTGGATGAGGCGATTGGGTAGAATTCCAAACGGTTGCGTAAAGAAGAATTTAACACCTTCCATGCGATATGCCTAGTGGCAGGCATAATGCCTAGGATATCATCACCTATCCGATTTGTACTTCGAATAATTATGAATGTTGGAGGGAAATTACCTCATATAAAAATACCTGAAGCGTTGAGAAATCATGGATAAGACTTTGTAAAAAATATGGAGACAATAAGTTTCAAGGAGTTCAGATTATATATAAATGGGATTTTCTTCACCTCCAAACTTTTTCTTCACCCTCCCTTATTTTGATTCCTGGGTCCGTCCTTGGACAAAAATTAATGCATGAGAGTAGTTTGAGACAAACACAAATCATGACAAACTAATGGTGATTTTTAACCAATTTAGTCCTTACCAATTTCTAATATTGACTATATCTTTCTCAATTATATATGTACAAAATGTTTATAACAAACACATTTAGGATGACAAGTTTGGTTGTTTTCCCATGTCTGGAGAAAGTGCCATGTGTTTATGGATGTATAATTATGTAGCCTCATCTATTTGTGCACTAAGAAGCATCTAGTGATCACTATTCTATGAACTTTTCAGGATGTGACGTGTTTATCCATTTTGTTGTCACTTAGACTTTGGATGATATATATACAGTGATTTTTTAAATCTCCAATAATTGTTTTTTCAAGTTAGGAAATTAAATGACATTCATCTCCCTTTCGATATTTGAGAATTTGATGAAATATTCTACGTTTTAGAACTGCTTTAGATGTTCACAACATAATGAAATACAACGCTTTAAGGGCTGATCTGTTAGATAAATTAATTAGCTCGCATTGTGTGACTTACAATGTAAACATCTCATATGACCATTTCCAATAAAACTTCATTACTAGACATGACATACCACTCACGTGGGATCTATCATGCGAGTTATGTAGAAAAGAAGTTCGAGGTCTCATAGTTTAGGAAATGGTTGATTTGTGTTTATGTCGGCTCCTACATAACATTACCTTACGCTTTTTATTAATAGTGAGCAAACTGTTACATGTTGTAGTTGTTGCGTTTACACACCAATGCACAACTAGTTTTCAGTATTAAATGGTTCATTTAGTATAATATAAAATAGTTAAGTACGACCCTTACAGATGGCTTGATTATTTTCAGATGTGACCTTGAACATCCTCTGCCTTCCTTAAAGTATTATCTTTATAGGTGATGTATAGCGCGATGATACCTACCGTTTTTGTTAATGATTATACCGAGCAACTATACATAAATGCTTGCCATAACATAAAATTTGATAAATTTAGTCTTTTTACATTATTTATGCGATGACTAAGATTAAGTTTGAGTGTTTAGATTATAGACCTTTAGGTAACCTATTCCAAATTGTCTATATAAAATTAAATCATGATATGTTTATTAAATAAGAATACAATGATATTTATCAAACAATAATAATGGACTAATTTTTATTTTACTTTGAAAGTTAAGAGCTGTATATAAATACTGCATTAAAGAGGTTCAATCTAGCCATGTATTCTATGTGACATTCGTTAAACATTATGACATATTTTCTAAATAGAATGTTAAAAAACTTCTAAATTACTTTGCCAACATTCAATTATTATTATTTTTCAGTGCTAATTTTTCAAGTTTTTTGAAATAGGTTTAATATGGAAATGATATAAATTAAGATTTCATTACATATAAAGTTAATGGTAAAATTTATGAGAAAATAATTTATAAGTCTATTTATAGGGTCAAGTTCCCAATTTTAATATTTGACATAATCTTGAAAAAGATCGTCAATATTAACTACAAACTTCATTTTTTTAAATATTAGTTAAGTTATAATGAGATTATTAAGCATTCTCAACATGAAATGTTTAATAATAATGAGGAATAATGAAAAATTAATATCAACCATTAAAGAGACATATAAATTATTTTCTTAAGACAATTTATTAAGTAGGAAGGATAAATATATTTCACAAAGTTTAAATGTTAAGTGGGTAAATTTATATTCAATTATTAAAAATCTTTGATGGACACTTCCAACCATCATAATTTTTCTTCATTCAGAAGATCCATTAAGTGATGGTAAAACATTTTTATAGGTAACGATGATTTATTATTATCTTACCACTTTTAGATATTTATGGATTAATACAATTCCAATCATTACACTTCTTCTTTATTAAGAAGATAATTAAATTTACAAAATTAAGTGATGGTAAATCATATTTACAAATATTGGTGATTTATGCATAAATAAGTTGCAAAAAATTTAATTGATAAGATGGTGACACCTACCATCTCTGTTAAGGATAAAATTTATTTTTTCAAAACTACTATACAAATTTATGTACACTGTAATAAAAAAATTGAAATAATGTGATAAATAAGTATATTTTCATCACAAACATTCATGTCATATCTCCCAAAAAGAGGATTGCAAGCTAGTTAATAAGATGCTTCAAAACCCTTGAGTATTCTGACTGTTCCCACATGTGAAGCTTAAGAATCTTGTATATTTGGGGATGTCAAGTGCAAGTGAAGCCCTATAATCCTAGCAGTGGGAACTTGAGTCTAATACAATATTAATTATCTCCAATTTAAATACATTCCATCTTATAATAATTTAGTTTAGAAACCTTAATACCCAATTTTAGATTTGAGACAATACAATTATTTCTCAGGATATTTAATTTCGGGGAAAATATTAAGTGAATAACCTTAATTTTAAGGAAGAATCATTAATGATTTGTTTAGATTTAAACGAGAAGGATATGATCATTCATTAGCGGTCATCTCCTTATTTTCTTCTAAGAATTAACTTCCAAATACTCATTCGGGATCAACAATTGTGGTTGTTCAAGAAGGACAAACTCAACATCCTAAAGAAATTGTAAAAACTTAACTTAGTATAGTAGCTTGCAGAAGAATCCAGTTTCAAATTTTGTAATGTCATAACGAGTACCAAGACATTAAGCTTCTTTATGACGTAATAAAAGAATTCAACTTCAGCCTTTGTAATGCAATAAAGAGTTCTGTAAGAACATTAAGATCTTATGTGTTGAAATAAAAAAATCTAAATTAAGCTTCTCTAACACTATAACGAGTTTTATAAGAACATTAAAATATTTGGATAAAAATGAGAATCGAGTTAAAGGTTCCATTCGCATTCATATTTTTAATATTTAATTATGGACTATTGTAACAGTAATAAAAATTTATATAATATAGTTCAGTTAAGATATGCAAAAGGTTATACATCAAACATGTTTCAATCAATGTGAGACGATTAACCTTTAAAAAAAGTATTAATTTCATATTTTCAAATGAATTTTTTAAGAAAATCATTACAAATCTTTCACACTTCAGAAAGTAAGCTTTATTAAACGAATATTAAGATCAAATCCTTCTGAAGGGTAACATTAAAAAAAATTATGTGTGTGTGTGTTACAATTCAACAACTCTATTAATTAAAAATGACGGGTTAAAAAGGTTGATCGGTTCACATTAAAGATTAACAAGTTTGTAACAATCATATTCAGATCTAATATAGTCAAGATGTCTGTAGTAGTTACAAATTTATTTGTGACATTTCTATTTAAATGTCTCATTAATTATATCATAGTATATCAAAGTTGTAATATCCTTTGGTTATCAGTGAATCTTAGTAGAGAATTATGAACTTCATAAATTCAATGACAATGAATTCTGATTTAGAGTTACTAGTTATTTTAATCACCAAACGTTTTACTGACTTATTGCATACCACCAAAAAATTTCTATTCATGAAATTTAATCTAAAATTTCTAAGTGAGGTGTCTTATGTATCAGGAACCAATAATCATAAGGATTAATCTTGATAATTATACGGGTTCGACATAAAATACATACATTAGTAATATGCTAAAATATTATGTTATGGAAACGACAAAACTCTGATTTTTTTGAGGTGTTTGAGATAATTTTCTCACTCATCTCAAGACTAATTTGAAACTTTAGGAGATATTTAAGATTTCACTTGTTTTAACAATCGAATTCTTGATGTATGTGCATGTTAATTGAGTATGGGGTATAAATTTCATTATAAAAATTATGTATTCCATGGTTTGACCATTGTAGAATTGTACATATGTCATCCAATATTCAACATCCTATAATATTTAACATCCTATAATGACTTAAATATATCTGTGAAATTAAAAAGATTATTTAAGTTTATGAACTTATAGGTTAAGTGAATGCTAAATCATACAGTATGATTTAGACCTTCATATTTTATGAGAATAAAGGTTTTTAACACACTCTTTAACATCCAATAAATAAAATATGTTTAAGTTCTTATAATTAAGGAAATGAGAATAAAATGAAGTAAAACAGACTCATTTTGATTTAGTATAAAAATTCATCTTTCTCATTCTCTAAGATTTCAACACATATAGTCTTTCATGAACATAACATTCATGTGAACGCTAGTAGTCTAGAGGATATTCATATTCATTAGAAGTGTTACTTTTATTTTGGTTCAATTTTTTAGGTTCCCGTCTTTTAAGTTTTCATTTTTTAGATTGTGAGCATACATTTATTCGAATAATTCGATATATCATATTTTTTATTATTCACGAGTTATAAGTGATCTAAATTTATTTTAATAAGACCAGTTGGAAGTCGGCACATAGTAGTTACAAGATCATGTCAATTTTATGTTTCACTTCATAAGAAGTCGAAACTAATTAAGATGGTAGTTGGCAAATCATTTATAGCAGGATTAGTTACATGTAGATAAGTCGTGGTTGATACTCGTTGGTTTGTTATTGTCTATCATCTTACATGATAAGAACATACAACGGTTACCTATAAATAACATCTTGTTATAAGTGAACATTCAGATGGATATATTTAAGTACATATTAATGATCCAAGTGAGAGATTATAAAATTATCATGAACTTAGAATGTCATGCCACATGTAAACTAAAGTACCTTTTATCATATGTCAAATTAAATAACTTTAATAAACCTTAAATTAAATATCTTGGACCTACAGATATTAATAAGTATCATGGAGGTATATAATGCATCTACGAGTTTGGTTACTCGTGGATCATAAGGGAGGACTTATGCTTTAGTTATAAGGCTCTAAAAGTCCAATAAAAATTTATGGTCCATGGTACTGAAAATTACATTGGAGCGTAGTAATTTTGAATAAATTAATGGGATGATTTAATAGAGGAGAGAATAAAAAGGTACATTAAGATCATACAAATAAATTCATTAGAAGCACCATAGTCAGTTCCACATCAAAGACTAAAGACTAGAATCACATCATCGTCCACTACATAACGAATGAACCGATAAATGAAGATGAAAAATAGTAAGTGTATTTTATTATTATTATTACTCATCTTTATTACATATGGATCAACCCTTCAATGTATTAAGGGTCTATAAAGTTGAACTATTTGATATTAATAAGAAATTTATTATGTATGTATTGGGGTTTCAAAATGAATCCATAATCAAAGAAACTTTTTATAAATGTATCTTATTCTTCAATAAAGTTTTCCTCCATATGTAATTCAATTTAAGTTTTTGGAATTCCATAATTTAGGAACTTCAAATTTTAAAATCCAAACTTAATTTCATGTATATCTATTTGATGTGAAGATTTATTGAAATATGACTATAAATTTTCAAATCTGGTCTCCTGAATTCAATCAAATCTTGATGTGCGATTGGTTGGTTTTCGTGATAATTACAGGTTACAACGATGAAACGATTGCACCATCACACCATTCCGGTGACCATATGTGTTATCACAACAATCATGTACATTTCTACAACAGCGATGCCCATAAGATGTGGCCACCATGGAGAGCCCAATGTCTCACTAAAGCACCACTAACGACCCATTTAACTTTATAAATTTAATGATGTGTATTTTTTTAATATATAATCGAATTATTAAGATTAATGTTAATAATTGTATACTCGTTTATGTGTTTAGAAGATGCATATTTATCTTTTCCCAACTTCTATGTGTTTTAGGATGCATGTTAGTCTCAATGAATGTATGGCAATTGGGATACAATAGTGATAATTTGCAACCACTGAAAAATTAAACCTTGTGACGTATGTGGTGATGCTCTACATATCCAAGGATGTTTTATCTTAGATTTAGAGTTTAAATACAATTTATCTTCTTTTATAAATATGATCATTCTGATGGATATTTTATATGTTGACGACTAATACAGATTTTATATATGATTAAATATGACATATTTATTATTTTCAATATGATAGATTATTGTTCAACATGAATCACATGTGGACACTTCATATATTTATTTTCTAAGACTATACTGATGACCGAGATATATCACAGAAATTATTCCCACTAGTTAGTTATACGAAAAGATGTTTGGACGTTCATTCAAAAAAGCATAATTGTGTGCATAAGTTGGTCTAAATAAAGATTATACACACATTCTTCTAAGTGTGATAAAATTATTGCATGATATCGTTGTTGCATTCACATGTCGCAAAACTCATGCACAACTAAACTTCAATATTAGTTTGGTTAAGTATGCCATGAAGTAGTCAAATCATCTTTAAAAAGGTCTAATGTTTCAGATGTTCTTGTGAACCAATATTGTTTTATGTAAAAAATTATTCTCTATAGGTAATATATACCATGTTTTCCAAAAGGTCACCATTAAGGATTACGAGTAATCAGTTTATGTGAATGTATGTTCAAATTTATAACTTGAAAATTTCAGTATTTTATACTAGTTTATGTAATAATTAATTAATTGTTGCATGTTTAGTAATATGCCAATATTCTCAACATTAAATTTTGGTTTATATTATACTTTTAGGTAATCAAATTCCAAATTATAATAATATTATTTGAGTAGAATGGAAATATGGTATACTGGCTCATTAGAAGTGTCACTATTATCTAATCAATATATGAACAATTGTTTTCTTTATTTTGAAATTTTAGCGGAGGATAAGAAGATTATAGTAAGAAGAGTATTTGTAATATTTTTAATCCAAATTTATATTTTTAGTGCTTTGGTTTTTTCTTTCAGATTTATCTAATCTCATTAAATCTGAAAAATGGTAAAAATTAAAATATTAACACTATACTTCATTATATTATATGGAAGAAAACTGTAAACTTGTGAATTTATGAGAAACTTGAATATGAGTAGTCAATTACAAGGTCACGTAATCTTATTTATGGTTTAACTTTTGTGAGGTCATCATTATTAACTATAAATTTTATATTTTCCAATCTATGTTTAGTTAAGAAGATTGTTAATTTATTGTCAACGTCAAAATTGAACAATAATAAAGAAAGCAATTTAGTATTAACCAATAAAGAAGTCTGCATATTAAAATTTATAAAGAAAATTCAAGTTATAAGAAAAAATAATTTAGTTGCACTAAGTTTCAGATCATAAAAAGTTTAAGTGAAATTTCACATCAATGCTGAATTTATTCGGAAAGTTCTAGGATAACTTCAGAACAACTATGAGACGTTTGTGAAAACTGTTTTCACATATTTGGTACGATTATTATTTCAATTCATTTTCATTATTTTTTAGATATTTGATGGGTTATTACAATTACAACATATTAAAGGAAAAGCTAACAAATAATCTGCCAAATAGTAATTTCCTAATCAGAGAAGAAGAAAAATAGTTTTTACTTAATCGTAAACCTATTTATACTCTTTACAAAATAGTTTCACTTTTCCTACAAAATTCCACTAATTATTATCGTGGACCTGCATTTATGGTAATGGACCTATAATCGTGGTCATTACTCTGTTCACGGTGCATTACACTGGTGTCCTGGTCAACAATTCTTTTAATGAGTGTTGAATTTCTTTATGACATCTTCATTAGCCATCGATGGTTACTTAACTCTACAAGTATCAGTATATACACGTTATTCCTCGATGGGCCTTGCTTTGCAATTTGCTTTTGATGTGTGGCATTTTCTCGGTGGAGACTCTGATTGATAATATCCTGATTGAGCAGTTATCAGCTCATAACCTCTGCTCGGTTTCTTTATTGGTTGGGTAGCCTCGGTCAGTTTTTGTTGACCTTCCCGTACGAATTCTGCTTGGTTGCTTTTTGTATGATGACCTCGTCGTCTTTTGTTTGGGCCTCGACGTGATCGCTTGGCATGATCTTGCGTGATGGTTTGCGGGCTTTCTTATTATGAAGTAGATACCCATCGGTTTGTCCTCGGTCCTTTACTACTAAGTGTTGCGTAGATGTATCGCTTATGGGTTACCTCACCATCGTACCAAAAACCCCTCGATTTGGTCTTGTTAATTTCTCGATATCATTTCTACATGCTCAGACATTTTTTGATCTATCAGCATAGTGAGGTTATCCTCATCAAAAGTATCCTAGTTTCTTTTTAATTTGAAGATCCATTAAATTATCATAAATTAGGTGATGGTTTAACATCTTTAATAAAAATGACGATTCATGCACAAATGATATACAAGATAGATAAGTTGCATACAATATAAATAATTATTTTTTTCAATATTGTTATACATATATGTATCATATAATAAAATAAATTAAAATCCTAAGAGAAATTAGGACACATTATCACAAACTGTCATGCCATATATCTCAAAAGAAGGTTGACAAAATAGTTAGCCGAGGTTTTACCAAAAATCTTGACTATTATGACTATTTTTACAATTTGTGGATATATCAAAGCGAAACCGACCAAGTAAATGAAATTAAGTGCACAAAAATAATAAAAATATTAGAACAAAGTAAGAATATTATCTACAAATCGTTCCTATGGAGAGTTAGTTAAGATAACACACATTACTAGTAAATATTTTTTTGTTCCATTGTTCTTATAATATCATAATTTGAAGTCGTTAAAAAGTTCGATTCTTTTAAGTATGAAGTAAGATATAAATTCAGTGAAAAATTAAGTGTATTATATTTGACCATGGTGATGTCACTGAAAGAGATATCACGGTTTTACGGACAATATTATTATTTATTTTAGAGTGTAATTTTTTTTCTTCTTGTAACACTATATTCATAATTAGTTATTAAAACAAGTAAATTAATGTTAGAACTAACGAGATATTTATTTAATACACTTGTATATTCAAGGATGTGTAGTCGAAAAAATTATTTTATGACATTGACAATGAGAGATTGAAGTCCGATACAATTATAATTATTTGATATTTAGCATTGGTTCCATTATACAAAAAAATAATTTAAGATCTTAAAATAAATTTAGATTTAAACACAATAGTTTTGAGGATATCAATTTTGCGGGAAGTAATCAATAAACAATTTTGATTTTAGTCAAAAAACCCAAAATGATTTGTTCATATTCAAACGATAAAAAATTGATTTTTTTTATTACCGATCATCTCCTAACGGTGAGAGTAATCATTTTGTCTAGAAATTAATATTTCAACTCTCACTTAAGAATACATAATTATAATTTTAGTTTATTAAAAACCGTCTCAACATCCTCTAAAATTGTGTGAATTAAAATTAAAATAATTCCTTACAAAGATCCATAAACATATACGTATAAAATATTGTTTATTCATTATGTAATATATTTCTATAAAACGTTCTAAAAAATATTAAAATTCTTCATAATATAACAAAGAAAGTTAATTTTAGCTTTCAGATAGTCATATATAGTTCTACAAAAATATTAAGACTTTATGATATAACATAAGAACTCAGTTTTAGCTTCTACATCATCATAAAGAGTCTTATGAATATTAAAATTATTTATGAAGCAACAATATAATTTAGTTTCAGCTTTTGTAACCTCATAAAGAGTTCTATGAGAACATTGAGATTATTATGATATAAAAGAAAAATTCCGCTTAAGCTTTCATAACATTACATCAAATCTCAACCGTGGATTAGTGTAACAAGTGCAAATTGATGTAAGATAATTTAGTTTAAACTCTTATCTATTATCTAAAGAAAAGTACTAGTTGGTTTCAAAATCATATTCAAACGAGGTTTAAATAAATAAGTAACATGAAAGGATATACATTAGGTCTTACGTCTAACATGTTTCACTTAATATGAAAATATTGACTTTTAAGAAACCTTTATTTTAGTGAAGAAAATGATTATTTCAAGAAAATCATAATACATATTACACAGTTTATCGTATGCTTTAGTAAATGAATATTAATATATTATTTTTTCTAAATGGTGATACTAAGAAAACTTGATATATAGTACAACCTAATAAATGTATTCGTTGCAAATAATAATCAACCCCAAATAATATTAAATCGTTTGGAATGATTATATGCAAAATTCAACTAAATTCAATGGTTTATAACCACAAGATAATATTAATGATATTAAAGGAAGCTTTATATCAATAATACCATAACTTTTCGAAATTACAATCTTATTTATTCTTGAGATAAAGTTAGTAGAGTAATATAGACTTCATATCTTTAATATGACTACATTCAGATGTAGTATTGTATGGTGATGCCATACTTTCTTGTCATAAAATATACTAACTTGTTGCATACCACTAAGAAATTCATGTTGAAATTATTCGATGCGAAATTTTTAGATAAGAAACCTTATGTGTTAGGAACGAAAATTCATCAGGATCATTTTTAATGTCTTATAGGTATATAATAATATATATACGTCAAGAGCATGTTGCAAATATTATATTGTAGAGATCTAGATTCAATTGAATTTATTTCATAATATAGTTTTCAATTTAGTTTTTGATTGCATCATGTTTAATTTCAGTTCATATACGATCCAATCAAACAATATATTTGTTGCTATATTATATTTTCTTGTACATTTCGTACAAATTAGCAGCGTCGATATAGTTAAAATAGATTAGTTGAGAATTTGCATTTTAAGTGGTTACATGGTTAATATGATTCTCATGCTACATATCGTGAGGAGTCCAAGTCTGTCTTACATAATCGCTGTCCACGTGATTGATGCGGGAACAATCACACATAATGTGGTTTGACTTTCTTAGTCATTTGTTGATATTTGTTTATATGATTTTTGTTTGTCCGTTAATAAAATAGTATTACTTAATGTGTAATATAGATGATACGTTTAGTACATGTGATGATTTAAGTGGAAGATATTAAGGATATCATAAATTGGAATTTATCATTAATGTGTAAAATTTGGTCCAATTGATAATATGTAATCAATAATAAAGATCAAATTATTTGACCTACATATAATACTATAATAGTATTATTGAAAATATTGTGTTGAGATACTAATTTGGCTAGTATACACTATGATGGAGATATCTATTACCCAACAATTAAGTTATTCAGCTCTATTAGCCCAATAAACGTTATGGTCATGTGGGATCATCGAGTAACAATATTATTAAACATGATGGATTGATGAGAAATTATTACCATATGTATGGTATTTAGTCATGGACTATACTAAGGAAGTGTTTCATAGTTATGGTGTTTAGAGAGAGAAAATAACACATCTCATTTTTGTTCTTATTCCTTTAGATATTTTGACTCCACATCAAATTATTGGAATGATTTTGTCTTCCCATCATAGTTATGGTGTTTAGAGAGAGAAAATAACACATCTCATTTTTGTTCTTACTCCTTGTAGATATTTTGACTTCACATCAAATTATTGGAATGATTTTGTCTTCCCATCAAGAATCCGAATCTCTATATTTTTTTAAAATAAAAATCATAACTTAACCGGAGCACATAATATCCCTGTCTTCATTTAAGATGAATTAAAACAATTCACAATCATTTTAAACTCTATAAAATATATATAAAAGTTTAGAAGTTTTAATATACTTACACATTGAATTTAATATCCCTAGTGAAAAAACTCATTAAAATTTGTTATCTTCACTATATAATGAAAATGGTTCAGTACCATTTAAGACCAAAAAGAAAAAATATTATCCACTTACTACCTATGTTTTCATGCATTTCTAAGAAAGGCCCATTTAACTCCTCAATTTACAATCTAAGAACCAATTATTTTCTATAATACCCTAAATACCCTTAGTTAATTATATAGAACTTTATTTTTCATTTTTTATTTCTACTTTTTTCCCGGTTTCTTTCTCTCTCTAGTCATACGATCGTTCTACAGCAGCATAAAAATTACAGGTTACGATCAATTCCTTGTTTTTATTTTGTTTTTGTACGATTTTCTTTTGTAGTTTTTATTTGATTTTGATGTTTAATTTTTTATTTCTATTTAGGTAACTCAATTTTTCTGCAAATTTGTTTTTGAGTTTTTTGTCTTTGTTTTTTTGTCATTTTTGGTATTTGGTCTATTATTACAATCATTTTGTAGTTTAAATGTTATATTGCTCTAAGTTTAGATTGTTTTTAGTGTTTTTTTGGAAAGTTTGGTTCAAGATAGGGTTTACAGCATAAAAAAAAAGATAAAGTTTTGCAGATGCAAAACCTTTTTAATTTATGTACTAATAGATGCGAAACCTGTGCATTTTGTGTAACGATAATTTTGCAACGTATTATTTTCTGATAGATGCGAAACATGTGTATTATTTATACTACGTAGATGCAAAACCTATTCTTTACTGTAATGATATATGCAAAACCTGTGTATTCTTCTGTTGAGTGTAGGTTCGTGATATCTAGAAGTCGATTCTGTATTTTTAAACTAAATAGAGAACTTGAAATCTACGATCTTGTTCTGTTTGATGATTTTGAAGATACTATTAAGTTTGTTTTAAGTATATATTAATGAACTCTAGAAAATCATTAGTGAAGTTCAGAAGCGGAAATGTTCGCAGGAGAGGATCGGACTAGGGAATATTCGTATGAAGTGACAGCAAATAATGAAATTAGTGGTTACTAGAAAGGAAAAGAGACAAAAAGAATAAATATAACAATAATTGACTAATCATTGGCCCTTTTCCCCAAAGAGAATGTCCTTTATATAGTAAATGAGGTAGGTGGTAAAATTACATAATTACCATCATAAAAGTGGACTTCTCACCCTACTATTTGACTATTCAAAGAAAAGTTCTTGGGGTGTATCATTTGGCCTCTCTATATCTTATATTTGCTTTACTTTGGTCCTTAACCACTAAATATATAAATCTTGGTCTTATTTGTGGAATAAATTACATATTGATCACCTATATTTTCTTTCCCTTATTAGTAGTCCCAGTCCATGTACAGATCTCTAGACGTGGCCTGCATTTGCCTTTTGACCCTGGTCGGATCAAAAAGCTTTTCCCCTCAAAATTTATTTACTCTGGTCAGAAACTTTAGCTTTTTGGTGAAAATCTGATAGGATCGGATCAAAAGTTTTACGTTGCTGACCTCATCTCTGGTCACGAAGACCTCACCTTAGCAATCAGTTGGTGCAGGATCGAAGGCTTCACTAGGGTGGTTTTCCATGGGGTTAATTCCTAAAATCTTGGCATATTTGCTTTTGGGAATGTTGCGTGGAATTCGCGAAGAAAAGTAATTGTTTTTTGCTCATCGGCAATTTTGATTGCAGTAAGGGTGTCCCATCCACACTGAGTCTCAACAAATTTCACAGCAGCTTGTTTTTATCCTTCGAATGTTGTCTTGAGTGAAACCATTTCATCAGTGAGCTTCTTCTTTTCTTCTTCACTTTTTTTCAAAGAATCTTGAAGAGAGGCATATTTTTTATGCTCCTCGAATATCTCTATGGCATGTTTGGCTTTAAGTGCATCTATTTCAGCTTGATGAGAAGTCTTTAGATCGTCTATTTTTTCCGTCATGAACAGATCTTAGAAGACGTTTGAGATAAATGGCTCCTTCTATAAATTCCAACCTGGTCAGCATGGAACACGTGAAATTGTTCCCCAATTAGTTTGCCAAATATTTCTCTCATCTTTTTTCTCCAACAATATATTTTATTCAACAAATCATATCTTTAGCCATTATTTCTAGATGGCTTCAAGCATAGTTCAATTATGTGCACAATGTTTTCGTTTATGTTTCAAGATTGGAAAAAGGTTGCAATGCAAGTAAAACTTCTTCGGATGGCTCTTCGATAAGGATGAACCTCTGATTATTATAGGGCATGAAAGTAGAAGTTAAGACAGTCAGGAAGATCTGAATTTAGAATTTCAGGTTAAAGAGGAGCAGTAACCCGATGACCAATTTGTTGAAGTTGATTTGAATCTTTTGGACCATCAGATCCATATCGTAGTAAAGATCTTGAAATTCTTCTACACTAATGTCCTCATCAGGAATGAATGAGTCATCTCTTTGTTGATCTTCCATCGTAGTTTCTTCAACTTTGGAGGGAGAAACTTCTGAGGGAGCTTCTTCATAATTGTTTTCTGCCCTCTTACTTGGTGGAGTTTCTGAAGTGCTTTTTTTCTTCTTTGAGGCAAGAACTTTCTTTCTTTTTAGAGAAGGTGCAACCTTGACTACTTCTTCCATTATTGAAATGTTAGTTTTGTTTGCTTTCCTCTTGGTATTTTTCTTCTTCTTTTGTGGATTCAGATCAGTTGAAGAGCTAGCACCAGATGTACTAGCCGATTCTTTCTTTTAGCCTTCGTTTTTGAAGATAGATGACTTTCAGATCTATTTCACACCGACATAGTGACTTTACCATCGGCTGCTATCAATCTCTTTACAACAACCTAATGGTTTGGTGGTTCCATTAAATTTTATGGGAGATCACTACCTGTGGAGATCCTCCACAGATGACTATTAATGAAGTTTATGGGCATAAAAACTGAGAAGAACCCGTTGCCCCATTCATTTTCTGCCCAACTGGCCAACTTGGCAAATATGTATTCCGCATCCTTCTTGCGACCTTTGTATCACCTCGGAATTTCTGCATGGAGTAGCAATACATGTGAATAATTAATATAAGTTGTAAAGAGTAAAAGAAAAGATAATGGAACTAAGTGTTGCTTCTCCAAACAAGATTGAGTCTTGAAGGGTTCTCTTCGGATATTTCCTTCCCATTCTCTCATGTTCTAGATATGAAGACAAACTTTTGCTTCCGAAATATGTCAATCTTGAGAAGATCGTTGATTATTTTCAAATCATCCACAAGTGTTAGATAGTAAAAAGGCAATACCTGACATTTGACCAGACCGGTCATGGCAATGAAGTCTTTGATGTAGAGAGGGGTTTGGCTTAGTCTAGAAGCCACAATCAGTCACAGGAGCGTGAACCATAAATTCAGTGTTGCTTGTATAGGCTAGAGATCCAGAAGTTCGAAGTACTCTACTATCATCAGATCCAATGGGAACCAAAAACCCCAATTGATGACCTCAAGATAGACCACCAATTCATTTACTCTATAATCAAGTAGAGTTTCCCCTTCTCCTGGAAGTTGAACCACTATGTTGTCTGGCATTCCCCATTGCTTCTTTAGACTCCCGACTTAAGCTTTATTATAAAAAATATATGGCACATTTTTCAGCGTCATGATTTATCCGGGGAGGGGTGGTTTTAAATTCACACTTATTAAGGCAGCAACATCCTCGGGAAGTTCAACTAGAGCTTTCTTTTTCTTTCCTTTTTTCTCTAGTGCCCCTTTTTTTGAAGCACCGTCTTAAGTATCAAATGCAACACCACGTTCTTTAGCCTCGTCATTTGAGATAGTTTCCTCTGAATCAACTTCATCCTTAAAAGCTTCGTCTATTAGTTGAGGAGGATTCAGGTTTGAGGCTCGATTTTCTTCTTGAATATTCGAGGGAGTTTGTTGTGACTACAAGTTGGTCTCAACAATATCCCCCGAGGGAGGAGATGGTGGTGTATGGTTATTTTTGGTGTTTTCGGTAGTGTTTTATGAAGTGTTCTCAACTTTGAGGTCTCCCATTTCTATGAATGCTTTATTTTTAACATGGAGACTTTGAGAGAGATGGTCTTCTGACTGAATTCAAGAATTTTCCTTTCGTAATGTTCGAGGTGGATCCAAGTTGATGGGTGATGAAGGGTTTTCAGATCTTCTGTAAGTGGATATGTTTTGTGTTACTTTGCGGTTCTTTTGAGGAGAAATGGACCTGGAGCCAGAAAGTATTGGGAAAGAATTTCGAGGCACTGATTGTAAGGAATTTGCTGATAAGAGGTGTTGAAGTTGTAGTGGTGAACACAATTGTCGAAGAGATTTAGATGAATGGTTTCTTTCTAGGCTGGATGAACTCTAAAACTCAGGGGAACTTTGATTGTGGTTGAAGTTACGGTAAATAGTAGTTTTAATAGAAAATTGAGGAGAATTGTCTATTACCCCTATAGCTTTAGATTCAGCAGCCCTCTCACTAACATAAAAGTAATTATAAAAGCCAAAAATTTATTTTTTAGTAGTTGGGGATTTTTTTCATAAACTATGATGAAGAAGAATCTTTAAATTAGTTCATAAAATTTGGAGGTTAGCTGGGAAATATGAGTTTCCCGACAAATGTAGCCAAGAAATTAATTTTTCAGATGAAGAAACGTAAGAAACTGGGTTCTCAAGTGAAGGTAGCTAGGGTTTTCTCATTAAAATGGTTACTTTCTCTCACTAGAAGGTATTTGTGATACACAAATAATAATGGAGAGAGTATTTATAAAGAAGATATGAAAGAGAAAGTGATTAGAGAAGTTGGAGATGTGATGATGATTATTGGGTAGAAAGAGGCAATGGCAAACGATTACTTGTAAATGGATAACGTGACACCTGCTAGTTGACAGAACTAATGGCAGGCCTAGTGGGTCATCGCATGCATACTAGACTATTTTAAATGTTTCCAACCGTTACGAAAAGGCCAACTAATGATTACATGTAGAATATTCGAAGCAAGAACAAAGGTCGAACCAGCTTCGAAATAAACATGAGTATAAATTTATTCGAGGAAGACAAGTATGTGACCTAGCATTTTTAATTCAGTTGACAGATGATTCGAACAGGAAGAAATACTTTGCATTCAGGGGCCACTAGCCTTTTGAAAACATACAAAGGGTTGGGTGGCTCCATTATATTTTCAGGGAGAGAAGCTCCCAAGTTGATTATTCACAGATGTCGGTTAAGAAAGTTGATAGGTTGGAAGGCTGTTAGAAATGCATTGCCTCATTGTTTTTCAGCCCACACGGCAAGCTTGACGAAAATCTCTTTGGCATCTTTTCGATGAAGCTTGTAACACCTCAAAATTTCTAGACAAAAACACAAAACTTGATAAGAAATAGAAATAAAATAAATTGGAGATACAATTCATAGTAATATAATCAAAAGACTTACTGTTACTCCTCCAACGAGGTTCAATTTTGATGAGTTGGCTTTAGAAATTTCTTTACCATTTTCCCAAACCCCTGAGACGAAGATAAATTTTTGTTTCCAAAATTTGTCTGCCTCCAACAAATCATCAATAATAATCAAATCCTCATCTAATGTTAGATAGTAAAATGGAAGTACCGGTCCCTTCAACAATTTGGTTAATGAGATGAAGTCATGGATGCAGAGGGGGATTTGGGACAATCAAGAAGCCATGATCACAAAAAGCAAAGTGAACCACTGATTGGGTATCACTTGAGTTTGGAACAAATCAAGAATCTCGAAGTATTCAACTATCATGGGGTCCAGTGGAAATCATAGACCCCAATTGATGATCTCTGGGTAGACTACCAGTTCATCGTTTTTGCAGTCCAAAGGGGTTTCCTCTTCTTTGGGTAGACGAATTATAATGTTGTCCCCATTCCCCATTGTTTTTAGCTCATTTTCTTAGCTCTCTTGGTAACATGTGTAATTTTTTTAAAGCCAAAATATATTGTGCATCGAGAGGCTTTAGATTTTCAGTGACTGATGGAACCAGCTTTTCGGAAATTGTTACACGAGATTTCTTTCTTCTTATCCTAGGAGCTTTTTCCTTTGAAACATTTTTTACTCTTTCACTTTCTGATTCTTTCGAAGATTATTCTTCTATATAAGCCTCGTTATTTGAATGTGTGGATTCAGAATCGATTTCCTCATCGGATGCCTCATCCACGAGTCGAGGTGCGTTACTTGAGGGATTCTTTTAAGACGTTGTTATTGTCTCAAAAATCTCCCTCGGGAGAGGAGAAGAGGTTGATGGATTCGAAGCAATATAAACATCGTCACCCATGACTATGAATTGTTTTATTTTTAAGGTTTTAGGAGGTTGAGTTTTGGTTTTCTTGCGCAATCGACAAGTAGGCTTAGGATTGGCTGGAGAAAGAGTCTCTTCTGATATCTCTGGAGAATATTTGGTTACCTTACGATTGATTCGCGCGATTCGAGGTGATGATTCAGTTAGAGAAGATGAAGTTCGAGGTGTCTTTGGTATCTGAGTTTTAGATGATTGACTTTCTTTCGGAAGAGACGAAGGAGAAAAGACAGGATTTTCGTTAGGATCGAAGTTACCGTAGTATATTGTCTCTGTGGAAAATCGAGGAGCGTTGCTTATCAATCCAACTGCTCTATATTCATATTTCCTTTCACTTATGCAGGATTATGCTCCGAAGACAGGTTTCTTTGGGGAACATGAATTTGTGGGTTTTTTTTGCTCTAGGGTTTTTGAGTTTTGGATGCTTTCTGATAAACAAATTTAAAGATTAGGTGGTCGATTGGTGTTTTCCGGTGAAATTAGCAAAACGATAAAGATTCAGACGAAGGTAGCCAGTGAGCTTTCTGTTTCTCTCTCTAAAATAAATGTTGTGAAGAAAAATGAGACATAGAGAAGTATTTATAAGGAAAGTTGGAAGAGAGGAAAGTGGAAGAGGTGGATGAGGCGATTGGGTAGAATTCCAAACGGTTGCGTAAAGAAGAATTTAACACCTTCCATGCGATATGCCTAGTGGCAGGCATAATGCCTAGGATATCATCACCTATCCGATTTATACTTCGAATAATTATGAATGTTGGAGGGAAATTACCTCATATAAAAATACCTGAAGCGTTGAGAAATCATGGATAAGACTTTGTAAAAAATATGGAGACAATAAGTTTCAAGGAGTTCAGATTATATATAAATGGGATTTTCTTCACCTCCAAACTTTTTCTTCACCCTCCCTTATTTTGATTCCTGGGTCCGTCCTTGGACAAAAATTAATGCATGAGAGTAGTTTGAGACAAACACAAATCATGACAAACTAATGGTGATTTTTAACCAATTTAGTCCTTACCAATTTCTAATATTGACTATATCTTTCTCAATTATATATGTACAAAATGTTTATAACAAACACATTTAGGATGACAAGTTTGGTTGTTTTCCCATGTCTGGAGAAAGTGCCATGTGTTTATGGATGTATAATTATGTAGCCTCATCTATTTGTGCACTAAGAAGCATCTAGTGATCACTATTCTATGAACTTTTCAGGATGTGACGTGTTTATCCATTTTGTTGTCACTTAGACTTTGGATGATATATATACAGTGATTTTTTAAATCTCCAATAATTGTTTTTTCAAGTTAGGAAATTAAATGACATTCATCTCCCTTTCGATATTTGAGAATTTGATGAAATATTCTACGTTTTAGAACTGCTTTAGATGTTCACAACATAATGAAATACAACGCTTTAAGGGCTGATCTGTTAGATAAATTAATTAGCTCGCATTGTGTGACTTACAATGTAAACATCTCATATGACCATTTCCAATAAAACTTCATTACTAGACATGACATACCACTCACGTGGGATCTATCATGCGAGTTATGTAGAAAAGAAGTTCGAGGTCTCATAGTTTAGGAAATGGTTGATTTGTGTTTATGTCGGCTCCTACATAACATTACCTTACGCTTTTTATTAATAGTGAGCAAACTGTTACATGTTGTAGTTGTTGCGTTTACACACCAATGCACAACTAGTTTTCAGTATTAAATGGTTCATTTAGTATAATATAAAATAGTTAAGTACGACCCTTACAGATGGCTTGATTATTTTCAGATGTGACCTTGAACATCCTCTGCCTTCCTTAAAGTATTATCTTTATAGGTGATGTATAGCGCGATGATACCTACCGTTTTTGTTAATGATTATACCGAGCAACTATACATAAATGCTTGCCATAACATAAAATTTGATAAATTTAGTCTTTTTACATTATTTATGCGATGACTAAGATTAAGTTTGAGTGTTTAGATTATAGACCTTTAGGTAACCTATTCCAAATTGTCTATATAAAATTAAATCATGATATGTTTATTAAATAAGAATACAATGATATTTATCAAACAATAATAATGGACTAATTTTTATTTTACTTTGAAAGTTAAGAGCTGTATATAAATACTGCATTAAAGAGGTTCAATCTAGCCATGTATTCTATGTGACATTCGTTAAACATTATGACATATTTTCTAAATAGAATGTTAAAAAACTTCTAAATTACTTTGCCAACATTCAATTATTATTATTTTTCAGTGCTAATTTTTCAAGTTTTTTGAAATAGGTTTAATATGGAAATGATATAAATTAAGATTTCATTACATATAAAGTTAATGGTAAAATTTATGAGAAAATAATTTATAAGTCTATTTATAGGGTCAAGTTCCCAATTTTAATATTTGACATAATCTTGAAAAAGATCGTCAATATTAACTACAAACTTCATTTTTTTAAATATTAGTTAAGTTATAATGAGATTATTAAGCATTCTCAACATGAAATGTTTAATAATAATGAGGAATAATGAAAAATTAATATCAACCATTAAAGAGACATATAAATTATTTTCTTAAGACAATTTATTAAGTAGGAAGGATAAATATATTTCACAAAGTTTAAATGTTAAGTGGGTAAATTTATATTCAATTATTAAAAATCTTTGATGGACACTTCCAACCATCATAATTTTTCTTCATTCAGAAGATCCATTAAGTGATGGTAAAACATTTTTATAGGTAACGATGATTTATTATTATCTTACCACTTTTAGATATTTATGGATTAATACAATTCCAATCATTACACTTCTTCTTTATTAAGAAGATAATTAAATTTACAAAATTAAGTGATGGTAAATCATATTTACAAATATTGGTGATTTATGCATAAATAAGTTGCAAAAAATTTAATTGATAAGATGGTGACACCTACCATCTCTGTTAAGGATAAAATTTATTTTTTCAAAACTACTATACAAATTTATGTACACTGTAATAAAAAAATTGAAATAATGTGATAAATAAGTATATTTTCATCACAAACATTCATGTCATATCTCCCAAAAAGAGGATTGCAAGCTAGTTAATAAGATGCTTCAAAACCCTTGAGTATTCTGACTGTTCCCACATGTGAAGCTTAAGAATCTTGTATATTTGGGGATGTCAAGTGCAAGTGAAGCCCTATAATCCTAGCAGTGGGAACTTGAGTCTAATACAATATTAATTATCTCCAATTTAAATACATTCCATCTTATAATAATTTAGTTTAGAAACCTTAATACCCAATTTTAGATTTGAGACAATACAATTATTTCTCAGGATATTTAATTTCGGGGAAAATATTAAGTGAATAACCTTAATTTTAAGGAAGAATCATTAATGATTTGTTTAGATTTAAACGAGAAGGATATGATCATTCATTAGCGGTCATCTCCTTATTTTCTTCTAAGAATTAACTTCCAAATACTCATTCGGGATCAACAATTGTGGTTGTTCAAGAAGGACAAACTCAACATCCTAAAGAAATTGTAAAAACTTAACTTAGTATAGTAGCTTGCAGAAGAATCCAGTTTCAAATTTTGTAATGTCATAACGAGTACCAAGACATTAAGCTTCTTTATGACGTAATAAAAGAATTCAACTTCAGCCTTTGTAATGCAATAAAGAGTTCTGTAAGAACATTAAGATCTTATGTGTTGAAATAAAAAAATCTAAATTAAGCTTCTCTAACACTATAACGAGTTTTATAAGAACATTAAAATATTTGGATAAAAATGAGAATCGAGTTAAAGGTTCCATTCGCATTCATATTTTTAATATTTAATTATGGACTATTGTAACAGTAATAAAAATTTATATAATATAGTTCAGTTAAGATATGCAAAAGGTTATACATCAAACATGTTTCAATCAATGTGAGACGATTAACCTTTAAAAAAAGTATTAATTTCATATTTTCAAATGAATTTTTTAAGAAAATCATTACAAATCTTTCACACTTCAGAAAGTAAGCTTTATTAAACGAATATTAAGATCAAATCCTTCTGAAGGGTAACATTAAAAAAAATTATGTGTGTGTGTGTTACAATTCAACAACTCTATTAATTAAAAATGACGGGTTAAAAAGGTTGATCGGTTCACATTAAAGATTAACAAGTTTGTAACAATCATATTCAGATCTAATATAGTCAAGATGTCTGTAGTAGTTACAAATTTATTTGTGACATTTCTATTTAAATGTCTCATTAATTATATCATAGTATATCAAAGTTGTAATATCCTTTGGTTATCAGTGAATCTTAGTAGAGAATTATGAACTTCATAAATTCAATGACAATGAATTCTGATTTAGAGTTACTAGTTATTTTAATCACCAAACGTTTTACTGACTTATTGCATACCACCAAAAAATTTCTATTCATGAAATTTAATCTAAAATTTCTAAGTGAGGTGTCTTATGTATCAGGAACCAATAATCATAAGGATTAATCTTGATAATTATATGGGTTCGACATAAAATACATACATTAGTAATATGCTAAAATATTATGTTATGGAAACGACAAAACTCTGATTTTTTTGAGGTGTTTGAGATAATTTTCTCACTCATCTCAAGACTAATTTGAAACTTTAGGAGATATTTAAGATTTCACTTGTTTTAACAATCGAATTCTTGATGTATGTGCATGTTAATTGAGTATGGGGTATAAATTTCATTATAAAAATTATGTATTCCATGGTTTGACCATTGTAGAATTGTACATATGTCATCCAATATTCAACATCCTATAATATTTAACATCCTATAATGACTTAAATATATCTGTGAAATTAAAAAGATTATTTAAGTTTATGAACTTATAGGTTAAGTGAATGCTAAATCATACAGTATGATTTAGACCTTCATATTTTATGAGAATAAAGGTTTTTAACACACTCTTTAACATCCAATAAATAAAATATGTTTAAGTTCTTATAATTAAGGAAATGAGAATAAAATGAAGTAAAACAGACTCATTTTGATTTAGTATAAAAATTCATCTTTCTCATTCTCTAAGATTTCAACACATATAGTCTTTCATGAACATAACATTCATGTGAACGCTAGTAGTCTAGAGGATATTCATATTCATTAGAAGTGTTACTTTTATTTTGGTTCAATTTTTTAGGTTCCCGTCTTTTAAGTTTTCATTTTTTAGATTGTGAGCATACATTTATTCGAATAATTCGATATATCATATTTTTTATTATTCACGAGTTATAAGTGATCTAAATTTATTTTAATAAGACCAGTTGGAAGTCGGCACATAGTAGTTACAAGATCATGTCAATTTTATGTTTCACTTCATAAGAAGTCGAAACTAATTAAGATGGTAGTTGGCAAATCATTTATAGCAGGATTAGTTACATGTAGATAAGTCGTGGTTGATACTCGTTGGTTTGTTATTGTCTATCATCTTACATGATAAGAACATACAACGGTTACCTATAAATAACATCTTGTTATAAGTGAACATTCAGATGGATATATTTAAGTACATATGAATGATCCAAGTGAGAGATTATAAAATTATCATGAACTTAGAATGTCATGCCACATGTAAACTAAAGTACCTTTTATCATATGTCAAATTAAATAACTTTAATAAACCTTAAATTAAATATCTTGGACCTACAGATATTAATAAGTATCATGGAGGTATATAATGCATCTACGAGTTTGGTTACTCGTGGATCATAAGGGAGGACTTATGCTTTAGTTATAAGGCTCTAAAAGTCCAATAAAAATTTATGGTCCATGGTACTGAAAATTACATTGGAGCGTAGTAATTTTGAATAAATTAATGGGATGATTTAATAGAGGAGAGAATAAAAAGGTACATTAAGATCATACAAATAAATTCATTAGAAGCACCATAGTCAGTTCCACATCAAAGACTAAAGACTAGAATCACATCATCGTCCACTACATAACGAATGAACCGATAAATGAAGATGAAAAATAGTAAGTGTATTTTATTATTATTATTACTCATCTTTATTACATATGGATCAACCCTTCAATGTATTAAGGGTCTATAAAGTTGAACTATTTGATATTAATAAGAAATTTATTATGTATGTATTGGGGTTTCAAAATGAATCCATAATCAAAGAAACTTTTTATAAATGTATCTTATTCTTCAATAAAGTTTTCCTCCATATGTAATTCAATTTAAGTTTTTGGAATTCCATAATTTAGGAACTTCAAATTTTAAAATCCAAACTTAATTTCATGTATATCTATTTGATGTGAAGATTTATTGAAATATGACTATAAATTTTCAAATCTGGTCTCCTGAATTCAATCAAATCTTGATGTGCGATTGGTTGGTTTTCGTGATAATTACAGGTTACAACGATGAAACGATTGCACCATCACACCATTCCGGTGACCATATGTGTTATCACAACAATCATGTACATTTCTACAACAGCGATGCCCATAAGATGGGGCCACCATGGAGAGCCCAATGTCTCACTAAAGCACCACTAACGACCCATTTAACTTTATAAATTTAATGATGTGTATTTTTTTAATATATAATCGAATTATTAAGATTAATGTTAATAATTGTATACTCGTTTATGTGTTTAGAAGATGCATATTTATCTTTTCCCAACTTCTATGTGTTTTAGGATGCATGTTAGTCTCAATGAATGTATGACAATTGGGATACAATAGTGATAATTTGCAACCACTGAAAAATTAAACCTTGTGATGTATGTGGTGATGCTCTACATATCCAAGGATGTTTTATCTTAGATTTAGAGTTTAAATACAATTTATCTTCTTTTATAAATATGATCATTCTGATGGATATTTTATATGTTGACGACTAATACAGATTTTATATATGATTAAATATGACATATTTATTATTTTCAATATGATAGATTATTGTTCAACATGAATCACATGTGGACACTTCATATATTTATTTTCTAAGACTATACTGATGACCGAGATATATCACAGAAATTATTCCCACTAGTTAGTTATACGAAAAGATGTTTGGACGTTCATTCAAAAAAGCATAATTGTGTGCATAAGTTGGTCTAAATAAAGATTATACACACATTCTTCTAAGTGTGATAAAATTATTGCATGATATCGTTGTTGCATTCACATGTCGCAAAACTCATGCACAACTAAACTTCAATATTAGTTTGGTTAAGTATGCCATGAAGTAGTCAAATCATCTTTAAAAAGGTCTAATGTTTCAGATGTTCTTGTGAACCAATATTGTTTTATGTAAAAAATTATTCTCTATAGGTAATATATACCATGTTTTCCAAAAGGTCACCATTAAGGATTACGAGTAATCAGTTTATGTGAATGTATGTTCAAATTTATAACTTGAAAATTTCAGTATTTTATACTAGTTTATGTAATAATTAATTAATTGTTGCATGTTTAGTAATATGCCAATATTCTCAACATTAAATTTTGGTTTATATTATACTTTTAGGTAATCAAATTCCAAATTATAATAATATTATTTGAGTAGAATGGAAATATGGTATACTGGCTCATTAGAAGTGTCACTATTATCTAATCAATATATGAACAATTGTTTTCTTTATTTTGAAATTTTAGCGGAGGATAAGAAGATTATAGTAAGAAGAGTATTTGTAATATTTTTAATCCAAATTTATATTTTTAGTGCTTTGGTTTTTTCTTTCAGATTTATCTAATCTCATTAAATCTGAAAAATGGTAAAAATTAAAATATTAACACTATACTTCATTATATTATATGGAAGAAAACTGTAAACTTGTGAATTTATGAGAAACTTGAATATGAGTAGTCAATTACAAGGTCACGTAATCTTATTTATGGTTTAAATTTTGTGAGGTCATCATTATTAACTATAAATTTTATATTTTCCAATCTATGTTTAGTTAAGAAGATTGTTAATTTATTGTCAACGTCAAAATTGAACAATAATAAAGAAAGCAATTTAGTATTAACCAATAAAGAAGTCTGCATATTAAAATTTATAAAGAAAATTCAAGTTATAAGAAAAAATAATTTAGTTGCACTAAGTTTCAGATCATAAAAAGTTTAAGTGAAATTTCACATCAATGCTGAATTTATTCGGAAAGTTCTAGGATAACTTCAGAACAACTATGAGACGTTTGTGAAAACTGTTTTCACATATTTGGTACGATTATTATTTCAATTCATTTTCATTATTTTTTAGATATTTGATGGGTTATTACAATTACAACATATTAAAGGAAAAGCTAACAAATAATCTGCCAAATAGTAATTTCCTAATCAGAGAAGAAGAAAAATAGTTTTTACTTAATCGTAAACCTATTTATACTCTTTACAAAATAGTTTCACTTTTCCTACAAAATTCCACTAATTATTATCGTGGACCTGCATTTATGGTAATGGACCTATAATCGTGGTCATTACTCTGTTCACGGTGCATTACACTGGTGTCCTGGTCAACAATTCTTTTAATGAGTGTTGAATTTCTTTATGACATCTTCATTAGCCATCGATGGTTACTTAACTCTACAAGTATCAGTATATACACGTTATTCCTCGATGGGCCTTGCTTTGCAATTTGCTTTTGATGTGTGGCCTTTTCTCGGTGGAGACTCTGATTGATAATATCCTGATTGAGCAGTTATCAGCTCATAACCTCTGCTCGGTTTCTTTATTGGTTGGGTAGGCCTCGGTCAGTTTTTGTTGACCTTCCCGTACGAATTCTGCGTGGTTGCTTTTTGTATGATGACCTCGTCGTCTTTTGTTTGGGCCTCGACGTGATCGCTTGGCATGATCTTGCGTGATGGTTTGCGGGCTTTCTTATTATGAAGTAGATACCCATCGGTTTGTCCTCGGTCCTTTACTACTAAGTGTTGCGTAGATGTATCGCTTATGGGTTACCTCACCATCGTACCAAAAACCCCTCGATTTGGTCTTGTTAATTTCTCGATATCATTTCTACATGCTCAGACATTTTTTGATCTATCAGCATAGTGAGGTTATCCTCATCAAAAGTATCCTAGTTTCTTTTTAATTTGAAGATCCATTAAATTATCATAAATTAGGTGATGGTTTAACATCTTTAATAAAAATGACGATTCATGCACAAATGATATACAAGATAGATAAGTTGCATACAATATAAATAATTATTTTTTTCAATATTGTTATACATATATGTATCATATAATAAAATAAATTAAAATCCTAAGAGAAATTAGGACACATTATCACAAACTGTCATGCCATATATCTCAAAAGAAGGTTGACAAAATAGTTAGCCGAGGTTTTACCAAAAATCTTGACTATTATGACTATTTTTACAATTTGTGGATATATCAAAGCGAAACCGACCAAGTAAATGAAATTAAGTGCACAAAAATAATAAAAATATTAGAACAAAGTAAGAATATTATCTACAAATCGTTCCTATGGAGAGTTAGTTAAGATAACACACATTACTAGTAAATATTTTTTTGTTCCATTGTTCTTATAATATCATAATTTGAAGTCGTTAAAAAGTTCGATTCTTTTAAGTATGAAGTAAGATATAAATTCAGTGAAAAATTAAGTGTATTATATTTGACCATGGTGATGTCACTGAAAGAGATATCACGGTTTTACGGACAATATTATTATTTATTTTAGAGTGTAATTTTTTTTTCTTCTTGTAACACTATATTCATAATTAGTTATTAAAACAAGTAAATTAATGTTAGAACTAACGAGATATTTATTTAATACACTTGTATATTCAAGGATGTGTAGTCGAAAAAATTATTTTATGACATTGACAATGAGAGATCGAAGTCCGATACAATTATAATTATTTGATATTTAGCATTGGTTCCATTATACAAAAAAATAATTTAAGATCTTAAAATAAATTTAGATTTAAACACAATAGTTTTGAGGATATCAATTTTGCGGGAAGTAATCAATAAACAATTTTGATTTTAGTCAAAAAACCCAAAATGATTTGTTCATATTCAAACGATAAAAAATTGATTTTTTTTATTACCGATCATCTCCTAACGGTGAGAGTAATCATTTTGTCTAGAAATTAATATTTCAACTCTCACTTAAGAATACATAATTATAATTTTAGTTTATTAAAAACCGTCTCAACATCCTCTAAAATTGTGTGAATTAAAATTAAAATAATTCCTTACAAAGATCCATAAACATATACGTATAAAATATTGTTTATTCATTATGTAATATATTTCTATAAAACGTTCTAAAAAATATTAAAATTCTTCATAATATAACAAAGAAAGTTAATTTTAGCTTTCAAATAGTCATATATAGTTCTACAAAAATATTAAGACTTTATGATATAACATAAGAACTCAGTTTTAGCTTCTACATCATCATAAAGAGTCTTATGAATATTAAAATTATTTATGAAGCAACAAAATAATTTAGTTTCAGCTTTTGTAACCTCATAAAGAGTTCTATGAGAACATTGAGATTATTATGATATAAAAGAAAAATTCCGCTTAAGCTTTCATAACATTACATCAAATCTCAACCGTGGATTAGTGTAACAAGTGCAAATTGATGTAAGATAATTTAGTTTAAACTCTTATCTATTATCTAAAGAAAAGTACTAGTTGGTTTCAAAATCATATTCAAACGAGGTTTAAATAAATAAGTAACATGAAAGGATATACATTAGGTCTTACGTCTAACATGTTTCACTTAATATGAAAATATTGACTTTTAAGAAACCTTTATTTTAGTGAAGAAAATGATTATTTCAAGAAAATCATAATACATATTACACAGTTTATCGTATGCTTTAGTAAATGAATATTAATATATTATTTTTTCTAAATGGTGATACTAAGAAAACTTGATATATAGTACAACCTAATAAATGTATTCGTTGCAAATAATAATCAACCCCAAATAATATTAAATCGTTTGGAATGATTATATGCAAAATTCAACTAAATTCAATGGTTTATAACCACAAGATAATATTAATGATATTAAAGGAAGCTTTATATCAATAATACCATAACTTTTCGAAATTACAATCTTATTTATTCTTGAGATAAAGTTAGTAGAGTAATATAGACTTCATATCTTTAATATGACTACATTCAGATGTAGTATTGTATGGTGATGCCATACTTTCTTGTCATAAAATATACTAACTTGTTGCATACCACTAAGAAATTCATGTTGAAATTATTCGATGCGAAATTTTTAGATAAGAAACCTTATGTGTTAGGAACGAAAATTCATCAGGATCATTTTTAATGTCTTATAGGTATATAATAATATATATACGTCAAGAGCATGTTGCAAATATTATATTGTAGAGATCTAGATTCAATTGAATTTATTTCATAATATAGTTTTCAATTTAGTTTTTGATTGCATCATGTTTAATTTCAGTTCATATACGATCCAATCAAACAATATATTTGTTGCTATATTATATTTTCTTGTACATTTCGTACAAATTAGCAGCGTCGATATAGTTAAAATAGATTAGTTGAGAATTTGCATTTTAAGTGGTTACATGGTTAATATGATTCTCATGCTACATATCGTGAGGAGTCCAAGTCTGTCTTACATAATCGCTGTCCACGTGATTGATGCGGGAACAATCACACATAATGTAGTTTGACTTTCTTAGTCATTTGTTGATATTTGTTTATATGATTTTTGTTTGTCCGTTAATAAAATAGTATTACTTAATGTGTAATATAGATGATACGTTTAGTACATGTGATGATTTAAGTGGAAGATATTAAGGATATCATAAATTGGAATTTATCATTAATGTGTAAAATTTGGTCCAATTGATAATATGTAATCAATAATAAAGATCAAATTATTTGACCTACATATAATACTATAATAGTATTATTGAAAATATTGTGTTGAGATACTAATTTGGCTAGTATACACTATGATGGAGATATCTATTACCCAACAATTAAGTTATTCAGCTCTATTAGCCCAATAAACGTTATGGTCATGTGGGATCATCGAGTAACAATATTATTAAACATGATGGATTGATGAGAAATTATTACCATATGTATGGTATTTAGTCATGGACTATACTAAGGAAGTGTTTCATAGTTATGGTGTTTAGAGAGAGAAAATAACACATCTCATTTTTGTTCTTATTCCTTTAGATATTTTGACTCCACATCAAATTATTGGAATGATTTTGTCTTCCCATCATAGTTATGGTGTTTAGAGAGAGAAAATAACACATCTCATTTTTGTTCTTACTCCTTGTAGATATTTTGACTTCACATCAAATTATTGGAATGATTTTGTCTTCCCATCAAGAATCCGAATCTCTATATTTTTTTAAAATAAAAATCATAACTTAACCGGAGCACATAATATCCCTGTCTTCATTTAAGATGAATTAAAACAATTCACAATCATTTTAAACTCTATAAAATATATATAAAAGTTTAGAAGTTTTAATATACTTACACATTGAATTTAATATCCCTAGTGAAAAAACTCATTAAAATTTGTTATGTTCACTATATAATGAAAATGGTTCAGTACCATTTAAGACCAAAAAGAAAAAATATTATCCACTTACTACCTATGTTTTCATGCATTTCTAAGAAAGGCCCATTTAACTCCTCAATTTACAATCTAAGAACCAATTATTTTCTATAATACCCTAAATACCCTTAGTTAATTATATAGAACTTTATTTTTCATTTTTTATTTCTACTTTTTTCCCGGTTTCTTTCTCTCTCTAGTCATACGATCGTTCTACAGCAGCATAAAAATTACAGGTTACGATCAATTCCTTGTTTTTATTTTGTTTTTGTACGATTTTCTTTTGTAGTTTTTATTTGATTTTGATGTTTAATTTTTTATTTCTATTTAGGTAACTCAATTTTTCTGCAAATTTGTTTTTGAGTTTTTTGTCTTTGTTTTTTTGTCATTTTTGGTATTTGGTCTATTATTACAATCATTTTGTAGTTTAAATGTTATATTGCTCTAAGTTTAGATTGTTTTTAGTGTTTTTTTGGAAAGTTTGGTTCAAGATAGGGTTTACAGCGTAAAAAAAAAGATAAAGTTTTGCAGATGCAAAACCTTTTTAATTTATGTACTAATAGATGCGAAACCTGTGCATTTTGTGTAACGATAATTTTGCAACGTATTATTTTCTGATAGATGCGAAACATGTGTATTATTTATACTACGTAGATGCAAAACCTATTCTTTACTGTAATGATATATGCAAAACCTGTGTATTCTTCTGTTGAGTGTAGGTTCGTGATATCTAGAAGTCGATTCTGTATTTTTAAACTAAATAGAGAACTTGAAATCTACGATCTTGTTCTGTTTGATGATTTTGAAGATACTATTAAGTTTGTTTTAAGTATATATTAATGAACTCTAGAAAATCATTAGTGAAGTTCAGAAGCGGAAATGTTCGCAGGAGAGGATCGGACTAGGGAATATTCGTATGAAGTGACAGCAAATAATGAAATTAGTGGTTACTAGAAAGGAAAAGAGACAAAAAGAATAAATATAACAATAATTGACTAATCATTGGCCCTTTTCCCCAAAGAGAATGTCCTTTATATAGTAAATGAGGTAGGTGGTAAAATTACATAATTACCATCATAAAAGTGGACTTCTCACCCTACTATTTGACTATTCAAAGAAAAGTTCTTGGGGTGTATCATTTGGCCTCTCTATATCTTATATTTGCTTTACTTTGGTCCTTAACCACTAAATATATAAATCTTGGTCTTATTTGTGGAATAAATTACATATTGATCACCTATATTTTCTTTCCCTTATCAGTAGTCCCAGTCCATGTACAGATCTCTAGACGTGGCCTGCATTTGCCTTTTGACCCTGGTCGGATCAGAAAGCTTTTCCCCTCAAAATTTATTTACTCTGGTCAGAAACTTTAGCTTTTTGGTGAAAATCTGATAGGATCGGATCAAAAGTTTTACGTTGCTGACCTCATCTCTGGTCACGAAGACCTCACCTTAGCAATCATTTTCTTTAGGCTCGCGTGCCCCTTCTTTGTTGTTATCGAGTCAAAGATTTTTTAGGCGGCAGAGTTATAATCGGACACGCGTCACGCTTTCGCCCCTTCTATAACTGTTCACCTTCTGGTCCCATTCACTATAAATATTTGTCTATTTTTTTGAGTGAAGGTTTCCTTTCCTTTCGATTTCTACTTGTCTTCTCGAAAACGTTTGTTCTAGAGAGAGAGATCTTCGCTAAGCCAACTTCCTGTTCTGTATTTACATGCCTGACGAGTTTGTCAACCTCGAAAGGTATAAACTCTGGAGGTGGTTCAACATTTCCAACCGAATCGGCACTCATAGAACCCCCAGTGCAGGAGAGTATCCTTCTCATGCAGAAATTTTGGAATCAACCTTCCGTGATAACTGGTCTCCCATCCGTGAGCGTTCCCTCAGTCTTGCCACACCTTCCCCCGGTCAAGCTTGCCTTTTCAATAGCGGGGTTGATCCTTCTGTATCTTCAACAGCTCCTGAGTTTCCTTCTTGACCTTCTCCCTTCACAAGAATGGGTGACGAGAGAGGAAGACCGACTGCCAAGGACACTAGAGATAATGCTAAAAGTAAAAGGCCACCCGACCCAACCACAAAATCGGTTAGGACGGGGATTCTGCTTCAGCTTTGACTCCTCAAATAACCCGACAAGGGTCGCCACAGACGACTCCAGAAGTGAGCCCTAGGAGACCTTCGACGAGGGGAGCCCGACCAAAACCATCTCTCACATCCATTGCAAACTTCTGGAGAGAGAAATTTGACCGATGAGCCTGATGATGACAAGGAGCAACCTGACATGGTTGTGGTCGAATCACAACCTCTTCAGGTTGTTCTTGCTGCCATTCCCCCCCCCCCCCCCCCCCCTCCAGATTATCCAAGCCGTATCATGTTGCTTCTTCTCTTCCCACAGAACCTACCACCAGTCCATCCCTTCAAAGCGGTGAGACTTCCTTGGTAAAAGGTAAAAAGAAAAAGAAGCGTACCACAGGTTTGCCTTCGAACATAGAGGATATTTTAGGCAAAAACCTTTGTGGCATTAAATCCAAACATCTCTTGGCGCTGTATAAAGTGAAGTATAAGTATTTTCATACGACCGAGGAACTCAATCTAAGAGACCGTTGGGGGATTCCGGGGAATATCACAATCCGATTTCCCACCGTCGGTGAAACTCCGTTGTGTTCTCGAAACAATGAGCTGGTTCGTTATACCGAGCTTATGAACTGGGGTCTTCGACTGCATCTTGACCCTCTGCTGGTTGACTACTTCTACCTGATCGGATTGTGTCCCTCCCAGGCTGGGGCCAACATGTGGTACACACTTATGGCTTGTATTATGGCCTCCAGGCTCTTCGAGATCGCCTTTACTATGGATCAGTTTGTCTCCGTCTCGGGTGTGGCAAAAAAATTCCCACAACCCCTTCTACTTGCTTGGTTTTGCCAGATAACTTAAAGTAATTAAAGATTTTTTGGAGGCGGACAAGAAGTGGAAGCAACAGTTTGTATTCATCTCCGGGCTGTGGGAGACTGGCTTTGAGGACTCGGAGGATCTCCCGCATTGGTTAACGTTGAAATGGTCCGGTCAGGGTAAGTATTTCGATCTAATTTTTTCCAAGTCGTCAGAGTCGGCAGATTCCAACTTTGTTCCTTTTACATCCATGAAGGGGATTGCTAAGTGCTTTAAGCGTCACGCCAAATCAGGCAAAGATATTTTCAACAAGCTAAGCGTTTGGGCCGGCGAGCACTGGGATCACAAATTTCATCAGAGCTTCATTTCGATGAACTTCGTCAAGAGTAACCTCTGGCGATGCAATCTTAGTGAGAAGAAGTCTGTATCTGATCTTATGGTGGCTCCCCCAAGTGATGACGTCCTCAAACGCTTAGAGTGCTTGGATAATGCGGTCTATCTTCCTACTCACGTTTTTGGCTCCGAGTCATCAAGACGCAGAAAAACCCAAGGAGGAGGAAGATGAGACCGAAGAGGATGCCAAATCGGAAGGTCATGCTCCCGAAGAGTGAGGAGTTAGTACTCAAGGGGGTTCTCAACATGAGGCTCAAGGTAGTTCCCAAGAAGAACTGCAGTGTGATCCCCAAGATGCAGTTTAAGTGGACCCACTAAGAGATGAAAGGTCACCAGAACCATAACAGGAAGTCCATCGGGCCCCCAGGCTGTCTCTCCGACCCCTCTCCCTGAAAATAGACCACATGCGGCTGGCCATATAGTTGAAGTAAGGTCTTGCGGTCGGGCTGGTGCAACGAGACCAAGAAGGTTTACCGTTGAGGAGAAACAGAAAAAGGTCGTTGAGAGTGTGTGTGTAGGAGGGGGGGGGGGGGAGAGAGCGACAATACCACATGTCCAAGCTTGCCTCCAATAAAGAAAGTCATAGTGGTCGACTTGGACTCTGGTGGTGAGTTCGTTCTCCAACGAAGGAAAGAAAAATAGGATGATTCTGAGGAAGGAAGGTATCCTTCCCCTGCCTCAGGTTATTTTGACGTGTATGAAAACGATTATGTTGCGAACAAGTTGAATAAGCTGCTTCGCGTTGCTTCCCTTCTTGATCATAAGAGTGAAGTCATTGAAAAAATGGTTGAGGTGAAAACATTAATTTCTGAGGTGGATGAATTGAAAGTCAAGGTGAAGAACTGAACAGATGATCTTGCCAAACAAACGGAAATATCTTCCCAGGTGGAGACCTCGAGCTCCGAGGTAGATAAGTTAAACAAGAAAGTGAAGGAGGTGACTGATGAACTAACCAAGACATCAGAAGTATCTGCCCGATTGAAAGAGGTCGAGGATGAGCTTGCTAAAGAGAAGAAAACTTATGAGGACCGCTTGAGTGCCATTACTTCCCTTGGGACTAAACTTTCCGAGGAGAAGAAAAAATTCAATGATGAGTGAGAGAAGTTTATTGCTAAAGATGTCGAGCGCGACACGACGATAGATGGTTTCCTTGAGGGTTATTGCAAGATAAAGGTATACTTTGAGAAAGCAGTCGCGGATATTGAGAATTATCAGCTGAGAATGAATCTCTAAAGAAAAATTTCGAGGCTGAGCAGAAAAAACGTCTTGATGAGTATGCGGCTGGGATTGTCACTCGCCTTGAAGAAAAAGACGTCAAGTTGGGAGATGCATGAGAAGTTTCCGGATCTGCACCTTGGTAGTCTTTGGACCCGGTTCATTAAACAACATCGCCGCGTCGGAGTATCGGCAGAGGACCTAAAATCCAGTTAAGACTCAGAGAGTTCATCGTCGGACTCAGATTCTCGTGCATGCAGTAAAGAGAACTCTGCATCCGACTAGCAAATGCTGAGCCTTCCATTCTTTTTTGTTGACTGTTTGTTCCTTGAACCTGTTAAGAATCCTAAGTTTTGTGTATGATTTTCCCCCTACTGTGGGGGCCTATGATGGGATAAATTTTGGTCTGATGCTTTATTAAAACATTTCTTCTTTAACTTGATTTGTCTTATGTTTATCTACTTATGATTCAAAACTGAATTATTTGTCCAAATATTTTTGGAGCGTGTTTTGAGTTCAAAAGGATGAACGTTTTTGTCCAAACTTCTTTGGAGTATATTTTGACTTAAAAAGGATGAACTTTCTTATCCAAACTTCTTTGGAGTACGTTTTGAGTTCAAAAGGATGAACTTTTCTGCGAGTCGTTTTAAAAAGGAAATGGAATTTAATATATAAGCCGGCTATATAGGCACCTCATTAAAACCTTCCCGCGCCACCATAGTAGGAAAAAGTGTGCCACCGATACTTACGTAAACTGATAAAGAAAATATTTACATGTCACACATTTATTCTAAGTAGACCTTGAGGTGCTCAATGTTCCAGGGATGGGGAAGATCTCTTACTTCTTTATCCTTTAGGTTGTACATCCCTGGTTTTATCTTCTTTTTTACTGAGTATGGACCTTCCCAATTCGGAGCGAGTTTTCCAAGTATCTTTTCTTTCGTATGCAAGAATACTTTTCTTAGGACCCTATCGCCAACATCGAATTCTCTTCTTCTGACCTTTGATGCATACCGGCTTCTCATTAGAGTCTAATAGTGCAAAGAGTTTAATTGTCCCCTTCTTCTTTTTTCTTCTATGAGATCCAATTCAGTGCGCTTTCCTTTGTCATTTCCCTCCTCGGAATACTCGCTCAGCCTGTAAGATGGGAACATAGTTTCCGATATCACTACTCCATCCATTCTGTACACAAGGGCGAAGGGCGATTTATGCGTTGCGGTCCGGTGAGTAATCCTGTAAGCCCATAACACTTTTTGTAAGTAGTCTGGCCACTTCCCGGCCCCTCTAGATTTTTCCTCAGCCCATCTAAAATTTTCTAATTGGTTACTTCGACCTGGCCATTCACTTAAGGATGGAAAGGCGTCGAGAAACATTGTTGTATTTCTTTGGACACACATAAAGCTTTCATTTCGTTGTTTTCGAACTGTGGGCCATTGTCCATCGTAACCTTCCTTGGTATACCAATATGACAACAAATGTTGGAGATGATGAATTTGATCACATATTTCGCTCTCGTTCTTGCTAACGATTCATATTTTACCCATTTAGAGAAGTAATCCACAGCGAAGATGATCGTTTGGCGCCCTCCTGAAGCTATAGGAAGCGGTCCGACTAGATCGATTCCCCATCGATCGAAAGGCAAAGATTCTGCTATTTACTGTAGGGGAACCCCCGACATATGGATTGAGTTAGTGAATCGCTGGCAAGTATCACATTTTTGTACCAATTCTTTGGCGTCTGCTGAGATGGTTGGCCAATAATAACCAGCCAACAGAACTCTTCGTATCAGAGTTTTGTATCCACAATGCGCAAATCCTTCCCCATCATGAAACTCTGAAAGTATTAACTGTGACTAATCTTTTTTAAACACCGAAGCAAAGGTCGGCTAAAATATTTCTTATACAATACTCCACCCAGTACCACGTATCCGTACGCTTTGAATCGTATCCTTTTAGCCATTAGTTTGTCAACTAGGAGTATGTCATGGACTAAGAACTACTCTAAGTATAAACTACTCTAAGTATATTTGAAGCTTCAGATGAATATTTGATTTGTGGAGTATCTGGTCAAAGTTCTAGTGTCCGTATTATCTGTCACAAAAACAAACCACTTGCTACTGTTGCTTGGGTTAATGAAATTAGTGGTATTGGGCAGGTTTTTGAAGATGGTGCAGTAAGATTAAGATTAGCTGTTGGTTAGTTGGATTTACAAAAAGGTTTTACTTTCAAATATCTGTATAATAATAAACAAAAAGTAACTGTTTATTGCACGTAAAAATATTCAAAGGGTTGTCCTTGGAGACTTTAAGCTAAAAAAGATAAGTCTACTTATTATTATTAAAACATATGTCCAACATCATACATGTCGGACTGGTTTTTACAAAAAAAATAGAAAACATTTGTTATCAGATTTGATTACGAATGAAATACGTGACTGTGTTAGGAGGAATGTTGATGTTACAACTACAAGTGTGAAATCATTTTTAAAATATGACTATAGTTTAGGTATCTCTTACTGTGTCTCATGGATTACTTTAGAGAAATCTAAGATAGTTGTAGTTGGAGATAGTTCTACGTCATATAAACTACTTGAGAGTTATTTTAAAACATTGAAGATTAATGATAACAATAGTGATTACATACTTGAGTATTCTTTGGAAACCAATATCTTTAAGCATTGTTTCAAGCATTATCTCCACGGTTTCAGTTCATGTTGTCCAGTTTTATTTATTGGGAACTTTTTTAACGGTAAAATATAAAGGGGTGTTGTTATCTGTCATAGCTAAAGATGGTAACAATGGTGAGTTTTTGTTATATACTATTTTTATATTGCAAAAAATGTTATTTTTTATGTTAGATATAAAACATTGAAACCAGGCATGGATAAACTATGATAGATGAGAAACCTTGCATAATTAATCTGATAGATGTGCAACCAGCCGGTATAAGTAAAATGATGGATGCGAAACCTTACATAATTAATATAATATATGCAAAACCTGACGGTATAACTAAAGTGATATATGAAAAACTAGTTATAATTAGTTTTTTTTATAATATATTTTCCATAAATTTCTTGCAGGCATTTTCCCTGTTGCATTTGGTATTGTTGGGGTTGAAGATACTGAGAATTGGTTATGGTTTTTGGAGATGATGAAACCTCATTTGTCGGATCAACAAATCACATTTATTAGTGACTGTCATTATTATTGGTATTGTATCTGCTATATGTCCAGATTGTTATCATGCATATTGTCTTTATCATCTTATAAATAATTCAAGGTATTGTTTGAGTGGTACAACGACAACATTTAGGGATACAATGGTTTACATGTTTAAAAGATGCACGTATGTTGCTAGTCATAAGTAAATTCAATATATGGACGAATTTCTGAAACAAGGAGGTAACAAGTGATAAGATTGGATAGTGTAGGAAGTCAATTGGGATAAATTCTGAAGGGGTAATTCTGACATTTCCTACACCAAACTTTCGATGAACAGTAAACATAAGTGGATTATGACTCAGCTATGTTCTAAACCGTTTTAGTTTTGGGCTTTGGAAAGTTTAATATGGATCTGAGTCGAAGGTCCGACACGAACGACCCATAGGTAAAAAACAAGAGTATAAATACCCAAACCAACCACATTTAATAGGTGGGAATTTTTCGAATAATCTTAATAACTAACAAACACCTCTTTTGTCTCTATATCTTTAACTTTAAAAGTGAATACCCCATTAAATGAAAGACCTAAAATACCCTTTGACCAGAAATAATCCACACCAAATTGGCGACCACTATGGGAGACGACGGTGCCTGAATAGCAAATTCAAAACCAGTAAATAGAAATAATAGTTCAAATATCATTAAGGCATGGATTGTAACATGCCGGATGTTCTACCTCCAGGAGTTGAAGGTGTGACCCAAGACAATATCCCTCATCACAACCCAAATGAAAGACAGTTTATAGAAGATGAACGTAATCAATTGAGGGTTGAAATTGAAGCTTTAAAGGCTCAGAAGCAAGCAGAAAAAGAAGTAAAAGAAAGGCCCGATGCATGAGGAATCCACCCTATAGATGAGCCTGGAGACAATGAGCAGTCCACAAAGACTCATGTCAGCTCTAAGAAAACGCATCGGTCTAAACGAGTTGTGAGTACAACATCAGAGTGTTCGGATAGTTCATCAAATGACTCAGCCCTTGAAGAATCACTTTCATCCAGCAGTGATGAGGGCCGCCTAAAGAAGAAATTTAGGCTAACCAAGAAACATTCAAGAAAAATGACATACAGTATAGAATTAAAAAGAATAAGTATGAGGGGAAAATAAAGGGTTCGACTGATCATCACATTGATCATCTACTGCTTGATCCGTTTGCTATTCAATCTGAATAGGTATTTTTGTTACTCTCGATAAAGACAATATATTTAGACATAGCCACAATTAGAGACAATCACCATTGTCCTAAAAAATACTCTCCGGAAATTTTCCCAAGCGATTTGATAGCTCCAAGATGGAAACGTGCGATGGATGTAAAGATCCGGCCAACAATCTCGAGCAATTTAAATTTTTTATGATGAAATTTAATATGATGACAAGATGTTATATGGGGCCTTCTCACAAATCTTTATAGGAAAGTGCCCTCAAATGGTACAATAGTATCTCTTAGGGGTCTATAAATAATTTTGACATGTTCTGGTTAGCGTTCCACATGCAATTTCTTGGAAGGAATGGTCTTAAAGTAAATGGTGATAGCTTTATTCATTGTTCCCTAGAGGAAAACGAATATCGGAAATAATATATTAGTAGGTTCGTGAACACGAAGAATGAGCTAGTTGATTATTTTGAATATGTGGCAATTTCCTCTTTAAGACAAGGTTTGAATCCGGGCAATTTAACTGATTCGGTAACCCGAAAGAAAGCTATAACTTTTGGGGGATTGTTAAATCAAGTTGGAAAATAGATCACAGTTGGAGAAAACAAGATATCTAGAGTGCCTCGTCAGAACAGATATGCTGCTACAACATTAATTCCACAAGCAACAACGAAATCCCCACCTATTTTGAATTACAACTCAAAAGAATTCGGACAGGGATCGCATCGGCCCAGAGAAAATCAGTCCAGTCAAAACTAACAAATTATAAGTAAAAGAGGCCAATGGTTCAACCTGAATGATTTGATAAGCTGGGTGAAAGTGGAGCAAGTGCATTTTAGAAGGCCATCCCCACTACAATCCCTTAGAGATACTCGAAGTACTCATTTATGTAAATATCACAATGATGTGGGTCATGAAACACATGATTTCATAACACTACAGAAATAAGTACAAAATGTCATAGGGAGATGAAAATTGGGTGCATTTTTTAAAAGACAAGGGGGCATTAGACCGGATAACACTCAATTCAATACCAATGCACCCCGAACGACTTCATCAACCCTTCCAGGGACATCCACACAGGAGGATGCCATCATGATTATTGAAAGATTTGACGTGGACACTAAATATCTTGATCCTGATCCATATCAGAATCAAGTGGGGGTAATAGTGATAATTCTACCACAATTTCCAATATGGTAAAGTTTTTTGAATCATTGACTATATTTGAGGGAGACACTGTAATATCACCCTCAAGTTGTTCAAAAAAGGCATGTTAGCATTTTGACTACTCGGTTGGAAGGAAAAAATCCACACATCTTTACCAAACTCCTGCTCTTTTCATAGGCTTTGATGAATATGATTTAAGAGATATAGCGGGTCTACATGGATATGTTGTGGTAATAGGAGCATCAATTAGGGGTAATGACATACGATGAATTCTGATTAACACCGGTAGTTCGACAAATGTGTTATTTCTAACTACTTATAGGCATATGAAGAATCCCTTAGTTATTCAACGATCAAACAGAACTATTGTAGGGTTTACTGCGAGTTCGCCCGATGTCATCGGTGAATTTGAAGAGGAAGTACTATTGCGAAACAGACCATTTAAAAAAATGGTAAGACTCTTATTTGTTGTGGTTAATTGCCCAAAATCCTACAATGCTATATTTGGAAGATCTTAGCTCTCTAGGATGCATGTTATAGCTTCTACTGTCCACCAATGTTTAAAGTATGCTATGGGAGGACAAGTGGGTGTTGTCCGAAGTAGCTTAAAATCTGCCAGGGAATACTATGTAACAACCCTTGCCTCCAATTCATTAGAGGTAGTTAAGGTTAATAAGGAATATCAGCTACTGGAGCCTTCCACCAATATAAATGGAATAGATGATCCAAGGGAGGCACCTAGTGCTGTAATACCCATTGCAGAAGTTGAAATCCATTGCCTGAGAGAATGAAAAAGTGTTAGGATTGGAACTCAATTACCATTGAGTTTGAAAAAAAAGTTATTGTCCTTCTTATCTAACAATCTACACGTGTTTGCATGGTGCAATGATGAGTCTGATCTCACGCGGGACCAGTAGTACAGAGAAGGAGGACTTTCTAACCCTGTTTTAAGAAAAAAAATAGAAATTGGCGCATGTGTATTGACTTCACCGATATTAATAGAACATGTCCTAAATATAGACCAGTTAGTGGATTCTACATTAGGCAATTAGTTGTTATCCTTTATGGATGCCTTTTCAGGGTATTATCAGATACGGGTGGATCCGAACGATCAAGATCATACTACCTTTATTACCTTTATAAATTTCTATAAGGTGATGCTATTTGAGTTGAAGAATGCTTAAGCTACTTATCATCGATTGGTAAATAAAAAATTTGCTAACAAAATTGGCGAAATATGGAAGTATATATAGATGACATGACGGTGAAGAGCCTTGAGGAAGAATATCACATATCTGATCTTCAAGAAATTGTTTCTAACTTGGACACTATCAACTTGAAGTTAAACCGTGAAAAATGTACTTTTGAAGTCTAATCTAGAAAGTTTCTAGGATATGTTATAAGTGAAAAGGAATTCAAGCCGATCCAGATCAGTTGAATGCTTTATTAGCCATGGATCCCCCTTGGAGTACTAAATAAATCCAAAGACTAACTGAGTGATTGGCTGTATTGAATCGGTTTATTTCAAGATCATCAGACGAGTGTATTCAGGTTTTCCAAGTTTTGAGGAATCCTAAGGACTTTAATTGGTCTCATAGTGTGACCAAGCCTTTCTTGAAATCAAAAAGCACTTATCTTCACCCAATACATTTTTCAAACCCATGTAATGAGAGAAAATTTATATGTATTTAGTTGTATTGGAGTATGCAATGAGTGTTATGTTAGTAAAGGAAGTGGATAATTACCCCCGCCCGGTGTATTACATAAGCAAGAGTTTGTTGGAAGTAGAGAAAAAGTATTTAAAATTAGAGACATTAGTCTTGGAATTGGTGATAACAGCCGGGAAAATGAGGCCGTATTTTCAAGCACATTCAATCACAGTTCGAACATCTTTTCCTTTAAAGAATAATGTACAAAAAGCTGACATATCAGGAAGAATGACTAAGTGGTCAGTCAAGCTTGGAGACTATGATATTGATTTTTCACCTCGAACTACAATCAAGGCTCAAGATATATCTGATTTTTTGGTAGAATTTCATACTAAAAGGCCCCACAAAGAATCTCAAGAAAACAAGTTTGAGAAAGAGTGGATAATCCGAAAAGACGGCGGGTCTAGTACGATGGGATGTGGACCCGGAATTTGTCTAACCTCCTCTTATGGTGATACTATGTACCAAGCTATATGTTTTGGTTTCAGGGCATCCAATAACGAATCAGAATATGAAGCATTTATAGATGCTTTAAGTTTAGCTCAATTATATTGAGCAAAAAGGGTCATGTTAATAAGTGATTCTCAGTTACTTATTCATCAGGCTCAATAACAATCTGAAACTAGAAAAGATTAATTGATAACGTATCTACAAGTGCTGAAGAAAGTGTACATAAATTTTAAAAGCGTCCGCTATGAGCATGTCTCTAGATGGGAGAATACAATTGCAGATTCTTTAGCTACCATAGCCTACTCTGAAGCGTACCCATGGATTCTTATGCAAGAATGTCGATCCATAGGCTCAATTAGAGGAAAAGAGAATGAAGCACAAGAAAATGTAAACATATCTGGCATACAATCTAAACATTCGAGGTATGAAATACAATAATTTATTACTTTATGGAGTTCTACCTTCGGATAAAGTTTTGGCTAAAAAAGTGAAGTACAAAGCTCGTGGTTTCCTGGTGTTGAGAGGAATTCTTTATAAAATATATTTTACCAGACCTCTCCTATAATGCCTAGGGATTGAAGAGTCCCAAAATGTCATATCTAAATTACAAGATGGAGAGGGGCCAACACATTATGGTTATATAGCTTTAACAAGGAGAGTTTTGTTTGCTGGATACTATTGGACTACTATAATGGCAGAAGCCAAAGATATGGTCAGAAGATGTAATCGTTCCCAGAAATATGGGAATGAAATCCATATACCATTAGTTCCCATGAAGTCAATATCCGAACCCATACCATTTGATTTATGGGGTTTGGATTTAATTGGACCTCTTATCATGGCCTCTGGAGGTTATCGAATGATAATCGTGACAATAAACTATTTTTATAAATGGATCGAAGCTGCCCCACTAGTTGGAACCCCTTCTAAGGCACTTATAAAATTTATCTTATCTAACATATGTTGCCAACCCAGAATTCCCCAACGTATTAATACATACAACGGGCCACGGTTTGACAATAAAGATATGGAAACATTTTACACTTCCAAAGGAATTCAACATTGATTTTCTTATCCTTTCCATCCTCGGGAAAATGGACAGGTTGAAGTTACTAATCGAAAATTTTAATAGGGTTAAAAAATATATTTAAGGAGGTGTAGTGAAATGACCAAGTTATTTGCAAGAAGTATTGTGGGTCTATCAAACTACTCCTCATACAGATACTCAAGAGTCTCATTTTTTCTCTTGTTTATGGGATAGATGCAATCATACCTATAGAAGCTACTTTCCCCTCATTCCGGATACAAAACTATTCCGAACAAGCTAATAATATGGTGGTAAGGAATCAATTGGATCCGATTGGAGAAAGAAGAATAAAGGAACATTTGTAAACAACACACTACCTGGGTTTGATGAGAAGTAGGTTTGCATTTAAAGTAAAAAAAAATCCAGATAGGGGATAAAGTATTGAGGAAAGTATTTTTACATACCAAGGAGAAACAATTTGGGAAAATGGCTCCGAACTAGGAAGGCCAAAACATGGTATGTGAAAGAATTAAGAAAGGAACATATAGAATTCAAGACAAAGAAGGCAACATGTTGAAACACCCATGGAACATTGAGCATCTCAAGGTTGTACTCAAAATAAAATCGACTTGTAAAATATTTACTTTTTCGTACTTCAATATAAATATTTTGGGTCATACTTTTTCCTATCTGGGTGGCGCGTGGAGGTTTTAATTAGGTGTCCGGTTTTAAATTGATATTATCTTATGTTTTTTAAAGAATCATAGTGGATATAAAATGATCAGATGAATTAAACACCTATTAAACACATTCGGCCTTCAAATGAAATATCTCTGAAGTGATTGGATGGATTAAATACCTATTAAAAATCTTCGGTTTTCAAGTAAAATATCTTAGATATGGTCAGATGGATTAAAAATTTATTAAATACATGGAAAAATTAAATACCCATTAAATAATTTTAGCCTTGAAATGAAATAGTGTTGAATGGCTCGGGTATATTAAAGATTGGTTAAAATTTACATTCTTAGACTACCAGATTGAGTTAATCCATTTATACCATTTTTAAATGTCACAGTTTAATGAAATTGTAAAAAAACACAAGAGAAAGAAACACATATGAAGAAAAACACAACTTTAAAAACTGATCGAATCATCACAAGATTTCTGATCCACCATTACAAAAAACAACTTGGCCACCAAAGGACTTTAGTTTCAAACACAAAACTGAAAGTACAACAACCTTAAGGCTCGTTTTCTCCAGTTTTTTCCTTACCTTCACCTTTCTCTCATCTTGCTTGGGGATTTTGGCATCAGTAATTGAAATTTCATCAGGTCCCTTATCAAATCAGACTCACTTGGTGAAGAACCTCCATGTTTATCACCAGATGTTAGTGTATGGAAAAGTATCTCATCGTATGGTACAAACTTCCACAGAGCTCCAATGTTCTTTTTTGGAAAGGTCTCATGGAATAACAAGACCATGTCCTCTTCAGTACCATCATCCCTCTTTTCCATAGAATCCACCACATTGGCAGTATACTTCTCCACTATTGCAACTATCTCTTGAGTTTGGTTCTTATTTAAATAAGTAATTTCTTCTTCCTTCTCTTTAAGAAGTTTCTCTAACTTCTCTTTCTCTTCGGATAGTGCGTTAATGGCGCCTGCATCAGTGACTTTTTGATTATCCAAAGACTTAATCTCTTTAGATATAGTTGTTTCCAGTTCAGAATATTTGGTCTGGATGTCTCATTGAATAGTCTTGGACTGTTCCAAATCAATGCTCAATTTCTTTTTTCTCTTTGCCTAAAGTCTCTACTTTCTGCTGTTCGGCTGAAAGGGAATTCTTTAAGTCTTGATTGGCAGTGTTAAGAAAAATAATGTCTTTAGCGTGAGCCCTAACTTGTCTTTCCAGGTCAACTATTGGCCTGATGTAGCATAAGACTGCATGGCCTAAGGTATCATGCTCGCTTGATACTTCAAAAGATTCACCATCATAAACTACTGCATTGGCTACAGTGGTTTAGTGGGGAAAGGTTCGATCAAAGTCCTCTTTATCAAAGTCGCTTAAATACATGTTACCTAGGTCATCTAGATTAACGTCACGTTCAATAGAAGGCTGATCGGTTGTAGAAAACGCTGGAGAAAGAGGATAAGATTTAACATCTTCTTGTGAAGGAACATCTGATAAAAAAGTAAGAGGAACGACTGCACGTCGGAGTACCATCTCTGACCCTATGGTGCCCTTCTTCTTTTTCGAAACCTTTCATTCACTACCTTCCTTGCGTATCTTATGGCATTTTTTTTATTAATTTAAGGTGGATGTTCCAACCATTCGGTTTCACCAACTGTTACAAAAATTGCCTCTAAAAAAGCAACATTGATCTCTTTAGGATTACCAAAACTACCCACATTAGAAATCTGATGCGATGGGTTAACTTTCTCCTTCTTCTTCTGCTAATTTTTATCTTATCTAGATGGCTAGGGGATTTATTCCGGGATGACGAGTAGGGTTTACCATCCTTTACTTCAGTTCTTTTTCAAATTACCTCCAATGAATGGAGAGTAGTAAGTTGTTCCCAAGTAAGCTCCCTAATTCCACTTATGTTCCACAAGTGAACCCTTACCATGTTTCCAGCTGTGAAACAGTTGTGGAAGGCAAGACCCCACTTCATTGAGGCCCATTGGTTTAATTTGGAGAATGTGATTCTTCCAGCCTCCAGATGCTTTGAATTTTTTTTCGAAAATACTACAAAATAGACATAATATCAGTTCGGTATAACAAACTAGAACTAAATACTAGTAAAAAATCCGAACGGAAGTAACTTGAGCTCTTCCAATATCTGGTCAATTGGCTTGCATTTCCATTATAGGTTATCTTTTTTTCCATTATCCCAAGCCTCACTTATGTAGAGAAACTGAGTCCTCCATGGTTTATCTGCCCCCAATAGATTTTTAACCACTTTATAGTCGTTCCCCATATTGTAATGCTTGAAAGGGATGTAGTGATTTATACACAAGCTAGCCACGACAACAAACTACTCCATAAACATTGGAATTTTTGACAATCTCAAAGCAATAATATTGGCTAACAAAGTATACTAGGCATTTGGACTCAGTTGGCTTCGGCAAAGCTTTATCAGATGAAAATACCTTACTATTTCTGGTTCTAAGGGGAAAGGAAGACCCTAGTTCAACACCTCAGTGTATACAACCATCTCCCCGAATCTACAATCCATCAGAGTTTCTAAAGTGATGGGAATCCTCACTTTAATAGACTCCGGAAAGCCCTATTTTTCCTGATCCTATCCAATTCAGTAGTATGCGTATACACGTAAGAGATTTTATGAAGGGCCAGTAAGTACTTCAAACTAACCTTACAGAAGTTAGGCCCTACTTTCCCCTCTAAGAACTCCGGAAGTACCGTTGTTTTTTACATCTCCACCTTTCCTCTAGTAGTCCGAACTATAGTGATATCTCAAGTATTTCCGCATGTCTCTAGTGAGGTATCTTCCCTACAGTCTTCCATGTTTTCTTCCATTATACTTTACCATTGATCGGCCGATTTAGCACCTTTAGCTTCTTTCTCAATTTAAGTAGCTTTATTGAGGGGAAGTGATGGATTCAGATCCAAAAAACGTTTGGCATGAGGTTATATTGCCCATAAGCTAACATTTTTTAAGGATGGAGTGGTACTTTTGGCCTTGGAAAGTCGAGTGACTCTTTGGGGTGTAATATTTTCAGTATCTGACCCCACAACAATGAATGGTTAGGGTTTCTTGATACTTGAAACTGGTTTGTCCTTAGAGGAATACTTTATGGGTATTTGAACTTAAGGTTTAGAGTCTAGTGTAGATAAAGTTGGAACAAAAGGATTTTTTCTAATTACTGATGTTTTTGGACGAAGATGAACTCTTGTCCGGCTCCGCTATTGTTTGGCTAATCACTCCACCAGAAGAAGCAAGGAGTCCGACAAAGATTCTTGCTTCATTTATTTCTTAATCCAATTCAGACAGATACAACCAGCTTCATATGATCAGAGCCGTTCTAGTTGGGAATATAAAATTTCTCAAACTTAGAACAAATCAATGATTCAAGCTTTATCTCTCTAGAAACTGAAATTTAATTTTTTTTCTCACTCTAGAAATAGAAACAGTAAAACAGTTTTATATATATATATATATATATATATATATATATATATATATATATATATATATATATATATATATATATATATATATATATATATATATATATATATATATATATATATATAGGTGACAAAATACTTGAGTATTTCACATAGTGGAGATGAATCATCTAAACAATAATTAGGGACTAATGACCTAGACTAATTATTTTTTCAAAGGATAGGTGCAAGTACCCAGAGAAAAAAAGGTTGAGAGGTCGAATCGGAAACTGACACATGTAATCAAAGCTATTAATTAAAACTCTGACTTTTGGATTCCTTCTCACCAAATAGAAAACCCTTCGGATCTGATCCAGGTCTTCTCTTCGATTGATAGCCATTTTGAAATATTCCAATCCAGGTCTTATGTTTAATAATTAGCTATTCCCAAAAATTATAATCTAAGTCTTCTCTTTGATTGTTAGATCTTCGCAAACATTTGTGAACTAAAGGGGCAACTCATAGGGTCAGATATTGTTGGAAGGCAACTGGGACAAAATCCAAAGGTGTATCTTCTACACCAAACTTTCGATGAACAGTACACCTAAGTGGATTATGACTCAGCTCTATGCTAAACCGTTTTGGTTTTTGGGCTTTGGAAACTTTGAAATGGATCCGAGTCCATGGTCCGGCCCGAATGGCATATGGGTCACAAAACAAGAGTATAAATACCCCAACCAATCACATTCAATAGATGGGACTTTTTTCAAATAATCTTGATCACTAACATACACCTATTTTATTTCTCTATCTTATACTTTAAAAGTTAACACCCCATTAAAAATGACCTAAAATACCCTTGGACCAGAAATAATCCACACCAAAAATGTTGTTAGTTTTTATGACAATTTACCTTCCGACAAATATACTTGTGTTGTTTTTCAAAGGCAAAAGGTATGGTTCTATGAATTCTACTCTAGTTGAGTCTTTTAATAATCAAATCAAATAGTTTTGTGGTTTTCCTGTACTGGAGTTAGTTGACTGGATTAGAGTTTTACTAATGAATCAAATTTTAATACGTTTTGCCGAAGTGTTGAACAAGTTCGTCCATGGATAGTTCATTCGTCTACTCCTCTTTTACATGAAGTTTTTTGTGATCTTGTTATGGTTGTTGATCTTAGAGTTTGTACTTGTTCTTGTGGTGCGTAGCAACATGATTGTTTCCCATGCTCTCATGATTTAGATTTCTTATTTCATATATATGTGGATCCAATGAAATATGTGTAGCCATGCTATTTGGTAAGCTCTTATAAGGAAACATATTCATATGGAATAGCTGCATTTACTACTTTTGGTCAATGATGTACTTCAACAACTTCTCCAAATATAGTTCCTCCAGTTTTCAAAAGGAGTGATGGAAGACCTAAGAATAAACAAATTCTGTCACGAGGAAGATTAGGTACCCGGAAGATAACATGTTCTCGGTGTTTAAAATGCGGTCATAATAGACGAATATGTGTAGACATTTTAAAAGATTAATGTAAATTTTTGATACTTTTAGTTTTTTCTGACTTTTTTGTCATAATCAAAATAGATGGATAATGAACGATGCGAAATCTGTTATGATGCATGATAAACAACAAAAATTAAAAACAAATCCTTCTTTTAAATTTTAGTCAGACTATTCTTCATCATCTTTAATATCTTCTTGCTTAAAGTCTTCTTTCTCATTTATAGAGTCATTTTCTTCCTCCAGCTGTTCATCGTTTTCCTCTTCTTCAAATACAATATGTTTCCTCTTTCTGTTTGAATGTACAACAAAAAGATCCTCATTTTAATCCTCCCCATCTTCAGAAAGTTTGAAACTTCCAGGTAAATAGTGTCCATGAGCAAAAGAACTGCTATCATCATCAGAAAGAGATAAATAAAATTCTTCTATTCGTTGTCCTCTTTCAATTTCCCCTGTTTCTGGGCATAAATAATTGTAAATGAAGTCATCATCTGAAGAATAATCAGCTAGAGGTGCCATTTTTCAAAATAACACTCTTTTCGCGTATGAAAGCCTAAAGTATGAACTGAACTATATAGTTAAAAAGTTTGGAAGCATGTATAATAGTTAAAGCTTGATTATTTCGGTGAACGTTTGTAGTTGTTACACAATAATCATGAGTATATCAACTTTTTTTAAATCATATAAATAAATAACCAATCAAATGTTAGTCATTAGTTTAAATTTTGATTTGACAAAATAGATAGGAGGATGGTAAACTACATTAATTATAAAAATAGAGAATTTCTCTAAATATTAACTTAATGAAGAAAAGTAATTAGACCAAATGATGCAAAATTAGCCAACACAAATAATGAAAGACCAGATAGATGCAAAACCAGACATACAAAATTAATAATAGATGCGAAACCTAGTTAACAAAAGCAACGATAGATGCGAACCCGTTTATTTATATATTTGATAGACGCTAAACTAGGCTAACAAATATATATGGTAGATGTGAAACCATTGAATTTATATATATGATAAATATGAGACTTCATATAGATACATGGGGAGAGATGATATACACTTATAAAATATTCATTCTTAACAAACACTACAACAAAATTTTATAACAAACATTACAAAAGTAATTACAACATATATTACAAAATATCATTCCAAAAACTGTTAGTGTTGTACTTATTAAAAACATATAAAAAATTTCCACTTTTCAAAATGATGCAATGTCATAAGGTTTTTTAAGTTCAAGTTTCTCGTTCATAACATAATCTTTAAAGTATTCGTAGACCATTACTCCAAAATCAAGTGTTCTATTTTTTATTTAAGAATTTTTAATGGACATACGATCTATATGTTTGCTTTTGTTAGGAAAATGCTTTTGCTTTGGTGGTATTGAATATGTAAGTTAATAGACTTACAAATAATTTAGATGAGACATATATATGTGGTATGAAAGTACATTAGAAGAAAGACATTTACGAAAATTTTGCACTTCTTTTTATTGGATCTGGATGTCTTGGCAATGGGTTTAATATTACTACCTATTTATTTCCGATATCTATTACCAGTAACGTCTAATAGGAAACTGTCCCTCGTTGTACTTGTGTTAGAAGTGGAACAAAGATGTAACCTTCTATGAGACCTTGTACCTCATTGTCAACATGTTGTGTTACATCCATATTTTGGTCTAGCATGTGCTACATTGAAGCAATAATGTTTAGAAATATTTTTTTATTAATTAATATATGTGTTGTAATAGTATATTATTCTTACCATTACGCTTCCAATTATGTATATTACTTGAATTATTCTCACGGATATTCAGGAACTCATATTTGAAAATTATCTTGTTTAAGATATATATGCATATAACCGTCTATTATCTATGTTATCAAAAGTAGAACCTACGAGTTAGTTTATTTGTGTAAAAGGAAGCAATGTAAACAAAATAAATGTAAATTTAACTTTTATTACCTTAGAGTCGATTTCCTCTTAAGCTAATATCTCTATCATATTACTAACAAAAATATTAGATCTTGCTATCACTCGAACTGACCATATTGTTGGGTCTTTGTTGTTTCCTTCTTTTTAAAACATTTTTAATTTGTAGAGTTGCTATATTTGAATTGCTTTTGTTACTTTTCATAAGGTCGAATAATTTTGGAAGTGGTTTTTCGAAGTGAGTCAAAATAATTTGAATGATATTTTAGATCATATTTTGAAGGGTATTTTAGACGTAAAATAAAGGTAACTTTCTTTATCATTTGACTAAGTTGTCTACCTTCTTGAACATTGTTTACCTACTGGGTTTATAATTTTTCAAGCCTTGACCCGGCCTAAACCCTAAATTATACTATAAATACCTTAAGAAACCTCATTAATGACGAGAGAGAAAAATTACTACCATATTCAATAACCAACTAAATTATCTCACTACCAGTTACTAAATATTAAATTTTCTCTACCAAACTACCAAGAATACCTTCGTCGATATTTTTATATAATTTACCAAACTACCAAGAATACCTTCGTCAATTATCTCACTACCAGCTACTAAATATTAAGTCTTTACTCTACCAAACTACAAAAAATACCCTCGTCTAATTCTTTCTACCCTTGTGGCTCAGGGGGGTTTTGCTTTTCAAAACCTTTTGCTGCTAAATATATTCACTAAATCTTATATGCCTTCTAATAGATTACCCTCGAATGGCTTGTGTTTGAAATCTTGTATGCCTTCGAATGGATTACCTTCGAAGGGCTTATGTTTGAAATGTTATATGCCTTTAAATGGAGTACTTTCGAATAGCTTGCGTTTGAAATCTTGTATGCATTCGAATGGATTACCTTCAATTGACTTGATTTTGAAATTTTGTATGCTTTCGAATGGTTTGTGTTTGAAATTTTGTATGTATTCAAATGGTTTACCTTCGAATGATTTATTCATTAAGTATAAAGCTATTCAAAATAAATTAAAAGTTTGAAGCAAGTTAGATATAAAGAACCGTACAAAACTCGTTAAATTAAAAACAACAAAAGAAATCCTTCGAATAATTTAGGAATTCAAAAAAATGTGCTTTGACCCACTATCATAAAAATGCCTTGTATACAACAAGGTCTTGCACAAGCATTGCAATATTGTCATACATGATAAGGACTTACACAAAACAGTAAAATTTGAAATTGTTAACCTTTGGGCGCTTTCCCTTCGGTCTTTTCTTCTTTCTCATCTGAACTTCCTTTCTCGGAGTCCATTTCATCATTTCCATCCAAACTATCATTTGACAACTCATGAGGAGCACCCATTTTATCTGTCAACTCAAAGATATGTTCGGCATAAGAAACTTCTCTAGAACCCACCCCCATAAAGCACCAAGGGACAGTGTTGGAAACGTTTTGTGAAATGCCAAGATCATGTCCGACTTGATCAAGGCATCCCGCTCATTTAGTTTTTCTATAGTGGCGTAGAAATACACTTCAACCGTGTCATCTACTTCCTGTGGAGACTTGCCTTTCAGGTACTCAATCTCTTTTTATAACTCTTTTTTAGAATTCTCCAGAGTTTCTTTTTCACCTAAGATGCGATCCAAAGCTTCTTTGCATGTCTTTTACTAAGATTACAATAAAGAGATATTATTAGAACTAAACTCTCACAGCCCTTTAAGTTCTTCCTGAACCTTGGAAACCTCTTTTCTAACTGTTTCCATTTCTCTTTTGAGTGTATTAACCTCTCCGGTTGCCGTGCTAGCTTAATCTTCTCCTCTTTGAAGGAAGTTTGTAATTTTTGTCTCTTTTTGAAGAGAAGAAAATGGTTCCTCGTTTAGATTTGACCTCACATTCAAGTTCGAAAACAGGTTTCACGTAACTCATTATTGAATACCCAACTGTATCATGTTGGTTGCAATACTTGGGAAGGCCTTGTCAAACGCTTTATAGTCAAGCACTGTTAGCCCCTCCATCGAAATTTTAACTCTAACAGTAGCCTCTCCCTTGAAATTTAGGAATAAAAAGGCAGGGTCTGGTATAAGAATAGTGGGAACACTAGTATCCAAATGCAATGCCAAATCCCAACAAGTTGAAGTTTTCTTCTTCTTTATTATTATTTCATCACTGCCTCACTTCCTTCTATTTTTAGCTTTCATTTTCTTAGGCTCAAACATATCTGTGGGAACATCACCTCCGTCCGTAGTGACAACAACTGCATCTAAAAATGGTCCATTGATCCATTGGGATTGTCCTTCGGTAGCTGTTTCAAAGACACCTTGCGAAGTTCCTTTTTTTATTCTTATTATGTTTATCAATATGACTCGGGGATCTCTTTTTGGTCGAAAGGTATATCTTCCCATCGATTGATTCAATTGATAGAATAGGAGTGGTGAATTCTTCCCATGATAATTCTCTTTTGGGGTTGGTCCTCCAAAGATGGTTGCGAGTTAAGTTGGCTGGGGTAAAACATTCGTGAAAACCATTATCGTATTTTTTCTCTTTCTTGTCATGAAACTTCTTAAAATTCACCTGTGCATCCTTCAAATGATGTGTAAAGCTGTTTAGAATAACTGTAAAGAAAAAAAGAATAAAACCTTATAATAAAAAAATCAAGTAAATAATAAAATACATGTTTGAAGGAATTACATGGGCTCTTCCAAAATATGGTAAGTTGGCTTGGATTTCTTTTTCGGAAAGAAAGCTTCTAACCATTTCCCATGCCCCACTAATGAACATGAACTAAGACTTCCATATCCTGCCAAATTCTAACAGATTGTCTACTGCTTTGTAGTCAGTCCCCATATTAAGGTAATATGATGGAGTATTAGAATTATGACACAACCCACCAATAGTCTTCATATGTTCCATAAGAATTGGAGTTTTAGAAAGTCACGATGCTATAAAACAAGCAAGTAAGGTGAAATAGGATTTTGAACTAGCCTGGCCCATACACAACCAAAATAGATGGAAATACCTAAAATTTTTAGAATCTATGGGAAACCGAAGGCCCCAGTTTCGCACTTCGGTGTAAACTACAAGCTCATTGGAGTGGTAACTCATCACGGTTTTCCTAACCTTAGACAGCCTAACTCTAATTGCATATGAGAGTCCCCACTTAGTACGAACATCATCAAACTTTTTATCATGAAAATAAAAGTAATATATCTTATTTAATGCTAAAAGATATTTTACACTTACTTTTTTAAAGTTGGGACCAAGGCGTCCAACCAACGAGATCAAGAGCTCTTCGGATTCTGCTCCTACAACATTGTGTGGTCACCCTAAGTGGGTGGCATTTTTTGAATATGATCCCATAGTTTTAAATGTGGAAAGACTCCGGTGACTTGTGGTCGTTTGAGATTGTGATGGCCTTGAAGAGTATCGGGGCGAAGTGGAGAAATAAGCAGTTGTAGAAGGCTCTAGGGAATGTTGTGACTATAAGCATAAACACCATCGTACTCGATAACTTGAGTAGTAACTATTAGAGGTGAAGAAGTAGGTTGTTCATCAAAGATTCTAGTTTTCTTGAACATACTACCATCGTACTCGATAACTTGAGTAGTAACTCTCGTTTGATGTCAAATATAGTACCACACTTGAACATACTACTATAACACTATTTTCTCCCTCTCTAAAAAACAACGAAAATGGACTCTTGGGATTTACAGTATACGCGCAAATGTTGTACTCAGTCTCAAGTTTATCTCTCACATGACCAAGAATAAATGCGTCTCGTTATAAACTCTAATCTATAATGGGTAGTTCCAACCGAATTTTGAAGAACCTTTTTTTCTCATCTTTCTTTCTCTTCCTTATCATACTCACCTCTCTAATTACTGCTCACTCCAATAATCAAGTTCCCTCAAAATACCAGTCCTTCCACATCAACAACAACAAGCCGTTTATCTTGAACGGGCATTGTCAAAAACTCGGAGTCAAGAAGAGAAAGGGAAATTATAACAGAGTCTTGATGAAGAGACACACCCTTATAATAAGAATAGTCCCAAATCAGGGCTGTTCTCGGCTATGCTTCCTAAAGGTTTTGTTCCTCTTTCTGCTTCTTCTCCTTGCCATAACTCCAACCCAGACTCCACTCGAGTTTAGTTTTACTGCGATCTATCTACCGGAAGAAAACATTTGATAGGAGATATGGTTCTTTACATAATTCTTGACTATGATTCTTGAAGACTTATCCATTTATTTTTTTCGTTTGTAATACTTTTCCAACAAGTTGATGGATATACGTAGTATATTTTAATTCATCCTAATATTAAATCTTATGAAGGGAATGATACTTTATCTTCATTTGTGTCTCTAATTCTTTTTTATAATGGGGGATTTCCCCAAGTACGAGCGAGCACGAGCAGAGAGCACTGTGAGTTTGGATTATGATAAGCAATGAAGAAAAGAACGAGTTCAACGGTATTGACGAGCTCAAGGTGGATTAAAACCAAGGGTAAATATACCATTGATGAACTCGAAGAAATATTGAGCTTGTCAACGGACTGAGCTGAAGGACATATACAGCTCGACAATGAACTGAGCTCGAGGACATATATAGCATTGTTGTACTCAAGATCAGGATGAGCTCGAAGACATTGGGGAAAGAGTTGATCGACTGGATAAGGAACGTGATGAAAGGAAAGGACCTAAAGAAGATAAGCTGAGTGCGTACTCAGTGAGCTCGAGTTCTATAAAAATAAAACTAAACTGATTTCGTTTAAAGGAATAATTTAGCTTAGATTAATGTACAGATTGTGCTTAGCGCTTTTATTATGTAAACACACGTTTCGACCCATGAGTCAAACGTTGTTAGTTATTTATTCCACAAATATAGGGATAGCGAATATGACAGTTATTTGTTCCACAATAATAGGGATAAATGATGTTAGTGGAATAGTGGCGGTAAAAGCGTGAACAAATGTAACTACCCACTAATTCTGTGTATTATAAATAGGGAGTAACCTATTGATGAATAAAGTAATCTCTTTCTTGACTAAAAACTGTAGACATACTGTGGTAGAACTTGTTAGTTCCTTAACAAATTTGGCGCCGTTTGTGGAACTCTTTAACCAATCATCATGGTATTCACTAGGTCAAGAATCGAGAGAGATAATCACGAAACTAGCAAAACAACAACCCATCGGAGAAGAACCGTAAGTCGTCTCGACCCCACAATTCCTGAAGAGGTCAATCCTCTGATACCCCAAGCAACGGTGGTGACAGAGGCACCTTTAATTCAGCCAGCCGCAGTTGTTTCCAGAGAAGAGGTGCATCTCCATCAAGCTGAGAATGCACTAGGGGCTCGTAGGGATGCGAAAACTACACTGGCAAATGATTCAATGGTTCTCCAACTAGAACAACGGATCCAGAACCTTCAGGAGGAACAACTGAAAATAACGTTTAAGTAGGATGCTAGAGAACAGGCTATGCATGCTACAATGGCAGGTATGAATGACGTTATTCATGCTCTGACTGCAAGGATCAAGGGTACGAGTAAGACTCACCAACCGTCAGGACCAGAGGCAAGCAAGGTCAATAGGACAGATCGTTCTTCTAAAAGAGATGACAAACAAGAAGGTGAAGGCGAGAGCGGAGGAAAGAATTGTAGTAGAGGACCACGTGACGAGGTCAAACAGACGTCGACCAAGCGAGCTCGGGAGGATGAGGACCTTTGTTACAACCAGATCCGTCCAAAGTTGTCGGCTTACATATTGAACGAATCACCGTTTTCTGAGAAGATCCTGGAAGCTCAACTCCCAAGGAAGTTCGAACCATTCAGGATGGAAGCTTACGATGGAACATGTGATCCAGAGAGTCATCTGAAGCACTTCAGAAACACGATGATGGCTTTCAATCCTGATGATGCTATGCTGTACGGGGCACTATCCATGACCCTTAAAGGTAATGCCATCGACTGGTTCAGTAGCTTGCCAAAGGGATCTATCTGTGATATTACTGGACTGTGGAAGGAATTCAAAGAGAGGTTCGTAGGTAACAAGGAGCTCTAGCGCGAGCGGGATTCAATCATCGATCTTTATCAACGTCGAGGTAAGTCTCTTAAAAGTTATGTTATACGATTTGTTCATGCCATTAATGATTTTCCAGATCTAACCGAAAATATGGCGGTGGATTCTTTGAAACGGGGGCTCGACAGAAGAGGGGAACTATATACGGATCTCATTAAGTTCCCAACTAAGAATATGAGAGATTTACTCGGAAGAGCGGATACTTTTATCAGGGTCAATGATGCCAGAAAAGGGGCGTCTCCTGAGCGGCGCAAGCCAGATAGCAAAGATGGTGGTTCACAACGAAAAAAAACTGAGGAGCAACGAAGGAAGGATTACAACCGGAGACCTCAACAGCTCGATCAACCAAACAGACGTTTCACTCCACTGACATAGGCTATTTCGGTAATTTATGATTGCACAAAGGGGCTTACGAGGTACCAAACTCCGCGAACAATGAGCGCGCCAGATTTAAGCGATTTAATTGGTATTATTGTGCATATCATCATGAGTATGGACATTCACCGGATGAGTGCTGGCAGTTAAGGGAAGAGATTCAGCGTTTGATCGATATCGGAGAGCTGATTCAGTATATCAAACAAACTCAACCAGATTGGCGAGATGAAGATCGCCCTACGAACACCGATAAACCAGCTAGTGGAAAAGAATCTGAAGCAAACAAACAACAGTGGCTACTAACCATATCAGGGGGAGTTTGGCTACAGGACACGGGTCTACCCAGAATAAACGAGGTAAAAGTGAATTCGACGTTTACGAAATAGATGGAAATTCTTATCAGAATTACAGAGAACCAGTTTTCGATCTCACCTTCAATGTGATGACCTCAGAGGTGTTAGTTTACCCCATGAGGACGCCTTAACTATTCACTTAGACATTGGAGGAGAAATGGTAACACGAGTACTGGTCGAAGGAGGAACCTCTGCAAATATTATCTTCAAATGCAGCTTTGATCGCATGAAAAATGTCCCACCATACCAACCTACTCAGCTGACATTGGTAGGATATGAAGGAAAATATTCTTAATGTGTTGGGGAGGTGGAGCTGGTAGTCAAAGTCGGTCACAGAGCTACAAAAAAAGAGCTCAAAATGTTATTTTTTTTTATCTTTGACGCGCTAAGCGCTTACCATACAATTATTGGACGATGATGGCTGCATAGAATAGAAGCGACGCCGTGCACATACAGACAATACATTAAGTATCCAGTAGGTTGTTCAACGAGAATAATTCGAGGCAGCCAAAGCACTGCGCGAACTTGTTATGCAATCGCCTCAGATCCATCCAAACCTATCCAATAGAAATCAAATGGCGAGGGAGACATTGCGCCAACAACGATGGATCTCACCTCGCCAGATCCAGTAGATGATCCACGAGAAAACGAGGATTCAGCTACTACATATACTACAATATTGGATACAGTCATAACCGCCAATAGAATACTTCGACTGGAAAACAAATTGTCTCCAAACTCAAAGGTACGTTTCGTGGATTTGTTAGCAAGAAATTTAGATGTGCTTGCTTGGGAAGCAGCTGATGTTTCACGAGTAAGTCCTACAATTATAAGCCATGAATTGGCTATCAATCCTTGCGCCAAACCTGTACAAGAGAAGCGTAGGGCATTTTCAGCTGAGAAGCAGGATGCTATATTAGCCGAGGTCAACAAGCTCACTCGATTGGGGAACATCGGAAAAGTAAGGTACCCGGTCTGGATAGCCAATCCGGTTTTAGTTAAATAGAAGAATGGACAGTGGAGGTTGTATGTGGACTTTATCAATTTGAACCAAACATGTCCTAAAGATGCTTTCCTGTTACTAAGGATAGATTAGTTGGTCGATTCGGCTTCAGGTTGCAAATTCTTCTCTTTCACGGATGTGTATTCAGGGTATAATCAGATCCGCATGCATCTGTCTGATCAGGAGCACACAACGTTTGAAACCGAGCGAGGTCTCTGGAGCACACAACGTATCAAAGGCTAGTCAATCACATTTTTCAAGATAATTTGGGGTAATATCTGGAGACGTATATTGATGATATAATTGTCAAAACACATGACGAAGTGCAGCACCTTAATACTTTACAGGTCATTTTTTATTTATTACAAAAGTTTAATCTTAAGCATAATCCAGAAAAATGTTCTTTTGGTGTGGTTAAAGGAAAATTCCGGGGTTATGTGGTAAGTCAGTAAGGTATTAAGGCAGATCCAGTGCAACTAAACGCAATTCTACAGATAGGACGACCAAAGAATGTCAAAGAGGTTCAGTGGCTTACGGGACGGTTAGTAGCTATGTCTAGGTTTATCTAACGTGATTCAGACAAGAGTCATCCCTTTTTTGAAGTATTACGGGGTGCTAAGAAGTTTGCATGGACTAGATATTGTGTGATAAGGTTTTTGGTGATCTTAAGCAGTATCTTACATCTCCTGAGATTTTGGCAGCTCCTACGCCTGAGGAGCCACTCTTCATGTATTTGGCAGTGTCACCTTTTGCTGTTAGTTTGGTTCTCGTGCGCGAAAACAACGACCAGTATATTACACGAACAAAAAATTAACAGATATGGAGACCAAGTGTTCAAACCTCGAAAAGCTTGCTTTAAGATTGGTTGTTGCAGCTCGGCGAATGAGACCATACTTTCAAGGGCATACTATTACAGTACGAACAACATACCCTTTACGAACAGTATTACAGAACCCGATATTTCTGGCAGGTTAACCAAATGGAGCATCGAGCTCGGGGAGTATGATATTCGTTTCGAGCCACATATAGCTATAGAAGGACAAGCAGTTGCAGACTTCTTAGCAGAGTTCAGCTCATCCAGGGAAGAGCAGGATGAGGTAAAAGATAGACAAGTGGTTAAGCTCGACCAATGGATTGTTAAAGTTGATGGTGCATCCTCTACAACAGGAGGAGGTGCAGGTATTATAATCCGAACTCCAGCCGGGCAGGAGGTCAAACAAGCGGTACGCTTGAATTTTCCAGTAACAACTAATCCATGAGGTGATAGAAGGGATGATGGATTTAATATGTATGTTTCTGTCTATAGACCAAAACCATTCCCTAATTATGTGAGGAAAGACATTTTATTTACTTCGTATTGTGTTCCAAGTCTCTTTAGATTTAAAAGATCCAACTAGGGAGAGAGATCAGTAGATTGAGTCAGGATTGTAGTTCAGAGAGACTTTCTAATTGTTTTGAATTTCAGTACTCGTTACTGAGGATTCAAGTTTACTCAAATTCCAAGTTCTGTTTTCCAAGTAGTTTCTAACTTCAGAACCTTCAAACCATCTTATGTTGTCAGTCTGGTTGTAATAGATGAAAGGTTTAGATGAGCACCAACAGTAAGCCGTAACTTTATCTTCCCTTTTCTCAGCTTCCACGGGATGAACTTGTCACCCTTATCTTTAACTTTGATCAGGTTAATTCAGGTTTTAGAACTTCAATTAGATTTATAAACAATTATAGGGTGGTGCTACGTGCTAAATTTAGGGCCATATCATAAATGTTAGTCTACGTGCTAAATTAGTGGGATTATGTACTGTATAGTGATTCGAAACCGCTAAAAGAGTATATAAATAAGGAGCAAAACCTAAAAGAGAGGGATATCTCATTTTCTTCTCTTTTAAATAATAATCATAATTGTTACAACTCTTGTTATATTTTCCTATAACATTATTAAAGGCTTTGGACATATCAAGTTTGATAATAAGATTATTACTTCTCATCTTTAGGTTGATTTTATAGCAAAGTTCTTGGACTATTAGAAATGTATCTTGGATATTTCTCATTTTGACAAATGCTCCCTCTTCTTCATATATAATTTTAGGCATCAAGGCAGCATTGTAGTAAGGCTTATAGGTTTGAACTCTTACCAAACGTTTGGAGAAGAGTTAGAGTGAATTCATTTAGGAATCTGATTGCCTTTGAATATAGCCTCAATTACATCAAATCGATCTTTAGCAATAGTGGTCCAACATATTTGAATGTTTTTTCACTGAACCCATATGGACCTGCATCACAATTAGGCTTAAGGGATTTTATAAAACTGTGAATTTCAAACTCACTTGGGATAGACATAAGCATTGAATTCTCCGCAAAATTGATTAGAGAAGGAATACGATCAATGAATTCATCACTGTCGTTGTTGGTGGAGTCATATAGCAGCTTTTAAAAATGTTCCAATGCAGAATTTCCAATAGCTTCTTGGTCATCTAACCATTTATCACCATCCCATATTCTATTTATTATGTTCCTCTTGTTCATTATTTTTAAACAATTATGGAAGAAAGCAATATTTTTATCACTGTCTTTAAGCCAGATTGTGTGAGTTTTATGCTTCCAATAAACTTTTTTATTAGGTAGAAGAGTCAGGTGATGATCTTTATCTTTATCAAGAAGACGCTTATCTTATAAGAATTTAGTGTATTGAAAGTTGGCTTCTCTGAAATTGATTTTTTCCTCCACCTACTTAATAAAATCAAATATATTACCAAACACACATTTATTCCATTGCTTTAAACCAGTCTTCAATCTTCTGAGCTTGAACGAATAATGTTAAATAGGATTTCCTATCATATCACTCAACCAACTTTGATTAACCATATCCATAAAGTATTTATGCACAATCCACGTGTTAAGAAATTTAAATGAATATTTAAACTTCCCTTTACCGGTAGATATAGAAATGCTGATTGGTGAATGATCTGAATAGGTTTTGTTACTAACATTACCCATAAAGCAGTTGAATCCTAACTTTTTTGAAACAATTTCAATGTTAGATTGATGAATCATAGGTTCTTGAAGAGTGAGAAAGTCAGGCTTTTCTGATTTTTACAGATATATAAGTCTTCTTAGAGTCTCTTTATTGCCTAACCCTCTAACATTCCAATTTAAGATGAAAATATTCAATTTTGGAGGGTTTTATAGTTCTTTTTACTACATTATTTTAAAGTAAATAGGGCCTTTAGCATTTCACCTTTTATCTTCATGTATTTTATGGTAACTACTTTTTGAATTCTTTGACATTATCTTTCTTTCGGTTACCAGGAGAGGTAAGGAGACTACCTCTGGTCGCTTTTGTTAGAGAGGAAAGTTCATGGCTGGAGTCATCTTTAGTCTTGTTGAAAGAAAATAGGATTATATCAATTGTATGTAATGCTTCAATCACTTCAGGATTAGTTACAGGTTTAGATGGATAATTCTCACTTAAATATGACATGTTGTCTATTATGTTTGCAGGATAAATTTATACATAATTTAATTATGCATTTGAGGATATTGAGGTGTAGGTACTTGCTCAACAGGATGATCTGGTAATGTGATTTTTTGATCCACATTGTATCTACCGTTTATTGATCAAAGATTTTGAGATGTTCAGTTCAAGCCAAATTCTGCATCAGTTGTGTTTTGCTCTGTTGATAGATGGTTATCAGATACTTAGACGTCAGCCTATAGCTTTAACTATTTCGTTGATAGTTGCTTCATTAAACATGTACTCAGGGAGGTTAGAGAGAGTCACCCATACATGAATGATGTGGCTTTCTTGATTAGGGTTGAAGTGAGGAGTCAATTTAAGTATTCTCATAGTTTAGAGCCTATTGACAAGATATTACGACGCTATATTTTATTTAGATCTTATTTAAGATTGAATTCGTTAAAAAGATGTCTAAAGTCCCATTTAGTGATATTGAATTCACATATTCAAGAAAGCCTTCAACAACCTCTATGTTAGATTTCCCAGTTACAAATTTTGCAATTATTGTGTGTTTTGAAAGGCTTTAAAGCTTCTCTTTATCTTTGAGTTGGAAGTTAATAACCGTATCGTCATTTTTCTGGGTGATCGTAACTTTTTCGTATTGAAAAATTTGTTTTTTGGGTTTAGAAAGTCTGTATAACATTGAATTGGCTTGTTGGTTTGTATTTTTATATTTGATTTCTCAAATGTTGGGTTACTGTGAATGTTGGTGATGTTGCCTCCAATTGAATGAAACTTTAATTCTTTCTCTTTGCTCAAATCTTTATTAAACTGACTTTGATAATTATGATTCAGCATGAGAAATTTTATTCCCAAAACAAAGATTTAATCTTGGGCTGATTGGGTTGAGTTTCGGGAATGAATCGTTGAAAGGATTTCACTTTCCTCTATTTTAGAATTAGGTTTGATCCACTTGAAGAATTGATGCAGAAATCAATCTAAATTGATAAAAAATCAAGAAGAAAGGCTATGTTCTTGAAGAGAAAAACATAGCTCCATTATTCATTTGTAAGCTTCTTATTTTGCGAGTCCTTCAAAACATTTCTCATATCTAGTTAGACCAAAAAAATAAAATTGCGATTTTTAATTTGATATTCTTTTAATTTTCTTTCGTAATTGTTATTATTCAAAAGTTACATTATAAGATTAAGTAAAAAATTGCCACGTATTATTATCTAAATATATATATTCTTTGTTTTTTATTTGTGATTTAAATGTTTAAAAGCATGTATCCTTCAAATCTTAGCTTGAAAAAATATTCGCAATTATCATTGGTATTGTTTTTTAAAATAAACACGCTAGATAAATAAAAAATAATTTTTTTGGCAAGATGAGTTATAACATAGTTTTGACTTCGTTTTTTTTTAAATTTAACATTTGTTTCGTATTTCCTAATATTATTTTATGATTTCATGTTTCTCACTTTGGAAAAACAATCAAATTTAATATTTTACTTTTCGCATTTTATTTCTCGTTTCAAATTACGTAAGAAAAACAAAAAAAAAATAGGTAACCCTCATTTTGGATTTCTAATTTTGCAAATCATTTCTGATTTTGCATTCTTTACTTAAGTAAATATTAATTTCTAATTTAAACTAGGTTTTACGTTTCACATTTTGCATTTCGCACATTTGGCACTTATGTAAAAAAGAAATTAAATTTAACCATACTTTTACATTTCATGTTTCATTGATGGTTTCACATTTCGCACTTAGACCAAACATGAATTAAATGTAACCCTGATTTTACATTTTGAATTTTGGAATTTTCATTTCTAGTTTCTCATTTTGCATTTACAAAAATAAATAGAATTTAATCATGGTTTCGCATTTCGCAATTGCAATTGTCTTTTTCTTATTTTCGATAAATTTTTAGGCCTTCAGAAATCACAATAAATCCAAGGTAGACAAGTTAATCACTATAGAATGTGGCAGACTTAGAGTCTTACAAGGCTTATTTGTTGTTATAAAAGCCTATAATACATTATGTGTTAGTGTTTTATGACTTTATATTTGTAGGGGTATGTCTCGTATGGTCACAGATTCTACCAGGTTGTGGTATCATTTCCTGGAGTGTTTAAGTTAAAAAAATATTTGGTAACTAGAAAACAAGGGCTGTTAGATAGTACCACCATTCTAAAGATGAGCTTTTGTGAAACTTATATTGGGTAAGAGCAAGAGGGTGAAGTTTCTGCCCAACAACCAGATAATTATTGGAGTGTTTGATTATGTTCATTCAGATATTTGGGGTTCGACATGGAAACCTACCATAGATTGTTCAAGGTACTTTATGTCAATGATAGATGATTATTGTATGAAACTATGGGGGTTATCTTTTGAAGACCAATGATGAACGTTTTGCTTTATTTGTGAATTAGAAGACATTGGTTGAAAATTATATTGTAAAATTGGTCAAGAACCTTTGGGCTCAATGGTTTTGAATATGTGAATAAGGAGTTCACTAGCTATTTTGAAAAGTTTGGAATTTATAGACACCCGAGACTCCTCAACATAACGGGCTTGGTGAAAAAATACACCAAACCTTGATAAAGTAGGTTAGGTGTATACTTGAAAGAGCTGAAATGGGAAGAAAGCCATGGAGAGAAGTTATGATAACAGATGCATATATCATCAACAAGAGTCAATTTACGACATTAAAGTTCCTTTATCTTTAAAAGACATGGTCTTAAGAGAAACCTAAGTTGTACAATTTGAGACTGTTCTGATGTACTACCTACGCACATGTAAATCAAGATAAGGTTTTACCGAGAGAACTAAAATATTTATTCATCGAATATCCTAAGGAGTAAAAGGGTATAGGTTATGGTGCCCTAAACTTGGACGTACAAAGACTATGGTAAGCATAGACTTGGTTTTCAATAAGAATGACATGTCATTAAAAAAAATAGTGGAGACTCAAAATAGTAGTATCAATAAGAGATGTGAAACTAATGATTGGTCTGATTTAAAGACTAAAGTTGTCGAGTTTTATAAGTCTGAAAATGGTCGAGTTTCTGGTGTACCAAGGCCTTCAGATAATCAAATAATAGAGCAACGTGATCTAATAGTTATCAATCAGCCATGAATGGAGTACAAAGACCAAACAAATAGTCGTAGAGGTATATTTTTGCCAATGTAATTGGTCATACTTTATATATTAAAATATATAAAGATGTTATTAAATTTGAAAGCTCTCATGATGATGCTAAGAGTAGTGATACAGAGAAGTGTATAGTCATAAAAGAAGAACTATAATCTCTCAAGTATATGAACACGTGGGTTCTTATGAAGTAATCTTGGTGTTGGGTTACCTATATACAAGGCTACTCTAACGTCTAAGAGCTTCAGATAAAAAGAGGGTGTTGATTTAACTAACATAATTTTTCTGGTTTTGAAAGAAACCCCTATCAGATAAAAAAACACACAAGGAAAGACGAGATTTACTGATGTTGTATATGGATGATATAATAATAATTAGAAAAATAGGAAGTAGATTTAAACGGTGAAGACTCAGCTGAAATGAGAGTTTGAGATGAAAGATATGGGAGAGGTTATGAGGATACTTGGTATTGATATCGAGAGAAACAAGTAAAAAAAGGTACATATTCTTATCTCAAAAATAATATATACAAAAAGATCCTAATAAAGTTCTGTATGTTCAAAGCAAATATAGTTGGAACTTCGATTGCTGCCAAATCCAAACTTAGTGTCACTCGAGCACCAACCAAATCTGCAGATAATAAGTATATGTTGGTGATACCTTATGTCAATGTTATTCGTAGCATTATGTAGGATATAATTTGCGCAGACCTAATAGTTCATATGCCATAAATGTTTTGATTATATTCATGTCAAATCCGGGCAAGGCACATTGACATGTACTCAAGTGTATAATGAGATACTTGAAGGGTTCATATATTATAGGTTTGTGTTAAAATACAAAAGATACAGTACTGAGAGGTATGTTAGGTCTGATTATGTAGGCTTCCTCGACACAATGAACTCAACAGCAGGTTATCTATTTATTATGCTTAAAGAAATGGTTAGTTGGAAGTCTCTTATGTAAATTTTTTTGTGTTTCCATCTACAAAACTGAATATATGACCAATATAAAAGCCATAAAGTAAGCTATTTTGTTGAGGATATTGTTTAGGAACTCGCTGGTGTGGAACAAGATGTGGTTCCATTATGTGATAACACTAGTGTTCTTTAATTAATGAAGAATTTTAATTAACATGAACGAACTGAATGCATAGATATCAAAGTGAACTTCATCCAAGACGTGATGAAAAGAAAGCAGGTGAGGTGGTTAAAATTGTTAGAGAGCTTTAACTAATGTATTGTCTATTTCAAAGCTTGCGTTTTACCTGAGACTTGCTCAAGTTTTGGATGAAATTGAGCTTATCTTTAAAGAGTAACAAATTAGGTGTAACAAATGTTGAAGTTACTATAAGCCTAGGTGGAAAATTATTAAGGTATAGGTTTAAAATTAAAACTCGTCAACAAATATACTACTGAAGGATAATATGAGCAAAAATGGATCAACTAAAGATACGTATATGCATTAACTATTAGATTCTCTTGAGATAGAGTTGTGTCCAAGATTTAGGTATAAAGGTGTTTGTTGGAACTTAAAGGCAAACATGTTCAAATACATGTTGGTTGTTCTCTATTGAGTTGAAGAATTGAGTTGATGGTCTAGGGACCGAGTCGAATGCATACCATTGTTGCTCATATGTGAATGCTTGTTGGTGATACCCTTGTCAGAAACCATATGTTGAATGCTTCTTAGATCGATGCTTTCAAATGGCGTTGGGCTTAAATTCTTTATTAACAGGTTTCATCTACTTGTTACATTTCTTATTTAATTGGGTACTCTATTTTTAGTCTCCTGATATTAATTGGATTTTCAATTAATTATATTTCATATTGATTGATATTTTTATTTAATTAGGTTTCTTATATATGTGGATTTCATATTTATGAGGTTTCTTATTTTAAAGGACTAAAGATTGATTACAGTCGTTGATTAATGGGATTTAATATGGAGTGACTGTTAAATAATTAAGGTTTTCACTAAGCCTATAACTAGAAGAAGAAACACAAAGCTATGGTTTGTGACTGGATCGACATAACGAGTGACATGTGGGATGAGTTTGTACTCTTTAAGTGAGAGAAATCTTTGGTATTTTAGATAAAGAAGTGAGCTCAGAGATAAACACTGAATATAGAGTTTTGTGAAGCACATTATCTTTATCTTTATAAATTGTGAGAGTTTTGTAACAAATGATAATTGAGCAATTTTTTTTCGGGGAGTCTTTTTGTAACCTAATTGCAGTAATAAAATAGTATTTGTTGTCGGCGATTGTATTATTATTTCCACAGTCCGAACCACGTTAAATGTTATCTTGTGTGTTTTCGATTTTATTTTACGTTTTATCTTATTTTGTTGTTCCATCGAATATGAAATTTTGTATATTCGGACAATCGATTTCTTGTATAACATATATGTTTAGTTAATATTTTTTACCTATTTAAATATTTTATTTATATAGCAATTGGTTGGGTGCGATCGAGGGAATACAAAACGAGTGATTTATATGTACATATTCTAAATTATAGCTTTATGTCTACTTATAAAATTCTAAAGTTTATGAATATAGAATTTTAGGGTTTGAACAATAAATAGTCTATTTATTATCCAAGTTAAAAAGGTATTTATTCTTATCTAAAAAATAATGTATAAAAAAAATCTTAATAAAGTTCTTTTTATCCAAAGAAAAAATGGTTGGAACTTTCATTACTGCCAAATCCAAACTTAGTGTCACTCGAGCACCGACCATATATGTAAATAAAAAGTATATGTTGGTGATACATTATGTCAATGTTATTTGTAGCATTATGTATGATATGATTTGCGCATAACTAATCTTTCATACGTCGTGAATGTTTTAAGTATATTCATGTCAAATCTGCGGAAGCGATGAAATATGACAAATACGAAAGCCATGAAATAAGCTATTTGGTTGAGGATATTTTTGTGTGAACTCACTTGTGTGGAGAAATATGTGGTTCTATTCTATTATAAAACTAGTGCTCATCAGTTAATGAAGAATTTTGAAGTTTCATAAACGAACTGAACGCGTAGATATCAAATTTTACTTCATCCAAGACGTGGTGGAAATGGAGCAAGTGAGGTGGTTAAAATTTCTAGGGAATAAAATTATTTGAATACTCTAACCAATGTATCAAAGCTCGTGATCTGCCTGAGACTTATTGAAGTTTGGGATGCAAGTGAGCTTATCTCAAAACAATAAAACATTAGGTGTAACAAATGTTAAAGTTACTATAAGCCTAGGTGGAAAATTGTTAAGGTGTAGGTTAGAAGTAAAAACTCTTCAACGGGTGTACTACTGAATGAATACATGGGTAAAGATAGATCAACCAAAGACATATATATCCATGAACTATTAGATTCTCTCAAGATAGAGTTGTGTCTAATATTTAGGTATAAAGGCATTTGCTAGAACTTAAAGGCAAGCATGGCCGAAGACATTTTGGTTGTTCTCTGTTGAGTTGAAGATCTGGGTTTATGGTGTAAGGACTGAGTCGAATGCATATTGTTGATGATCATATGTGAATGCTTGCTGGTGATACTCTTGTCTGAAGACATATACTAAATGATTCCTAGGTCGATACTTTTAAATAAAGTTGGGCAAAAGAACTAAGTTGATGATGTAAGGGCTGAGTCGAATGTATATTATTGATGATCATACGTGAATACTTGTTAGCCATACTCCTATCTGAATCCATATGTTGAATGCTTCATAGGTCAATGCATTCAAATGAAATTAGGCTTAAAGAACTGAGTTGATGGCGTAGATACTGAGTCGAATTCATATTATCATATGTGAATGTTTGTTGGCGATACCCCTGTTTGAAGCCATATGTTGAATGCTTCATGGGTCGATGCTTTCAAATGGAGTTGGGCTTAAATTATTTATTGACTAAGTTCTTCTACTTGTTTGGTTTCTTATTTAATTGGGTACCCTATTTTTGTTCTTCATATATTAATTAAATTTCATATTAACTATATTTTATATTGATTGATATTTTTATTGAATTAGGTTTCTTATACAGTTGATTTCATATTTATGAGGTTTCTTATATTAAGGGATTAAATATTTATTATAGTCGTTATTTAATGGGATGTAATATGGAGTAACTGTTAAAGAATTAAGGTTTTCACTAAGCGTATAACTAGAAGAAGAAACACAAAACTAGGATTTATGACTCGATCGTCATAACGAATAACGAGTGGGATGAGTTTGTACTCTTGTAGTGAGAGAAATCTTTGGTATTTTAGAGAGAGAAGTGAGCTAAGAAATAAACACTGAACTTAGAGTTTTGTGAAGCACATTATCTTTATCTTTGTAAACTCTAAGAGTTTTGTAATAAATAATGATTGCACAATTCGTGTTTGGGAAGTGTTTTTGTCACCTCATTGCAGTAATAAAAAGTGTCTGTTGTCTAAGATTGTATGATTATTTCCACAATCTGAGCCACGTTAAATATTATGTTGTATGTTTTTTATTTTATTTTACATTTTATTTTATATTGTTGTTTCCATCGAATATGATTTGTTTTCTATACCTACACGATCGATTTCATCATTTATCGTATATCAAATATATTTAGTTCATATTTGATTCATATGTATTTATATTCTAATTTATATCTCCATGTCTACTTATAAAATTCTAAAGCTTATGAAGATATAATTTAAGGCTTTGAACATTAACTAGTCTATGGATTATCCACTTTAATGATATCTAATCCCTCTAACTAAAAATTGCATAGTGATGGTTCATTGACTATCCACTGTAGTGACAAATAGTCTATCGACTAAAAAACATCCAATGGTAATCTTTTAACTATTCATTTCCGATAAAAGTAGTTCACCGTGTGTTTTTTTAAGGGATTAAATAAATCGAAAAATGTATAATAAATGAATTTATTTTAACTATCATCGTATATTTGTTTAGTCGAACAAAATCTATCAATTAGATAAATAGTGCATAGAATAATTACTATTCAAAACTTATGATATCGTGTGCGTTTGTAAGTGTATTCCATTGCTTGTAACTGTATTCCATTGTTTTCCCAAAATTACTTTCTAAATTTGATCTAATATCTTATCAATCAATAATAAAAGTTTAGCCATTTTGATGATATAAAAATCTTACACAAAAAAATAATAATATACAAAATCCTATATCTAAATAGGCAATTAGTGTTGTAAAAACACCTAAATGTTCGTTAAGCCATCCAAAAGTAATGAAATTTACATAAAACCATCTGAGGCCCAATATAGGTAATTTGATAACCAACTCAAAGAAAACCCCAAAAGGTATAGCAGCAAATTCATAATCAACATCAAGATGGCATCTCCACAACAATTGATAGAAGAGCACAAAGAAGGTGCTGAGATCTACCAATGATCCTTAATATGCAAGGAAAAGACACATGAAGCGTTATAATATGCAAGGAAAAGACACATGAAGCGTTAGGGAAGAAGAATTTGACGAAAGGTCTTTTGCCTTCAAACCACCTGGTTGAGGTAGGCTTCAACCACTCCTCAGGTTTCATGTGGCTCGAGTCTTCCTAAAAAACCGAATACAAGTTTACTGCCATATGCCGTGTGATCTCTTATGACCTAGAGATCACAGCTTTCATAGAGGATAAAAAGCTGAAGAAACTCACGGGTGTCAAAAACAAAGAGTTATTCATGTGAGTTGCCATTTGCGACGTTTATATTAACCAAAATGATGCCAACAAAATCTCGTTAGCTGTCCCTTCAGGGCTGTCGCGGACATTCGCTGTATCGGCTCTTGAGGGGGAGGAATAGATTGAATATTGTGAATAAGAATCTCACACCTATTATTTTCCTCTCTTTTACCTTGTTGGCTTGTGATTTATGTTGAATAATTACCGTTCTTTAGGTTGAGCTTGTCCAATTTAACTTAATTTAAAGTATATTCAGTGGCATATAAGATTTCCACAGTGTATATTGAACAGATTTGTTTTTTTAACATATGGAACAGATTTGTTTTTTGCATTTACATAGGTCATATTGAAACAGCATTACCGTTTTTAATTTAGTATATTTCCAAAGGATTGGAGAATTGTTTTTATTGTAATTTATAAAAACTCAGAGGAATAAATGATAGAATATCATCAATAAATTTCCTTAATGTTAAAATTCATGATTAGTTATCGGAGTCGATCACTTGTTTTATAACCGTCACTTATTTAATTTTTGTATCAAAAACGTCATTTCGTTTCATCAGTGATCACTAGTGTTGTTTTTTTTAAATATATTTTTGGTCTCCCCTAATGATAATAAATGTAAAGAAAACTAACAAAAATCGCAATTTTGAGAGAAATAAAACTTGAATGACAGTTTTGAAACAAGTAACTAATTCCGGTGATTAACGAAGGTTTTTAGCCGTTTCTTTACTCTTCGTATTTATTAAAATTTATCCTATAATGGTTGGGCATTTTATATCTGTAATGTATAAAACAATAAACAACCATCTTCTTTTAATGTTTTTTTTAGAAGTGTTAGCTTTATGTCTTCTAACATTATATGAGAACTTGTTGTCAATGATTGTTGTTGTTTGTTGTTTCATCCAAATATGCCTAAAACGGCTATAATTTTAAATGATAAAACCGACCAAAAAAACCAAATTCAAATTCAAAATTTCCATGAATTTTCATAATTGCCTTATCATTCAAAATAATTGAACCAGAGCCAGGTTCCGCCCTTTGGACCCACTAATCATAGTATATTCTAACAAGAATGTACTTCACATTTTTTTACTTGCTCGATAATATATTACGACTACATTGGTCGACTAGTCAATCCAATTACATTAAAATATCCAACAATCTTCCCCCATTTTAGTGAAATTCATGATTAACTAAAACAAATCACAACAAATAACAAATTTATTCATAAATGAAATATCATGACGATTGAATTCTATATTAGTATATTACATATTTCAAATATTCGAATATAAAGGTATCACTAAGAATTGAACCTCTATTATATATAATAAATACTCGAAGATAATATACACATAAATTTACATTCTCAAATGTTCTTACTTGACACTATCTTTCACTAGCCTTGTGTCATTATCCTTCCTAAGCATATCATAGCCAAGTCCTAGTTTCTTGAAGTGGCTAAAATCCATGCTTAAATAGGTAGATCTTTTACTCTTACACATGCATATGCAATTTTTCAAAAAAAACTATTAAGAAGATAAACTTCAACCTCCAAAACTTGCATGTCTGAACACATACTTTGGGATAATGGTACTAATGTGTTCCAATCTCTAGATGTTAAGCTTTCCACATTGAATTCAACATCTAATGTAATATTAGATTGAAAATGCATATATCAACATGAGAGATTTCAATGGAGTTTAATCTCATCCCAATAGCCGATTCGTGCAACAAATCTCTTCTTAACCCTTTGGTTAAATGATCGGCTAAATTATATTGAGTTCTCACAAACTCTACTGAAATAACACCACGCGTGATGCACTCACAAATCATACTCTTTTAATACCTAAGTGTCTAGACCTGCCTTTGTAAACTTGTCTATAGACATTGGCCAAGGAAACTTCACTATCATATCTGATAGATATAGGTGATATCGGTTTAGACCACAACGGAATTTTATATATTAAATTATTTAGCCACTCAACTTCTTTACTAGCTGCTTATAATGCCACAAAGTCTGATTCCATTGTTTAATCTGTAATACAAATTTGTTTCTTACATGCCCAAGAGATAGCCCGTCCCCCAATTAGAGATAAACATCCACTTGTGAAAGAATGGTCTTCCATATTCGAAATATAACTCGCATCTGAATATCCTACTAAGCTCTTTAACTGGAAAAGAAAATATTCGGCCTAGTGTTAGTCATGGCATACATATACCGAGAAGTCTATCAGCTTCTTCCAAATCTTACATCTCAAAACTAAATGATAAAAATGTCTTAGTTTCATCAACGTGATCTCGTCAATGCCAAAAATCAATGTATCACCCACGTATAAACATATTATAAGTTATTTACGAAAAACATCAAAATTTACCAAAATCGTAAATTATATTATATTATATATATATATATATATATATATTATATATACAACTTATACTCAATTTATACGTAAACAATTTAATGAATCACTATTTATGTTATGCCAAATACTTTACATATGCATGACATAATAACATTTGGCAATTATTTAGCAAATAGCCTTCACATTTTTATCAAACTAATAAATAAATAATTTTTAATATTATATAATATATATTAATCATTAATATATATTAGCTTTTCAATTATATTATATAATTGAAAAGCAACCAACAAATGATAACAATTGTATTAACCGCAGAACTAGTCTTAATAATTCATTCATTTGCAAAATCATTTATACTTATTGCATGTAATTACACTTATATTGCATGTCTTTATTTAGTGTTCAACTTTATATGGGTGATTACGAATACTATTCCAAAAATTTATATAAATTGCAGACGTAGATAGAACGCATGTACAATTATTAATTCAGCAGTAATATACATATAATTTCATGTAGGTAAGGGTCTTGTACACATACTAATAAAAATTAACTACTAGTGTGCATAACTGCTACAACAATTTTAATTTTAATCACAATTAATTAAATAATTGTTTTGTAGATAAATAACTTTTTGTGTGTTTCAATTTGCAAGCTTAAAATGCCATAAATAATAAACATGCAAACAAGCATGAATTTCGTCCTATTTTTGAATTAAATTACATGCAACATACCTCAATTATTAAACAAACAAAGTTTTCATGCAAAACTAAATTAATTATCAGTTAATTATAACATCATGAAAATTTCTTATGGCAAACAAATCAGATGCAATTAAGTTACTGCAAACTGTCTCCACTACATTGAAGTTAATAAAACATGCAAAAGGAGCAACACAATTCTAAAAAGAAAATTATAAGATGCAAGAATTTTATTTTAAAATAAATTACATGGTGTGGAAACATGTTATTATAGTTCTATGCATTTTATAAAAAAATCAAATACATAATCAATTACAAATGGCTGGCAAAATACAATGTTCAACAAATGCAGACACTTGTATCAATTTGTTCCACACAAAGTCAATTCTTATGTTTAAATGACATTGTCTGAAACTGTATTTAAATAAGATAATTTTTGTGCAACAAGATGAACAAATACTCTGAAACTTTATGTGCAAACTAACATTAAATCAAGTTACGGTAATAACTTCTCCTTCAAAATGATGATTGTCTTTGTCGGAAAGTTTTAACTAGAAATTCATGTTACGAAAACAACATTTTCTTCTTCTAAAACTAAAAACCAAAAATAACATTAATTCAATTCAGAGATTATCATCATTTTCATAATCTCAAAAACTAGACATCCATTAATAAAAGTCATCCAATAACAAGGGAGAAAATACCACAATTCCATTAATGCTCGAATACTTTATAGATTCTTTTAAACGTGATAACAACTCTCTTCATTTCAATCTTCATACAATCTTTTCATAAAACAAGAACATCTTCATACAAATGTCTTCATAAAACAAGAACAAATAATTTTAATATTTGTTGGGAATTTTATTTACATTGCTAGATAAATTCTGCAGTCTTGTTTTAACAATTTCATATTAAAATTATTTTGGCGGTTCTCCAAAACTTTCAACCGGATAAAATCAAAGCTTTTCTTTTGAACAATAAGAATCAATAATTTTTCATGTGTTGTCTTTTTCTCACAAAACCATATTTATTTATTCAACCAAAATAATCAAACTGTAAAACAGTTTTATATCCAAAACGGCTATAGTTTTAAATCATAAAACCGACCAAAAATTAAAATTAAAATTCAAATTCAAATTCAAATTAATTTTCCAAATTTAAAATTTCCTTGACTTTTTATAATAGCCTTATCATTGAAAATAAATTTAACGATAGCCAGGCTCCGCCCTTTAGACCCACTAATCATAGTATATTCTAACAAGTGTGTACTCCACACTCTCCGACTTGCTCGATAATATATTGCGACTACATTGGTCGACTAGTCAATCCAATTACACTTAAATATCCAACACTTCTTACATTGTAGAGATATTAAAAAAAACTAGTTTTTGTTAAAATGGGGGGAAGAGGGTGTTAAAATATGAGTTAAAAGTGGTATGATTTGGGTTTGAAATATTTTAAGGTTATGTTGGTTGGATCATTGGTATTTAAAGGATTAAAAATATGAGTTTTTAGATTAGATAAATCATTAAGGACATACGAGTTTGATTGAGTTAAAAACCATTGAAAATTAAAGAATAGATTTAATATGAATAATGAGGTGTCTAACCCAAACATGCCTAAAAAACATGGCAAGTGTTCTATATTTTTGAATTATCTCACGTTAGTCCTCGTCCTTCACTTGCATAATAAATTAGTCTCCGACGTTTCAAAAAATATAAAATTACTAGTCTTTTTATGTAAGTCTACTTTTATGTCTAATTTTTTCACTTGACCATCCATACCAGCTTCCATGTAGGACACTAATATTTACTTTTATTTTTTTTATCTAATCTTATTTATCTTATATATAATTAAATACCTGGCCCAATTTATAAAAAAACTGAAGCGGTAATGAAACTGAGTCAAATGTAAATAATATTTGTTTGTGGTTATTCTTCTTCAATAGTAGAATATTTTAATATGACTTCAATGACAAAATCTTCTTCAATGGCTGTAAACTCTATTAGAAAATTTGTAAGTTTTGTAATTCACAATGGAGATTTCTTCTTAAGTTCAATTTCTTATCAAAATTTCACTAACCAAGAACAATGACCACTCATTGTATGGTCTCAATCAAAACTTTTTTTTTTGCATTTCTAAATACCAATAAATTAATAAATTTTTGATTCAATAGAGTTGTTGCATATATTTGTAACCAGATTCAACCTAGGGTTTATTTTGCTCATAATCTTAGCAGTAATGACTCTGTTTGACATCAACGGAGATAATTAAAGACACATACACAGTTCCATTGGTAACTTTGGAATCCCTTAGTATGGTGTTAGTATGGCTAGAACTGTTGTTTACCCTAAAAAGAATTAGAAGGGTTGTAAAGAGTTCATCGATTTTGGGATTTTGTTTAGGTTAAAACCTCGATATTCGATCGGGGAGGTGATTGTTTTTATGTTTTTGTTTGTTTTTTATTTTATACTTGGATTTGAAGTTTAATTTACCGATTATTAATTGATTATTTTTGGGTTGACTATGATTTGAACATCGTGTTTTGCTAGAGAAATCAAATCCATTTGATATTTATGGTAGCTTATTATAGTCTTTTGCACGATTATAAATTAATCATCAAGCCTATATTTAAAGTGTTTTTGGTTTTGTTCTCTTAGATTAATCATATCTAGACTTTACGGTGTTCATGGTTTCATTTTTTAGTTGGATGTACTGATCAAAGTCATTTCACGACTGAAAGTTTTGTGAATATAACTTCGTTTGTAACTTCAATTGGATTTTTATTTTTATTTTATTACTTTAATATGTGGGCAATTTATAACATATATGGAACTCCAATTAAATTTTTCTTCATTGTTTGTAATACAATGGTTGTAAACCAGAATATTATTCAATGATAGTCATGGCATGGATCTTAGCTTCTTTCTTGTGTTCTTGTCAATTACAATTTTGCGATGCAGTTTCTAATCAGATTTACATCCATTGAAGAAGATGCTGCCATTAAATTCATATTCAATAAGATTCTACTATTGAAGAAGAAGAACCACAAATAGATATTAGATAAATTGGGGTAGGTTTAATTGCACGCCGATTTTTTTATGAATTGAGATGGGTATTACATTAGATATAAGGTAAATAGGGTTTAGTGAAAAGTTAATAGTAAATATTAAACTACTATCGCGTCCACGTCAGTATCCTGCGTGAAAGCCGACGTGGATGGTCAATGAGAAAAGTTGGACAGAATAATAGACTTACATAAAAAAGGAATAGTTTGTTGTATTTTTTAAAACGTCGGAGACCAGTTTATTACACAAGTGAACGATCTGGACTAAAGTGAGACAAGTCAAAAACATAGGAGACTTACCATGTTTTTAGCCCCCTAACCTATAATAATACCACTATAAAGTTCAAACTTAAAAGTTTTTCTAATTAATAGACTTTTAATTTTTTTACATTATTATGTTTATAAACCTATTCTATTTATATTCTTGTTGAAAGATATATTGTACGTGTTGTATATTTGTTATGTTAATATTGACTATTTTGGAGATTTTAAATTTTATGTGATCCTTTCATTATCCCACGTCTCGATAAGAAAGTTAATTTTATTATATTATAGGAGAATATAGATTTTAAAAAAATTGTTTGCTCATCTAAATGTGAAATTGATCATCTCTAATGGTTTGATAAAAAATGTGTGGTTTAGCTCTAAGTACTTATATTTCAAAATCATCTCAAATACCGCATTGTGTGAATGTTGATTTGGAGTTATTCTATGTTGGTCAATAATCGATCATCTTTGTGAAACCTCTTGAAAAAGTTAGAAATTCGGTGGCTATCTAACATTGTTGTGTTGAAGAATGAAATCATTTATTATGCATAAACATGTTTCGTTGATAGATCAATTATTTAAAGAGAATTGTTCATCACTGGACCAATAAACATGGTGTGTATAGTAGTGGCAATGGACATCGAAATGCAGTGAATATTATTCAACTATTTGACAATAGAAAAAGAACCAAAAACTCTACCATTATTCTCTAACATATTGTTTTTATAAAAACATAATAGTTGTCCATATTTAAATTAGTAGTCCATCTTTTACGTAGTCATTATATCACAAGCTAACCTAGTTTATAACAATATATTCCATGATAATACTATTGTTATGTAATTATCGATAATTATTTATATAAATTTCATTTATCGTACAAGTTGTATGTAGTTTTACTAAAAACATATCAAGGTTATTTTAGGTTTAAATATATGCTAAACTTTGAATTTTTTTCTTTTCACATAGGGGTTCTATTCATTTTTTATGATCATAAATTTCAATTATCATTTACCTATTTATTTTTTACAATTATGTCATGATAGATCACAAACGTTTCGCTAGTATAATGAAAAAACACATCATCTTAAGTTATATTAACTCATTATTTTAGTTATTAGATTTACTACTACACCTATATACCAACTAAATGTCTTTAACTAGTCAATACTATTTTCATTTATCATTTCATAGATATGGTGTTGTACAAATGACAACGTACTATTTTAAAAACCAAGTTTTACATAAGCATGATCATGGAACATGATTAATAAACATAAATATTTTTGAAATAATATATTATTTTTTACATACTTTATTATTATTATTCATACTCGGCTTAAATAGGTGAATAGGCCTTCGATTTTTTTTTTTTCATTTAATCTTCCCAATTTAAAATGTGCAGTCTGGATTCCAGGACTTGGTAAATACTATAAATATAATCTCTAACGTATGGTGTCCACTTTAACTCAGCCACGTGAAACTAAAGCTAATTTGGTATCAGGGTCACGCATAATCCTTCGACTTGTATGCTTGTTTTTATCCTTGACTGAAAACATAATGTGGCATGTTATCTCTGATATGTGGATTGTTTTAATTTGATGACACCATTAATCAACTTAGACCATGACGTGATGTCTTATCTCTCATATATTAGACTATATACTAGTTTTCATTATATTAAATTCCAACTTAGTTTATTATTCTCTTTGTTTTATTATTTATCATTTATACTCTTTTGTCGTCATTAAAATTCAATCATTTTCTTCTCTCATTTTTTCTTCTCTTCATTAAACAACGAGGTTTCAATAGTATTTCTTTCTCCTTCTCCTCATTAGCCAAACATTTCAAGTAGTGATTCGTCAGTTTAGACCCCAACAAGAGAATCAAGAGAAATTAAAATGTTATTATGAGAAACTGGTTGTCGTTCATTACAACCTAGGTCAGATATTTATTAAATGCAGAAACTATCGAGTTAGTTTTATTGAACCCTAAATTTTGATTAATTTGTTTAAGCCTAAGAAAACCTATTTTAACTCGACTTTCCCACTTTCTATCAGAAAATTGAAGGAGCTTGGAACTTCTTTAAATGGGTCGACTAGTCATTGATAGATTGATCCAAAAGTATTATTATTTGATTGAAAAGAAATCTAAGAAAATTTGAAGGTAAAAACGAGACTATTAAACTTCAGGTTTATCATTTAAAGTGTTTCAGTTGTATTTTATGGTGAGGATTAAAGTAGCCTGAGGGTAGGCTGGTAATTTCAAGTAGAGTTTCGGGGTGGTGTAAGGGTGTTTCAAGGTGGTGTAAGGGTGTTTCAAGGTGGTGTAGGGGTGTTTCAAGGTGGTGTAAGGGTGTTTCAAGGTGGTGTACGGGTGTTTCAAGGTGGTGTAGGGGTGTTTCAAGGTGGAGAGAGAATTAAGCAGCTTGGCAGCAGTTAATTTTCATTATTAGAAGTTAATGCTGGTGGTTGAGTATTTATAGTATGTTATTTGGGCCCTTATGGGCTTTCGGGTCAAGTTTAATGGACCCGGGTCATGTTTAAAGACCCATGAGTTCTAAGCAGGAGGACAGGTAGCTTAGTCAAGAAGTGTTTAGGTTTTTTAGTACTTTAGTCATAGTTCGAACAGCCTTAGGCTCACATTGGTTCGAAGAGATCTGTCCGGTCCAAAAGTTATGTCCGGTGTTCGGAGAGAATTACACTGATCTGCCCTTCCGGGGAGCACTCCGCATTCGGACTCATCAGGAGCCCCTTTTTTAGGTGTTTGAACAAGCGTCCTTGTCAAAGAACTAAAAAACAGTCCGATTTAGGAAGTGATTCTTGATTCGAAGAGAGTTGTGGATAAACCCGGACAGACCGAACGTTACGAATTCTAAACGGTTCTTGCCAGAGTTAATGGGACACGTGTCACTCTCCGATTGGTTACTTTAGCCGTTTTTTCACCTTGAACTTCGCACCACTTTCTCGAACAAGTTACCTCTTTTAAATGCCATTAATGACATCAGCGCCGTCTTTTAATCATTGCCCAACTTTTCGGATTCTCCTAGGAATCAACTCCTTTTTTCACATTTACTATAAATTCTAATTCACTTTTCACTGTCTCATTGTCTCTTTCAAATTTCACTCTGCAATTTCACTCAAAGCTTTATCTCTCTAGAACTTCAAAACTTTCTTGGCTGTTTATGTTTACAGCAAGAACAACACTGATCAAGGGTGGCTGGCTTAACCTTTCAGAATTGGAGAAAGCTCAAAGAGTTGAGAAGGAAAAACGATTTGCTGCAGGGCTACCATCGTCGCCTTTTGAGAAACCAGCCTCTTCTGTCGCTGAATCTGATAGAGGTTCATTTTCTTCCAAAGGTACAAAAACTAAAAAATTCTTTCAATCAACGCTCTCCCCCATAGTATCTGGCTCCTCAGTTCAGGAGTCAATCCTTGCTGTTGAACCGGGAGTTACTGTCACAAGTGTTAGGAAAAAATCTTCTTTCATTGCTATGGGGTCTGACTCTGACCATTCCCCGGACAAGCTAATCATGAAAAGGCCAAGTAGGTTGGTCAAAGGGCTTTCTTCTAAAAACACACCCTCGAAATCGGGGGCAAAAGATAGTGTATCAGGGTCTGGGGCAATTATAAGGGCTCCCCGGGAGAGGCTGTCAAGACTAGAGGCCAGCAGCCCACTGCCCCCCAAGGAATCTTCTACCTCAGAAACTCAAATTGAGGTGAGAAGTAGGGTAAATACGGACAGCCAACAATCCGGAGGATCAGCTCTGCCAAGCCTCAATCCTCCCCGGACTATTTCTACTGAAGCTCACCCAACGATTATGGAGGAGAGGATGGAGGACTCCACTGAGGAGGTTAGATTTGAGTCTGAGTCCTCAGGACAGGCTGATACTGTTATCGTTGTTGCCAAGAAGGGCAAAGAGGACTTGTATCTGAGGCGTCCGGACCTGCCGGAGAGCCTTGAAGGGAGAGTGGGGCCATGCTTTCATAAAGTTGAGTTCAAGTATCTTTCAGCTTTGCTAAGGACCAAGTATGAGTTCATCCATACTTCAGATCTGGGTCGGTTGCGCACTAAGTGGGGGATCCCTGAGAATGTAAAGATACGAATTCCCATCGATCCGGAGACCCCGATGGACTGCAAAAGGAATGAGATAGTCTTCTTCACGGAGCTATTCAACTGGGGACTCAGGTTCCCACTGGACCCGGAGATAGTGCGCTATTTTCACTTGGTCAAGCTCTGCCCGACACAGCTAAGCCCCAACGGTTGGTTTACCTTGATGTCATGTATTATGGCGTCTAGGTTATCTGGAATCCCTCTTCCCATGGAAGAGTTTGCAGCTGTGGCCAACTTGTGCAAACATCATCAGTTCCCCTTCTACCATTTCAACATGGGGAACGTTCTTAAAGCTGTCGATGATCTCCTGGAGTCGGAGAGCAAATGGAGGAGCCAATTCTTATTTGTCAGTGGCTCATGGGAGAATGGCAAGAAAATCAAGACCGTAGAGAATCCAAGCCTCCTGAGGAGTAGATGGAGGAGTGACCGTAAGCTTCTCATCTTAAGTCTCTGTTCGAATTTCTCTTTTCTTTTAAGTTTATGCTAATTAGTTTTTCTTTTGTTTTATCAGAGCTGCCAAAGGAGTTCGGAGACTACCTGAAGGCCGGACAGGTCTCCTGTGGCAAAATCAACGCTTGGGCCGCAGAGAACTGGGAGAACCGGTTCCATAAAGCCTTCACTTCTGGGAACTTAGGAAGGTCTCACCTGTGGAATACCACAGGTCGAAGAGACCTGACTTGGGAGGAGTTCTCCACCCAACCTGACGAAGACATCATGCTGAGAAGGTCTCATGAACTGGATGGGACTCTCTTCCTGCCTGCCTGGGCCAGAGCCCCAAGTAAAATGAAGGGCAAGAAGAAGAAAGGCAAGAGGGTGGCAGGTGACGATGAGAAGGAGGCCCCAACAGACACAGAGGGACTGGCACAGGTTCAAATTGATGCAGCCCTTTTACAAGTGGTGGAACAGGAGAGCGAGAAGCAGGAAGTGAACCTCCCTAAGCCCTCAAGGGCTTCTAAGAGGACTCGCAAGCAAACAAGTGAGAGTGCTGATAGGGAGGCCAAGAAGAAAAAGACTTCCCAAGGAGATGAGGTTGCTCTCCGAGACCTGGAGCCTTCTTTCCCTACTGACCCTACACTGGCCGAAGAGATCCCAAGGGACTTTCAGGAAGAGATTCCAAAGGAATTTCATACAGATGAAGTTGAGGGGGGAGAGCTTAACTTGGATGAAATGGACATCACCGGTCTGGGTGGACTTGGTGAATATTTTCTTGGCCTGCCCAGAGACGAGTTCGCAGGGCCCTACGTCCCTCCGAGCAGCTCCAACACGGTCAATTTCAACGGTAAGACTTTCATGGTTTCTAGCGAGAAGGACATCATAGCCCATTATTTACTTAGCAATGTACAGCCAGTGCTTACTTTGGAAAGGCAAGTCCGAAGTCAGGCAGACACCATCAAAGACCTCAAGTCTGAGAAGGAGAAGTTGTCCAATGACCTCCAGACTGCTGCCACTAAGATTGATTTGCTTAAGGAGGCAAATGATCAGCTAAAAAAGAATCAAGATGAAGGCAACACAAAAGTTGCTTCTTTGGAAGAGATTATAAAAGACCTCCGGGCTAAGCTGTCCGGACTGGAGAAGGACCTGACAACCTCAAGAGGAGAAACTGCAGCCAAGGAGAAGCTCATCACCAACCTAACTACTGACAAACTTGCTTTAGAAAATGCTGTGACTCAGGCTGTCAAAGAGAAGGCTGCTTTGGTGAGGGACCAAGAGGCCACAATCAAGGCCAAGATCAACGCCTATGCCAGGGAGATGATCCAAAACGAGGAGCTAATGATCCAGAAGGTGAAGTCTGATATGGTCCTCCTGTTTCACGAGAAATTCCCGAAGAGGAGACTAGGGGGATTATGGCGCTATGTGGATGATGATAATCTCCCATATTAGACCATGGTTGATGAGGGGTACTCTGGTGAGTCCTCGTCTGGTGATGAAGAGGAAACCGGAGAGAGCCCAGGTGAAGAGGAGATTGACCCCAAGGGCAAGAAGGTAATCGAAGAGAAAAGTGACGTCAAGGGCAAAAAGACAGATGAGGGTGAGCCATCTTCAAAGGCTCAACCTTAATTTATGGTTTACTTTTATTTATCTTTTGTTTAAACTAAAGTCCTTGGAAGGCCAAGGCACTCTTTTTGTTGTGGTGTCCGGTACTATTCGGACAGATTTTTTGTACTCTGTCCAAACTTGTTCAAAAAGTCCTTGGAAGGCCAAGGCAATTTTAAGTTGTTGAATGAATGTTTTTATTTGGCCCAGCCATCCTCTTCTTTTATTATTTGTTTTAATTTAGATAGCTAGAATTTAAGTAGCTTTGAATAATTGCATTGTGAGAGTGTTTAGATTCTCCGGCTAGAGTTTAAATAACCCTTAGATCTTTCAGTCCGGGTAGCATGACAAGAAACAGAATTTTGAAAATACTTAGAAAATTATTGAAGAAGGCATCAAATTTCATTGAAATCTCTCCGTGCCACCGAAGAGGGGAAGGTATGCCCCCAAATATTTACATGGATGTTTAAACAAGTAAATATTTACACAAGTGTTATTCCAAGTACATTCGAAGGTGTTCAATATTTCAAGGGTGAGTTAAAACCCTGCCATCTTTGTCTTCCAACCAATATGTCCCAGGCTTGATTCTTTCAACCACAGTATACGGACCCTCCCAAGTTGGGGCCAGCTTTCCGAGGAGCTTTTCCTTTGTATGCAAGAAAACTTTCCTTAATACTTTATCTCCTGGTTGAAAATCTCTTCTTTTAACTTTAGAAGCAAACCTGCTTCTCATCAAGCCCTGATAGTGTGCCATTCTAAGATGAGCTTTAACCCGTCTTTCTTCGATCAAATCAAGCTGATTTCTAACTGCCATCTCATTAGCCTGCCCGGAGAAGTTATGAACATGAAAGGAAGGGAGTGTCTTCTCTATGGGGGCTACTGCATCCATCCCATAGACCAAGGCAAAAGGGGATTCTTGTGTTGCAGCCCCAGGTGTTGTCCGGTAGGCCCATAAGACTTCTTGTAGATAACTAGGCCACTTCCCAGCAGCCCCTTCCAAGTTTTTCTTTAAACCGGAGAGAATTGTTCTATTAGCCACTTCAACTTGCCCATTGGCTTGTGGGTGAAAAGGTGAAGAAAAGCAATGCTGAATACCTCTTGAGGCACAAAAGCTTTCCATCTCTCTATTGTCGAACTGTGGCCCATTGTCTGTTGTTATTCTTTGGGGGACACCAAATCTGCAACATATGTTGGACAGAATGAATTTTATGACAGCTTTCGAGGTTGTTCCTGCCAAACGAGCTGCTTCTATCCACTTAGAGAAGTAGTCGATGGCTACAATTATAGTTTTACGTCCTCCGGACGCCACGGGGAGAGGCCCAACTAAGTCCAATCCCCACCGAGCAAAAGGGATGGGCTCAGAAATTGATTCCAAAGGAGTGGCTGGTACATGAATTTCATTGTTGTACCTTTGGCATGGGTCACACCTTCTTACCAGCTCCTTAGCATCTTTCATAATCGATGGCCAATAGTATCCGGAGAGTAGCACTCTTCTTGTTAAGGCTCTAAATCCACAATGGGCTGATCCCTCACCATCATGCAATTCGGAGAGAACTATTTGTGACTCATGATCCCCTAAACAACGTAGGAGGGGTTTGCTATAGGATTTTTCGTACAATACTTCTCTTAACATTAGGAAACCACGAGCTCTGTGCTTCAACGTTTTGGCTTGTGGTTTATCCATGGGCACGATGCCATCGGATAAATATTGTATAAGAGGAGACCTCCAGTCTTGAGGCCGATTCACTTGTACTTCAAAGACTTCCTCTTTTATACCTTCATTGAGTTGAATAGAAGGGCTTTCAAGCACATGGATCCATGGGTAGGACTCTGAATATGCTATTGTTGCCAATGAATCTGCTAGTTCATTTTCTGCCCGGGGGATGTGCTCATAGACAACAGCTTTAAACTTTAACGCTTTATTTTTTAGGAGGAGTAAATACTTGACCAATTGCTCCTTTCTAGCTTCTGATAGGCCCAAGGCATGGTGGACTAGCAACTGGGAGTCACTTAGTAGCTTGACCCTTTTAGCTCCACAGATGTAGGCCAATTTTAACCCAGCTATAGCTGCTTCGTATTCAGACTCGTTATTGGATGCCCTGAAAGCAAAACAAATAGCTTGGTACATGTTGTCCCCGTAGGGGGAAGTGAGACATATTCCTGCCCCAGATCCCATGGTACTGGATCCTCCGTCCGTCCGGACAATCCACACTTTCTTGTCTTTTGAATCAGTAGGCTGCTCTGAATCCCTGTCATAATGGAATTCAACCAGAAAGTCAGCCACAGCTTGAGCTTTTACCGCTGTTCGGGGAGCAAAGTCTATGTCGAAGTCCCCCAACTCTACTGACCACTTTGTCATTCTGCTCGAAATGTCTGCTTTTTGAAGGACATTCTTTAAAGGGAAGGACGTTCGGACAATGATAGGATGAGCCTGGAAGTAGGGCCTCATTTTCCTTGCAGCTATTACCAAGGCCAACGCCAGCTTTTCGAGTTTCAAGTAACGCCTCTCAGCATCAATCAAGGTTTTGCTGATGTAGTACACTGGGTGAGGATGCCCATCAACCTTCCTTACTAGCACAGCACTGATGGCATAACTTGAAACAGCCAGATACACAAAGAGAGTCTCCCCATCAACCGGTTTGAACAAAGTCTTGGGAGAGGAAAGGTGTTTCTTGATTTCATTAAATGCTTCATTACACTGTGGTGTCCATTCAAACCCCTTTGCACCCCTCAAGGTCTGAAAAAATGGAGCACACCTGTCCGAAGACCTGGAGATGAATCTGTTCAAGGCAGCCAATCTCCCCGTTAATCGCTGTACTTCTTTAATGTTTCGAGGAGGCTCCATTTGGAACAAAGCATTGAGTTGGTCCGGGTCGGGCTGTATTCCATGCTCACTTATGATATACCCTAGAAACTTCCCGGACTGCACTCCGAACACACATTTTTCAGGGTTTAGTTTCAAATTTACTTTGGCCAACTTGGCAAAAGTCTCTTGGAGGTCGGACAAGTGCAACTGCTCATCCACACTTTTCACCATCATATCGTCAATGTAAACCTCCATATTTCTTCCAATTTGATCAGCAAATGCCTTGTTGACTAACCTTTGATAAGTAGCCCCAGAATTTTTCAAGCCAAAGGGCATCACCTTGTAGCAATGTAGACCCCTATCAGTGACAAACGTAGTATGCTCTTGATCTTTTGGATCTACCTGGATCTGATTATACCCGGAGAAGGCGTCCATAAAGGAGAGTAGCTTGTTCCCAGAAGTAGAATCTATTAACTGATCTATCCGAGGGACCGGATACAAGTCTTTTGGACAAGCTCGATTTAGGTCTGTGAAGTCAATGCACATACGCCATTTGCCATTCTTCTTTTTTACCAAGACAGGATTGGCAGTCCACAAAGGGTACTGAGATTCTTTGATGTGCCCCATCTTTGTGAGTCTGTCAACCTCTTGTACAATGACATCAGCCTTTTCTATTGAGAAGGCTCTCCTTTTTTGTACCACGGGTGCCACATCTCTCCGGACAGACAGGTGATGGGAAATCACCTCTGATGGAACTCCAGTAACATCAGCATTGCACCAAGCAAAAATGTGCTGATGGTCTTTCAAGAATTTCAACATTTTTTCTTTCAACATTTGTGGCATTTTGGACCCTATCTTGACGTTTTTTCCTTCTTCCAAGCAGTGTGTTTCAACCTCCTCTATTGGAATCAGCACTCCAGGGGTCTCTCTGGGGTCATCAATTTCACCCTCACCCCCAGAAAGGCCCTCAAACTGATATTGATCGTTTATACGGACTGCCCCCAGCGTTCGTGGAGCCAAGGCAGTGGCATAACATTCTCTTGCAATCTTTTGACTGCTCCGGACAACCCCAACCTGCCCCTGAACAGCATACTTTAGACACTGATGGACTGTCGAAGCCACTGCATGCATCCTAGAGAGCCAAGATCTCCCTAGAATAGCATTATAGCAGGTGGGACAATCCACCACAATGAAGAGTATTCTAACCATTTTCTTGAAAGGGCCCCTGCCCAATAACACTTCTTCTTCAAACTCCCCGATCACATCGGCCGAGCTGCCCGAAAACCCACAATCGACCTGTCCGACTTCTGAATCACAGCTGGATTTTTCATTTTCTTGTAGGTGTTTAAAAAGAGGATATTGGCAGAGCTTCCAGTATCCACCAAAATTCGCCTTATCTCATTGTCCCCTACAGATGCTCCTATGACAACAGCATCCTCATGAGGGCCAGCAATGTCACTTAAATCATCCCCATCAAAGACAATGAAGGGGAATGAATCCGGTGACTGATAAGAGGTCATGCCTCCTTCTAGCTGGGAGGCCAAATTATGAACATGTCTTTTTCTTGAAGAAGTAGTAGGAGCAGTCATTGTGTCCCCTCCGAAAATTGTCAGTGACTCAAAGAATTTAATGAGCCTGGAGACCGATCTAGAACGCTCCTCTATAGCACCCACTCTGTTTCGTGTTGGATCAGGATCCAAGTATTCAGACTCCACATCAAACCTTTCAACTATTACCATAGCCCCCTCCGGGGCAGCATTACTCGGACCAACCCGGTGAGTGTTGTCAGGCCTGTTGCCTCCTCTCTTTTTGACGTATGCACCCAACTTTCCCCTTTCGATCAAGTTTTGTACCTTTTGTTTCAATGCTATGCAATCATCGGTGGTATGACCAATATCATTGTGGTATTGGCAAAAGGAATTGTTTCGATGCTCTCTAGGAGACTGCAAAGTTGCTGGTCTCCGGTAGTGTACCTCATCTTTTGTTTTATCGAAAATGGTTGCCACACTTTCTTTGAGTTCTGCAAACCACTCTGGTTGGACCCATGGCCCTCTTTTGTTTCTAGACTGTTGACTTTGAGCAGGAGCAGCTGGTTGAGACTGTGCTTTCCCCCTACCATGCCCTTGTCCGGTTTCTCTGGCTTTATTCCCGGATTGGTTTTGATTTGGAGTAGGTGCTACCGGGGTGGATCTCACTTGTCTGTGCACCCTGGTCTTTTTCGTTTCATCAACATTTATTTGCTTGCCAACTTGGTTTAGCAATCCTCCCCAGGTCATGGCTTTCTTCCTGGTCACCGAATCGGCCAAGTTGCTTGGGTTTAAACATTGTCTTAGGGATGCTATTGCCACTTGTTCAAAGCAATCAGCCAACCCATTCTTTGTGTTTACAAAACGACTTATGTACTCCTTTAACGACTCATTTGGCTCTTGGGCACAATGGATTATTGTGTCTCCATTGCCCTTCAGCTCCTTACTCCCCACAAACTGCCTTCTAAAGGCCACCCAAAAAGTATCAAAGTCTTTGATACAACCCTGAGGCAGGCTGTTGTACCATTTCAGAGCACTCCCCGTGAAAGATTGGGAAAATGCCCTACAGAGTAGTTTATCATCATCATCAAAGTTCATCATGAAGTTCTTGAATTGCTCCAGATGATTGTCCGGATCAGTACTGCCATCATACTTCTCCATCTTGGTGCTGTCAAACCTCTTGGGGAGGTTTCCGGACAGAATTTTAGAAGACAATGGAGATTGCCTCCAATTCCTCCCACGACTGAACACAGTATCCTCATTAGGAGTTGCAAAGATACCTGGCTCATCACGGAAGGCAAAAGGATCCATGAACATCTTGTCCGTATACCTCCGGTGGTGAGATGACCCCTTTCCAATATGCCTTTTCATTCTTCCATGGTGATCTCTCTTTCTCGAATACTTCTTTACCTGCTTTTGCTTTTTCTTGGTTCGACCCTCATCACTGCTAGAGGACAAGGATTTCTCATTTCCCTTACTGTCCGAAGAGCTGCCCGAAGATTCTGAACTTGAGTCAGAGCTCTCCACAGGCTTGGACCGGTAAGACTTTTTAGAACTAGCATGTGTCTTTTTAGTACTCACATGAGTTTTTGAAGCCTCAAGCTCTCTAGGGTTGTCGGTGTGATGAACAACCGAAGCCTTGGATTTTTCTTTCACGCCCATCTTGGCCTTTTCAGCCCTCAGAGCTTCTATTTCAAGTTTTAACCTGTCGCGCTCTTGGACAGTATACTCATCGTTCTCTTCCACCACTTCGAGCAAAGCTGGTGGAAGCTCTGGATTATCCGGGTTCATTCGGACAGAATGTCTTTACCTGGTTTCGAATACTTGATTCAGGCACCGTCGCCTCCCACTGTGGTCGCCAATTTGGTGAGGATTAAAGTAGCCTGAGGGTAGGCTGGTAATTTCAAGTAGAGTTTCGGGGTGGTGTAAGGGTGTTTCAAGGTGGTGTAAGGGTGTTTCAAGGTGGAGAGAGAATTAAGCAGCTTGGCAGCAGTTAATTTTCATTATTAGAAGTTAATGCTGGTGGTTGAGTATTTATAGTATGTTATTTGGGCCCTTATGGGCTTTCGGGTCAAGTTTAATGGACCCGGGTCATGTTTAAAGACCCATGAGTTCTAAGCAGGAGGACAGGTAGCTTAGTCAAGAAGTGTTTAGGTTTTTTAGTACTTTAGTCATAGTTCGAACAGCCTTAGGCTCACATTGGTTCGAAGAGATCTGTGCGGTCCAAAAGTTTTGTCCGGTGTTCGGAGAGAATTACACTGATCTGCCCTTCCGGGGAGCACTCCGCATTCGGACTCATCATTTTATATTTTATATTTTGTTCCTCTTGGTTCTTACTATTATGTTGATTTAAAAAAAATTATTTCGTAATTGTTAACAATTGTTGGGATTACAGTTAATGTAATGGTTGTAATATAATTCATTGAAAAAGTTTTAATCAATTATGAAGATAATCTACTTGTGAACAAATGGATTTTAACAATTATGGTTCATAATTCTGTTATTTAGTTGTGAACAAATGGTAACTTATTGGGATGGTAGTAATTAAGTTGTGAATAAATGGTTTTAATCAATTATGATTGACAATTTTGTTATTGAGATTACAGTAATCTAATTATGAATGTTTGCCGTTTATGAATTTGAATGTTGATAACTTAGCCAAAAGCTAACCGTTTACTAGTTACAACTGTCTGGAATAAATTTAAAACATTACCCCGTGAGGAGGCTTACCCTTTACCAATTACAAGTGTTCTTGTAACATTTGAAATAACAAACCGATTTAACAAGTCACAAATATTTTGGGATTACATTTAAGACTATACCACTACTAAAACACTATTTGAAAAACATAAAAATGTCATATTAAATGTAAAAAAGGCTGGACACTTTATAAAAAGCAGTGTTTGACTTCAACAAAAAAATTGTCTTCAAATTCAACAAAAAATAACATTATAATTCAACCGATCGCTTTAGAGATTACTCCCACTTGGTGCTCAACTGATTGATGAACACTCTTCTTCTCTTTTAGGTTCTCTGTTGCCGTACTTCAAACTGCTTAATATTTTTTGTATCTTTAATGTTGGAATTAAGATTCCACCAACTTGCTACAAATATAATTTATACTACATTATATTAGGCACCTACATACCAAGCAAAAAAAAATATAACAAGCAAAGTCTACCAATAATTGTTGCAACATTCACCATCAATAAACCAATAATGTTTATACTAAGACATGTCAATAAACCCGCAAGAAAAGTCTAGCAATATTAGTGCAAATCAATCAGCACGAACAACTAATAAATTTAGCTAACATAAAGAGTCACATGTTCATTCAATTAATTAACCCATCACAAAGAAAATCTTATCTAACTTCGCAACCAATAAAAAAACAATTTAATGCATACTAATTGATAATTTTAATAAATCATAACTTCGAGAAAATAGAAAAGCTAAAAGAGATAAGTTTAAGCCTTAGGAGAAAAAAAATCTTATTGGTTCTTCATTCTGTCTTGGCATTGATACCTCAATCTGCATTGGTTTTAATTAGAAAAAAATATTATAAAGTGAATATTTAGAAACAATAAATAAATATTATAGTCCATTGAACTTATATATAACATTATGTTTGATGAACCGCCATTTCTTTCCTATTATAATAATATTAGTAAAACCACTAGAATTGGAAAAACAATTGTAAGAAAAAACTTATTGGAATTTTAGAAATTCTTGAAGTGAGTCTCCTTGCTTTATTTTTTGTTTCATTTAATATGAAAATTTACAACATAAGTGATTTCAGCCTCATGTATCCATCATATTGTTAACCACCACAACCAGTATGGGCGTTTTGAAGCTCAACACCTTTACCAAAATTTGTGTTTTTAGGCTCAACAACTCCTTCAATATTAGTATTTTCAACTACACCGACCTCAGCAGCATAAGTATTTTCAATAATAACTATATAACCTCTTGTATTTTGTCTGGTCTGTTTACATTTAGAACACTTTAGGTTCATATACTTTATGCTTAGTCTTTCTTCTCCAATTGGGAGAGTTTCTAACTCACTTTTATCTTTATTTCTCTTCTTAAATTTTCTTCCGAATTTTCTTCAACTTGTGGTGGTTTTACTGGAGGAAATATTGATTTATACCAAATAAGTCGTTTATAGGATTCAAGGTATACTTATATATAAATCAGTTTTTCCACATGGTAACGGGATGAAATAAAATCAACGGGCTGTTTATATGTTGACCATACGACATCGATCCCTCGCTTAGATGGTATACCATTGAGAAATCATTTCCTACAAGAGAAACTGAGGCCCTTACTAGATAAAAAAAATCATACTTAGGCCCTCCCAGTGTATAAACCAAACACAAACCACCCATGTATTACTTGGTTTCTTGTTATTTGTTATTCTCTTTATTGTTCGTTGTCAGATACCATCAATGAGTGTAATGATACCTTTCTCCTCATGATATAAAATAATCATATTAAATATTTTGATGTGGTTGTGTGTTTGAATGTTGCAGTGTGTTGCAACATCATAATATGATATAGAACAGTGTCGTGGTGGTTTTTAAGCTAGCCAGTTAGAAGCTTCTAAACTAACTTTTCTCATCTCTTATATGTGAACTATAAATTGTTCCCTGAAAGTTTCTCTAGTAGTGGCCCATAAAATTATTTTTTCTAGTATACCAGGAAGCTTCATTTTTAAAGTTGGCATTCAAATGTCTGCAGTAAAATCTATGTTCTGAGTTAGGGAATTTATCTATAAGTGCTTGTACCAATATCGTTTTTTTACTTATCCAAATCGATATACCTTAATTTTAGATTTATATGTCCTCACCCAAGAGATTTAAAAAACAACTCAAACTTTCTCTATTCTCATTCTATTGTATGGAAAATATTTGTTCGTTTGCATCAACACCAACATCCATAATAGTTGGCTTCCAAATGAACTCTTAATAATACAATCATATAACATCATCACTCACCAGCAACCTGCCTTAAACCTTCTCTTAACAACACCCACACACATAAACAGCTTTTCAAAAACATCAAATTGTTGCTTAATGATGCAAGTTGAACCAAGATTAGTTGTTTAATTTCACCATAATCATCTAACAGCCTACTAAACTATTGTTTATCGTTTTAAAAAATCAACTCAATAGTTGTGGCCCTTGCCCTATATCCTTTACTCATATTTATATACATACAGACTTTCCTACTAAGGGATGCAACAAGAGATGTCACAGGCCATTTGATATTTTCTTCCCACTACACCTTATAATATCTTGCAATTCAAATATCAATTATGTTTGGATTTTCATTTGTGGATGTAGAAGTGTGGTTGCCTACCAGTGGTTTAACCAATCATCTTTCACTACTTCCTAATGAGCTACAATACACTCTTAATGGAAAACTCACTGCTGAACATACAAAAACAATCATATATTTATCTTTTTTTCATAACGACATACCTTCAATTAGATATATGCAAATTGTTGTCCATATTTATGTTATCCACATTGGTGTCTTTCCCACCAGGATATTATAACGTCATATTTATTTCCCAAATGTACACTAAAATCTCATAGTAAGGATAAATAAATGAGAATTTATACCTACAAAAAACGTTAATTAATTAATTATCTTAAAATTCCATTCTTTCACTACTATTAGTCACCCCACAAAATATAAGGCATTTTCATTAATGCTACCATTAGTACACTCTAAAGAAATAATATAACACAAATATAATACTGTCTAAACATAGAATTATTTTACAAATACTACCTATAATCGATACTCAAGCAAAAAATTACCATTTGAACTGATTTGGCCAAACTTGAACACATTTGAATAAGTGACTCATTTGATAATCTGACCCGTTTAAACAAATTTGAACAAATCTGAATAAATATAACAACATTTGTAAATATTTGAGCATCTTTGAACTAACAAAATAATATTTCAATGAAACGAACGAATTAAATAACTTTAATAACATAGTATGCACTCGAATAAAAAATAAAACTTTAACTTTATACTCTTCATAGAAATCGTACTCATTTTTAACCTTCAATTTCTTTGATTTTCTTGAACGCTTCATTATTATTTTTGTTTTTATGAGGATTAAATTATTATAAGGGTAAATTGAAAGAATGGGTTAATGAGCCTATATATTAGTATATGTAGGTAAATATAATAATTAGAATTATTTACAATAATAATAGGCCTTGAGTATAATGGGTTTTGGACCTTTTCACCCCATCATGCATAGTAAGCTTAATGTTGCTATAAATATGTATTGAGAGCCACAAATGAGATCTGCATAATTTTTATAACTTTTCATATACCATACCTCCTCAGATAAACAAAAACATAAAAAAAGGTAAAGAAAAAATGAAAGTGTGCGAAAGATAGGAGGTTCGGGAAACCACATTATTGAATATCAAATGAAGGATGAGTTTTCTATACAGTTCAAACGATGTATTTTTGCATAGTTAATGAGGGTCACCAGTTTAGTCAATGATATAATTGGAGGCACTATCCTCTATCTATATAAAATTATCTTTGGAGGTCTGCCCAAGTGGTTTATTATACCAAAAATGGAAAACTTGAGGGAAACAAAGATTTGGATAACCACATGGAAAAGTTCAAGAACTTTATGATAAACTTTGATGACGAAAAAAAGTTATTTTGTTAGGATTTTTTCAAGATCTTCAAAGATAGTGGTTTGAAGTGGTATAATGAGATTTTGTAAGGATCCATCAAGAGTTTTGATATGTTCTTAATGGATATCTGAAGGCAATTTGTGGGAAACAAAGAAATATAAGAAAATAGACACACAACAATTTAGTGTCGATAATTGATTGGGAAAAGTCCAATGGATTACACTAAGCTCTTAGTGAAAACCAAAAAATGGCTTAGAAGATTGCTTCGAACAAGTGGTTATAGCTTCTTTTAGAAAGGGGATTCTTCATGGAGAATTAGCTGATAAGGTCATCATGCAAAAAACATTGTCCTTTAAGGATTTGCTGTCACAAGTTGAGAAAATATTAAGGTAGAAGAAACGAAGAGACTAAAATTTCCCCATTAAAATAATATCGGTTTGGGTTCTTAACAATAATAAGTACAAATGGTCGACAATTCTCATCTGAATGACTCTAATCAGAATGTTGCTCGACTTAGGGTAAACCAACATCTACAAGGTTAATAATATAGATCCAAGGGGACACAATGGGTCTGACATGATGATTTTGGAAAACTTCCCGAGAGTGTTGCCACCATCTTTGATAAATAAATAAAAAATCAATTTAGAAGACCACCACCCATTCAAACTCTGAGGAAAATTTGAAATATCCAGTTTTGTAAGTATCACACTGATGTAGGGCATGATACGAAGGATTGTATTGCTTTGAAGCGATATAGTTAAACTCTAATCGAGAATAGAAAATTGACTACCTTTGTTAAAACTCAATCAAAGAGTCAACCGCAAATTCTAAATTTTGGTCAAGTTATTGTCCGAAGGGAGACGATATAAGCAAACCTAAAACAAGAAAATACTATGGTTATCACTAGACCATATAATGAATTTGATATATAATCAATATTATGGTAATAGAATAACCTCAAAAGATAATAAAGGTTAAAAAGTTGTGTGGATTTTTTGAATCCCTAACTATCTTTGGTGGGGATACGGTGTCAGGGTCTTTGGGTTGCTTAAGAAAGAGGCATATTGTCAGTTTGACAACTCAGTTAGAAGGAAATATGTCTAACCATCTATACAGATATTTGATGCCATTTATTAGATTTGGTGATGATGATCTACGAGATGTTGTTGGGCTACATGAAGATGTTGTAGTAATCGAGGCGACAATTGAGGGATCTTAAATTCGAAGGATCCTAATTCATACAGATAGTTTAGCCAACATTTGTTCATGTCCACCTACAAATAAATGAAAAAACCCTCAAGTTATACTCCGATCAAGTAGAACAATAGCAGGGTTAACATTGAGTACTGCAAATATGATAGGGGAGTTCGAATGTGATGCTCTCATTAGAAAATTACCCCTTAAAAAGAAAGTCTGGGTACTCTTTATAGCCGTTGATAGCCTAACTTTATAAAATGTTATATTTGGTAGGCATTGGTTATCGATAATGCGCATCTTTGTCTCTAAGTTTCATCAGTGCTTGATATACATTGTTATGAGTCAAGTTAGGGTTGTCTGCACTAGTTAGAAACGGACTAGAGAGTTATGTTAATGTATTGGCTTCTAAAATACTACATAATGCGGAAACTAAAAAAGAATAGTAATATATGAGTCTACTACGGGATTAGGTACGATAGATTATACGAGGGAGACTCTCATTGTAATATCCAGCAAAGATATTGAGTTATATATTTTGTAAATGAAAAACAAGGGTAAGAATATGGTCTTTGATAGTAACCAAATTACACATTTAACAACAAGTTACCGCATACATCCCTAACTCACTGCCTTTGATAGTAATCATGCCTATATGATTTTGAACATGTACTTAAAAACAAATTATCATATGTATCTTATATTTATCACTTGCTTTCTTTCGTATATGTAACCACTCAAATATTGAACTTTCATATTTGTTTATGGCTCATCACCATTTAACTCAGTTAATGTTAGAAGCGAAATAACAATCTCACATATTTGTGAGAGTCTTTCATGAATATATAACAATGCAACTAGATTAAAATAATAGAAGCACATAGGTGATTGTATTACTTATCTCGTATACTTCTAGTATAATTAGAGAAGCACATAGGTGATTGTTTTTACTATGATATTTTGAGAAATTTCTAAATGATAATAGTATTTTGACATCACAACCTGTTTAATCGATTAGATAAGAAGAAGAGAACAAACTTGCTTTGAGAAGTGAAATAGATAAGGAAGATAAGCAAAAATATATTGAGATGCAACCATCTTTCAACCCTAATCCAACATAAGGTAAAATGCAACACTTTGGCAATTTCACTGAAACCAAAGTGCACCGTTTTACTCAACAGACCACAACCCGACACAAGCATTTGATTCAGCCCAAGCAATTTTTGAATTTCAAATACAGTACAACCATCACAACTATTAAATGGATCAGGCTAGTTGCATATAGTACACTAGTACAAATAATAATATTTTTATCAAAATCCTAAATATAAATATCTAGCGATCATTTACGTAGTAATCTACTTCAAACGATATAAGAAAAACTTTAGAAAATATTGTTTTACACTGTTCTTTAATCAACAAATCTCATTTGGTATTAGAGTTGTTCTTCCCTAGCAAATTTTGATTATCGAGTGTTAAGCTCGAAATCCTTACGTTCTAGTAACCACTCTTTACCAACAAACACCTGTAAGTAAATCAAATTAGTGCATTTAATTCAGTCAGGTTGGACAAGAATAAGTTGTTGTTCTGGAAAATTATGGTCTTACCTATTATTAGAGGAAATAAGTTAAAAGAATTCATCAATCGAGATAGACCTTGTTAGCTAAGACTAATTACTTAACCAAATGATAATACTAAAGAGAACACTCAGTTTGAAGATTGGATATACTATAACCATCTACTCCTGGGTTGGATGTATAACACCATGACTCTGAAAATAGATGTTCAACTTATAGAAGAATAAATTTTCAAAGGCCTTTCGGATGCTGTAACTAGACTCTATGGGTATCAAACTAGGTCACAGCTTACTTATTTAAGTATGAGTTTCATAGATGAAAGGGTTTACATATAACCTTACTATAGATGAATTTTCTATCTCTTTTGATGATCTAGTGTCTCAAGTTCTAGCTGATTGAATTTTCTATGGTTGGATTTTGCAAGTAACTCTCCTCACTTTTGAAAATATACTAAATCTTTTTAACAAACTGTCACGATCTATGGCTAATTTAAGCCTTGAAACAACCAGCTTTACTTGAAAAAAAACTTAAAACGAAACATCAACGAGCTCAAATCCTAGAAGTCAAAATAGTGGATACTTAAGGGGCCAATGAAGAGTCTATCGTGATAGAAACACTTATTAAAATAAATATAAAGAAATGAAAAACTATAGAGATGGATGGTGTTATGTTAGGGAAAATCCTCACAAACGTATGCAAAAGCGATAACTCTGATGATATAAAAAGAACAAAGTATATTCGATTTAAGTATCTCTTTCATTATTCTTTTTCGTTTATTTATACAGGTTTTTACTCTTGATCTTTCACTCACGTAATTTTTAATTACGTAACCATTTATTTAAACATGGAATAGTGGTATTTAATACATGACCTACTACGAGACCCATTACTACACACATTCGCTAGTGACCCTTTTTTAGGGATGTGACTGTGGTAATAGTTCCTTTGTCGGTGACCAGCTCTCGGATGTTCTCTTCATTGCTCGTCTTGTCTCGTTTACCGCTCGAATAATTTTGAAGTTATCTTGCCGTATCAAGTTAGTTTACCCAAGGGCGTGGTTTGGCTATCCGATCGGTAGCCTAGTGTAATAAAGTTAATTTACTGAGGGACATGGTTTTGTCATCTGATCTATAAACTTACCATCCTTCCACTTGTAACCGGTTAGTAATCCACCATTGGGTTGATATTTTCCCGTCAGCTCTGAGGAACTTGCCTTTCCCGAGAGATGAGACCTCATAAGGGCTCCCATAGTCTTTTGAATAATTCTTGTTAGAAATAAGAAATAATTGAAAGGAATGAATTAGTAAAAGGCAAGGTAAACAACCAAATTACCAAATAGAAAAGCTTATGCATTTGCATCGTTGTAGGGTGGCTATGTGGCACAATCATGGCTAATCAAACCACTTTCGTTTAATTATAAGCAAAACGTATAAGAAGAATGGCACCTGTTGAATCGCACTTATGAATCGCATGTGTTTAATTATGCTTAATGTTCTGTTGGTATCTTGAAGCCATGGACCTCCAGCATGGCTCACAAAGTGTTGTCGGAGAATATATAAAAGGAGGATTCTCCCTCCAATAACCCCCGTAAGGACCCGATGGAAAGCAAAAAAGTTCTTGACTTATACTTTTAGTGATTAACGCCCAAGTATACTTATATAACAAAAGAGGACGAGCAGGAATTTAGGAAGAGATACGGCCTTCCTAATATAGTAGAGACCGTGTTCCCGCTTCTAGTGAGTAGCCTTATCAATACCGGGAAAACGACACACACATGTATGGCTCGCTTGGCCTATGTTGTGTGTTGGCATACTCTTGACATTTGTGACATTGATGCACAAGACTTTTCGCATCAGCTGCGAGCTCGGGCCAGTAGTATCGTGTCAGGAGGAACCATGTTTGATTGAGGGCTATGATTTCCTCTGCCTCCGTTCTTACTTAACTTCCTGAGTTATATACGCCTTTCCACGCCGTAGTGAATAGAGAAGATGAGGCGCATCCTAAGAAAATTGGTACGCTCGAATGTATTGAAGATACCTGTTAGATTTGTGGATCTATTCTACATTAAAATGACCGACGTGAAGAAATTAGTTGATTTTCCTTTGTCGAACAAAAAGTAGAAAAACTCATTTTTGTTTGTGTCTAGCAACTGGGAGAACTCCAGTATACTGGAGAACTTGCAATTAGAGAAGAGATGGATGGAAACATGTAAAAGAGGGTTTGGGAAGTGTTATGATTATGAATGTTCGATTTAAAGTTTAAGGCTGACTATTGCTTATGTGCTTTTATGTGCAAGCATCAACAGTGGTGTAAAGTATTAGACAAAGGGGACACCATTAATCCATTGTACGAATTATCTGCAGCCTCCTATTCCATTTCCAAAGGCGCACTAACTATTTACTCAAGTAAATTGTCTTCTTGTTGGGTTGTGGCCCATACTGGAGCTAGAAGTTACCGAACAACAAATATTAGTTATTAACGCAACATGCGAGGATGCTACTGCAACGCGTATACAGTTGATGATGCACCAACAATATCTTAATGGAAATAATGTTGGGGTCGGGCTTTATGTGCCCCGAAAAAGGGAGGTGAATCATGGTGAAAGTGATTTACCAATGAATAGGAAAAAATCATATCAAGAAGGTGTTCCTTCCGTGAATATAATTTGTGAGAGCACTCACCAAAGTTCTAGAGAGGTTGTGCAACAAATCAAGGTGGTACATGGGAACCACGAGTCAAACGACATGGTCTACCCCCGGAATAAAAAAATATTAGACGAGAAGGGCAATCCCGAGGTGCAAACCAAGAAGAAAAAACAGAGGCATGAATCGCGGTCGAGAAAAGACGTCATAGCAAATAAGAAAATATGTTTGAAGAAGAATGGACAGCCTGTCGGGAGGAAGCTGGCCCTGGTTGACGAAGAAGACAAGAATGATGAGCCGGTTGAGAAGAAATCGAAGGTGGCTACAGAGGCTTCGCCCCAAGATATATCAGAGAAGGCAGATGAACCCACAGATGTAATTGGGCTTAGTGGGGAGGAGGATACGAAAAGGGGTGGTGACTCTTGAGCATCAAAGAGATACCGAAACATCTTTCCGGGAAGACGCCTCAGGACTGAAACCATTGAGCTCTGATTGGGTGCAACGGTCAGAGCCTCTAGTATGGGTGGTTGGATGCGGGTCATCACTAGTGCCCATTGATGGAACTGGTAATGCACCATTGACCATCCGAAAATCTTACTTTCTAAACTCAGAGGAGCTATCCAGTATTGTCCCAATGCTTGTCTCATTTATGCTCATGTTTTGCCTATTAAAGCACTGCCCTGATCTCAACTTCTATGATAACATGTCAATGGCAGAGATCTTGCAAAGTTAGTTTGACCCAAGAATCGAGGTTAAGGTTGTTTATTCCTCTTGCTCATATAAATTTATATCATAGGGGTCTGAGTGATTATCCTTATATTGTATAAAGTCGATGGTCTTTGCATATCGACGCATGCCCCAACGGTCAATCGGGCTATAGTAAACAGGAAGCAGCCCTGCCTTACCCTGTGGAGCCAATCGGCTTAGGAGCAGATACCATCCCCCCTAAATCAGTCTATCCAAGAATGAAGATGAGTCATAACATAACGCATCTTTGATAAGGGGTTATTCCCCGAGTAAGCATCTGAACAAACAAGAAAGGAAAGTGAAGAGTTTAGACTAAGACACTAGACAAAAGAGGAGGAGTCAAAGAAAATTTCAGAGATGAGTTGACCGACCAGATCAAGAACACAATAACCAAACGAAGGATGAGCTCGTGCATAACTGATTGACCTCGAGCTAAATAGAGAGCGAGCTCAGAGAGAGCTGACCAACCTCGAATCAGGGCAAAGATAATCCAAGCGACCAGAGACGATTGAGCGAGCTCAGACACATGCAGTTATTCACAAGTCTTATTGCGCTCAAGATCCAAACCAGCTCGGATTGGCACGCGTGTCCAGTCAAAACAAACAATTGAAGAATAAGGCGTTTCCTCGTTCGTCATTCAATAGTGCTATAATGTTTTAGTTAAACTGTTTAGGCAATCTGTCCGAAATTATAGGAGAAGTGATGTTAGTGAGTTAGTGGGGTATTACGTGTAATTAAATACAAATGTAACTTCCCACTAACTAGGACAACTATAAGTAGGAAGATTCTTTTGATAAAATGATATGATCTTTTTCCTTCTCTCTTTTCTGACTAAACGTGTATTTCTACTTTGGCAATAACTTGTTATTCCCGTAACAAATTTTGGCGTCGTCTGTGGGAAGACAACAAATAATTAACCATGGTAGTCACAAGGTCAGGAATCGAGAGGGGTAACCAGGAAACAAGTGAAGCAACAATGAGCAGAAAATGAGCAACGAATCCCCCGCCTGGGCAAAGCACCCTATACCCAGTTGTCGTCGCGTCCCAAGAGGGAAATCCTATGGCAGCCCTCGGGACAATCAATCTAGAGGAACTGCCGACTTTGCCCGCCGTTGTTCCTCGGTTCGAAGTACAACCCCACCAACTGGTGGATGTCGTTGTAGCCAAAGAAGCTGTGGAAGCCAACCCTGTTGTTGATCTGGTGGTCCAGCAACTGGAGCAAAAAATCCAACATCTCCAGGACGGGCAATTGAAGGTAGCGTTTGAGCGATACGCAAGAGAACAAGCCATGCACGCCACCATGATCGGGATGAATGATGCTATTCACGCCCTCACCGCTAAGTTCAAGGGGACGCGTCGAGTCAATCAGCAATCTGGCCTGGAGGCTAGCAAAGTTAACATGGCAGAGCGATCGTCCAAGCGGAACGACAAGCAGGAAGGTGAAGGCAAGATCGGAGGAAAGAATCGGAGCAAAGGTCTAAGAGAAGCAAAGCAAGTTCGCCCGAGGCTGTCAGCCTACAAACTAAAAGAATCAGCTTTCTTCGAGAAGATTCCTGAAACTCAACTCCCAAGAAAGTTCGACCCTTTTTTTAATGGAGGCTTATGATGGAACGGGAGACCCGGAGAGACATTTGAAGCAGTTCCAAAACATGATAATGGCGTTCAACCCTAATGACGCAATGCTGTGCCGGGCACTTTCTATGACCCTCAAGGATAAAGCATTCAGAGAAAGGTTTTGTTGGTAACAAGGAGCTGAAACGAGAGAGAGGCTCGATCATGGACCTCTACCAACGGCGAGGTGAGTCTCTTAAAATTTATTTCTGATATTTGTTCATGCCATGAATGCTTTACCAGATTTAGCGAAAAACATGCCGGTGGCATCCTTGAAACAAGGGCTCGACCGGAAGGGTGACCTCTACGCCAACCTCATCAAGTTCCCAACAGAGAATATAGGAGATTTACTTGCCATAGATGATACTTTCATCAGAGCTGACGACGCCAGAACAGGTGGTTCGCCCGAGCGACACGGATCATAGTCTAAGGAAGGGGGGTCAGAAAGAAAAAGGGTCGAAGAGCAGCCCAGGAGAGAGTATAGTCGGTGAACTCACCATTTCGAGCAACCAATCAGACGATTCACTCATTTGATTGAAACCATCTCCGTGATTAACGATCGAATATGAGGACGAACAAAGTACCAGGCGCCCTGCGTGATGATTACCCCATGGTTTAAAAGATATAATCGGTATTTTTGCGCTTATTATAATGAAGATGGGCACTCCACAGAGGAGTGTTGGCAACTCAGAGAAGAGATCCAATGATTGATTGACAACAGAGAGTTGGTACAATATATCAAGCGATCAAACAACATCGTCACGAAGAGGTTCATTCTACCATAAACGAGAAACTTGGAAATGGAGAAGAAAGAGAAACTAATAAGCAGCAATGGCTTCTCACGATATCATGGGGTAATTCAGCACCACTCCAGGGGCCCACCTCAAACAAACGGGCTAAAAAAGAGGTGGACGTGTATAAAATCGATACCAATTCTTACCGCAGTTACAGAGATCCAGTGGTCGATCTCATATTCAATGACGACGATCTCAGAGGTGTCAGTCTGCCCCATGAGGATGCATTAACTATTTATATGGATATCAGAGGATTTATGGTGACTCGTATTATGGTCGATGGTGGTAGCTCTGCAAATATAATATTCAAAAGCAGTTTTGATCGCATGCAAAATGTACCTCCATACCAGCTAACGCCGCGTACTTTGGTCGGCTAGGAGGGCAGAACTTGACAATGTATGGGGGAAGTAGAGTTGCTGGTGAAAGTCGACCGCGGAGCCACCAAAAAAGAGTTAAAAACGCTTTTCATAATCTCGGACGCACCGAGCCCATACCATGACATTGTGGGGAGAATGTGGTTGCATAGGATGGAAGCAACACCATGCACATTCCGGTAGTGAATAAAATATCTGGTGGGCGGTTTGGTGGGTACGATATGAGGCAGCCAAAGGACTGCACGAACCTGTTATATGATCGCGACGGATCCATCCGAACCGCTCTGATAGCAATTAAACGACGAGGAGGTCCCGTGTGAGATTAACAACTCTATGGACACGATTAACGCAGTGGTGGACGAAACTGATAAGTGCATTTCATATCACTTATTACGCTTCCATTATTCTTAAAATCATCACCGACTCTCAAGTATTCGTTGAGTTTTAACATGTTTTTCCAGTATTATTAAAGTCGCTTGTGCCGCGGGTAAATTGTGACAATATTAATAAATTTGGGTTGAAAGTGAAGAAACTAGAAAATTAATGCATTTAGGAAAATTTTGGAACAGTTGAAAAGAAAAGAAAATATATTAATGCTAAAAATATATTATGACAAGTGATTTTAAAATATATATATATATATATATATATATATATATATATTAATGCTTGAAAAATATATTACTCCTCCGTTCCATATTAATATTAATGGACGTTTAAGGCGGAGCACGGATATTAAGGAAACTCATTATGAGTTCTCTTTCTTATAAAAATTAGAGCAAGAATAAATTTAATTGGTCAATTATAATAAAAAGCTGCAGTTTGATAAAAAAAAGGCAATTGGTTTCATTGGCTATCAAATTGAATATCATTTAATATTATGGTAATTGTGAAACGTCAACTAATATGGAATTAATTTAGTTTCTTAAAATGACCTATAATAAGGAACGGAGAAAATAATGTTGAAAAAAAGGAAAAATATATTTTCTAAGATATTGTTTAAAATATTAAATTAAGAAGAAAATATTAAAACGAAACATAAAAGGAAATTAATGCTGAATTAAGAAAAGAATATTAGATTAATCCGAATATTTCATTTAGCTATATTGTTTAAAATATTATTTTATTTAACATAAATATTTACGTTACGTAATTTAATTGTTTATATTATTTTATTTAACATAAATATTTACGTTACGTAATTTAATTGTGTTTAGGGTTTCGACAGAATATCTATATAAAGAGACAGACGTAAAAGAGAAAGGGGTGTGCCGTTTGGTTTCTTGTCTTTCGGCAAAATACAAAAAAAAAGAAAAAAAAAAGAATAGAAAAAAGGAAGAAAAAAACGTCGAATTGTCTACTCACTATTACGATAGACTCAGAAAAGCAAATCAATTGTTGATTAAAGCAAATCAATTGTTGATTAAATCATATACAGTTGGTGTCACAAAAGACAAATCTTTTCTGTCGAAAAGCAAAGCAGAGGAACATGTCTGTTATAAAGCAAGCGGCAAAAGCAATTGACGGCGGCAAAAGCAATTGACGGCCAGCGAACTTTGAGTTTTTTTTTCTGTTTAATTTTTCTATACTCTTTTTAATTTATTTTTATTCTTATTTTTATACATCACGCTATTTTAATTTTTCTATATTCTTTTTAATTTATTTTTATTCTTATTTTTATAGATCACGTTATTTTAATTTTTCTATACTCTTTTTTTAATTTATTTTTACTCTTATTTTTATACATCACGCTATGTTAATTTTTCGATAATCTTTTTAGTTTATTTTTATTCTTATTTTTATTCATCATGCTATGTTAATTTTTCTATACTCTTTTTAGTTTATTTTTATTCTTATTTATATTCATCAAACTATCTTAATTTTTAAGACCATGATGATGATTTGTTCGATTATGAACTAATCGTTGTCATGGAACCTTAGCGGATTTGTTTGAATAATATTTAGGGTTTATTGCTTAATTGATTTTTTGTGAGATATGTTTATCGGTTATCTAGTATGGTTGTGTGTTTTTTGTTAGATGCGTCGCGAACATCTAGATTGTTTATCTTTAATGAATGCAAAAGTAGATTTAAAGGTTTAGAACTTGTCATGCTAGCATAGGTTCTTGAATGATTCATATTGTGATTGTTCATGATTCGTAATATGTCATTAACCATATCATATTACCCTATGTAATCGAAATAGATAACTTGTGCTTAAAACCAATTGTACCTCAATTCATATAGACATATAGGATTGTCATTCATGCGGTGTCTGCTTAACTACTATCTCTTTTGTGGTTGATTAAGTGGTTTGGTTTACGTGTACTGAAAGGTAGCGTATTCTGATTTTGAGTAATCTGATTAGTAATCGTAGTATCTTACATATTGATTGAGTATATTAATACTCTAAGTAAAATAAACAATGAAGTTAGGGTTCCATGTTTTCTATCGCATAAGTTAATCTTGTTAGTTAATTTGCTTAGTTATATTCATTCACTCATACTTTATTATTTGTTCCAGCAGTAGTCTAATAATCATACATTGTTGCATAAGTAAATCTTTGTCTTATACACTTAGTCTTCATGGGAACGATCTTTCTTACTTATTACTTGCTACGATTTGACCGGGTATACTTGCGTGAGAAAAGGACTAACAAGTTTTTGGAGCCGTTGCCGGGGACTCGGTGTTATTTGACAGTTTTATTGCTTATCAACAAGGGTCGTTATAAAACTACTGACTTGATTTGGTTACTTGCTTTTCGAGTGTTTCTTGTGCTTCAGGTACTTGAGCGTGTATACAATGGGAGATCCAGCTCCAAAAGCACTCATGGAGTACTCTCAACCAAAGATCATGGATATTCAGTCTAGCATTGTCAGACCCAATATCGCTGCGAATAATTTTGAGATTAAACCCAGCATTATTCAGATGATGCAGAATTCTTGTCAGTTTGGGGGAGCTTCATCTGAGGATCCTAATATGCACATTATGACCTTCCTTGAAATCTGTGATACTTTCAAGTTCAACGGTGTTTCAGATGATGCCATAAGACTGAGACTCTTCCCATTTTCTCTGAGGGACAAAGCTAAGAGCTGGTTACACTCTTTACCAGCAGGCTCGATCACTACTTGGGATATACTAGCACATAAATTTCTCTCAAAATTCTTTCCTATGGCAAGAACAGCCGCCTTGAGGAATGCTATTACTCAGTTTTCTCAGTCATATGGTGAATCTTTAAGTGAAGCTTGAGAGCGTTACAAGGAGATGCTCAGAAAATGTCCTCATCATGGGATGCCTGATTGGTTAGTAATAAATTTCTTCTACAATGGGGGTGCGCAAACAAGGCCCATGGTCGATGCTGCATCTGGGGGAGCCTTATTAACGAAAAGCTATGAGGAGGCTCATGAGCTCCTTGAGATGATGGCTGCTAATGAATTCCAGAACCCTTCTCAGAGACAGTCACAACATAAAGTAGCTGGTATTCTTAACGTAGACACTGCCACTGCTTTAGCAGCTCAGCTTGAAGCTCTAAACATGAAGGTAGATTGTTTGACTAAACTAGGAGTACAACAGGTAGCTAGTGTGTGCGAGATTTGTGCTGGAGGGCATGACACTCAAAAATGCCCAATCTCTACTGAGTCAGTGCAATTTGTGAGTAACTTTCAGAGGCAGAATCAACAACCAATCTCAAACACATATCACCCAAGCAACAGAAATCATCCGAACTTCAGTAGGAGCAATAATCAACAAGGTAATCAACATTATGGTGCTAAGCCATACGCTCCTCCTGGATTTCGGCAACAAGGGCAGCAGCATCAGTCTCAACAGTATGCCCCAAGACAACCTCAGAATCAACATCCTGACCCTTCTCAACATTCTGTGAGAGACTCTGAATTCGAAGAGATGAAGTTAATGATTAAAAGTCTGATGGTATCTCACAAGACCTTGGAAAATCAGATTGAGCAGATGGCCAGTAACATGATTGTTAGACCTCATGGAGTTCTTCCTAGCGACACAGAACATAATCCAGGTAAAAGGGACGGTAAAGAGCAATGCCAAGCTATCACCTTGCGATCAGGAAAGGTTGCTGAGAACCCCACAGTTGAACAAGAGGTGGATTCTTCTCAAAATGAACCCATTCTGAAAAATTCTGCTCAAAATCAGCCCTCATCTGAGGTTAATTTTGGTCAAGATCAGCCACCTAAAAAGCCATCTCAGTCAGTTGTTGAGCCTACGATCTACCCTCCTCCACCTTTTCCGCAAAGGTTGCAGAAACAGAAGCTAGATGCTCAGTTTGGGAGATTTTTGGAGGTGTTCAAGAAGCTACACATCAACATACCTTTTGCTGAAGCATTAGAGAAAATGCCTAGTTATGCCAAGTTCATGAAGGGAATTCTTTCGAAAAAGCTAAAGCTTGGTGATTTTGAGACAGTGGCGCTCACTGAGAAATGCAGTGCGATCTTACAACAAAAATTGCCTCCCAAACTCAAAGATCCAGGAATCTTCACCATTCCTTGTTCAATCGGTAATCTAACTTTCAGCAAATGTTTATGTGATTTGGGAGCGAGCATCAATCTGATGCCCCTATCTGTGTTTGAGAAACTTGGGCTACCTGAGCCAAAACCGACTAATATCTCTTTGCAACTGGCTGATCGTTCTATTACATATCCTCGTGGGATCGTAGAAGATGTCTTAGTAAAGGTAGACAAGCTCATCTTTCCTGCTGACTTCGTTATCTTGGATTTCGAAGAGGACAAAAACATCCCCATAATCATAGGAAAACCATTCTTGGCTACGGGCAAAACTCTGATCGATGTCCAAAAAGGGGAGCTCACTATGAGAGTGCAAGATCAGACTGTCACTTTCAATGTTTTCAAGGCTATGCAATCCCCAATAGAGGATGAGGAATGTTTCAGGTTGGATACGGTCGATTCTTTGCACAACAATGAGGTGGATAGGTATGCGAGTTCAGATGTTCTAGGCAGAGTTCTACATGGTGAATCTGACTTAGAAGACGAAGAGATATCCGAATATGTTCAACTACTACAGGCAGCCCCGTATCAAAAGAGGCTCAATATTCCACATGAGTCACTCAGACGGGGTGATCTTAAGGATTCTCAGGAAAGGCTTAAACCTTCGCTAGAAGAAGCTCCTAAACTTGAACTCAAACCACTACCAGATCATCTCAGGTATGCTTACTTAGGAGAGTCATCTACATTACCTGTTATTATTGCATCTAACCTTTCAGGTAGTGAGGAAGAAAAGCTATTAAGAGTTCTGGGGAAGTTCAAATCAGCCATTGGTTGGACCATAGCAGATATCAGAAGATGTATAAGGAAAAAAGTCAAGAAACGGCATGATATGAAGCTTGTACATAAAGCTTTTGATCCAGGCAAACTTGTTATTCTTTTCAACTCTCGTCTAAAACTTTTCCCAGGGAAGCTCAAGTCAAGATGGTCTGGACCTTTTAAAGTCAAGACAGTATATCCACATGGAGCAGTTGAAATCTTTGAGGAATCGCTAGACAAAGCATTCAAAGTCAATGGTCAGCGACTCAAGCATTACTATGGAGATGTGGGGAACCGTGAGGCTTTCAGCATCCGCCTCGACACTATATGATTCTGAGTGGTATCGTCGAGCTATCGACGTTAAACAAGCGCTTCGTGGGAGGCAACCCACTGAGAAACAACGATCAACACTGCTGGAAGAATAGGGGAGTGTTTCTTTTATCTTTTAATTTCTTTTAGTTGCATTCATCATAGTAGTTATTCATGTTAGTCATACTTATCTTGCATTTTCATGCCATGATTATATAGACTGTGTTTAGGATCGACTTACTCTATTAGCATAGCATTTTTTTTTATGCATTTCGCGTCTTTGATCCCTTAAGTTGCTGTTTCTACTTAAGTAGCCGATGATGGAAATTGTTTGGAATGACAGTAGGAATAAAATCTAATTAGGTTGCTTGTCAGTTAGCTTGCTTGATGTAGAAGCACAATTAATACATGTAGACTCATCGATTGTTTTTATGCTAGTTACGGACACACTTGAGTATTGTTATACATAATCCTTTCTTAGGTTCAGAATTACACCTTAATCCTTTATTAGCTCATGGATTGCAAAAAGATAAGTTTGGGGGAGTTGAAAGATAAATATGCGTATTATTCAGTTAGGCAAAAGATAAATATGCGTATTATTCAGTTAGGCGTCAAAGGCTAGTAGCCGCTCGTCGACGTACGTCCTCTCACTGGGGGCTGCGTATTGCGAGTAGTCTAGGGGTGGAATGAGATGGAGCGAAACGCACTCATTCCTAATCCGATTGCTTAAAAAAAACAAAACAAAAAAAAAGAGAAAAAGAGAAAGAAAAAAAAAAGGCAAAATTGGCTAGGATGAGCTCTTTGGTGCTCGAGTTATTAAGTTCTAGGGGACTTTGTGCCTAGTGACCTAAGACTTTTCCGGTCTGGGAAAGATTTAATTCATTCCGAATTAAAGAATTCCGCTAACCTAAAGCTCGCTACATGGGCACCATTGTATAAGTCTTTCAGGGACCTCATCCATTGCACGGTCAAATAAGCCTTGAGTGTCTGTATATAGAGTAAAGCATAATAAATCTTTGACAACCCCGGAGAAATATGGATTTGCAACTTGACTATGAAGAATCTAGGTTGTATTTCGTTTCTAATCTTGTGATTATCATTATGAGAACAAGTAAGGTCCATTAATTTGTACTAAAAACATGTCGATTGAATTTGAGCACACACGCACGCTTCTTCACTTGTATTGCTAACATTTGAGTACCTAGTTATTTCACATTCCGAGGTCATTACATTCGTTGAGGCATTTATGCTTAATTAGTTACGGTTACTTGTTCGGGATCATTGCGCTCTTGCATCCATTTAAATTCCGTTGCATTCATGCATCAATTGTTAAACCTGTTTTGCATTGCTTGAGGACAAGCAACGGTTTAAGTTTGGGGGTTTGATAAGTGCATTTCATATCACTTATTACGCTTCTATTATTCTTAAAATCATCACCGACTCTCAAGTATTCGTTGAGTTTTAACATGTTTTTCCAGTATTATTAAAGTCGCTTGTACCGCGGGTAAATTGTGACAATATTAATAAATTTGGGTTGAAAGTGAAGAAACTGGAAAATTAATGCATTTAGGAAAATTTTGGAACAGTTGAAAAGAAAAGAAAATATATTAATGCTAAAAATATATTATGACAAGTGATTTTAAAATATATATATATATATATATATATATATATATATATTAATGCTTGAAAAATATATTACTCCCTCCGTTCCATATTAATATTAATGGACGTTTAAGGCGGGAGCACGGATATTAAGGAAACTCATTATGAGTTCTCTTTCCTATAAAAATTAGAGCAGGAATAAATTTAATTGGTCAATTATAATAAAAAGCTGGAGTTTGATAAAAAAAAGGCAATTGGTTTCATTGGCTATCAAATTGAATATCATTTAATATTATGGTAATTGTGAAACGTCAACTAATATGGAATTAATTTAGTTTCTTAAAACGACCTATAATAAGGAACGGAGAAAATAATGTTGAAAAAAAGGGAAAATATATTTTCTAAGATATTGTTTAAAATATTAAATTAAGAAGAAAATATTAAAACGAAGCATAAAAGGAAATTAATGCTGAATTAAGAAAAGAATATTAGATTAATCCGAATATTTCATTTAGCTATATTGTTTAAAATATTATTTTATTTAACATAAATATTTACGTTACGTAATTTAATTGTTTATATTATTTTATTTAACATAAATATTTACGTTACGTAATTTAATTGTGTTTAGGGTTTCGGCAGAATATCTATATAAAGAGACAGACGTAAAAGAGAAAGGGGTGTGCCGTTTGGTTTCTTGTCTTTCGGCAAAATACAAAAAAAAAGAAAAAAAAAGAATAGAAAAAAGGAAGAAGAAAACGTCGAATTGTCTACTCACTATTACGACAGACTCAAAAAAGGAAATCAATTGTTGATTAAATCATATACAGTTGGTGTCACAAAAGACAAATCTTTTCTGTCGAAAAGCAAAGTAGAGGAACATGTCTGTTATAAAGCAATTGACGGCGGCAAAAGCAATTGACGGCAAGCGAACTTTGAGTTTTTTTTGTTTAATTTTTCTATACTCTTTTTAATTTATTTTTATTTTTATTTTTATACATCACGCTGTTTTAATTTTTCTATATTCTTTTTAATTTATTTTTATTCTTATTTTTATACATCACGCTATTTTAATTTTTCTATACTCTTTTTTTAATTTATTTTTACTCTTATTTTTATACATCACGCTATGTTAATTTTTCGATAATCTTTTTAGTTTATTTTTATTCTTATTTTTATTCATCATGCTATGTTAATTTTTCTATACTCTTTTTAGTTTATTTTTATTCTTATTTATATTCATCAAACTATCTTAATTTTTAAGACCATGATGATGATTTGTTCGATTATGAACTAATCGTTGTCATGGAACCTTAGCGGATTTGTTTGAATAATATTTAGGGTTTATTGCTTAATTGATTTTTTGTGAGATATGTTTATCGGTTATCTAGTATGGTTGTGTTTTTTTTGTTAGATGCGTCGCGAACATCTAGATTGTTTATCTTTAATGAATGCGAGAGTAGATTTAAAGGTTTAGAACTTGCCATGCTAGCATAGGTTCTTGAATGATTCATATTGTGATTGTTCATGATTCGTAATATGTCATTAACCATATCATATTACCCTATGTAATCGAAATAGATAACTTGTGCTTAAAACAAATTGTACCTCAATTCATATAGACATATAGGATTGTCATGCATGCGGTGTCTGCTTAACTGCTATCTCTTTTGTGGTTGATTAAGTGGTTTGGTTTACGTGTACTGAAAGGTAGCGTATTCTGATTTTGAGTAATCTGATTAGTAATCGTAGTATCTTACATATTGATTAAGTATATTAATACTCTAAGTAAAATAAACAATGAAGTTAGGGTTTTATGTTTTCTATCGCATAAGTTAATCTTGTTAGTTAATTTGCTTAGTTATATTCATTCACTCATACTTTATTATTTGTTCCAGCAGTAGTCTAATAATCATACATTGTTGCATAAGTAAATCTTTGTCTTATACACCTAGTCTTCGTGGGAACGATCTTTCTTACTTATTACTTGCTACGATTTGACCGCGTATACTTGCGTGAGAAAAAGACTAACAGAAACTATAGCTGATTGTGGCACGCTCGAACTTAGAGGAGAGTTATCTCATGACTTTAAGGTACGTTAAACTGCTTTATTCGCATTAAAATTAGATGTCTTCGCCTGTGAGGCAACTGATGTCTCAGGGGTCAGCCCATCCATTACATGTCACGAACTGGCTATCAACCCTTGCGCCAAGACAATACACCAAAAGCATAGATCTTTCTCAGTAAAAATACAGGCGGCTATACTAGTAGAGGTGGCCAAATTGACTCGTCTGGGACACATCCGGATAACACGATATCCGGTCTAAATAGCTACCCTTATTTTGGTAAAAAAAATAAGAACTACCAGTGGCGAATGTGCGTGGACTTCACCGATCTTAATCATGCATGCCCTAAAGATGCCTTCCAGCTGCCGCGTATCGATCAGTTAGTTGATTCAGCTTCAAGTTGTGAATACTTATCATTTATGGATGCGTACTCTGGATACAATCAGACTCGACTCCACCCTTTCGATCAGGAACACATCATTTTTCAGACTGGGAGAGGTTTATATATTACTACACGGTCATGCCTATTGGTTTAAAGAATGCAGGATCAACATACCAACGACTGATAAACCACATTTTCCAAGACCACCTGAGATAGAATTTAGAAGCAAACATCGACGACAGGATTATTAAAACTCATGCGGAAACACAGCACTTAGAGACATTGCAGACAGTTTTTGATTTACTACGTCAGTTCAACCTCAATCTCAACCTGGATAAGTGTTCTTTTGGGTTGCTAAAGGAAAGTTATTGGGTTATATGGTGAATCAACGAGGCATTGAGGCTAATACTGCCCAACTAAATGCAATTCTACAAATGGACCTTCCAAAGAATATCAATGAGGTACAATGTCTCACGGGAAGGCTAGCAGCGTTATCGAGGTTCATTTCCCGAGAATCGGACAAGAGTTATTACTTTTTTTAAGACGTACGAGGAGCCACGTAATTCGTCTGGATAGAGGAATGCAACAAGGCGTTCACCGAGCTCAAGCAATATCTCACTTCTCCAAAGATCTTATCTGCACCTCTTGTTGAAGAACTCATGTTCCTCTATCTATCAATATCACCGTTTTCCGTCAGTTAAACATTGGTTCGGGCCAAGAACGGGGTACAGCGCCCGATATATTATACGAGAAAAACACTAACGGATGCGGAAACAAGATACCTTAATCTTGAAAATCTAGCTTTGATTTATATTATCACCGTCCGACGAATGCAGCCATATTTCCAAGGGCACATCATCACTGTGCGAATAGTACTACAGAAGCCTGACATCTCCGGGCGTCTCACCAAGTGGAATATCGAGCTCGGTGAGTATAACATTCATTTCGCATCACGGGTAGCTATTAAGGGACAAGTAATCGGCGATTTTCTTTCTGAATTCTCCTCCTCCCAGCACCAATAGGTTGATACAGAGGATGGAGAAGTAGCAAAGCTAGATGAATGAATTCTTGAAGTTAATGGTGCATCATGCGCATTCGGGCGGAGGAGCAGGAATTATTTTGTGATTTCCAAAAGGCGAGGAAATCAAGCAGGCAGTTTGTTTTAATTTTCCAGTCACAAATAACGTGGCAGAATACGAAGCTGCTCTTTGTGGCATGAAGTTGGCATTGATTTGTGGAGTGCAGAGTAGTAGGGTCAAGTCCGAATCCCAATTAATAATCAACCAAGAAATTGATACTTAAGATGCCCGACAGGAATGTATCAAAGACTACCTTGTTATACTCAAGGAGTACGAATCTAAGTTCACCCACGTCTCGTACGAGTAGATCCCACGAAAGGATAATTCAGCAGCAGATCTCTTAGCCAAGACAACAACCTTAGGAGAACACCCAACGATTTTACTCAAACAGCTTCTGATGACAGAACTGATACCTACAATAGAAACCATCAACTCAATCGCACATAACAACAACTGGAGGATACCATACTTGCAATACCTGACATCTGACCAACTTCCAACGAACAAAAACGAGGCCTGAGCACTACAAATTAAGGCGGCCAAATTTTGTGTACTCGATAATATCTTGTATAGGAAGATTTTGAACTCCGCCTTTACTTCGATGTCTTGATCGTGTAGAGGCCAGTTCAGTCTTAACTGATCTTCATTCAGGGAAGGCAAGTGTTCACTGTGGTCACCGAACACTAATTCGTTGATTCCTTCTGCCAGGATATTATTGTCCCGAGCTAGCAGCTAACGCGGAAAGTCTTGTGCAGCAATGTCACAAATGCAAAGAATATGCCAACACGCAACATAGGCCCACCGAGCCAATGCAAAACGTTCTCGTTCCATGCCCTTTCGAAAAATGGAGGATAGATCTAGTGGGCCCTTTACCAATGGCTACTAGGAAGAGGCAGTTTTTTATCTTCGCGGTAGATTATTTCTCCAAATGGGTTGAGGCCAAAGCTCTATTCCCAACATGGGCAGATGAGGTATGTAACTTCATTCATAATCAGATTCTGACCAGATATGGTATCCGACGAATTCTAATGACAGATAGTGGTCCACAATTTTAAAATTCAATACTCACCAACTTCTGAAAACGATATGGGATCCTCTAGCATTTTTCCACCCCATATTACTCCCAGGCCAATGGACAAGTCGAAGTAACCAATAGGACGTTGCACAAAATACTCAAGAAAAAGATTGAAGGAGCCAAGGGAAAATGGACGGATAAATTAGCTGAGGTATGATTGGCATATCGAACCACTCCGCGGTCTACAACGGGAGAAACCCCTTTCGCCCTGGTATATGGCACCGAAGAAGTCATCCCAGCAGAGATCATTGTGCCAAACCATCGAATAGAACACTACAAAGAATAGGAAAATCTAATAGCTAGATCAACTTAGACTGTATTGAGGAGTTTTTTTAATGAGGCATCTTAAGACAATAACTTACTCCTCAATATAAATTTACGCTTTTGCCACTATGTGTTTATTGCGAGTTTTTATCCTTACAATTAGCGAACGGTTCAATGACCACGCTATACGTGGCTAGGCAATGGACCATAATGAGTCCAGAGTAAGTGTCAATAAATACGAATGGGCTAATTGACCACGCCTACGGGCTACGTAAAGGCCATATTGTGAACTGGTTAAAGACCAAGTCTATAGTATACTACGCAATAGGGTCTACATGACCTTACCACGAACCAACTATCATAACAATACTTTTCTAAGCTATACAATGAGCCCTATTGAGCTCGATATTATAGGGATCACCATGCAAAGTAATAAACATATACTCCACGTTTTCTCCACCAAAATTCTAATAAATAATATATAAAACTGTCACTCGCATACGATTTCCATTGTTTTGTTTGGCATAAATAATATCAAAATAACAGCTCTAAATGCATCCAAGAATATATAACGTAACATAAGGTTTTTCAAAACAAACAACAAAAACTATTACAATTTGGCGTTCGAGGAAGAGGGCGGCTTGTTCTGCTCTGGTTGAGTCAGATCAGCTGCAGCAGTGGCCACACCTTCAACAACCAGAACAGATTGAATGCCAAGGTCTTGAGGAGGTACAGGGTTTTGGATAAGATATGACAAAGACCCCAAGTTCAGCCCTGGATTCAGCGCTAACAACTTGGTTATAGCTTTCTTGTTCTCCCTGGCTATCATCTTAGTTGCAATAGGTAGCATTTTCACTTCCCTTTCTCGCTACAACTCCCTCCAAGTCCTTTTTCCACGCTTTCTCTCCCGCTCGAGCTCAGCATTCCCCTCTTCCACTTTGGCTTTCAACTTTGTGTTATCAGCAGACAAATTTGTTATTCGCTCAGCTGGCTCTTTTACCCTTTTGGATTGAGACAATTTCTTGTCCGTCAAGTTTGAACTCTGAGGGAAACGTTCACCGTTCCTCTTTAAAAGGGCCTCATTGTGTTTCAATAATGCCTTTTGATTTTGGGATACGTTTTTGTATCACTCATCACTGCATATTAAATCCTTCATCAGGGTTTCCATCTTGGTCTCCAATTTTTTGCCTTTGTTTCGATCGCTTGGTTTTTGGTCGCCTTCGCTGATGCATACGCATGTCTCAAGAGAATAACTGCAGCAGTGGTCGTTTTGGATGTCCCGAAACCATGGCTTCTGGTTTCCACTTCTCCATAGCCTCTAGATCAACCGGAGACATGCGCCGGTAGCCTAAAACGATTGAGTTATAATGAATTTACACAAAGTGGGAGAGTTAGATTTATGCTATTATTTTTTATTCAAAACGTAAAGTTCATCGCCTTACCTCAATGGCGAGCTCCACTTGTCGTTGTAGGATCTTAGGAACTGATATTCTATCATAATACGATAGGTCATGGATGAGACGGAGCTGCTCGAACATAAATAAGGAGGGACGAGGTATCATAATCTGCTAGGGAAGCAACTCCTCCAAAGACACCTTCTGTTGACTGGTCCCAGCGCTACTATTTTCAAGCGTGGGCTTCCCTACTATTCCTATCGGTTAAGGCGCAACACTTTCTCCCACTACTATTGTCAAAGGGGGCATGTTCGATGTATTAACCCAATGCTTCATCTTCTCAGAATGCTCTGGTAGGATAACCTTCTTCTGAGCCTTGTCTGTTTCCTCTTCGTTGTCCTCATTTAAGTCAATCAAGCCTCCCCCAGTATCAGGATGTTCCCCCTTACCTTGTTTGGATGACGGGTAAATTGGGGGACAAGTTGTTCCTCCAGGTGCAGCCTTTATACTGTCGTTATCCTCATCTCCCAACTGTAATATCCTGACAGCAAGATGCACACCATCTTTAATCACTCTTTATCTTTTGCTCCAAGGTTTCACCAATGAGGGCGACTCATTAACCTCTTCCTCCTCTCGTTCTGCTTGCACATTACTTGTTTGAGCAACCTCTTGAACAACCGGGGCATTCCCTTCACCCTGATTGACCTCCTCCCCATTTCTAGTTGCCACTATCTCTCCTTGCCCACCTGGTTGGCCATAAGCAGATGATGAATCTCCTGCTTCAATACCATTTTGAGTAGTTTGAGGTACTGCGAGCCAAACTCCGGTATTGTTATTCTCCTGATACCTTTTTTCCATTAAAGCTCTGATCCGCTCTATCGTGGCTTCAGCCCCGTCTGCCATTGTCACTTTACCGTCTGATGCAACCTCCAACTCTGGCACGGACCACAAGCCTGACTTTAGATAGTTGTAACTTGTAAACAACTGTTTGGGGTTTTGTTGCCATGCTGAACACGCTAAGTTCCCGATTATGATTAAGGGATTTATGTACTCCTTCGCTCTCCCTTCTCTCCACCACTTCTGACTGGCCACCTCACCTGCACAAACAAAGACTTATCAGTTAATTGTTATTCAACTAGTTCTATCGAGGCTTACACTTTACTTTCCATCTCCTTTCTAACTGAAGGTTCAGAGTGGGTATTTTATGCTCCCAATTACGGGACACAAAAACAAAGCAATTCTTCCAATTCCATCTGATGAGGGGAGTTCGACAATCTTTTTCATCCCTTTTAAATGGGTATAAAAGAAAGGTTCTTTTTGTAAGTTTGGTCACATCAGTGGCAACTAACAAGTTTGCTAGGAACACATCAATTCCTAGTAAGCGTGAGCTCAGTACTACGCTAAGCAACAATCTCTACCCATTTGCGAAAATCTGGGTAGGGCAGTTTCCTAACATGTTAAAGTAGTAACGAATCAACTCAGGCAGCGACAGACGCAAACCCTAATCAAACAAAGTGGTGAAAAAGCACGTCTCTATTTCTTGAGTATGATAAGGATGCTCGCCTACGAGGGATGCTTTTATGGTTACGTTCTCTAGAATACCACATCTATTCCTAAAAGTAACCACCTCATACTCATCTAGATAAACATATTTGGGGGCTATTTGCGAGGAATAATTATCCATAGCACTGATTTCCTCAAGCACAGGCTCCGTGGTTTTTTGTACCTCCGTCTTCGTCGTTATTTTTGGTGCCATGGCTTCTACTGAGACTGCAAGGAGGTAAGGTTATGAATCACCACGTTTATAGTGGGTAGGGCGATCGATTCGACGCAGTATAAGCATGCATATTTGAGGATACCCTATTTACAAGTTCCTCACTCCAGAATCTAGGGTTCCAAACTCGAACAAAACATTACGCAAAATCACATTTTTTAGAAGATATAACATACCTGGTTCGCGGTGCAAAAATCGACAGAGCACTCTTGGATGACAACTGACAACTTTTTTCTTTAGCAAGAACAACACAGTAAAACTCGAGATTATTTTTGTTTCTTTTTTCCAGCAAACAACAAAATACTCAGTTAAAGAGTAAAGACGTCACCAAACACTTGTAAATTGCATAAAAAACTCAAACGCCCGGAGTTGTATCCCAAATATGGTTGTGTCAGAACTGTCACTGTTACACCATCGACACGTGTCGTTCTATTGGTGAATAATTATGGAAAGATTCAATTGGGATAACCATATGCCTACCCTACGCCCCTACTTCTTCCTTAACGGTAATATTTATATTTATAGGTTCATCAATTTCGTTCCAAAATTACTAAACCTATAAACTAAGGGGTGCCCTGATAAGGGGGATTCCCCGAGTAAGCATCTGAACGAACAGGAAAGGCAAATGACAAGCTTAGACTAAGACAATAGACAAAGGAGGAGGAGTCAATAAAAATCTGAAGGATGAGTTGACCGACCAGACCAAGAACACAATAACCAAACAAAGGATGAGCTCGTGCATAACTGATTGACCTCGAGCTAAATAAAGAGCGAGCTCGGAGATAACTGACCGACCTCGAATCAGGGAAAAGATAATCCAAACGACCATAGACAATTGAGTGAGCTCAGACACATTCAGTTATGCACGAGTCTTATCGTGCTCAAGAGCCAAGCCAGCTCGGATTGGCACGCGTGTCCAGTCAAAACAAACAATTGAAGAATAAGGCGTTTCCTCGTTCGTCATTTAATAACACTATAAATTTTGAGTCAAATCGTTTAGGCAGTCTGTCGAAATTATAGGAGAAGTGATGTTAGTGAGTTAGTGGGGTATTAAGTGTAATTAAATACGAATGTAACTGCCCACTAACTAAGAGAACTATAAGTTGGGAGATTCTTTTGATAAATTATATGATCTTTTCCTTGTCTCTTTTCTGACTAAACGTGTATTTCTACTTTGGAAATAGCTTGTTATTCCCGTAACAAGCTTCTTTGTTGGTGTAAAATTAATATATTTTTGTGAATCTAATATAACTTATGGATTTGTGCGTATTGGTGATGTAACTTTATGTTGTTGATGGACGTTTTGTGTAACTAATTCTTTTATATGATTTTGTGAACAAGGAGATCATTAATATATATATACAAGTAATATGTTAGCATTAGATCAAAACGTGACGACTTTGTTAAATTGATCTAATATGTATATAAGTAATGTTCTTACGTTATTTGTTCGATTTGTGTCATTAAAATTATAAGGCTTAGTGTGATTTGGCGTAGCAATAAGAGGCTTGGTCTATTAGCCTAATTGCTTAGCTGACCATATCGGTCATGGCTCAGTATTTCCCTTTATGTAATTATTGGGTGTGGTTGATTAACCCGATGTCAAATTAACAGTGTTGGTCAAGACTCATTATGGCGGCTTGTGTATCTCTAAGGCGTAGTTGATTCACACGTTCGTAAATTGGATGTGTTAGTCGGGGGCACAATATCGCCCATTGCATAGCCTTATGTCGTGATTTAACAATCCGTTGGCAAATTATGGTAAATTAGATATGGAGAAACTATTAGAGATTGCTAGAACCAGTGATTACATGAATACAAAAAGTAGGTAAATAATAAATGGAAACACATGTGTTGGCGAAAACATAAATCATTCATTAACCATTTTGGAGTGTGCCTCATTAAAAAAATATTTATGCGCTATCAGAAGGGAAAAATAGAATACATTTTTCTTACATAACACTTCGATAAAATTTCAAATGGTTAATGTTCTAGAGGTTTTTTAGGGCTTGCATTCCTTTTTAGCCAGTCGATATGCTTTATGGTGTCATTTAGAGATAACTTTGTAAGACTCGTCTCAAGTAGGACCAAGCTTCCCGGTATGCTTGTCCGTAACATCATGAAATAACTTCTTCATGATTAATTCGCCCACCTTGACGGTCATTGGCCTTAGTTTCGAATCCAATCGGCTTCTTATCAAGAGTTGGTAGTGTTCTGATTGTACCCAGGCCTAACCTCGCCACTCCTTGATTAAATCTATGCACACCTAGAGTTCCTGTGTTTGAATTATTTGAGTAATGAGCAATCTAATGGCTAGGGATGATGATTCTTGCATGGACGATCTCCTTTATACCATATATCAATGCAAATGGGGTTTCGTTTATTACCGAGCAGGAGGGGAGGCATTCGATATGTTTAGAGGAATCTACGATTTTATCTGGATCCTTCCGACTTCTTTTTCTATACCGTCCAGAATGGTTATGTTCATCAGCTCAACATGATTGTTCGCTTATGGATGATATGTTGTTGATAAACGTTGTTGCACTTTGTACATTCTACAAAAAGTTATCATGACGGCCTTTTGGAATTGGGGTCGTTGTCTGTCATCAAGAGGGGCGGGATTCCAAACCGAATAAGATTTGGTTATTAATGAAATTTTAAATTTCATGCGCTCTTGTTTGGTTTAAATATTCTTCTCTATCTGTTTGGTGAAATAATCCACTACGTCGATCCCCCATTTGTCAAAGGTAGGGAGCGAGTGTGATGCTCAGTGTCTCGCTCGGTAAGTGGAATGCGTTAAAAATACATGGTATAGGTAAAATCCATGTTCGATCTCGTCGATGTCAGCTGCCAGCTTGGGCCAGTAGTAGCCCGCTAGTAAAAAACGGTCTATCTAGTTCGGCTTCCTCCAATGGGCACATGAATCTCCTTCATAAAATTATTGAAGAATTTTTATGGCCTTGCCTTATTCACGGCAGTGCAATAATATGCGAGTAGAGATTTTTGGTAAGCGGACTTCTTCAAGCATTGTAGACTTTTTCGCTCGTAGTTGCAGAGCGCACGCCTCTTCCTTATCTCCTAGGAGGAAGTTTCCACACAAATAGGACAAGTATATGTGCTTCCAATCATCACATATCTTATTTTATAAGACTTTGGTTTTGGTTGTACCTATGAACTGCTACCGAAGATGGCTTCTTTGGCCAAAAAGTCATATGTGAAGTTATCAAGACATGACACCTGGTCGTAAGCAAAACGGTCGAACTTAGCATTACACTACATAATACCTCTAAGTACCCATATGTATTTTGTTTTGCATTGTAGAGGCTTTTTGCCTAGTTTACTACTAGCTGTGAATGGGAAGGAATTTGGATGACCTTCACCCCACAAATTTGGGCCACCTTCATACCACCCAAAACTGCCTTGTACTCTGAAGTATTGTTGGTTACCTCGAAGCCAAATTTAATTGCCCTATTTACTCATCACAACTCGACACTATTAATATAATACTAGCCCTTCCATCTTGCAGCCTTGAAGGCCTATTTATTTCAACTACCCATTATACTAGTGCACCGTCATTAGGCCGTCGTGCTCTACATCTACCACTCCGTTGATCGTGAATTATTTTATGAAATCTTCTATTGTTTGGCCTTTTATTGCAATACACGGCTCATAGGTGATTTTGTACTCCCCTAGTTCAATCTACTACCTGGTTAGTCGACCAGAAATATCTTGCTTCTTTGTATACTCTTAGGGGAAGGATGTGCGTAGGATAATTGAGTGACTGTGAAAATATGGTCATCTTTCTTGCTGCTATCACTAGTTTGAGAGTTAACTTCTCTAGGTTAACGTACCTTGTCTCCACATCTAGGAGGGTCTTGTTGACATAATAAACCGGCCACTACATCCCGTCGGGCTCTCTGACCAGCACCCTGCTACCAGCGCAATCTGAACTAGACAACATAAAAGTATAGTAGATGACTAGGCGTAGGGGCTGAGAGGATTTTGGTGGAGGTCATATATTTTTTAAGTTCTTTGAATGTGTCGGCATCATTCCAAGCAAACTTAGGGCCCCTTGAGCACGCAAAAACTGGTTGGTTTTTGTTTGAGGCCTTTGATATGAATCAAGAAACGACGGTCAACCATCCTATTAAGAACTGGACTTCCCTGATGTTCCGAGATGATTACATGTTTAAGAGGTCTTTTAAAGATCTGGGTCGTCATTGATCCCATTTTTATTAACAAGGTAGCCTAAACACGCATTTAAATACGTTTAGCTTGAGGTTGAGTTCATGCAAGGGGAAAACATTAGCTAGTACTTTGAGTTGGGTTCCCTAGGTAATTCTTTTCACGAGCATGTCACTGGTCTAAACTTCCATGTTATTACCAATCTATTTCTCAAAAATCTGATTGACCAGTCGATTATACGTCGATCATACATTGTTGAGGCCAAACAACATAATTTTGTATTAATGTAGGCATTTCTCAGTCTAGAATGTTGTGTGCTCTTTATCTTTGGGATGCATTCGGATTTGGTAGTATCTTAAATATGTTTCCATAAATAAAAGTAACTTACAACCCGACGCTACATCTACCAACTGGTCGATGCAGGGAAGAGGGAAAGTGTATTTTAGGCTGCCTGATTTAGATCGGTGAAGTCGATACACATATTATATTACACACCTCTCCTTTTTACTTGAACCGGGTTCATCACCCACATCGGGTACTTTGCCTTTCATATATACCATAAGATAATGATCTTATCTACTTCTCGAGTGATGGCCTCGGCTTTCTCAAGATAAAGGGATCTTCGATTCTAACAGATCAGTATCGCCCGTTTATCAACAGAGAGCTCATTGCAGATAACTGACGAGCTAACACCCATTACGTCACTTACACTCCAGGCGCAGACATCCACATATTTCTGTAATAAGGTAAGTTCACGCTTAAAGATATGGTCGAGTTTGTTAGCAACGCGTACCTTTCGGCCCCTGACAATAGGTCGGAGTCCTATTGTTGGCATGCCTGCTGATTGCTGGTTAATTGCTACCTAGCCGAATTTGTTGGATACATGGATATGGCCGTGTAAGTCATTGTTGTGTGTTGCATACCTCTAACGACCCCGACCGTGTCACCGTCCGAATACTTAAGGAATATCAAAATGTGCAACGTCTTGCATCCATTCGGTGCCGCCATGGTCTGTTAGTGATGGCATGATAGGAGCTAGGAGTGTCAGATATCATAAATAAGATCCGCAACTTTGTCTTTGTATTACCCTGGCTATCGGCCACCATCTGTTCCACCTTACCTACATATCGGGAGGAATTCCATTCGTATCCAATAAGCATTTGGTTGGTCAACTTATACGGTGATACCTTAAGCATTATGTCGTAGTGCATTTTGAAGATTATGTTTGCAGAACTCCCCCCATCCACTAGGACGTGTGTGACCATTACCCCTCAGATATCCAAATTTATTGTGAGGACATCCTTGTGGGGTGTTGTAACTCCCCATAAATCATCTTCATTAAATGTTAAATTAGTCACCAGATCTTGGTAATTATGGTAAGAATCCCCGTTGACTAACGGAACTTGACGATATTTTTTATGTCATTTTCTGAATGTTGAGTCTACTCCCGATAGCATATCTTTACCATAAATAGTGAACAACCACTGTTTATCTCCCTTATCATCTTGTTATTTCTCCTCCCCTCCATCTGTTTGACATTCGCCACTCATTTCGTCTTGACGTTTTTCATACTTACGCCTAACAAACTGAACTACTTCGACACTGTCAATCAGTCGTTGAATCTCTTATTTGAGATGTAAGCAGTCTTTGATTGGATGGTCGTGGTTATTTTGATAGGAGCATATGTGGTTATTGGATTTTTTGTGCCTAGGGGCGAAGATACTGTGGGGGGTGATATCAGGCTCGCCCCTTAGTCCTATCGTAGATAATGTTTATAGTCTCAGTTAGGGGTGTTAACTTCTTTGGTGGGTTGTCATAATAAGAGTCCCTCAAGCCATCGTTGCGCTTTGTAACATTGATTCGCCTCATTTCAGTTATTGGTATCTTGGACTCGTGTGGTTTAGTGTCGGAGGAGTACGAGTAATCTCATTTTTTAGCGTCATCAGCCCTGATAAACTGGTCCATCCATGCAATGATGTCTCCCACCTTCTTAACCAGAAACCTAACTAGATCGGTGTACAGGGGTCCTCATTGTCGGGTCCTCACTTCAGAGATGCGGCTGCCACGGGTTCTCTTGACGTAACTCTTTAACGATTCCCTTTGCATTTTGATATGGATCTATAATTAAGTCGGTTTCCGTATTTGGTTATTTGAGTAATGAAATAGTCTCTGTAAGCACTCCATAAACCTGTCAAAACAAGGATAGAGCCCTTCCACAACTCACTAAAATAATCAATAGCATTGCATTTGAGAGTCATAGAGAGCGATCGGTACAACATGACATCATCAGGGTTGAACGTCATCATCATATTCGTTAATTGCTTGAGGGGACGCTCTAGGTCACCTATTCCATCTTAGTCATCCATCCAGTAAGGGTTGAAATTTTGCGAGATCTTAGTGTCTATGAGTTTTCCAATGAAATGAGATTTCTTGAGGATGTAGGTGGCCATCGTGGGTCGAATATGATCATACTGCATTGCCTCTTTCTTCTTAAGTCCCTTTGATGTTTCCCTATTTTACCTGTCCTCATGCTCCTAGCCTTTGGATTTCTTTTTCTTACCCTTATTCTTACCTTGTCATTCACTGATCTTCGCCCGTTTCTTTGCCTTGCTAGCTCAGTTTTCCATGCTTACATCTCAGGGTGGCCTTTTTTATCTTTATCACCGCTGAGGACCTTCTCCATTAGAAGATGCAACGCATCAGTCATTTTGGTCGGCGTGACCTTGGCCTCCTGATCATTTCTCTCTTCCAGCTGGATTGCAATAAGTTTCTCATGTTTTATCTCGTTGATCTGCGGTTCCAGTAGGTGAACAATAGAGGCGGTAGCCGATATACATTAATTCGTGATGTTTTCTCCCTAGATGGGAGCAACTCCCTTGCTATAGGGGCAGCGTCGGTGGTGGCCACCACCTGCTAGAACATTGTTAACAGTGGTATGAGGTTGGCTTGCTGAGCTAAGTGCTGAGGTGGTTTTTGGGTGGATTTCCATGATGGGAAAGCTTCCTGTTGGGCTAAGGACTACCATCTGACTTATGTCAGGAGGGTTTGCTTTAGGATCCTCCCTTTCGATTCCGGATATGGTTACCACCATTTGAAAGGTTTCACTTAAGCTTTTTGTGACAGACATAGTTCTCATAGACGCCGTCAAATTTGTTAGGGAAAATCCTCACAAATGTATGTCAAAGTGATAACTGATGAGCTCAGAGAATCTTTAGTGAGACTCAGGAGCAAAGATGTTCGTGTGAAGTGGTCGGACTAGAGAATACTCGTGTGATGTGACAGTGAACAACGAATTACTAGAAATAGAAGAGACAAAAGGAATAAATGTTGCAATTATTGATCAATCATTGTCCCCTTTTTCCGAAAAGGGAATGTCCTTTATATAGTAAATGAGATAGAGGGTAAAATTACATGTTTACCAACGTAAGAGTGGATTTTTTACCCCACTATTTGACTATTTACAAACAAGTGCTTGGGGACTATCATTTAAGTCCCTCATTTCTTATGTGTGCTTTACCTTAGTCCTTAGTCACTAAATACATGGACCTTGACCCTATTTTTGGGCTAAATTACATGTTAAATACCTATATTTTCCTTCCCTTATCAGTAGCCCCCAATCTATGTGCAGTTCTCTGGATATGGACTTGAATTGTAAGTTTACGTCGTTCAGATCGGATCATGCGCTACCCTGCTCGGGTATTTTACTTTTTCAGCGAACGATATCGGGATCGGATTTCATCGTGGTCGGATCTCGTATTCCCTGGTGGGCCTTTGACTGGGTCGGATCGGATTTTAGCTTGCTGACCTCACCCCTTGGTCAGGCTGACGTCACCTAAATAATCATTTAATGTTAGGTACGCGTGCTTGGTTTCGTTGTTATCGAGTCAAACATTTTTTAGGCGGCGGAGATGTCATGGACACGTGTCATGGTACCATTACTTTTCACCTATTCACCTTCTGCTCCCTTTTCCTATAAATACTCAACTTTTTCCTTGAATAAAGGTTTCTGATTTTCTTTGAACAGATTTCGCTCTGGAGAAAGAAACCGTGCCTAAACAATTTTTATACTTTGCATTTCATGCCCGAAGAGTTTATCAATATTGAAAAGTATAAGCTTTGGAGGTGGTTCAACATCTCTAATCGGATTGGTGCTCGTAGCTCTGCCGGTGCAAGAGAACATCCTTCCCCTACAGAGATTTGGGAATCTAACTTTCAAGATAACTGGGCTCTGATCCGTGAACGCTCTATTCGCCTTGCTGCATCCTCCCCCAGTCAAGCACACCCTTCAAGTGGTGGGGTTGATATTTCTGCATCTCCAACTCCCTCGACTTTTCCTTCACGACCTTCTCCCTTCATCGTAATGGGTGATGAGTAAAAATACCACCGATTAAAGAACATATAGACCAGGCTAAACAGAAATGATCACCTGATCCAGCCACCAAATCGGTCCGGATGAGGATCCCTTCCTCGGTACCAACTCCCCCGACAAAACCCCAAGGTTCTCCTCAAACAACGCCAGACGTTAGCCCTTGAAAAACTTTACACAGAGGGACTCGGCCTGAATCGTCCCTCACTTCCATCCCAGAGGTTCGGGAGAAAGCTCTATCCGATAACCCTAAAGATGACAAGGGAGAACCTGACGTCGTGGTGATTGAGGCAGAGCCTCTTCGAGACGTTCTTACTGATGCTACCTCCCCAGATGGTGATGCTCTGGCTCCACCCCCGGGACCTGCGACTGATCTTCCCTTTCACCAAGGTGAGACTTCCCTGGTAAAGAGTAAGAAGAAGAACAAGAAGAAACTTATGGCGCGTCTGCCCTCGAATGTGGAATATATCCTGAGCGACCATCTTCGCGATATCGAAGCCAAACATCTCTTAGCTCTATATAAGGTGAAGTATAAGTATTTTCACCCGACCGAGGAGATCAAGTTAAAGGACCGATGGGGTATTCCTACTAACATCACCATCCGATTCCCTACTGTTGGAGAGACGCCTCTCTCAGTTCGGAACAACGAGTTGGTGCTTTATACAGAGCTGATGAATTGGGGTCTTCGATTGCCCCTCGATCCTCTTTTGGCCGACTACTTCCACTTGGTCAGACTTTGTCCTTCTCAGGCTGGGCTAAGAATTCTCACTATCCTCTCAACTCACTTGGTTTTGCAACGAACCTTAAAGTGATAAAGGATTTTCTAGAGGTCGACAAGAAATGGAAGCAACAATTCCTGTTTATTTTTGGGTTGTGGGAGACCGGATTCGAAAACTCCGAGGAATTTCCTCATCGGTTGACATTGAAATGGACCAGACAAGGTAAGTACTCTCACCTAAATGTTTTCCGAGTTAGCATGTTCGGTAAATTCTGACGGTGTGTCTTTTTCAGCTATGAAGGGAATTGATAAGTCCTTTAAACATCACGCTAAGTCGAGTAAAGCTATCTTTGAGAAGCTGAGCATTTGGGCTGGTGAGAACTTGGACCATAAGTTCCACCAAAGCTTTATGCCGATGAATTTTGCTAAGAGTAATCTGTGGCGATACGATCTTAGTGAGAAGAAGACCGCATCAGAACTTATGGTGCCTCCTCCGAGCGATGATGTCCTTGAACGTTTAGAGTGCTTAGATAATGCAGTCTACATCTCTACTCGGGCCCGAGATTCGAGTCATCAAGATGCAGAAAAGGCCAAGGGAGGTGAGGAAGAAGATAATGAGGAAGATGTTGGGTCTGAAGATGATGCTCCCAAGGCTCAGGGAGATTCCCAAGAAAGGGTACAAGTCAGTCCTCCAACAGGGGCTCCGGGTGATCATGATGACACCCAAGTAAGCTTGCCCCCGGACGTGAGGCCATCGGATCATCAACAGGCAGCCCCCCTCGAACCTCAGGCATTCTCTTCATCCTCTCATCCTGAAAACATGCCAAGTGATGTTGATCACCTGGTTGATATTAGGCCTCAAGGTCGAGCCGGTGCTACAAGGCCGCAGAAGTTCACTGTTGTGGAGAAAAAGAAAAGGGTTGTTGAGAGCGGGGGGGAGAGTGACAACACTAATCTTCCGAGTCTGCCACTATCCCGAAAATTTGTGATTGTTGATTCGGACTTCGGTGGAGAATTTGTCTCCACTTGAAGGGGAGGTCAAGAAGGTGGCTCTGATGAGGAAAGGTATATCTCCCCGGACTCTCCTTATTTTGACGTGTATGGCAATGATTATATGGCGAATGAGTTGAAAAAATTACTACATGTTGCTGCTCAACTCGAACGCGAAGCAAATTGGAAGGATCGCTATAAAGAAGAGGTTACTGAGAGGAGGGAAGAGGTGAAGGCCCTAACTTCAAAGGTCTCCGAGTTGAAGGACAAAGTGAGGGACTTGACCAATCAAGTAGTCGAGTAGACTGAGATATCCTCCAAGGTGGAAGGCTTAGTGACTGAGTCCGATAATCTGAAGAAAGAGGTGAAGGAGCTAAAGAATGAGTTAACCAAGACATCAGAAGTGACCGCCAAGGTACAAACTCTATCTTCCGAGTCCAAAGAGCTAAATAAGAGGGTCAAAGAGCTGACTGATGAAGGCCCTAACTTCAGAGGTCTCCGAGTTGAAGGACAAAGTGAGGGACTTGACCGATCAGGTAGCCGAGCAGACTGAGATATCCTCCAAGGTGGAAGGCTTAGTCACTGAGTCCGATAATCTGAAGAAAGAGGTGAAGGAGTTAAAGGATGAGTTAACCAAGACATCAGAAGTGACCGCCAAGGTAAAAACTCTGTCTTCCGAGTCCAAAGAGCTAAATAAGAAGGTCAAAGAGCTGACTGATGAATTGGTTAAGGAGAAAAAGACCTGCGAGGAGCGTTTGACTACCATCACTTCCTTTGGGGCTGAACTATCCGAGGAAAAGACTAAGTTTGATGATGAAAGGGAGAAGTTCGTTGCCAAGGATGTCGAGCGTGACATAACGGTTGATGGTCTTCTTGGAGGCTATTGTAAAATAAAGGTATATTTTGAAAATGATGTTCAAGACACCGAGAAGCTATCAGCAGTACATGAAAGCTTGAAGAAAAACTTCAAAGTTAAGAAGATAGAAAGTCTTGTTGAGTATGCCGCTAAGATCGTTGTTCGTCTTGAGGAGAGGGATACTAAATTGAGATCAGCAATAGTAATGGAGAAGCATGAGAGGTTCCCAGATTTGGACCTTGGTAGTCTTTGGACTCGATTCATTGAGCAGCATCACCCCCTTGGAGTATTCGTAAAGGATCCTAAATCCAGTGAAGATTCAGAGAGCTCTTCATCGGACTCGGATTCTCCTGCCGATAGTAAAGGAAATTCTGCATCCAACTAGCCTGTATTGGGTAGTTCCTATTTTGTTAACCCTTTGTTTTCTGATTCCTACAACAAGAAACTTTTAATGTAATATTTTCCTTGTTATTCGGGCTTTTAGTGATACATTCTTAGTATGATGTTTTGTTCAATCTTTTCTTCCTCATATCTTTCCTATTGTGATTCAATGTTGAGTTAAAACGTTTTTTGGTTCATATTTTGAGTTCAAAAAGATGAACTTTTTGTCCAAAATTCTTTGGAGTGTGTTTTGAGTTCAAAAAGATGAACTTTCTAGTCCAAACTTCTTTCGAGTGTGTTTTGAGTTCAAAAAGACGAACTTAGTCTAGTTTTTAAAGAAGGCAATAAGACTTGATATATAAGTCGGCTATTTAGGCACCTCATTAAAACCTTCCTGCACCACCAGGGTAGGAAAGAGTATACCACAGGAACTTACATAGACTGTTAAAGAAAATATTTACATATCACTCAATCAAAATAAATAAAATTTTAGGTGCTCAATATTCCACGGATGGGGAAGATCTCTTCCTTCTTTGTCTTTCAATCGGTATGTCCCCGGTTTCAACTTCCTTGTGACTGTGTATGGACCTTCCCAGTTTGGGGCGAGTTTTCCAAGCCTCTTGTCTTTTGTGTGTATAAAGACTTTTCTTAGGACCCTATCTTCCACCTCAAATTCTCTTCTTCTAACCTTTGACGAGTAACAACTTCTCATTAAAGTTTGATAGTGTAAGAAATTCAGTTGTGCCCTTCTTCTCTTTTCTTCTCTCAGATCAAGCTCTGTGCGTTTTCCTTTGTCATTCCCCTCCTCTGAATACTCACTCAGTCGGAAAGATGGGAACATTGTTTCTGATGGTACCACTGCGTCCATTCTGTACACAAGCGCGATAGGTGACTCGTGTGTTGTGGTCCGAGGAGTAGTCCTGTAAGCCCATAACACTTCTTGTATGTAATCCGGCCACTTCCCTGTTTTACCCTCCAATTTTTTTCTTAGACCGTCCAAGATTGTTCGATTGGTTATTTCGAATTGACCATTCGCTTAGGGGTGGAATGGTGTCGAGAAACATTGTTGTATCCCCTTTCACTGTTGTTAAACTGGCAGCCATTATCCATCGTAATCTTCCTGGGTACACCAAAGCGGCAACAAATGTTGGAGATGATGAATTTGATCACATCTTTTTCCCTTGTTCCCGCTAATGGTTCTGCCTCTACCCACTTGGAAAAATAGTCCACATCAATGATGATTGTTTGGCACCCCTCTGAAGCCATAGGAAATGGTCCGACCAGATCTATTCCCCATCGATCGAAAGGAAGAGATTCTGATATTGACTCTAGAGGTACTCCAAGTAAGTGGATCAAATTAGCAAACCGCTGACAGGTGTCACATTTCTGTACTAACTCTTTGGCGTCCGCCGAGATAGTCGGCCAATAGTATCCTGTCAGAAGAACTCTTCGTATTAGTGTTTTGTATCCACAGTGCACAGATCCTTCCTTGTCGTGCAGTTCGAAGAGTATTAGCTGTGATTCATCCTTCCCTAAACAGCAAAGTAAGGGACGACTAAAAGATCGTTTATAAAGCACGTCTCCGAGGACCACGTATCCGTAGGCCTTGAAGCGTATTCTTTTGGCTCTGACTTTGTCAACGGGCAGTGTGTCATGGACTAAAAAATCTTGTATTTCGCTTCTCCAATCTTTTGTTAAGGTTGTGTATATCTGGAAAGCTTCGATGCTACCTTCCCTTGCTTCAGATCCCTTAGTATGGATAGATTTTCTTGAGTCACTATCCACGAGTATTCTTCTAAGTAAGATGCCTTGGCCAAGGAATCAGCCACTGAGTTTCCTGTCCTGTGAACATGTTCAAATTGGACGTCTTCGAACTCCAAGGTTAGAGCTTTCAAAATTCCCAAATACTTTACCAGATGATCTTTTCTTGCTTCTGAGTGTCCGAGAGAATGGTTAACCAGAAGTTGAGAATCGTTGATCAACTTGACCCGTTTAGCCCGACAAATCTTTGCAAGTCGTAACCCGGCCAGGGCCGCCTCGTACTCTGTCTCGTTGTTCGATGCCTGAAATCCAAGTCGGATTGCTTGATACATTGCAATGCCATCCGGGGAGGTTAGTTGCACTCCTGCTCCACATCCGGATGAACTGGATCCCCTATCGGTTCGGACTTGCCACTCAGAGTCGAATTTTCTTCCTCCATGTCCACAGTATCTCTGTCGGAATAAAATTCCACTAAAAAATCAGCTAGCGCTTGTGCTTTGATTGCAGTTCATAGCTCAAACTCAATGTCGAAATCCCCAAGTTCTACCGACCACTTGGTCATCCTTCTGGATATATCAGGTCTCTGTAACATACTTTTCAAAGGAAAAGATGTTCGCACAACTACCGTATGAGCTTGGAAGTAGGGCCTCATCTTTCGAGCTGATGTTACTAGAGCAAGTGCTAGCTTTTCCAACTTAAGGTATCTCTTTTCTGCCTCTAAAAGGCTTTTGCTAACGTAATAAACTGGTCTTGGAAGGCTCGAAATTTCTCGGACTAAAACCGAGCTGACTGTGAAGTCTGAAACCGCTAAGTATATGAACAACTTCTCCCTCATATATGGCTTTGTTAGTATTTCCGGGGATGAAATATGTTGTTTGATTTTATTAAAAGAATCAGAACATTCTTGAGTCCAATCGAATCGGTTCACTTTCCTTAGTACCTGGAAGAAAGGGGCACACTTATCCGACGAGCTAGATATGAATCTGTTTAAAACAGCCAACCTTCCGGTTAAAATTTGCACCTCCTTGATTGTTCTAGGCGGATCCATAGTACATAAGGCATTAAAGTGCACCATATCTGCTTCAGTGCCCTGCTCACTGACTATGTAACCTAAGAAATTTCCAGATCTTACTCCAAACATGCACTTTTCCGGGTTCAATTTGAGATTTATTTTAGCCAGATTGGCAAAAGTTTCTTCTAGGTAAACTAAATGATCTTCATCTATAAAGCTTTTAACTAACATGTCATCAATATAAACTTCCACATTTCTGCCAATCTGACTTTTGAATGCCTTGTTCACTAAACGTTGGTATGTTGCCCCCGTATTCTTAAGTCCGAATGGCATGACTCGGTATCAGTATAGACCCCTTCCAGTGATGAAAGTCGTGATATCCTGGTCCCTCAGGTCCATCCGGATTTGATTGTATCCAGCATACGCATCCATAAAGGACAGTAAACGATTTCCGGATGTCGAATTCACCAGTTGATCTATTCTTGGGACCGCGAAAGGATCTTTAGGGCAAGCCCTATTTAAATCAGTAAAGTCTACACACATCCGCCATTTCCGTTATTCTTCTTTACTAAGACCGGGTTGGTGGTCCATAACAGATAATGCGATTCGCGGATGTGACATACTTTCGTAAGACGGTCTACTTGTGCCATTATCGCTTTAGTTTTCTCTTAAGAAAAGGATCTTCACTTCTGAATGGTCGGTTGAACATTGATTCGTATAGCCAACCTGTGACAGATGACTTCTTCTGGTACTCCTATAACGTCTTCTGTACACCATGCAAACATATGTAATTTGGTTGAAAGAAATTTGATTAAGCTTTCTTTTACCTCATGTGATAACCTTGTTCATCTCTTGAGAATTTTTCCACGGCCAAATGCATGATCGTCGAAGCCTTCATCAGGGACCATGAACCCAGGGGACTCCCTCGGATCATCAACAGGATCGGAATCCAAAGGAGGCCCCTCTGATTGCTATTCCTGTTTGGATCTGACCCCCTTCAATTGTTTGGGGGCCAGCACTACTTTGTAGCATTCTCTAGCCATTTTCTGACTTGATCTTGTAGTTGCAATATTACTTCCCACTACGTACTTCAAACATTGGTGGACTGTGGATGGCACAACATGCATCTTAGACAACCATGACCTTCCGAAGATGGTGTTGTACGATGTGGGTGCATCTACCACGATGAACAGTACCGTCACTATTTTCTTGAATGGTCCCCTGCCCAGTTCTACCATTCCCTCGAATTCTCCAACGACATCCACAGTTGCACCAGTAAGGCCCACTATAGTCCTGTCGGATCATACATATAGTTTGAGGATTGGTTATCTTGTTGTAGGTTGTCATGAACATCATGTTGGCGGAACTCCCCATGTCAATCAAAAATTTTCTTATCTCGTTTACAGCAATCTCTGCTCCGATTACCACTGCGTCTTTATGCGGACCAACCACCTCCTTCATGTCATCATCCTCAAAGCAAAGGATTGGTGATGGATTCTGATAAAGGTTCGATGAGGCACCCGTCTATAACTGTGTTGCCAAACTAACGATATGCCTTTTCCTTGAGTAGTTTGATATACCTGCTATTGTATCCCCCTGAAAATGGTTAGCGACTCAAAATATGAACATAACTCACTGACCTTTCCTCTGGGGATTGACTCCTCAATCATGTTTACACTATTTCTGCCCGGCTTCGGATCAAGATACTCCTTTGCCACATCAAACGCATCTAGAAATTCTTTTTCGACCACATCGGAACTCATCATGGTATCGTCTTGCCTTGGAGTGAATTCTTGTTTAGGTACCACCGCGGTATTCTGCTTGACAAAGTCAACCAACTTTTCATTTTCTATTAAGTATTGGACTTCTTTCTTTAAAGCCACACAATCCTTAGTGTGATGCCCGATGTCATCATGGAACTGACAGTATTTGTTCTTCCTGTGTTCTATCGGAGTCTGAAGAGGAAAAGGCTTGCGGAAGTACACGTTTGCACGTGCCTTTTCAAAAATAGTGGAGACACACTCAGTTAACTCAACGTAATGAGCTGGTCGGACCCACCTGTTCGAAGCTGGTCTGACATACTGTTGAACTGTTTGACCTGCCTGGTGATACTGTTGGTAAGAATCAGTCGTTGAAGGGTCTGGTTTGTGGCTTGAACTGTCTGAGCCCGCGGTCGGACCAGTCGTGGTAGGTTGGGGAGCTGGAGGTCGAACATTCACCGTTGTCGTACTTGTTCTGCCTAAGTTCGGATCCTGATAGAATTGAGACATGGATTCTATCTCTGAGGCCCTGGTTTCCTCGACTAAGATTCTTTTTTCTATCTGATCCAACAAAGCTCCAAACGTCATCGCTTGTGTTTCTGCAGCATTATCCTTCATTACCCCCGGAAGAAGACCCATTCGGAAGGCAGCCAATGCAAATTTGTCCTCGCAATACTCCATGTCCGTCTTGACTTGGATGAATCGCTCGGTATACTCTTTCAAAATTTCTCTGATATTTTATCGACGATAAATGATGGTATCTCCGTTGGCACGAAATTTCTTACTTCCGACAAAATGTTGTCAGAACATACTCCAGAACATATCAAAATTCTTTATACACCCTTGAGGCAGTCGGTTGTACCACTTAGAAGCAGCGTTCTTGAACGTCTGAGAGAAAGCTCTACACAACTTATCGTCAACATCGTAGTTAATCATGAAGTTCTTGAACTGCTCAATATGGTTGTCGGGATCCTGAGTCCCATCAAACTTCTCTAGTTTGGAAATATCAAACCATTTTGGGAGGTTCCCAGATAGGATTTCCGGGGAGAGGGGTGACGACCTCCAATTATGTCTGACCTTGTACGTACTTCCCCCCGGTCCGTCATTAGTAGCAGGGTACAATCTTTCCTCGGTTGGAGAAGTAAAGTGGTTACTGACTCTGTAATCTTGGTGATAGCTATCGGACTGAGTTTGCTTGCGAGTAGTAACATGGTCATCGGAGTGCATTTTTCTCTTACCAGCATCATCTTTCTTCCTCGATTCATTCCTTCTTCTACTAGTCTGATGATTATGTTTATGATTCCTTGGATCTTTGTGCCTTCGATCCACCTTATACCTCGAATCAGTCTCCGAAGAGGAAGACTTATCGGAGCTCAACGAAGTATATTCGCTAGACTCGGACGGCTCATACTTTTGCTCGGATCTAGCACGTCTTTTAGAATACCGATGGTTTTTCCTGCGTCAGCTCTCCTTGGGTATAACAGCATCTTGGATGTGGTCGGCCTCGACCTTTTCTTGTCGGACCTCGGATCTGACCCTTTTAGTGCTCGCCACCATGGTATCCCTTTCAGCATTTAACCTTTCGATGTCTTCTAGCAACTCTTTTCGCCTGGCGACCAAACTGACTCCTCTAAAAGTTCTTCCGCATACCGATTCAGAGCATTGACTTCGTTTATGAGCTGCTCTTCCATCAGATGGTCTCTAGATTCGACACCAACTAAATCTCTGGTCAGATTAGTCTCGATCTCTCCACGAGTTTCTGTATCCATAATTTTTTTGCTTTTAGTTTTCAAGGTTTTAGAAAATTAATTCTGTGTACCAAACGTTTCCCATAGACGACGCCACTGATGAGCTCAGAGAATCTTAAGTGAGACTCAGGAGCGAAGATGTTCGTGTGAAGGGGTCGGACTAGAGAATACTCATGTGATGTGACACTGAACATTGAATTACTAGAAATAGAAGAGACAAAAGGAATAAATGTTGCAATTATTGATCAATCATTGGCCCATTTTCCCAAAAGTGAATGTCCTTTTTATAGTAAATGAGGTTGAGGTAAAATTACATGTTTACTAACCGTAAGAGTGGATTTCTTACCCCACTATTTGACTATTTACAAACAAGTTCTTGGGACTATCATTTAAGTCCCTCATTTCTTATGTGTGCTTTACCTTAGTCCTTAGTCACTAAATATATGGACCTTGACATTATTTGTGGGCTAAATTACATGTTAAATACCTATATTTTCCTTCCTTTATCAATAACTAAGTATTTTTTGTTCTATTTATATAGATTTCACTCTTGATCCTCCACTCACTTCACTATTAATTGCATAACCCTTTTATTTCTAGTGAGCAGAACAATAATGAGCAAGAACATACAGCCTTAATAGCTACCCAAGATCAACGAACAAACAGTTTTTGGTATGTGGACAGTGGTGCTAGCCACCATGTCACAAGGACCCTTAGCCTAACGAGTCAAAAAGTAGAGTATTATGGTAATAAAACATTTACTATTGGTAGTGGTAAAAAACTAAGTATTACACATCTATGAAGCTCAAAACTAACAAACCTATAATTAAAACACTTGACTTGAACAATATATTGTATGTTCCTAAAATAAATAAGAACCTATTATTAGTTTACCGACTTACTTTACATAATCATACTAGTTCTCACTCTAGAGTGTCCAAGGGCTGAAATGTTTAGATAACTGAAAATATATAATGTTTTTTTTAATGGTGTTATTTCTAAAAAAGTATGTATTGCTCAACCTGAGGGTTTTGTGGATTCTACTCATAATTCATATGTATTTATATTACACAATGCTCTATATGGGTTAAGACAAACTCCTAAAGCCTAATACTCTAAGCTAAGGGATACCATTATTAAGTGGGGTTTTAGTAACTCCAGAATTAATTATTTTATGTTATTCTATGTTTCAAATAAAGTGATTCCAATTATCTTAGTCTACGTTGATGATATTATTTTAATAAAGAATGACTCAACATATTTACACAGGTTCATCAATATATTAAACTCTACTTTTTACTCACATATTTGGGTTGTCTACAACTATTTATTGGCATTAAGGTGCATATGGATAATCTTATCTTCTACTTGACATAAACGAAATATATTAAAGATTTACTTGTAAGGGAGACGAGTATATCCAACGACAATCCATGTCCTACTCAAATGCGTGTTAGTCCACCCTTTTCCATCTTTAATGACACTCTTTTACAACAACCTACAATATACAGAAGCGTGTTATGTGTTTTACAATATCTCATATGCACTAAAGCACACGATGCATTTGTTATTCTTACTACCCTATATCTTATTGGTTTCACGTATGCCGATTGGGCTGTTTCGCCAGCTCATTGACATTATATATCTTATTTGGTGAGACCCTCATATCATGGTCCTCCAAAAAACAACACACCGCAAACTCAGTTGAGTACTGAGTCTAAATATCACGTGCTTGCCAATCTATCCACTGAGCTCATTTGGCTTTGTTTTCTCATTAGTAAGATTAATTATGTTCTCTCTCGAGCTCCAGTCATATGGTGTGATAATTTGGGTGCTAGATCCCTTGCTTAAAATCATGTCTATTATGCTAGGCCAAAGTATATTAAGCTCGACCTTCACTTTATAGGAGATCATGTTTGAACGGACCTTGGAGATTCGATATATTCCATCTCATGATGAAATTATTAATCTGCTCACCAAACTATTATATCACTCTCATTTCATTTTCCTTCGTGATAAACTCGGACTCATGATTTCACTGTTTTGTTGGAGGAGGAAGTGAAAAATAATGGCTCAATCAAACCTATTGCTAATGGTTTGACAGAAAATCACGTTAAATCAAGTATAGAAGAAGAAAGCGCAATAAGAATAGACAATAGTAGTTGAATCCCTTACTTCTTTTCTTCGATGGTGCACACATAATAAACAAAAGAGAACAATTTTTGTAAGTGTAATAATAGGGATGACAATAGTAGTTGCATGAGTGTGTCGAGTTAAGTGTAAGTAAGATTCTAAAAATGGTGATCAATACATGTAGCATAGACAGGTGATAGAAATTTCATGTATAACAAAAGAGAAGATGATACAAAGAGAACATTTGAATATTGTGAAATGCATATATAGGATTGAAAGACAAACTAAGTGAGTTTGTATGTGAATAATTGAAGATTGCACGTGATATGCATAATATATTAGGGTAATGGTGTATTTTAGTATTTTGTATAGTAATAAAGAGTATAAAATTATAGAAAAGCATGTGGGTATAACTGATAATAAAGTGGAATTAAGAACATGAAAATATTAAAGAATATGGTATATGTACAAATGTGACGATGACAATATTGGCGGGAATACACAACAATATAGTGTTCACGCATACACGTAGCACAAGTAAAAAATGTAATATTGTTAGTGCACCCACATTATTTTACATGTAACATTGTCAACACACTTGATTTTGTTACACTTGATCATTCTCACAAACAACATGGTGAACTATGAAACAATCGACAAAAACATGTCTATAAGCCGAATGCGTTCCTTCTCCGTGCTAGAACACCAAGTGATATCCAAATAGAACGCTAAATAATCTTCATCTCCACATTCGACAAGGCTATAAAAGTCGAGTAATCTTCATCTCCATGATAAAATAGGCTATCAGCCAAATAAATCTCCATCTCCGTGATAAAAAAAAAAGTCTATAAGCCAAATGACCTCCACCTCCACGATACAAGGGCGTATCAGGAAAGTAATATCCATCTTCACGATAGAAAAATGTTATAAGCCAAATAATATACATCTCTATGATAGAGAAATGAATATAAACCAAGTGATCTTCATCTTCATCTCATGTTTTCGCCATTTTATGTGTTTGTTGCATACTTCTCTCCATCCTTACAAATAGCGAATGGGTCACGAACCACATCTACGGGCTACGCAAGGGGCCATACTGAGCTCAGACCATTTGAGTCGATTAATATGAATGGGCTAATTAGCCATGCCTACGGGCTATGTAAAGGCCATACTGAGCCTAAATACCTTGTACATGGTATTCATAAGCGAACTAATCTAGTATCAAGCCCTTATTGGGCCATCCAATAGGGTTGAAATGACCTTGTTGTGAATAAGTTAAGGAGAAAGTCTCACTCATAGTTAGCCATATTAAGCTCGAGCTTATAAGAAAATATAAAAGTTGAACAAACACTTATCCTTTTCTCTCTCTTTTTCTATTGAAATGGTTTAGATATTTTGTTAGGAATTTTATCCATAACATACATGCGAGACCAGTTATGTATAGGGTATATGAGAGATGAGATGTATCATATATGTGAAATCAACATATTATATATATTAAATATGGGAGACTTTAGTATCTGAGTAGTGATTCATGCGAGACATGTGTGAAACGATCTAGTTTGCCAATATGCATGATACATGACATTATATTTGAATTATATGAGTTAGTTTATATGAAAATTACGAGTTGTGAGCATATATTTTTACAAGAACCTTGCAAGGACTTTTACAAGATGAGATATATATAATACCCGTTTAATTTGTGTTTCAAGTATTTTTCTTGTTATGTTTTGTATTATTGGTTGTGAAGATACTGACAATTGGTTATGGTTTCTAAAGAGTTTAAAACCAATTTGTTGGAAATTCAAATCATATTAATTTTTTATCGTCGTTTAGTTATCATTAATGTTATTTTTTTCTTGTATCCAAACTGTTATCATGCCTGTTTTATTTTTCTATCTTGTTCAAAATATAAGGTATGCTCGCAGTCGTTATGATCCAAAGCTTAAATCTATGATTATTTTTAGGTTTAAACAACGTGCTTATGCTCCAATTATAGACATGTTTAATGAAAGTCTTTAAGTGTTTATTAGTTTAGGAGGTCAGAGAGTTATAAACGTTCTTGATAATTTACCTCGAGAAAAATATGTCCAAGTATTTGTTAAAGTGAAACGATATATTGTTATTGTATCTTCTCCGTATAAATATTTTAACCATCAGATTAAAGATCTATGTGGTCTACTTATTCTTAAATTAATTAACAAGATTTGAGTGTTATTTATAACTCGAATTTCATGATGTTATTTGGAGGGGCTAAGTTTGAGCAATAAATTATGTCATGAGTATGAACATAAGTTAAAGTCAATGTTGAAGCCGCTCGTTCATGGTGTGTGTGTGTAACTCTTCGAAAACCATATTTAAAGGTTTTTATTAACATGTAAGACTTAATAAGAACCGTGCATGGAAGACTTGTAATACTTACCAGTAGTACAACTTTATTTTTTGTTATCTCTGGTGTGTATTTACTAGAAGGTAAAAATTTGTTATAGTTGTTACTTATCATTTTTCACGGTTAATAATTAGCATTGTCCAATTGTTCATTATACCTTTTTATAAGGGTGCATACTAGAACCAACACATATTACGTGGTGTCTGACATACTGAGAAATACATCATCAACAATCCTTGATATATTTTCCTTATAATCCATGGAAGTCTGCATTAGTACAAAGGACCCCAAACATGTTTTGTTTAAGTATAGCTACGTTTTTTTAGTTCTCATTTTTGTATGTCCATAAAGTATTATCACTCCAAATTTATCTGAGTATTTCCCATCAAAACTGATTGATGGTGTTTAAGAATTTCTTTCTTTAAGCGTCTTATAAATCCAAGCGTTAATACTTTACCAAATGAAAACTAAGGGCAATATTATTATATGTGGCATGAGTTATTAAATAAATACGAGACATTCTCACTTTTACCTTATAGTCTAACTCGACTTCATTTGGTAGCGGCATCAGATCACTTACATAAATATTCATTCGTATGATATTTGGTTATACCATACAATTAGATCGTTGTATTTTTACCCCATTTGTATTTTAGCCAGTTTATGGTATTCACGAACGTCAAAGAATGTTTTTCTTCCAGTATACATTTCATAATCAGTTTCAGTCACCTCTTGTATCTCATACTCATATTCGTCAAAAACTGGCCATTCATCCTCCTATTGGACTTGCGATTTGCCTCTCTGAAATATGCGAGACAGGGGATACATATGTTTGATATCTTGTGTAGATGAAGTAAACATGTAAATCCATGTATAAAAGATAGATATATGCCTAACATCGACACATTTTATTAAAAATGATACGTGACCCGTTATACACTATGATTTATGTGAGGCGACTTATTAGAAACAAAATATGTGAGCCAAATGGGAAAAAACTACGAGACATCTGGAAAACAAAAGATGCGAGTCTAATGAAAAACAAACAAACATGTATGAAGAAAAATATAATTCTAGGCATAAGAGAATGATATATACGATACATATACACGTTTCACTAGATTAATATGTGACCCGTTATACACTAAGGATCTATACGAGACAACTTATTGAAAATAAATCTTTGGAGTCAAATTGAACAAAACAGGCGAGACAAATGCAAAATAAAACATGTGAGTCAAATTAAAAAAATAAAATATGAGACATCAGGAAAAAAAATATACAACATATGAAAATTTAGTGTTTTACAACCCTACAATATATGAAAATCTAATGTTTTATAACCCTTACAATATGTGACAAGGTAAAACAAAATATATTTGAAGTTGAATTTTAATCTACTTATGATCCATTTGCATGTTCCACAACTTGTACCACTGATGATGTCTTCGTCTTGTTTACAGAAACTTTTGTAGATCTTCTATGATAAAAACAGTTATTGTATCTTGGGTAACATCAGTCTCAATATCCGCCACAATAAATATCTAAGTAGTTGGCACGACAGTATCAGTCTTAATCTTATCAACTTGCTCATAAAAAGATTATGTAGGCTCGTCAATCAGACATCAGTTCCTTCTAAAGTACGATGCCTTTTTATAATGTATTGGCTAAGGCTTTTCTTTTATGTTTTAGTGGTGTTAGTTATTATAGTTTTCCTGGTTGGTGTGTTTTTTGTTGTGGGCTACCTGCTACTGGTTCTGGTTCTCGGTGGTTTGGATGGTATTCTGGTAAAACTAGGTGCACTATTTAGATTTCTCGTGAGACTGGGTGATCTAGTTGTTGTTCTATTGGTTCTGAATAGGCTGGTCTTCTGGTGAGACTGGTTGGTCAGTTTGTTGTTCTGTTGAAACTTAGAGTTTTAATGGGACTTGTAGGAGTTCTGATAATACATGTGAGAGTTCTGGTGAGACATGTGGTTGTTCTGCTGAGAACGTTTGGAAGTCTGGTTGGTTTTCTATTGAGACTGGTTAGATTGGAAAGTCTTGTTGGTTTGCTTGTAGGGCTGGTTGGATTGGTGGTACTTGTAGGATTTATTTTTTCACTAGTGCTTGTTGTACTGATTCATTTAGTTTTGGATAATAAATATGAAGAGATAATTTTCTTTCAAAGTCTTGAAATTCGACATGTTGAAGCAACTTGGCTATCAATTTATCTTTCTCTGTCACTTGTAACAATAATACGGGACCTATAAAAACTACATCCCAGTATGAATAAAAAAAGTGAGACTAGTTCAATTAAACATGCGACCCTAATGTAAAAACTACATGATAGTCTGGATAAAATAAAATATGTGAGATTAGTGCAATCAAACATACGAGTCTGTTGTAAAAACTACATGTTTGTATGGATCAAATAAAATACATGAGACTAGTACAATTAAACATATTATAATAGTGCAAGTAACACTACATGTAATACTAATGCAACTAAAATATGTGATACCTCATCATCTCTTAGTTGGTTTATCTTTTGAATTAAATTCAAGTTTATATACTATCATTTGATTGAAAATCCAAGAATAGCTAATAATTATATACTTATATTTCTCATTTGTATTTCAAGCGAATGCTTCATACGCCTGAACTTAATAAACCACTTGTACATATTATCACGTTTTTTTACGTTCCATGATCTTAGAAAGAGAACTCTTCTTGTAAGTTGTTCAAATTTTCTTGGATTTGGTTACAGTCTTCTTGGAGGTGGTTGTAATATTGTTGGAGCAGATTGGAATCTTCCTTTCTTATTAGATGAATCATTTATGGTGCAATCACCATGAAAGTCATCTCTCAAACCCATGGTTTCTATGGAGGGCATTCCAATTGGTGTTTTTTTTGGTGTGGGGTGGTGTTTTCAAGGTTATTCTGGTTGGGGTTTGGGTTGTACTAGTTACGGGTTGGTGTGTTCGATTTGGTATATTGGGGATTGGGGTTGTATTAGTTGTGAGCTGGTGTGTTTGGGTTGGTCTGGTAAGGGTTGGGGTTGTACTGGTTGTGGGCTGGTGTGTTCTTGTTGGTGGGGGGTCTGATCTTGTCCTCTTCTTAGGCTTTGGTTGTGGTACAAGATCTGGGTTCCCAATATCTTCATCCCCACCAAATGCACGTATTTCCTCAGCTATTAGGATTATTTTACCTACCAAAACCTATAAAATGATTAAAAAACTTAGTATAGAATGTGAGGTTGTATCAAAATACTATGACTACTCCAAACAAACCATGCAAGACTAATGCAATACAACATGTAATGCTGATATAAAAACTACATGACAATCTAGGATCAAATAAAATAGGCGAAATGTGTGCAAATTAAACATGTGATCCTGGTGTAAAAACTACATCTCAGTCTATGATGAAATAAAATATGTGAGATATGTACTAATTAAACATGCGATCCTCGTGTAAAAACTATATCTTAGTTTGGAATTAAATAAAATAGCGAGACATGTGCAAACTAAAAATGCAAGCCTAATGTACAAACTACATGCCAATCTTGATCAAATAAAATATGTGAGATGTGTGCAATTAAATATGTGAGCATGGTTTAAAAACTACATGCCAGTCTGGATTAAATAAAATACGCGAGACTAGTGCAACCAAACATGCGAGCATAATGTAAAAACTTCATACCAGTATGGATCAAATAAAATACACTAGACTATTGCAATTAGATATGCTTGAATAGTACAAGTAATAGTACTGGTGATACTAGTGCAACTAAAATATGTGATACTTCATCATCTCTGAGCTGGTTTATCTTTTGAATTAAATCTAAGTTTGATGATTTTTACTTTATTCTCCACCATTTGTAGCATCTTGGAATCATGTTTTTATAAATTGAATGAAAATTGCAAAAGCATCACATTTCTATTTTAGAGGATAATTCCATGAGATCCTACTAAAGTCATATATATGCATAAAATATAGTATTTTAAAAACTTTTTGGTTTGTGTGGGAGCTGGTCTTCAAAGGTTAGTATGAATTAAGTTAAGTACATTAGCAGCATGAGATGCTAAATTAGAGAAAATAAGCCTATTAGATTTGGCAAGTTGAAATGAGTCACGAAATTGAAATTTTTGTTTATAATACATTACAAAGACTCAACACTTTAGATAAGACCTGACGAGAATGAGCGCTCAATTTCATAAGCCCCCCTTCCTGACGCATTTAAATAAAATAGAATTTTCTTGTATACAAACAACTCTGAGTTAAAGACTTTAGAACTTAAATCTTGTATAACTGTTGTTCTGTCGATGCCATACAATCCATCTTTAGATCTCCATCTTAAAAGTGTTTTCCATGTTTCCAAATCATTCACAAAGTAAAAATGTTTAAAAAATTTACATATATTGAATTTCCGAGATTAGCTGAGATATATAAAGTAAACTTTTCAAACTTTTAGGTACATGTAAGATATTTTTCAAAACTATTTTTTGGTTTTCATATGTAGGTAGTCTATTACGAAACATTTGTTTAATCATGCATCTCTGATCATTTTCAACTTTAACAGATAGCTTACCACCAAAGTCAGACATTTGGATAATCATACTTGGATTGCTAGTTACATGGTTTGTTACTTCTGAGTCTGCATACCAAGTATCATCATTATCTTGATATTGAGTTATTCGGTAGGCCTTCTGATCTGTCTTAATTTTTTGTTGTTCATTAGGAATAAATTTCATTGCTGATGGATCAACTCTAAAGTAGCAAGTTGGTACAGCGTGTCCAATCTTGTGACAGATTTGGCAGGTTGGCCTATTGGGTGAGTACCTTCCCCATACATCCTCCGTATAGCGTATTAGCCTTTATATTTTTGACTTTGTCCCCTACATTATTAACTATTTTGATTCCTTGAATTGTTTTTTTGTGACCTATTTTCATTCTTATTAGAATTAAAGTAGGCATATGCCACATTTAGGCTAGCTATAGAGTTTTGTAGGCTAGATGATTATTTTATCGTACTCTCAAAAGTGAAGAGAGAGGTCTGAAGATCAACCCAACTCAGCATATTATTGTAAGCCAGACTCACAACTATATGAATATAGTTTGAGTCTAGTCCTGCAATGACTTGTCAGACTAAAGCATCCACTGTGATTGAACAACCAACTAATGTCAAGTTTCCAGAAATACCTTTCATCTTGCCTAGGTATTCCTCCATACTAGAACTTCCGTTCTCGTTCTCTGAAATTTTCCCTTGTAGTAGGTTATTCTTGCTTGTTTGTGAGCCTGATAACTTGGCAACCACATGTTTTCACTCCAAGATTCTATCTCAAATAAAAAATATTACGAGTCCTGGAAAGTACGAATGGTTAAGAAAGGTAAACTCAATTTTGGTATTAGTTCATAAATTAATTTAGTGTTAGTGTCAAATTACACTTAGTGGGTTGGTCCAACAACCTCAACTCATGTTTATATTTTATTACAGGGTACACTTTGAAGCCAAAGTCTTAATTATGGGTATATTTCAATTTATACTAATGAGGGGTTTGTGTGCCTTATAGAAACCCTATGTAATTTTAAGTTGACTTTACCTACTGGACATATTTTGTTTTTACACGATGTCTTGTGTGTACCTTATTTTAAAAGGGAACTTAATTTCCATTATCATATAGCAATCATTGTATTGGTATATATGCATGTACAAGATAATATTTCTAATTTATATAACCTGAATAATATTACAAATTACCATTATGCTATGAATAAATCATATAAAATTACTTTTGATAATTTAACACTTCACTACCACATGTGTTTAGGATATATCTCTAAGAAATGAATTTAATTTTTTGTTTCCAATGGTCTTTTAGATCCTATGGACTATACCAAATTTATAACATGTGGTGGGTGTATCAAAACATATCAAATTTGAATTCTTTCTCGCAACAGACGTCATAGAGTTAATTCATATAGACACATACAACCTTTTTGCTTATAAATTTATGTAATGGTCAATTATACTTCATTTCATTTACATACTAATATATTCATGATATGGATACCTTTATTTCTTTTTGAGAAAGATGAGGGCATAAAAAAATTCAAATCTTTCAAGGTCGAGGTTGAGTTAAAACTTATCAAGAGGATTAATACCGTCATATCAGACTGTATGGTGAATACTATGATAAATAAGAAGGTACGTGTGAAAACAATTATGATATTTAACTATACATCTAGAGGAGTGGAATTTTTCCGTAATACACCATATCGAGACCATGCACAATGAATAGCGTATATGAGTGAATAAACCACATAATACTGGAAACGTTAGGAGCATGACCGCTCATATATCTCTACCCACTTTACTTTAGGTGGGAGGAGCAATTAAATGTGCATCATATATCCTTAATAGGTTCCTTATAGCTAAAACACCGTTTGAGATTTTCATATGGCAAAGGTATAATTTAAACAATCTACATGTATAGGTTTCCCAACTACTGAAGAAAATCCTTATATCCCTAGCGAACATAATATGGAATCCGCAAAAAATAGTTTATATTTTACAATCTATTCAAATCACTCGCGAGGGTTTAGGTTTTATTCTCCCAGTATATGTTCCATTTTAAGACGTGAACAGTAAAAAAATTGAGGATACAGAGTTGTGGAGAAATGATTTATCTAACAATATCAATTTTTAGGAAAAAAATGGAATTAATTCATTCATCCTCTTACATATATCATCTGAATTCAATTGATGTACTGGTCTTCCTCACCATACTAGGGATTAAAATGCCTCATATAGATGCTACTCTTCCATCTCAAGAGGAAAGTGTTAATGTTGTTATTGGTGATCAAACTTAACAACCTCAAGAAACTGAGAAAACAAAATTAGGCCTATATTGTGTAGATCCAATAAATACAAGAAAAAATACCTTACCTTCGGATTATGTGACATATCATGAGGAATATTCTAAGATTATAAAGAGGATCCAATCACATTTCAGGATGCTATAAAGATTTTAAACTCTAAATTTTGGATAAAACCTATTTGATGCAAGACAATTCCATAATTTTATCTTGCGATGTTACATGAAGAAAAGAAACCAATTGGTTATAAGTGCAAATTTAACATCTAAATGTGTATATATCTTGTTCTTAAAGCTTCAAAGATGTGTTATGGTTCATAAACTTTGTCATGATTTCATAAAGTATAGATAATTATAAGACCACTCTTACTATACTATGAAAGTATATCAATTATCATGTTCTCAAACAATAATAGTAGCATAACAATTCTAAACACAATGTCATCAAGTTTTATACGTTAAAAATGATCCGTGATGGTCAAATCAAGGTTAAACGCATCACACACACTTTATGATTGCATATCATTTCATTAAGAAATTACCACCCTCACTCTTTCACGAACATAAAGTTTACATGGGCGTCATTAACTTAAAGATTATTTAGTTTTAGTGGGAGCAATGTATCATTACATTTCAGATTTTTTAGTACAAAGTTTCATATTTTATTATTGTTTCAGATTCTGTATGCATGTTTTTGGTTAATTAATACAATTATTAATCTTACTTTTATTCTTTGAAGTTAAAGTTTAATTTAACAATTTTAAATTGAATACAGTAGACCAGTTGGAAAATGAGAAGTAGTGATTATGGGTTCATGTAACTCCTATGAGAAGTCAAATGTCATGTAGGTGATAGTTGGTAATGTAATTACTAATGAAATAGTTGGGCACACATAAGTCATATTCATACCTCCTTAGTTATTTGTTGTCAATCATCTAAACTTATAAGATATGTTGGGTTATATGTAAGACAACATTTTTATAGATCGTAATTTGGTGGATACACTTGATTTCATGTGATTATCCAAGCTGGAGATTGTAAAGATATCATGAATTGAAATGTAACATCCATAGAGATTCGAAGTATCTAGAATGTTGTAATTAGAATTTCATTAATTTAATGTAATAAACAATAAGTATATTGGACCAACTAGTAATTAATGAATCCTTCTAGAACATATAATATTGATACTAGTTAGATTGATATAGGATCGTGAGAGCCAGTCCATCAATATGATACTATAGATATAGGGCATTAAGATTATAATATGGTTATGACCCTAACTAACACGAGATATATGATTAAAGTAGTATTTGGCATTATATGTTCAAACAAGTAGCAACAACATAATATCAATAACTTTAAGTACAAATCTATCAATTATTAATCTCAATTATATTCACGCGTATTGGACTATAAATATAGATAGTAAAGAATATAAATTATACATTCCATCATACATTCTCTCTCTTTATCTCTTTGTATGTGTGTCTTCCTCTCTCTCAAAAATCTAGAGCTAAAACCGTTGTTGTCCATAAAATTCCATCGAACTTCGTCCTGAAAAAGTGTATAAAAAATTACTCACAATTATAAGGAAGATCCGTAAACTTCGAAATCTAATTTGTAAAATCCAACGTCTCTTATTATCTTGATGGTTTCTCGCTTTCAATGTTGATGCTTCCTTACAAGTTTCCTATACAATAAAGTTTATAAAAATGATAACTACTTGTTGGTATCTCTATGTTTTACTACATATTTATATGTTTTCAAACATAAAATATCATTTGGTGTGTGTTTGTGTAAACCCTAAACATAACATAATATTATTCTTATTTAATTACAAACTATTTCTATATAATATGACATAAAGACAAATTCCATCACGGTGGCCGAGCCAACATATAAAAATGTTTACTTAGATTTAGATCCACACAGACAAACTATTGGAGTGATTGCCAGAGGAGACTCATACCATGGGATAACAAAGAATCAAGAAAATATACATTTATGAAATATAAATAGTATACTAAATAAAAACATCCTCAAACTTGTACTGAAAACCGTACCCTGGCCTATCCTTCACAAATAATGATTTGATAGGAGTAGCATATCCTCACATTGATGTAGTACTAAAAATAGTAGAGTTTCTCGACATAGAAATCAAGAGGGTGATGGTCGACACTAGCATTTTGGAAAATATGCAATATCGAGGATGTAACAACAGTATGAGAAAAAGTCAACTGACATTAGTTGCATATCTAAAATAATTATATCCTCAAAGTGGAAAGATGGATGTTTTACTTCAAGTAAATATAAATGAAATTATTGCCAACAAAAGTCGCACTACTTACTATGGACAGAGAGCCATGCTTTGGGAAAAAATAAAAATGGGAAGTGGAGAACATACGTGGACCTAATAGACCTAAGCAATACATATTTAACGGACCCTTTTAAACTTCTAAGAAATTATCAACTCATATATGCAACATCTAAAAACAAATTCTTATCCTTTATGGATGTATTTGCAAGGTATAATCATATCCATATTAAAGAAAAAGACCAATAACAGACGCAAAATTCATTACCAAATGAGGGATATATAGTAATATATTTTGAACTAGAAAATTATTGGAGAAACCTTGCAAATGTTGATAACCAAGATCTTAACAACTTTGATAGTCACAAACATACAAGCATATATAGATGACATGTTGGTAACAAACCTACAAAAAGAATACCATCTGGCAAACCTCACAGAGACCTTTGGCAATCTCAGACATGCAAATCAAAAAGTAAATTCATAAGAAAAAAAACCTTTGTCGTGATCTTGAGACAAGTGTCCACTATTCTTTCAGCTACTAATAGAATAATGAAAATTCCAAAGGACTCTAGCATGCGATGAGGCATTCAATAACATCAAGAAAATTCTTGACATCTCTTGAAATGTTACAAATCTAAAGCAAGAAGAAATCTTGTACATATACTTGGCAGTCTCGTAATATGTAGTTAGAAGGGCTAGTCAAAAAGGAATAAAGTGAGTCTAAAGTCGTATACTATGCAAGTAAATCATTACTACTAATAGAAAATATATATTTACAGTTAGAAAAATAAACTTTATTATTGATAGTAATGGCTAGTACAATGAGATCATATTCTCAAAAACATATTATAACTGTCAGGACCTCCTTTCTTCTAAGATATATATTGCAAATCCCAAAGTTTCGGGAAGATTAACCAAATGATTAAAGTAATTATTAAGTTATGATACAAAGTTTGAACTTAGAAGGGAAGTAATACACATGCATTAGCCGACTTCTTAATAAAGTTTCAATCTAAGTGACAAACATAATAAATGATGAGTTAAAAAATACCAACTTAGTCATAACCGATCGGTGGAGTAATAATTGAGGTTTGGGAGAAAGAATTCAACTTGTGTCTCCAACGAGAGATATTTTTCCCATTCTATCTGGTTCAGATGTCCACTATTATATAATGAAACAGAATACGAAGTTGTTATGTTGTACTTCGCTTAGTAAATATATCAGAAGTAAAAATTGAATAACTTTTAATTGACTCTCAATTAGCGGTATCCAAATAATAAGGTATGTTGAAGAAAAAAAAGAACATAATCCAATGTCTAAGAGAGTTACATGTCTCCACTTCTAACTCAAATACGTATCCGAAACACTAACAAAAAAAACTACGTCTACTTCTTCGGATTGTGCATCTTTAGTGCAAGACATAATTTTACAAGAAAAATCATCAATTACACTTCCAAATCACTTCTTCTCAACCTGAAAATCCAAATTAGTAATTATGATTGAAGGAGAATAAGAAAAAGAATATTGGGGAAAGCCAATAACAAGTACCTCATAGAAGGATTCCTACCCGAAGATAGAATAGAGGCACACAAAATAAAAATAATATCACTCCAAGATTATTATTCTCCAATATTTATGAATGATGCAAAGAAAAAAATAAATACATAATATACATAGAAACAACAACAATGGTTATCCTATTTGATAGATGGTGTACGAGTATCGTGGGATCATTCTTAATGGCCTCAAAATGAAGAAATTACATAATAGTTTTCATATACTATTTCTCCAATGGGATAAAATCACAAGCATCACAAAACATCACGAGCACACAGTAATAATATTATCCAAAATTGAATTTGTAATACAGGTATGGGACTCTGAGAGATATCACTAACGATAAAGAAACATGGTTAAAAAATAATAACGTCACACAGTTTTGCAAGAAAAATTGAATTAAAATAAATATTATATCCTTGATTCCATTCTTAAGTTAATATGAAAATTGAAGCAACTAATAAAACAATAATTGAGAGCATAAAAGAAGTGTTGGAAAAAACAGCATAAACTTGGTCGGATTACCTACAAGAAGTGTTACAATCACACTAGACAACACATAAAACTACCATATAATTAACACTGTTTGCCATGATATATGAAATTGAGGCGCTATGGTCAGAAGAATTATACGACGAATCAAACAATAATCAAAACTAAAGAACATAATTTGGTTACATCGAAGAAATAAGGTTTAAAGCTTACCTCCGTTAAGAACATCACAAAGCAACGATGAGAAATAAATAAACTTATTTAGTCTGATAAAAAAAATGAATCGAAAACAAAAAATAATAAAATTTAGCATTGAATTAGAGATTAATTGATAAAATTTGCCCGAATTTCGAAAGAACTGTTTTGTCAATTAAATAAAAACAAAGATAGCAATCTACAAATTGCTAAAAAATTATCAGAAAACTCATACGGCATCCTTGCAATAAAGAAGTTTTAAAAACTTTATTATAGTCGTAAAGACTAAACAACTTGTAACTTATATGTACTGATAAATATATTTATATGAATAAAATGTTCATTCTTCTGAAGCCGCAAAACGTCTCGAGGAAACGTTCGGTGTGAATAAATGTTTGTTATGGCAAAAATACAACATGTCTTTCAAAGACACATAGTAAAATAAATCCTAAAAAATAAAATGTTGAAGCAATAATACCATTCGAAAAATAAAAAAAGTGCATAATGTCTATTGAAAAAAGATGGTCAAGTAATAAATGTTTTGCAATCTACACATGTTAAAGAGAAATATGCAAAAAGGATGATATCCCTTTGAACAAATAAGATATAAAAACAAGTCAATCAATGAACTACAAAATAATACAATACATTTTAACAAAAATGGTAAAGAAAAAAGATCATTCGCTAAGATATAAGTTCTAAATCACATTATACTAAATGAAATATATCATTCGAAAAATAATTTCCTTTAATATAAAAAATAAGTAAGCAACAAATTGCTTCAGATGGAATAATTATTCTTTAAAGAAAAACTAATATGTTTGGGATGCCAAAAATCATCAAAAATCGAAAAAGAAAAAGATAACCATGAGTCATCAATCCAAACAATGGATAATTAAAAAAAAGGATTATCAAGAGTCATCCAATCCAAATAATGGATAAAATAAATAAAATTATGGTCATGATGCAATCGCTTAAATAAACTATTTTCTTAAAACGAAAGAAAAACCCTACTAGGGAGTCATGCACCCTAAACATGTTTAGAAAAATCTAGAAAAAATCAAGTACATAACCAAAGTTTTCTATAAACTAATTCTTGGTCTATTGTACCTGATCAGTCAATAGAGAAAAGAGAGAATGCAAGATGTGTTCTAGACATAATGACTCATCCATAAAAAAATCATAAAAAGTACTCGCAAAAGTTAAAAAAAAGAGTCTTACACAAATTCGATGCTAAAATAGCAAGTACAAAAAAAGATGACAAAAATCAAATATATAAAAAAATGTTAAGAATAAGCTACATAATATGAAGTAAGAGTTTTGGATAAATACCACATTTAGTAGCATCGATTATTGAGACATAATTTACTTTAGAAACGTCTTTTTTTACATCACTTTCTTCACCATCTTCACTATAATCAGAAATAATATGATTTTTTACTCTTTTTTCCTCAATATATTGAAGAATATCACAAATATTTTGCCCATGTCAGTCCATCCTGAACAAATATGAATATAGTCAGGAGGGGGCTAAAACCCGTGACTAGTCACCGGTGTTTCATACTTGTTGCATTCTTTCTACTAAGGTTCATTCGTCCTTAAAACGGGTCTTCTTTGTTTAAGAATGTTGCATATATGGTCTTTATCTCGTACCAATTAACTAAAGGACAACCCATGGCACCCAAAGTTATATATTGTTTGTTACAAATACGTTCACTGGACATTTCATACCCAAAATATCCCTTCTTGATAATAAACGGAGCGTATATCAACATTAGCACGACTATAAATATGGTGACTGGACATTTTAAATCAAAATAAACAAATCGGTTTTAGGGTTATTTGGGGTGTAAAATGTCTAATGACAGTATTTGTAATAAAATAATTTATAACTTTGTGTTTTACATGTCTCTGGATGGTTAATTGTCACACATCGGGAACCGTATATGTAACATTATTAAACATAGATGACCAGTTTTAGGCACGAATAAACCTTATTGGCAGGTTTGCAACAGGTGTCAAACACTGGTGACTAGTCAAGGTTTAGAGCCTCAAGAGACTTATCAGTCAAATCATATCCTTTCACCATTATACCTCTAGAATGTTATACAAAATATGATCGATATTTATTTAGGATCATATTCATGGATATCCATTACTAATCTAGAACGAGCTTCTATAACAGCTTCTTGGGCATAGAAAATCATAACATATATCTTATCAAAATCAATAGAACGAGCTTTACGTTCAGCAACAAGTTGCTCCAGCATGGTAATATACATTGCTATCATAGAATCCAATTTCTCTTGTGTTTTTTGCAGCTTTGAGGAAGCAAGTGTTGTTTCATATATTGCATCTAAATGTATATTCTGAAAATTTTCCCATTTATTTTCCAAAACAGAAACTTTGGATTAGCAAGCTGACAAATCTTCGCTACATTGCAATAACGCAATAGGACTCTATCTTCCAACTGAAAGGATAATATATTTTCCTTCTAGTGGTTATCATTAACCATTTTTTACAATTGTTTTCTCGCTTAATACTAGATTCGAGAGCAACTTTCAAACCATATAGTTCATTTATAGAATTAGAACCACCGTTGAGAAGGGTTCGAAGATTTGATAAATAAGTCAAAGGGTTTACTTAGGCATGATGACACATAGTCAACCCATTAATAATGAAATAAAAAAAATAATAAGTATAAAAGATAAGAAATAAACAAAACACACGGGGAAAAATAATTACCTCAAAGCCAAGGTTCAAATGACGACTGAGTAGCTCCAAAAGAGAAAGATGAACATACAAAGGACTCTTACTCGCCAAAGCACCAGAAAATGGGTAACAACCTCAAAAATCTATCAATCGGAAAAATAAATAAAAAGAAGCAAAAAATTCATTCGGAAAAATAATTTGAGTGACAAAGATGACTTGAAAAAGATCAATATTACCACTAAAAGTAACACTATGATTGGATACCAATGAAAGAACAACTTCAGGTAGGGAAGAAGAAAGAGTAATAAGAAACCAACGAAATATGTGCCATTGTTGAAGAATTGATACCACAATGAAGGAAAACGTGAACATCTTCCTTTAAAATAATCTCATGTTTAACATTTTCGGTGAACGAAGTATTCATAAGTGATGTAGCTCATAAACCAAAACAAAAACCTTTTTAATTTAATCTAATATTATTTAAATATCTTATATTATTCAAATTAAATTTGATTTTATTAAGATTTTATTTTATTTTATTTTAAAATATTTATTTTATTTTAAAATATTTATTTTATTATCTTGTATTTTAATTTAGGATTTTGAGTAGCTCTTATATAAATCCTCATATGCTTAAGTTATTTTAATTTTTTGGAATAATATATTTTTTATCTCTGAAATTCCAGTCTTTGTTACTCTTAGATTATTATTTCATCTATCATGTTACCCCAGAATTAAGGTCTCATTTATCGTTGTTTCTTTTTATCATTTCGTTGCATCAATAAGTCTTAAAGGCTCACATCTACTAGTTCTGGTATCCGAAGGAACCCAACATCGGTTTCATTATCAGCCTCCGTTGAAGCTAAATTAGCAACCTCATTATCAATATGAAGAATAAATTTCGAAGCATGCTTACCTTTCAAATCTTCGTTGCGTCTAGAATGCAATATCAAGTCACGATGATGATTAATATAAAAATTAGTCTCGGTAACAACATATTTTCCTAGAGACTATATGTCAAGCTCTAAAAAATCATAATCCATCACTCATGAGTTGATAAAACCTAACAATATTTTTATTCAAAAGAGCTAGGATAAATCTCACTTTTTTTTGTTGGATCTCTCACCGAAAAGTTTAAACTTTTGTTGATCACTTAAAATACTATTTTTGCCCATCATTTCTAAAATTAATTTAAAAAATATTATCACTCATAACACTAAGGTTTTATTTCTCTCTTCTTCTTCGTTTTTGTAGGTGCATTTTACATTAGATATATTAGTCTTGGATATTTTGTTTTTTGAATTTTTTCTCATAAACCAGATGAAGATTGATCGGAGAATATGAGTATTGATAGGAAAGCTTAGGTTTTCTGATGAAGATATTGAAAACGATTAAGAACGTGAAGTGTTTGAATTCTCTCTCAAATTATTTGTGTTGTGACAATGAAAAATGAAGCTACCGATGAATTTATAGAAAGATAGGAAGACGTGTGAAGTGGAAAGGACTTTATGGTGATAGGGCAGAATCAAAAGCGGTGAGAAAGTTAAGAGTTTGACATCTGTCAAACTAGATATCTAGCTATGGGTCTAGTAGCTAGATAGGCATGATGGATTTGAATGGTAATATGAAACAGTTTCATTTGGGTACACTTTTGATGAAATTTGATGACTATTTTTTACTTCGAATTTACATCTGTTTGAATTTGATTCTTCTATTGATATTTGGACTTTGAGTTTTATACGGAGTATTTGACTTCGAGTTTGTATCACATCGACTAATACGACATATGGAAGAATTGGAAGCGCTTTTAGTTCTCATTCATTTACTGACATGAGAACTAGGAGGACTACTGATATGGAAGTATAATTGTTAGGACTAAATTGTAAATAATGTAAGTTTAAGGACTGAACTGTAAATAATGTAAGTTCAAGAGAACAATTGTGACTATGTAATATTGTTAGGGACTAAAAGTAATTAGTCATTTTTTGTAACCAAATTCAATTTAAGGCTAAGTCTTGGTTCCTCTATAAAAAAGGAGTTGAACAATTTTTCTATTGAACTCATTTGCACTTAGACTTTCTCTCTCTAAAAACTCTCTATCTATTTCTCTCTCTAGAATTCGCTTATTACAATTTCCTAAGGCAACATTCTTAATATCTGAACTCACCACGCATCATGTGGTTTCTCATTATTTATAATTAGTCTGGTTTCACATCATGTGGTTCTCATCATTTATAGTTGGTCTGGTTTTACATTTATTTGTAGTTTTCCTGGTTTCGCATGATGATTTCTTATCATTTATAGTTGCCCTTGTTTTGCATCACGTGGTTTCTCATTATTTATAGTTTGCATGGTTTTATATTATTTGTAGTTTTCTTGGTTTTGCATCCTGTGGTTTCTCCTCATTCATAGTCGGTCTGGTTTCACATCATGTGGTTTCTCATTATTTATAGTTGGTCTGGTTTTGTATCATGTGGTTTCTTATCATTTATAGTTGGCATTGTTTTGTATCATTTGTAGTTTGCTTGGTTTCGCATCATGTGGTTTCTTATCATTTATAGTTAGTCTAGATTCGCATCAAGTGGTTTCTCATCATTTATTGTTAGCCTGGTTTTGCATTATTTTTTGTTTTCCTTGATGTGGTTAATTTCTGTCTGAGGGTAATTTTGTAAAAAATTTGGGGAATATAATGTCTAAGGTAGAGAGTACATTTACCGAATCCATTGATAATCTTACTAACCTTTTATAAATAACTATTTTAAAAAAATACACTTCTGTTCAATCTATTATATCTAATTTCATCATATTTTACCATTGATAGCAGTTCACAATATTTTTCCATCGACGCGTCCCCTAAAGACCAATATGACTATTAAGATCCTACTATTTCAGGAATAAAAAAAAAATACTAACAATCTCTACTTGTTCCTTGACTAGCAATAAATTCTGATTACCCTCATTAATTAAAGTGGTTGGGGTATTTATACTTAGGGTATGGCTATATATACCCAAATCTGGTTTAATTTTACCTAAAAAATGCAGTTCATTTTAGTTTGACTTTTTTAACAAAAATACCTTCGAACATCCATTAATTACAGAATTGACATTAAATAAAAAACACTAAGTATATCCTAAATATACCCAAATCACAAACTAACATATTTTACTATCTTTACCAAAAAAACACTTTGATTTAGTAGATCAAACCCATGTTACTACTATTTTGTGAAGTTCTTCAAAGTGTTCTTGAATATTCAAAGTTGCCTCAAAAACATTCAAACTCACCTCAAAAAAATTTAAACTTTTTTCTAATAAAAACACAAAATTAAACATGAATCAATCCGAACTAAGATAAAAAAATGTTTTTTTAAAAAAAAAAATTCGTTCTGGTGCGCCTTCGCACCATCGGTTATGGCTGTACCATCGGTTCACAAGCCCAGCACCACCGGTTCTGGGCCTGTGCACAGGTGGTACTGGTGGTCATGTACCACCGGTTCAGAGCCCCTGAACCGGTGGTTCATTGTCATAATTGTTTTCTTTTTTTATCTCAATTTTATTGTTTGTATTCATCGAATTTTTATTCTATTTAAAAAATTAAAACTAAATTTTTTAGAAAAATATACTGACATTGTTGTTTTTATTAATTAAATAGTGATATATTTACTAATATATAAAGTTTAAATATAATTATATTTTAAATATTGTATATATATACAATATTTGTAACGTTACTATATATATTTATTGAATTTTAATCCAATTTTATTAATTGATGTTTAAATATAATTATATTTTAGATATTATATATCCACAAACTCGTAAGTTACTATATATTTATTCAATTTATATGAGATTTTATTAATTAAATTTTAAATATAATTATAATTTAGATATTACATATATACAAAAATTTCTATCTTATTATATATTTTTATTAAATTTATATGAGATTTTATTTATTAAAGTTTAAATATAGTTATATTTTAGATACTTTTATTTATTTATATATATATATATATATATATATATAAACTTGGTACGTTACTATATATATTTATTAAAAACAATTATGAGATTTTATTCATTATGTTTAACTTTTTTTTAAACTTATCTGATTATTATTGAGTGTATTTATTCATTTTTAATGTATGAGGATACACAAATAAATTCAGTTAAAATTCAGTTTTTAAAAAATCATTTTTAAGTTAAAATTCAGTTTGATTCAGTTAAAATTCAGTTTTTAAAAAAATCATTTTTAAGTTAAAATTCAGTTTTTAAAAAATCACATTAATTATTTTTTAAATACTGTTAATAAATAATTGAATTAAAATTATAAATTGTATACATAAAGAAATATTTAGAAGAAAAAAAAAACTGAAAAAAATGCGGAGTAGACTGTTTGATTAAATACCTAAAATAAAAAAATAAAGTTAGTCACAAAAATTATAAAAACAATTAACATAAATTATTATAACCATTAAATATATAAAAACTAAAACAGCTTTTTTGAAACAAATTAATAAATTTAGGGATGTTAGTTTAAAAAAATTAAGGACTTACTTATAAAAAAATATCAAGAATTAAAAAAAAACTGGCAAAGTGGCCAAAAACAAAAAAAAATGATTTTTTTTCCTAATTTAATCTTAAATCTAATTTTGAAATTAAACCTAATTCTAATATATGATTTTCACTAAAAAAAACTTAACAAAATCATAGAAATTAAGTCTAAACAATAAAAAATCCTTAATCAAACAAAAATCAAATCTAAAAAATACTTACTTCCCTAGAAAAATTAGAGAGAAATAAGATATATGTTAGAGAGAAGTAAGAGTGAATATAGAATGTTAGGGAAAAATGAAGTGGAAGGATTTAGTAAAAAAGAAAAAAGCTTATATACCTCTAAAAGGGTATTTTTGTCAAAAATTGGGTATACTTATACCACTTTTGGGTAAACTCAAAATTGGGTATACTTAAACCACATTTGGGTATATATAGCTTGACCCTTATACTTAATTAGAGACCGATGGGCCTGTTGGGTCGGATTGTGGAGTCGGGTCAATTTTAAAGACCCACTAGTAATTTGGTATGAAGTGACTAACATCTACCTTAGTCATATTCCACTACATTAGTACTGTTCGGTTCAGCTGATAGTGGTTTGGTCTGAACTGCCCATCGGATAAAAACGAGATTCAGTAGCTAAAATATCTGACCTCATCAGTAGCCCATTTAGGTCTTGCAAAGAATCTTTGGAAAAGCTAACTCTTAAAAATCAAATATCAACTCTATCAGATCTGTTGTTGTATCTGAAATGCAGACTTTATTTTTCTCAGTTAAGAATTTCAAGAGTCATTCTGTTCGAAATTTGGTGGGACTGATTTTACAGTTCATAATTTCAAGAGTCTTTTTTCCAACGTGGGACACGTGCCAGACTCTGGTTTGACCTCTCAACCGTTTTTCTCCTGGATTCTCGTACCTACTAGGCTAGAAATTTATATAGGTTTAAACTCCCCTACTTTGTAGCCTTTAATCATTGCTTAGATCGTTCTACCTTCTCCTAGGTAACTCCCACTTTTCACTTTTATATATAAATCTCATTCAGTGTTTATTGTCTTCAAAAATTACAAGCATTTCTAGTGAGATAAAGCGCAGTACATTCTCCAATTTATGTCTGAGTCCTTTATGTTCACAGCTAGAAACGCTCTAGTAAAAGAGATCGGTTAAACTTGTCTAAGTTAGAGAGAGCGAGAAACGTTGCAAGAGACGAACAAATTGTTGTTGGCCTTCCTGTGTCTCGTGGTGAATGAACCAATCAATCACAAGCAAATGCAGACCAGGGTTAATCGTCCTCAATTTCTGCTGGCCTTTGTTTCAAACCTTTCTCCTCTTCCATCAGGTTATTCTGTCCAAGAGTCTCAAAACCCACTCTCTAAAGAGAAAGTCGTTTCTAGCATTAGAAAACCCTCACCCTTTATTGCAATGGGTTCAGATACAGAGAAATCCCTTGAAAAACATACCCCACGTCGAATCACTCGTCAATCTAAATCTTAAACACACCATTTTGGAGAAAATAAAAACTCTTCAAGAAGTAAAATTATGCGAACAACAGCGTCTGGCAGAGGCCAAACCATCCGAACAACAGCCATCCGAACAACCTTCTATTGTAATGGAAGAAAACATGGTAGATAGTTTAGATGACACCCCTTTCGGGACGTCCGGACTGACAGAGGATATCGATGTAGATCGGAAGGGCAAGACTAAATTAGGTCTGACTCATCCAGATGCACTTCCGGAGAGTCTGGAGGGAAGAGTGTGGCCAAATTTCAAGAAGAACTGCGTAAAATACTTGATATCCCTCCAGAATATAGCCTACGTATACATTCATACCGTTGAGTTCGGTCGTATTCATACAAAGTGGGAGATCCTTGAATCAGTCAAGGTGAGAATCTCGGTCACCCAAAAACTTTGATGGACTGTAAACCTAATGAGTTAGTGGTCTATACAGAGGTGCTAAGCTGGGGACTCCGGTTTCTTTTGGACCCAGAGATAGTCAGGTAATTCCACCTGACTAAGCTATATCCAAGTTAGCTAAGCCCAGATTCTTAGTATACCCTGCTAGCTGGCATCATGGCATCCAGGCTATCCAAGATTTCACTGCCAATGGAACAATTCGCTGTTGTGGCGAATTTGTGTAAGAATCATCACATCCCCTTTTATCACTACAATATGGGGAATGACTACAAGGTAGTAAATGATCTCTTGGAGTCAGAAAAGCCATGGAGGACATAGTTCTTATTCATTAACGGGGCCTGGGAGAATGAGAAAAAGATCAAGGTTGACTCAAACCCAAGCCAGCTGACCAGTCGCTCGAAGAGAATCGGTAAGTTTCATTGATGTTCTCTTTAAAAAAAATTATATGTATCTCTTTTTAGTTTTTCTGAAGGATTCTCGGACTATGTAGAAGTAGGTCAAGATACACGTGACAAGCTAAATTCTTGGGCCTTGGATAAATGGGACAACGCTTTCCACAACTGTTTCACGTTGGGGAACTTTGTGAGGTCTCACTTGTGGAACACCACAGGGAGAAAGGATCTCTCCTGGGAAGAACTAACCACCCCTTCTCCTACAGATGTTATCCTGAGGAGAACATAGGCTAAAGATGCTAAACTTTACCTGCCTTCCACGGCCAAAGCCCCTAGTCATCTGAACAAGATGAAGAATAAAAGAAAGAAGAAAACCACAACAGACCCACTTCGAACAACCACCGAAGGGACCGGTTTGGAGAACCAAGAAAGCATTAATGATGCTCTGTTGGAAGCAGTAGAAGTTACTGTTAAGGAGGCTGGTGGGTTGGACAACCCACCAGAGATTTCAAAGAGGGCAAGAAACGCAAAGCAAGTAGTGATGAAAAACCTGCCAAGAAGAAAAAACTCACTATGGGATCAGAGGTAATTCTGCCCCATTTTGAAGTCCCTCCTCCAGCTCTTGCCGATCCTACCTTACAAGAGGAAATTCCACCCAATATTTATTCTGAATTGGCCACTGTTGATGGAAAGGTAAATTTTGACGTTTTTCATAACATCAACATATATTTTAATGATTTCGAAAAAGATGATTTCGCGGGGCCTTAACATCCTCCCAACTCATCCAACATTGTGACCCATAATTGTGAGACTTACGCGATATCAAGAAAACAAGATACCTTGAGTCATGTCCTCTTGGGTTATATTTGTCCAGTGGTCGATCTGGAGAGACAAGTGAGGGATCAAACAACCATCATAAACTCCCCGACTTCAGAGAAACAGAGCTTGACAAATGGTTTATTTACCGCTCAGCAAAACATAAAATCATTAAAGAAGAAGAATAAGGATTTTGCTGCCAAACTGATCAAGTCAGAAGAGGCTACCAAAACCTTCAAACCAAATACCCCGACCTGGTCCTCTAAAGAGATCACAGCTTTGAAGGAGCAACTAAAAGCTAAGGACAAAACTATCCAGACTTTATCCAATGACAAAGTCAAGTTGGAGAAAACTATCCAAGAGAAGACCAAAGAGAATGCTTCCTTAGTACGCAAATAAGCTCAAGAAATAACTGCAGGGATATAGAAGTATACTAGTGGAATAGTGGATTCCCTGGAGAAGAGGGATGATGGGATTAAATCTGATATGGTCTTACTGTTCCATGTGACCATTCTTAAGAGGATTCTTGGTCCATTATGGAAATTTGTGAACTACGATGACCTCCCTTTCCATACTATGGCTGATGGTGACAAACACAACTACTCCAGTGAGGTAGATTCCATAGACGATGAAGAAGTTGGTGAGATCTCAAGTGCTGAACTCAAAAGTCACAAAAAAGAAGGTGGTGAAGAAAAAACCGAAGGGAATAATCCCTAAGGTCGTATTGTGTACTTTTTGTTGAAAAAATAAAGTCCTTGGATGGCCAAAGAATTTTGTTGCATTGTTTGTTTAATCTTTGTTCTTTAAAATTTAAAGTCCTTATGGTTAAGGAATTTTGTGAATCATAGATCGGTTTTAGTCCGATCAGATTTTAATATCATATTTTCCTTTGTTTAAATTGTGTTTAACTCTTTATGGCCAATGTTTAGATAGCTTTCAATATTTCAGATGTGTTGAACAAAGGTAACAAACATCCTCAACCACATGTGCTTAATAAATCTGATCAAGTGTTCAATATATCCGATCAACTCAAATACATTTGAGAGCTAGAGTGTTTAATAAGCATTTAATATCTGACCTAAAACAAAATTGCACCAGACTTTTGAAGAAGGAATAATATATTATTAAAAAACCCGGATACCTTATTAAAACCTACCTGCGCCACCAGGGTAGGAAAGAGTATGCCCTCTAATATATACATTGATACTTAAAAGGTAAATATTTACAAAAGAGTTTTATTCTAAGTATAACCTGAGATGTTCAATGTTCTATGGGTGTTTTAGTGCTCTCCCTTCTTTATCTTGGAGCCTGTATGCTCCTGGTTTAACCTTCCCACATACCACATAAGGGCCTTCCTAGTTTAGAGCCAGCTTACCGAACTGCTTTTTCTTGGTGTATAAAAGTACTTTTCTTAAGACTTTGTCCCCTAACTGAAAATCCTTTCTTTTAACTTTGGAGGTAAATCTGCTCCTCATCAAACCTTGGTAATGCATTGTTCTCAGGTGAGCTTTAACTCTTCTTTCTTCAATCAAATCCAACTAATTCCTAACTGCTATATCATTAGCCTGTTCAGAATAGTTTTGGACTCTGTAAGATGGTAAAGTACCTTCTATGGGAGTAATTGCATCCATCCCATATACCAGAGCAAAATGAGATTCTTGTGTAGCAGCACGAGGCGTAGTTCGGTAGGCCCACAATACTTCTTGTAAATAACTTGGCCACTTTCCTGCAGCTCCCTTTAATTTTTTCTTTAATCCGGACTAGATTGTCCAATTTGTAACTTCAACTCCCTCTGGATGTGCTGAACATTTTAATGTCTTATTATCAAATTGTGGCCCATTATCTGTAGTAATTTTTTTGGGGAATTCGAAATCTGCAACATATGTTAGATAAAATAAATTTAATGACTGCCTTCGAAGTGGTTCCAGACAAAGGAGCTGCCTCTATCCATTTAGAGAAATAATCAATAGCAACTATGATTGTTCTACAACCACCGGATGACATGGGAAGAGGCCCAACTAGATCCATCCCCTATCTGTCAAAGGGTATTGGTTCAGATATGGATTCCATAGGAACTGCTGGCATATGAATTTCACTCTCATATCTTTGACAAGGATCTTACATTTTTACTATCTTTTTAGCATCTACCATTATGGTTGGCCAGTAGTATGCTGCTAGCAAAACTCTCCTAGTTAAGGCCCTAAAGCCACAGTGTGCAGAACCTTCTCCATCGTGTAGTTTAGATAACACAATTTAGGATTCTTCAAATCCTAAGCAATGTAAGAGAGGCCTTCTTAAAGATTTTTTGTAAAGAACTTCTCTTGATATCAAGAAACCACGAGCCTTTACTTGATTTTCTTAGCCATGGCTTTATCCGGAGGTAATATCTCATCGGAGATAAACTGGAGAAGATCATACCTCCAATATTTAGGTTGAATAACAAGTATACTCATACTTTCTTCGCTTCCTTTTTCTTGGTCTGTTTGAACGGATGGACATTCTTGCACAAGAATCCATGAGTAGGATTCAAAATAAGCTATAGTTGCCAAAGAGTCTACCAGAGTATTCTTCGATCTAGGGATGTGTTTATAGCAGATATTTTTGAAGTTTGGGGAAACTTCTTTCAACATGAGCAAATATTTAATCAACTATTCTTTCTTTGATTCAGATTGTCCTTGAGTATGGTGAATCAGCAATTGGGAATTATTCATTAACCAAACTATCTTTGCCCCACATAGGAGAGCCAGCTTAAGACCAGCTATCGTTGCTTCATATTCAGATTCATTGTTAGAAGCTCTGAAGCCAAAACATATGGCATGGTACATATTTTCACCATAGGGAGAAGTTAAACAAATTCCAGCCCCATAGCCCATAGTACTTGATCCACCATCAGTTTGAACTACCCATTCTTTCTTAGACTGGTTTTCTGACATCTGTCCGGAGGATCTAGGCATGGGGTATGGAACCGAATAACTGAACCGAACTGAACCGAAATAGCGGATTCAGTTCGGTTCCGGTTCCTTATAAATACACATACATTTCCTTATCTTAAATATCCACGGTTTTCGGTTCGGTTCGGTTCGGTTCGGAACCGAGAACCGAATAGTACCCATAAAGAACCGAATAAGCAATAGTACCCATGAATATCCATGGTTCACTGTTCGGTTCCAAACGATTATTTTTGGTTACAAAGTAACCATTTGGTTAGAAAGTAACCATTTGGTTAGAAAGTAACCATTTGGTTCTTTTCGGGTTCAGTTCCAAACAGTTTTTTTGGTTAGAAAGTAACCATTTGGTTAGAAAATAACCATTTTGTTCCTTTTGGGTTCGTTTCTAAACGGTTCTTATGGTTACAAAGTAACCATTTGGTTAGAAAGTAACCATTTGGAACCGAAACCCGAATGTAACCGAACCGAACCGAACCGAACCGAACCGAATTTTAATTAGTTTCTAAATGGGTACTAGTTTTAAATAAACGAAAGAACCAAGAACCGAACCGAACAGAATTTTAATCGGTTCCTAAATGTGTACTAGTTTTAAAGAACCGAAATAACCGAGAACCGAAAGAACCGAACTGAATCGAACCGAAGAACTGAATGCCCATACCTAGGAGGATCTATCAGCATGAAATTCTACCAAGAAGCCAACCACTGACTGGGCTTTAATCGTTGTCCGGGGCGCAAAAGCAATATCATAATCACCCAGCTCCACTGACCACTTGGTCATTCTGTTTGACACATCAGATTTTTGAAGGATACTTTTTAAGGGAAAAGATGTTCGAACAACAATGGAATGAGCTTGGAAGTATGGTCTCATCTTTCTTGCTGTAATTACCAAGGCCAATGTCATTTTTTCCAACTTCAAATATCTTCTTTCAGCATCCAACAGACTTTTTCTAATATAATACACCGGACGAGGGTAATTTTCCATTCCTCTTACCAGCACAGCACACTTATAGCATACTTTAATACAACTAGATATACGTAGAGTGTTTCCCCACAAACAGGTTTTGAAGAGAGTCTTAGGTGAAGACAAATGCTTCTTGATTCTAATAAAAGCCTGATCACATTGTGGAGACCAATTAAAGTCCTTGGCATTCCTCAATACTTGGAAGAATGAAGCGCGTATATGATGATCTTAAAATAAACTTGTTCAACGCAGCCAATCGTCATGTCAATCTTTGAACTTCTTTGATATTCCGATGAGGGTCCATAGCTAGAAAGGCATTAAGTTGATCCAGATCAGGCTGAATTCATTTTTCACTTATTATGTAGCCCAAGAACTTTCCAGATTGGACCCCAAATAAATTCTGAATGGGTACTAGTTCTAAAGAACCGAAAGAACCGAGAACTGAAAGAACCGAACTGAATCGAACCGAAGAACTGAATTTCCATACCTAGGAGGATCTATCAGCATGAAATTCTACCAAGAAGACAACCACTGACTGGGCTTTAATCGTTGTCCGGGGCGCAAAAGTAATATCATAATCACCCAGCTCCACTGACCACTTGGTCATTCTGCTTGACACATCAGATTTTTGAAGGATACTTTTTAAGGGAAAAGATGTTCAAACAACAATGGAATGAGCTTGGAAGTATGGTCTCATCTTTCTTGCTGTAATTACCAAGGCTAATGTCATTTTTTTCAACTTCAAATATCTTCTTTCAGCATCCAACAGACTTTTGCTAATATAATACATCAGACGAGGGTAATTTTCCATTCCTCTTACCAGCACAGCACTTATAGCATACTTTAATGCAACTAGATATACGTAGAGTGTTTCCCCACAAACAGGTTTTGAAGAGAGTCTTAGGTGAAGACAAATGCTTCTTGATTCTAATAAAAGCCTGATCATATTGTGGAGACCAATTAAAGTCTCTGGCATTCCTCAATACTTGGAAGAATGAAGTGCATATCTGATGATCTTAAAATAAACTTGTTCAACGCAGCCAATCGCCCTGTCAATCTTTGAACCTCTTTGATATTCCGATGAGGGTCCATAGCTAGCAAGGCATTAAGTTGATCTGGGTCAGGCTGAATTCATTTTTCACTTATTATGTAGCCCAAGAACTTTCCAGATCGGACCCCAAATACAAAATTTTCAGAGTTCAATTTTAAATTTACAACCTCTAAGTAAGAGAATGTTTCTTAAAGTTCAGATATATGTGAATCTTCCTCCAAGCTTTTAACCATCCTATCATCTATGTAAACCTCCATTTTCTGCAAATCTGGTTAGAAAAATCTTTATTCACTAACCTCTAGTAAATGGCTCCAACATTTTTTAGTCTGAACGACATCACTTTATAACAATGAAGACCTCTGTTTGTGATGAAAGTAGTATGGTCTTGATCCTTCGGATCTACTTGTATCTGGTTATACCATGAAAATGCATCCATGAATAACAATAACCTATTTCCAGAAGTTGAATCTACCTATGAACTATCCGAGAAACAGGGTAACGATCTTTTGGGTATGCCCTATTAGGATCAGTAAAATCAATGCACATGCGCCACTTGTCATTCTTTTTCTTGACCAGAATAGGGTTGGCAGTCTACAAAGGGTATTGGGATTCTTTAATGTGACCCATCTTGGTCAAACAATCAACTTCTAGAACAATCACATCTTTTTTTTATTTAGAGAAAGATCTTCTCATTTGTACAACTGGTGCAAAATCAGTTCGGATTGACAACTTATGGGAAATAATATCAGCTCGCACTCAAGTGACATCACTATTACACCATGCAAAAACCTGTTGATTTTTCATCAAAAATGACAATAACCGGTGTTTCAAATTTGGTGTCAGCTTGGAACCAATTTTAACATTCTTTCCCTCTACGAGGGAGTGGGTTTCAACCTCCTCAATAGATATTATGACACTGGGAGCCTCTCTGGGATCATCAGTTTTATTTTCATCAACAGAAGGCTCCAATAGCTGCTAATCTCTGTTAACCCTGACTGCCTCTAAAGTCTTGGGGGCAAGGGCTGTTGCATAACATTCCCTGGCTATCTTCTAGCTGCTCCGGACAACACCTGCTTGTCCATGAACAACATACTTCAAACATTGGTGGACCATAGAGGACACAACATGCATTCTGGAGAGCCAAAACCTCCCAAATATTACATTGTAAGATGTTGGGCAATCCATTATAACAAATAATACTCTTACCATTTTCTTTAAGGGTCCTTTGCCCTACAACACTTTCTCTTCGAACTCCCCAATCACATATGCAGAACTTCCTATGAAGCCTACGATGGTTCTGTTCGAACGTTGTATAACTAAAGAGTTTCTCATCTGCTTGTAGGAGCTTAAAAATCAGGATGTTTGCCAAACTTCCCGTGTCAATCAGAATTCAGCGTATATCGTTTCCTCCTATTGATGCCCCTATTACCACCATATCTTCATGAATCCATGCAATGTCTCTCATGTAATCCTCATAAAAAACTATAAAGGGAAATGAGGATTGATACTGGTGGATCGACATCCCTTCATCCAACTGGGTGGCTAAACTGTGGACATGCATTTTCTTTGATGAAGTAGAAGGCGCAGTCACAGTATCCCCTCCGAAAATAGTTAAGGACTCAAAAAAGTTAATTAGACCAGAAACTGTTTTGGTCTTGTCTGTTATAACCCCTACCCGATTCCGGCTCGGATCTGGATCAAGATACTCAGAGTTTATATCAAACCTCTCAGTAATTACCATTGCACCTTCTTGTGTGGATGTTCCAGGCTTGTTCGAAGGACCAGTTTAAGGAGTATTGGTTTGCGTATTATCCGGTTTGTTTCCCTCTCATTTTTTGACGTAAGCCCCAACTTACCCCTTTCAATGAGGTTCTGGACCTCCTGCTTCAATGCTATACAATCATGAGTATCATGGCCTATGTTATTGAGGTATTGGCAGAAACGGGAGCTCTGGTTTTCTCTAGGGGACTACAATGCTGTTGGTTTTCTAAAATGTACCTCATTTTTAGTTTTATCATAGATTGTAGCCACACTCTCCCCCAATTCATCAAACCATTCAGGCTGAACCCAGGCCCCCCTCTTACTTCTGACATGTTAGCTCTGAGTTTTGTTAGACTGATTCTACCTTGACCGGTTAGATCCATGTCTAGTCTCTTGTTCGTGGTAACCGGACTTATTAGTAGCTGGAGGAGTTGTTGTTGTAGTAGTGGACCTCACTTGACGGTGTACTCTAGTTTTCTTAGTCTCCTCAACGTTGATTTGTTTACCCACCTAATTCAACAAACCACCCCAGGTCATAGCCTTCTTCCGAGTCACTGAATCAGCTAAATTACCTGGGTTTAAACGTTGTCTCAGGGAAGAAATTACGACTTGTTTAAAGCAATATGCTAACCCATTCTTTGTATTTACGAACCGGTTGATGTACTCCTTTAAAGACTCATTTGGCTCAAAAGCACAATGGATAATGGTGTCTCTATTACCCTTAAGCTCTTTACTTCCAACAAATTGCCTCCGGAAGGCAACCCAAAACGTATCAAAATTTCTTATGCACCCCTGAAAGTTTAGGAGAAGGCCCTACACAATAGCTTGTCGTTGTCGTCAAAATTCATCATGAAGTTCTTAAATGGCTCAAGATGGTTGCCCGAATCTTGGCTCCCATCATATTTCTTCATCTTGGAGCTATCAAACCTCTAAGGAAGATGTCCGGAGAGAATTTTTGCGGACAAATGTGATTGCCTCCAATTCTTGCTAAGTCTAAAAATTGTATCTTCAATAGAGGTAGCAAAAATACCTAGTTCAGACTATAAAGAAAAGGGATCAATCAGCAACTGATCAATATGTTGGTTGGCTGACCCCTTACCCTTGTCATGGTGCTTCTTAAGCCTGCCATGTCTATCATTTTTTTGTGAATGTTTTTTAGTTAGTCTCATATTATTTTTTGACCTTCCTTCATCATTGCTTGACAATGATTCTTCAAGCTCTGCCTCATTAGATGAGCTATTGGAGGACTCAGATGCAGAACTCTCAACAAGTTAAGATCGGTGTGTCTTCTTGGAACTGAGATGGGTCTTCAAAGACTGTTCGTTTTCTCCAGGATTTTCAGTGTGGTGAAGTACTGACGCACTAAATTTTTCCTTAACCCCTTTCCTTCCTTGTTTTATTGTTCTCAGCACCTCTATTTCAGCTCTCAGCTGGTTGCGCTCCTCGATAGTATATTCATTGTTCTCTTTTACAACTTTCACCTCAGGAGTTGAAATATTCTACTCGTTCGATATCTATCCAAACTACTTTGTTTGCTGGTTTTGAATTATAAAATTCAGGCACCCTCGTGCTCCCACTTTGGTCGCCAATCTGGCGTGGTTAATTTCTTTCTAAGGGTAATTTTATAAAGTCTTTTGGGGAATTTAATGTTTAAGGTAGAGAGTAGTGAGATAATTAAGTTGTGTGCTAGCAGTAAATTCTGATTACCTTCATTAATGAAAGTGGTTGGGGTATTTATACTTAATTAGTGACCCATGAGTCTATTGGGTCGGATTGTGGAGTCAGGTCAAGTTTAAGGACCCATTAGTAATTTGGTGTGAAGTGACCAACATCTAACTTAGTCATATTCCACTACATTAGTACTGTTCGGTTTCACCTGATAATGGTTTGGTCTGAACTGCCCATTAGATAAAAACGAGATTCAGTAGCTAAAATATCCGACCTCATCATGCCTAGTTTCACATCATGTGTTTTCTCATTATTTATAGTTTTCTTGGTTTCACATCATGTGGTTTCTCATATGTGTGCCTTTCATCTATCGTTTATGCATTTCTCATCTATCATTCTGTGTTTCTCATCCATCATTTATGCGTCTCTCATCTATCGGTCCTGCGTTTCTCATCTATCGGTCCTGCGTTTCTCATCTATCGGTCCTACATCTCTCATATATCTTCTATGTGTCTAATTTATCGTCTTTGTGTCGCTCATGTATTTTTTGTACGTCTCTCATCTATCATAAATCATTACAAAAAATAGGTTTTGCAACTATCATTGTAGAAACTAAACAGGATTCACATCTATCAAAACTTTATCTTCTAGATCGAAAGATCAATACATCATTTAACTAGATCAAAACACTCTTTGATTACGAGATTAACATTGAAAATTAAGTTGAACAGAGAAACAAGTCGATACAGGAGTAATCACAGTTGTTTATACCAATTAATGAAGAATTCTACTCATCGAGTCTTTTCTGAATGATTTGCCATTTGACGCTGAAAACTTTCTTCGAGTGAGAAAAAGATATTAAAGAAGAAGTGAGTTCGATGAACATTTTTACTATGGAACTTCCATTGATGAATGTGGTATATTTTGCTTCGTTTTTCTCTTCTTCTTCTTCTATTTTTGTTTTTTTGACGATGAATATTTTCTTTAGACATAGGAAAAGCAAAGCATAAGAACTGATAGAAAATCTAATGCTTATCTTTTTTTTCTAAGAATAACCATTCATTCAAATTACTGTTGTATCCTTATCAACAATATAAGACGCGTGAGGTATAGAGGATGTTTGTATGATTTAAAATGGTGAAGAAAGTCAAAAGCATCAAACTCGAAGAGAAAAATAAAGTGGGGTAACTAACTATAAATGTCCTTGGATTATTTTGAAGTTGTTATGATTTATATCCATGCTTTTATTTGGATTGAATTTTAGAATATTTTGGGTATTGTAAAAAGTAGGTGGGTCTTAGATGATAAATAAAAAAGTTAAATAAATTCTTAAAGATATACGAAAACAATGGTATTGAGTGGATAATAGTTTGACTTTTGTGTATGGTAAACCCTTTGTTAAATAAATGACAAATTTATGCATTCATTGGTATTCGATGGTTTATGTGTTTCTTAAAAAAGTATGGACATAGAGTTCTAATTTAACTCAACACATTAGTATTCTAGAAATTAGGAAATAATAATTATAAAGTAATATTTATGACCACCCTATTGGTAGATAATAATAAAACGTGGCTAGACATTTTTAGAAGTTCCGTAAAGAGAAAATAAGTGGATTGAAAATTTTAGAGTTTTATAATAGAAGAAATCACCAAACAATTTGTGTATGCTATTTAAAAAACGAAATAAATAAAAAATTAAAAAATCTAACAAAAACAACATAAAATCCCAACAAAACGAAAATGAAATATTACATATTCCTTTTAAAATAAAATTCAGTTTTCTAAAATTTTATATATTACAAATATTTGTATTAATGGCTATTAATATTTTTTATATAAAAAATTACAATATACATGAAAAAAATATTTACATATATAACCTCATCATAGGTATCAGAAAAATATTTTGAACTTAGTATTATAAAACTCTAGTGACTAAATTATTACATAGAGAAGAACTTAATGAATCATTAGTTTTTTTCTATTAATAACATTTTGTAATTATATAGTTTAAAAATATATTTGTTAAAAAAGTTTAAACTTTAGTCGGCTTTTATTTTTAGGAGGGATTGGAAAATCACACCAACAAAATAGTGTAACCGATAAAAACATATTTGTAATGTGTTGTTGGTACATTAGAAATTAGAATCAACCATTGGATTTCCTTTTTAGGAACTCTTGTTAATTGTTTTCGTCAAGAACAAGATAATACTTATATTTTGGTATTAGTATTATGAGTTATAACGTAGAGTTGGTGAGATAGAAAATTTTCAAATCTCGCACATTTTTGTAGCCCTTATTTTAAAATAAGAATTCCCCTCTAGTGTGTGTAATAAAAAAGAATATCATAAAAAAATGTATAAAAATTATAGCGGTTAAACGAATATTAGATACAATAAATGGACAGAACACCAATATTTCTTTTGTCCCTTGTTTCGAAGTGCAGGCCTTAGTGACTCCCTAACCATAAAATAAGCAAAAAATCTTAATTTTCTAGCATATACTCACGTGAGTTAAAATTATCGGCACCATTGATCACGAAGTAGCAAGTGAAAGCTCCAGTTCATTGGTCTGTGATGCACCGCCCTGTTAACAAAGCCATGACTCTTTTCTATTTTCTTGTGTTGGTTTGTGGCTTCTTCACTGCTGACAGCTCAACCACGACCTTGGAGAAAGCGATATCAGAGACCAGTTCGTGCTACAAATACAACTTCAAGCGCTCTCTCTCTCTACATATCACTCTCCAGCCCATCGAGATCGAGATCAATTAAAACAGAGATTTAGAGAGAGAGAGCTCTCATTTTCTTTTCTCTCTTCTTCTTCTACTTCCATTTCTTCTTCTCAAGTTCGCCAACAATGGCTGATGCCGAGCCTTCTCCCACTCGCTGGAGTTTTCTGGTACACAAATCTCTCTCTCTCTCTCTCTCTCTCTCTCTCTATATATATATATATATATCTCCGATTCTTGTTTTGTATTGTATGTATTGAATGCTGAGAAATTGAATCAGACTGAAATAAGTATTATAATTCTTTCATACTTCATTGATATGTAATAATCGACTTCTGCTTGATGTTCGAATGCTTGTTATATGTTATTGCTCTCTCAATTTCATTGTGCATTGTATCTCATGAACCTATCGGACTCTCATTTTTCCTATATCTTTTAGCTTTAGTACTGGATGCATCTCAATCTTCGTCTTCTTTGCACATGCTACCTTGTTTATCGATTCAGATATTTGGTTAACTTGATTGTGGTTACAATGATTTCAATGTCTTCGATTTGCGTGAGTGTGATTTTGGTGATACCACTGTTGACTTTGGCTCAACAGTTAGTTATGCACTTCTGTAACTTATACCTCTATGATTTTAAAATGCTTTATGATGCCAAGTTTGGGAGAAAGAGGATACCGGAATCGCAAGATAGTCAAGGGGTGGAGACACTAGTCATGCTTGGGACCTCTTCGGTCACACAATCAAACGGTAATGGACATCTGCCGAACACACCAGAGTTGGCTGTTTACGAGCAGTATCGTGTCCAGGTGATATGCTTGTCTGAATCTTTAGTTTCACTGCTGCATTTCCTTTTGCAAAAGCTTAAATCTGACAAAATTATGGATGCAGGGTAACTCAAACATGGCGCATTCAAATGGAGCTGTCCCTAATGGAATACGTTACAAACCGTGAGATAACTGTCTTTCCTTTTTTCTGAAGTTCGTTAAGTTATATTTCTCGTGTCCTAGTCCAAATGTACTCGTTTGTATATGTCCTTCCAAGAAATCTTCTAGTCCATTTGAAACCAAAAGGAAAAACCATCTTGCTCATATTTAAAAATTTTAAAACCAGAATTCTTATGAAGGCTAAGATCTCAAACTTAAACTTACGTCTGCATAAGTGCTAAGGATCTCGCGGTTGTTAATTCGAAAGGTGTACTGTATCTATCTTTGAGCATATGCAAAAGCCATCTATTAATATTTTTGTTGCTGATTAATTCGTAAGTGCTAATGGCTGATTTGCTGCAGTGAAACTATACACAGTCATTTTGTGTAGTATCTATTTTTTCACAGCATCTCTGAGATGAGTAAATCGGTCTTAGCTAGCCAAAGTCTCCTCCTCACTTAGATTATGGAAGGCTCAGACTGATAAGAATATGAAGGCTCTAAAAGTTAGTTTGTAGGTGTCCGTTCTGACATTATGGAAGTACCAGTAGAGATATATGATACCTCAGACTCATCTGCATGTTATACAAGAGTATTGTTTTATGAACTTATTTATCTAATATATACTGTGGATCTGATGATGAATTTCTTCTTTGACCATTTCAGACAGATACAGAGGTCTCTGCTCCCTCCTTTCGAGACTGCGGAAATGCGCACTTTAGCTGAGAGTTTGAGTAGGTAAGTGGGGTAAACGGTTTAGTGAGATATATACTTACATAAAAATGTTGGATATGAATATATTGTCTTTGAAGAGTTTTACATTTTAAGGTCATATTTCGTATCTTGTGCAGGGATATTGTACGCGGGAACCCAGATGTTACATGGGAAAGCATTAAGGGTCTGGAAAACGCCAAACGTTTGCTCAAAGAAGCAGTTGTGATGCCTATAAAATATCCGAAGTAGGTGCAACTAAAATGGACAACCATTTAAGATCTTACATTTGATCATTTTGCATTTTACCCCTTGCTTCCTGAAACATTCAGGAATGGTTTGTGAATATTATAGTTAGTAAAATAGTGCCTTTCAGTAGATCAGAAAATTATTTTCTAAAAAAGGTTAATTGTTTGACAACTAATTTTGCTCGATCAGTGTACTATTTGGATTCGCATCGTATCATGTATAAGCTAGGCTGATAATTTCTGCACTTGTTAGTAATTATTTTGGTTTTAATTTTCTTGTAACATTGTTTTTCCAAAAATTTTTTTACTACTGGTGAAAAGCTTAGTGGATTTTTCAAGTAATAGCTGCAGATGTAGATTCCATAATAACAAAGAATTAAGGAAGAAACAATTACAACAATTTTCTTTAGGTATGGATGAGCTTCTGATTATTTTATATAAATTCTTCAACTGCGAAGAATATAAACTCAAATTTCTTTTCTGAGTGTAAAGTTGTGTTGTTACATCATTAGATGTCAGGACTTTTTGTAGAGCATCAACACGTTTTAGGTTGTGAGAATGGTTTGTCTATTGCTTATATTGTACAATATTGTATAGATATAGTAAAAACTACGAGGGGGAACTTATAATATTTTATCTACTTACTGAGCTGTTCTATTCTTCTAGGTACTTCACTGGTTTACTGTCACCATGGAAAGGAATCTTGCTCTTTGGTCCTTCTGGGACAGGAAAGGTTTGTCCATTTTTAGCTAATATGAAAGATATTATTTTTAGGATTGAATGAATATGTAAAGTCGCATTCACTTTTGCTTAACTATACTAATCTATTCAACCGCGATTTTTGTGTTTCAGACAATGCTTGCAAAGGCTGTTGCAACAGAATGCAACACTACTTTCTTCAATATATCAGCTTCCTCAGTTGTCAGCAAATGGCGTGGTATGCAACTTAGCCTTTTTCAGTAGCCTGTTTACAGAGCTTCTTTGGCTTTCTCATGTAGGCAATTGAGGATAAAGGCACTATTAGCATCTGTGTCTCACTGTCTTTGTGAGTGAGTGAAATAACTGGAGCTGCAACTTTTGCACGATCAATAAGACCTCTTTGCTTTAAACCTACAGATACGAGGTTAAATCAATAACACGTCTAATTAAGAAAGTTATGACATTGTAGGTGATAGTTGATGAAATTTTATCTGGTGTTGATTTGCATCAAGAAAACTGTTAATCTAAACCTGCACAGTTTATTGCAAGTCTTTTTTGTAAAACACTCTGAAGTCCCTCGTCAGGTTACGTCAGCTGTGACCTAATTTGGATGTATTATATATGACATTGCAGGTGACTCAGAAAAATTGATAAAAGTGCTGTTTGATCTCGCGAGGCACCATGCACCATCAACAATATTTCTTGATGAAATTGATGCCATCATAAGTCAACGAGGTGATGGAAGAAGTGAGCATGAAGCGAGCAGGCGCATGAAAACTGAGCTACTCATACAGGTAATGTGTGTGATGCGATCAGATAGTATATTGACACAAACTTAAAAGTGCGCATCTATAGTGGATTTATCTTGTCATGCAATTGACGTGTCGAATTTTATTATAGATGGATGGTTTGACGCGATCAGAAGAGCTTGTGTTTGTTTTAGCAGCCACAAATCTTCCCTGGGAACTTGATGCAGCTATGCTTCGGCGTCTTGAGAAGCGAGTATCCTACCTAGCAATGAATTTGTTTTAACAAAAAAACACCCTAGAGTTAAAGTATAACATGACTAAGTAATATGCTCCCTTTTATTATCTCGTTCGTCAAACGAAAGTCACTTTAGCAAATAATTTATCTTTGACCTAAAACTTAGATCCTTGTTCCTCTTCCGGAACCCGAAGCAAGATTAGCTATGTTTGAAGAACTCCTCCCTGCACAGCCTGATGAGAAGATTCTACCTTTTGACACGTTAGTTGGGAAAACAGACGGTTACTCTGGCTCAGATATTAGGTTACTTTGCAAAGAGGTAGCAATGCAGCCTCTTAGACGCTTAATGGCTAAGCTTGAAGACACTAAAGATGTGATACCTGAGGAAGGTATGTTCTTTCACTTAATCCTTCATATACATTCCAGATGATTGAAGGAGCCGAGTAAGATAAATTATCGTTTTCACTAAAAAAAACATCCTTAAATATAGTACTAGCAAAAACATTATCTTTTTTGTGCATGATCATAAGAATGCCATTGTTTTCTTAGTTCTAACCGCAAATTGAATTTTGGCTTGCAGAGCTACCAAAGGTAGGTCCGATACAACCTGAAGACATAGAAGCAGCTTTGAGAAACACAAAGCCATCAGCCCATCTGATGGCGCATCGGTATGACAAGTTCAATGCAGATTATGGCAGCCAGCTCCTCCAATGAAGGTAGACACAGTTGCAGTTTACGTTTTCACTAAAAATGTTTGATGAACTTGTTGGGTGTATGTATGTCTGTTATGGATTGACCCTTGCTTTCGGTCAAGGATTTAATATTCGTAAAAAATTGCTTGTATCCTTTATAGAAGAGTACACTGTCGCAGTTTATCTTATCTTTTCCTAGTTTCATATACCACTGAATAAAAAATGATTTATATATTTTTAGTTGTCATTTTTAGTAATCTTTTCCTGACCGAGTCGATTTTTGCAACTTTTTGATCAAGTCCAAAATCATTAATTGTTATCCAGATTTGACATGAATATATCCATACTGAATTTTATTAGTAGTCTGGATTTGTGCTTATTCAAAAAATTATCATAATAAATTTATGATAAATAAACACATTTTCACCTACAGCATTCTCACTTTCACCATTCCTACAAAACTTTCTTCAAAGAAGACAGTCAGAGACAATGAAACCTACCATTTTAAAGCAAGTTACCTACATTTTAGCATAGACGAGTCAATTTAAAAATCAATGGAATCTACAGTTTAATAACAAAGACTTGGAAATCAATGAAATATAGAGACTATCTCATTAGACAACGAGATTGATATTTAAAAGATAATAGCATTGTTGATAGCATCTAAGATCCGTGGTTAATCGACATTTTTGGACATGATGCCGCTCCAAAGTTATGAGGTTTTATAGTGCCCGAATATTAACGAGGTATTTGTCCAATAATATCTAAAAAATTACTAAAAAAACAGCCGAAACTATTCTGTGAACACAAAAAAAACAAAAAATATCCGTAAAATTATTTTTGACACTTTTGGACATGATGCAGCTCCAAATTATGAGGTTTCATAGTGCCCGAATATTATCGAGGTATTTGCCCAATAATATCTAGAGAACTGCTAAAAAAACAGCCGAAACTATTTCGTGAACACAAAAGAAACAAAAAAAATCCAGTGAAATTATTTTTGACACTTTTGGACATGATGCATCTCCAAATTATGACATATTGACAGAATATTAACGAGGTATTTGTCCAATAATCTTTAGGAAATTCCTAAAAAACAGCCGAAACTATTCCGTGAACACAAAAAAAAAAACAAAAAATATTCCGTGAAATTATTCTAGACATTTTTTTCACTGCACAAAAATCTCAAATAAAAAAAAATTACTTTATCATAATTTCAAAAATACCTTTACTCTACTTTCCCTCTAAAAAATCCTCTATTTAAAACTAAACTAATAAAAGTTGTAAACTAAACTATAACCTTAAAGTAATAATTTAAATTACATTAAATGAGGCCTAAGAGCATCCCCACCAGCTAATCTATAATTTAGGGAGATATAGATTAAATTATGATACTTTATAATTTTAGACTACTAAATAATACAACAACTAATCTATAATTAAGTTAGTTTTTTAGTTTTGTAAGTGGTGAGAAAAATAAGGAGAAATTATACAGATTGTGTAACCGTCTAGGTAAATATAGATTATCAAAATAAAATCCGTAAATTTAGACTACGTTTTAGATTAATTGTTGGAAAGCATTTTTTTTTAAAGATAATAGGTATTTTTTAAAATAACTATGAAATAGCGTATCTGTTGGGGATGCTCTAAACCCACTAAACTAAACGCCTAACCTAAACTCACCTCACCCCCTCTCGGAAACCCATTGTCAAACCTCAGACTATCACCTCCCACACTCATCTTAACCACTGAAGCCTGAAGCACGAACTCACTCATCTTAACCACTGAAGCCTGAAGCAGCAAGTTCGTCGCCTGAAACCCGAAACAGCAGCAACATACCTCATGTAGCCCAGAAAGTCCAAACAAAAGCCTTGTTTATTTTATTTTATTCAAATATCTTATGTATTTAAATCAAATCTAATTATATTAAGATTTGATTTTATTATATTTTATTTTAAAATATTTTATTTTATTTCCTTGTATTATAAATTAGGGTTTTGAGAAGCTCTTATATAAAGTCTCATACCTTAAGTTATTTGAAGTTTTTTGAAACAATAGATTTTTATCTCTGAAAATTTCAGTATTTGTTACCCTTAGATTAGGGTTTCATCATGTTACCCTTGAATTAGGGTTTCATCTATCGTTGGTTCTTCTTCTATTTCCGTTGCGTCATCAGTTTGGTATCAGAGCCTCAGTTCCTGCTACGGGTCAAGCATGTTTCTGAATCTTGATTTCATCTGATTCAAGGTCTAAAGGAGAGAACAACATACGGCCATGAAGATCTCAAAGATCGTTTGGTATGCGGGAGACACACTAGGCGTTTCAATGACGATCATAGGTATGGGCATTCGGTTCTTCGGTTCGGTTCGGTTCGGTTCTTTCGGTTCTTTAAAACTAGTATCCATTTAGGAACCGATTAAAATTGGGTTCGGTTCGGTTCGGTTCTCGTTCTTTCGGTTCTTTAAAACTAGTACCCATTTAGGAACCGATTAAAATTCGGTTCGGTTTAGTTCTTCTCAGTTTGGTTCGGTTACATTCAGGTTTCGGTTCCAAATAGTTAATTTCTAACCAAATGGTTACTTTGTAACCAGAAGAACCATTTGGAACCGAACCCGAAAGGAACGAAATGGTTATTTTCTAACAAAATGGTTACTTTCTAACCAAAAAAACTATTTGGAACTGAACCCGAAAAGAAGCAAATGGTTATTTTCGAACCAAATGGTTACTTTCTAACCAAAAGAACTGTTTGGAATTGAACCCGAAAAGAACCAAATGGTTACTTTGTAACCAAAAGAACCGTTTGGAACCGAACAGAAAACCATGGATATTCAAAGGTACTATTTCTTATTCGGTTCTTTATGGGTACTATTCGGTTCTCGGTTTCGAACCGAACCGAACCGAGAACCGTGGGTATTTAAGATAAGGAACCGTACGGGTATTTATAAGGAACCGGAACCGGAACCGAACCGAATCCGTTATTTCGGTTCGGTTCGGTTCGGTTCTTCGGTTCCATACCCATGTGCCCATGCCTAGACGATCATATTGACCGGTTACTGAAGGAGTTTAAATTGGCTACCAATCGTCGAATCAAGGTAAAAATTGTTTATCGAGATGCTACCTCAGGCTATGAAGAGGTTTTCAAAATCATTTACTGGACATGGGGATGTTGTCTTCAGGCTATGAAAAGGTTTTCAAAACTATTTTTTTCCTTTAACTAGATGGCTTCAATGTTACTTTGAATAAGGAACACTCGAGAAGAATTTATCTGATTCAGATAAGGTCAACAATTATAATTCCCAATGTAACGATTGAATAAAATAAAATAAATAATTTGGGTTCTTGATGGTGATGGTGCTGTGAATTCGAGGACGAATTCTTGTCAACCAAGAGAGGATGATGTAGCCCAGAAAGTCCAAACAAAAGCCTTATTTATTTTATTTTATTCAAATATCTTATGTATTTAAATCAAATCTAATTATATTAAGATTTGATTTTATTATATTTTATTTTAAAATATTTTATTTTATTTCCTTGTATTATAAATTAGGGTTTTGAGAAGCTCTTATATAAAGTCTCATATGCCTTAAGTTATTTAAATTTTTGGGAATAATAGATTTTTATCTCTGAAAATTTCAGTCTTTGTTACCCTTAGATTAGGGTTTCATCATGTTACCCTTGAATTAGGGTTTCATCTCTATTTCCGCTGCGTCATCAGTTTGGTATCAGAGCCTCAGTTCCTGCTACGGGTCAAGCATGTTTCTGAATCTTGATTTCATCTGATTCAGGGTCTAAAGGAGAGAACAACATACGGCCATGAAGATCTCAAAGATCGTTTGGTATGCGGGAGACACACTAGGCGTTTCAATGACGATCATATTGACCGGTTATTGAAAGAGTTTAAATTGGCTACCAATCGTCGAATCAAGGTAAAATTGCTTATCGAGATGCTGCCTCAGGCTATGAAGAGGTTTTCAAAATTATTTACTGGACAGAGGGATGTTGTCTTCAGGCTATGAAAAGGTTTTCAAAACTATTTTTTTCCTTTAACTAGATGGCTTCAATGTTACTTTGAATAAGGAACACTCGAGAAGAATTTATCTGATTCAGATAAGGTCAACAATTATAATTCCCAATGTAACGATTGAATAAAATAAAATAAATAATTTGGGTTCTTGATGGTGATGGTGCTGTGAATTCGAGGACGAATTTTTGTCAACCAAGAGAGGATGATGTAGCCCAGAAAGTCCAAACAAAAGCCTTGTTTATTTTATTTTATTCAAATATCTTATGTATTTAAATCAAATCTAATTATATTAAGATTTGATTTTATTATATTTTATTTTAAAATATTTTATTTTATTTCCTTGTATTATAAATTAGGGTTTTGAGAAGCTCTTATATAAAGTCTCATATGCCTTAAGTTATTTGAAGTTTTTGGGAATAATAGATTTTTATCTCTGAAAATTTCAGTCTTTGTTACCCTTAGATTAGGGTTTCATCATGTTACCCTTGAATTAGGGTTTCATCTATCGTTGGTTCTTCTTCTATTTCCGCTGCGTCATCAAAACTTCAGACTAAACTAAACGCCTAACCTAAACTCACCTCACCCCCTCTCGGAAACCCATTGTCAAACTTCAGACTATCACCTCCCACACTCATCTTAACCACTGAAGCCTGAAGCACGAACTCACTCATCTTAACCACTGAAGCCTGAAGCAGTAAGTTTGTCGCCTGAAGCCCGAAACAGCAGCAACATACCCGAACTGAGCATCTCGACGACCAAAAATGTCACTGTAAGTGTTTCGAAATGTAGTTTAAGACTTCAGATTTGTTTAGGGCTGAGTTAATTGTTATGTTGGTAGTTTAGATGTGTAATTTAAGTCTCAGTTTGATGTTAATATAGTAGTTTACTGTTCTCACGTCGTACGCATTTATGGTGCCGGTAAGCTTGAATCAGCCGATTATCACGAGACCAGTTTTATCTTCTTCACATATTGTATTAGATATGTTTGTATTTTTTTAATACAGTTTTCTAATTACTATTTGGTATTTTCATGTTCACATTTTGTATGTTTTCTATTTCAGGTTTTGGATACAGTTGATGATTTAAGGGTAGGTGATGGATGAAGAGATCTGAGAATTGCGCGAAAAAGAATCAATATCGAACGCGGATAAATAACAGTTTCACCGTTTCGGATGGAGTCGATACCTCTGTTACCACCCTCCCCTCCGTCTGGTTCCACAACCGGTTCCACTGCTCTATTAATCGTTTAGTGACAATTTAATGTAAAATAATATTTAAATTGATTATTTGAAAGAGTATGAGATGAAGCTGTTCACTCATTATCCTAGCCACAAAAGTTGAAATCTAGACGTTTAGAGTAGGGTACGAGCTGTATTGGATGCCAACATCACCGAGCTATTCTTATAGCGTTGGCATATGGAAACTAATAGCTATCATTTCAGTTTCAGTGAGATGACTATCACCCTCGATGATGTGCATACGATATTGGGACTCGAGGTACAAGGTGATGTGGCTGCTCTACCGGTTATATTTGACAAGTCGTTGTCCATGCATGATGCTGCTGAACTACTTGGGATTGATGAGGTTAGTTTTGTTAGAGAAGTCAAGAAATGAAAAGGTATAGGTTTGGGTCTAGCATGGCTTAAGAGTAAGTATAATAGGGCAGTCTACTGCGACGCTAACGAGCATCTCACTGATGATATGGTCCACCATGTTGCGCATGCATATTTTCTCTATCTGTTCGGGCGTTCTCTTTCTTTATAAGAGTAACATGTACGTGGATTTTAAGTACATGTTCCTATTACGAGATTTGACCGAGCAGGTTAGACATTGTGCCTCGGGCACGACCGTGTTGACTTATTTATACCACCATCTCAGAAAGTCCTCCCTTCACGAGACAAAGACTATAACCGGATGTATCGGTCTTCTAGACACATGGATACAAGACTATTTTGTTTTGCTTTTGCCCGGTTACGTGTTCCACTTACACAGAGCGCCAGCCTACTATTGCTAGATGAGATACACGTGCGATGATTTCTGATTCTCGGACCAAACTCAACTGGAAAATCACCATCAACAACCTACAGGAGAACGATGTAAGTTTTATATTCTTCTAGTATTTAATTTCTTAATATATTTTGGTATAGAACGAGGACTAATTTAACATATTGTTAGAATTGAATAAAATATAATTGATAGATATAGTCTTGTTATTGGTTGTGTTGTGTCGTGTAGATGCTAACATTTACCGGATCTTATATATGGTATTTTCCGTACTGTTTTATTTTGCAGGTCTTGTTTGAGCCTTACCGTCCCATACGTGATCACTTCACGTTAGAGGATATAGCTTGGTATCGTGATATCATTGCAGGTGTAGAACACTCTCAAGTATACTATCCCGAGTGGGCATTGAGGAAGTTTCAACATGTACAGGGGCTTCATTTGTTTCCGTTGGTCAAGATGCAGATCAAGGCAAAAAAGAAACCATAGACGAAGGCCTGCGCATTTGATAAAGATAATTGGTAAAATTGGCGTAATTGTAAGTTGAAGCCTATGTTTAGATGATCTATTGTTAGAGATTATATGGTTTCATTTTGTATTCCTGAGTATCTTATGTCTCATCACAAGTTCAGTTGGTTAGACCCCCTTAACACGGTGTTGTACCCATTAAATGATTATGTCCACGAAGATCGTGATGGAGTTGTTATACGCCATTTTCACGTTGGTCTGCGTAGGATTTCGTTGTTTCCCGGAGCTCCTTAGTTTGAGGGGGATTTAGATCATCATGTTGGGGCGTATGAGGATGTTTTATCTATCAGTAGGATACTTTATTAGACATTATGGTTATCTTTTTGTTGTTTGACACTTCATTTTCATGTTGATTCGAATATTTTGTTGTGAAATTTTATGTCCATTTTGTAAGATTCATTTGTATATCATTTTTTGTGAATATTTTTTTGTATTTTATCAATCCTTATTTTGTTGTAAAATATTTTGCTAATATTGGTGTTCTATTTTGCCTATCTTTTTTTATGTTTTGAAATTGTTTAACGTACAAAAAATTTAAACGTTTGAAAGGTACATAATACTAAGACTCATTTAATATAAATTTTGAAAGGTACATAATCCATGAACAAAAATTAGAAACAGTACAAGAAGTATAAAAATACGGATTAAATTTTAAACTTCCATACAGACTAAATTTAAAAACCTCAAGATGAGATAAAATTGACAATAAAAATACATAATATGATAACACGTATTAGTCGATATCATATTTGAGTTTATCCTCAACCGATGAGAAATTAGCTATCACATCCTCCTTTTCAGCATTTCTCTCCTTCAAATAAACTATCATATCCCGTGTAATGAAATAAGTAATTTTCAACTGCCACACTTGTAATGGCTCTTGCCTTAAAACATAAGACAAGCCGAACACCCGAGGATCGACATCATCTCTAGCAGTACACATCTACGTTGAACCTTTAACCATATCGACCTATAATTGAAGATCGTGAGATTGATATTAAATGTATAGATCAAGTTTAGTTAATAAATAACTAAATGCGTCTAAAATTGAAATTTGTTTACTTACATGAGGAAAATGATTTGTATTGACGAATGCGACACCGATCTCCTTTATAGGACCCTTCGTTGATGGTGCATATTGCACTGGTAGGTAAGTTATACAACCGATGGGTTCTAGAGAATAGAAATCACAATTGAATATGGTGGCGACTACTTTTCCGCAATTAGGTAACGACATCTACTTTAGAATTAGTGAATTTTCCTTAAAATATGTCAACCGGTGTAGCTCTTTATCGATATCACTATTGTGGCCATAATATGCGGCACGCAAATAAAACTCTATATGATTCTCTAATTTGTGAACCATGGTTTGTCTTACAAGTTTCCATCCACTTTTAGTGTCGATCAAACCATGTGCGATGACTCTAAAACCACAATTTGTTTCTAGAATAACGCTTGTAATTGTGAGTATAAAATGATGCATAAATTGAAGTATATTGTTTAAAGGTTTTGCGGTAATATTATTCGACGCAACCAGAGTTCTTACACCTATATATGCAACCCACTTTTGTTTCATTTTTGGTGGTTTTGCGCTGGAATTAGTATGAGTATGTGCAATGACCATTCGTGAAGTGCTACCAAAAGTCCAAACTGGATTTCCCAAACTTGTTGCCGGTGTTACCATATTTAGAGTTTTGGCACTATCGGCGTGAGACTCTAACCATTCTTGTTACGTGTGTTCATGCACAAAAGGATCCCTTTGGTAGAATAATCAACACAAAATTTGGTACCGTTAACGCGACCACAACCGCGACCTCAAATACATATGGAAGTTTGACTATGGGTTTTAAACTTTTAGAGAGGTTCACAAAGGAGTGATGTTGAATAATTCAATATGCGTGTGAATGTTTTAAGCCAATGGTTTTGTTCATAAACTTCAAACTCTGCGAGTTTTGCATTTAGATTTGAAAAATTAACTTTCACCTCTTCTTTGCCGCTTAGTTTAACTTGGGGAACAATATCTAGTCTCCTTCAATGCTCGTCTATAAGTCGGGTTGGTACATACATGTCCGCTCTACGGATTTTTTATAGTTCATGAGTGCATGGTAAATCTTGTGTCGTATGATCGATGCAAGCGCATGAAGATTTGTCACCTCTGATTTTATTAAGATAGTTTTCGTATACTACCCCGTAGTAATTTGAAAGGTTTTAAATCTTGAAATTTTTGAATTAGACGACACTTGTTATGCTCCATCAATTCATTTATGGTCGAATGTTGTATCGCTAAAAAACCATGAAGTTTCTACCTAAATTATTTGAAATCCAACCGGCTTGACCCGGTATATTTTTTCAAAGTAGCATGTTAGATTTTCGCCTTATTAGAGATGATTGTTTAAATGCATGATTTTGTTACTGTAAGCATGAAAAAACTTTCTTTATATAGTATAATCCGCGAGTCTATGATATAATTAACTGTCTTATCGTTATCTTTGCACATCGTCCGCATCTTAGCCAACCTATCGTTCATCATTTCAACGATGGTGGATGAAATGACGTCATCTCAAGCGGTCAAAACTGTATTAAGCACATTGCCGACTTTAAACAATTTTTCTGTTTTCCCACTAACATTCTTGTTAATATGCCATTCGCATAACATATGACTTGCGTTAGGAAATATTTTGTCTATGTTATTCATCAAAGCAAGTTCACGTTCTGTCATTATAACACAAGGAAACTCACAATCATTTTCCTCCATTACCATTTTCAAACATTCCAATGACATTCATAGTTGTCTTGTTTTTCTTTCGCCATGAATATGAAACCAATGCAAAACATTTTTTGGTCGATGTTACCCTGACTACTTCGTACAAAGGGAACACATATCTAAGAACTTTGTATGTGTTATCCATGATTAGAAACCGAGAGAATATCTGTAGTAAATTAATACTAAACGAGTGTACACAAAAATAAACTGGTTATCATATTTGTACTTGTCTTTTCCCAATACTTTTAGTTGTCCATTCGTAATTTTTATAAAAGCACTGCATTTGGAAACGGCCACCATTTTCAATCCACTATGTTATTTGAAGGTAATTGTATACGTGACAGATATTTAACGTATTATCCGGATTGACCTTCTTCAACACACTAAATATTTTTCGTGTAGTTGTTTTGTTCACCGTCAAAACATCAACGAGTTATTTTTCCTTCGGTTTTAACTTCGATTATTGAAAATTTCCTTGCGCATATACAATCGGATCATGATTGTGCTTGCCGAAAAGAACACTTAAAGCCTACTTATCATCACCTTTTATCGGATTTCCTACCAAATAAAAAGGGCAATTGATTTTTTTGCTAGTGGTAGCCTTACGCTTACGGTCACACTCTCCAATGGAAAACTTAAATATACCAGATTGCTCGCACCTATAATCAATTGTTCGTGTTCTTTCTCTATTCCCCCGGTTCCATAGATGTTATCTTAATTGAGAATCATAATGACTTGCTTGTACTTTTAACCCACTCGGTCATCGACTAGAGTCACAAAATGGTAAGCGTAGTCCGAAAAAAAAATAGAATTTTGCATTAAGTAACCTCCTAAAATACATACAAAGTAAAAAATCAATACAACCGGGATTCTGGATTAGTTTAGGTTGTTCCACCATGCACAAGGTGAAATAGGTGTTCATTACGCCATGACAAGGCATAATGATGAATACAAACGCCAAGAGGTGGCGTAATGGTCCAATGATCTGCCGTATGTGTGGCGTGCTGAAGGCCCATTACACCATCCAATTTACTGATAAATACAAAATTTTGTCATCTGAATGACGAAGAATACTATATTGATGTCATTCTATAGAAAAATTAGCAAATCTTGTTTTTTTAAAAACCTTACATTTTAGAAAAAAATGAAAGATCGAAAGTAATGTACCTCTGCAACGTCCATGCTAGTCTGCAGAGGAACCAGTTCTGCTTTCATTTTGTCCATATTTTTGAGATTTTGAAAGATTGGAGATAAGAGGGTTTATGGCTAGTTTCGGGTTTTGAGTTTTTTAGGTTTTTGTTAGTTTTGTGAAGTGGAAAGTTAGATTTGGAGATATTTATGTTATTTCAACTTCATGGAGTAGATAATAGCATGAAATGTAATTAAATAGAGTTTCAAAAAAATCTGAGTTTTTTTATTGAGTGGCAATTTTGTAAATACTGAAAAACAAAAACATGCGACTTTACGGAATAGTTGTGGCTGATTTTTTAGTATTTCCCTAATATCTATAGTAGATTTCACCTATTTGTTTAATTATCCAACTGATTTGATCATCTAATTGTCATGAACAAGTTGTATGATAAAAGTATTGGAAAAAATTCATAATAGTTATGTATATTCATGCAGAGTATATGTTTTCCTATAAAACTTGATTTGTATATATATTTTAAACATTAATTAGCGACCATAAATCTTTTCGATTCAAGAAACGACGCAAGATCTAAAAAAAATATTCGATGGATTTATACTCCTCATTGCTTTTCTATATCCATAATTAATAGTTACTTTACATAGCCAAATACATCATTAAGCATAGATTTATCAATTTATTTCTAACAATCTCCCACTTGGATTTTCAGATGCTAATAAATGATATATTTATTTAATGAAATTCCTGAAATCTATTCTCTATAGTTGAAGTGAACAGTCTCGTACATGACGCCAAACGATAAAGATGGAAGAACTCTTCATCACAATGTAAATAATTAAACGCAACAATAATCACGTTATCATTATAAATCAATTATACGAGCTAAATATGATGTAAAATAAACGAATAATATATCATATAATCGCACATGTCTATTTTTAATTGATCCAAATTAAGTGGAGATCTAAATAATAAATTAGATAAGTCAATCAAGTTAACTGAACCAGATATTGAAATAGAGCAAAGTGTATACAATAAAATAACAAATATATATTAACTTATTACAAAAATAACATTAAAATCAATAATTCTCTATATCACCAACAATCATCCTAATGGTGTGATTCCTAAAAACTAAAGGTAGTACTGCTTTTGTAAGAGGATCTGCTACCATGGAGTTCATATCAATGTGTTATATACTTATTTAATGTTTTTAAACTCTCTCTTAAACATATATGAACTTAATGTCAATGTGTTTAGACTTAGAGGAGATTTTGTTAATGTTGGAGTATTGAACTGAAAAATTATTGTCACAATAAAGCTTAATATAACCTTATATCCCTTGTAGAATATGTAGTCCAACGATAAAGTTTTGCAATCATAATACTTGGTTAAACACCTCAAAGCATACGAAAAAACTTTTCCATCATCAGACTCTAAATTTTCAAATCATAACGGACCATTTTCATTTTCTCAATCTCAAATTTTATTTTTCGATATTGACCAAAGCTAAATTTTTTGTCTTTTTCTATAAGATTATTTAACGGTTTGCTAATTGTCGTAATGTAATGGTGTATCACACACTTTATATATGCCATTTGTGATATCCAATAATGTCACGAGAGAGATCTAGGTAAATCTGGATTCCTAACACATAAGTTACATCACAAAGGTCTTTAATATCAAATTTGTCTTTTAGAATTTTCTTTGTAGTATAAAAAAATTCATGTTATTCATGGGAAGCAATATGTTACCAATATACAATATGAAAATATGAACTTACTCTCACCAAACGTTTGATAGTCACAGTCCTCAACCGAGTTAGTCTCAAAACCAAAGGATAATTACCTTAAGGAATTGTTGGTACCATTGACGAGAAGTCTATTTGAGCTCATAAATAGATTTCTTAAGTTTACATACCATGGACTTCGAATCACAAATTACAAATTTCTCAGGTTTTACTATATAGATCGTTTCCTTAATGTTTTCATTAAGAAATGAAGTCTTAACATCCATTTGATGAAGCTCCAAAAGATTGTCCTAAAAGTGTACAACTAATTTTATGATCGTCTTAAAAGATTTATTTGATGATACCATAAAGAAGGTATCTTTAAAGCCAATCCATTCATGATGAGTATAAATTTTTGTTATAAACTGTGGTTTATGTCTTTCCATATTACCCTATAAATATGTTTGATTTATTAAATTCATTTGCAATCAATTAAACTTTTTTCTTCAAATAATAGGACAAGCTCTCATATCATGTTATCTTGAATTGATTTATATTATTCTTTCATAGCGTTAACCCACATGAGAGAATTCATGTCTTCACGGTATATGACGGATTGTTTACCGTTGCACCATATGGTTCTTTATGTTCTTGAAGATATACTATATAATATGAATATTGTTTTTTCTTGTGGACCTTATTAAGGAGGTAGAGTTTGATCTTCGTAAGGAATAACATTTTGTATAACTAGTGGAAGATTGATATTATCTTGAATATATTAATGTTTAACTGGACCATATTTGTAGCCTGGTTAAAATTCTCAATTTTAACATATGTTGTTTTTTTTAGTATATTCATGATCTAACAATACTAAAATAATCAACATTAGAGTCCAATCTTTTGATACCCCGGTATCCCTGTTAATACTTTCATGAATCTCTATAGATTCTTCCTAAAATGAACATATGTTCTTAAATCCCCCCTCACCTTCCCAAGCTCAACATCCTCAAGGAACTTTGTTGATCCATTTTAAAAATATTTTTACTAGAAGAATCATAAATATTAAAAACTCGTGAATATTCATAATAACCTATGAAAAAACACTAACCCTCTATTGGTCTAATTTATTCTTATGTAGCTTATAAGTCTTTTATTCAGATAAAAACCTATATATGCCGATGCTTTAAACTGGGCTTTCGCCCAATCCATAGCTCGTATGGAGTTTTTATGGTTCCATTTATGGGAATTTTATGTTGGATATATGATGCAAATTTGACGGTCTCACCATATAATTAAACGTACAGTTTCACCTCTCAGGTACACCCTTTGTACTGGGTGGCCTCGACATTGTATACTGAGGTACTATACCGCACTCTAGATATTTAACAAATGATCATTGATATATTTCAACTGAATTGTCCTATATTTCATAGTATTCATCACCACGGACAAACCTAACACACTTAATGCTCTTACTTATTTGTTTCTCAACTTTAGTATTAAAAGCTATAAACTTGTCTAGGTTTTCTGATTTTTCACGAAGAAGGTAAATGTACTCGTAACATAAGAAGACATCTATGAATGATATGAAGTATCGAGGCATGTTTCATGATTCTTTAATGAATAATCCACATATATCGATATGTATTAGTTCTTAGAATTATTGTTCTCTGTGTTCCCCTACCCTTTTCATTTTGGTATGTTTCTGTTTGATACATTCGAAAAAAGTACTTAAGTCTGAATAAAAAAATGGCATAATCAAACTTCAACAACAATCTTATCGTGTCAAAGGCTTTTTAATTATTTTTAGGTTTATTCATTTTGTTATGCGTTATTTGTGTGTTTATTGATTCATTATGATGCTCATTTGTATATAGTAAATACAACATATCATTCATTTGCAAACATATAGTACCAACTACCACATTATTATATAAAATAGTAACTAATTACTTTCAAACAAATATGAATAACCGAAATTGTTTAAAACTGGAAAATAAATCAAATTTCTGTTAGATGAATGTACAAACAGAACATCTCTAAAAAATAACGTATGCCCACTGGATAATTTTAAACTGCAAGCACAAATAGTAAGAACTTTTCACGAGTTCCCCTCTCTTTTATAAATGGATCTTATATTACGATCCCAATCATGCTTCTATGAAAAAATCAATTAAATATGGTTTTTAAAATCTTAAATCCTTACTCTAATCAGCTCAAACAACATGTATGCCCAATAGTATGGAGTTTATATAGAAAATTAAAATTAACATGCTGTGAACTGATTTCATACATACATACAATCCTACAATCGATTCAAAAAAAACTTATCCTGATATGAATTGATAAAATACACTTATTCACTAAATATATGTATGACAATATATATATATATATATATATATATATTCTTATTTGATTGATAGTACTAAGAAGGCGGAAATAAAACTTACTTGTTAAGTTGTTCAGCTTAGTAGTTAGTGATTGGAATAGTGATAATGTTATGGGAATTGCTAAAAAAAAACGGCCAAAACTACTCCGCGAAGTCGCATGTTTCTGATTTTCAATATTTACAAAAATGCCACAAGGCAAAAAACCCAAAAAACCCTTCGAAGTGTAAATATTTACAAGTGACGCCATTGAAGAGAACCAAACTACTCCATGAAGTTGCAAACTTCATCTTCTCCAAACATACTAAAAATAGAAACTTAACAACCAACTAAACCCATTTTTTGAAAAATTTCAAAACCTTCACAACATGGACGGAAAAGGGTCGGAAGTGCTTCCCACGCAGAGCAGAATGGTCGCCGAGGAGGTACATTGCATTTCCCTCTTTCATTTCGGCTAAAAAATCGATTTTCGGAAAAAAAAAACCCGTAATGGTGTTCGTCGCCACCCTCTGGCGTGGACGACATTCCGTACGCCATTCCAAAGGCGTGGGGCACACTCCATTCGCCATGGCTTGGCATGGGGTAGCATCCGTACGCCACACGTGTGGCGCTGCGTAGGTCTCCCATGCCAAGCCATGGCGAATGGAATGTGCCCCACGCCTTCGGAATGGCGAAATGTGGTTCCCGAATCCGGAATGCCGGTTTAATTTGTTTTTCTACTTCTTGCGTATTGCAGGAGGTGAACGAATGCGATATTTCGCTTGTTTCGGACTACGCTCACTATTTCACCACCCACGACGAGTATAGCTTAGAGTCGATGACCGAGTGGGTAAAAGTTAGGGGGAAAACGTTGGGTTTTTCGATAAACGTAGCATCGAATGAGGTAGGGAAGAGGGGGAGAACACCGAGAGTGGATTATCGGTGCGAGCGATCTGGAATTTTCAAGTCGGCCGTTAAAGAGTGCGACCGTAAGCGTAAGGCCACCGGTAGCAAAAAAATAAATTGCCTTTTTCATTTGGTGGGTAATCCGTTAAAAGGAGACGATAAGTGGGCTCTTAGTGTCCTTTCCGGGAAGCACAACCACGAACCGATCAAGTATGCCAAAGGACATTTGCAATGGTCGAAGTTAAAACGTAAGGAAAAAGAGCTCGTTGATCTTTTGACGGTGAACGGGACAAGTCCGCGACAAATATTTGGTGCTTTGAAAAAGGCCGATCCGGAGAATGCTTCAAATATCCGTCACGTTTACAATCACCGTCAAAGAACGAGGATGGCCGAAAACGGCGGTCGATCCCAAATGCAATGCTTGTTAGTTAAATTACAATTGCACAAGTATAAGTATTGGACACGGATGGGGAATGACGGTTCTAACGTCATAACCGATTTGTTTTTCGCACATCCGCTTAGTATCGACTTACTACGAACCTTCCCACGCTTGCTAATCATGGATAGCACATATAAAGTCATTCGTTAAGGGATGCCTTTGTTCGAAGTAGTCGGGGTAACATCTACGAACAAAATGTTTTGCATTGGTTTCACGTTTATGATGAGTGAAAAACAAGACAACTACGAATGGTCTTTGGGATGCTTGAAAACGGTAATGGAGGAGAATGATTGTAAATTACCGTGTGTTATTGTTACGGACCGCGAACTAGCCTTGATGAATAGCATCGACAAATTTTTCCCTAGCGCTAGTCACATGTTATGCGAGTGGCATATCAACAAAAATGTTAGCGGGAGAACGAAAAAAATGTTTGAAGACGGAAATGTGGCTAAAAGTTTTTTGGTGGCTTGGAACGACGTTGTTTCATCTAATACCGTTGAGGTTATGAACGAGAGGTTGGCTAAGATGCGGTCGATGTTCAAAGACCAAGATAAGGCGGTGGACTATGTGGTTGACTCGTGGATTACGCCTTATAAAGAGAGGTTTGTTCACGCTTATACTAACAAGAGCATGCATTTTAATAACCACACCTCTAATAGGGCCGAAAGCTCGCATGCTACATTGAAAAAATATGTTGGGTCTAGCCGATTGGATTTCGATGGGTTTTGGGATAAAGTGCATGGCTTGTTAGCGATGCAACATTCTACTATTAAAGAATCGATGGAGCTTAGCAAGTGCCGTTTAATTCACAAATTCCAAGATTTCAAACCGTTCAATTTGTACGGGGGTACGTATCACCTATTGCATTGGCGATAGTATACGATAACTATGTTGATAAAAGCGGCGGTGAAAAATCTATGTGCGTTTGCACCGATCGTACGATCCATGGTTTGTCGTGTTCCCACGACCTTGAGGCAATCCGAAGAGTGGACGGCCACGTACCTACTCGGATTATAGATGAGCATTGGAAGAGACTAGATATCGTTACGCCAGTTAAACTCACCGGCGAAGAAGAAGTGAAATTTAATTTCGCTAATCTAAATGCGAAACTTGAAGAGTTTGATGTTTACGAACAAAGTCATTGGCTCAAAAAATTTCAAAACAATTTGGATCCTTCGACTACACTCCTTTGCGAACCCCTCGAGAAGGTTAAAACCCGCGGTAGAACTCCCGGACGTGTTGGAAGCGGTGGTCGTGGACGGGGTCGGGGTCGCGTTAAGGGTAGCAAAGTCCAACGTGATTATTCAACGAAAAGAGATCCTTCATATCACGAATACGTCGAACAAGAAATGTTTGAGTCCCACGATAGTACCGCAACTCCACGAGTTGTAACACCTGCCGCTAGTATAGCAACCCCGGTCGGCACTCTCGGTAGCACCGCAAGAACGGTTAAGGCACATACTCCGACTAATTCCGGAGCAAAACCCCCAAAAAATATAGCAAAATGGGTTCAATGCGTCGGTTTAGGCACTCCGGATTCGTCGAACCACATCAAGGCTATACCGTCATTCACGGCTATACCATTACCGACTAGATTACCAAATGTTTTGGACTCGAGATTTTCAAAAGACATACCTCAATATATGCGTCCTTTCATAACCCGAATTACAAATGTAATGCCCGACGGTAATTGTGGTTTTAGAGCCATCGCGCATGGTATGGTTGGTAACGAAAGTGGATGGCTAATGGTTAGAGAAGCCTTGGTTCACGACCTAAAGAGCGATCGAGAGTTTTATAAACGGGTTGCATATTTCGACGATGAAAGCGAAGTTGATAAGGAGATAAACCGGTTGACTTTTAATAAAGAGAATGCACCTTACGCAAAATGGATGTCCTTGCCTAGTTGCGGAAAACTAGTCGCGACTACATTCAATTGCGTTTTCTATTGCCTCGCTCCCGGTGGATGTACGACTTACCTACCGGTGAAAAATGCACCGCCGAGCGATGGTTCTTTAAAGGAGATCGGCATGGCATTCGTCAATAAAAACCATTTTGTTCATGTGAGTAAATAACTTTAACTTTCGCACGCATTTAAGCATTTTATTTTCTAAACGCGCATTTATATTGAACGGAAATTTGTAGGTTGAGTTGGTTAAAGGGTCACCCATACCGACTATAGATCCTACGTGGATGAGATCGGCGAGAGAAGACGCAATTTCTTGGTCGATCCCTTTGCTAGATAGAGTCCGTGTATTTTCAAGACTACAAAATCCCACACCGACGCACTCCGTTGAACATGATGATTCGATAGTGGACTTAACGAAAGATTGAACTTATTTTGTGTTCGGCTATGTTTTTGCTTTTTTTGTTGTAAACTAACAATGTGTTGTACCCTTTAAACCTCTTTACTTTAAATGAATTTTTTTAAAAAAAATTTTGTCTTCAAAAATTCGAGACAGCCGTTTTCGCCAGCGTAATGGCGTAACAGACGTCCCGAGCGCCAGGCGACGGCGTAACTGCAGCACCCCACGCCAGGGGATGGCGTGGGGATTGCCCCATACGCCATTCACCTGGCGGCGTAGGGGACCCTTTTTTTGCCTCTGTCCAAAAAGAACAGAGGCAAGGCTAAGGGTTAACCCTATTGCCGCCACTGGTTGGCGAAAAAGGGTATCCCTACGCCGTGCTGTGGCGGCAATAGGGTACCCTTTGATTACAATTTAATTTTTTTTCAACCTTTTTTTTTAAATAAAAAACCATTTTACTTTATGTGTAGGAATAATGTTGTGTTTTAATGATTATGTATTGTTCGAAACTCATTATGTATTGAATTCACGTTCCAATTAATGTTCAACTAGATTTTTTAAAAAAAATTGAATTGAAATATAAGTGGTAGACCAGTTAGAGGAGCTCAAACATTAACTTCTCGTAAACCAAAACAGCAAACTAAAACATGAACTTAAACATGAACGTTTACACAAACTGTATGAATAACTGAATATTATTTGTCGTGCTTGTAGTCACTGATTTCCGCTAAGCGGATGTCGATAATGTCGGAACGGACCGCATCCAGCTGATCATCCGTTATATAATCAGTGACCTGGCAATTGAACGGGTTACATGCAACACGACGTTCAAGCTCGGTGAGGCTTGAAACTGGATGCTGACGGAATGTGAGAAGGAGTGACCACCTAGCCTTCACCTCATCAACACGCCTTGAAATCCTTGGCGGCTGGACACCATCTCTTCCATATAAGAAGTACATATGGCATAGCAATGCCTCGAAGTATTCTCTACGGCTCTGTTCCATGTGCGTGTTTCCAACTTCGATTGATGCTTCCATCAGATATTGATCTTTTAACTCATTCCATGGACACATTTTTTGTTAGGTTATTCAACTACTTTACTCTTCTATGCGTGGACAGCTCGCGTATTTATAGATAACGATACAGACGAACGCATAAATTACTCCGTGAAGTTGCATAGATTATTGATATCAGCCGGGACCCACCAACACAAAAACTCCCGCCAACACAAAAAGTCCCGCCTAAAAAAACCCGCCAAAAAGTAACCCCCGCCAAGACAAATGTTCCCGCCAAGGACTCCAGCCCAAAACTCCCGCCATGGAGTCTACATCCTAAAAACTCCCGCCAAAAAATGACTATACTATATAAACATGCCACATGATACAATATTCGTAATAGAAGCAAAGAGTACACTTAAGAAAAAAAGCACAACCACTTGAACACAAACACTTGAACACATGGAGTTTACAGCTGATGAAGACTACCATATGCTCAAGGCGGTTAAGGTTGTCCGCCGAAAAATGGGGGAAGATAGTAGTGATGCTTTCTTCGACCGCCTCCTATGTCAGATGTATTTCAACTATGGGCATTTAGGAGCAGGAGACGTTCAAGTGCAAAGTCGTGACGAAATCAAATCAAGGTACAACTTCATCCAACCGCTCACTGCCCTGCTTTTTCAACCAGCCAGGATTAAGATAGAAGCACCTTTGGTCTGGAACATGACGGTAGTAGACTACATAAGTAGGGATATGGTGGCGTTTCTGGAGGATAGGATTGCGGCACGTAATGGGGGGGATGATTCGGATGACAATTTGGGATACGATTTCGACTGATCATTTCACTATTTCCGGGTTTGTGCCATCGAGTTATTATGTTTAGTTGTCTGTGTTTTTTTTTAAGTAACTCCAGAATGTGTGTTATTTTAGATAGTACTACTATTTCAACTTGTTAGTTGTTGTTGTTTGAACTTGTGATGTTTCATTCCAGTATTTGTTTGACGTTTTTATTTCCTTGGTTGTTGTTATTTGAATTTGTGATTGAATGAATGTAAACATTCGATGTTTTATGTTTGGATGTTCATCTTGAAAACTGTAGCACTAAAACTGCAAAATATGTCGATTGCATAAAAACATTACAATTTAATCCGAAGCATTGCATAATAAGAAATACATAAGCAAATAACTGAAGACAAATGATAGGTGGGCTAACCCTCTGTTAACATTTCACACTTAGATTTATGGAGTCGGATAGTTCATTCCGCTCCCGAACTTATAATCATCTGAATCATAAGCACTTCCTTCGGGGGTTGAACACGTTTCAACGGCGCTTGCAATTGCGTCGGCCATTTCTTGCTCCCTTTGTTGCGTCGCATGTGACACCATCTCCGGCGTAACTGGACCTTGGGATCCCATGTTGAATACGTCTTCGACATGTAAACGGGTCTCGTAATCCAATGACTCAATCTGTACAGTCCTTGGCTTAAGATAAGCCAGCCTCTCGAACACTTCTTGGCGTCCGCGTGGTCGGGGCATTAAGCATCCTGGACATGATGCCTCCCTACCGTGGTTGAAGAACATCTTGCACAAAACCGCATCGATGAAACCAGGATTATCCTCTTGCATCGTAACTTTGACGAAATGAAATGTGCTTAGGAGGCTTGCATCTTCGTACACGTTCCAGCCTGAATCACTCATTGTTATAATTTAATTATTTAGGTTCATAGCCAGATTCTAGTATTTATATACTCGTGCTCTGTTGGTTCATTTCTCAAAAAATTAGCGGGAAATGGTGTTTTTGTTCCCGCTAAAAACTTAATGAGGCGGGAAACCATCATTCTGTATGTTTTGAGGCGCTAAAAATTTGGATAACATGGAAGATACTGGGAACTAGAGAAGGCTTGATAAAGTTTTGATTAATTCTCAATTGAGAAACTGTTTTGATTAATCACTTAACTATTTTGATTAATCCATAACCCTATTTTATATGTATTTTAGAGATATGAAAATGACTTATAATAACTCTTAAGTCTTGAAAATATGAGGTGTTTGAAAATATTTTCAATGTTATTTCCAAAGCAAAAGAGAAAGTCAGTTATTATACAAAATAAATTTCAAGTAACCTAAAACTTTGATGATAAAGAAATGATGATAAAAACTAAATCTAATCAGCTTCTTCTTTTAGAAAGAGATGAAACCTATTGGGAACAAACAAACTGCATCATACAAACCGAAACTATTACACAATCCAAAACCAAAATGATACGTTTCATACAAAGTATCATACAAAGTATCAAAAAACAAGAAACAAACCAAGTTAGCGACAACAGAATAAAAGTATCATACAAACACAAAAAACATTGTAATGTCTATGCGAGCCTCCTGGCTGTGGACAAAACATCGTCATAAGCCCCAGCCAGACGATCGAAATCATGATCAAACTCGCTCACTCCAGGAAACAACGAGATCCTCCGCATACCAGCGCGCAAATGTCGGATGATAGCTCCCTCTCGATCCTCGTGGACGTAGTCAGCGAGCGAGTAGATAGCGGTGTTGACGAGATCGAACCAGCTAATACTCTGGTGAAGTAGTAGGTACTCAGGCTCACAGAAAGACTCCATCTCGTCTGTCACCATCCCTCCTCGAAAACCACGATGCAACGTGTTCATCTGCCGCCGATCCCAATCATACGGATCGAATGCATACGCCATCGTCTTCGGCTTTCTCCTTGATTTCGACTGCATGGCTAACAGAAGATGCGCGATTCGACCCTGGACACGGCCAAACTGCCGTTGAACTCGCTCGGGATAGTATGCCTGAGAGTGCTCCACACCGCATATGACATCCCGAAACCAAGATAGCTCTTGAAACGGGAAATGATCGCGTATAGCACGATAAGGCTCAAACAAAACCTGCATGGAAAAATGGATATGATCATAAACACAATAATAAATCAATTTTGCGATCACTAAACAAAAACACTTACATCGGTCTCTTCCAGGTTGTTGACGGAGATACGAAGGTTCAGCTTCGTCTGTGAGTCAGATACTGCTGCAGCTGTATCCCATCTACCAATAGTGGGGTCGCGCTCAGTGTAGGTGCGTCGAGTAACGGGTCGGAGCATGGAAAAATGATCTCGTATCCACGTGTCTACCATACCGATACATCCGGCCATAGTCCTCGTGCCGTGCAGGGAGGCCTCACCCAGATGGTGGTATGTGTAAGCGAGAACAGCACTACCCCATGAGTACCTGCCAACACCCTCCGGAGTCAAATCGTGCAACAGAAACAAATACTTGTAGTTGGAGTACATGTTGCTCTTGTCGGGGAATATGACCGTGCCAAACATATGCAATATATAGGCGCGGGCTGCAGAATCCACCATCGGATCACTCAGACCAGGGCTGTCATCGCAGAACTCTGGCCCACTAAACCTACTCCGGAGCCATTTAAATCCCAAACCAACGCCCTTGCACTTCTCAACCTCCGTCACGAAGGATAGATCATCCACCATAAGCAATTCAGCGCACTCGTGCATGGCCAGACTCTTGTCGGAAATATAGGGAAACACAGCAAGCTCACCATCAACTGGGAGTCCCAAAATAGTGTGGACGTCGTCCAGAGTAATCGTCATCTCACCGAAAGCGAAATGGAAGCTATTGGTCTTCGCATGCCACCTCTCTAGGAAAACCTCCGTCATGTTGGAGTGTGTCTGCATTTCATAGAACGGCTCAATCAGACGACCGAACGGGGTGGCGTCAACTACAGCGCGTACCCTAGTCTGCGCAGCCAAACTCCATGCTCGATGACTAGGATAATGGGCATACAGCCGCATCTCTCGCTTCTAAAAAAATTTGTTCTCATTAGCATAGGACAAAACAAAATAGCTTGAAATAATGTAAAATTTTAATTTCGATACTTACCTCTCCCATCCAAATGTGGTATGCAGCGTGGGAGGTGAAATCCTCGCCGAACAGCGGTGGCAATCTGGCCGGAGGAGGAGCTCTACGCTGCCTTGTACCCGGTGGGGGATGGCGTCGTCCGCGGGAAGCGGAAGCGGAAGCTGAACTCGATCCGGACGCATGCGGTCCAGAGACTATGGGGTGCTCATCCATCTGCACAGGTGGAACTGGCTGGCCACGTACCCTACTCCGCTTTTTAACTCTCCTCGTCCGCGAGCCATCAGCAGACAATGTATACTGTGCATCGTCGCCGTGATCCATCACCTGGAAAAAAAAATACTTACTATCAGGTTTCGTCGAAAACACATATTGTAATGGTGGTACCCGTTCTAGACAAAAAATAGCATAAGGCAGGTTAGAACGAACCGAAAAACAATAATAATCCGGTCCCGGCCCATTCCGGTGACCGGAGATGTCTCACGCCACCACCGTGGCGTGAGGCATGTTGCCTACGCCATCTCGTGTGGCGTAGGGTTGGACCCCTACGCCACATGGATGGCATGGGGTTTAGCATGTACGCCAACATAGGGCGTACATGCTGAACCCCACGCCATCCATGTGACGTAGAGGTCCAACCCTACGCCAGTGGATGGCGTAGGGAGGGTGTTCTTCGCCCGTGCGTGGCGAAGAACATCCTCGCCCTGGCAGAAGCTTAAAGCTTCTGCCTTGGCCCAGAAACAGCCCAAAAACCGTTTTTTTCTACAGATCTATCCTAACTAGACCTATCTAAACCTAACTAGCCTATCAAACAACAATAGAATGGACTTACAGTGATCGTTCGATTCCGGTTGCGCTTCTCCTTATTCCGAACAGACTCTCCGGCGACAAATCCGGTGTATATTGGTCCTGTGGTGGTCGTCTGGTGGTCGTTGTAGATGTGCCGGTGGGTGTCGGTAGGTGCCGGTGGGTGGATGGGTACGTGCCGGTGGGTCAGTGGTTTTGGGTAAGGGTTTTGTGCGCAGTGGGTTTTGTGCGGTGGGTCGGTAGTTTCTGCTGTTATGGGTAAGGTTTTACTTTTGTTTCAGATTTTACAAAACCCATTTGTTTAGTTTAATTGATAGTTAGTTTAGGTATAATTAGTGTATAGTTAGTTTAGGTATAAATTTTGTGTAGTTTAGTATAGTTATAAATTTAGTATAGGTTATTATATTTAGTTTTAGTTTAGATTTTATTTATTTAATTTAGTTTAGGTATAATTTTTTTTAGAGAGAAGGTAGAGGAGAGTTTGAGTATGAAGTTTTTTTTTGAAATTATGGTAATTTCGCGGAGTAAAATTGAGTATTTATACGGTTTCGGAAGGGCAAAATCGACAAACAGAATAACTTCACGGAGTAGTTTTGGACGCGAAGTAATTTTAGCCGTTTTTTTAGCAATTCCCTATTGTTATTGATGTAATTTTCACTTGTGTTTCTTCGTCTTGTTCTGCTAATTAATATGCACTAGAAAGGGATAGGAAAGAACTAGCGTTTGAGTTTTTCTAACCACTGAGAGTGTCAGAATAATATGATAGCTTAAATAAATAGCAACCTACATCAATTTAGGTTTAACTTTAAACTAAATGCATTCATACCTTTCCTTCACCTATGCGGTGAAGGACCATAATTCAACTAAATTTATTTATTTAGTTTAGTCCCTATACTTTTAGTTTAGGCTCAAGTAGTAGTAATTTGGACCCAATCATTCGTCCAAATATTAATTCATTTTTAATGAGTTTTTACCTATTTATCTATTTATCGATTTTATCATCTGTTTACTTATTTAATTAGAAAATATATTAAAAAATATATTGACACCAACTAGATAAATCATTAAGCATAAATTGAACCATTCATTTCCACCAATTTTTATCTACAACATTCTCACTTATCTTCAAGCAAGACAAAAAAGAAAAAAAATAAAACCTACGATTTTAAAAAATATACAAACATTTTAAAAACACGACGCAACCAAAAAAAAACTTAATCTAAACATTAATAAAATCTACAGTTTGATTGCAAATACTTAAAAATCAATAAAATCTAGAGGATATCACTAGACAACGAAATTGATATTAGAAAAATAATGGTAATGCCATGATATAGTACTTTAGAAACTCTACCTTTAGTCAAAAGAACTGAAGTATATGACTAATACTAAAAGAGAAACTTACTATGATCAAGACGAATAATAATTTCGGTTATGACACAATGACGAGGTTTACTCCGATCAGTAAATTCAGCCTAACAATGTGAGATGTGTTCCAATCGTCTCTTTATATATGTATGATTTATTCAGCCATTTTTATACTATAAATAAATGACTTTACATTAAAATAAAAACACATAAATTTGATAAAAACAATATAATAATATAATTGCTGTCTTTTTATTTGTAATATTTTAGGTTAACTTTAACCGACATCTTTGTCCTTAGGTTTTTATCGCTATCCTAATTTTTTTTAACTAAAATACTAAATAAAAGTTACAGTCTAAAGTAACGATCACCGCCAAAATCATAATTAAAAAAAATCCAGAAGATGATTTTTTAATCTCGAGACATGATCAGTGTCTTAGGTATTAAAAAATCAGATGTGAAATTTCAATAATATCGAATGAAAAAGATGTAGCTAGTTTGCATATTAAAGAAGATAGTAAAAAAGACTTTAAATTCATTACAAAGAAAAGATGTCATGCAGTCAAAATCAAAACAAGATCGCGATGGAATATATAATTGAGAGGTGATTATAAAACAGAAAAGAGGCACCAGAAATCAAAGATGATAAACGTGATTTTCAATACGATCCATTTAGTAGTTTTTGGCATGGCGTAACAAATTATCATACATGACACGCTAAACGTGACATAAGAGATGCATCATAGCTGATAGGCTTGGATATTTTGGACACTGCTCCTTACTTTTATCTGAAGGGCAATTCGGACCAAACCACCACCATAAGAAACCGAACAGAATAAATGTAGTGGAAAGTGACTAAGCTAGGTGCTGGTCATTTCACAACTTGGCTAATGGGTTCTTGAACTTGACCCGACTCCACAATCCGACCCGAAAGGCCCATGAGTCATTAATTAAGTATAAATATCCCAACTACATTCATTAATGAGGGTGATCAGAATTTAATACAAGAAAACACCTTAATTATCTCACTACACTCCACCTTAAACATTAAATTTTTAAAAAAACACTTTACAAAATTACCCTCCACCAGAAATATTCCACACCAAATTGGCGAGAACAGTGGGAGCACGACGGTTCCTGAATTTCATATTCAAAGCCAGCATACAAAGTAGTTCGAATGGATCCGAATGCGCAGAATGTTCCACCTCCTGAGGTGGAAGTTGCGAAGGAAAACATGGAATACAATACCGAGGAGCGCGATCAGTTGAGGGCTGAGATAGAGGCATTGAGAGCAATGAAACAAACTGAAAAAGGGGTTAAAGAGAAATCTGGTGTGTCAGTCCTTCACCACACTGATAATATTGGAGAGAACGAGCAGTCACTAAAGACCCATCTCAGCTCCAAGAAAAAACACTGATCTAAACATGTGGAGAGTTCTACATCTGAGTCCTCCAGCAGCTCATCTAATGAAGCAGAAATTGAAGAATCAGTGTCCTCAAGCAGTGATGAGGGACGATCAAAAAAGAAAATGAGGTTAACTAAAAAGCATTCAAGAAAAAGGGATATGCATGGTAGGCTTAAGAAGCACCATGAGAAGGGAAAGGGTTTGGCTGAGTAGCACATTGACTGTTTACTGGTTGATCCTTTTACTTTTTAATCTGAACCATGTATTTTTGCTACACCAAACGAAGATACTATTTTTAGCCGCAACAAGAACTGGAGACAATCGTTTTTATCTGCGAAAATACTCTCCGTACACCTTCCAAAGAGGTTTGATAGCTCTAAGATGGAGAAATATGATGGGAGCGAAGATCCGGACAACCATCTGGAGTAGTTTAAGAACTTCATGATGAACTTCAATGATGATGATAGATTGTTGTGCAGGGCCTTCTCCCAAACTTCCACAGGAACTTCCCTTAAGAGGGATAATAATCTCCCTGGGGGATCAATTAAAAAGTTTGATATATTTTGGGTTACCTTTCGAAGGAAGTTTGTTAGAAGTAAAGAGCTTAAGGGTAATGGAGATACCATTATCCACTGAGGAGCTAAACGAGTCTCTGAAGGAGTACATAAACAGATTTGTGAATACAAAGAATGGGCTAGCAGATTGCTTCGAACAAGTTGCAACTTGGCTGATTCAGTCACCTGGAAGAAAGCCATGATTTTTTGGGGATTGTTGAATGAGGTGGGAAAATAAATCAATGTGGAGGAAACTAAAAATACCAGAGTGCCTCCTCAAATAAGGTCTACTACTACAACGTCAACATCTCAGGCTCTAAATCAGTATGAGTACAGGTCAAAGGAGACTGGACAAGGGTCTAATCGGTCAAGGCAGAATGAGTCTAGCCTAAGTCAGAACTAACAGGTCAAGAACAAGAGGGGACCATGGGTTCAACCTGAGTGGTTTGCTGAGTTGGGGGAAGTTGTGGCTACAATCTATGATAAAACTAAGAACAAATTGCACTTTAGAAAGCCAGCAGCGTTGCAGTCCCCTAAATAAAACCAGAGTATCCGTTTCTGCAAATATCACAATGACATAGGCCATGATACCCATGATTGTATAGACTTGAAGCAGGAGGTCCAGAACCTCATTGAAAGGGGTAAGTTGGGGGCATATGTCAAAAAACGAGGGAGAAGCAGACCAGATAATGCACAAGCCAATGCCAATACTCCCTGAACTAGTCCTTCAAGCAATCCTAGAACGTCTACACAAGAAGATGTAATGGTTATAACTGAAAGGTTTGATGTAGACTCTGATTACCTTGATACAGATCCAAGTCGGAATCGGGTAGGGGTAATAACAGACAAGACTAAAATTGTTTCCGGTTTGATTAAATATTTTGCATCTTTAACAATCTTCAGAGGGGATACTGTGACTGCACCTTCTAGTTCATCAATGAAGAGGCATGACTACAATTTGACCACCCAGTTGGATGGAAAAATGTCCACACACTTGTACCAATAAGGGGCATCAATAAGGGAAATGATATACGCCGAATTCTGATTGACACAGACAGTTCAACAAACATCATATTTTTAAGCTTCTACAAGCAGATGAGAAACCCTTCGGTTATACATCGTTCAAACAGAAGCATTGTGGGCTTCACATGAAGCTCTCAGATATGATTGGGGAATTTGAAGAAGAGGTGTTGCTGGGCAAATGACCTTTTAAGGAAATGGTAAGAGTACTGTTTGTTATGGTGGATTGCCCAACATCTTACAATGCAATATTTGGGAGGTATTGGCTCTCCAGAATGCATGTTGTGCCCTCTACGATTCACCAGTGTTTGAAATATGTTGTCCAGGGACAAGTAGGTGTTGTTCGGAGCAGCCAGAAGATAGTCAGGAAATGTTATGCAATAGCCATTGCCTCTAAAACTGTAGAGGCAGTCAAGATTACCAGGGATTAGCAGCTACTGGAGCCTTCCACCGATGAAAATGAAATTGATGATCCCAGAGAGGCTCCCAGTGTCATGATACCTGTAGAGGAGGTTGAAACACATTCCCTAGATGAGGGCAAGATTATTAAAATTGGTACCAAGTTGGCACCAAGTTTGAAACACAGACTAATGTCAACTTTAATGGATAATAAACATGTATTTTCTTGGTGCAACAACGATGTTACCAGAGTTCCAGCTCATATAATTTGGCACAAGTTATATGTACGAACTGATGTTGTACCGGTAGTACAATGAATAAGGTATTTTTCTAAAAAAAAAAGTAGATGTGAGTGTTCAAGAAGTTGATCGTCGGACCAAGATGGGCCACATAAAAGAGTCTCAATACTCCTTGTGGACTGCCAACCCTGTCCTAGTCAAGAAAAAGAATGAAAAATGGCGCATGTGCATTGATTTTACTGATCTTAATAAGGCATGCCCCAAGAATCTTTATCTTGTTCCTCGTATAGATCAGTTGGTGGATTCTACTTCTGGGAATAAACTTTTATCTTTCATGGATGCATTTTCGGGGTACAACCAGATACAGGTGGATCTGGTGGATCAAGATCATACCACGTTTATTACAAATAGGGGGCTTCATTGTTATAAAGTGATGCGTTCGGATTGAAAAATATTGGGGCCACATATCAAAGGTTAGTAAATAAAGCTTTTGTTCATCAGATTGGTAGAAACATGGAAGTTTATATGGATGATATGATGATAAAAATCTTGGAAGAAAATGCACATATATTTGACCTTCAAGAAACATTTTCTAATTTAAAGGTTGTGAACTTGAAGCTAAACTCTGAAAAATGTGTTTTTGGGGTGTGATCTGGAAAATTCTTGGGCTACATAATAAGTGAAGAAGGCATTCAACCTGATCCAGATCAATTTAATGCCCTACTAGTTATGGAACCTCCTCGCAGCACCAAAGAAGTTCAAAGGCTGACAGGAAGATTGGCTTCTTTGAACAGGTTTAATCTAGATCATCAGACAAATGTGCTCCATTTTTCTAAGTATTAAGGAAGGCCAAAAGACTTTAATTGGTCTCCCTAGTGTGATCAGGCATTTATTAAAATCCAGAGGCATTTGTCTTCGCCCAAGACTTTCTTTAAACTTGTTCAGGGGGAAAAGCTCCGCGTATATCTAGTTGTATCAGAGTATGAAATAAGTACTGTGCTAGTAAGAGAGGTGGACAATTACACTCGTCCGGTGTATTACATTAGCAAAATTTTGTTGGATGCTGAAAGAAGATATTTGAAGTTGGAAAAACTAGCATTGGCCTTGGTAATTACAGCAAGAAAGATGAGACCATACTTCTAACCTCATTTTATTGTCGTTCGAACATCTTTTCCCTTAAAAAGTGTTCTTTAAAAAGCTAATGTGTCAAGCAGAATGACCAAGTGGTCAGTTGAGCTGGATGATTATGATATTGATTTTGCACCCCAGACGACAATTAAAGCCCAATCAGTGGCTGATTTCTTGGTAGAATTTCATGCTAATAGATCCTCCAGATAGATGCCCGAAAACCAGTTTAAGAAAGAATGGGTAGTCCGAATTGATGGTGGATCAAGTACTATGAGTTGTGGGGCTGGAATTTGTTTAAATTCTCCCTATGGTGATATTATGTACCAAGCTATATGTTTTGGTTTCAGGGCTTCTAATAATGAATCTGAATATGAAGCAACTATAGCTAGCCTTAAGCTAGCCATCATATGTGGCACCTAAAGATTCCGATTAATGAGTGATTCCCAATTACTGATTTACCATGCTCAAGGGGAATCTAAAGCAAGGAAAGAACAATTCATTAAATACCTGCTGATGTTGAAAGAAATTACTGCAAGCTTCAAGAGCGTCTACTATGAACACATCCCTATATCAGAGAATACTGTGGCAGACTCTTTGGCAACCATAACTTATTCTAAATCTTAACCTTGTATTTTGATTCAAGAATGCCCATCAATAAAAATGGGCCAAGAAAAAGGTAAAGAGGATGGAGAAAGTATGAGCATAACAACGTTTCAACCCAAGAACTGGAGATATGATATTCTTCAGTTTATTTTTGATGGGATTTTGCCTCCGGATAAGGCCATGGCTAAGAAAATTAAGTATAAGGCTTGTGGTTTCTTAATATTAAGGGAAGTTCTTTACAAGAAATATTTCAACAGACCTTTATTGCGTTGCTTAGAATTTGAAGAATCCTAAGTTGTGTTATCTGAACTACATGATGGAGAAGGTTCTGCACACTGTGGTTATAAATCTTCAACCAAGAGAGTTTTATTAGCAGGGTACTATTGGCCAGCCATGATGGCAGATACTAAAGAAATGGTAAAGAAGTGTGATCCTTGCCAAAGATATGGAAATGAAATTCATGTGTCAGCAGTTCATATGGAATCCATATCTGAACCGATACCCTTCAACAGATGGGGGTTGGATCTAGGTGGGCCTCTTCCCATGGCATCCGATGGATGTAGAACAACATAGTTACTATTGACTATTTATCTAAGTGGATGGAAGCAACTCCTTTAGCTTGAACCACTTCTAAGGACATCATTAAATTTATTGTATCTAACATATGTTGCAGATTTGGGGTTCCCCGAAAGATTACCACATATAATGGGCCATAGTTTGATAACAAAGACATGGAAATGTTCTGCACCTCCAGAGGAATTCAACATTGTTTTTTCTCTCTTTTCCACCCTCAAGAAAATGGGCAAGTCGAATTTACTAATCGGAAAATCTTGTCCGGGTTGAAGAAGAATCTGGATGGAGATTCACGAAAGTGGCCAACTTATTTACAAGAAGTATTGTGGGCTTACTGAACTACACCTCGGGTTGAATATTTCCATTTGACCCAATGATAATTGAATATTTTGAGATCATCGACTTATGTCTAATGCAAGTGAACCCAAACCCGTGGTTCACTCTCTTATCCAAAATAATGGCTTCAAGACTTGACCAAATACCCCTCTCAACCAAAGAATTCATCACCTTGATTGGCCTTTCAAAAACACCAGTGTTAACATTTTACTATCTTACACTCAGAGATTCCCTCAATCTAATTGACAATCTCCTTGAAGCCTATTTTTTTTAGAAACATAGATTTTTCTTCATCTCTGGAGCTTGAGAAAATGGAAAGGATATTTCTGAGGAGAACTCTTCGAGGCTAAATCTCAAGTGGAAAAACACCAATAAGTGATATAATCCGTTTCGCTTTTCTTACAATATTCTTATGTTTTAAGTCTTTTATATATTATTATTCTGTGTATAAATTCTGAGACGATATAAAATCCACCAAGGTGTTGTCAAAGACATTTTTGCCAAAATGTGTGATTGGGGGGAAAAACATGGTGCAACGAGTTTCATAGTGCATTCCAGACTCTGAATTTTGTTGACAACCATCTCTGATTACCATAGATAATGGGCCACAGTTTGATAACAAAGACATGGAAATGTTATGCACCTCCAGAGGAATTCAACACTATTTTTCCTCTCCTTTCCACCCTCAAAAAAATGGGAAAGTTTAAGTTGCTAATCGGACAATCGTGTCCAAGTTGGAGAAGAATTTGGAAAGAGGTGTAGGAAAGTGGCCAAATTATTTACAAGAAGTATTATAGGCTTACCGAACTACACCTCGGGCTGCTACACAAGAATCTCATTTTACCCTTGTGTATGGGATGAATGCAATCACTCTCATATAAGCTACTTTACCATCTCACAGAGTCCAAAACTATTCCGAATATGCAAATGATATGGCAGTCAGGAATCAGTTCGACTTAATTGAAGAAAGAAGAGTTAAAGTGCACTTGAGAACGACGCATTACCAGGTTTTGATGAGGATCAGATTTGCCTCCAAAGGTAAAAGAATAAATCTTTAGTTGGGGGACAAAGTCTTAAGAAAAGTATATTTATACACCAAGGAAAAACAGTTCGGTAAGCTGGCTCCAAATTGGGAAGGCCCTTATATGGTATGTGGGAAAGTTAAACCAGGAACATACAGGCTCCAAGACAAGGAAAGGAGAGCACTAAAACACCCATGGAACGTTGAATATCTCAGGTTATACTTACAATAAAACTCTCTTGTAAATATTTAATTTTTAAGTATCAATGTAAATATTATGGGGACATACTCTTTCCTACCCTGGTGGCGCAATGAGGTTTTAACGAGGTGTCCGAGTTTTTCAATAATATCTTATACCTTCTTCCAAAGTCTAGTGCAATCTTGTTCTTGATTTAGCCATAATATGAGGTGGTCGGATATTAAATACTTATTAAACACCCAGGCCCTCAAATGTCTTTGAGTTGATCGGACATATTAAACACTTGGTCACATTTATTAAACATACATGATTGAGGTTATTTAATACCCTTACTTAACACCTCTGAAATATTGAAGGCTATTTAAGCATTGGTCATAAAGAGTTAAACAAAATTCAAACAAAGGGAAATATGATATTTGAGTCTAATCGGACTAAAATCGATCCATGATTCGCAGATTCCTTGAACATTCAAGGACTTAAAGTTTTACAGAACAGAGATCAAACAAACAATGCAACAAAATGCCTTGACCATCCAAGGAATTTAGTTTCTCAATAAAAAATACACCGCATAACAATACAACCTTAGGGCTTGTACCCTTTGGTTTTTTCCTTACCACCATCATTTTTCAGACTTCTGAGTTCAGCACTTGAACTCTGACCAACTCCTTCATTTTCCTCAAAATCTTCCCCACTTGAATAGTTGTGCTTGTCACCATCAGCCATCGTGTGAAAAGGGAGGTCATCGTATTCCACAAATTTCCACAAAAGACCAAGAGTCCTCTTAGGAAAGGTCTCATGAAATAGTTAGACCATGTTGGATTTGATGCCATCATCCATTTTCTCCAATGAGTTTACCATTCCAGAGGTGTACTTCTCTATTCCAGCCGCTATCTCTTCGGCTTGTTTTTGTACTAGAGTTGTATTCTCCTCTGTTTTCTTCTTAACAAGATCCTCCAAGCTGGCCTTGTCCTCGGATAGAGTCTTGATGGTTTTGTCCCTGGCTTCTAGTTGCCCATTCACAGCTTTGATCTCATCAAAAGAAGAAGTTTCCAGTCCGGAATACTTGGTCTGGAGATCTCTTTGATCCTTTTCTGACTTAAGCAGTTTGGCAGCCGAATCCTCTTTTTCCATCTTCACAGACTCTATGCTTTGCTGAGCGGTAGAGAGGCTATTCGTTAAGCCTTGGTTAGTTGTGGTCAGGGAATTGATAGTGTTTGTTTGTTCCCTCACTTGTCTTTCCAGGTCAACTACATGACGGATGTAACCTAGAAGCATGTGACTCAGGGTGTCTTGCTCGCTTGATATCACATAATTCTCGTCATTATGGGTCACATCATTGGACGAGTTGGCAGGGCGATAAGGCCCCGCGAAGTCATCTTTTTCGAGTTCATTGAAGTATATGTTAATATTCTGAAAGGTACCAAAATTTACCTCTCCATCACCAGTGGTCTGTTCGGAATAAAGGTTGGGTGGAATTTCTTCTTGTAGAGTAGGATCAGCAGGAGCCTGAAGAGGAATTTCAAAAGGACGTAGAATTATCTCTGATCCTAGAGTGATTTTTTTCTTCTTTGCAGCTTTTTCATCACTGTTTGCCTTGCGTTTCTTATCATTCTTCGTAATCTTTGGTGGGTTGTCTGATCCACCACCCTCCTTAATAGTAACTTCCACTGCTTCCACCAAAATAACATTGATCCCTCATTGGTTCTCCAAACCGGTTCTTTTGGTCGTTGTCTGAGGTGGGTCTGTTGTGGTTTTATTCTTTCTTTTGTTCTTCATTTTATCCAGATGGCTAGGGGTTTCAGCTCTGGAAGGTAGATAAAGGTTGGCGTCCTTAGCCTCAGTACTTTTCAGAATAACATCTGCGGGAGGAAGAGTGGTCAGTTCTTTCCATGACAGGTCCATTCTCCTTGTAGTATTCCACAAATGAGATCTCACAAAGTTCCCCGAAGTAAAGCAATTGTGGAAACGATTCTCCCATTTTTCCAAAGCCCATGCGTTCAACTTAGCACAAGTGTTTTTGCCAGCTTCCAGATGTTGTTAGAACTTCTTTGGAAAAATTGGAAAGATACACAAGTCAGTTCGGAATAAACACTTAGTATTTAAAAGACTAAGGGGCACATAAATAAAACTTACTTATACTCTTCCAGCGACTAGTCAGTTGGTTTGGATTAGAGTCAATTTTTATATTTTTCCCTTTCTCCCAGGCTTCGCTGATGAACATGAAATATGTCCTCAATGGCTTTTCCGACTCCAGTAGATCATTCACTACCTTGTAAGCATTTTCAATATTGTAGTGATAAAAGGGAATATGGTTGTTTTTGCACAAATTTGCCACAGTAGCGAATTGCTCCATTGGTAGTGGGATCTTAGAAAGTGTGGAAGCCATTATGCCAGCCATCAGAGTGTATACGCGTTCGGACTCAACTGACTCGAACACGACTTTATCAGGTGAAAATACCTGACTATCTCCGGATCCAAAAAAAATGAAGTCCCCAGTTCAGCACCTCTGTGTAGACCACTAGCTCGTTAAACTTGCAATCCATCAGAGTTTCCGGGGTGATTGGGATTCTCACCTTAAAAAACTCAAGGATCCCCCACCTGGTACGAATACGACCCAATTCAACGGTGTGGGTGTATACGTATTCTGGACGGATATCAGGTACTTCACACTAACTTTTTGGAAATTTGGCCCTACCTTCACTTCCAGACACTCTAGAAGTTCATCCGGATTGGACATACCAACTTTAGGTTTGCCTCTTTGATCTTCTGCGGTGTCCTCAGTCTGTCCAGACGCCTCGAAAGTGGTATCATCCATACTATCCTCATATTTTCTTTTATTACAATGAAAGGCTGTTTAGATGACTTCGTTTCTGCCTGGGGCTGCTGTTTGGATGGTTTGGTTTCTACCAAAGGCTTTATTGTCTCCGAACTGGTATGTTTCGAAGAGCTAGGAGTGGACTTAGCCTTGGATTGGCGAGTTATTCCGCGAGGGGAGTTCTTATCAAGAGACTTTTCAGCGTTTGATCCCATGGCAATAAAGGGTGAAGGTTTTCTAACGTTAGAAACTGCCTTCTCTTTAAGGATAGGGTTCTAAGATTCTTGAACAGAGGATCCCGATTGAAGATGAGAAAGAGCTAGGACAAAAGACAATTTCCTAACCTTGGATGTCTTTGATGACGAAGAACCTTGGTCTGTTTTTGCTTTTAGTTGATTGAGTTCTTCACCAGGAGAAACATGAAGACCATCAATTATTCTTTCGTCTCTCGCAACTTTCTTTGCTCTCTCCAATTCAGACAAATTTAACCAACCCCCTTTTACTAGTGCGTTTCTGGTTGTGAACATAAATTACTTGAACACAATTTGAAAAAGTACTAAGCTTTCTCTCTCTATAAATATTTGTGTTTTTGAAGACAATGGAACAGTGGAATCGAGTTAAATAACTATAAAAATATAAAAGGCTACCTAGGGGAAGATAAACTGATCATAGCCATGATTAAGGGATATTAAGCTTAGTGATTACGCCCTAAGTAACTTTCTAGCTGAGTAGGTACGAGAATCTAGGAGAAAAGTGGCTGAGAGGTTGAACCAGAGCCTGACACGTGTCCCACGTTGAAAAATGACTCTTGAAATTCTTAACGATGAAATCAGTCCCACCAAATTCTGATCAGGTTGACTCTTGGAATTCCTAACAAAAAAGGTGATTTGTTTAGTTCAGATATAAAATCAGATCAGAAGAACACATTTCACATAGAGGATGCGTTGATTACTATTCTTATGAGTTAGCTCTTCCAAAGATTCTTTGCAAGACCTAAAGGGGATACTGATAAGGTCGGATATTTTGAACACTGCACCTTGCTTTTATCCGAAGGGCAATTCGGACCAAACAACCACCATAAGAAACCGAACAGAATAAATGTAGACTGGCGGATCCAGGAATCAAAATAAGGGGGGGCTAAACAAAATTTTATAAAATTCATTCTACACGATTCCTTCGTCCTAAAATGGTTTCATTATCATTTTTAAATTGTCATTTTTTTAAATGTTTTTTTCATTGTATACAACTACTTTAAGGTATTTTTAATATATTATTTATTACATATAAAAATAATATTTAACAATTAATCTTAATATTTTAAAATTAATTATTTTATAAATACAAATCATAATATATTGCTTATTTAAAAATGTTTTAAAAAATATTTTATAAAATAAAAAAGAATAAAATAAAAAATTGTTATTTAAAATATATTTCAAAAAAGTATTTAAAAAGATATGATTGAAATAAAAACAAATTTACTAATTTTGAATTTGGGATATCAATGTTATTTATTTAAGGTCATATTCTTCATTTTCTCCGTATGGTTTAATTTATTTAATTAAAATTTTCATATTCTATAATTTATTTTAGTAAAATATTCATATGCTTGATTTTTTCCATCTTGTTTAATTTATTTAATTAAAATCTTATCTTTTTAAATATATCTAATTCAAATCTCTCCATTTTTTCACGTTTTTTTTACTTTCTCCTTCTTTTTTAATTTATTTAATTACAATCTCTATTAACTTTTAAATCAAATCAGTAATGTAGAAAAATAGAAGAAGACAAAGATAAAGAAATAATCAATTTTGGGAGAAAAAGATTTAACCAAATAAAATCAAAACAAATTATTGAAAAAAAGTTGAATAAAAAATAAAATAAAAACACTTACATAGACTATATCTTCCAATTTATAAATATTTTAACTTCAAAATTTGCCTTAAAAATCACTATTATCCAAGATTTTAATTTTAATTTTTTTTAAATAGTCATTATTCAAGATTTTAATTTATATTTTTTCTTAGAAATAACCATTATTTAATATTTTTAAATTAATATTTTTATTTAAAATAATCTTTATTTCAGATTTTGAAATTAAAAATTTCCTTACAAATACCTATTATCCCAAAATAAACTATATAAATTAACTAATATTTTATGGTAAGCGGGGGCCAGCGCCCCTCTAGGCCCCTACATAGATCCGCCATGTAGTGGAAAGTGACTAAGCTAGGTGTTGGTCATTTCACAACTTGGCTAATGGGTTCTCGAACTTGACCTGACTCCACAATCCGACCCGAAAGACCCATGGGTCATTAAATGAGTACAAATACCTCAACTACTTTCATTAACAGGGTGATCATAATTTAATGCAAGCAAACACCTTAATTATCTCACTACACTCCACCTTAAACATTAAATTTTAAAAAACACTTTACAAAATTACACTCCACCATAAATAATCCACACCAATAGTTATGTTATCCTGATAATTGTGACGTGTGACATTTAACTAATAACGTGGCATGTCTTAAATTGTTTAAATTCCAATAATTAAAATATTTAATATTTAATATTTATTTTGATGTTTTTAACTATATTTAGATATTATAAATATTTCATTTAAAATATTCCTATAAAGTATTTATAATATCTAACTATTAGATATTTGATATTTTTTTATGAATATTTAGATATTTTTATATGTTTATTAAAAATTAATTTTTAGACTATACTCATAATATTTATTTAATATTTATTTAATTATGTATAGTTTTATAAATCTGTTATTTAAAAAATTCCAAACAACTCAAAGAAATCAATTCAAGCAAATAAATTCATACAAATCAACTAAGCACATTTAAAACATCAACTAAAAACTTTAAACCAATTAAATATGTAAAAAAAATTAAATAAAAGCAAACAAATTAATCAAACAAATCCAATCAATTTATACAAGTTATATAATCAAACAAACTAAAAACAATTAAATATTTTTCAGAAAAAATAAATTAAACAAAATCAATGAAACTGAATCAATTTATACAAATTATACAACCAAACAAATAAGTCAAACAAATTCAAGCCGATGAAACAAACAATACAATTTATTAAAACTAATTCAAAGGCATAAATTAAAAACAAATAAACAAATCAGTTCAAAAGTAATTAAATAAATTCAAACAGACTTATCAATTAAACAAATAAGTGAAATAAATCAATTTACAAATTAAAACAAATAATTTATATCATTATGGTTTCATCGATGATATTTATAGCAGATTGAAGAAGAAGACTATTGTAAAATGATTTGAGATGTTGTTGTAGTATTTGTATAATTATTTTTTGGAAGATATTGTTAGAAGATATTGTTTGAGAGATGTTTTGATATATTAATGAGTTTATACTCTATTTGTGGTAAAATAAATCTTTAAAAATAAAAAATAGAGCCAAATCGGATATCCGGTTTGGTAACGTAACTAATTTAAAAGAAAAATTTAAATTGCAAATCGAATATATTCAGAACTGTAATTTTAAAAAACAAATTAAAAGGAAAAAGATCTTTTTAAAAACTTAAATATTTTATTGTTATTAAATGACTAATATTAAAATATTTTAAGTTTAAGAAAATAATTTTCGAAAGAAAATAATGTTATTTAACATTTATTTTAATAAAAAGTATATTAAAGGATATGCTTAGAGTTCTAGGTTTAATATTATTTAATTAGAAAAATAAAATTAGTTCACTTAAATTTCTTTTTTTATATTAAAGGAATGAATTTTTGTGGATTTTGAATTTTCTTTGTTTGTTAGGAAAGTATTTTTAATTTACAAAAATTATGTAAACTTAAATTCTAAAGAATAAAAAATAAATATATATTTAATTATTATTATAAGAGAGTACGTATTAAAGAGAAGAATAGAAAAACTAATATATATAAATAATGGTAGATGAATTTATTTTAAATGTATTTTTCATTAATAAAAGAATTAATAACTTAATTTTTTTAATAATACTTTAATTTGTGATTTAAACTATTATTACTATATTTTTATAATTAATTAAAAAATATAAATACAAATTTAGGGATACAATTGAAAATAAATAATATTTTTATCAAGGTAGATAAAACTAAGCGAACGGAGTTTATAAACAAACCATAATAATAATCAAAGTATAATAGTAACCTTATTATATTTTAAAATTACAATATATAATTTATATAACAATTTGTTTATCAAACAATAGCAACCCTTTTACAAGTAAATAATATCATAATATAACAATACTCGTATCTATAATCAAACCATAATAACAATAATCAAAGTCTAATTATAAAAATTGAATAAACTTATTTTATTATTTTTAAATTATAATATATAATTCATATAATAGTTTAATTATCAAATAATATTGTTTACTATTATATATAATATAAAATTGATTCACAACTACCATGTCATTAATCTAAACGTGATAAACGTGTCTGTGACTTGCACGTATACGTGATGTGTGTGTGATAGACGTATGCATGATTTAAACGTATACGTGACTGATTTGCGAGACAGACATGTGCGTGTTTGATATGGCATGGTCACAGTTAACTTCTGGCATGATCTCCGTCACGTTTCATATGCCGCCCTGCTGGATACACATGAAAGAAAAAAAAAACTTTAAAAAAAAAGTAAAATATGGTAGAGGTATCCACAAACATCAAAACAAGGCTAATATAAAAAAGGAACAAAGTACATGTTTCTCAGAGATGAGAACTTTCAAGAAAACTTTATGGGTATAATAGCCAAAAAATGATGGATTTCCAAACACAATTTATAATAATTTCATAATACTACTTTGGTTTTAACTCTGGTATTCTATTTTGTAATACATTTTCATGAACTTTGATGATAATACTTTTATAAAAGGTTTTAAAAACTTATAAAGTTCTTTTCAAAACTATTTTACTATAAATAAAATAATATTTAAAAAGTAAAAATTTATCATGATGATGTACGAAAATAATTAAGTTCGAAAATCATGTCATAAATTCATCCAAAAGATTAACAACTTCCAACGTTGTACTAAAAAGAACATTAAGATAGTTTGTTCTGAAAGTAGTTTGTTGATTGAATATTTGGTCAAATATATAGTTAAATATGAGAACTTTTTAGATAAACCAAAATCTACATCAAAGTAGAATTATTAAATTTGTTGGATGACGAAATAAATATTAAAACAACATTAGTTGTTTAAAAAAAGATAAAGAGAGTTCAGATTTCACTCACTAAATTTTTATAGTAAGGAATAAAGATAATTAATACATATGCATTTCATTCCTTCTACCCAACTTAATAATCAAGTCACTACTCAATAAATTTTATAAAATTCAGTAATTATCACTCAATGAATTTCACCAAAATCAGGTTCTATAAATATAAACATATTAACAATAGATATGCTTTGTAACATTATAAAAAAATTCCATCATTGGACACACAAACATATTTATAAATTTAAATAATAAACTTAACTTTAGTTTTTATTGACCACAAAAATATCATATATGATGAGAACAATATGGTGAAAACGAAAGCTCCAAGAGACATAGCATCAAAACTTGCTCCGATCTTTAAACCTTCATCGTGCTTGGCTCAGCGGTAGTCTTCTTCGGTTGTCATTTCGATGACTGGCGAAGTATCCAAGACACGATCTTTATATGTGCATCCAATAACATAATCGGTCAATAGTCCATCTTCAAGTCAAGTTCACCTATATTCTGCTTCTACGAACAAATGGTTAAACTATGGTCAAATCACTCTGAATTCTCAACAAAACTACTTTGAAGAAAACTTTCATGCACTACCAACAAAAAAAAAGATTTAAAATCATAGAGATATTGATCGAATTCCTGAATTATGATACAATCCAATATTTGACCATACTAAAACAACTAAACTAAAAATACTAATGTCAAATCCTTCGCAGCAGAAGTTACAAGATCAAGTTCAAAGGAAATACTTCATGTCAATATTTATATTAAAGACAAAGAATACCATAAGATGATACATTTCTCGGATCAAGATAAGGAAAATCTCTTAACAATATCTAAATTTACTTTTATTGAATTTTTTTATTTTGCTAGACATTTATGTATATTATCCAAAAAAATTGGAAACTTTTCATTTCCTATGTGAGTTTAACCTATCCATTTAGGACCCTAAACACGTCGTTATATAATTAAACCATCTTGACGGTTAATTATTAGACTTTTAATATGAAAATCAAATAATAAGAGTGATTTCAGAAAGAGAAATAGAGTGTTTAATTCTAGAGAAAAAAATAGTTGACAATCAAAAGTTCAAGAACAGAATGTCAATCCCCTTTAATTCCATCGTGCTTTCTTCTATTTATAGAACTCGATGAGAAATGACATATTTGGTTGCATATTTGGTTAAATTGCACTTTAACCTTTAAAATCTATATTCAATATCTAATTCATCATTTTAACTTTATAAAGCTTGGTTTATATCATTATCAGTAGCCCCCTAGTCTTATGAATACTTCTGAATATGAACTAAAACGAATTTGGGCCACCTCAAATCAAAACCATCAATCATCCTCGAAAATTAACCTGTGTTCTTTACGTCATCCTAAAAAGCTTTCTCATGATTGCTTTGAATATTCTCTATGTTTATTATGAGAATTCACCTCGCAACTTTATGTAATCTTTCTGATGTTCGCTTCGAATATACACGTGGAATTTTAAATCATTTATCAAGTGGAAGTTAGAAATTCATGAAGTACCCCTAGTACGCGTACATCGTACTATTAACTCCTAAAACTTACACATTTCTATCTATTTTAAAGTAGGCAATTGTTTGCCGATTAATATTTTAACGATAGTAGTTATCAACCTTTCACATTATCTTCTCACTTTCCTCTTCGCCAATTTCTCTATAATATTTTCCCTACATTCATGTTCCTATCACACACGAATCCTAGTGATCGAAAGAGAAAGCTACCTGAAAAATGTTACTCCACCGCCATATTCATCTGAAACCATCAATTTATCTGACTGATATTCATCTTGTTCTTACCTAATTTGAAGATCTTTCTTCATTTTGGTTTATGAGAAAACCAATCGCCAGTAAAAAATATCCATTTTGGCATCTACGATTACTTCAATATTACTGAGAGGGTCGTTGAATATCGAGCAACAGGTGTGATAGATAATTCACCAAAACTTTCAACTCGTACCACTGTATATGGAGTCTTAAATCCTAATCAAATCACTTCTTTGTACCAAAATTCTCCAACATAATCCCTGAAATTTTCTCACAACAATCCCCTCAACAATTAAAACTAAATTTTCTCAAAATTTCCACACAAACATACACTGTCAACACTTCAACTCCTCCTCGAGTTAATCACAAAGAAACACAAGGAAAATCTCCTCAAAACCATAAAAATCTTCTGCTAATACTACAACCCCTCATCGAATCAACTGCAAATAGACGCTTCAAATATAATAAAAAGCTCTTTCGCACAAGAACTAACTTCCTCGAAAAAACGTATTCGTAGCCATGAGAGATTCTTAAGACATCAACACTACACAAAATCCTGCATCTTCTCCTCCCTTGAAGGAGATGGTTGTGACCAACAAATATTGATAAGAAACTTCTTCGGAGATCAACCAACAAACCTCAACAAAAGCACCAATTAATTCACAAAGTGTTATCAGTAACAATGCCCTTTCTCAACTTCGAGATGAAGCCTCAGAGGAAGATGTTGAGTCGTATTCGAGGACAGAGACTGAATTTAATGTTAAAAATACAGAAAATGTTTCTCCCTCAAAGTTCAAGGATAATATTTCGAAGAAACCGACTTCAAATAAAAAGAGAAGAAAGAAGAAAAAAGCAGTCGAGTTACCCGGGGACATCGCTGCGAACTTGAGCGTAAATCTAAAGAACGTTATCCTCGAGTACCTTATTTCACTTTACAAATGTGCAATACGAGTACTACAATCAATCTAAGACGGATAGTTTAAAAAGGCAGTGGGTCATTCCACATAATATAACATTTTGACTACCTGAAGTGGGAGAGACTCCACTCTCTTGTGGAGAAAATAAACTTGTGGTCTACCCTGAAATCATCAATTGGGGCCTTCAATTTCTGTTGGACCCAATGATAGTTGAATATTTTGAGATCATCGACTAATGTATGATGCAGGCGAGCCCAAACCCGTGGTTCACTCTCTTATCCAAAATATTGGCTTCAAGACTTGACCAAATACCCCTCTCAATCAAAGAATTCATCACGTTGATTGGCCTTTCAAAAAATCCAGTGTTAACATTCTACTATCTTATGCTCAGGGATTTCTTCAATCTAATTGACGATCTCCTCGAAGCTGAAAAATTCTGGAAACATAGATTTTTCTTCATCTCTGGAGCTTGGGAAAATGGGAAGGAGATTTTCTAGGAGAAATCTTTGAGGCTAAATCTCAAGTGGAAAAACACCAACAAATGATATAATCCCTTTCTCTTTTCTTACAATAGTTTTATGTTCTAGTTCTTTTATATATTATTATTCTATGTAGAAATTCCGAGACGATATAAAATCCACCGAAGTGTTGTCAAAGACATATTTTCCACACTATCTAATTGGGCGGAAAAAGCATGGTGCAACGAGTTTTATAGTGCATTCCAGACTCTGAATTTTGTTAACAATCATCTATGGAAGATCTCTTTGGATTATGCTGTCCTAGAGGATGAGTTAATAGAGCCCCAGATCTAGGAGATTTTATGAAAAGGTTAGCAGCTCCTAATGCATGCGTCATACTACCAGTTCAGAACATATCGCAGAGTTATTTGCCTCCAAATAAAGAAAAAAAAGCACATGCTATCTCTTCCATAAATCCTACTGAAGATCAAAGAAAACTGAATAATATTGTTGTTATCAAACCAATTGAAGAACAGACAAGAATCTCTTTGCTTCGTGAATTTCATGGAGCGTTTTCGAGTGTAAATTTATCAAATTTCTGGAAATTAATTCCAGTAGAACGGTGCCCTAAAGAGGGTTTAAAACTGCCCCAACTTAATCATCCGAAGAAATAAATCTCATGATGATGAAGATGCCTCGGGACAAGAAAAATGGAGCTTCTCAGAAGGAAGCTCAGACAATGCTCCTAACGATGGTGAAAAAAGATTAAGAAGTGGTATTGTTTGAAATATGTTTTGTTAAATCAATGATGTTTGTGGTGACCGTTATTTGTTCTTATTTGTTGTTAGTTATATTATTTACATTCGAGGGTGCCTAAACATTTACCACATGTATCAACTTTTTGTTCGGCTGAAAAATCACCTCGTCAAATGTTTATCACCTGGTGCTTTCTCTTGCATAATTTACCATATTGAACCATACTATTTTCTAACTGTTATCGTTACGCAACTTGGAACTTCAAACCATGCTTTAAATGAATATTAACACTTCGAATATATCACCACTTAAATTAATACTTCGAACAGTGTTTTTAATGGACGTTAACAATTCAAAGATTATCACAACTTAAACTAATACTTTGAATAATTCTTTTAATTGACGTTAGCACTTCGAATATTATCATCACTTAAGTCCATACTTCATATAGTGATTGCAATGGACGTTAACACTTCGAATATTATCATCACTTAAGTTAATACTTCAAACAGTGCTTTTAATTGACGTTAGCACTTTGAATAATATTACCACTCAAACCGAAACTTCGAAGCGTGCTTTAAACGTTAGCAGTTCGAATAATATCGCCACTCACATTGGCACTTTGAACCGTGCTGTAAATGAACGTTAGCACTTAAAATAATATCGCCACACATTCCCCAAAGATGATCAGTCTCTGTTTAATTTCAAATGTAGATGTGACACATCGTTAAAACCTTCTCGCGCCACCGGGAAAAGAAAGAATATGCCACTTATAAAAACAATAAGACTATGAAATCATAACATGAAAAAAAGAAAAATTACTCCCAATACAACTTTAAATGCTCAATGTTTCATGGGTGCTGTAGAAGTCTCACATCTTCATCTTGGAGGCGATACGTACCTAGCTTAATTCGTTCTATCACTGAATAAAAACCTTCCCAGTTGGGAGCCATTTTCCGTAGACTCTTATCCTTTGTGTGTAAGAATATCTTCCTCAAGACCTTACTTACCACCTTAAAATCTATTTGTTTTACCCTCAAATTATAACGACTCTTCATCAAAGTTTGATAGTGAGTTGAATTCAGATGCGCTATGAAGTTTTTTTCTTCAATTAAATCGAAGTATGTCCTAGTTGCTTCTACATTTGAATCCTTAGAATAATAAAGTATTATGTAAGAAGGTAAATTTGATTATGAAGGGCTCACAACATCCATTCCACATACTAAGGAAAAATGAGTTTCTTGAGTAGCTTCTCTAGGTGTTGTTATATAAGCCTATAACACCTCTTGCAAATAATTAGGCCATTTTCCAGCAGCACATGTCAAATTTTTCTTCAACCCTTCTAAAATAGACCTATTAGTTACTTCCACTTGTCTGTTTGCTTGAGGATGAAAAGGTGTTGAAAAACACTGTATAATTCCCCCTGAATTGCAAAAGGATGTCATTTCTCTATTGTTGAACTGAGGGCCGTTATCAGTAGTAATCTTTCGAGGAACTCCAAAACAATGGCAAATATTATTAACAATAAACTTCATAATATCTTTAGCTCTTGTACCTGAAAATGGCTCAGTTTTAGCCCATTTCGAAAAATAGTCTAATGCCACAATAATTGTTTGTCGTTCTTCCGAGGCCATGAGTAGTGACCCTACTAGATCTATTCCACATCTATCAAAGGGAATCGCTCTGGAAATTGATATAAGTGGCACTACTTGTTCATGGATAAAATTAGCAAATCACTGACAAGTATTGTAGCCAGTACCAAATTTTTTGCATTACTCATAATTGAAAGCCAATAATAGCATGCCAACAAAACCCTCATCGCCAAAGCCTTAAGTCTACAATGAGAAGAACCTTCTTTATCATGTAGTTCAGATAAAATTCCTTGAGACTCATTTTTACCCAAACATCGTAATAATGGTCAACTCAAATTTTTTATTATATAACACCCAATTACTATTGTATAACCATGAGCTTTGTACCTCAATCGTTGAGCTAACTTGACAGCTTGAGGCAATGTTCCTCTAAGCAAGAACTTTGTTATTTCAAATCGCAAGTCGCTTTGAACATCGTCTACAGTGATAAATACCTCCTCGAATTACTTAAAAATGCTCTGATTTTAACACAATAGAAGGACTTTCTTGTAATAATATTCATGCATACTCCTTTGTATACGCAATAGTTTCTAACGAATCTGCAACTATGTTATCCCCTCGACTGATGTGCTCAACAACCACTTCTTCAAATAAAAGAGTTAACCCTCGAAGCTCTCGAAGATATATAACTAATTGATCTTTCTTAGCCTCAGATATCCCTGTCATATGATTTGCCACCAAATGTGAGTTTGTCTCTAATCGAACTATTTTCACCCCACAAATACTTGGAAGCCTTATACCAACTAAAACAGCCTCGTACTCAGCCTCTTTATTTGATGCGTGGAATCCAAATCGAATGGCCTGATACATGGTTTATCTAGAATGAGCAATCAGTTGTACCCCTACACTTAATCCCAATATCGTAGAACCACCATTTTTTCGAACCACCCATGTTGGAACTACTGTCAATAATTTTTAATTGTTTCCTCATCTGATCGGCTTGAGTAAAATCTGCCAAAGTTTGAGCCTTAATAGTTGTCCGAGAAGAAAAATTTATATCAAAATTTCCTAACTCAATCAACCATTTAGTCATTCTGCCAGAAATATTTGGTCGTTGTATTACATTTTTCTTTGGAAAAGTGGTTCGAACAACAGTTTTATAAGCTTGAAAAAGGGCTCCTTTTATAGCAGCTACCACCAAGGCCAGAGCTAACTTCTCAAGCCTTAAGTATCTTTTTTCTGATGCCAATAAACTTTTTTCTCACATAATAAACTGGTTTTGAAGCTCCACTTTCTTCCCTTATTAACACAACACTGTCAGCAAAATCCGATACTAATATATACAAGAATACCTCTTCTCATATTCGATATTTGGATAAAGTTTATGGTGATAACAAATGCTTTATAATCTTAAAAAATGTTACCTCACATTATGGTTTCCATATGAATTTCTTTGTTCGATGCAAAACTTGGAAAAAATGAGCACACTTGTCAGAAAATTGAGAGATAAATCTATTAAGAGTAGTCAACATCCCTGTCAAAATTTGCACTTCTTTGATTGTTCGAGGTAAAATCATTGATTCCAAAGCTTTTAATTGATTAGGATCGATGTTAGGTGCGACAAAAAGTCCCACATCCCACATCGGTTAAACATGGGAAGAAAGATCAGTATATAAGTTAAGAATACATCTCCATTAGAGTGAGGCCTTTTGGAAGTGGAATATACTGACCCAATATTCCCTACAATCGACTTGTATTCCCTTTTCGCTTATGATATATCTCAAAACATTGCTCGACCTTACACCCAAGGTGCATTTCTCTATATTTAACTTTAACTCAATGGCTCTTAAATTAAAAATATTTCCTCCAAATCTTGCAAGTGTTGACCATTTGTCGAACTTTTGACTATTATATCATCAATATAAACTTACATGTTCCTCCCAATATCAGAAGATAAAGCTTTATTTACCAATACTTAATATGTTGCTCCAGTAATTTTAGGATCAAATGGCATAATACGATAACAATACAATCCTCGATCAGTAATAAACATAGTACTTTCTTGATCCATCAGGTTCATCTGGATCAGATTATAACCTACAAATGCATTCATGAAAGAGAGGATTTTATTTCCTGACGTTAAATCAACAAGTTGATCTATTTGAGGGACATGAAATGGATCTTTATGACATGTCATGTTTAAATTTGTAAAATAAACACATGTTTTCCATTTTTCATTCTTTTTTTTTACTAACACTAGAAGCGCAGTCCATAATGGGTATTTTGCATCCCGTATATGTCCAAACTTGGACAAATGATTCACCTTTCCACAATTACCTCAGATTTATATACATACAAAGCTCACCTCTTTTGAATAATAGGTATGATGTTCGGATTCAACGCCAAACTGTGACATATCACCTCAGGTGGAACCCATACTACATCCTCGGTTTTCTAAGAAAAAAAATCCATGTTATCAAACAAAAAGTGTAACAATCAGCAACACAAAGTAGGTGTCAGTAATGTCATTATTCGTAATGATTTTCCATTTGGAAACGTGCATTCCTCGACACTTTCTCTCACTATTAAAGAACTCGGGATTTACCTCAGATCATCTATACCTTTCTCATATGAATTCAACCCCCTTAGTTGATATTCAACCATCTGATCATTTGAAATAACCCTTTTAGAATGTAACGTTGTTGCATAATATTCTTTTTCCACTTTCGGATCACTTCGAACTACTCTGACGCGATCACCAATTGCATATTTCAAATATTGGTGGACAATTGAAACAAAAACATAAATCCTTGATAACCAAGACCTCCCAAATATAGCATTATAATTGGTCGGACATTCGACCACCATGAATAAAACTTGAACTTTCTTCTTAAAGGGGCCCTTTACCAAATAAACCTCCCTCTCGAATTCCCCAATAACATGTGATGTCACCCCTGTAAACCCAATTATCATACATTAAAATCGAAGAATTACGGGTGGGTTACGCATCCTATCATACATTGACTTATATAATACATTCGCTGAACTTTCGGTATCAATGAAAATGCGTCTGATTTCAGTGTCTGCAACTTTTGTTCCTATCACTAATGCATACTCATGAGGCCCAGATATACCCTTTAGATCATCTTCATTAAACATGATGAAAGGTGTTTCCTTCTTCCCATACAAATGGGTAGATATGTTTCCTTCTAGCTGACTCACCAAACTCACCACGTGCCTCTTTCTAGAACTGTTCGTGTTACCAATTATTGTATCTCCTCCGAAAATTGCTACATATTCAAAATACTCGCATAAACTTTGAACATTTTCCTGAACTACCTGCTCATCCACTGCCATCGGGATTAGACGATCTGGGTCCGAATCCATATACTCTGATGCCGCATCAAACTTGTAAAATTCAGAATCCATGATTATCAACATATTCTCCTGCTTTGAATTTGTGTTAACGACCTGCTGTGTTGATGTGCTCAAATCATTCTGTCTACTGCTCTGTCTTTTAAACAAAGTTGTTAACTTCCCATTTTCTATTAAAATCTAAATTTATTTCTTCAATGCTATACGATCAGCAGCATCATATCCTATATTATTTTGGTACTTGCAAAACTTGTTGTTTCGCTCCTCCCTTGGCGTATTTATTGGAGTTGGTTTTCTAAAATCGACATGATTCTTAGATTTTACAAAGATAGTTTCCACATTCTCTATTAACTCTACAAAATACTATGGCCTTATCCACTGATTGGGCCTCACCCGAGGAGGTTGATAACTAGCTGGTTGAGAAGGTGATCTTCGTGTTCGAGGAGGAAGATTAGTATTCGTCTGCGGACGAGATGATATCTGAGAATTAGAAATGTTTTCTTGATATCCTTGGCCAGTAGGCGCGTGCCTCTAATTTATTTGTGTGGAACTTGATCCACCTCGAACTCTTGTGAATTCCTCCATCATAATTTGTTCTTTAACTTGAGTTATCAGAGCTCTAAATTCCAATGTTCTTTTCCTTGTAGTCTTATTTCCTAGATCTCATGGAAGCAGTCCTTGCCTAAAAGATGTCATATCAACAAATTCTTCCTAATCTTCCAATTTTGTCTTTGTTAACACAAATCGTGTTGTATAATATTTTACATTTATCCATACTGTATGTTTGCATTGTATGATTGTATCACCATTGGCATGCATATTTTTGCTCCCCACGAATTGTCTTCGAAATGCGGTGTAAAAAATCTAAAATTTGGTTATAGATCCCCGCAGAATTTTATTGTACCACTTTAAAGCGATGCCTTTAAAAATTTGAGAAAATGCTCTACATACCAGCCTATCATCATCCTCGAAGTTCATCATATAGTTTTTTAATTTCTCAATATGATCGTTGGGATCTCGTGTTCCATCAAACATTTCTACCTTCGAAATATCAAAGCGCTTAAGAAGAGGTATCGACCTTATCTCAGCAGACAAATGAGAATTCCTCAACTCTAATCCTTGTATATATTGGTCAGCTTCAGTGGTTCCCATGACTACATACAAGTTTTGACCTGTAGTATTAATATGTTGGTGTGATGTATTACCCTCGTACTATGGGTTGTTTCTCATATTTCGAGGCTTACTCTTCCTGCTTGATCTATGCTTTTTACGCGATTTTCGACGTTGATTTTCCTCTCCCTTCGAATGACTATGTCTCCCTTGCTTAAACAAACTACCCTCAGAATTCTAACTAGAATATCACTACCACTGCTCGAAATGTATCAATGTTTATCTTTCTTTTCTTTTCGTGAAGAATGGTGTTCTTTATCATACTGGAAATGAGTTTTTTTCCGGTCACTTCAAATTTTGTCGAGCCATATAAGACTCGTTGGACAAGTTTTCCAGTTCGTTTTTCTCCTTAATTTGTCGCGCCTCGGATTTCATTCTTCCTGATGAATTTGTTGTTCTCTTCGATTAAACTCATCTTTCTATAGAGTTATTTTTTTTCAACAATTGATTCATTCGATTCTCAATATTAGATTGTTTACGATGTTCTGGATTTTGACTATGACCTCAATTTTCTTCTCTACGTAAATCTGATCTAAGTGCTTCAATTTCCTCATGCACTATATGATCAAATTTGATTTCTGGTTTCATTGTGATTTTGATCAATAACACGAAACACAAATTTCGTAGCTTTTGATTTTAGATTTTCAATCTAGGTACCTTGTCAATTCTCTCATTGTGGTCGCCAATGTAAGTACTAGAATCTTAGTATAAAAATCAAATAATAAAAGTGATTCTCGAAAGAGAAAGAGAGTGTTTAATTCTAGAGAAAAAAAACAGTTGACAATCAAGAGTCCAAGAATAAATTGCCAATCACCTTTGATTCCATCGTCCCTTTTCATATTTATATGACTGAAGAAAAAATAACATATTCAGTTACATATTTGGTTAAATTGCACTTTGATCCTTACAATTTATATTCAATATCTAATTCATCCTTTTAATTTTACAAAACTTTTACAATAATCCTTTTTCTCTAATTGTTTTAGCTCTCTGATAATTTATATGCTTATCAAACCATAGGAAACTATGAAAAGAAATATTTGGTCTACAGTTCAACATTTCTTAAGGCTTCGAAAGTGGACTCCTTAATTTTAACCAAATAATGGAATCTTTCATCATTCTTGTATGAGTTACGTTCCAAACTTACCTGAATATATAATAAGAACACAATCCATATTCTAGCAAAATTCATTAGGAAAACCTCTTTCAATCTGGGTTCCCTTTAAGAATCGTGCCAAGTTCAATTACTGTGAAGCTTGGCCCGAGTTAAATGTTTCTAAACCCTTTATCCATAAGTTCTGGACTAGATTTGGAGACAATGGAGGTTTCTAGCAAGAAATCATCTATGGAGATATGCCTCCCTATTTTTTAGACTATAAACATATTGACCATAAATCATTAGATAGTAAGAAAATATTG